>JAWWNH010000173.1:2745000-4070000 GCA_034641385.1 Darevskia mixta | reverse complement strand
AAAACCCAATAAATTTTTTGGAAAAAAAAGAAAGAAATCCTTGCACTAATGGAACAAGTTGGTTTGATACTGTATGATTTCCAAGAGAAGCAGTAGCTCTATCTTCCTTTTTATCCCTTTCCCCATAAAACAGAGGTGGGGGATTTGGGTTCACCTCAATAATGAAAACATGCAAAAAACCCAAACTGCTTACACCAGCTGCAGTCATACCTGGATGCAAGGTGCTTGTGGACTCTCCTTCCTTGGAGGTTTTTAAGCAGAGGTTGGATGGTCATTTGTCATGGATGCTTTAGTTGAGATTTCTGCATTGCCGGGGGTTGGACTAGATGACCCTCGGGTTCCTTCCAACTCTGCGATTCTATGATTCTAATTTGGGACTCAGAGGATTTAATCAACACAACTCTTGATGTTTCAGTTGAGGGCACAGCAAGGCACGACTCCACATTCTAGTCCAAACAAGCCATCTACATTTTTTTTTTCAATTCATCCTTTGACTAAATTATATGTCTTCTAGCATTGGGGCTGTAATCCCTTGCTCTGTGTTTTACTTCCTTGCTTATAAATATTGATGATTTCACAGCACAAAGAGACAATTTATTCTTTTGCATTCCGTTGTACTTGTTTTATTCTGATACAAAAGCCAAATCAATTTTAATTCAGCCCAGTTATTTGTGCTGTATGGCAGGAGTGAGAGCAGGAGACCCTGTTAACACACTTTCTGCCTATTATAATAATCTTTGTAGAATCACAGCATTTATAGTGATGTAAATGGACAAATCTGACACATTTACAATGTACCAAATGTTTAAATTTTCTATTATCCTAAATAAAACTTAGTTAAGTGGCAAGATTTGCAATAAATAGAAATGCAGTAACTGGATGCTGATATGCTCACTGCTTTAGCATCTACTTTGTTTTTTCCGTATCCAGATTCCACTCTTGAACAATTGCAGGCTTGCCCAGGCTAATGAGTTTCCTCTCAGCATGAATACAGCATCCATTGAGTCAATGACTTTTTAAAAGTCCATGGTCTCTACTGAAACAAATCCTTCTGGCTGCATATATATGTGATTTAAAACCAACTTGCTGAGTGTAAGTGCAATTTTAACATTGTTTCACAGATTAAAACTAAGGTGGTTTGTTATAAAACTCTACCTAAAATTAATGCTACAATGTCACCAATGGCACATAGCAACAGGATTGTTCCATTTGTTCAATTAACAGGAAATTAGCAGAATGGCTAAAGCATGCCTTCTAATATAAAATTATCCAACTTGATTTTTGAGGGAGCTATTGGATTCTCTAGGAATCGCTTTTCTGGAGTAGACCAAGATCTATCTGTTGCCTAGAGTATTCCACTTTCAAGAATGCTAAGCCATCTTCACATTACCAGATTTCTTAGACTTGTAACTTAAAGGTTTCCAAGCAATTTTATATAAATACATAATGCCATAAAAACAGCCTAATAGCCACAGGAATCTTGACAGCACACTGGTAACAAAACAGCCAAATCATCCCCATCTATCAAATGTCTGCTGGCAAAGATAAGATGTCAGTGAAGGCATACCCTCCAACATTTCTCCCATGGAAAGGAGAATGATAGCATAGAATTGTAGGATTGCAGATTTCGAAGGAACCCTGAGGGCAAGCCAGTCTAATCCACTGCAATATAGAATTATAGCTAAAGCATCCATGACAGGTGGCCATCCAACCTCTGCTTAAAAACCTCCAAGGAAGGAGAGTCTACAACCTCCCTACTTCCAGGTGTGTCTGCAGCACTTGAGCCTCTAATGTTGGGTGAATAAGCATCCCCCGACTGTGAACCAGATCCTTTGGGAAACAAGTGTGTAACCTGACAACCCCAAGCTCATCTAATGCAGCCTCCCAGTACGTTTCTGAGCACAATTCAAAGTGTTGGTGCTGGTCTTTAAAGCCCTAAATGGCCTCAGCCCAGTATACCCGAAGGAGCGTCTCCACCCCCCATTGTTCAGCCCGGACACTGAGGTCCAGCTCCGAGGGCCTTCTGGCGGTTCCCTCACTGCGAGAAGTGAAGCTACATGCAGAGGACCTTCTTGGTAGTGGCGCCCACCCTGTGGAACGCCCTCCTATCAGATGTCAAGGAAATAACCAACTATCTGACTTTTAGAAGACATCTGAAGGCAGCCCTGTTTGGGAAATGTTTAATGTTTTATTGCATTATTATTATTATTATTATTATTATTATTATTATTATTATTATTATTCTGTTGGGAGCCACCCAGAGTAGCTGGGGAAACCCAGCCAGATGGGCGGTGTATAAATAATAAATTACCATTACCATTACCATTATTATTATTGCTTCTGACGCCTTCTGAAACCGCCACATTTTCCCATCCAATCAGATGTTATTCCTTCCTGTTCTTATTTCCCCCACCCAGCCACATCTTCCTATGAACTATTGGAAAGGGAAGTTTCTTAATGCAGCAAAAGTTTCTGCTTTTAGGAGCAGATGGAAAACATGCACACACAAAAATGTGTCATCAGCACGGCAATAACTGCATTTGCCAATGGATAGATTCAAGACATATAATATTTAGAATTCCAAATGAGAGCATTATCCCCCCCCTACAATGTTCATTTCCAAATGATGCCAAACCATAAGATACTTTAGTTACAACTAACATCTTGCAAGAAATTCCCATAGTTAGGATTTACTATTCACTTGAGTATGCTTGTTTAGATGCTTGCAAATATTATCACCAGTTATAATGTCCTCAGCATCATATGCATGTTGCTAATAGTGCTTAGCTTCCTTACAGCTGACAATATTGGCTTTATTGCTTGAAATTTCAAAAGGAAGCCTAATAAGATAAGCAAGCCACCTCCATTTCCTTTTTCTAAAAGGAGGCATTTTATTACATTATCATTAACTATTTGAGTTTCAAAGAACCCTTAAAACAACAGACAGTGGACTTACAAAAATGTGCGGTGCATACATCTAGGTAGGTCAGATGTTTTTATTAGAAAGTATTGGGCAAAATGGTCGTTCCGTTGCCATGGAGCTATTTGCAGCAGAGAAAGCACGCTTCTGAAATGGAGGCTTAATATTGTAAACTGGTTGTTCTTGCAGATAGTATGTACAGGTCACTGGCAAGAGATTTTTTTGGGGGGACGGAAACATATTGGATTTTCCCTTGGAAATGATAAATCTGGATTAAATTGGGAGGGGATAAGAGTGATATCTTTTCCCAATGATGTTGTGTAGATGTTGTGCAGTTTGGTGGGTGCATTCATCAGAAGCAGCTATACCTCAATAAATATCAGGGACTGGGCAGAGGAGGAATGGTGGAAACCGCCTCCCCAGCCTGACCCTTCCAGAGAAGAAGACAGTTCAGAAGTACAACAGGGGTTTGAAGGAGATCACAGCCCAGAGGCAGATGAGGAGGAAAGCTGGGAAATAATGGGAGAGGAGGAAGAAGAAGCACAAGGGGGCAACAGCTGACAGACTCAGTGTCTTTAGAAAGCATTCCAGACCCCCCCTCCCAGAACCCGGCGAGCACTGAAATTAGGAGAGCAAAGAACTCAAAGGCAGAGGGCACTTCTCAGCACCCGTAGTGGTGACGCATGAAGGGAGAGGAGAGAGGGAGGGGGTGGAGACTCGGCCATTATTCCAAGAGGCTGCATTTCTAAGCCTCTCTGTGAATATTGAATAAAAAGCAGTTGGTTAGAACTTTCCTTCTCTTATCCGTTCTTGGCAACCTACCATTGGGGTTGGATCCTCTGACACCTGACAATAAACTCCCAAAGAAATGTTAGTTATGGCAGACTACCGTATTTTTCCATGTATAAGACTAGGTTGTTTTTCCTAAAAAATAATGTCCAAAATTTGGGGGCGTCTTATACACGGATAGATCTTTCCCCATTTTCTTAAATCGGAGTCCCCCAAAATAGGGGGCGTCTTATACATGGTGGCATCTTATAGACAGAAAAATACAGTAAATAGGCACTTTGCTTATGACCTACTGGCATCACCCATCTTCCTGATGCAGTTACCAAGGTCTCAGAGCTCCAGCCTTTCCCTTCCATCTATACTTTTTCGATCTTGCCTACATGCCCACCTTATTTTATTGTCTTTATTACATTTATATACTGCCCTTCATCAAAAGATCTCAGGGCGGTTCACAAAATAATTTTCATTTGGCATATTTAAGGCCAAAATTAAATTAACTTATTTGAAAATGAATCAGAATCAGAAGAATCTTTGTTTGCGTCAGCCACTTGCCATAGCAATAAAATAAAATAAAATGTACTGAAGATAGAGGTAAAAACTTAACTGTTGTTGTTGTTCAGTCTTTCAGTCGTGTCCGACTCTTCGTGACCCCATGGACCAGAGCACGCCAGGCACGCCTATCCTTCACTGCCTCTCGCAGTTTGGCCAAACTCATGTTAGTAGCTTCGAGAACACTGTCCAACCATCTCATCCTCTGTTGTCCCCTTCTCCTTGTGCCCTCCATCTTTCCCAACATCAGGGTTTTTTCTAGGGAGTCTTCTCTTCTCATGAGGTGGCCAAAGTACTGGAGCCTCAACTTCAGGATCTGTCCTTCTAGTGAGCATTCTCAATGTCCTTCTAGTGAACATTGGGGGGGGGGTTACATCAATAATCAAATAAGAGATCTTATTGTAATTGCCCCCACTAAAAACCTTGCAGTTTTTGCTGTCACCTGATCATTTTGATCTACTAAAAGAAAGGATGCAGTAGAAATGGTTGAGCAACCCAGCATAGGCAATAATAGAGGGGTAATATCCTCACTCCTCAAATTTTAAAAAGATGTACATTTGAAAATGTATATATTTTGAGTTCCTTCTACTCCCCTCCCCCAAGAAATCTCTCTCTCTCCCTCTCTCTCTTGTAACAGAAAAATATCAGGGGGAAACATTTCTAATTAATGGCATTCATCAAGTCTCAAGTGAACTTTACTGCACAGAGATCCTCATTTTTAAGTGAATGAAAAATAAGGCCACGGGTCAAACAGTACTGCTCATTAAGGAAAGTAGCTTCTTATCCCCTTGTAAAACTTTATGGTATTGCTGCTATGTTCCAGCTCTCTTAAAAATGCACTGTGAAATAAATAATTAAAACATAACTCACTGCTTGCATGGCATAGGTGATCGAAGAGGAAGGCTTGAGGTGTATGTGAATCACAAACCAGAATTATAATGTCTGGATTCTAAAAGATTAAACAAGCATGTATTCAGAGCGGATAAAGGGACTTCAGCAAGCACACCTCTTGCAAATATAATGGGACACAAGCAAGGGTGAGAGGCAGCCAAGCAGCATATTTCCCCCTGTGTTTAAATCTAGCACATAAATCTTCCCTGCGGTTTGTAAGAAAACTGATCAGAAATTCAGCATTGTAAAATAGAGGGTGCCTGGCTTGTCTTGGTGAGCCTTTGCCGTTATCCTGCTGACCACATCTGACAAGACCATATGCGAGAGAAGGCTGTGTAAGGGTGTTAAAATTACTTTCGATATAATTTCATTTTGCATGCCACCCCACTCTCCGAGCAGGGTGGGGTTCCAGGCACCTACCCAGGGTTCGGTTTCCTTGGAATGAGGGACAACGGAAACTGTGGTGTCTTTATGATACATGGTTTAATTAAATGCACATATATAACCTTAGCCTATGAAGGAGGGTCTTGCAGCATAAACACCTCACAGGGGTGCCACCTGGGGTGTGTGTGAGGGGCCCCCAATATTTTCAAGGGGGGCTACCCCCAAATTCTGTGGTGATCCTCAAAAAGATGCATCAGTGCAGAGCGTCTTTACCTCGGCGCATCCTTTTGACAGACACTCTGGTGATCTCCACCAGGAACACACGAGGGTGAAACATCTTCACCAAGGCTGTGTGTGTGTGTGTGTGTGTGTGTGTGTGTGTGTGTGTGTGTGTTGGGGTGTATCCCTTTCACAAAGGTAAGGTGGCTGGCAGTGGGTAGTTGGGGGTGGCAGGCTGAGGTGACCTGGCTGGGTGGGGGGATGGCACACATGTGATGTCATGCACATGTGATGCCCCTGCCCATTGTTGGGGCAGCTCGACATGTCTGACACATCAGGAGGTCTTGCTTCTCCCAGAGTCACATCCTTGGATTCAAGCAGAAATGAAACAGTATATCTGAAGGAGCGTCTCCACCCCCATCGATCTACCCGGACACTGAGGTCCAGCGCCGAGGGCCTTCTGGAGGTTCTCTCACTGCAAGAAGCCAAGTTACAGGGAACCAGGCAGAGGGCCTTCTCGGTAGTGGCGCCCGCCCTGTGGAACACCCTCCCACCGGATGTCAAAGAGAAAAACAACTACCAGACTTTTAGAAGACATCTGAAGGCAGCCCTGTTTAGGGAAGCTTTTAATGTTTGATTGATTATTGTATTTTAGTGTTTTGTTGGAAGCTGCCCAGAGTGGCTGGGGAAACCCAGCCAGATGGGTGGGGTATAAATAAATTATTATTATTATTATTATTATTATTATTATTATTATTATTATTATTATTAAACATGGCTCTCCCTCTCAGGCTTCTGCCTTCAGCTTGCTTCTAGGCCAGTTCTCTCTCAAAGAGATCTTCCTTTTCTCCTATTACCATCCAGTTGAGGGAGGGGGCCACACCTATTTGCCTTCCAGCACAGAGCTACTTTTTCCATTGACCTAACAGACCATACATAGGGGGGCCATTAACTCACCAAGGTGCTCGCCTGTCTATTCCAACATTTGAATCTTCCTTTAGATTTTAACCATTGCTGGCTCCAGGAATTAGAAGGGGCTCAGGCATACAGCCTAGCCACCCCCTGACAAACTCACAACAGTATTTACATGTTTTCCCAGACAAATCCTGCCCATGCCCTGATGCCTTAGGCCACAAGCCAAAGAAAGTTAGTTTCAGTTAAACTGCAACAAATTTAAGTCTCATTGGTTGAAATGCATTTGCATTTGGACAAAGGATAGTGGCAAGTGGTGAGATTCATTTAAGTAGTTGTGGTAGCAAGAGGTCCCACTAACACATCAGGGATTTCCACCACCTCTTCTATCCTTCTTGGGGGTGTCAGGAGAACCCCGAGAACAGCATACTCGAGGGAGGAGAGAGGAGATCATTCTCTCAAGTAAACTGATAAGAACAGATACTATACTTGATCTTAGCCAAAAGGCCGAGAAGCCTTCTTTCCCCAGGGCTATGACAGTTTAACAAGAAGGTACAGCAACTTGGGTTGTCAGTGGAACTTTTGCAATCGATGTCCCTACCATCTGCCAAAGCTATAACAAAAACTAGGTTGTGGGATATTGAACGCCAAGAACTAACAGTAGCAGCAGAAAAAAACATGTTCCCCTCTTTATTTTCAACTTTCTTGGGCACATGAAACTAACCACAATTACCTTGAATTTCTGCTTAACCCTCAAGAAAGAAGGTCATTTTCGCTGGCCAGATTTAATTCAAATCCATCAGACCTCCTTTGGGGAAGGTTCTCAGGCAGGATGGAAGGAGAAAGAACTTGCCCATGTGAAGACCACCTGGTGGAAAAGCCTTACACATATGGTTCTTAATTGTAAACTATACGATGACCTCCGTCAGCAATTTCTAGATCAACTCTGCGTCCCCAAATGGAAACCAGAGTTGGAGGTCATACATTTCCTATTACTGGGGAAAGATCAGGAGCTCACCAAGTTAGTGGCTAAATATCTCTATTTGGTTTTTGTCGTCGAAATACACTGCAGACGTCTGATCTCCCTGGAGACCTAGAGATGTGACGATAGACTGCTCTGCCTCCTTTCTTTTAGCAAATGTTTTGTGCCACTGGGGAAGTGGTAATTCTGTATTGATTTGTTTTCGATGTTTGTATGTGATGCCAATAAAAGGTTTTATGATGATGATGATTCTCTCAAGTAAGCAGTAATGCTTGCACTGGCAGAATCTCAAAATTCAACTGAAATTAGCTGCAAGCAAAATTTCCATGACAGCTCCAGCACAGGATTGTTTCAAGGTCTGTCCCTGTTATGCATAAGTTCCCCCTGAGGGCAAGGTGGTCTGATGTGTGTCCTGAACGTACAGTTGCAACCGGAATTATTCAACCCACAGTCACCATATAGAAAATCTCTGGTTGCAGCACATAAACCCAAAAATATTACTGAACTGGAGGCCATTGCTCATGAGGAACAGGCTAAGCTTCATCATGAACTCTGCCGGAAGCTGCTGCCTGACTATGCATCTCATTTGCAGCAGGTCATAGCAGCAAAAGGCAGCTCTACTGAGTACTAAAAGTGCTTGCCCTGAAGGGTTTGAATAATAGTGAGACTGGAGAAGTCAGTATTAGTTGCATCTTCAGCTGAAAACATCTGTTGTGTTGAGCTATTTCAATTGCTTTTGTTTGATTTGCTCATTGCACAAAGCTGAAAGTCCATAAATTTTATTGGGCCCCCTCCCAATAAAATAACTGAGGGAGCTTACCACACACACACACACACACACACACACACACAAAGTGGATAGGACTTGCAGTTCAAATGGTGTGCATATACCACATCATGTGATCAATTATGTGGGGTTGGGCTTACCTGTCCGCCGTCCCCCCACCCCAATATTTTATTCAAGTTGGCACTCCTGGTCCTGAAAGCATGCTTGTAAAAGAGCTATGATGGACAGCAGCTCCCTGATGAGAGTACACTCAGTGGCCGACCTAGGTTTGCATCTGCCTGATGTGTGAAATACCAAAAAGCTGTTCCACAACAGGTCTATAGGATAATATAAATTTAGCAGTAGAAATAGCCCCTGCTATAGTAGGCCTGGTGGTAAGTCCAATTCTGTTGTGCCTGCCTAATGTATGAATCAATCTTCACATACAATTTTCTTTTCCTGATGAATTTTGTGTTTAAACAGATATTTCATCCAGACACACATTCAAAATGTACTGATAAAGGTTCAACTCATTTCTCCCCCAGTAAAACTGCTTATTGTGTAAAAGATCTGAAATAAATTAAATTTCTGTGGATAACTGGACATTAATGGTTGTTCTTGCTTCTTTGTTGTTACACTTTGGTTTAAAAAGATAACTGGATCAACTCCTTATATTAATTTCCCGATATTTCATAAAGTAGCCCTTTTAACTCACTGATCTCTTCATATAAATATTGAAAGAGGTGCATGGTTTCAAGGTTATACATTATAAATAATAAAGTTCTCATATGAGAAAGCTGCCACATGCTATTATGAAATCATTTTTAGCTCTGATAAATTGCATATTTGAAGGCAATGCCAGAAGATGTATTCATTGCTCAGCAGTTTCTAGCTAAACATTTGCTTTGCAAACATGATACAGCTTTCAATGCATATTCACTTATATAGTCCTAATCGTCCCTGGCCAAGCCTAATTTATTTCATTGGGATGTATATAGGACCAATGCTTGGTGGCACTCACTATTCAATTCCATATATATATATATATATATATATATATATATATATATATATATATAGTAGGAACTGGTGGATCAGTAGGGGGGTATGCCCAAGTGTTAAGTGGTACAAAGCAAGGGTGTCCACTTTCTCCAATGCTTTTTATTTTAGCATTGGAACCATTAGTAATTAAACTTAAAAAGAATAGGGAGATCAAAGGATTTGAAATCCCAGGGAAAGGGAAAATAGATGGGGAGCTAATGACAATGTATGCAGATGATATGATGGTGACAGTTAAGAACCTGGGGACCGCAATGGTACCATCAAAAGGAACGCTTCAAGGATATGCAAAAGTATCAGGGCTAAAAGTTAATTTTTCTAAATCATCAATGATGTGTGTTAATGTGAATCCAAAAATTCAATTAGAAGCCTCGAAATTATTGGGTATTCCGATAGCAAATAAGAAGGTAAAGTATTTAGGGGTAATGATAACTAAAAATGTGAAGAAATTATTTGAGTATAATTATAAAAAAATATGGAGCGGTATTCAGGCGAAGTTGAGATTATGGGAGAAAAAGAAGGAATCAATTAGTACAAGAATTGCATTAGTCAAAATGTTTCTAATACCTAGATTAACTTATCTTTTCTATGTACTACCTTCACATATACCAGAACGAATTCTGAAGGGGTGGCAAAGGATAATTGATAGGTTTGTTTTTACATCCAAAAAACCAAGGACAGCCATTAGATATAGGTATCATAAGATTCAAGATGGAGGATGGGGGATTCCCAATTTAACATTATATTATGAAGCTTACCAATTGAGACATCTTATGATCTGGTTGGAGGGAGAACAGGGGAAAGATTTGGGGTGTATAGAGTGGGAGAATTTTGAAGCAGTAGGAGGGAAGATAAGAATATTTGAAAGGAGGAAAAGGAAAAGCAAAGTAGAAAAAATAACAACATTCACAGGTCCCATTTTGGTATGGGAGAAATGGAGAAAAGAGCTTTTCCCTGACCTATCTCCAATTACAAAAATGTGGTATTATGATAAATTGGCCCCAATAAGGGAGAGCATCCCAAAAGAAGTAGGGGATAAATTGAAGGAGATATCAATTCAGGATATGAAAAAAAGTTGGGAAACAGAAGGAATAATGGAAGAGGAAAGCGGAATCTGGAATAAGATTAATTGGTTACATAGAAAACAAATTTCCTCCTTGTTGAAGGAAGAAGAAGTTGAAAGATGTAGCAAAAGAACGTTTACCAAATTTGAAGAATTAGTAAACAGATATAAGATAGATCAGGCCAATATAGTCTCTAAAGTGTATAGGGTTTTATTAAATATTGGGAAAACACCAAAGGAAAGTTTGAAAGAATATTGGAAGTTAGATATGCAGGAAGAGATATCAGATGAAGATTGGGAAAGAATTTTTATGCAACCACCCTTTGTAGCGACCTCCAGAAGAATCCAGGAACAGGGGTTGAAGCTAGTTCAAAAATGGTATTATACTGCAGTAAGACTGTATCACATTACAAAATCAGGAAGTAAAAATTGTTGGAGGGAATGTGGAGTGATGGGAACGTACAGTCATATGTGGTGGGATTGTCCTTTAATTAAAATTTTTTGGAAACAAACTGCTAGGGAAATTTCGAGAATTGTGGGTAGGAAAGTGGAGATAACGAAATTAATGGTTCTCATTAGTCTGGGCGGAAAAGAGTTAAAAACAAAAGAGGAAGGTAAATGGGTTAATTTGATGGTAACTGCAGCTAGGCAGGTTATAGCAAGTAATTGGAAAAAGGCAGAAGAGCTAGGGATGAACCAATGGAGGGAAAATCTGAGTAATATTGTAATCTTGGAATATTTAACTGTAAAGGTATGCAGAATGAAAGGGTTTAAGGTCAGTGAGAGAGAGGAGGAGTGGTTGGAGAGCTTAATGAATTATTTAGTTAAGTTTGAAGAATTTAAAATAATTGAAACGCTAAAAGCTAAATAATGCCCAATGGAATGTTAATATATATAGAATTGTACATAAGGTGGAATTGAATATGTCTTAGTGTTTGTGTATAGCTGTTGTATTGATCGCCTGGGGGGATTCACTGTGTCTTGTCTGGGATGTTGGTGGTTTAAATAATATATATATTAGATCTATATATTAGCAATTAAATGAAACTCTGCTCATAGCAAACACCAGGAAAATTGAGGGAATTGCACTGTGGATGGAGGAACAGACCAAGAAAGCTTGCAATTTCAGTGAATTGGATAAGAATATTTACTGGTTGTTGTTGTTGTTGTTGTTTAGTCCTTTAGTCATGTCCGACTCTTCGTGATCCCAATAGCATTTTTCAAAAGGGATACATGGTTAAAAAGACCGCAAAATTATGTCTTCGTGTGTTAGGATGCTAAACCTCCCACAGGTATGGTCAAATTATTTATGTTTAAGGTTTATGACATGCACAAAATAGTTTGGTTTTTTTTTTAAATTTCCAGCGTATAAGAGAAATAAGCATATGTATGTCTGCATGTATGTATGCCAGTTTTTCCATATTCCACGGCTAACAGAGCAAATATTTCTATTGATGTTGGGGGCCAAGCTTGAGACATAGTGGTCTCCCTAAGGTCACCCAAGGAGATTGTGACTGGCTTTACAGTTAAACAATGGTCCTCCTAACTTACAATAAAGCGATTCCTTTTTCCTTCCTCAAAAGGAAGTCAACATTTTGCCATCATACACTATTCCCAGGGAATTAGGGAGGATGTGACATAATGGCTGGGCTACTGAAAAGAAGCTTTGTTGACCTCAAAAAAGCGACATCACCACAATTTTATCTGTCTTTCCCTCAAAAGTCAAAGAATCCTATTGCCTACCCCAATTTGCTGGCCCCCAATTCTGAAGAGCTTAGGTCAATTGAAAATGGGATGAAGATGTTCAAAAATGGGATGAGGCTTTTGCATTGATGCATTGAAATTTATCACAATGTTTACCTGCATGCCACTCTGAGCTCTTTCTCCTACGGTCTCCAAAGGATTACATTATTGGAGCATTATTTTAAAAGCAAGCAAGCAAGCTGTGCATAGAAGGAAAACAGATTGACAGAAATCTTCATAAATTCATGGCATTCCAGAGAGTTGGAGATTCTAATTATAGGTTTATCAGAGTGCTGACTCAGCAAAGTGGGAGGAGGGAGCTAGTCTTATTAATTTGTCATTAGTTTCACTCTTATTGATATCTAATCAAATAATTTCACTTGTACCATAACAGGCATAATAGGAAGGAACTCAATTTTTCTTCAGCAATAATTCACATCTTATTGGGAAAAACTATTCAGCTCACAATCTCACAGTTTATCCACTTGGGAACCAATTATTGACTTGTAAAATGGAACACACCTCCTAATATGGTTTAAATAATTCAGTCTCTAGATTCATGCATATTCATCAAACCACAAACTTATGCATAAATATTAATGAATGGTAAATGACGGCTGTTCTCCATGCTACTTCACCTTATCAAAAATACTCTGTCATTTCATTCCCATTAGTTGTGGGAATAAATGAAGGATGTGCATAATGTGCATCTTTAAAATAAAATTCCATGATGGCACATTCATTTTTTTAAATCTCCATTTCACCCTTAAAATTAATTCAATACAGTGTATTTCAGTGCGTCATTTCAAACTACTTGTAGCTGACCAAATGAGTGAAAGGCTTGCAGACAGTGAAATAAGACTTATTCCCTTTATTCAATCTATTGCCAAGTTGTGTCTCTTTTGTCTATACAGTGGTACCTTGGTTTAAGAACAGCTTAGTTTATGAACAACTTGGATTAAGAACGCTGCAAACCCGGAAGTAGTGTTTTGGTTTGTGAACTTTGCCTTGGAATAAGAACATGTTTCACTTCCTGTTGAGTGTGTTCCATTTGGGAAAGCATGTCTTGGTTTAAGAACAGACTTCCGGAACGGATTAAGTTCGTAAACCAAGGTACCACTGTTGCAAGAGTGCAAAACCCTTCCTTTCTGTTCACTTAGCAAAAACTCTGATTCACATTCCGGTCATATCTCAACTGGACTATTACAACCTTTTTTCTAGTTTTCATTTCGTAACCTCTGTCCCCTAACCTCTGACCAATACTTTCTGGTCAAAATCATGCATCTCTCTCATTGTTCTGATCACATGTTACCCAACCATGAATCTCTTCACTGGCTTCCTGCGCACTCTCAGAACCAGCACAAGTTATTTGTCCATATCTCCAAACTTCTCAATGGCTTTGAACGCTTCATTCATGATTTCCACTATATCCCTGTCCACAAACTTCAACTTCTCCAGCATTATCCATGGTCTTCTTCTCAAATCCACCCTTTCTCCTTCCCATGGATATGCTTGAAACTGCAGCTTGCACTGCCACATCTCTTCACTTCCTTCAAAATCCACATCAGAATCCACAATGTTTCTGCTACATTTCCATCTTGAGTTCCATCATAGATGCAAAACAGAAGACAAAATGAATGTCCTAGAAAGATCAATAAACATCATGCTCTGCTGTAATTAAGGCTATGTATTTATAGAAGAATATATAGAACACACCAGTTTCCTATTTACCCCAGCCTCCCCTTCCTCTATTGTTTCCCTTGTGTTTATTCTTATACAGTCATACCTTGGATCTCAAACGCCTTGGTTCCCGAACAAATCGACTCCCAAACGATCGAAACCCAGAAGTGAGTGTTCCAGTTTTCGAATGTTCTTTTGGAAGCTGAATGTCCGACGGGGCTTCCGCGGCTTCTGATTGGCTGCAGGAGCTTCCTGCAGCCAATCAGAAGCCACACTTTGGTTTTCAAATCTTTTGGAAGTCGAATGGACTTCCAGAACAGATTCCGTTCAACTTCCAAGGTACGACTGGACTGTAAGTTCCCTTGAAAGGGCATGGAAACTGATAATGCTACAGTACTTTAGTAGCTATACTGTTTTATGTAAATAAAACAAAACCCCAAAACATTTTTTTAACACTTGCAGAAGCACATGGCTGTTGTTAAAATATTTATGCAAATAATATTTTTAAACTTCTTTTGTCTCTGTTTGTTTTTTAATGGAAGGAGCCGCCAGTTTGTGATCAGGATATAGTTTAGAAGTGTAGGAGCTTCTGAATTCTGAAAAGCATTAATGCATCTTGATGAACATTGCAAACCTCTTAGAATTGTCCTTGACTATTCACTTTCTATGCATGAATACTCATGCACAATCACTGAAGGTGTCAGTTATTAGGAAAGATTTTATACCGGCTTCATATGTGACAGCTGCTGTCTCTGCAGACCTTCCTCTTCCAACAAGCCTTTTAAGAAGAGATCATTCAAAGTCTGCATCTGCATTGGAATTGTTTCTAGACATTCTAATGGTTTTATCACTTGTGTGTTCCACTCTGGGCTTCTTTAGGTGAAAGAGTGTGATATAAATAAATAAGTGGTAATAATAATAATAATAATAATAATAAGAAGAAGAAGAAGAAGAAGAAGAAGAAGTCCTAGATAAATTAATGTCCAATAACATTCTGCACCTTTGTTAATAAATAATAATAATTTACTTTTTTAAAAATAAAAAAGCTGTAAAGATCTGTTAATACCTTTCCCCTTTTCTACAAGCCTACATGGCTACAGTTCCTTGTTGCCTTTCAATTCTCCCTGACTTCACTCTCATTTGCAAGCTGAAGCTCTATACCCACTTCCAAGACCAGATTTTGTGAACATTTATGCAGCCTTGCCACAACCTCAACATCCACTAGGAGTGGAAGGCTTTGCCACATAGCCATGGAAGCTTAAAGTAAAGGTAAAGGGACCCCTGACCATTAGGTCCAGTCGTGTCCGACTCTGGGGTTGCGGCGCTCATCTCGCTTTATTGGCCGAGAGCCGGCGTACAGCTTCTAGGTCATCATGTGGCCAGCATGACAAAGCCACTTCTGGCGAACCAGAGCAGCGCACGGAAATGCCATTTACCTTCCCCCCAGAGCAGTTCCTATTTATCTACTTTTACTTTGACGTGCTTTCAAACTGCTAGGTGGGCAGGAGCAGGGACCGAGCAACGGGAGCTCACCCCATCGCAGGGATTCAAACCGCTGACCTTCTGATCAGCAAGCCCTAGGCTCTGTGGTTTAACCCACAGCGCCACCTGGGTCCCCATGGAAGCTTAAGGAAACCAAAATAGAGACAACCTGTCTGATAATGTAGAGATCCTCCTGCATGCTCTGCTGTTGTTATGCTGTTGCCTCCTGACCACTTCTTAATGTGTGTTTCCTCAGAACAGGATACATGGTGCAATGTACATGGGACTGAACCATCCCAGATGCTCATGTGGAGACATCCCCCATCCAGCAGCAATGGGAAAAGGGAGATTTTATTCACTTCTGAGTTGCCACAGAAAATCTGGAACAGATTTTGGAGTTTCTTCTCATTCAAGGCATTTGGAGGTATCTACAATGAACCCAGCCTTTTATTCTATGGAGTCTATGTTTGTGGAAAGAAACATCCCATGCGCATCTAGACTGCATGCACACTAGGTACTTCACTGACTTCTGGTTACTTTCTTAAATTGACTTATGGGGATAACCCCATTTTATGTGTTATTCCAGCTTCTGAAACTTTATCTGTTTTCCCACAAGTGTCTAATCATCTCAATCATCATCATCTATTTGTCATCTCCTAACATTTCTTGTTATCTTATGTAATTATGTTTTCTTTTTAAAAAAAAATTCAAACTACTGCCTTGATGACAACTCATATAATTATTACTTACAGCCTCTTCTTCCTGTCAGCAGTTTTGCTGTCACTGGTGACTAACAAATCACCACCTTCCTGTCCAATAACCTAGCAGCTTTTGGCCTCACCATTCTTACTGTTTCACTTTCCCCCCAGTTGTCCAGTTAATCATTTCCCTCTTGTCCCAACTATGTTATATATTAGTCTTCAATACATTTAAACAGACCGTTACAACAGGAAGGTCTATTCAATTCATTCTATACAATGACTCAAGGGGCCCATATATTGCCATTTCTCCCCCAAAGTGAAGTGCCTAATTGGCTTTGTAATTATTTTTTTCAATTACGTATTCTAAAACTTATGGGGCTAAATCTTGAATAATAAAAATGCCAAAGGAATGTGGGAAACCTTTTTTGTGGGTGGAGAAATTAATTTGAGTAGTCTGTGGAAATGATGATAGACAGAGGGAGGGTGAGAAGAAAGAAAGAATCTATATAAGTTTTTAAAAAAACCCACTAATTCCAATTACTGTAAGGCAAGACTGTATGCACATCTACACCAAGCATGTAAAGGATTCTTATACCACTTTAATAGTCAGGGCTTCTCCCAAAGCCCTGGGAATTATAGTTGGTTAAGGGTCCTAAGAGTAGTTAACAGAGCCCTATTCCCCTCATGCAGCTACAATTGCTAGAGTTGTTTAACAAGAAATGTCTCTTCCTATGGAACTCTAGAAATCTTTGTATCTCCTAACAACTTTCAGTACCCTTAGGAAATGATAGCTCCCATGATTCTTTGGGGAAAGCCGTGATTCTTAAAGTGCTATCATAGTCCTCTAAATAGCTAAGACTGACGTGGCCTGTATCATACCATCGCTCACATGATAGAAATAGGAGTGGAGGCAGAGACACTGTGGTTTGTCTAAAGCTACTCTGCATACTCGCTGCTGAACTGATATTTGAACCAGGGTTTCCACAGCTCGTTCTGTTAATTACCACGTCACGCTGCTTTCAAACAAGAGGCACATGAGTAAGTATGAGGCAAAGGGCTGCATCAAAGTTTGAACTCAGGGAAACATATTAAAGCTGAAGACATCAGACAAGGTGAAGGAGAGGGGCAATACTAATTCGACAGAGCTAGAATTATGAAGCCCTGATTGCAGCTTCACAATCTCGAGTGCCTCTGACATTTGCTGGTGACTTAACAATTTAATCAAGAAGGGGCACTAGAATTTCCATAGATAAATAGAACCATACTCCTCAAACACCTAGAATGGTTATTTTTTATCCATCAAGGCTGCAAGAAATACTGCTAGCATTAAGGTATTGTTGGCTGGGAAAGTTGTCGCTCTAGACAGAATTTTATAATGAAGAAGAAGAAGAAGAAGAAGAAGGAGAAGGAGAAGAAGAAGAAGAAGAGTTTGGATTTGATATCCCACTTTATCACTACCCGAAGGAGTCTCAAAGCGGATAACATTCTCCTTTCCCTTCCTCCCCCACCACAAACACTCTGTGAGGTGAGTGGGGCTGAGAGACTTCAAAGAAGTGTGGCTAGCCCAAGGATCAGCAGCTGCATGTGGAGGAGCGGAGACTCGAACCCGGTTCCCCAGATTACGAGTCTATCACTATTAACCACTACACCACAATCCCAATGAGTTAGGATTGCACTCCATCTGAAGAATTAGATATGCAGCTGGGGATCCAGTGTTCTCTATGATAGTACAGGTGCTAGGAGGACCTTTTTATTACAGGAGTGGGGAACCTCAGACACAGGGGCCAAATGCACCTCTCCAGCTCTCTGTCTCTAGCCCTTGGGGCACTTCCCAGAGAAAAAGTCAACAACCCCCTCAATAATATGAATGCTGTCCATCTAGTCACCCTAGATCAGGTCTATACAGCTTGTGACCCACCATGTTCAATGCAGCTCACCTGCATTCTGCCTAGCTAAGTCAGAAGCATCCTGTGTGAACACCATGAGATAATGTTTCCCAGTGTTTCTGTTTTTGTTAAGAAGAAGAAGAGGTGCTGGTACTCATATCTTGATACATATGCTGTGCCAGCAAAAATGGCTGCCATGAGCAATGGTATTCCATCTCAATAAGCACCATATCTCTCTCTCTCTCTCTCTCTCTCTCTCTCTCTCTCTCTCTCTCTCACACACACACACACACACACACAGCATGGGTGCTGAATTCAGTGGGACTTACTCCCAGGTGAGTGGGGCTAGGGTTCTAGTCCAACTTACTTAGCATGACAATTTATGGAGTACAATAAATTGCTATGATTGAATCATTTTCCAGAGCAAATAACCGTATCCTTATGTTTGTTTAATGGATTTATTCCCTATTTTTTCTTGCAAACAAACCAAACTGACTAGCAATAAAAAACCTCAGAACATACTGTAGCAGGCTATCTTGAGTTTGACGAACCTTGGGTTTGAGAATGAAGATTTTACAAGAGAAAAAGTCCATTTGGATGAACTTGAACTAGGCCTAGTTCCTTTTTTCAAATGAACTTCCCAAGCACTGAATGTGTATATGTTGATATAGAGTTTCAAGAGCATGGAGGGAACTAAATGGTGATAGAAATTTCTTACAAGACTCAAGGGATGCTTATAAATAAATTAAAATTTCAATATCTGCAGATGAAACCAGAAGCAATGAATGTGCTACAATTTCAAGACAAACACTTGGTAAATGAAAGCTATAAAGGGTTGTTGAAGATACAAACACAGCTTAGATTAGGGATATTTTGGCAGTAAGCATTCCAGTTTGTTTCTATAAAAGAAAATGTAATTTTGAAACTGAAAGTCTGCAACAGCTGTACAAAATGATGGACTGCAAATTTGATTGCTGGCAATAAAGAAAGAGACTCTGTGGATATCTCTCTTTTTTACCATTTTGGAAAGAGAGTGCAGAGACTGTACACATCACACGACAGTTTTAATGATTCCCTGTGCCCTTCTACCAAAACTATTAGTTTAGATGTTGTATACCAAAAGCACAGCTATTGCTTTCAATAGCTGGCCTTTGATTGTTCTTGGTAGTAGATATTTAATATATGCCTTTCTGAAGGATATTACATGAAATGGTAGAGTTTTGTTTTGAAGCTCATATGCAAACTAATTAGAATCTAATTTGATTCCAAATGATTATGCCCATCATTCTTCATTAAGAGATGGAAACATTGAGATCACTGTTCATGATTGCTACAGGAAGCCCAAGAACTGGTGATATAGAAGAAAACCAGAAAAAAAGTAGAGGGTTTTCTAGTGGACATCCACCTGGTAAGCTTGTCATGCTAAGCCAAACGATGGCTTAATGCAATGGTGTGGGCTCTTGTCATTCTACTCCTTCCAGTCATTCTACTGTTGTGGCAAGCCAAGCTGAGCCACGGTTTAGTTTAGCATGTTATGTGAAGCTGGGCTCATGGTTTAGCTATCCCAGACAAACCTCAAGCTTGGTTAGAGCTCTTGGTTAGTCCAGAAATTGCTAAGCCAACACATATAGTCAATGCACAGCTTAGCTCAGTGCAGCAACAGGACAAGGTAGGCGTCTCACAATAATATCATCTGTCCAAACCCTTAAACTATATCCACAGCATTCTGCCGATCCACCAAGCTTGTAACACTATCAAAAAAGGAAATGTGATTCCTCTGCAATGACTTGTTTTTAAGAAACCTATGCTGGTTCTTAGTAATCACAGCATCATTTTCTAAGTTCTCACAGACTGTTTAATTATCTGTTTTAGGATTTTCCTGGTATCAGTGTGAAGGTCACTGGTCGATAATTACCTGGGTCTTATTTTTCCTCCTTTTTGAAGATGGGGACAACATTAGTCCACCTCTAGTCTGCAGGGATCTCACTTTTCGATGCATTTCCATGTCAATTTCCTGGCTGCAAAAAGTTCATTTCCTTTTAAAAGTGGATTCTTTGCACTAGGGTGCCCGAGTGCTTTATTCCACCTAAATAAAATGGAGCTGAAGCGTCATCTGGGTGGTTAGTGCTACCTTCGAAGACAGAAGCCATTTTAGTTAAAGGAGACTTACCTATTTCAGTGGCTGTTGGGTCCTACAGGTGTAGAGAAGAAGAGTTTGAAGAGTTTGGATTTGATATCCCACTTTATCACTACCCGAAGGAGTCTCAAAGCGGCTAACATTCTCCTTTCCCTTCCTCCCCTACAACAAACACTCTGTGAGGTGAGTGGGGCTGAGAGACTTCAAAGAAGTGCGACTAGCCCAAGGTCACCCAGCAGCTGCATGTGGAGGAGCGGGGATGCGAACCCGGTTCCCCAGATTATGAGTCTACCGCTCTTAACCACTACACCACGCTGGCTCCCATGAGACCGTGAACTTATTGAATCATCTGGGCTAGTCTTCCAAGTTGGAGGATGGAGGTGTGACCTCCTCAGTTGTCATCGACTGGTTAGATGCAGTGGAATGGTGGGAGGCAACAGGTGAGGAATGCCCAAGGGAAGAAGGCTCAGAGTCAGGGGGTTGGTGGTGGGATGACAATTAGTGGTCAGAGCGAGAAGAGAGAGAAGACTGGGAGGAGGTGTCAGAATCTTAAGAGGTATCCAGTATTAGTGAATGTGGGGGGAGTCTGTGGCAGAGAGAAGTCCAGAAGCTGGAGCTGGAGCAAGAGAGGAATCCAGCTGGGGAACAGGCATGTGTGTGTCTCCCCCATGCTGCAATGAGCTCCCCTCCCTGCTGGTCTCCCAGAACCAAGAGAGGCATGAAGTATGAGGAAGAGAAGTTAGCTTCATTCAGGTGCAGCCTCAGATTGCTTAGGCAGCAGTTGGGAGGTGGGGACTTTCAGTCACATCAGCTGCTTCGTGGGGGCAAGACGTGCCAGAGATGAGTTGCTGTACTCATTAGGCCTGACACTCCTTTGCAAATCCTGTTTTTGCTAATAAAGAGTTAACTCCAGCCTGCTTGGTGTGATTTACTGCTGGCTGGCTCTGGAGAGTGGCATTGAGGGCAATTCCACAGCTTCAGAGGAGGAGTCTGAAATGACAAGGATTGGGGATTTGCCACCCTGATTTCCTCATGCAAACTCCTTGACAGTCTATGAGAAAACAGAAAGAGAAAGGTTTAGCTCTAGGCAAGCTAAATGATAAGAAAGAACAACATATTTCTGCCTTTCTGATAGCTTGTCTCTGATCACAAGGAAAATATAATTATCTGCCTGAACATTCTATCACCTTTTGAATGGATCACTGTAGGTTAACTAGATGTCACATAACCGTATTTCTGATACATTAAAAAAAAATATTAACAAGATATTTTCAAGGGAGCCTGAGACAAAATGGGTCAGAATGATACACTGACTATAATGTCTAGGTTTGCAATTACACATCTTAATTACTAGGAAGGTCATTGTTTTGCAATTGATTTCACATAGCTAAAGCCCAGACTTGCAAACAAGCAAAGCTCTGTGCCTGAATAATCCCAATGAAGTCAATGATGCTGCTCCCATTCATGCAACTATTTATATTCTTGAATGTTTCTGACATAATCATTAACATTAAGAAATTCCCACAGCAAACAAGTGGTAAACATGTGAAAAGAAGAGAGCTGTAACCCATTACTGCTGGATTATGAAAGAATGCTAATGGCAAGAGCCTCTGTACTGTGGTTCATTTTATCTGAAAAAGGAAGTCGGGAGGTAGTAGCTTCTTCATGCATGCAATTTAATGCTAGAGTTACTACCAAATTACACATGAAGAAACACTTCAAGACAAATTTGATGGGTTCTGCTTGCGTGAAACATACCAGGATTTCCAAATGAAACATAGATTCCATGAGAGCCCCCATTCCCTCTTATACTGAAACTAGGTTAGTTTGTGTTGATGTTTAAAAGCAGAAAGAATTTGGAGGGGACCAGCTGAAGACAGTGAGGAGGAATGTTGACCTGCTTGAGGCCATAAGAGCTTATGCTACCAAGAAGATGGAGATTAAGGCTGAGGTCATGTGTGCCATATATTGATTTTTGTTACTTTTATTTTTAGAAACACTCTTCTGTGGTGCAGTGGGTCAGTGAGTCTGGCTGTTAACCAGAAGGTTGGTGGTTCGAGCTCACTGTGGGATGGCTATGGGACGACAGATTTCCTGAATTGCATGGGGTTGGACGAGATGACCCATGGGTCCCTTCCAATTCAACAATGCTATGATTCTATGACCCTGCTGAATGCAGGTTGGTTCCGGAAGGAAGAACAGCTTTCCCCCTTCCTACTCTCCATAAACTTTCTCTCCCAATATATAACTGGCAGTCAGCTCTGAGCTTAAACGATCTGTTACTTTATAGCACAGCAGTGGAAGCTTTTGGGAAAACAGGGAGGAAAATAAATAATACGTTGCTATCTTGCCTGTGCAATTTCAGTGCTTATCCTACAATGCTATGGTTTCCAGAAGAGCTTTCAAAAATCTATAGGAAGCATTGTGTCTCTGTTTCTGAGGGTGGAAAGAGATCTTGGGAAGGGAGTTCTGATGTCAAACACAAAGCTTGTTCCAGGTTTCCATCTCAAATAGCAGGGAGTCACTTGAAAAGGTATTGGAAGTAGGGCTGGGGAGGCAGCGCTGCTCCCAGTCAGGTTATGTCCACAGGGTACCATCAGTCAACAAGGACTTGGTGGCTGCCATTTGCTATGCTGATCCCTCCACTTGAACCTGCAGGGTCAAAGCACCCCACATGGACAATAGGATGTTTGCTCTCCAGTGTTGCCCACTTGACAACCTCCTGTTTCGACTGTGGACAAGTGACTCCCAGACAGTATTTCTAACTCAGATGCCAGTGAAGTGGTTTTTGATAAGATCAGCTGCCTCATTGTCTGCTGTCAAGGATGGGATTCTCCCTCCTACCACCTCCATCATTCATGGTAGTCATTGGAGCAGGGATTCTCCTTCCTACCACCTTCATCATTCATGGTAGTCATTGGAGCAGGACTATTGGGTGGTGAGAGGCAGCTGGCAGTTGCTAGGAAGACCTTGGCAGCAGTGACATGTGAAATGGCAAAGAAAATATCATGATTTTGCACTTCTTTTTGCCTCCATCACATTTCATCTAAAAGACGGCAATTCTTGGCTCACCTCTATTTAAAGTTGGGTGAATCTGCCAATTTCAAGTATCTCATATTTTAAATTTTGAATTCAGTTCTCTACATTTCCATACTAGTTTGCATTTTTTGAAAGAAAGAAGTCCTTGTGAAAGGTCATATGCATTTTAGTGCAGATGTCTCCTAATATATACATTTATGCAAAGCAATCTTCCCCAACGTGATTCATTTTACTGTTATGGCCACAAATAGAACCATTTTTACACACCGTTTGGTGACTGGTACTGGGAGCAACTTGCACTGTGTGTGTATCTCACCTGAGATTCACAAAATTATACATACTTTGTGCACCTTGCTTGGCTGAAGAATCACATTGCAAAATTCAGAGAAGTGTGGATTTTGAAGGACAATTATGTTCTGTTCAGAAAGTGTGAATTAGGTAGGTTCGCCTTCAAATCCAAGCAGAATCAGACTTTTCCCCTAAGGCTACATGCACAGCAAGTAAAATCCAGCTTCAGCTTCTGTAGCACAGCCTTGCCCTAAACAAAAATTGTACGATGATGGCTGCATGCAGAATTCTCTATAGGAGTGGTGCATATATTAACACTTATCAGTTGATGACTGTACTGTCAAGTGATACTTGCATGCATTAATGAGCTGTCAGAAGGGGCTTTCACATCACACAGTGATGAACATGCAAGTGTGAATCATCCATGAGAGAGCCTTCACAATGCAGTCTTGTTTAGGGCAAACTCTTGTAAAATGAGAAGTAGCACTTAAAATTTAATCTGGATTTCTGTCCATCAGTTTCAGCAACCATTAAAGTGGGTAAAATTCTGGCCTGGTCTACCTGGTTGGGAACTCCACTTCTAATCTCACATCACTTCAGCTGGCTTCATGCATTGATTTTCTTCATGTTTTCGCACTTTAGTCTATAGTTTTCTATAGCTATTGTAAGCCTGGAGGCCCTACGGATCCATAACTAATTTCACAGGTTCCCTCCCTCTTACAACAGCATGGAATTGTTTCTCAGTTTTGAGGTAGCATGCTCTGTTTGTTGCAGGTTAGAACATGGGGAAGAGGACAAAATTTGTTGGCGGGGGAGAGAGTGCTATTTTGCCAAGGAACAAGACCAAGATAGCAGACTGAGGAAAAGAAGTTGTGTAAGTGTTGTCTCTTCAAAAGCATAACCTGCCACAGAGTCTCTTTGAAGACTGGTACCGGTAGATTTTAATTACAATGTGCAAAAAGAAAGAAAGGAAGTAGCTTTATGTTGTTTATTACAATTTCATCATAAGTGACACTAAGCAGTAGTTCAATACCACCCTCTACTGGGCATGTACTCCTTGTGAGCCTACTTGAAATCTGCTTTGTTGCTATGCTACAAGGCAAGAGCAGAGGGCTTGCACTCCCAAATGCTGGTTTAATCCTGCATTCATTCTGTGCCTCTAAATATTTATACCTCCTGCTTGCAATTAATCTTTCATGTCCAAAAGCAAAGACACTCCATGGAGGTTTGTTATTAAAATCTCGGTAATGCTGTGTAATCAAGTATTACATTTTCTGATTACAAACACTTTTTCACAGCAAACCGATTGATTCTCCCTTTATTCTCCCCCCCCCCATTTGTAGCCAAAAGTTAAAAGGATAAATTGGCAACGTGAAAGCATCTGTTTCTTTCACTTGTGTAACGTGTGTGTGTTTCACTCATTTACACACGCCAACTCTACACACTAACCCTGATGGGGTGTCATCCTTTTTGCACGGTTCAAATTAGTGCACAGAACACTTGTGTGCGCTTGAAGTACGAATTCAGAATGCGCTCAAGCAAATAAAAGTAATTTGTTGAGTGTTTATTGAATGCTTGAAATTGAGTCAAAACTTACTGCCCAGGAGGGAGGTCAATTGGATATTAGGCCCTAGACATTGCAATGATCATTGCATGCCGCGACATCTCAGGCATTAGTAATCATGGGAAATATAATACCCAGGGCTCCCGATGGCCCTGCTGGGGCAACATTATTCATGAGGTTCCATTTCCTGACTTCACAGTGGGGTTACATTTCCCATCGTTCCTGATTCCATGCTCCCTGAACACTGTTGTGCATGGTGCTCATAAGAGTGTCTAAGTATCTACCATAAATCATGGCGGAAGCAGTTTCTATGGTTCCTGATGTCTCCACTCAATGAGCCATGGGACAAAACATTCCCCATGGTGCCCATTTGCATGCCCAATGCACTATGTGGGACCTTAGAGTGAACTCAACGCCAGCTCCCTCGGCCTGTAAAGCGAGATGAGCACCACAACCCCAGAGTCGTCTGCAACTGGACTTAACTGTCAGGGGTCCTTTACCTTTTTTAGGTTGCATCTGCTGGATTTTGTCATAGTACAGCACTGGGGCAGTTTGTATTTTAATCCTGCTAATCCTAACATTCTGTAGATTTATGCTAAAAATGAATCCCATTGACATCAATTAAAATTGATGTCCAAGCGAGTTTTCATGTGTTAAAAGCCCAAGTGCACATTAAAATGATGATGTAGAAACTGCTGGAAAGAGACTAGAGATGCCAAAGGACTTTGATCTTTGTGGATCCCAGTACAATTTGACGTGAGCTGCATCTCCCAGTTTTTACACTTCCCAAGAGACAGCTGTATAGTGCAACGTATTTTGAGAAAATCCATTGTTATGGATTTATTTTGAGATAAAAATACGTCTATTTAACTCTTGGCGCAGGGATGGGGAACCTGTGACCGCCTAGATACTCTCCATACTGGCTGGAGATGATGGGAGTTGGATTCCAACAGCCTCGGAGGGAATACAGGTTAGCTACCCCTGGTTTAGTCTCATTGCAACCATGGTGCAACCATTGAGAGTTTCCGTACCACTGTCAACCAACTCCTAGAAGTGATAGTCCTGGTGTTGAAATGATCCACACCAGATGCCCAAATGGCACAATAGTTGGTGCCATGTCCTATGGACACATGGGGATATGCCACCATTCAGAGGTAATTTCCAAACCTTTCTGCAATGTGTTGTGTCTGACTGATTCAACTTGTGAAGTAAGACAAACAGATGTGTGCTATTCTCTGTGGTGGCATCCTGTTCTGGGAAGGCCCTTCCAAGTATGGTTATCATTTTGGCACCAGGTTGAAAAAAAATGTTCTAACACCTCCTTCCCCACCATGTTTCAGTGGCTCTGCCTCTCCTCTTCAGGGCTGCGGGTGATCGACCCAACCCAATTGTTCTCGCCTGCTCTGCCTGCCAATTCCCAGACTGATAAATAAACAAATGATAAATAAATATGCATGTGGCCCACACAGATGCCTTTTTGAGGATGCTGAAATAAAGTTCAACAAACTAGTTGACAATTTAACAGGTGAAAGCTACCACACATTGTTAGACCCACACAAAATGCAAACCTAGACATTTCTGTTTGTAGTGAATTTGTATAATTCTCTTTTAAAGTGATCCAAATGGCTTCCATTGCTGAATCTTGTGGGAGCAAATTTCATAGTTTAACTATGCACTGTGTGAAGTAACACATTCTCTCATCTGCCCTGAATCTTCCAGCATTTGGCTTTCTGATCAACCAGTTTCTGATTACTTTGAATGATAGCTCTGATTATTTTTTTATTGACAAAACCTGTTTGGCATTTCTATCGACCACCAGTCACCAGATCCCATATACTACATTGCGTGAGCACACTGCTGATTAGTATACAGTGGTACCTTGGGTTACAAACACCTCAGGTTACAAACACTTCGGGTTACAGACTCCGCTAACCCGGAAGTAGTACCTCGGGTTAAGAACTTTACCTCAGGATGAGAACAGAAATTGTGCGGTGGCGGCGTGGTGGCAGTGGGAGGCCCCATTAGCTAAAGTGGTACCTCAAGTTAAGAATAGTTTCAGGTTAAGAAAGGACCTCAGGAACGAATTAAGTTCGTAACCAGAGGTACCACTGTAATGGCTAAACAAAATGACCCTAAATTAAAACAAAACAAGACATTGTTTCCCATGCCTTCTTTACATTGCCCTATTTAGCCATTCTTATCTTTCCATTCCAACCTGATTTTTTTACCCTTTTCAGGGCGTATGTGCTGGTGACAGGGGCAAGATTGACAGCTTTTTGAATAAAGTTCTGAAGCTTTCAAATAATTGAACTGATGCTCTCAATAGCTTTGGTTAACTGTCAAAACTATTGAACAATATGGACCCTGTCAGTTTTACTTTGCTACTTATTCGCCCAACAGAGGGGAATAGCTCCCTTGATATTCAGGGAAATGAATTTTAAAATGATACAGTGGCTCGAGCAGATTGGCTTCCCATAAGATCAGCGGCTCAGTCTAGGCTTTCAGGGCGAATGGAGCTTTGAGAAATGCTGTCAGCTGTCAGTTTCAGAATGTCTTTCAATGTGGCTATTAGACTATTCACTGGTTCCTTCGCTGGAATTCATTGCTGCTTAAAAGGGCAAGCGAAAAGAAAATAAACCCAAACCACTGAGATTCCTGGCAAATGACTTCTCCCAATGCTACTCTACTTGCCTTACATTTTCAAATATAAGTTTGTAGTGTCACACACCATAACAAGGTATTATTTTGTAAAACAAATGTGAATATTTTGTGAATTTGTTAATGTATTCATATTACCCTTAGAATATTTCTATTTTGAATGATAATCAATGATATTATGATTGAGAAGAATTTAATGTCTGATTGGGCATTTGGAACATGATTTCTTCAAGGTTGCCAAGGAAAGAAGCAAGTTGCTGATAGCTATGAACAGCACTTTGTCTATTAACACCATGTCTTGGAAGAAGAAATGTTACATTTTAGGAAAGTTGTGCCCATTTGCCTAGAGGTACCTTGATAAGGTCGGGGATTATGGTCTTTGGTCATGTTACCTTTGCAAGACAAAAAATGTCTATAGCGGTTCACTTGTCACATAGCAAGAGACTGAGCAAATATAAAAACATAATAAATTTGGGGATCTGTAGCACCATTGGCATAGCTGGGGGGGCAGGGAGGCAGCTGCCCCCCCCCATCAAGTCTCTGGGCAAGTCTCTGTAGCAGTAGTTTCTGCCCCTCTCCATAGCATATAAAAAGGTAAAGGTAAAGGACCCCTGACAGTTAAGTCCAGTCGCGAACGACTCTGCGGTTGTGGCACTCATCTCGCTTTTCTGGCCAAGGGAGCCAATGTTTGTCCACAGACAGTTTTTCCGGGTCATGTGACCAGCATGAGTAAGCCGCTTCTGGTGAAACCAGAGCAGTGCATGGAAACGTCGTTTACCTTCCTGCTGGAGTGGTACCTATTTATCTACTTCCACTTGATGTGTTTTCAAACTGCTAGGTTGGCAGGAGCTGGGACCGAGCAACGGGAGCTCACCCCCTCGCGGGGATTTGAACCACCGACCTTCCGATATAGCCTGACTGAAAACACCATGGTTTCTTTGGAACTGCTTCCCTTATTAGCCCTGTTTTTCATTCCTGCCAAACTGACAACTTCACCTTCCTTCGTGGACTTTGGAATGCAAACATTCTGACAGCATTGCTCTCAGAGCATTTGGAATATTCATAAACATTCCATGGCATCGCACCAGCTCAGCCAATTAGTGTTAAAGGAGGCTTCACTGACATGGCACAACATGGATGAGAGCTATGTCCCATGAAAGGCAAGGAGCATAATTGTCAAATGCCTTTTTGTTAGCTGGAATGTATTCAGAGACTGCAGAACTATATACTTAAGCACTTTTTTTTAAAGAAAAGAATCTGTAACATTTGAAAGGCTGACTGCTGCCTCAATTTTTATCTTTCTCTCTACATGCAGAAGGACAAAAGCCACCTTTTATATAAAAACTGCCCTTTTAAATTAACTCAGTTGGAGCGGTCTTAGTAAGTGCTTTAATAATTATCTTAATTGTTCTCTACTTGGGATTTTTGTACTCTTTAGTGTGTGTGTGTGTGTGTGTGTGTGTGTGTGTGTGTGTGTGTGTATGTGTGTTTATGTGCTCGTTGAGTGAATAGCAACTTCTGAAGAACCTTAGAAACCATTTTTTACATGAATAAATGTTAATGCTAATCCACGTTTCAGATGCTTTCCATATTGCATCATGAAGGTCAGAAAAACCTTCTGCTAAGTGGCAGATACCATAGTACAGTTGTACCTCTGGTTATGAACTTAATTCATTCCGGAGGCCCGTTCTTAACCTGAAACCATTCTTAACCTGAGGTACCACTTTAGCTAATGGGGCCTCCTGCTGCCGCCGCACCACCGGAGGGCAATTTCTGTTCTCATCCTGAGGTAAAGTTCTTAACCTGAGGTACTACTTCCGGGTTAGCGGAGTCTGTAACCCGAAGTGTTTGTAACCCAAGGTACCACTGTATAGGTGATATTTAAAAAAAAAAAAAAAAAAGTTTGGATCCCTTACAAGTCTGCAAGTCTACGATTCTGTGATCTTAATGGTCTACACAGGGGCAGAATGTTATTTGAGTAACCTGGTCCCAAGTTCTTTAGAGCTTTCTATTTCCACAGCAAGGCCTTCGCCACCATCCTTGTTCCATCATGGCTGCTGATGCTGGCAAGGAGGTTTCCATACAATTTGACCTACCCACTTGGTACAGAATATGCATACATGAGTGATGCAATTAACAAGGAGGGCAGCACTAATAACAATAACAGTGGGGATCTGGGGCTGGAGAAAGAATCAGAGCATTCATCTACAGCTGTGAAGTCAAGAAGTGCTGGAGGGAAGGCTTAGTCCCAGGAGGGCAATGCAGTAGACTAGTAATATTTTTACTTTGAGAGTCTGACCTTATCATTGTGCAATGATCTAAGAAAGCCGTCATGGTGCAGATCTATTATATCTGTGTAAGGACTTGATATTTCTAAAACTGGGTGCAGACTAGCTTTTGTATTCCCTTGTTCCTCCCCCTGAGGAAGGCAATGCTATTATTATATTTTGTGCTGTAATATCTGGTTGGTGCTCTGCAGTTCCCAATTACCTCAGTTTCTTCTTCTTAGGGATTCGATTGGAAAGCCACACTTCAGAAGCCGGTCACAAATTCGCCATACCATCAAGTATAAGGAAACCTTGTTAAACGCTATAGGGATCTATCTGAAGGCTTTTCAGAAATGCATCTGCTGAATCACAACACATCGTGATCATAAAACACACGAAAACAATTGAAATTGAATTCTCAGGGGAAAACCATAGCAACACAAGGAGAGATGGAGTACATGTCTTTTATGTATGAAAGTTTGTATTATGTGGCTCACACATGCACAATGGAAGACTTGCAAGAACAAGTTTAACAGTTCACAATCAACACACGATGAGAGGCACATCTCAGATTGCTTCCTCCTTTCATGAACAATTCCACTATTTCGTTGAGGTGCAGCAACAGTATCTCTGATCATTATTGAGCTAAACAATTTGAAATGTCTTGGGATGGCTAGAGTAAGCACAACGGAAGTATGTGGAATCCTATTTGTCCAGGCATAAGACTGGACCATGTTTTATGTGCATGATTCTCCTGAATCTCTGTTTTATTTGCTTGTATATGTTTCTATACAGTTGTTTTATTGGTTTTAGGCTGCATTTTCATTTTACCAGATATCGTCTTTATACGGTAGATAATGGACACCACTTAGAGATTTCCTGAAATATTGACTGGCTTAGAAATGAAGTATCAAAGCAAATGATTTAAAGATGTGAGTTTACATTCCATTTTAAAGAAGAGCATATGAGTATATATGAAACAATATGATGCTCTCCAGTTGTTGCTGGATGTTACTCCAGAGGTTGCTGGATGTTGGACATGCTAGCTGAGGCTAACAAAGAATACCACGTTGGCTACTCCTGGTATATATGACCTTTGTAAACCACTGTACCTGATTTTAAAGCCTTGGTCCTAATGGTGAATGTTTTTAATCCTAGACCATAAACGTTTAGGTTGATTTAAAAAAAGAGAGTTTATGTAATAAACCGAGAACTCTTCAGAAATAATTTATTAATTCATAATATTGTAATGGCATATTCTGTCAGTTACGTTGGAATAAAAAGCCTGTTCAAGGGCTGCCATAGGTCCGGGTTTTGCTGGACACATTTGGGAATCACTCACCAAAATGGCATCCAGGCGGATTTTTGCTGAATCATCAAAATGTCCAGGAAAACCCAGACATATGGCAAGTTGGGCTATTATATATATACCAGTGTGTGTGTGTGTGTGTGTGTGTGTGTGTGTGTGTGTGTGTGTGTAAACAAAAATCAAAGAAAAGCCCCCAAACAAGTTTGTCCTGATTTTCACTTTGGGGAATATGGCAACTTTACAATGTGAAGAAACATGATTAGCCAAACCATTAACTGCATGCCTTGTGGCAATGAAGCATAATTCGTGTTGATTAGAGACCCCATTTTCTCAAGTAGAAAAGCCTTCAGATCAAGGTTTCAGTGAGATCCCTTAAAGTTACAGGAATAACTGACTAGCCTCTTTTAGATACATTGTGTTGACTAAGCAAGGATTTCATATTTCCATCCCCAAACAGAACTCTGCCCCAGTTCTTGAAAAAATAATAACCCAAAAATGTAATAGGGGGTTCCATTAGTGGTTGTTGTTGTTAAGCTCCACTTTGTGTTCAGAGCTTGGTACATACATCAGTAGATCCTGGTTAAGAGCTCAATTTTTCTAATTGAAAGTTGGACTAGGGATATATTCACACATAAGTGATACCTTTGTAAAAGGGTGCTAATCGGACATAATAATAATAATAATAATAATAATAATAATAATAATAATAATAATTTATTATTTGTACCCCGCCCATCTGGCTGGGTCTCCCCAGCCACCCTGGGCGTCTTCCAGCAAATATTAAAAAACAAAACATTAAAATATCACAGATTAAAAGCTTCCCTGAACAGGGCTGCCTTCAGGTGTTTTCTAAAGGTCATGTGGTTGTTTATTGCTTTGACCTCTGATGGGAGGGCGTTCCACAGGGCAGGCGCCACCACCGAGAAGGCCCTCTGCCTGGTTCCCTGTAGCTTCGCTTCTCGGAGTGAGGGAACCGCCAGAAGACCCTCGGCGCTGGATCTCAGTGTCCGGGCTGAACGGTGGGGGTGGAGACGCTCCTTCAGGTATACAGGACCGAGGCCGTTTAGGGCTTTAAAGGTCAGGACCAACACTTTGAATTGGTTACAAGAGACAGATGTTCTCTTGTAAAAGCAGCACCCACAAAGAGAAACAACCTGATTAGCTGCCACCTCCAAACTGGATCGAGTTTTCTGTTTTTCTTTTTAGATTATGGGACATAGCATGTAAAGCTTCAGTAACAGGCACACTTTACTAAGGAGTAAGCCCCTTCAACACAATTGGATGAACTGTGAGTGAACACACGTAGATGCTTATGGTTCTAGCAATATTCTCAGATTTCTTGAGAATCTGACCTGGAGAACAGTTACTTCACTGTAGTTTTACTGTTCATGTATACAGACAATTTGTTTGTAGAACTCTAAGAGAGCTCACAAAGCTATTTCTCTTTGCTCTATATTGCACTCATAAATATGTGATACCAAATAAGCTTATGCAATTATTGAAGACCAAATTAATATGCTGAATCATTATCCCTTTGCCCCATCCACTATAAGCCCAAATTCTTATTAACCTCATTTATCATACATTAATATAACAAATGTAATGAATTTATCATTCTTATTAATTATTATAATTACTCAGGAATGAGCTAAAGAGTCGCATCTGATTTTTCACCCTGAACGCAACAGCACAAGAACAGCCTGACTGAAAGAGGTGAAAGTCACATCTAGACAAGCACTCTGTTCGCACAGCAACTAACCAAACACATGTGAGAAGTCTGAAATCAGGAAATGGACACAATAGCACAATCCCCATTTGTGATTCCCAGAAACTGGTCTTCATAAGAATACTGTCTCTAACAGCATATTTGGAACATAGCCATCAGGACTTGTAGACTTTGATAGGTTTATCCTCCAGATATCTGTCAATTTTAAAAAGCCATCCAAGCTGGTGGCCATCACTACCTCTGTTGAAAGCAAATCTGTAGCTTGACTATGTGCTGTGCTAAGAAGTATTTATTTTCTTTCTTTCTTTCTTTCTTTCTTTCTTTCTTTCTTTCTTTCTTTCTTTAAAAAAAAGAAACCTTTTAATGAAACCTGCTGGGCAGGCCGGGTCGTCCTCTTACTGGGATTAACAAGTCATCTGACCCTCACCTGAATCTCATAGCTCTCCTGTAGCTGCCTCTAATTAGTTATCATTTACATATTGGGGGAAATAATTAGCATCACACGTCATGTGCATGGAAGTTGCTGAACCAATTAACCAACTAGAAGGATTACTGTTAAAAGCACCAGTTTTCCTATAGCTTGATATTGCTGGATAGTTTTGACCAACTGCAAAAGCAGTTTTGGGTCTAAAATCCATTTTAATACAACAGCATCTTTGTTCTCCCTTTTGTGTAGCACTATCCTCAATATAAGGAGATAGGAAACAGCATTTCTGTGTGCTCTGAGATTTTTTTTGTCTGGTTTCAGACAGTGGAGAACACATGCCAGTCTTTTGGAAATTTTAAAAACTGTTATCTGCCGGGTGAGTCCACTTTTCATGAGCTGAATTGCTTGTCTTCAGGATCACCTGATCTCTGATCACTTCATCTGAAGAAGGGACAAATAGCAAGTTCACAAGTCACAGTCAACTTGTCACTGTTGTGTGTCCGTTGTTTCATGAAACAATTGAGAATGAGAATGGAACCTAAAATCTTATGGTACTTAAAAACAGGTTATAGCTGCAATCCTAGACGTCCTATGGACTTCTCTAAACCAGTGTTTGGAGGAAAATATCTCAAGATTTGCTGTCTTTCAAACCCAAGAAAAATGTAGAGCGCAGCCTTCTTCCTTTCTGGAATAAGATCAGTAGTTTCTACAGCCAGCACATATTTATAAGACTTCATTGTTCCCATGGGAATGGAAGAGGAAATAAAAAAGGTAGTGGTGGGAGAAAGAGCTGCAGTTCTGCAATGATTGCATATATATGAGAGCAAAGTCGAGGCTTTCACCATGCTAAGCTCTTAGCTGCTGAACAGAAACTAAGTAGAATATCAAGCCTTAAGAAAAAGTGGCCAGCCTGTTAAAATACAGCTCTCTTAAGAATCAGTTGCAGAGAACCATTTGGAAATGTGTCAGCAAAGAAAAGCAGGACATGGGGACAAAAAATGTCACTTTATCTTTAATTCCTCATTCTGAGGACACATAGTATTTGGCTTACAGTTGTAGGCCCTTAAAGATCAAACGTCATCACCAGCAAAGGCCTGCAGTGGTGTCTAGGACCCCTACAGAAGCATAGGCTGCAGTCTCTCTCTTTCCTTCCCTCCTTTAATCTCATCATGGAATTATTGTTTAGTATGTCAGTCAGCTCATTAGGCAGGATGTGAAACACATGCATCTACCATTCACTAGATTCTTCAGTTCTTTCATGCTGCAGTGCTTGTTCTTCTCCTTTGTCCATCTTTCACGTTTCTCCAGGAGCATAAATGGATGCTTTTTCTGTAGGACTGCAGTACAGGATGCATGTGGGAACTTTAACCAGTGTGGTGTAGTGGTTAACAGCGGTAGTCTCGTAATCTGGGGAACCGGGTTCGCGTCCCCGCTCCTCCACATGCAGCTGCTGGGTGACTTTGGGCTAGTCACACTTCTCTGAAGTCTCTCAGCCCCACTCACCTCACAGAGTGTTTGTTGTGGGGGAGGAAGGGAAAGGAGAATGTGAGCCGCTTTGAGACTCCTTCGGGTAGTGATAAAGCGGGATATCAAATCCAAAGTCGTCTTCTTCTTCTTAACCAAAGGTAGCATGGAATGCTCCTATTCAAGGTTTCAGCCAGCAACACATGCCTTCTCCCAACCCTGGTAATGTGTCCTTTAACTACTTCATTAATTACCATTATTATCCATTTTGTTAAAGGTAAAGGTAAAGGGATCCCTGACCATTAGGTCCAGTCATGACCGACTCTGGGGTTGCGGAGCTCATCTCGCATTATTGGCCAAGGGAGCCAGTGTACAGCTTCCAGGTCATGTGGCCAGCATGACAAAGCCGCTTCTGGCGAACCACAGCAGCACACGGAAACGCCGTTTACCTTCCTGCTGGAGCGGTACCTATTTATCTACTGCTAGGTTGGCAGGAGCAGGGACCAAGCAATGGGAGCTCACCCCGTCGCGGGGATTCGAACCGCCAATCTTCTGATCGGCAAGCTCTAGGCTCTGTGGTTTAACCCACAGTGCCACCCGCATCCATTTTGTTACAAGCAGCCTATTATTATCAGTAGTAATTTTCGTTTTCTAACACTGAAGAAATCTGTGGCTATTCATTTCCCTAGGAAACATTGGGGTCACAGGGCCTTGCCATGTGAATCTGCTCACCTTCCTCGGTGGGCAGTGTTGCGGCCAAGCCTTGGACCACACAAGTGATCCAGAAAATGGAAGGCCAGATTACCCAGCTGCCAGCTAACTAGCCGATGGCAGCAGACTTTGGTTGGGTATAACTGAAGGAGCGTCTCCATCCCCATCGTTCAGCCTGGAAACTGAGGTCCAGCTCTGAGGGCCTTCTGGTGGTTCCCTCCCTGCGAGAAGTGAGGTTACAGGGAAGCAGGCAGAGGGCCTTCTTGGTAGTGGCACCTGTGAAACGCCCTCCCATCAGATGTCAAAGAAATAAACAACTATCTGACTTTTAGAAGACATCTGAAGTCAGCTCTGTTTAGGGAAGTGTTTAATGCTTGATGTTTTATTGTGTTTTTAATATTCTGTTGGGAGCTGCCCAGAGTGGCTGTGCAGGTCTGGCCAGATTGGTGGGGTATAAGTAATAAATAATAATAGTAATAATAATAGTTATTATTATTATTTATTATTAGGTGTTCCCCTGGCAGCAGGCTCAACCAACCAATCAGGATGCTTGGGCCCACTTCTAGGGGTCGTTAAATTGCAACCTGTCCAGCTCTCTGCCCTGCTTTTTTCATTGGATCTCTCTCCCACCGACACCTGCTCACTGCCAACTCAAACAGATGCTGCAATGCAACCCTGTGATCATCACGTGAGCAGAGCATCATCCTTAACCTGATTGCTTTACTTGTGCTTTGACATTGCTATGGACCAAGTCGGTTGCCATATTTGGGAGCAGGCAGGATTTTTTTCCATTTGGTAAATTGGCACGAACCATCTGGTTTTTGCCTACCTCATGTTGAGTAATTCAAATATTAAGGTTCATTATTGTTCCACAAATGTGTACTTCTTTAAAAGTCAGAAGGAAATCTCATGACCTAGTTTTGCAGCTGTGAGGGAGTACAGCAGGTGTTGTTAATTGAGCTAGCAAATGTAGTATATAAGGAGTGTTGTGTACTCCTCTCAGTACCCTGGTGGGTGGCTGACTGGTTGGGTCATGTTTTGTAAGGTTTTGTAAACTTAGTATAACTTTTGTTATTTTCTTTTCTATAAATAAAACCAAGCAAAGGATTTATTTTGCACTCTCTTAATTATGTTCAATACGTGTAGTTTCCTCAGCACATCTTCTGTGGTACAGTTACTTCGCTCAATTTCATAACACCTCATAGCAGTTGTCACAGCTTTGTAAGGCGGTTAGGCATTGGGTGAGCCTAGATATTGGCTGGAGGGGATCGTGCCTGCCCCTCCTTGAAAAAGGTTTTCCTGTTAAAAGGATCTGGGAGGAACGGCTTCTGTCTGATGCCGAGGCAAGGGCTAAGGCTATACCACTCCTCCAATGGAGACCCTGCAGGGCATACCCCTATTTGATGTAGGTCATAGGGCATCCCCTCAAGATGTGGGGGATGGACTGGAGTGGAATAGCAATGGCTTTACCCAATGCCTATGCCAAATCATTATCTACTATAACCAATAAACCCCAAAATGTTGTCCATTTGTGGTTATTCATTTCCTTAGTAAACTGTGGGGTCATGGGGCCTTGGCCCGCAACTGTTAGACTTAGGGAAGGTAGAATCTGTCAATTTTGGCTTCTCTCAGTTTCTCCCCTCAACCCAGTCTTAAGTTCAGTTCTCCACATCTGTTTCTGTTGTTGTTTTAAAAAAAGATCCCTTATGAAAATCTATCAATTTTAATATGAAATGGTCCTAATATACACCTTCTCCCACTTCATAGCTCCACCCCAAATTGTTGCTGTTATGGCACATTTTCCCCGGGTATGTGTATGACAGAGACATAGCATTTCCTGCAGGTGAAACTATATACAATGGTGGGTGTATAAATACAACTCCTGAACAGAGATGATTCTATCCATCAGCTATTGGAGAGTTGGTGGAATGTAATTTTCTGGGGGCAAATATTATCACTGTAAAATACTAGAAGAACTGTTACTTGCTTCAATCATGTAACATCACAGGATCTTCCCCCCCCCCCATGGAAGTTTGTAACCATGGCTTAAAATGCAAGGAACCAGTTATGACCTTCCATGTGCAACTCCTACAACATTGCTTGTGCAAATGAAGTGCTCACATGAACAGCTATTTGCACAGGACCCAAAGAGTGATGTTTGCTAATGTTTACTTGTACGCTTTTACAGAGTGAAATAAGTAGCTAGACAGCCGTACTAATTTTCCCTGTGATCATGAGTTAATTTGAGGGTCCTCTTGGGAATTTGTACAAACAATGTAGTTCTCATGCCAGGTCCTTCATTTAACATCTACAATTCATAACTGTCAGAATGTTTGTGTCCCCTGTTACACTGAAAAACGGTCATAAATTAACTTGAGATTGTCACATCTTTGGAACTAATACAAGAAAGTGATTCTGTCCCTGATGGCAAGGACAGCTGCCACACTCCACTCTGTGTGTTGTTGAACAGATAAGAATAAAATGTCAGTCATCCACCCTCTCTCTCTCTCTCTCCTCTCTTTCTCTCTTTCTCTCCTTCTCTCCTCCTCTCCTCCTCTCCTATCTCAATCTCCCTCACCTTTTAAACAAAACACACAACCTGAGAATAAGTATCCAGTGATGCTTCAGAGTAAATATGTTGTTCAGTTCTTGAATACATATTCTAAATAATATTTTAGAAGATTTTAGTTGAATTAAAAGCTACTACTGCCATAACTGCTCAGCATCTCCCACAGAATCAATGTTTCTTTCTGACAGCCCTTGTCCAAGCTCTAATATCCAATAAGAATGGAGATAAAATTCAGCCAAACCTCATTTTGTTGTGGGATGACTTTTGTATCCTATTCTAAATTTCCAGAGAAAGAAAGAGAGGCAGACAGAAAGACAGAAATGAAGAGACAATATTTTACCGTAGTTTTTATCAGAAAAGTGGCTGCATTCAAAAGCATTCAATTAAAAACAGTTGTTCTGTTTAGCTCGTACTGAGAACTCTTATTTCTCCAATCTGCTCAGACAGTTTGTTAGCATCTGGAGACATGAGCAGAATTCAGTTTGCCCTCTTAGATAGTTACTTACTAAGTACAGCCAAAAGCAACATTTTGAATGAGAGTCCCAAATGCCATCTTTCGCATCGTTGTTCATGCAGATCCAAATAAAAATATAAAATGCCTTGTGAAACAATGTCTACTTTTTCTGGTTAGCAAACTATTATGAAGAAACAGGTTATTCCCAAACTGGTTTGGGGAGGGCCAAAGCTCAGTAAAAGAACACAGGAGGTACCAGATTCAATCCCCAGGAAGGACTGGGAAAGACCCCTATATGAAACCCCTACTAAGCCACTTTCACAGAATGAAAATATCCGAGTGCAATAGCAAATAAATCAATACATCTGAGCAATAAGCAATTAACACATCATCTCTCTCTCTCTCTCTCTCTCTCACACACACACACACACACACACAAACAAACAAACAAACAAACACACAAACATAATTTGCAGACAGATGTCCATACAATGTTGCATTTTGCACAATGCAGATATACTGGTATATTTAGTAATGTAGCCATGGGTTGAAACAGTTGCCCTCGATTTACCACCCATACCACATGTGGTGAATTGGAGGCACCCATGACTGAACCCCTGAAGGGATTGGGGGGGTTGGGGGGGAGAATTATACATATAATCTTTTCTCAAAATTTAAAACTGCCAACCCTGCCAGTAATTTTTCCAGTGCAGCAGCAGCACTGCCACCATCTATTTCCAAAGTACCTCTGGAAAGGATGCTAGCTACTAGGAAACATGTTTAAATGGAAAATAAAAGGAGCAGAAAAGAGGAGGGGGCAAATGAAAACCCCCATCACTACCATTGTAAACCTCTTTCTTAATGTCACTTTATGCTGTTCCCCCTTTCTTTCAGTTAAAGGGTTCTTCCAAATCCCCACCTTAATTTATTTAACCTGGAAATGAGGAGCAAGGAGAATAGCTCTGAGGATAGTTTTAACCCACTTAACCCCAATGACAAATTGTGAACTCCTAAGTGTTGCCAGGGAACCAAAGTAACCCAAATCCTGTGCAACACATTATACATTTATGTCCATTGTTTTATCGTCTACTATGTACCCAAGAGCACATTTCCTTGCATCCCTCACAGAAATTCAGCAGCCCTCCTCCTCCTCCTCCTCCTCCTCCTCCTCCTCCTCTTCCTCTTCAAACCCTACTCAAGATTTGGAAAGGCTGTAACTAATCAAGTAGACAGTAGAGCATGCAAAGGCTGGAAAATGGTCCTATCAGAAACACTGCTGCCAGTCTCTGCTGGAAAAAAAACAGGAATATATGGACTGATGATCTGATTTGGCAGCTTGCTATTGTATGAAAAGGTGAACACGGTTAAGTAGGCTGCATGCTGCATCCAGAACAGAGACACCACAACTAGATCCTTCTATGGAATGACCAGAAATGTCATTCCCATGTTCTGAGAGGCACCCCAGTCTTGGCATCAGGCAATGGAGAGGGCCTGATCCCTGACATGGAAAGCACAGGCCATTGGGAGGCCTAATCATCAACAGGGCATCTTGTCACCTGAGTGGATCAAACATGGAGCAATAATTCATTAAATCAACAAAAATTAATAACAGAATGCAACCAGCAGGTTCCACCCAACCCTGGAGAGACAAACAAAGCACTCAGGATGCAAGAGGAGAATGTACTAATTGGTTGGCATCACCTTGAAAGATGACCTTACAGGATGATGTATCTGAGTTACAGACTGAATAATGACAGAAGGGGAGATTGATTTTCCTTTGCCTTCATTGCACTTAGGGGCAAACACTCATTCCTAACATTTTTACAGAGAAATGTTTTATTCTCCTGCATAGAAATCACTTTCCAATGGCCCCGTGAAAAGCCACTGCTTAGCTCTTCTTTCCTTACATGCCAAAGTTTGCATTCTAGTTAACTGTGTCAAAGGATTATTATGAGAATCTGACTTCAGACAGTCAGATACTTCAATTGAAACACACAGCTATAGAAGGAAGGAAAACCAAAAACATCAGAGAAACTTTATATTTGCCAAAGATTTTGCTTTTATAGGTTGCCCAGAGAGACCACCAGAGGGGCTGGAAAGAGAATATCCTTCTGAATTAAATAGTTTATTGATTGCTGAGGCATATTCTAATCCTCTTCTCCCTTTTGTCATATAATTGGTATAGCTTTTGAGAGGAGGGATTCATTATGCTTTTTGTTTGTTTGGTAATCTTGGCATTAGTTTATTCCTAGCAGTGCTAAATGCTACGATTAATTGTTTTGTCTCCCTCATGAAGGCATTGAAAATTACAGAGCCAACCATGTTCATTAATTTGTTATTATCGTAGAATCACAGAATTGTAGAGTTGGAAGGGACACAAGGGGTCATCTAGCACAAACCCCTGCTATGCAAGGATCTCTTCCCTGTTTAGGGAAGTCAAACGTCTGCTTAAAAACCTCCAAGGAACGAGAGTCCACCAGCTTGCAGGCTGAGGTCATGCATCCCCCCCCCCTTCTGTTCAGACGAGCAACCCATAAAAGACCCCACAGCACTGGATGGGTTCATATCAGGCCACAACTTTATTGACTGCAGATGAAGAAGTTTGGCATAGGCAACAGGTAACCATTTATCTTCTTGTGAGAGCCACTCCCACCGTGTCCAGCCAGGTAAAGGGGTGCAGCCCATATACAGTAAGCTAGTCATGTCCCCAGCCTGCTCTAATCTCTGATCTCTTCTCTCCAGTGCTTCAACAATGACTAGGGATATAGGATGTGTGCTGAGTCTGAGTCACAGCTCAGACTCCATTCTGATCTCCCCCGACATCACAGGGAGAGACAGAAGGAAATAAACAAAGACTGATGGGGGAAACTCATTCTTTGAATTCCTCTTTGGGTGGGAGAGGAACGGGCTCTCACCTGTGGATTGCCCCGCGGTCCAGCATTTGCTTCCCTATGAAACACAAGGGCAAGCAAAGGAACTGGGTGCATGGAGCACTTTGACTGCCACGATGTCCTGATCCATTCCTGTAAGCAGAGGATATATTGCTAATAGGGCTTTAATTGGAGTACAGGAAGCAATGTGATGACAAACTGTGGAACATTTCAGCTAAAAATATTTGTTATTTTGTTGGATATTTGTTGAATGTCAAACTCAGCCAAGAGCATAAGGTCGAACAGATTCCTCACGGGCCTTGCAGACAATTTCATTGTCCAGAAAGTGGGAGAAGCAACAAGAGGATCAGCCATTTTAGATCTGGTCCTAACCAATAGTGATGGCCTGGTTAGTGGGGTAGAAGTGGTAGGATCATTAGGTGGGAGTGATCATGCTCTTCTGGAGTTTATTATACATCAGAAAGGAGCAACCAAGCATACTAAGACTCAAATTCTAGACTTTAAGAAAGCCGACTTCAGAAAACTTAGGGAAATGCTGGGTGTGATCCCATGGTCAGTAATACTAAAAGGGAAGGGAGTTCATGATGGATGGGAGTTTGTTAAAAGGGAGATATTAAAAGCACAACTTCAAGCAGTACCAATGAGACGAAAACATGGAAGGTGCCTAAAGAAGCCAGGGTGGCTATCTAATGAACTTTTAACTGAGTTAAGATTTAAAAGGGATATGTACAAGAAATGGAAAAAGGGGGAAACCACCAGAGAGGAATTCAAACAAATAGCCAGCACATGTAGAGACAAAGTCAGAAAAGCTAAAGCACAGAATGAACTCAGGCTTGCTAGAGAGGTTAAAAGCAATAAAAAGAGTTTTTATGGGTATGTCCGTAGCAAAAGGAAGAACAAGGAAACAGTGGGGTCACTTAGAGGAGAAGAAGGTGAAATGCGAACAGGGGACGCAGAAAGGGCAGAACTCCTCAATACCTTCTTTGCCTCAGTCTTCTCCAAAAAAGAAAACAATGCCCGACCTGAAGAATATGGAGCAGATGATTCAGCAGGGGAAACACAGCCCAGAATAAGTAAGGAGGTAGTACAAGCACACTTGGCTAGTTTAGATGTATTCAAGTCTCCAGGGCCAGATGAACTACATCCCAGAGTATTAAAAGAACTGGCAGAGGTGATTTCAGAACCACTGGCAGTAATCTTTGAGAATTCCTGGAAAACAGGTGAAGTCCCAGCAGACTGGAGGAGGGCAAATGTTGTCCCTATTTTCAAAAAGGGGAAAAGAGAGGACCCAAACAATTACCGCCCAGTCAGCCTGACATCAATACCAGGAAAGATTCTAGAGCAGATCATTAAGCAAACGGTCTGTGAGCACCTAGAAAGGAACGCTGTGATCACTAAAAGTCAGCATGGGTTTCTGAAAAATAAGTCATGTCAGACTAATCTGATCTCATTTTTTGACAGAATTACAAGCCTGGTAGACGAAGGGAACACTGTGGATGTAGCCTATCTTGATTTCAGCAAGGCCTTTGACAAGGTGCCCCATGATATTCTTGTAAAGAAGCTGGTAAAATGCGGGCTAGACAATGCTACCATTCATTGGATTTGTAACTGGCTGACTGACCGAACCCAAAGGGTGCTCATCAATGGCTCCTCTTCATCCTGGAGAGAAGTGACTAGTGGGGTGCCACAGGGTTCTGTCTTGGGCCCAGTCTTATTCAACATCTTTATCAATGACTTGGATGATGGGCTTGAGGGCATCCTGATCAAGTTTGCAGATGACACCAAATTGGGAGGGGTGGCTAATACCCCAGAGGACAGGAACACACTTCAAAATGACCTTAACAGATTAGAGAACTGGGCCAAGGCAAACAGGATGAATTTTAACAGGGAGAAATGTAAAGTACTACACTTGGGCAAAAAAAATGAAAGGCACAAATACAGGATGGGTGATACCTGGCTTGAGAGCAGTACAAGTGAAAAGGATCTAGGAGTCTTGGTAGACCACAAACTTGACATGAGTCAACAGTGTGATGCAGCAGCTAAAAAAGCCAATGCAATTCTGGGCTGCATCAATAGGAGTATAGCATCTAGATCAAGGGAAGTAATAGTACCACTGTATTCCGCTCTGGTCAGACCTCACCTGGAATACTGTGTCCAGTTCTGGGCACCACAGTTCAAGAAGGATATTGACAAGCTGGAACGTGTCCAGAGGAGGGCAACCAAAATGGTCAAAGGCCTGGAAACGATGCCTTATGAGGAACGGCTTAGGGAGCTGGGTATGTTTAGCCTGGAGAAGAGAAGGTTAAGGGGTGATATGATAGCCATGTTCAAATATATAAAAGGATGTCATATAGAGGAGGGAGAAAGGTTGTTTTCTGCTGCTCCAGAGAAGCGGACACGGAGCAATGGATTCAAACTACAAGAAAGAAGATTCCACCTAAACATTAGGAAGAATTTCTTGACAGTAAGAGCTGTTCGACAGTGGAATTTGCTGCCAAGGAGTGTGGTGGAGTCTCCTTCTTTGGATGTCTTTAAGCAGAGGCTTGACAGCCACCTGTCAGGAATGCTTTGATGGTGTTTCCTGCTTGGCAGGGGGTTGGACTGGATGGCCCTTGTGGTCTCTTCCAACTCTATGATTCTATGATTCTATGATTCTATGATTCTATGAAAAGGATTTAAAGGTTGGAATTGAGATAAGGTTTCATTCCATGCTAGAGACGGTGTGGGGAGAGGAGCCTACAGTTGTTTCTCTTTTACATTTCTGATTCGGCCCTCCTCAGAATGCAAGGTTAAAACACAATACAAAAACTTAGATTGGAAGAAACTGGATTAATAACAGGAAATTTAACATCAAATTGGAACTGCATGTGTGAAAGAAATGGATTAGAGAAAGAGAGAGAAAAAGGGGGGGGTGTTTCACCATTTAAAAGGACTATAGAATGAAACCACCTCCACTCTCCGTTATTTTCAAATGCGAAGGAGAATGAGACAATTTGAAATGTAATTAACTGGAAGGATAACTGACTATAACTTTTTTCAGCTGTAAGGAGGAAAGGAGTCTTTCAGCTGCAAGGTCAGAGGTTTGCTTATTAATCATTGGCAGTTTGGAATCAGACCGCTCTTCCTAGGTTGAAGAAAAAATGGTGAGGACACTTTATTTGTTGGAACAGAGGGGTCTCCAACAAGCTCCTAAATCACAGGACAAAGCGATGCAGAGACTTTTGGAAAACTGAGACAACCACTTCCCTCATGTCATGACGGGAAATATCAACAGTTGGAAGAATAAAGGACACAACACCATATATGGTTGGGACAACACCATGGGGGGGGGATTACCCCATGCAGGAAAGAACAATGATTACAGACTGAGTACCTCACTTGAAACTTTATAAAACTACTTAATGTATTAACACGAATTGAAACTGTCAGATTCCTTAATGGTTGCTCATGAGTAAAGACCAAGTCCGTCTTGTCTTTCAACTGCTTTTATTGTGCAAAGTATATACAGTGCGGAGCTATCCTAAAACATGACCACCTAGTTGCTAGCAGAATCCGGAAGTGCCCCCTTCCAGCTGCGATGCCAACACCAGAGTTTCGGCACCCTAAAGTGCCGCCTCCGTGGTCCCCTGACCCCTCTGCGCAAAGCGGACACTGGAAAAGGTGTCTCCCCCTCAGAATGAGTCTGCGGAGCGGTGCTGGGTCTCTCTGCAGCATCCTGGAGACCCCTTCCCACTTGGCTGCTCCCAGGTAACTCCTCCTCCCCCGGGGAGGAGCTGGAAGACTCACTAGGAGATGTGTCCATTGACAACAAAGGCTGAGGCTGTATCCACTCAGTGCCGGACTGACAGGGGAGGGCAGGTCCCTGACAGAAACCATAAAATTGTAGCTGTTGAATACGGGATTATTATCTTGAATGTAATTGAAATTTTTAAGATTTTGTAACACAGAAAATAAAAAAATAAACAAAGAGAAACCCATCAAATCTAGCATGTGAGGAGGCCACTTTAACTAAATTGTATAATTTGGCATATAAATACCGTATTTTACCATGTATAAGACAATATATTTTCCTTAGAAATAATAGGCAAAATTTGTGGGTCATCTTATACACGGATAGCAGAGTGGGAACATGTGATTGGTAGCAGCCAGCAGCAGGAGACTGGCAGCAGTGATTGGGCTTGTGATTGGTTGCTACGTCAAGGCCAGCTGTTGATTGGGTGCAGCTGTGGCAATTGGGTGGTCAATTACGGCAACGGCGAGGCTGTTGTTGTGTTGAGTGGGCACGTGTGGTTTTGGCGTGTGATTTGCAGTGGTGGGCATGCTGTAGAGCAATTGGTGCCAGTGACCCCCCCCCCCAAAAAAAAAGCTCAACAACTCTGGGCAATTTCCCTCCCCCCCATTTTTTTTTGTTGCGGTCCCCAAAAATAGGGGTGTCTTATACATGGGGACATGTTATACATGAAAAAATACGGTAATTGGTTTTAATAATTGTATTAATTGATAACATTGGCATTGTTATAATGAGGCTGTTATTGGAATGATATTGGAAAACCAATGAATATATATATATTCATTGGTTTTCCAATATCATTCCAATAACAGCCTCATTATAACAATGCCAATGTTATCAATTAATACAATTATATATATATAGCAGTGTTTCCGTGTTTCAACTGCGCTCCTGCATGGAGCTCACTGAAATGAATGGGACCTGCCAATGTGTACTGTACTCTTGGCAGCTCCCATTCATTTCAATGAGACGTCTGCAGGAGAACATTCCATGTAACTGGTTCATTAAAAACCTATAGAGAGATTGTATGTTACATATTCATGCACATCCAGGGATCCTTGTGTCTCGGCTACTTTTGATGGTTATTCATTTTGCCATAATGACATTAATATTTACTATTGGAAATGGCTGCTTTTCCAGGAAAGAGCTCTATAACCATGTTATAAATTCTGCATCCATTGTAAAGTGAACACAGCAATAATTTAGCTGGGGATTAATTCTCTTAATAGTCAATTCCCAGAGCCCTCTTGCAATTCAGTTGAACATATTCCAGCCTTCTGGCATGACATTGGTAAATGTGTGGCAAACCCTATGTGAGCCATTAAACACATTACCTCTCAGCTGCTAAGTAAGCTCGCCGAGCTCACAGAAACCTCAAAGGGAAAACTCAATAGAGCACTCAAAAAATCTGGTTAATTCTTTTTCCTCTCCAGCATATTGTGTTAGGTTTGCTTGGGAATTACAAAACACAGATTACTTAGTACAATGGTGTACAATGAGCATTGATGTGTTTTGCATTTACGTCTGGAGTAGTGCATAGATTCGACCAACGGTCATTTTCTTCAACAGGGATATATTGCAAAGAGATATGTGACTGATACCGTACTTGGTTTAGCAAATGTGAAATTTTAAGCATGTTGAGAGAGAGAGAGAGAGAGAGAGAGAATCCGGTGACATGACAGATTTAGTGACTACAACTTCATAACAAGATAAATAGCTAATCAAACATGTACATGGGAAGGGCCATAGCTCAATGCTAGAAAATCTGCTTTGGATGCAGAAGGTCCAAGGTTTAATCTAAGGCAGGCATCCCCAAACTGCGGCCCTCCAGATGTTTTGGCCTACAACTCCCATGATCCCTAGCTAACAGGACCAGTGGTCAGGGATGATGGGAATTGTAGTCCAAAACATCTGGAGGGCCGAAGTTTGGGGATGCCTGATCTAAGGTATCTCCAGGTGGGGCTGTGAATGCCCACTGTCTGAAACTCTGGAGAGACTCTGCCAGTCATTGTAGATTATATTTAGCTGGACCGATGGTCTGTTTGGGTGTAAGACAGCTTCCAACCTTCCTGTGCTGTGCTGCAAATTCGCAGTCGTATTAATACCAAAATGATGTTGCTTTTAAGAATGTGATTGAAGCAGATATCTATTTTGGACAAACCCTAAGATTATTCTGAAGGGTGGAATATAATCTTTTAAAAAATAAAATGTAGGGGGGGGATAACAGTGGCATGAGGTTATTGCAGTGGTGAAAATCAAGCAGGAGGCTTAGAGGACAGAGCAGACTGCTGAAAAGATTGCAGCAGAGTAAGGGAACCTCATAATGGGGATGCCAAGTCTAGCCTTTAGGATTCTCCTGAGATTACACCTTCTCTCTCTCTCTCTCTCTCTCTCTCTCCACACACAAACATCTTCCCAGGCCACACCTGTAAAATAGAATCATAGAATTTTAGAGTTGGAAGGGACTCCAAAGGTCATCCACTCCAACCCCCTGCAATGCAGGAATCTCAGCTAAAGCATCCATGACAGAAGGTCATCCAACTTTTACTTAAAAACCTCCAAGAAAGGAGAGTCCACAACCTCCCGAGGGGGACAATTCCGCTGTTTGAATAGCTGTTACTGTCGGAACGTTCTTCCTAGTGCTTAGTTGGGATCCCCTTTCTCGTATCTTGAAGCCATTGGTTTGAGTCCAGAGCAGGAGAAAACAAGCTTGTTCCCTCTTCCCTGTGATGGCGCTTGAGATATTAGAAGATGGCTACCATATCTCCTCTCAGTCTCCTCTTTTCCAGGCTAAACTTACCCAACTCCTTCAACCTTCCTCATAAGGCTGTTTCCAAACCCTTGATCATCTTGGTTGCCCTCCTCTGCGCACGTTCCAGCTTGTCAACACCCTTCTTAAACTGTGGTGCCCAGAATAGGACACAGTATTCCAGGTGTGGTCTCACCAAGGCAGAACAGAGTGGTTGCTATTGTGCACATTGAACTCTGATTATGCCTGGATGAAGGATAGAGACCTTCTGTAAAAAGTAAAGTTTACATTACTTGCCCTGCCCATGTTTGCCTGCCCCATCCACCACTGCTGTATGGACTCCAGAAAGGAAAGCAGGCCTTGATCTAAAAAAGATTCCCTACGACTGCGGCATGGGAAGAGAGGAATTATACCTCTGTTGTCATGTTGAATTTGTGGAAACTTTGCTCATCTTTGAAAGCTATTCACATCTTGTTGGTGAACATGGCAGCTTTATGGACCACAAATGGGACTGCAAAGCTAGGGTTGAGGTTCTAATGCAGTCCTTGTCACTGCTTTGCATCCTCTGTTGTTTCATTGTTGTTGTTTTAACCTTGAAGGTTCCCAGAGCAGGAGATACTGCTCTGAACAACCTGGCCATTTGTGTCAGAGGATTCATTGACGTAATGAATGGGACGTGGGTGGCGCTGTGGTCTAAACCACTGAGCCTAGGGCTTGCCGATTGGAAGATCGGTGGTTTGAATCCTCGTGATGGGGTGAGCTCCCATTGCTCGGTCCCTGCTCCTGCCAACCTAGCAGTTCGAAAGCATGTCAAAGTGCAAGTAGATAAATGGGTACCACTCCGGTGGGAAGGTAAACAGCATTTCTGTGTACTGCTCTGGTTTTGCCAGAAGCGGCTTAGTCATGCTGGCCACATGACCCGAAAAAAATGTCTCCGGACAAACGTCGGCTCCCTCGGCCAGTAAAGCGAGATGAGCGCCGCAACCCCAGAGTCGTTCGCGACTGGACTTAACTGTCTGGGGACCTTTACCTTTACCTTTACCTTACAGAATGACGTAATATTTATTTGTGCATTAACACACACAATTTGGAGCATCTACAGACTGGAAACTGGAGCCGTATTAATCAATGTGGAAACCTAAAGCAAAAGGTACACTAACACCCAAATGAATGTCCTGAAAGCTGCTAATGCCTGAAGAACCTTTACTGAGAGAATTAGTACAATCAATCCTGTTAAATCATTATAGAATGAAGAAAGGGAACATTGTCTCCTGTAAGCAAAGGGGTAAAAGCTTTGCCTATGGGTACAGTGCTGTGGAAAACTAAACATTATACTGAAGGCTCATGTAAGGGAGTCCTGACAGTTTGCTTCCTTGCAATGCATCCTCAAGATATTTCCACTGGAGATCATTTGAATTTGAACTAAAACCTGAGCTAGAGAAAATGCTGTGTGGGTTCATAATACTCACCTTGCAGCTGATGCAAATATTTTGACTGCTCAGAAAGTTACATTTCCAAGCCTGGAAGTACAAGTTCAGTAACATCACTAGTGATCATCATCCGTTGTTATAATCTGAAAGGGCTCAGGTGGTACCAGAAATGCTAAATAAGAGATCTCTGTGCATCCCAGTTTTTGTCCTACATGGATATCATAGTTCTTTTCAGGGGAGAAATGTACTAGAATCAGCAGATTAGAAATATGCTGTAACACTCAGAACTCTAGAGGCATTTCCCCTTAAATAGAAAATTAATTACACAAATGCTAGATGCCAAAGCCTATGCAATACCACAGAAGCACAGTATTTGACCAGAAAGGTTGAAGCCAGTGCTTTTTTTTTTTTCAGCCGAAGCTCACAGAAGTTAATGATGAGCTCTGGCACCTCTTTTTCTAGGAAAAAAAATTAGCACTGGTTGCACTTGAAGTGATGCTGCTGTCTTAAAGAGTGTGTTCAAAGTTTTACAATTTTTCATCTTTTCACAGTTTCTGGGGCTGAGCATCACTTTTACAGCTCCCTATACCTTATGCCCCCAAACACATCAAAGGTATAGCATAAAAGCTCCAAATGTGTCCACTTCTTTCTAGTATTACCTTTCAAATGGTCACTGATGTCTTCCACTAAATACTCCCCCCTCCGCCCTCTAAAACACATGCTATCTAAGACCAGACAGTATTTTGGATGGTACTCACTAGATACCCTCTGTTCTCTGTGCCATAGTAGGAACTTTCCCTACTTTCCCTAGCACTTCTGTTTCTTGGAAATGTATTATTAAACTTCCCACAGTACAGTGGCAGATCTTGGGGTCTCAAATTCCAGCGGCGCCCTGTGCAACACCAAAATTCGGTAATCCCCGCCTCTCGCCTTCAGTCACATCATAGTTGCAGTGCCAGTTCCCAACTCATCAACTCATCAATTAATGAGCAGGGGGTTATAATATGCTCCTATGATGTGACTTTTGTTGTAATTGTGCTGTTTAGCTTTCTTTCTTTCTTTAGTTGTTTTGTTAATAGTTTTATATATTTTAATTGCTTTACCGATGATTTGTTAATTATTCCATATGCTTTATGTTGTAATTGTGATGTTATATTATGTTATTTTTATTTATTGTTTGTAAGCCACTTTGCCATTTTTGTGAATGAAAAGTCACACCGTCGAGCGGACTCAAAATGCCGACCTTCCAATCGGTAAGCCCAAGAGACTCAGTGGTTTAGACCACAGTATCTGATGATCGTACAGACACCTGCAACGTAGTTTTATTATTTAATGTTGTTGTTGTTGTTGTGTTTGTTGTTGTTGTTAAATAATAATGCTACTACTTGCAGTTATTTTTAATTGGCAGTTACTCCCTATCAATAACATATTATCCAATATGTGATTGTAGATGCCAGAATGCTCTATTCAGCTGATAGTAGCAATATCGCTAGCAATGCAAACACTACCCCAAGATCTTAACAATAATTGTGGTAATAATGATCTCCTGAAAGCTGGATCCTAAGTATATTTACTTGGAAATAAATCCCCATGGAACTACTTCCTGCTAACTATGTTAAGTTTACAGTAGTAGCCTTGCTTGGGGGGGAAGAGATGTCTTTATGCGAGCGTATTCCGTGAGGACCAACTCATGATTTATTGCTGTAATTCTACTGGAAATGGATGCTTCATTATGTTTATTAGTATAAAATATCTTCTGAAGTGTGACATGCAGCAATGGTTATTACAAACTAACTTACAAATGAATGACTTAAAAGAAAGGCCTCATTTTGCTCAATGAATTATTTCTGTCATATGCATTCCATGTTTCAAATGTTGGTTATTCAATAATATTTATCACGACAGTAATGGTAAACTGTTTTGGAAAATTCTGAGCTCAGTTGTTAAAAGATATATGTCTCTGCAAATGCCTAAGGGGTGTCATTAGGGTGAACTCAAGGTGAAAGGTAATATGGTGGTTCTATAGAGTTCATCCTATAAGGAGTTAACCCTTATGTGAAACTCAAGTTCTTAAGCATCCATAAGGGAGTTAAAGGTTCTGACCTTGTAAACCACCAGTGGGAGCATCTAAAGCGAGAGAGGGAAAGCTGAAAAAATGCCTTTGAGAGGAGGAGGAAGAAAATCTGGGCGGTTGGCAGCCAGCCCCTTTAAATGGGTCACCCCTCTCATTGAAATCTTGAGATCATCCCAGCCCTATGACTATGGCATCTTCCACACCACTTCAAAAGTTGACCAACAGCTTCTATTGCTTCACAGGGCTGTAAGTGTGCTGTGTGAGGGTGAGAGAGTGCTTTAATCCGCTTCAATTGTGCAAACCTAAATTTATGCTATGTGCTTGAATCCCTCCCACAAGACAGTGACATGCCTGGAGGCACCCTGGCTTCCAGGTAAAAGCACCTGAACCTAAAACAACCCCCCTCCAAATATGTCCGTTGCAAACAGGCCTGCTTTTCCTATTACAAATGGAGGCCCAATTCCTTACTTGCTAGCCAGCATGCAAGGGCAGCTTATCTTGGCAATGGGGGCTATTGGGAGTACTTGTGCAAACAAACCTCATTACTAAATTGCTCTTTGCTGCTGAGTGATTAGGTACTTGTTTTCACAAATTCAGCTTTGAGAGATAATAGCTTATCTTTGGGGTTGGAGTTGTTAAGTGCTCAGAAGCAGAGTGGAATTAACTAATTGAGGTTGTTTGCAGGAGGGATAGAAGCTCTTATCTCTCCAACCAAGGTTCAGAAGCAAGGGCAATTAATGCCTCCCTGGTGTAGTTGCCTCTTTCCATTTAAGATACCAGGGGAATACTGCTGCTTATCTAGTTAATGTTGCATCTTTAAATGGAAGAGCCGTCGTATTTTCCTCCCTAACTTCTCCTCAATGTTTGTATCCTTTGCACACCATGTAGATGTCTTATTTCACCTCCAGCCAGTACTAAAAGACAGTGAGGAAAGGAACTTCTCTGTAGATCTAATGCAGGGCTGGGGGGCATTCAAAAATAATAATTTTATTTATCGTTTTCCATTATACAGCGAAACATGCAAATTAAGAAAATCAAAAATAACATCTGGTCGACTCCCCCCACCATCTGTGGTTCCTTCCATTTTTATCTCTACTGTTGCACATCCACAAAAATTCCTTAATTAATTATTTTTCTCTAAAAATATCATTAAGTTTTCTTTACTCCTTGTTTTACATTGACCCTGCTAACGTTTTAAGTGGTTTACAATAACTTTTCAAATATTCAACAATTTTTGCCCAGTCTTTGTTAAAAGTTTTTTTCTTCCTGGTTCCCTATTCTTCCCATAAGGTTAGCCATCTCCACACACTCAGTGGAGCCTGGTCCACAAACACCCTCGTAGAGATGATATTAGTCATAGCTAAAGTCTTTTTCCGACGCACTATTTCAAAAGGAATCTTTGAGGAATGAAAGGCTAGTATCACTTTAAGGGAGCCACCCCACTGTATGAGAGGAAGCACCGCATGTAGGTCGATTTGTTGGTGCTTAATCTTTAAAATTTCGCGTAGACGTTCTTTTGCCCCTTCTAGATTTAGTCATTTCCTTGTTTCGGCCCAAATAGAAAGGCAGATTTTTTTTTCAGTGCAGGACTAACGCTTGTTTATTTAATTGGCTATTTAAACAATATTTATACTTCCTCATGTTTTCAACTTTGGGGCGTTGGGCAACTGGAGACTTTCTTCCGTAGGATAGAGATAGACTTTGTGATGGGATAGGTTTAAGATTCCCGACTTTCTGCGTGAGATTAGACACTTGTAGGGATATCTCATCCATTTTTTAAAAAAATACAATGAAGAGTCCTGATAATCAAATGCAACTGCTCACTTCTGGGGCAGTCCACTGGGTCTGGCATTTCCTCCTCAGTCAAGAGGGTCTGCTTGTTTTTTGGTATACTCGTTTGGACCTTGGATTGAAAGGAAGAGGATTGTGTCTTCGGGGTATGAGATGTTTCAAGGAAGCAGTTGTAGATTTCTACTTCAACCTGAGAATTTTCCTGGCCACTCCATCTTTTGCCCCTTTGCAGGTCTCGTGAAGCCTGGTTTAAATGTTACACATTCTGCATGATTTGTGGAGTTCTCACATGATGTCTCTGCTCATTTGTAGTGTGTCATGCACACTGCTGGAATGTCGTATTCTCACCTCAGGAATTCTTTGACAGCTTACTGTGCTATCCTCCTTATGTAATGTCTCCAGAACCCTGGATCTGAGCGACGAGGATGCAACACTGCTGGACAGTCTTTATCAAACAACAGTCATAGTTTATTAAGGACTCAAACACTGAAACGGTGTCTACACAACAGAGGAGGAAATGACCGAATGAATAAACAGGGAGGGGAACAGGTTCCAACGGAAATTCCAACTGAAACTTAACTGACATTCCACAGTTAAAGACACATACATCACATCTCCTTTTTTTACACTGAAGTTAAAGAAAGGTCACAAATCAAACACACATATTTAAAACTAAGATCATGACATATATCTTTGAGGCATATACACACTCCTGCCATATGAGGTTACATATCTGGGTTGCCTTACATCTGTTTGCATAGTGGGTGTTCTCCCAGTTCTTTCTCTATTGTTATCTTGTAACATTTCCATCCTATTCTCAATCACTTCACCTTTTCTCTCCTCAGCTTGCACACCCCTAGGCCTTATTCTTCTCCTATTACGCGTATACACCCGTCCCATTGGAGCAACTATTTGGTATGTACGTGGCTGATCACACTTCCTTGTGATCATCGCTGGGGACCATCCTTCTGTTGACTCAAACCACACTGGATCTCCCTCTTTCAGTGGCCTAAGAGACCTTGCAGTGCTATCATAAAAATACTTCTGCCTTTCTTGATTCCTTTTGAGGCTCTCCCACACTCCCACAGGTATCCTAGGACGTAACACTTCTTTAGTCACTGGTAGCTTACTCCTTAGGACTCTACCCATCAATAACTGAGCAGATGAATATTCCAATCCTGTCACTGGTGTATTACGATACTCCAATAGTGCCAAATGAGGTTCTTTGTGTGTTTGTTCTGCCTTTTTTAGGAGTAGTTTAATGGACTGTATTGCCCTTTCCACCATTCCATTGCAACTTTGACATTAGGTTCTCATGGGAAATGGATCGGGATGGAATTATTTGTTTGCCAGAGCAATCTGTGCAGCAGCGAGAGTGGCTAGTCTTGTGGGGGCAATATGTTGGAAGTATTCGGATGTATCTTGGCCTGTAATAATGCTGGTGGGATTTGCATGGAGATAAAATAGATAAAGGAACCTCCAAACTTCCTAAACTGTAATCTAACTTGTGTGCACCCCTCCTAAAGCGCTAGACTGGTATTCTTTTGGTTCGCTCTCCTGCAGGCATCAAAGACCAAGCATCTGTCTTTGGATATCCAACATAGTTAGCCAGAACTAGGAACTCTTTACTATTCAGTGTGTATTTCTTCTAATAAAGCTAAGCTTTCTTCTTTTCCATACTTAAGAGCCTCAGCATGATTGCTTTAGGATTAAGGCTGCTCATACAGCAAGTATTCAATACACAGCCAGCTTCCAAGCTGCGTGCTAACTGAGCAAAGTAATTCAACACAATCTAGATGTTCCCTCTTTATAGTTTTCTCTCAAAGTACTGGCACAAAGGGAGGGAATCCACCTGCCTTAGGGGAGGGGACATGTTAATTAGGGGCAAACATTCCAGAAATGGAGGACAGGATTTCTGGTTCAATATTAACTATGCCTAATGGGATAAGTTTCCACAATGATGCAAAAGAAGCACGCACACACACACACACACACACACACACACACACACACGTGCACAATGCCCATTACATCTGATTTTCTTTTTTGAGAAGGAGGGGAGAATTCCATGCATCAGACAATACCCACCTAGAGCAAATGCATATGGCAACATTATTTGTACCACCCCATGGCAGCATCTAACGATGTACAGGGGAGGTTTTTTTTAATGTTTGATGTTTTACTGTGCTTAATATTTTTAATTTGTTGAAAGCCACCCAGAGTAGCTGGGACAACCCAGTCACATGGGCAGTATATAAATTTCTTCTTCTTCATCACCTTCTTCATCTTCTTCTACTTCTTATATACAGGCAAAGACTAGTGTCTGACTAACAGAGGAACGTATTGGACACGGTGAGCTGTAGTATGGTCTCAAATGGCGCTTCTCCTTTAGAAACCATTATAAAAACAGTTTGATCATTCAACACAACTCTGCTGAAACTCTTAGGGCCATGTGGTTATTCTCCTAGCTCTTGTAATATTCTGAGAATACAGGTTCAAACCCAAAAGCTGAATTTATCTGCCATGGTATTGACAGTCAAAGAAAGGTGAATTTATCAGTTATATGATGAGAGATGTAAATGACGGTTGGTGATAAACCATTTGAAACTAACTTCTGCATGGTGATTTAGAGAAGGCAGAATCATTATTTTTAGGGTAAATGGACCCAATAAATTTCTATGCTAAAGGGATAAGAAAAATGTTCCTACCCCCCAACACTTGTGTAAGGTGAATGCAACAGATTATTTATTTTATTCTATCACATTTATATTCCACCTTTTCCCCATCACTTTTCTTAATCCAAAGAGGCATACATGTTGCTATTGTGGTTCCCAGGCAGTCTTCCTACCAGCCACTGACCAGACCCAGACCAGCTTAGCTTTAGCTAAATGGGCTAATAATGTGCCTTCAGCCTATACCCTGATACCTATTAGTAACCTTGAGTCCTTTGTTTATTTAAAGCAATAAACAACCACATGACCTTTAGAAAACACCTGAAGGCAGCCCGGTTCAGAGAGGTTTTTAATCTGTGATATTTTAATGTATCTTTATATTTGTTGGAAGCCGCCCAGAGTGGCTGGGGAGACCCGGCCAGATGGGCGGGGTACAAATAATAAATTATTATTATTATTATTATTATTATTATTATTATTATTATTATTGCTTAGAGTAGTATCCAGTTAATGAGGATGCAATCTCGGTAGTGGCACCCTTTCTGTGGAACACCCTCCCATCAGATGTCAAGGAAATGAAAAACATTCTGACTTTTAGAAGACATCTGAAGGCAGCCCTGTATTGGGAGGTTTTTAATGTTTGATGTTTCGTTATGTTTTATATGAACTGTAAGCCACCCAGAGTGGCTGGGGAAACCCAGCCAGATGCGTGGGGTATAAATAATAAAATTGCTGTTGTTGTTGTTGTTGTTGTTGTTGTTGTTGTTATCTCAAGTCTTGTCAAGCTATGCATCACTTGAGATAGTATGAACTGTTCATAGGTTTTTCCCCTCTGCCATTTTATAATTTAAGTGCATTTCGATATGGTGTTAATAAATTAAAAAAAAAAAAAAGTTCTGTTGAACTCTCTGTGATATAAGTGAAGGAAAGTAGACATTTATCAGATACAGGGCTTGAAGAGCTAGGAGGTGCTCACCCTTCTAAGTCCATGCTTCTGAACTCAGAACTATCGTCAATACACTGATAGATTAAGCTTTCTTGTTGCCTCATACATCATCAAGTGGCTGTTCTAGACAAACATATATCCAATTGACTTGTTTTAGTTTTAATCTCTGTCCATTTCCCTTGGAATGCAAGCACCACTCTTTCATGGAAAGCGAGAGGAACTTAAATGCTCTGACCTGGAGCACTGCAGTTTGTTGAGGAGCAACCACATGTAACCCAAAGTACAGTTATTCTTCTACAAAGAGAAGTTATTGTCATCTGTGTTGTGAAGAACTAATTTTGAAGACGAGGAGAGGCATGCAGCAATAAATAAATATAACATAAGCTGACATGTAAACCTGTACAGTCAATTAGCAAGCTGCTGTCCGAAAGTGTTCCATGTAAAATAGCTGATTTAATTCCAGTTGCTTAGGCATTGTAGCAGTCAAGGCACTCTACTGGACACCTTTGATACCATTATCATGGCAGATCCCTTGTCTAGCTTTGATTTGGGAAGTTGGGAAGTTAAAAAGCAAACTCTCCAGGGGGGCTCAAAAGGGTGATCAAAGACTTGATCACAAACAGTTGGAACTCAGTGTATTAGCAGCAATAACATAAATGCTTCCAGGCATTGCTGAACTAATTAGACTCAGAGACCATAATCTGGACAGGCATAATTGGGCAAGACATAGATTCAAACATTTCAGAATAATCATTCTATTAAGCAACCATATAGAGGAATTCCAGGACATTTTAAATAATAATCTGATCACTTGCAGGGTGTGTGTGTGTGTGTGTGTGTGTGTGTGAGAGAGAGAGAGAGAGAGAGAGAGAGAGAGAGAGAGATTCAGGCATCACATAGTTCATAGGTTGTGTTGGTGGAACTTGTTCAGATAATGAAGGAAGAATCAGAAACGCAGTTGCATTTCAACAAAAGATCTTTATGTTCTTAGATATTCTGACTAATGTCAGATGGTTCTTTATATCCATCCAGCTATTGACATGTTGAAATGGATCTATGAGACAAAGCTAAACCAGCAGTCTTTACTTGTAGTACTGTTTAAGTTTGGGTTATGAAATGCTCTAGCAATCTTCCAAGAATTGACGGATGTTCTGGTATTTTCTAGTACACTTGTCTCATATATCTAGGTATGATTGTATTTGGAAGAACTTTTGAGGGCCATTTTTAAATTTAAAAATGCTGTATTTCAGTGGTTGATAGCAGCTGGTTTACCTTCAGAAGTTATATTGTTTCAAAAGACAGTGAACTATTTAGAAAGTATCACATCTGCTGTTGGAGTAGCCGTCAATATTAAATATATATATATATATATAAACATGGCCACTACTGACCAATTTTTCAGAAGTGAGAAGCTCTATAAGGTTGGCTTCATATTATTAAAGAACTGGTCCTAGTTTTAAGAGCCTAACTTTCCACCTGTATCATCTAATGGAAAAGTGAACTAAATTTAACTGGACAGAATCCACTCAAGCAGCTCATTTGGGAAGTTAAGAGACAGCTCATATCTGTCCCAGTGTTAGTCTAACCTGACACCCAACCTGACGTTTATTCATGGCACTGAGGCCAGTGAGGTGGGAACTGGGAGCTGATAATCACAGTTGGGAAATGGCTATGAATAGTTCACTATATGGTCTGTAATGGTAGAGACTGGTTTGAAACAGCAGGGAACAATTTGTTATTGTTTTGGCCACCTTGAAATTTGCTTCCTGCATTCAAATTTTCTCTCTCTTAGGGGTAGTAAAATCATTCCATGAAGCATGGTGGGAGGGGAAGTTAAGATTGCTACAATGGGGAAAGGTTGTGTGTGTGTGCGTGTGTGTGTGCGTGCAGTGTTTCTGTATTGCCTGGTCGGCTAGATTTTTCCAAGATTTTAGCAGTTTTGCACCACTAGCTGCCCTAGGATTCCAGGTTTCATATTTAAAAAAATGAAATAGAGGTGCAAGGTAAAATGTACAGGCCCTATTATGCCCGGTTATATTATGAAAAAGTGGCTTTAGCCAATGAGTGACAGCAGAACAACTAAGACTGGCATTTGGAGGATGTCAATAAGGTGATCTTAACTCTCCTGCAGACAGAAGCAGCTGAACTGAGAATGCAGAGTGACTTTTCCCTATACTGTTTACTAATGCCTAGGTAACTAGGTGAAATTAGCTTCTACCTTATTCTGAGTGCTTTCCTGAGATGTAGCTCCCCTCCTCCACCTCCAGCACTCCTTGCTTGCCAGGGTATATAAACAGTCTGGACACTGGCTGGTGAAGTTAAGTTAGAACTAATAAATTCATTCACTGAAAGATTCCTACTCAAATTACTTGTTCCATGTGACAAATTTTGGGTTGAAAGGACAGTAAATCTGGCCTCCGTTTGATAATGTAAGAGACTGAGTTCCAAAGGACGGGCGCTGCTTCACTCAAGGTCCAATTCCTACATTTTACGGAAAGGACCTCCTGATGGGATCGTACCTGCAGGAGGCCATCTCCTGTAGAGTGCTGTGATCAGCTGGGTATATAAGCAGTAAGACAATCTTCTAGGTATCCTGGTCCTGAGCTGTGTATGACATTATATACTAGTACCAGCACTCTGAACTTAGGACATCAATCCTTGCTTGACATCTCACTTTCCATAATATATTATAAATAAAATTGAATTCATTTTTATTTATATTAGTTCTGATTTTGTTCCTCTGTATGCTGGTGAAGCATGCTACGCCAGGCAATCTTCCCTGGAGAAAGCATTCCACAAATGGGGAGCCACCACAGAAAAGGCCCGTTCTCATGTTGCCACCTTCCAGATCTCACGTGGAGGAGGCAAACAAAGAAGGGCCTCAGAAGATGATCTCAGGGTCTGGGTAGGTTCATATGGAGAGATGCAGTCCTTGAGGTATTGCGGTCCTGAGCTGTTTTTTAACCTACAGCAAGAATACAAATCACCTTGAACCTTGTGCTTACTTGAAGGGTTCAAGCTGCCCACTCAGATGGTCTAAGTCACCATGGTCTCAGAACCATGAATTGAAAACTGAATCCTCTTCCACACAGGTTCTGTGGGCTGTTACCCCTAAAAACAGCTTTGGCCAAACTTACAGCATTTGGACTCTGCAAATCTGCCTCTCCTGCTTCAATGCTGACAAAGAACTCCGTGTCACTGCTTTGAATTATAGCACCTACAAGCAAATATATTGGGCCTAAATCTAATCCAATTACATGCAAATAACGTGAGTAGACAATCAGGCTTCCTGCGGGAGCAGCTCGAATTTTCCTCTGAAATTTCAGCAGGTATTCTTTTGACATACGCAGCTATCACATCCTTGTCATATTTTTAAAGCTTTCCTTCCCCTCAAACCCTGATTTAGAACCCCGCCACATAATTAATAACATTTTGTGTGTATATTTTAAATGTTATACATGCCAATGAGAAAGTTTCATCTTAAAAAATAATTGAAGAATCAAAGTTGCAAGAAGCAATTCCGCACTCAAAATGACAGCTCTACAGAATAGTTTACTGCTCCTGATACAGTTAATTTATGGTATTAATCAAAGAAGTCTGGCGTCGTGCAAGTAGTCCCTGCTCAACTACAGAGAAAACTTGCATACATAAGAAGAAAGCACTGGTGCAAGATGACAGCTTTCCATATCAGCATGAGAGCAGTGATCAAAATAAGGGGTTGTCTTAAATGTGTACAAAAGGAAATTCTTGATGCTTAGACTATAAAAGAGAGAGAGTTTTTTTTTAAAAAAAAAAAATGATTTTGTATCACTAATGAGATTCATGCTCATTCTAAGTGAAGGTGATGATTTGCATCCATATGACATTATTTCTGGGGTGGCTGCAAAGTTGCCTTTAGTGTGAGAAAAATGTTCCGGAAGGAAGCGCTGCCTCCTTTCTCTTGGTCACATTGCAACCAGCACTGCCCCACATACTTTTCGTTAAACTAGTTTCCAGTTTAATTTGGAGCTGCGTAGCAATGTTTCTCCCTTTGTTCCTGATCAAATTTGGATTCTTTTGAGGGGCTTTTCCTATGTTGTGCTGCTCTTGGTGGCTAATAGTTAAAGCACTAAGGTCTTTGCTCATTTTTTACAGATTGCATGAAGGGTTAAGGGGGAAAAGGGGGGCGGGAATTAATGAGCACCTGGATTATGGGTTTGTTGTTGTTCTTGTTTTTGCTGTGCATTTTGTGGGTTTTGTATTGTCATCGTATGTCATGAACCGTCCTGAGATGCCATCCACTACTGCCACCAACAGTAGTTTGGTGAAGGGGTCCTGGCAGCCATGACATAAGCATGGGAACAGCAAGGAAAATTTCTTTTTACTATGCTGCAGTGAGGAGCCTGCTAGGAACCTGCAGAAGGGGAGTTCAATGGGCAAAGCGTGTTCTCCTTCATGGAGAGCACGTGTTGCAGTGGGGCCAGCAAGTCACCCCTCTGTTGCTGGGCGGGATCGTATGGATGGCCACGGTTGTGATTGGACCCTGGGTGTTGTTGGGGAGAATTGTATGTTGGAATTTATTGATGGACAGCCCAGCGGATATATATTGGTGGGTTTGCAACGTGATCCCCCTCTTGGCTGCGTGCTTCTGATCACCCGCCCTCCCTCCCTATATTTTAGGCCTCTGCGTTGACATTGCTATGCCTGTCATGGGGTCGTCTGCTGTTGGGGCAGGGGCCTGGTAGGAATTTTTCCATTTGGCTGATTGGCTGGTGCCATCTGGTTTTCGCCTACTGCGTAGCAAATAGTCACAACTTGTAAGGTTGGCGGTTAGGCATTGGTTATTATGTTTGTTGGAGGAGGGGTTAAGATTGAGTGCATCTGCCCCTCCAATTGTTGCTGGTGTTAGGGGAATTCCGTTAAAGGAATCCAGGGACTCGATGCTTTTTGTCTGAACCCCCAGTCGGGAGCTGGGCCGTGCAAGAGCCCTGGGAGCCTGAGGGGAGAGGGGAGGGTCAGACCACCCAGCCCCCTTTATCTCTCCAGAGGGTTTTCCCCTTGCTGACGGTCATCAGTTCTGTCCCCTGTGGGACAGATAGTCTTAACCAATGCCTAAGCAACCACTCACATTGTTTGTATTTTAATAAAGTTGTGGCCAAAAATCATGCCGAAAACCAAAACAAAAATTCTGACTGATGTGTGAATTATTTGACGGGTGGTTCGGGGACCTCGACACGCAAAGAGTTTGCAGTCGCCATGTATTCCTCAGACAAACTTTTCCACTTTCGAGACTGGCAAAAAGCTTATCCATCAAGTCCCATTTAACGTCTATTCTCAGGCTTTAAGTTTAATTGGCCCTGCAGCTTAATTAGGCCCCAAGTTACTATATTCTGTTTTAAATACACTCCTGCTTATAAAGTGGTGTAACTCCAGCATGGTGAAGACACTTTATTCCCATAATTCCATTCAACATAGCCCCACATTGATCTTGAAGATTGTTACCTCAATCCAGCAGGTGGATTTCATTGTTGGCTACAGAAATGCAGTGACGTGGATAATGAGGAGACTGCTCCTCCTGCAACCAAGGCACAATATACTACTTATCAAACCTTTATTAGGCATTTTACAGATAAAACCGTGAGAGATAGAATCACGTACAAGAACCTTAAAATATATACAAAGAGGCAACAGTTGAGTACGTAGGCTGGTTGTATGTATATATATATATATATATATATAAAATCTGGAATTTCTTCCTGTTAAACTACTCCTTGGGGCACTGCTGCCAAAAACTCGGCTACCCCCGCAGTCACCCTTTGGTCAATGTCGGACAGACAGAATCCAACACTTCCACCGTGCAGTGGTTTCAAACCACCCAGGAGAGAGGACAGCACACATTCACGCAGCATACTGTGCAGTGGACAGTGAAAGAGAATATGCTCTACAGTATCCGGGACATTCAGGGAACATCTGCAGTATCTCTTGTTTCTGGGAATGTTCTGATATCTACCCCTGACAAATGCCGAGGAAAAGACATTCAGTCGGGCCAGCATAAATGCCCTGAGTTGGGCTGGGATTATTAATTTAGTAACATAGTTGGCCCTGCTATCTAAGATATTTAGATCATAGAATATGGGAGAGCAAACTCTATTTACAGCTGCTGCAATGTTTTGTCTCTCAACATTCTTTAGTCTGGTCAGGGCATTGTAAAAAATATGTTGCTTGCTTGAGTTGTACAAGGGCTCCAGCTCAATGCCTATAGATCTGATTTTATTTTCTAGGAGTTGGTACCATCTAGATTTGTAGGAATCCTTAAGCAGGCACAATATATCGAACTGATGCCCAAATCCTCTGCTACCTGTAGTTCTTGGTTATTTAAATGTATTGTGTGTTAACCAGAGCTGTCTTATACTGTGAGTGATAGATTAACTTCTTTTGGGGTGCATTTTGATACATCAGCTCTCCATAAATTAAAACTGACCCTAATATTTCCATGAGAGCATGCTAGATTAGATCTCTTTGGGGGGAAAGATCAAATGCATCCTGGGAGGCTGCCACACATCAGTTGCTTCTTCAAATACGTGTGATGAGGCCGCAGACTTCTAATTGCCTAATTAAGTGCTGAACTCAAAGAAAACTCTGCCCAGGGAAGATAGTTAATCCCTTACATTCCCCACAGGCATGTGCAGCACATTTCATGAGGGTGTGCACCCAGGGAATTTTACTTTATTTTTTATTTACTTCAGTGTAGGAAAAAGGGAGGGGGAAGTGGCAAGACAAAGGAAGAGGAAATGAGGCAAAAGCTAACCAAACAACCACAACAATAGTGGTCAAGAAGCCAAAACAGGAGAGAAAAATACCTATGTCAAGCTGACCACAGGCAGGGCAGATCTGTAGGGCCAAGAGTGGGATAGTTCTTCTTCCTCCTCCTTGCTTGCACACCACAAAAGTAGCCCCTCTCTCCACAAAAGGTGGAAGGCAGCGATTGGGTGGATGGAGATGGATGAGACGGACAAAGGCAGATGAAAAACCTATGATGAACCTGCAGATTCTGTCTGCATCCATCTCTGGAGGTAGTGGTGGGGAGATTGGATCCAGCATTGACAGTAAGGGAAGAGGGTGGACACAAAACACAAATAATGTGAATCACAGATCAGTCTCAAGGATACTTTCCAAGGGTGAACCTCACCTTGGAACAGTAATAGTTTATAAGGGCATAATAGCAGCAAAATTACTAGATGGAGGAGGAAAAGAAAAGCACCTTAGTCAGAACTCACAATGGTCCTGTACAGGGCCGGATTTAGGTTTGATGAGGCCCTAAGCTACTGAAGGTAATGGGGCCCTTTATATGTCCAGCTGTCCTTTGTCAACAACAAATTGGCACTTTTTTGTGTTGAATATATGCTATATGGTAATTTATGGACCTAATAGGTTCATACACAACACAAAACACTGTTGCTGTATGTAGGTTTTATTTTACTTGTTTTTTATCTTATATTTTGGAAATGTACATCCAGTTTTTTTCCTTTAATATTTGGGGCCCGCCAAAAGAGTGGGGCCCTAAGCTATAGCTTGTTTAGCTTATACGTCAAACCGGCACTGGTCCTGTAAAAGAAGCTGTCATGCTCACTTTGGGATGGGACCTACCAACCTACAAGTCACCCATTTTCTCCACTAACATTTGTAAATTACCTTTGTGTAAAATTTTATTAGACAACATTTTATGGAAGGCGGCACCACATTCAAAGCTAGGTTGCATTGATCTTTTTGCAAGCTCTACACTAGGCCTGCCCTACTCATCCACTAGAAAGCAATGCAATGCAATTGAAATTGAATCTCATGAAAATTAAACACAACATTACCTTGTATCTTCAGTTCTGTTCTTGGGTTGCCCTACAGTTTGTGTTTAGTCAATATTTTTTACTTGATGTTGCAACCTGTAATTTCATGCCACTTATGCTTTGATACCTTCTTATTTCTATTCCATTTTTCATGTTTTCTATTGCAACCAGTTGAAGCTTCGAAATTCTCATTAGCAACTCCACTGTAATTGTCTGTAGTTAAAACAACATAGGCTGTCAGAGAGTCTCCGAAGTGAGGAAATGCTCAATTATACCTAAATCAAGTTCAAGGCTGTCTGTGTAATTCTGTGCAAACGTTTCACCCATTCATCAGCATTTTGACCGCTTGAATGTGTCGTACATTTGCTACACCATTTGGGAAAATGAGAGATGAGAAGCATCTTTCCGATGCAACATGTTTATGCGGTTACCTAGAACAACCGTTCAATAACAACACTAACTGGTTGTGATGTTGCTTCAGCGTTTTGGTCTCTGAACTTTCGAGATACACCACCAAAAGTATTTATCAGTTTCCCTTCTTTGTCTCTAGTTGATGCAACTTTTGTTGGAGTAACTGTGGTTGGCTGTCTTTGGTTGATACATAAAATAAATAAATAATGGTAGCCATAATCAACTGCTTATGTTCATCCTTCCCTGTGGAAAACCATTGAAATAAATGTGTTTCCCCATTAAATGTTAGGATATAAAACAAGAGGCTGTTTTATATTTTATTTGAACGCATGTTGAAACTGACATTGCACAACTAAATATCAGGGCAATTTCCAAAAAGAGGGTCAAGCATGCTAGAATTTCTCTGTAATGAGAGAGAGAGAGAGAGAGAGAGAGAGAGAGAGAGAGAGAGAGAGAGAGGAATACTTTTCAACTGTAATCTATGAAATATTGGGGGGCTTAAAAAAAAAAAACTAACACAAAGTCATTGGAATAGATGCATGCATGCTCAGACTATTTATCTTCCACCACTGCTAAGTAGTAAGAATGCCATAGCAAAGTCATGCATTTTATTCTCAGTTTTCTGCCCTTTTACCAGCTCTCATTAGGGCCAACTCTATCATTACGCAGTGTAAGGCAGGTGTATCAGGCAACAGACGCTGAAGGGAAGGGATGGGCTACTCCTGATCTACCTGCACTCTGTTAGGCAGCTTGCTTCCCCCCCCCCCAAGATGTGGTGAACACTCTCCCATCACCAATGTTGAAGAAAGAACCAGTTACCAGTCTGATACCTGAAGGAGCATCTCCACCCCCATCGTTCAGCCCAGACACTGAGGTCCAGTGCCGAGGGCCTTCTGGCGGTTCCCTCATTACGAGAAGCCAAGTTACAGGGAACCAGGCAGAGGGCCTTCTCGGTAGTGGCACCCGCCCTGTGGAACGCCCTCCCACCAGATGTCAAAGAGAACAACAACTACCAGACCTTTAGAAGACATCTGAAGGCAGCCCTGTTTAGGGAGGCTTTTAATGTTTTATAGATTATTGTATTTTAATGTTCTGTTGAAAGCCGCCCAGAGTGGCTGGGGAAACACAGCCAGATGGGAGGGGTATAAATAATAAATTACTATTATTATTATTATTATTATTATTATTATTATTATTATTATTATTATTTGTTTTCCTTTGTATCAGCCAGCAAAATGTCTGGGGCCAGCCCCAGTTCTCAAGTTCATGGAAAATATGTACAATCCCCAGTCAGTTGCCCCAAATGCCAGTAAGCTACTGCACACAGACAAAATATTCAATCCCATTTTACTCTAAGAACATCCCATCCACTTTGTACATCTTTTACCACTTTTTACCACCTTTGGGAGCCTTTGCTACCCAAAGGCTCATCATTTCACCAACGATTTCTCTATGAGAAGATTCCTTCACTATCAATATTTTGCAGGAGAAATACAAGCACATAACCAGACATTTCAGTTCGCACATGTAAAGCGGATTAAAGTCCCGTGTCGCTCTCACACAACAAATCCACTTAAAAAAAACAACATGGACGTTTTGCTGTTAGGAAAGTGTTGGGGAAAAGGCACTGAAAAGCATAGGATGAGCAAATGATGAACAGGATCATATAAAGAATGCACGGGCAAGTCAGGATGAAAGCTCATTGCTGTGTAGAACCTCCCCGCAAGCCGATCAGAATGAAGGCACCATAAAGACAAATATAGTCTAACGTCTGCTCAAGCTTTGTGGTAGCAAATCAGGATGAAAGCTCAATAAGCAGGTTGCAGGGAGGAGACCATAGGTCAGACCAGAATTTGAGAACCATGTCTGCAGTGTGAAAAAAATGGAGAATTCCTAGCCAGTTTGACATCTTATGAAGGGCTATTTCCTGTCTGCTATCAGCATGAGATCTTCAGGAACTGCTCATCACGTGGGCAGGGCTACTGACCTTCTCACAGTTTCCATTTAACTTCCATGCTGAGTAGAGCTTCAGAACATGCTGTTTGGGAGAGTACCTCACTGTTTAATTGCTGATTTCTAGTCTTAGATGAGAGGGAGAGAAAGTAATTAGGTATTTCACCTGGGGGGAATAAGATTTAATCATTGGTAGGAGTGGTTACCCCTCTCTCTCTCTCTCTCTCTCTCTCTCTCTCTCTCTCTCGTCTTCAAATCCCTGTTGCATCACTTCTTCTGTGGCCTCAGAGGCTTCTGAAAGCCCCTTATACACAAAGCATCCATTTCCTGGCACGGATTCTGGGACTGGGAAGATGCTCCACTGGCGCCCGAGAGTCCCAGCTGCCTTCCCCTGCTCTGCCATGAAATAAAGGCTAAGCCATTTAAAGTAGGGCACTTCGTCATTGTCTTCTATACTTCCACAAATGGAATATGTGCCAAAACGGGCAAGGCGGGGGAGCTCAACACTTTAGAAACTTTCTTTTGGAATGCTTGGGGGAGGGGGAAGCCTTGACACCTTTCAGGGTGAACGCCAGGGTGCTTGTGCATCTCTAGAACTGTGGCGTTTGTGACTTCTTCTGAAAGTGACATGATTCAGTGTGACTATTTCAGGCCATTTTGCAGAGGAAACATCTGTCAACTGTCATTTTGCTTTGCTGCTGTTTTGGAATTTCCACCTCGGCAGATATATTCACACCCGTAAATGTAGCTGCCTGCCTATTGCAATGGAAAAATGAAGGCAGGATTGATGTACTTTCTTCTGGTCCAGGGCCATATTCAGAAGTTATGCCTGGATACAGAATAGAAACCTACCTAGGACCATGGGGGTGTTCTGCTTACTCCACCCCCAACTGCCACATGCACACGGCCCCCCACATGTTCAGCCCTAGCCTTCGTGCATTGGATAGGAAGGTCTGAAGGGGAACTCTAAGTGTCTTCAGCTAAAGATGCTTAGAAGACTATGCATAATAACAAACTTTGCCCTGTTGAGATTCCTGATTCCATAGAGGTCCTGACCACTACAGGCATACTGCAAAACTCTTAACCTCAATGTTGTGGGTTTGAGCCCCACATTGGGCAAAAGATTTCTGCATTGCAGGGGGTTGGACTAAGATAACCCTTGTGGTCTCTTCCAACTCTACAATTCTACAGTTTATAATGGAATGCGTCCCTAGACCAGATAGAACAACTTCACTCCTGCGTTCATTTATGTTCCTTCCCCCCGCCTCTTCCCCCTATTCAGACAGCTGCTGGAGTAGGCATAGAAGATATGTCAGTTTTTTGGTTCTCCCCATTTCTCCTTTTTCCAATCTTAAATCCTGTTCCCAGTTTTCTGCTGAAATTTGTGATTTCCCTCCCTAAAAAAATAAACCCTGAAAAAATTTCATTCACATGATACTGTGAATTTTTCCTCTTGAACGTATTATATGCAGTTTTGATTTATGTACGCATATTTGCAAGTATTTTTCCCTAATACACTGCATTTTTGTATTAAAATCTCACAAATATATTCAGCTTCTCTCTCTCTCTCTCTCTCTCTGTGTGTGTGTGTGTGTGTTGTAAATATTGGCTTGATGGGGGAACTGCATTGCAAAATTCAGTTTCTTTCAGTTTGCATGCTGTTTCAGAAAGTGTGAATTGATACATTTGCCTTTAAGTGCAAGCTAAATCAAATGCCTCCCTCATCTTTATGTTGACACTGGTACATATCATCCTGACACAAATCTGAAGGCTCCCTGATCCTTCATCCCTCTGTTTATTTTGACTTAACCTTCTTCCCCTTTCCCCCTTTCCATGCCAGAGGCCAGAACTGATCTGTTTCAGTTATGTTTTCCTTTTTCTGTTGCCCCACACAGCCTTTTTCTTCCTCTGTTTCCCCCCTCCAAACCACAAGAAATTAGGCTGAGGGCCATAGAGCCCCCTCCCCATTAAGAATTAAAGAAACGGAAAGGGGGGAAACACGTTTCTGAATCTTTGGAAAAGACATTTTCTCTCCGCATAGGGTTAAAGATGGAACCGCCAACATTGCTCTGGAAATTTAAAATGAACCAGAAGGCCAGCAAATGTTCTCAATTGGAATAACTTAAAGAGCAAGATTAAATGAAGCTGCAGTGTGCAAACCAGAGACCAGACTTGGGAATTCCAATATAAGGTCAGTTTTATGAACACCTCATTTACCTTTCTGCTATCAGTCGGAATGTGCAAGGTATAATTAAAATGACATCTCTTCCTCCCAAAGACAGACAAGATAAGCAAGAAATTTGCTTCAAGAAGAGGCATTACTAGATTATAGTTCGTGGTTAATTATTTAAATGCCACAGAGAGGGACAGAATGCTGAGGCAAATAAAAACAGATCTATAGATCCTCTTGCCTCCAAAAAGGTTAAGTGTTTTTCGGAGGCAAACTAATGCCTTTTTAATATTAAGAATTGAGCAGGAAGACGTACTGGTTTAAAAACACTTTCCTGGGCTAAAACTTTCTTTTGTTGGAAACAGGTCGGTGGGGGGACGGAATGAGCTTGCAAAATAGGCACCATTTTTTAAAGTGGAGGTGGAGGGAGAGAGCATCTGCATACATGAAACTCTGACTTCAGACTGCTTTGCAAACCAAATATAAAACTTGTATTGATCAAAATATGCATTAAAAATGCCTTTTTTCTGTCTCTGAATTTGGAATCCTGTCAGTATTTGAGTTCTGTGCTAATGCAGCTTCTCTGCACTGTGTGTGTGTGTGTGTGTGTGTGTGTGTGTGTGTGTGTTGTTTTCTCCTAACTTGTAAGGGTTGGGATGAGCCAAACGCTCCTACCTAATGGTGAACTGTGCCTAGGCCTTGTAGCTTTGACCTTAGTTTCCAACCATAGGAAACCAACATGCTTGTGTCTATTTTGTGGGATGTGATACATAAGTAGCAGTCAAGTACAACATTCCTTGTTATCCTAGAGAAGACATGTGGGGGAATGTTTGGTCCAGCCAGTCGAAAACTTCCTGTTTCCTCCTGGCCTTTAGCATCCTTCCTCTTGCATGTGACTAGAGGTGGGCATGACCTTACCTGCCCAGGTAACAAAAGGGCAAAAGGGCATGCAGCACACTTCCTTCTTTTCGACTCTTCTCCATCTTCCTTTCGTCGTGTGAACTGCAATGACTGCTAGTCTGCAGTCACTGGTATTATGCCCCCATATGGGGTAGATCCAAATGTACATACTTTGTAACTAAGCCTACCTTCAGGGATCCAACTGTGAACTGATGATGTGAGTAAACCTCTTTTATATACTTTACCCAAGATTGTGGCATGCTTATTCTTTTTAAGAGGGATTAAAAGGGAACTTACCAGGAACATGCAATTCAATACTGAATTGTATGATAGTGAGAGGCTTACACAAGCCTGCAACAAGCTATCTGCTGTGCGTTGAAAAAGGGGAATGTAAAACTCTGCTAAGTTATAGAACTTGCTAGCGTAAGTTAGGAAGGATATTAATAAACAATATATCCTCTCCCACCTCCCTGAACATTCCCACATATTTTGGGTGACAGAACCCTTATTTGCACTGCATTAGACACTGTGGCAGTGGAAGTCTGAAAGACCTCCCTTACTTCAGACATTTTAGCCCATTTATTGCATAATCAAGGTGGGGTAGGAATTTGTTAGCTTTAACCTCCTTACTGGCCTTGGAAAGGGAGATGTTTTCACCTACTCTGGGCCATTGCAAAACAGCCTCCCCTAATTTGCCACTGATGCTTGGGAAGGCTAGGAATTAAATAGTGTCAGGCTCACCCCAATCTCTTAGGGCTGAGAGAATTCAGGGGTGCCAGCACATACTTTGGGTTCATTTTTCCGGGAATGAAGGTCACTGGAAACTTTGGTGTCTTTGTAATATTTGGATTTATTTACAGATAAATACAGAGTGAGCAGAAGATGGAAGAGCTCACAGCATTAACGCTCCAACAGATGTGCAATAAGCATTGTCAAGTAAACCTTGATCTCAATTAACTGTTACATTCTGTTAGTATGCATGTATGGGAACCTGTGTTAGCCGTGTGTAGCCATTTTCGTGTATCAACTTATGTTCTAGCTAATGAAGGGCATCTTTGTGTGATTGACGTATTTGCTGTACTTTCTCTGTAGGGAAGGCCTCTTTTGCCAAATCATCAGTTTCTTTAAAGCAACAGGTTACATTCTTCTATTTAGAGGCATATTCAATGATTTATTGGGGTTCACATTATTATATTAATTGGGGCCCTTTGGGCCACTGCTACATATGTTGCTAGGTTTCTAGGGAGTCCCCAAAGTCACAGCTTTGGCTTCAGAACAGAGGAAGCCAAGTTTTTGTTTCTTCCCAGCTCCTGACAGGACTAGTGAAAGGCTAAAACATCAGTATAGAACCTCATTATAAATTTCAATCTAGAAAATGCCACTCATGTAACTCAGTCAAGTATCATAAGTTAGGGCTGACATAAGTTAGGGATTTTCCCGGACATTACTGGAATTTCAAAGGAAGAATTGACGTCCAGGGGGAATTTCCGAAAGGTAGTGCTTTGTCCTGGATCTTAGGCAAGTCAATTGAAAAATCGTGGGTTTTGTTTGGCATTTTTGTAACAATTTGGGGGTCTTCCTCAGAAAGCTCCACAACTTTTGGGGTGTCCTGGTTTTGACTTTTTGAAATAGGGCAACCCTACATAGCTGGCACAAATTTTCATTCTGAACCGGGTGATTATGAGCGTGGCAACAGAACTTACACTGTTCCTAGGTAATCTGGAGTTTGCATTATGACATAATAATGCATAATACATAAGGGAGAGACAAATGATGTTTCCCCCTCCACAGACAGGATGAATGAAAGGGTATTTCCCATTCTCCCAAATTACTGCTTCATTCTGTGTGCTTTTTCATTCACTGCCCTCCAGTGAGATAAATTGATACACCATTGGGGAGTTCCAACTTGGCATTGTTGTCTCCTTCAGTGCAGTTTCCCGCATTCCCGGAGTGAAGGGAGCTCTCCGTCTTGAAATACCAACGGCATTATATACAGAAGCTCCAAAGTTGTGCTATCAGCAGGAGGTAAAAGAAAACAGTTTGTAAAAAAAAAAAAAGGCATCTTGTTATGTTAGAGACAGAGGAAACGAAGGCTGTGGTGTTACTGCTGATTACTAGCATTGGTGCTCAAACAGATGTCTCCTACAAAATACAAAGTCACTTAAAAGTGTCTGATTTTTCTTTTTTCAAGAATGTTCCACTGATATGAACCCAGGTCCTGCCCTTCCCCCAGCTGTTATTTTGTTATTACAGTGGTACCTCGGGTTAAGAACTTAATTCGTTCTGGAGGTCCGTTCTTAACCTGAAACTGTTCTTAACCTGAGGTACTATTTCTGGGTAAGCGGAGTCTGTAACCTGAAGCGTCTGTAACCTGAAGCGTCTGTAACCCGAGGTACCACTGTACTCCTGTATACAATGAACACATTTGGATGGAAAAAGTAGCTTCTTATCATTTTAGGCCAGCCCTTGTTTGTATTAGAATTTGTTCATCAGAATTTGCCAATGCCAAAATCCTCAGGCATCCTATCCTATTTTTAATCAAGTTAAAAATCGTGCCATGAGCAAGTTCTCACGATTCTGGTAACAGTAGCACCCCAGTGATCTCCCTGTGTTCTCTTCCCCATTATCCTCCATGAGAGAAAAGGAAGATCATATACCCTTGTCAGCATCAAGCATTTTCCTCTCATGGAAAACAATATTGAAATCCAGCATGCCTCAGGCTCAATACATATATCAAAACTGTTGATTGCAGCATCTGGAACAAATGGCTTTTTTTAGTTTTAGTTTTCCTAAATATGCTGTAAATAATACAATTTGACAATCTGCTTTTTTAGATAAATATATATATATTTAAGTTGCAGCTGAATAAAGCTGTCCGAGAAAAGAGTGAAAACTGTATATCTAATTCATAATTGGGAATGTTTTTTCCCTCTCTCTCTCATCACCCTTTGTAAAAGAAGAGAGATGACATGTAAAATGAAAAGCAAAGAAAGATAGTTTATGGATATCTCACCAAACTGTCTTCAGAGTCTCGGCACAATCCATCACGAAGTTATGTATTTTATTTTCTATTTCTTCTTGATAAAATCAGAGTAGCAGGTATAATATCTGGACTGTTATAATCAATTTATTAGTCTTGTGGTGTGACTTTGCTGGCCCCAATCCAGAGAAAAGCACTTGGGGCTAAAGTTACATGGGGTTGTATCCATACCCAAAGCCAACCATTTGAAATTACCAGTAATTCACATGACTAACTTATGTCCATTCATTTCAGTGGGGCTATTCTGAGTAAAACTAAGTTGGAAATTAATACGTTACTAATTTAAGCCCCACTGATTGCAATGGAAGTTAAGGGTAACCAGCTTTCACTAAGACAGGATCATTGGTTTGAATGGAATTACAGCCTCAGAGATTTGAAGTTATGTGCAGGGGGTGAAACAACTCTTGATTCCTATAGAAGTGATTAGATGATTCACATCCTTGTGAACTATTGATCACTCGGATTTATGGCTCAGGTAGACTGCAGTATTCTGAAATAAGCAGAGCAATATGCTTCACATGGCGGTAGTTAATTTAATTTATTGCTTGATGGGGAATGATAAAAATGCCATTCATCCAGAGTGGAAAATTGTTGATGAAAATAATTTTATACAATGATTTAATACCGGCTAGAGATAAAGTGAGCTCCTCCACTGAAGCTGAGTTTTACAGGAAATAATATGAGCCCCCCTTTCCTTTTGGCAAAGCTTTGTTTGTTCAAAATAGCTAGCACTGAATGCACAATGAAAACAAGACTTTAAAAACTAGCTGGGAGTGACCATTGTTTGTCATCAAATGTTTTTAAGCCCCTGGCTCTAAGTATAACACACTTCTTGTTATTGTTTTCAGTTTTCAGTCTTTCCAGCAAAGGGATAGTTGCTACCAAGAAGCTAGATTTAATCAAAGTATATTTTAAAGCAGCATGGACGGGGCAGCCCTAGGAGCCGGCGCTCGCTCAGCGGGTCGCTCAGTCATCGCGGGAGCAGCAGCGCCGGCCGGGATGGACTACGCATGCACCGATGGACTACGTTTGCGAGCAGGCTGCGGGGCAAGGCTGCCTCGCTCCGTGGCTTGCTTGGGGCCCGCCGGCGGGCTGGGGCTGGCCCAAGTGTCACCCCCCTCCCCTGGAACCTGGGGCGCACCGCCTCCCGCCCCCCTCGCGACGCCACTGATTATAAGAGAACAAGGGAGGTTTTCATGGTGAGTTCTGGCACCTCTTTTATAGAAAAATAGCACTGGATGCAAGAAAAGGGTTTTGGTTTTTTTTGCAAGATGTGTATCATGCAGGTAAACTTGATGTGTACAGTCAAATTACACATGATGAGGAAGGTAGATGGCAATTTTGTTTGATGGATCAATTGTTGTTGTGTTTAGAAAACAAGCAGCTGGCAGGAAAAGGGTCTGGAATCATCTCTCCAGCCTCCTTTCCTCTGCTCCTGATTGCAATTAAAAAAAAAAACCCACTGGTTTTCATCATATGTAAAAAAAAACAAACCAAAAAACCCCACCAAAATATCAGGGGAAAGTTACCTCCACGTAATGTGTTGAGTGACCCTTACTTTGTCACAGACTTGTATTTCTGCTGCCTAATGTATCAAAGTGCCTCTGTGATTCTATACAGTGTTTATGAAGCTTTTTAGACTCCACAAAACCAAAGCAAAAGAGCAGACACAGTATTTTATAAAGAGGGTAAGAACACTCCTTAGCCAAACAAGAAATCAGCCTTATGTCGGTACAGAAGAAACAAGAGTGTGAAAGTAGAGCAATCTGGCTTTGGGGAATAAGAAGACCTGAGAATCAGATCCTGGCTACAAACTGGGAAGCATCTAGTGATATAGGAGGAAGGTAGTAACCTTAAAGGTAAAGGTAAAGGGACCCCTGACAATTAAGTCCAGTTGCGAACGAATCTGGGGTTGCGGCGCTCATCTAGCTTTACAGGCCGAGGGAGCCAGCGTTTGTCCGCTTTCACAGACATTTTTTTCGGGTCATGTGGCCAGTATGACTAAGCTGCTTCTGGGGAAACCAGAGCAGCACACGGAAACACCGTTTACCTTCCTGCCAGAGCGGTACCTACTTATCTACTTGCACTGGTGTGCTTTCAAACTGCTAGGTTGGCAGGAGCTGGGACCGAACAATGGGAGCTCACCCCATCACAGGGATTTGAACCGCCGACCTTTCAGTCGGCAAGCCCAAGCGGCACAGTGGTTTTACCCACAGCGCCACCCACATAGTAACCTTACACATCATCAAAAAAGGGGGCACCAATATGCATAATATTTGCACATGCTAATTTATTTACAGAGCTGGAAAAGGTTCAGAAAAGGGCAACCAAAGCGATTAAAGGGTTGGAACATCTATGAGGAAAGGTTGCAGTGTTTGTGGCATTTTAGTTGGGGAAAGGAGAGTAAAGGGGGACATGATAGAGGAGTATAAAATTATGCACCATGTTGAAAAAGTGGGTTGTCATGGTACTGGAATCTGGAGCCAGCCAACCAAGTTGAATGTTGGAAGAACACATCACATAATTAAAATATAGAACAAGAGATAATGATGTCCACCAATTTGGATGGTTTTAAAAGAGGATTAGACACATTCATGGAGGATGCAGCCACTGGTGTCGCAAGGGGGGCGGGGGGAGAGGGCGGTACGCCCCGGGTTCCAAGGGAGGAACTTGGGCTGGCTCGAATTCATGCGTGCGCACTCCATCCAAATGGGCACCGTTGCTCCCACGGTGCCCTTTGGAAGCGCCGCGCCAAAAGCAGCAGCAGCTGCACCCCCCCAGGTCCTACTTCTGGGCTTCCTTTAGGCACCTGGTGAGCCACTGTGATAACAAGATTCCCCCTGAGGGAAATAACGACACGTGACAACGTTCTATGGGATTAAATTGGCCACAACTTTATTAATATTCAGATGTAGGGAGACCTTGGCTCAGGCATTAGGCGTTTATCCTTCCCAGCCCCCCAGCCGGGGTTCTGGGTAATTTTCAGGGTTATCCAGCATGTGTGGGGAGTGGGCTAGCTCTGGAGAACATATGGTCAAGCAGATAGCCCGCCCCCCTCTTCGCTGCCACTGGAGGGGGAGGGCAATGACGACCTCTGGGCGTATGGTCAATGCCTCCCCCTAAGACCCCTTTAACGGGAACCCTGGTATCGCCGCCGCAATGAGGGTGGGGGTCACTGCCCCACGCCCCCCCCATTTTAGGTAGATGACTAAAGGATTCTGCCGAAGGCCTGCAACCGCCAAAGTTGTGACGAATTGCTACGGGAAAGGTGAAACCTGCCAATGCAGGGAAAGTTCTTTCCTGCCCTTCAACAGTGACCTTGACACAGCAGCGCCTGCGTGCCTGTGGAAAAGAAAAGGTTAACCTGCAAAGTAAATGTCAATTGAGGGAGTGGAGGGTGGGGAAGCTCTGAATCCAACGGCCGCTTCCCAGGTATGACTCAACTTCTATTGTGTGTACTGTATATTCCCTCCTTCTTCCTGGCCAATCCCCCCGGCAACACCTCCCCAGCCGGGATTGGGCGGCTGCTGGAGTAGGTGGAGACCACAGGTATCCAACCTGGGAAGGTGGGGCCAGACCCAACTGCCAGGAGCTGCACCATGATCCCAGGAGGCTACTCGCGACCACGCAAAATGTGCACCCCATTTGATGTGGGGAACGGTCATTGGCATTCACATAGGCACAAGCACAAGGTAAGAGCAAGCAGAAAAATCTGTGTCAAGATTTGTGAAATGTAACCAGCTTGCTTTTTAACTTGCTTTCTATCCACCTCCAGACACTGCACAGGCCATGGATTTAAATTTTGGGAATTTGAAATGCAAGTCATAAATACCGCAATTCTTGCATTTTAAGTGCAAGTGAAGTCACCACAATCCATGCTCTATCAAGTCCTGCTCTATGAGTTTGATTGAACTCAATGCCATGCCAATTCACATTAGCAGAGGGTGTGGGAATTAATGTTTCCTAAGGGATGGAAGGAATGACAACAAAAAGCTGGCAGCAAAAGACTCAGTAGCTCTAATATATTTTAAAGAGGATCATTTATAAAACCTTTGTACTGCCTCTCAGTAGGGGGATGTTAGACGTCATTAGCGTATTGGAGTCAATTCTAGATGCTGTGTGATAAATGCTGGCAACTGAACATTTTTGTGCTCAATTTGCATTTCCAAGCTTGGCTCCATGTTCTGAGTACAGACAATATGGACTACTGTTCTACAAGGGACACTGGGAAAAATAATACCATTATGGTACTATAATAGTGCAATATAAAATATTAATAATAGTGGTACTTTCAACAAAAAGAAATTTAGCTGCATTTTTCATTCAACATGCATTAAAACCCAATTACATCTGTAACTGTCAAAATATGTAATAAATGCCTATTTTCAGAAGACTCTGGTATTTTGCTTAATCAGTCATCTGTGAGATAAAACATAGGATGTTTTTTATACAGGTTTGCATGCATTGAGGGTTTTCTTGTGGAGTGTCTATATGCCTTCTCATTAATCATTTGTTCATTCTACACCAGGGTTTCCCAACCTTGGGTCTCCAGCTGTTTTTGGACTACAATTCCCATCAACCCTGACCACTGGTCTTGCTAGCTAGGTATGATGGGAGTTGTAGTCCAAAAACAGCTGGAGACCCAAGTATTGGGAAATACTGTTCTACACTTTTCCGCACAGCATTCCGTAGTGGGCAGAGTTAGGACTTGGGAGACCAGGGTTCAAGTCCCCATTCAGCCTTGAAGCTTGCTGAGTCCTTCAACCTTGAAGGTTGTTGATGTGGAGCAGCAAGAACCATGTATGGAGGGAAGGTGGGATATAAATGTAATAAATAAATAGACTTTAAAAAAATGAATTTCCCCAATCACGTTCCCAAGTCGCGAAAAAAAGAATGTGTTGTGCCAGGGCAACATAGGACTTTGTTGTTGTTGTTGTTGTTCAGTCGTTCAGTTGTGTCCAACTCTTCGTGATCCCATGGACCAGAGCATGCCAGGCACGCCTATCCTTCACTGCCTCTCGCAGTTTGGCCAAACTCATGTTAGTAGCTTCGAGAACACTGTCCAACCATCTCACCCTCTGCTGTCCCCTTCTCCTTGTGCCCTCCATCTTTCCCAACATCAGGGTCTTTTCTAGGGAGTCTTCTCTTCTCATGAGGTGGCCAAAGTACTGGAGCCTCAACTTCAGGATCTGTCCTTCTAGTGAGCATTCAGGACTGATTTCTTTAAGAATGGATAGGTTTGATCTTCTTGCAGTCCATGGGACTCTCATAGGACTTTAATCCACTTTAAATGTTTAAACCACTTTAAATATGCAAAGTTTCAATATGCACTTGTAACCCTCCCACAAAACACTGACAGTTTGGAGGCTAATGACCAGTCTTGGGTTTTTCTACAGCCCCTTACCAAGACAGATTCCATGTACTTATGGAATCCATCGAGTGTGTGGTTAGCATTTGTTTCTACACCACCTTGTTCATTACCCAAGGAACCAAGGAAACTAATTCAAGTCCAGCATCCAGGAGGGACCCAGGGTTTAATTAAAACTATTGCAATAGAACAGGCTTGCCAACCAGCTGCTCACAATAACACAATAAAACCTCAAACATTAAAACAGGGCTGCCTTCAGATGTCTTCTAAAAGTCAGGTAGTTGCTTATTTCCTTGACAACTGATGGGAGGGTGTTCCACAGGACAGGTGCCACTACTGAGAAGGCCCTCTGCCTGGTTCCCTGTAACCTCACTTTTCTCAGTGAGGGAAGGCCCTCAGAGCCTGGACCTCAGTGTCCCGGCTGAATGATGGTCATGGAGAAGCTCCTTCAGGTATACTGGGTTGAGGCCATTTAGGGACTTTAAAGTCAGCACCAACACTTTGAATTGCGCTCGGAAACATACAGGAAGCCAATGAAGGTCTTTCAGGACCGGTGTTCTTTGGTCTCGGCAGCCTTCTAGCAGTTCCCTCACTGCAAGAGGTGAGGTTAAAGGGAACAAGGCAGAAGGCCTTCTCGGTAGTGGCGCCTGCCCTGTGGAATGCCCTCCAATCATATTTCAAGACAATAAACAACTACCCGACTTTTGTGCATCTTTCAGGGTTAAATGGGAGAGATGGAATGCAGCGTAGAAGGAAAGCGTAAGAGTTACAAAATACAGGCATGCAAGAATCATTTGTGGATGCATTCTAGCCAAAGGTTAAATGCAATTAATATTGGAACATTTTAAAAAATATTTATATTTTTAAAATATAAAAATATGCACCCTGGGTCTCTAATTCCTATATCAAGTGGAATCCAATTCATGTGTTCCGTGGCAAGTTGGACTACCGGTACTGCTGCTTGTGCCACATATAGACTGCTTCTGCTCCAGGAGACCTAGAATCCGGCCTGACAAAAAGGATTAGCCCAGCAAGAAAGTAGAGAGCCAGCAACATGCTGAAGGGTCACATGGATTGGCCTGAAGTGTCAACACAATTTTCAAGTTTCATTACTTATCGTACTAGGCAGACTTTTATTAAGGAGCCCTGTGTCATTTCCAGTATTTTGAGAGATCCATCATTTAAATATGCACCAGATAACATAAAGCAAATTAGGATGTTTCGTTCCTCACATCCCTTCAATCAAGCAGACCGTGATCTGCTTGTTTCAAGGGCATCTTTCAATTGATAGTTGTACTGGGACATGTGAAGGAGCGATTTGACAATTTTCAAATGTTCTCACCAAGACGTTTCAAGGCTCAGGCTGAAGGGCACGTTGATGTTTCCCCTCCTCTGGTCCTCCCAGATTGCTTGAGAAAGTAATGTACAGTATGCATCTGAGAGGTGCCATGCCCATCTGTTGCGATGCCATTGGCTTAAAGCGATTGTGTCCTTAGTGCGGTTCAAATGGGCAGAGCATGGTGAGGCAAATGCTTTTTGCTCAGTGTCTCTAGCAATCCCTGTCTGCTAAACTGTACTGCTCAACAGGATGCAACAGCACAAGGCTGGAATATTAACTCATGGCTGGAAAATAAGCAACAATGGCTCCAAATTCTCCTAATTAGACTTAAGGACATTTCAAATGTACAGTGGAACCCCAGGTTACGCAAGCGATCCGTTCTGGGGTCGCGCTGCGTAACCCGGGCATGCGTAACATGAATGCACAAGGACAAAACCCCCGGAAGTTTTTGTCCTTGTTTTTGCGCTTCTGAGCATGCGCGAACTGCACAGAACGCTTCTGTGCACCCGCACGCTCCCATGTGTCGTGTGCGCTCCGCGGAGGATTTCCGGGTCGCCTCCGTGCTTATCCCGAACATACGCAACATGGAGTGTATGCAACACGAGGTATGACTGTACTAGTCCGGTGTCCCTAGCTCAACAACAGCAACAACAACAAGGGATGACATTTACTTACCCCACAATGGGGTGAGCTCCTGTTGCTCGGTCCCTGCTCCTGCCAACCTAGCAGTTCGAAAGCACATCAAAGTTCAAGTAGATAAATAGGCACCGCTCCAGCGGGAAGGTAAACGGCATTTCAGTGCGCTGCTCTTAGTCATGCTGGCCACATGACCCAGAAGCTGTACGCCGGCTCCCTCAACCAGTAAAGCGAGATGAGCGACGCAACCCCAGAGTCGTCTGTGACTGGACCTTATGGTCAGGGGTCCCTTTACCTTTACCTTTAAGACCTGTTGACCAATTTTAGGTCTTGCATTCTGGCACCCTTTGACCTTAATTACTACTTCATAATGAATGAAATCAATCCCCACCCCCCACTTTAGAAAAGCAGGATAGAAAATCCGCAAATGAAAAAACTTTGCTGTCAGCTGCCTCCGCAACGCTCTCCTCACTCCAATATCCAACACACATTTTGCAAGCTAATTGAAGTTTCCCTCGCCATTGTAAAAATATGGACAAACTCCATAATGGATTGTTTTCCCTGTTTATTATGGGTAGAGCTCCGGAAGTATGAACAATACTTAGAAATTATAAACAGGTTCCAAACTGCTCAGGGTCGCCTGGGTTAGTTCGTGCAAAATCTGTAAGAAGAAGACTGCAAATGGCTTTGTGTGAGTGAGACAAAAGGTGCACAATTATGTGGGAGGATGCCACACAATAGTTGCAGGATGTGTTATTCATCGTCATGATTTGTATGTTCAAACCTTTGTATAAGAATGCAGAAAGAATGGCAAAAAATATACTGTTAACCGAGGTCATTGTGACCCCGATTCAAAATAAATATTTCCTCCAAACTTTTACTTTTCTTCTAAAGGGCTCCAGGGAGAGTAATGATTAGGACAGAAAGGAATAAACAAATAGCCATTGAATAGCAGGGGTTATGCTAATGGAGTCATCACTCCTAAATAAGTCTTTACCCATCTGTCCTGCTGTCCAATTAGGATGCTGAAGTCTCATAACTCATAATTGTATAAAAACTTTCAAAATCTATAATAAGTGATTTAAATGCATACGAATGTTCCATTTCTGCTGCAGCATTTAATTGTGGTTTTTCAAACAAACATTTTAAAACATACTGCACAGAAACAAAGTGATGCCTTGCTTATTGATCCAGGCCCCTAACTCTCAATTGCCTTATATCACAATCATTTTACGCTAGACAATGGGTCCAGGCTAACTTATGCCATCTGATGAATTGGCTCAGAGAGCTGGCATGCAAAGGGGGGAAAAACACACCCTTTTATTAATAAACAATGTGTTGGGAGGTACAATTGTACCTGGATTTTACAGGCTGTCCAACACATTGGAAGTCTGCTAGCAATAAAATGAAAAGCATTCTATTATTATTTTTTATTACTCTTGTTTTTATTAAAGATTTCATTGGGTCACAAAAGTACATAGAGTCTGGGCTTTTTTTTCAGCCGGACCTCACCAGAACTCTGTTCTGGCACCTCTCAGGTGGGTGCCACTGCCATTCTAAGAGACCGGGGGAGGTGTTCGTGGTGAATTCTGACACCTCTTTTTCTAGAAAATTAGAACTGCATACAGTGTCTCTGTTTCAGTTCATAGAGTCCTTTCTACTGATCAGTTAGATTCTATGTGAGACACTAATGTTATATATAGACAGCATAAGGTTGGGGGAGAAGAGAGATGGGGAAACAGTGTAAGATGGGGAAACAGGGTAAGGAGCTTCCATTATTTTACATAGCGTATGTGCAAGGTTTTCGTGTCAGCGTCACGGGGGTAGGTTCTTGAAATATAATCTGAGTCAAGTGTGAATTTCATGCTCTTTATTCAGCTCCTAGTAGCAAGGAATGAATCTTTCCCCAAAACGTCTGCTATATATATATATTATTTACACAATGGGCCCCATGTGATTGGCTAATTCCGGGCTACTCCTCCAGGAGCCTGATTGGCTGCTCTTGCAGGCCAATCAGGTCGCTGATTCACTTCCACCTGGAGCTGGATTGGGTGGCTCATGCGGACCAATCAGACTGCTGCATTTTGGATCCTATTGTTCTAGGATTCAGCTCAGTACATAACAGTTCTCTCTCTCTCTCTCTCTCTCTCTCTCTATATATATACATATATATAGTTGGAACTCACTGGAACTCAGTTCCGGCACCTCTCGGGTAGGTACCATTGCCATTATATGAGAACAAGGGAGGTGTTCATCATTGGGACCTCTTTTTCTAGAAGAATAGCACTGAACAGCATGCATGCATGCATAATATAAATTAAAAGACGTGAATCAGAGCAGCATGCGATTTACATTTCTGGAGCTTTCGTTGGGAATGTGAACTTGTAAACTGGTCTTGGTGAGACAGCTGCAAAGCAAAAGTGACACAACATTTCAGTGTGAAAGCAGTCTGAAATGATCTGAAATATTGTCTACCCAATTCCATTGAATTCAGCTCAAGCCATTAATGTTAAAAGTCTAAAAGCCAAAGCGATACATTTATAGACAGGCAATTTTTCTAGTGAAACATGAAGGCTGTTTTCTGTTAGAGGTTAGAAGGGAATCTGGGCCAAGATTGTGACACAATCATGTCAGCAAAATCTATTTCAGGCATTCTGGCTGCGTAGAATCAGGAACCCAGAGGAAGATGTACACATTCCTAGGTATTGATAGTTAACTCATTCTCTGAGTGTGGATCAATTTTTGGCCAAAACACTACACACAAGGGAGGTGTCAGTTCCAAGGTTTGCAGAAGTGGAAAGCAAAAAATATTTATCGGGGGCACCGCAAAACAGACAGTGAAGACTGAGCATGTTCAGTTTCGCCACAAAATGCTGTCTGTTACTGGGAGGGAGAATTCAATGGAGTATCCTGGAAAACAAGCTGACTGGCTAGCTGGATCCCTGCAAAATAACAAATCACAAACCTTTTTATGAGCTGCTTCCTGTTGCCTCTCTTTAGAATCTTAGTGCCCCATTTTAGAGGGGTTTGGCATATTGGTTGTATAATTATTTCTTTGTATAAAACAATTTTCACCTTGTTTTTTTTGTTTTTTTTTGAAGGCTATAGAGATATATTGAAGAGGTTTGAGCTTGGACAGCAGACAATTCTGGGGTTTTTGTCATTCGACTATTATTCTGCTGCCATATAGTATTCTAATGGTATATTAGTATATATTAGGTATATCCCAGTACGTTTCTGAGCACAGTTCAAAGTGTTGGTGCTGACCTTTAAAGCCCTAAATGGCCTCGGTCCTGTATACCTGAAGGAGCGTCTCCACCCCCACCGTTCAGCCCGGACACTGAGGTCCAGCGCCAAGGGCCTTCTGGCAGTTCCCTCACTGCGAGAAGCAAAGCTACAGGGAACCAGGCAGAGGGCCTTCTCGGTAGTGGCGCCCGCCATGTGGAACGCCCTCCCATCAGAGGTCAAAGGGATCAACAACTACATAACATTTAGAAAACACCTGAAGGAAGCCCTGTTCAGGGAAGTTTTTAATCTGTAACATGTTAATGTATTTTAATATTTGCTGGAAGCCGCCCAGAGTGGCTGGGGAGACGCAGCCAGATGGGCGGGGTACAAATAATAAATTATTATTATTATTATTATTATTATTATTATTATTATTATTATTCAGCTGACATAGCATTTAATTATTTCACTTCCTTGATGTATAAGGATTGACTGTTTATTGCTCTACTGAGACACAACTTTGTATTGTTTAGTATCTCTTATTGTATACACCAGTGGTGGTCAAACTCGGCCCTCCAGATGTTTTGGGAGTACAATTCCCATCATCCCTGACCACTGGTTCTGTTAGCTAGTGATGATGGGAGTTGTAGTCCCAAAACATCTGGAGGGCTGAGTTTGGCCACCACTGGTATACACGATATAGTTTATTATTTTTCCCATGCTTTGGTTTGAGACTTGATTATTTTGCATGCCTTGTTGAGGGACCTCCCTCTTTTGTTTTATTACAAGCTAGTTCCCAGAACAAGAGCTCTATACCCTGCAACACTTCCTTGCATGTCCCACTTGAAGAACAAATTGACAAGGTATTTGATGATGAACTATCATGGGGCTGATTTTTATAATCCCCACAACTAAAGCCTTTCTCAAAAATGGGTTAAATGTTTGTAGCACCCCATTTTTGAAATGTCATTGGGGGTATGTATTATTATTATTATCGTTATTTTTTTTAATAGTTGCTCTTTTTTCTTATTCTCTCCACAAAAGGACTGCTGGCAATGCATAATTCCAAGCATTATAGGGCATCAAACATGTCAGCTTGAATACCTTGGTTGTTGTTGTTTTTAAAAATAAATGGGGGGTATGATTTAGTTAACTGAATCACTGCTTACTTCGATCCTTTACATCCAATCAATTTCTGTGGCAGTAAACTCTTTGCATTCAAAACAGCAAAGCTTTCCCCCTTTCCTTTGATTGCTTTTGACAGCTACCACTCAATAACACAACGCCGACCGTGGGACAGTGGCAATTCGATTAACTTAGATGATGACATTCAAAGGGTCAGACAGGCATACTCATCACACACATGAATTTCAGAGATTTTAAAGGAAGCTGATTGGGTGAAACCAGCCACATGTAATATTAGGTGATGCAAAGAGCCCAAGGGTGACTTGAATTGCAATTCTGTTGTAACAAGAAGGGGGGGGGGGGTCAAAGAGCCAGAATGTTTGATTGAAGTTCAAACAGGCATGCTATATATTTAACTTCTTGTTGTATATTTGCCATAAAAAGCCTCTGTTGAGAGACTTTGTACCTCCTTTTATGGAGGGTTAAGATGCTGGGTTCCAGAGGTGCTGAGTTGCGCCCAACATAGAGGGGCCCCCGTTGTACATCTCGTGACATCGCACAGGACGCCATACTGCAGCACGGTGCTCTGGGCTCCTCAGAGGGTGTCAGGATGCTGTCAGTGGCTCCTGGCTGGTTGCCCAGGAAAGTATAAAGACAAAGAAAATTTTCTTACCATCCTTTTTTATTTCAATATTTACAGAGAGTGGCTATAGAACCCAGAGTATTGGATAATGGTGTCGTCCCAAGTCAATCTCCACCCTCATTCATCATTCTCATTGTCTCTTCTACAGGTGCTGCTATGTGCCCTCTGTCTTTGAGCTCTTTGCTCTCCTACTTTTAAGGCTCGCCGGGTTCTGGGAGATGGTGGGTCTGGGATGCTTTCTAGCGATAACGTATCAGCCAGGTGTTGTTCTGGCTCTCCCATGATTTCCCAACTTTCTCCCTCATCTGCCTCTGAGCTGCGACCTCCCTCAAACCCCTGTTGTAAATCTATACTGTCTTCCTCTTGCTCCTCCCTGGAAGGGTCAGGATGGGGAGGCGGTCTCCACCATTCCTCCTCTGCCCAGTCCCTGACAGAGGGTCATGTCAGAGTACAAAAGATCCAGCCCTCCAGCACAACCCTGCTGATGAGCACAGTGCACCTTGGGTCTTCGTGTGTCGTACGCATGATTGGACGAGGCTGTTGGTCAGGAAGGCCAACTGTCAGGAGAAGGCTGAGTGTGGAGCCTGGCTCCACGCTTTCCCTCCTCCACCTCCTCAACATTCAGGGGGGTTGGCCCCTTGCCCCCAGATATTGAGGGGCCTGGAGACCCCTTGGCTCCCTGTAGTTGATGCACCTGCTGGGTTCTCTCTCTCTCTCTCTCTCTCTCTCTCTCTCTCTCTCTCTCTCTCTCTCTCTCTCTTTCTCTCTCAAACACCCACACACCCACACACCTGTTACAACTGTCTGGACCCCAGACTTAGATAAAAGACATCAATGGTTAAACTGGGCCTCTTGACACTTGAGAGAGCTTCATTCAGACATATTAGGCATGGCCAATGAAACCAATTGAATTCTCAGGGTTAGCAATACAACCCAGATTTATGGCTCAGGAAGTTTTCCTCTTTCTCATCATGAATGACATGCCACAGACAAGCTGATGGATGGGCTTAGTTCCTAATATATATTTTCCAGGCACAGATTTACTCCAAAGAAAGGAAAGGATGAATTCACCAAGTGCTCTCATATCCTTGCATTCTAACCCTTCATTATTTGGGCAGCCCTCACTACTGCTGCAACCTTTCTACCTTGACCAAGTCCACCGGGATATAAATGACTTAGCATTTTGATGTTTTGTCGATGGCTGATTTTATTGAACTTTGAATGCAGTCTGGTGTTGGGAGCTGCCAGCTAATGAACCAAGTTGGATATAGGGGTAAGTTACGCTGGGATAATTTATCTCAGTGTAAATTATTGCTCTGACAATATTGCAAGGATACCTAACACAAATTATATGAATAAGTTTGGGTTGCTCTGCCAGTGTAGCAATGACGCCTAATGAAATTATAAGAATAAGAGAAAACACTGTGCCAAACTGTGATGGAGAGAACTTTACAGTTCTGCACTCCTAAACTGTTTTTTTTAAAAAGAGTTTGTAATTCAAGAACACAGCCTGTTAGTTCATGTTCCTATTATTATAGTCAGTATTGAAGAAGTTATATCCCACCACCTGCTTTCAGTTGTGACTTTATTTAACTTCAACTATTCGCAACTTTATCCATGCATTTTTATTTATATGAAATAGTAAAGAGTTGGGTTTGTTAAATTAAATGGACAGTGAATGCATCTTAAAAGAAAAAGAAAAATAGTAACATTGAGGGCCAGCCCAAGATATTTTGGCACCTAAAGCAGACCCTAAAATGGAGCTTCCCTCCCTGCTGGGGAAGAAGAGGTGAAGGAACAAGGGGATAAGGAAGATTGACACTGGGATCTGCTGGCCCAGTGAATCCTGCTACTTAAGGCAGTCACCACACCTCAACTCATGTGTTGGCTGCCCCGGTAATGTCCTTAAACCCCAATTAACATAGTCATTCATTTGAGTTCCTTGCAGAAACAAGCAAGCTCCTGTTAAATATATTCTGCTGAAGACTACTGCTTTTAGTTGTTTCAATCAGGTCAAATTAGCTGTGCACATAATCTCCAACAATAGGGACATCCCATTCCATAATGACAATTTTATTATTTATTCCCCTCACATCTTACTGGGTTACCCCAGCCAGTCTATGCAGCTTTCAACATATATAAAAACATAAGAAACATTAAACTTTTTTTTTTTTTTAAACCTTCCCTATACAGGGTTGCCTTCAGACGGGTCGGGGATCGGAAAACTTCATACCCTCCAACATTTCTCCAATGAAAATAGGGACATCCTAAGGGAAAGTAGGACATTCTGGGATTAAATCAGAAACTGGGATGGTTTCTCTAAATCAGGGATGTCCCTGGAAAATAGGGAAACTTGGAGGATCTGTTCCAGTTAAAGGTAGATAGCCGTGTTGGTCTGTCATAGTCAAAACAAAATAATATCAGGGTCTGGTGACTTCTGTTTCAGTGTATCTGAAGAAGTGTGCATGCACACGAAAGCTCATACCAAGAACAAACTTAGTTGGTCTCTAAGGTGCTACTGGAAGGAATTTGTTTTGTTTGTTTGTTTTGTTTGTTTTTGTTTTGGAGGATCTGTGTTCATGCAAGTTGCTGTTAAAAATATTCCAAAAGGATCACTCTGCTGAAGACTTGCACTGGTTTTAGTAGTTTGTATCGGGTCAAATTAGCTGTTCATGCATGGGAAGATGTAATGCATAAGGATTCCAGCAAGCGACAAAAAGAGACTCATAATATCATATAATGGATGCATGAGATAATTTACTTACAATTCAAAGCACACACATATATAATATTAAATGTAGTATGTATGTATGTATGTATGCATGCATGTATGTATGGGATGTATACTCCACCCTTTAATTAGAAAGGTCCTCACAGTGCCTTAGAAAAATTCAGTACTAAGATGGTCCCTGCCCCGAGGGCATAGGAAATGGGGTGCGGGTCACCCTAGGTGTCATCCTGAAGAGGTTGACATTCGGTACCCCCCTTTCGCCAAGATTGGCCTCCGGGGAGGATCGTGCAGCCACGCTGATCGGCCCCATGGACAGATTGCCCCACCCCTCGGGCAGATCGCCCCTGTCCCTGTGGGTGGATCGCCCCACCCCCGGGTGCACGGCATGTGTGCTGCTCCGGGTGCCGGAGTACCCAGCTCCGCCACTGCCCTGCCCTCAAGTTCACAATGTTAAAGGGCAAGGCATGCAAGGGGGAAATGAGTGGAAGGGAGGAGGGAAAAGCAAACTCAAAGATAGGATCTTAAAGCTCTTAGAACACAGCCATATAGTTCTGCCTTGGCAGATCCTGAGAGTCTAGAAGAGCAGTAACTCCTTGCCTATGTCAGTGACGGTTTCAGCTTAGGAATTACCTGTGATTGCGAAGAAGCCCTTGGTGAAATCCTGGAACAGTTGTGCATTTGTTGGATGGGGTGGTGGTGAAGAGACTTCATTTTCTACCAGCAGCATCTTCTAAATTAGTTGCTTTTGAGCCCATTCTACATATAAAAATGGATAGCCACCTATTCAACCTCAGTTGCACAGCCCTATTCTGCACTGGCCTCTATTGATTTTCAAAGTCTTGCCAAAGTGAGTTATGTGCTGTTTTGATTGCCTTCACCCTGACCTGGAACTTCATTCTGATAAATTGTCATTTGTATGGCCCTGTCTGCTCCAATTTACAATGGGTTACTTTAACCAGTTAGCTCAATGCACTTGTTTCTTTTGATTTAAGGGACACTTCTGAAAAAGTTTGCTCTAGCCCTTCCACAAGTCCAATTGCCTTGTCTTTTCTGATTCTTCTTTTTTCTTGCCAGCTCACGCTTTTGTAATTTGCACTGCTGACCCTCTGTTATTCTTTCTAAGTTCTGTTGGAAACAATGGTATTTGCATGCATTTAATTGTACATTGGACTTCAGTGGTAGCGGCTATATTCCTCTAATGAAAACAGCTAGTAATCTTACCAGGATGAAAAGATCTGATTAAAAGGAACTCCAAAAAAAAAGTCTGTGGATAACAAATGTTAAATATTTTCTCCTGGGTATCAAAGAATACAGAAACAAAAGACACAGAGAAGGAATCTCAAATTCTTCAATATCGTTCTGAGACTCATAAACTTTGAAAAATATATGTCCAATAAAATGAGTGTTAATAATTCCATAAATACTGATTTCTGCTAAATTTTATAGCAGCTCCAAGGAATATGTTACAATATTAAAGATGAATAATACATATTCCACCTATAATTATATAAAATATTCAGTCTAAATGCATTACACCTAATTTAGAGCACAATTGAACATTCATAAATGGAATTTAGAGGATCGTAATTTTATTACACGTAAACATATAGCTGAAGTCAAGTAGTGTGAAATCCTGATTGCACTGCAGATGGATCATAGGATGCTGCCTTATGCTGAAACAGAACATTGCTTCATCTAGCTCAGTATTGTCAACACTGACTTGCCAAGGTTGCAGGCAGGAATCCTTTCCAGACCTATAGGGATTGAACCTGGGATGTTTTGCAGGCACAGCTGGTCCTCCAGTACTGCAATACAGCAGACTGTCTCGTCAGAGTGGTGCATGCTTTAGTTATCTCCCGCTTGGACTACTGCAATGCGCTCTACGTGGGGCTACCTTTGAAGGTGACCCGGAAATTGCAATTAACCCAGAATGCGGCAGCTAGACTGGTGACTGGGAGTGGCCGCCGGGACCACGTAACACTGGTCCTGAGAGATCTACATTGGCTCCCAGTACGTTTCCGAGCACAATTCAAAGTGTTGGTGCTGACCTTTAAAGCCCTAAACGGCCTCGGTCCTGTACACCTGAAGGAGCGTCTCCACCCCCACTGTTCAGCCCAGACACTGAGGTCCAGTGCTGAGGGCCTTCTGGCGGTTCCCTCATTGCGAGAAGCAAAGCTACAGGGAACCAGGCAGAGGGCCTTCTTGGTAGTGGCCCTGTGGAACGCCCTCCCATCAGAGGTCAAAGCGATAAACAACTACATGACCTTTAGAAAATACTTGAAGGCAGCCCTTTTTAGGGAAGTTTTTAATCTGTGATATTTTAATGTATTTTGATATTTGTTGGAAGCCACCCAGAGTGGCTAGGGAGACCCGAACAGATGGGCGGGGTACAAATAATAAATTATTATTATTATTATTATTATTATTATTATTATTATTATTATTATTTAACAAAGGACAGAAATATGTCAAAAGTATTCTACTGTATATCACAGCTATGGTTTTCACCCCACTCACAATGGATGATGATGATGATTAGGGGATCAGATAACGAAAAGCATTCAGAAATATGTTCTTATTTAATGAACTAAACATATATTTTCCCCCTATATCTTATTACTTCATCAATTTGCCATTCATCTTTATGGCTCAGCTACAGCCCTTCCAATGCAGCAAAGCAGTCTGGGTACATTGCCATGTTCATTATACTCTTTGCACAAGCTGATCAATTCGTGGATGCATGGGAAGCTCTTGCCATCATGTCATTGGTCTCCTTGTTTGTCTGACTGGAAGAAAACTCTGACTTTTGCATGGCTGGGATACAGAGAGGACTCCCATATTTTGCCTCTGACCCCACCCAACATTTGCATGCAGCATCAATCACAGCTGGATGAAGGCTGCCATTTGAAGACATGATTTATCTCACTATGCACATTTCTAAAACACACATACACTTCCTGGTATCCCAGAATGTGCAGAAATGTCAGCATTGAAGGATTATGTCAAAACTGAAGGATAATACATTCTGAGCTGAGTAGCGGTATGAACTGGGTCGGTTCCATGTAAAAATGTGGACAAAACAAATTTATTCTCCTTCCCTAGTTCAAGCATATACCGTCTTTCCCCCTTTTTAAGACACCATCTTATAAATTTTTTCCCTCAAAAAAACACAGGGTGTCTTATTTTCGGGGGTGTCTTATTTTCATTATGTCAGTATGGTACGGTACAGCCTCCCCCTGCGTGCTGAGCAGGCGGGGCAGAACTCCGCAAGAGGCGCGTTTCCCCCCCACGCCTCACACTGGTTCGCTGGCTCCCTGAACACGGGGAACAGGCGGGGCAGGAAGAGGCGTCTCTCCCCCCCCCCCCCGCGCCTCTTCCTGCGCGCTAAGCAGGCGGGGCAAAACTCCGCAAGAGGCGCATTCCCCCCCCCTGTGCCTCTCACTGGTTTGCTGGCTCCCTGCGCACGCAGGAGGGGCTGAGGAGATGACGGGAACAATGGCGGCACCACGGCTTACTTTTGGGGTACGTCTTACTTCTCACAAAGGTAAAAAAAAAAAACCTACCATGGCTTACTTTATGACTACGTATTAAAAAGGGGAAAACAGGGTACAGGCAAATCTCTATTTGTGAGTGTTCAATGCATGCATGACCACAAATGTGTGCGTCATTTGGCACAGGAAAAGGGTAGAACGGAGGCAGAGTGGGGGCAGAACGGGGCAGGCTTAGGCACACTCGGCTGGGACATACGATGACTCAGAACATAACCCCCGTGTAAATGGGGCTTGCCTGTATCAAAATATACAGTTTAATACATGTTTGTGTGCACATTTAAAATGCTCATTTAGAATACAGTGGTACCTTGGTTCCTGAATGGCTTGGCTCCCGAACAAATTGGCTTTCAAACGTTGCAAACCCGGAAGTGAGTGTTCCAGTTTGTGAAGGTTTTTCGAAGCTGAACATCTGACACGGCTTCCGTGGCTTCCGAATGAGTGCAGGAACCTCCTGCAGCTAACCAGAAGCTGCGCCTTGGTTTTCAAACCGTTTCAGGAGTCGAACAGACTCCCGGAACGGATTAAGTTCGAGAACCAAGGTACCACTGTATGTCTTTTGAAAGGACTATATTGTTGTTTCTAGAATGTAGCTTCATGCAGAAATGAAAGAGTTACAATTAAGAACATGCAAAAATAAAGTATCGAACACCGGAATTGACAGATTCATCTATCCTATTGCTGTAACAAACAAAAGAAAAAAGAAAAGTCTGTCTCATGAAGATGTGCCTATTTTGGATCATATGAAAGAAATTAATTTTGCAATGTCACATCACTAATGAAATACTCCACTTCTGCTGGTTGGTTACTGTTTGGGAAGATAAAAACATAGAGAAGCACCCAGAGCCATGATGCTAGGATTTGAGTGCGGAGGATATCTCTATATTCTGATGGTGTAGAACAGGGGTGAAGAACCCTTTTTAGCCTGGGGGACATTTTCACCTCTTGGCAATTTTCTAGAGATCACATGACAGTAATGGTACCCAGAGGCAAAAAGTGGGTGGACCAATCAGGGCAATGCACTAAAGGTGAGCATGGAACAGAGTTGGTGAGAGGTGAGTTTGTGTTGGTGTTGGTGCGAGAGACAAGAAACAGCCACAGTCCTTTTTGTAATTTCTGGTTCCATCATTAATTACCCAGAGTACTTTCAATGACCTAGCAAAGGAGAACACACGTCTAACAATATCCAAAATACCCTAAACCACTATGCCATTTCTTGACACAAATATAGACTGCACTTGGCCTAAGCTTGCTGACTTTGAGCATGATATAGAGGGAAGTCACTAGAGTTGTAGAATCTTATTAAAGACTTGGACTTATCACACACATTTTCTCTGCCCTTGCATGTACCTCCATTTTTCTGTCTCTATGTAAATCAAGCCTGTCAGATGTTTCATAGCTGTGGCTGGAAAATAATGTTGTTTAAGATGAAAGAGAGAAAGAGGGGGGAAGGAAGGAAGGAAGGAAGGAAGGAAGGAAGGAAGGAAGGAAGGAAGGAAGGAAGGAAGGAAGGAAGGAAGGAAGGAAGGAAGGAATTGCTGCCCTGAAGTGAGAGAAAAGTTCCATTTTGGCATGATAGTTAATTTAAGAGACCTTCTATTTCAACAGCATTGCTATTCAGAGTTTGCTAACGTGTGTGTGTGTGTGTGTGTGTAAATAATGTGTACCCATTTATATGTAATAAACCAGGTACTATCTTAATCAAGCAAACAACAAGTAAGGAGTAATAAAAAATGAGGCAACCAACAGTGGGATATTTAAGATGTAAAACGATTTACTAATTTAATTCTCAATAGATAAAATACACATATGGCATGCAGCTGACAAAGGTTATAGGCAAAATTATATGATAAATTCAGGCTTTGGATATATTTATTTTTACTGCATTTTTATACTAGCCATGGAGGGTGTCAGGTTCTTGACGGTGGCACATGAGGAGGAAGAGTTAAGACTTTAGTACTGATATTACGAAAACCCCAAACTTGAAAGTGATGGTCGACTAAAATTGCCACCCTATTCTCATGTGACAATTGCCTCCCCACCCCCAATGTGAAAATTAAGGAAGATTTTCAATAGCTCAGAGAAGCTGGGAGAAATTCTCCCCAATTTGTCAATGTGGGAAGGGCTTAATTTTATGAAGCAGCCATGGGTTCCTTCCTCTTACTACATTTATTATTTTATTTTAGTCTCAACAACTTTCAGTGGCTCAATCACACTGCATGGTGATGTACAATTCCCAATGAGAGTGTTTTGAAAGCAAGGTTCATGTCTGTGATCAGCTGAATAAATTACATCCCCTTGCTAGTGGAACTGCCTCTTGCTGAAACTTAAAATCTGATACGTATGGAAGCAGAGGCAATTTTCATTTCCCCCCTTTTAAAATTTCTTTTACAGTAAAATGCAGATCTTAATGTGCATGTGAACTCTTCATGACTGACTCATATGCAACTTGGCCTCTGGCATCTGCACATGACTACAAAACATCATTTGAGTGTCCCCTGGTAGAATTAAACTATATGCCTTCAGTCATCAAACTGCATCTACTAGCCTGCTACTTTATTATTATTCGTTATCATTATTTATTCAATTTATATACTGCCCTTTATCAAAAGATCCCAGGGTGGTGTACCACATTAAAAACACATTACAGAACATCAGTGATATAAACTTAAGAAAAACATATTAAGAAGTACACCGACAGGCAGCCTAATAATAAAATAGTCATCATAATAACAGCCCTCTCCCCTATTTTTTCATACCAGTGTTACACTGAGAATATCCCCCAAATTTCTGACAACGTTGGACGGATAGTTTTATTTCTTCTCTGCAGTTGGTATCAGAGTGTCACCAGTCTACAATCCATCTTGACTTGGCAGAGGGAGAAGGGAGAAAAGCCATGAACAGATCAATGCACAGCCCCAAACTGCAGACAGGAGGTAGTTTCTGCTACTCATGTGGCCCCATTTACAGCCAATTATCTTTATCCATAGCATAATGTCTCCCCTTAATCTTTAAAGCTCTAGTATGGCTTCCCAGGAGGCAAGTTACTGTTCCTTACCAGGAAAGAGATCAGGAAGAGCAAGGCAGTGGATAGGTCAGCATGGTGTGAACCAATCTGACACTCCTGCCAGTGCATTAGCACCACACTAACCTCCCTGTCACCTCATTCTCCCAGTAAGCAACAGTGACCCATATGCTGTGAAGCTAGGGTAGCAGTTCTGTCCCACACTGCAAGCCCACCCTTGCAAACCCTGGTGTGACAAAGAGATGGTGCACAGAAATGTCTGTCAAAGCTGAAAGATACCCTGTAGAAATTTGTATCAGTTGCATCCAACTTGGAAACAAGTCATATTTCAAAAAGTGGATTTAATTTTATGCTGGTGGTGTGACAGAAGGAATCTTTAAGACTACAGAAATCTCTTTGCCCAGTGTCCCTGTTTAAAAAGGGGGGGGTGAGTAATGGGCTATGCTAGAGATGTTGACAAAAATATATTCCATTGCAATGGCTTTGACAAGGATCATTTGGTTCAGCAAGAAATCTCCATGCTAACTTTCCCAACCACAGTTATTAGTAACTAATAGGAAGGGAAAGTGGGAAGTAGAGTGTTTTATTAAATGTTGTTTGTACCCTCAAAGCATCCTTGATGTGTTGTTCTCACATTTCTGTCACAATTTCCATTATAAATAGTATCTTTCAAGGTTTAATATCTCAAGTGTTTCAAACTGTTAAATCTTGGTACAAAGACTGTCAGTCACTTGAAACTAGGGGAAAAATTCAAAGCACAAAGCAGTAATTTTTTATATATATATAAAAATCCATCTGGACTATTCTAATATGGAAAGAAGGACTCAAGGACAATTGTTTTGCTGGGAAAAGCTCATAAACATTGACTTGAAAAGAAGATAAGCCTGGGGAATGAACAGTTGAGAATAGCTTTGCAAACTAAGATAATCATATGCATGCCTAGCTAGAATTAAGTCAAACTGACTTCATTCGAGTTTATTTATGAGTGTACATAGAATTGCAAAACGAGATACCTAGTAGTAGCAGCACCAATCTTATTATTGTTGTTGTTGTTTATGAATCACGTTTCACGTAAGTATCAAGACGATTTACAAGCACACGATAAGAAAAGAAAAACCTGCTTTAAATGATACACAAATATACCAGAAGCCAATCATACTCAACAGCGTCAAAGAGAGCAATTAGGAAATGAGATAGGCAAGCTTTCCTATTTCAGGTTCTCTGAGTTCCTTGTTTTCCGAATATTCTCAGTTCTAGTCTCAGGGTCATGGGTTTGAGCCCCACATTGGGCAAAAGATTCCTGCATTGCAGGGGATTGGACTAGATGACCCTCGTGGTCCCTTGCAACCCTACAAGTCTGTGATTCTCCACATTTCTGTTTGTGATTCCCCACCCCACCTCCAGTCCTCATGGAAATTCACCATCATTTTAGTGCAAATTTCTCCTATTATGCTAGGGTTGCCATCTTTCAAAAAGTGGAAATCTGGACATAAAAGTTGTTGACCTTATGGGGGGCAAAGTTTCGTTTTTGAGCTGTTTTTAATGAAATTTGCCAAAATCTACACTACCAACACAGGCTGCCATACATCCGGATTTTCCTGGATATCTCAGCGATTTCCGCCCAGACACTGTTTACGAGGGCTATGCATTTTTTCTACACATTTGTCCACATAACAGCAATGCAAAATTCAGAGAAGTGCAAATTTCAAAGGGTGGCTGTGTTTTGGTTTGTGTATAAATTCAGGAAGAGCAGAATTGGTAGATCCACCTTTCAATGCAAAGTGGTTCATATTTCTCCTGATTCCCACACAGAAGAAATCATATGCATGCCCTTCATCTTCTAACCATTTCACAGTGAGATGAGGGCCTCAGAAGGAACAGCAAACTGACTTTCTGAAAAATCTCGTTTATGTAGTACTTATAGAGTGCAAAGTGCTTTACATACATAGAAGAGTTTGGATTTGGATTTGATATCCCGCTTTATCACTACCCGAAGGAGTCTAAAAGCGGCTAACATTCTCCTTTCCCTTTCTCCCCACAACAAACACTCTGTGAGGTGAGTGGGGCTGAGAGACTTCAAAGAAGTGTGACTAGCCCAAGGTCACCCAGCAGCTGCATGTGGAGGAGCGGGGAATCGAACCCGGTTCACCAGATTACGAATCCACTGCTCTTAACCACTACACCACACTGGCTCTCATAGGATATACATTACCCTTTTAGGCATTCAAAACTACATGTTTAATGTTGTGTGGAGTGAGGCCTAGCCCACTGACCACACTACTGTCCCTGCGTCTTCATTCCTCCCCTGTCCTGCCACTACCCACATGTTGAGGGGCAAGGTCTGAAGAGGGGAGCCTGAACTATACCCCCCCCACTTGAGAACCTTGTATGACTTTTATAGTGAATGATATCAAATACTTAACACAGTCCTAGCTAGTATATCTGCCCCTCCTCACAAAAAAACCCTTTCTCAAAAAACTTCTCCAAAGAGCCAATGATGGAAACAGCTCTTGCAGCCAGCAAGCCTCTATCAGAAGGATAAATGTGAATAATTCAGATAACCGCCCTTATTGAAATCTCTGCCAATATTTACATACGGAATAGCTTGATCTTGCCAACTCTTTGCTGCTGTACTTGAGTTTATTCCATTTGTTGGAGACTGCCAGAACATTCCGTTCTAGCCAAAACATTTTGTTCAAATTAGAGATTAACGAACACCAGCATAGCCACAATCCATACACACTAGTTGGCACAGCCTTTTGTGCAAGTAATTCTTCTTGTCTGTAATTTTGAGATTTCACATCTATAATTACTGAAATCTACATTAAAACCTGACGCGCACAGAGCACTGGGTGGAAAGCACTCATTAAAATGACTCTCCTTTCAACTTACATTAGTATACCAGAACTAACACTGATAACATGCTGAGGTAATAGCAACTGGAGTCTCTTCATTCTCTTCAGCATTTTCCCTTTTCATATCACAGCACACAAATCATAGAATCATAGAATCATAGAGTTGGAAGAGACCACAAAGGCCATCCAATCCAACCCCCTGCCAAGCAGGAAACACCATCAAAGCATTCCTGACAGGTGGCTGTCAAGCCTCTGCTTAAAGACCTCCAAAGAAGGAGACTCCACCACACTCCTTGGCAGCAAATTTCACTGTCGAATGAAAGAGGGGTGAGTATTCAATCGAAAACAGAGCAACTAGCAGGCATATCTGCTTCTGGCCACAGATGTCATGTGAGAAAGCTGCTCCCACGCCCCATGGTTGAGCGGATTGGTTGGCGGGGGGGGGGGGGCTGTGTTGCAGGCAGGCCACATGCTCTCCCCATGTACAGTGGGGTGTGGGGTGCCGCCGTCCACGTCACAGGGAGTCCCGGGCATGTCACCCCCCCTGCCAACCAATCCGTTCAACCATGGGGCGTGGCTTGCATTATTTAAACAGTCACATTGCCGTGGGGTTCTCCCTCTTTATCTTGGTTGTGGCCTTCACCTGCCCCTCCGCTTTCAGGGTATTCCGTTAAAGGGATCCGGGGGTGTGGATCTCGTCCGAAGCCCAGGTATGGGCTAGGCCTATGCCACAACCCCATTGGAGACCCTGAGGAAACTCTCAATTGATGTACATCAACAGGGCTCCCCCTATAGGTGGTTGATTCCTACTAGACTACCTGCATGATGGGCAGGAGTCAGATATAGTTGGTTCAATTCCAATGCCTAAGCCCATACCACTCACATTCTGTATATAAAGTTGTGGCCTTAATTATCCCATTAACCTGAAATACTGGTGACTGTGTGTTTTGTTATTCAACAAATGGGGGAGGGCTTGGGGCCTTGACATGCAATCAAGAAACAAAGTCAGGAACACCTCCAAGCTGCTATCCTTCAGGGAAGAAGTGGCTGGAGTGTTGGACTAGGACAGTGATGGCTAACCTTGACCCCCCAGATGTTTTGGAACTACAACTCCCATCATCCCTAGCTAACAGGATCAGTGGTCAGGGATGATGGGAGCTGTAGTCCCAAGACATCTGGAGTGTCAAGGTTAGCCATCACTGGACTAGGACTTAGTTCAAATCTAGGGCTGCCAAACATCTGGGATTTCAAAGGCAGGAATGACATCTAGGGGAAAATGTGGCACTTTGTCCTGGATCTTAGGCAAGTCAATTGAAAAAAATGCATGCGGGGAATTTTTGCAAATTTCAGTGGTTTCCCCCCAAAAAAACACTCAACAATTTTGGGGTCTTCCTAAAACAAGCTCAACAACTTTCAGGGTGTGCTGGTTTTGGCAACCTTATTCAAATCCTCATTCAGCCATGGATTTACTGAGTGCCTTGAACCAGTTGATATCTCATAGGCTAGAATATTTCACCAGCAGTACAGCTCAGAAACTGTAGAGCCTGGACATAAATGGTCTGACGTCTCTCTTTAGATATATGTTATTCCTTCAGTAGTGAAGCACACAATTGACATTTCTCTTCACTCCCTCCCCACCACAGTCATTGCACACTTTACACCATGCTTATACATTCATGCTATAGTAGAGCAAGCAAACAAAAGCCCCCCCCCCCAAACATTTTCCAAACCTGATTACAAGAGAAATACTCTAAGGATGTGCAGCTTCACATTTTAAACTTGTTTAAATCATGGTGCCATTATCAAGAAAAAAATGGGGGTTGCTTCTGCTGCCTTGATGCTAAATACCAGTATATTTACTTGGAAATGGCCACCATCTTGTTTTATGTGCATGTATGTATCTTTGTGTACTGTATGTGTGTATTTGTGTATGTATTTTGTAAACCTCTTAAGTGGTTTACAAAACAAAGAAAAGAAAGATTAAAATTGTAAATTTATGACCCACTGCAATAATGGCGTGATGACAGGACCTTTGTTGGCAAAAATGAAAAATCCAACCTCACAACTCAGGTGTTTCAATAAAGCAAATGAAAATCAGTATCTTCACACTCATGAGATACACAAGGCATATTGTCTATTGTGTACAATCCTTTAAGAGCTGGGTCAACTGAACTTAGATATGAGAATATCTCAATTTAGCCCATTGTTCTCAAAGGCATTGGCTAGAATTGTGAGCATGTAAGAAACAGCCCACGTTGTTTGTAAATTGTTTAAATTTCAATCTAACAATCAACCTTGAATGTTTAAGTGTCTTTGATTCTCAGAGCCCACTTAATAGATATGAAGTAGCGGAGATGTCATGATCTGAAGTGGAAAAGCGGAAAAGCATTTCTCATTTGCTCCTTTCCTCTGAAAAGTCATGCAATACAGCAAATGTGAAGAAGCCCAGATGGAAGACAAGTGACGGTGGGCAATTTCAGACAAAAGCAGATGGTGAGGAAGGGGTCTAGTATTAATTAACTGCTCCTCTCTTTGAAACTATTATGTTATACACCCTTCCCACTTTGCATGTGTTCAGCAGAGCCGTGCGTTTCCAGATGAGGATATCAGCTGAACACAGAGTTTCACCCTAAGGATTTGGTAGAAAAGTGTGAGGGATTGGAGAAATGTATCTTCTGTCTTCCCTTGCTATTTTTAATGAAACGTGACACCTTCAAAATTAGCTGCAAAAATGAAGTCACTTTTTGAAAGTGATTTATATTTAGCCAACTCTTTCCTATTTACAAAATCTTTGGGGTAAGTTGAGTTGAATATTTTCTCTTTAGACATTTTTAACAAGCACTACGATTGTTACCACAGACTTGTGGAACATATTTAAGCATGTATCCCAAGTAAACCTTTTTTGGGGGGGACACACACAAAAAACACCCTAGACTTATTTCAAATATGTCACCATTTCATAGCATGGTTTATCTGGAAATGATTCCCCTGGAGACATGTTAATGAGAACAAAATATGCAGAAACCCACATGCACATGCTGATGAAAAGTACTTTAAAATTAGAAGCAATTAACAGGAGGGCCTTTTTCTAATGCTTTAAATAAATATGAGTAGAAAATGGCGCTTATAATGGCTTAGTAGTTAAGGACCTCTTCACTCACTACTTCAAAAATATGCATATGACTAACACTTGTTTGCAAACAGGTACACTTATGAGGGAGCCATGATGGTCTGTAGAGAAGGCTCACCTATTTAGATCCTCACCCAATGTGTGGACAAATTGTGTCCTCCCTCAAAGAGGGCATGTGTTGCGGTGAGACCTGGAGACCGATCCCCTGTGTTGTGGGTGGGTAAGATTGGTCAGCCACAACACCTGATTGGTAGGTCCCTCGTTGCTAGGTGCAATCTGGCCAATGGGGCACAGACTAAATGTATCGAGGGACCTATATATACCCATGCACGTGTCCCAGAGCTTCCTCTTTTGGTGCGTGCATTCAGAACACTCACCCACCTCTCCCTACTTTTAGCACTTTTGCGCTTGACCTTGCTATGCCGTCGTGTGTCGTCTGTCGTTGGGACAGGGGCACGGCAGGAATTTTCCCCACTTAGCTTGCTTACAAAGTAGTGAAAGTTCCTAAATTATTGGTATAGGAACTCAAGAATGGTGATGAGAGCTATGCAGTTGAGCTGGGGAAACCAGCTCAAACTTCTTCATATGCTGAGCTTCTCAGGTAGATAGGCTTGATTCCTTCCAAGGTAAGGGATATGACACTTTCAAGCCTAGCAGGAAAGCTTGCTCTGTGGTGTTAACCCCTTCGTGCATCAACTAGACTGAAGGACGTTGGTTATAATTGAGGATGGTTATCTCACACGTCTTCCAGAGAATATGAACAAACAATCCTTTGTTTATGACATATTGCACCGCTTCTGAGTTTTGTGGCTATGATATTAAAATTACATTACATTAAAGATGAAGCTTTTGACTACAATCCTACACACACATTTAACTGGGGGTACCGGTAAGTCTCATTGAAATGAATGAACTGTATTTCTGAGTTGACATACCTATAGGATCACACTGTTAATCAATTTTATTAGTCCAGACTTCCCCAACTTGCTGCCTCCAGACATTTTGAACTGCAACTCCCATGATCCCTGACCATTGACCATGTCAGCTTTGGATGATGGGAGTTGCAGTGCAAAAAGCAGCTAGAGGGCACCAGGTTGAGGTAGTCTGGTCTACATGCTGGCTGTCCTTTGTTATAGGATCATTGTGGAAAGATTACCCAGGTAGATCCAATGATGACCCTTAGAACACTGAATAGTAGTCATGATCAAGGCCAGACAGAAAAAGCATCAGAAAGGTGCCTTCTGTTAGGTATACTGAAGAATGCAGTCATTCTGGAGACAGATTAGGACCAATTTACATGAATACGGAATGGCTATGTGTTATCGCCAGAAGACTTCCGATAGTGCCAACAGGTATTCCCAGGCATCTTGAAGGAGCTCAAAGCAGTGCACATGGGTTCCATTTCCTCCTTAGAAAATGGCTCTCATCTACCAGTGTGGTAGATTGCTCTAAGAGACAGCAAGTTGCCCAAGGTCAGCTGAGCAATGCTGAACCAAGACTTCCCCAGTATATTATAACATATTTCTCCAATTTCTAATTAGACCTAATTTTAGCCTTGATGTATTGTTAATGACTGTTTTGGAACTGCAGTCACCACTGTCAAGCATCTTATTTATGATTTGTATCTATATTAATGAAAACTCTACTTTCTAATTGTTAATAACGATCCACATTTTCAAGATACACCTGAGAAGTATATCCATGTAATAAATAAATCACTGCTGTATACTGAACAACAACAACAACAACAACAACAACAACACACACACACACAAACACAAACACACACACACACACAATTTTCAGTAGCCAGTCTTCATCTGTAACAATCACAGGTATAAGCTTGCAAAGTTTCACTATATATAGCCAGGACAAATTCTGTGCAAATCAATTGAGAATAATGAGCCATTACTTCCTCATAAACTTGTTAATTACCAAAGTAGTGAGATCTATGGCTACCATGCAGGTGTATAATGTACTGTCTGAATTATACCTTTCTCTTTGGCTTTGACCTCAAATGGAAAAGAAAACCTCTGCCTGACCTCAGTTTAACTTGCTTCCCAGGTGATATAATCTTTTGGTACAAATTTAGCACTTTCCCATCAGCAGAGCAGATACTGAGATGCAGTGACAAATACAGTATGATATAATTATAATGAGAGATATATGTTGACCTTTTCTTACAAGGCCTCACAATGACAGAGCCTGTAAGCATGTTATATGTGTGATAATTTTATCAACACTCTGTATAAGAAGGAGAGAAGAGCCTCTGGATAGGACTAGCAGGAGGTATTTTCTGTGAAACAATGACCACCCTGAAAAATAAAAAGAATTGTGAAACCAGACAGAAGCAATTATTTCCCCATAGAGGGTCTGTCCTAGGATCAAGAGAGATTGAAAGAAATTACATACCCATATCGTACCTTGAGTTGTACCCTGTTCCACCAGAGCAGGGCTGGTCAACTTTTGGTCATCCAGATGCTTCATAAGAATCACTTAGAATCATAGAGATGGAATGGACCCTGAGGAGGTTGTTGGACTCCAGCTCCTATCAGCCCCATCTAGCATGGCCAATGGTCATAGATGATGGAAGTTGCAGTCCTGAAGCATATTGAGAGCCACAGGTTCCCCAGCCTGGCATCAGTGGAAAGTGTTTCCGCCCACCCCAATTTGGGCACCCAATTTACGCCATTCCCCTCTACGAACTGCAGCCCCCTGCATCACATCCCATTTTGCTCCAGAGCAGCACTCCAGGAGGAAGACAGGAAGGAATCAGTGAAAACGGCATGAATGGAGGTGCTTTTCATTAAGGCAAAGTCACCATTGAACATAACCATCCATATTTTACAGGGCAAAGAGTAGCTGCAGAAGACTGGGTAATCAGATCACACACACACACACACACACACACACACACACACACACACACACACACACAGAGTACAGACTCTCCCCATGTTGCCATAACTGAAATCCAAAGCACACACACCCTTTCAGCAGCTGGATTTATCCTTATAAAGAAATATGAGAGATGCAAGCCAGGATCACTCACCATCCCATCTAGTTATGACCTTAGACAGACAAAGGAGATCTCTGGCTCTTGGTGACATTAAAAGCATATATAGCTATATCCCATCAGCCACCATGGGTCTCAAATCTTGGCTCCGTTTTATGACAACTCATCAGAGAAGAAAAGATACTGCATCCAGGATAATGATAGCTAGCTCCTCTGAACCATCTGGTGACTATCAAATGCTCGATGCATGTCACTTTCCTTATATACCGGTAATTTCCTGGATCTCCTCAGATTGTCAGTCGGAGCAATCCAGATGCTAGTTCTTTTGTCTTTATTTATATCTCAGATAACTAACCTGACTTTAAAGGAGGTACTAGAAATTGTAATTAGCTGATTCATTGTTTAAATTTATACATCATGACGCTTGGCTCTAATACCATTTCCTTCAGTTTCCTTCTCAGAAACTTAAATGAAAGGCTGTGCTTACATTGTCTGTACTCAATAGACAAGGCAGGCACCCAATGCCAGCTGCACATGCCTTTCGGGTGACATTGCATCATTACATCACATTAGCGGTTAGATAGTTGGACTCGGATCTCAGAGACCAGGGTTGTAGTCGCCACTCGGCCATGAACCTCACTGGGTGACCTTGGACGAGTCAACAACTCTCAGCCTAACCTATTTCATAGAGTTGCTGTGAGGATGACCTTGAGCTCACTGGAGGAAAAGCGATATACAAATTTTACTAAGTAAGTTATGGAATATTTGGGGAGGACTACCTCAAAACTGGGAGGCGGGTGGTGCTGTGGTCTAAACCACAGAGCCTAGGGCTTGCCGATCAGAAGGTCGGCAGTTCGAATCCCTGCAATGGGGTGAGCTCCTGTTGTTCGGTCCCAGCTCCTGCCAACCTAGCAGTTCGAAAGCACGTCAAGTGCAGGTAGATAAATAGGTACCACTCCGGCGGGAAGGTAAACGGCGTTTCCGTGCGCTGCTCTGGTTCGCCAGAAGCGGCTTAGTCATGCTGGCAACATGACCTGGAATCTGTCTGTGGACAAATGTCAGCTCCCTCGGCCTATAGAGGGAGATGAGCACAGAACCCCAGAGTCATCCGCGACTGGACTTAACGGTAAGGGGTACCTTTACCTTTACCTTTACCTCAAAACTGGAAAGCAGCACAAAAACAGTATTGTGGCAAAATGGGAGGCTGATTTTGCTCCTTTTTTATTTCTGAAGCTCCTTCCATCTTCAGCCAAATTTTCTCCTTTGGGAATTTTCAGCCCAGTTTTACCAGAAGTTACCCTCTGCAAGCCCTCTTGAAAAAAGCGGAAGTTGCCCAGTGTTGTGTTCAGATGGTTGAGACTCTTATAAATATTAGTGCTGTTTCCAACATGCTTAACAGATGCATAGTTTAATTTTAGAGGTCCCATACATGCAGACCAGCATTCTTTCTTCTGGAATTCCCCGTTGCCCTGCCTCTATTATAGGTTTTATAGGTGGACTGGTCTATCCTTAGTCCAGAGCATTCTGAAATCCTGGTCTGGATCAAGGAATGGGTCTGTCATAAACATGACACTCAAGAACAGAGCATACTCTTACAATCGGGGTGAGGGATCACATTTAGGAAGTGCATCTTCACTTCTCATAGAAGGCAAGAAGGAGGGTGGCAGACTGAAATGGCAATTGGGCCAATCCTTTCACTAACTACATACAGTCATGGCTGGTGCTTATTTGGACTGGTGGGACAGAAGGTGGACAGGTCAACCACAGATGGAGCCAGGGCCAATGAGAAACAGAGCTAACTAATTCAAGGTTGGTATCCATCTTCTCCCCCTTCTGAGTTCTACAAGGACAACAAAGGAGGTGAGAGCTGGTGTACCAGCAACCCCAGAATGGATGCAAGCAAGGGCAGGAGGGGACTGTCTGAGGGCAGACTGGTGTCAGTGGATCAGTGCCCCCATTTGTTCTAGTGGACTGTCCTCCACTGACTACACAACCTTGGGAAATTTTGTGAATTCTTTATGAAACAAATGATTTACCAAAAAGGAACCGCCAGAGTTGACAGAGGAACATCTGGAGTTGCTTCATCACTTCCAGTGCCCTTGGGCTTTTAATTGTCCCTTTCCTTGTTGTCATGTGTGAATCTTACTATATCTGGCAGAAAGCTGTCTTGATAATAATAAAAAAAAAAACAGCAGCAAGGACAGGCACCATCCAGGAAACTTGACACCCATGCTAAAACCCTCACCAAGATGAAAGACAAAGAGGGTAAGGACAATTTTTTTTAGAGAGAGAAAACTGTCACAAAGTGGAAGATTTAAAATCGAGGGGAGGAAAACAATATGCTGCTATGTGTGATAAGAGGCTTGTTCCTCTTTTGCAACACGAACTTCAGAAAAAGATCACAAAATGCTTTCATACTTCAAGAACCTTGAGCTGCTTACTAAGCAAAGTGTAAACGATTGCTAGGAAGTCATTGTGGCCAATTTTAATTGGTCCATGTTAATTGGGTTGCTAAATCTCAGGCTTTGCAGGATCACATCACTACAGTGAAAGCACAGTAGAAATCAGGGTGGGCACACATCAAGACCCGTTTAGTGCATGCATAAAGTTAGGAAAAAAATATTTTTCTCCCAATGTGCATCACTTTTTTTACACTAATAACCTCAAAGTGCATTTGCCACTTCAATGCACATTCAGCCAGTTGGGATAGATGCTTTTGGGGTTATAGCAGGGATGAGGACCCTGTCTCTAAAGGGTCTCTCCAAACTGGCTGAATGGCCATAGTTTCTTACCTTAATCTAGCTGGGGTTGATGAGAGTTGGAGTCTGACAACACCTGGAAGCCACAGAATCCCCATCCCTGGGTTATAGAAAACCAGACATGTTCATTCTCCTAAGAGCATGGTTTTGAAACTTTAAACAAGTCCAGTGCACAAAATGAAGCAGAAACGGTATCATCCACTGAACAAGTTACTGGTTTGCCATATGAGTGAGTTCAGACCAAGAATCTTGGTACTATGTGATGAGCAGAAGAAAGCACCATACATGCCACACAGCTGAGTATCCTCTGTCTCCTGGATTTCTCTACAAATAAACTCCAGCCCAGTGAATCAGTACTATACGACGAGAAGAAAGTCCTTTGCTAAATATAATAGTTTCCTCTTCTAGGAGAGGTTAAGAAATCCAGTGAACTGAGCATTGGGTTTTGATCTTCTTTTTGTAAATTTCATGCCCTCCAACATTTCTCTAATGAAAATAGGGACATTCTATTACATAATAAATACTAATACTACTACTAATAATAATCACTACTACTACTATTTATACTACCCATCTGTCTGGGTTACCCCAGCCACTCTGGGTGGTTTCCAACATATGTAAAAACATAATAAAACATTAAACATTAAAAAATAAACTTCCCTATACAGGGCTGCCTTCAAAAATTTATCCGATGAAAATAGGGACATCCTACCATACCCTCCAACATTTATCTGATGAAAATAGGGATGTCCTAAGGAAAAGTGGGACATTCCAGGATCAAATCAGAAACAGGGATGGTTTCTGTCAATCTGGAACTGTCCCTGGAAAACAGGGAAACTTTGAGGGTCTGAAATTTTCTCTAGAGGGATTTTTGTAGTCATGTTCAGAAATGTCCCTAGGGGTTTAAGGTGAAAGATCATAGCTTAGTGGTAGAACAATTGATTAGGATGCAGAAGATTCCTGGTTCAGACCCTGATACTTCCAGGTACGGCTTGAAGTATCCCCCATCTAGAAACCCCAGAGACCTGCTGCCAATCAGCGAAGACAGCACTGAGCTGGATAAAAGAGTGAACTGACTCAATATAAGGCAGCTTCCTCTCTTCCTATTTTAACAGAGCAATCCACTGCAATGATACCCACCCCCCCATGTTCACTGGATACATCAAGCATCAGCTTTGGGCTGTGCGTAGCTGCACTCAGCCATAAATTTCACTAGGTGACCTTGGATAAATCATGGCTTCTTGGCCTTATCTGCCTCAAAAGGTTGTTGTGATACAAAATACCGGATAAATCCAGGTACTCCTTGGAAGAAGGGTGGAATACAAATATACATTTCAGGGATGCGGATGGATCTTGTTGTATATTGCTGCATTATCCAGCTACTTTGGAGGGACTCCAGACAACTGCACACAAATGTGTCCGGTTTTACAAGATTGCACACTAAGACCCATTTATTTCCTTGACTTAAGCATTTAATGTTGTGCGCTTTGGTTCTATTAGTGTAAATGGAACTAGGGCCTGCCTGATAGATGCTTGTTTACACCCCTGGGCTTAAAAGGTAAGAAAGCAAAGGAAAACAAAACAAAGGGGGGGGGGCTTATTTTCTTAGCCAGTATAGATTTCTGGGCATCAATCTGTCTCTCTCTATTATCCACTTTCTTTAACCACATACACGCCCACAAAGCATCCAAGTGGAACTTGAGAGTTAATCATTTGTCACAGCCTCTCGTCTACAAAATTCCTTGCTGCCGTCCAAAAAGCCATTGGTGATCAATGCCTGATAACAGCCTTCATTATTTTAAACAGCAAGGTGATCTTAGCTGTTTTGGAGGACCACCATGACTCAACGGCAAACCAGCCACTTACATTCTCAGGTTGAATGACTGGCTCCTCAGATGGCTCTTGGGCAGGCCCTTGCAGAGCCAGGCAGAGGCCCGGGCCAGGTAGATAATGTGCCCCCCCCTTTTTTTACCCTAGGGATCTCCGATAAGTGTTATAATTTTAAATACATTTTACAATAAATACATTATTCATTTTAAAATGTATTATACAATTTTTAATAGTTCAAAAATCTATTTAAAAATCTATTTTTAAGTAGACAACTTTGACTATTATTTATTATCTTCTTATTCTACTCTTAAAAAAGATGTATGCTTGTGAGAAAGCCACTATTGCTCGTAAGCCACTATTTCTTTAAAAAACATGGCTTCCACCAAATTTTATCCTCATTGAGCTATATGTACTCCTCGGGTGTAAGTAATATTCCTGGCCTAGTCAACAAAAGTTTAAACAAATGGCCACATCTTCATCAAATTTTCATCATTTTCAAAAAAAAAAAATTAGCGATAAGAAAGCCAACACACTTATCTTTAAGTTACGTGTGGTTTAAATTTTTGGCAAACAAGATTTCAAACAAAAACTCACCAACTTTTAACAGCATGAAAAACATGGCCCACCATCACAAACACTTGACTTGACTAAGACCTTACTTGCTTACTGAGGACGTATTCACAATCCCTCACCTCTCCAACACAACCAGAGGGTGCTATTAGCAGGTTGAAACGCACCACCCTCCCGCCCTTCGCATTTTCTGGTTTCCCCCCCTGATTTTTTACATTCACCTCAGGTGGGCGATTGTGACTATGCTGACCGAGGCCCCCTTTGGAATCGGAGGCCTGGGCCAAGTGGCCCATATGGCCCACCCTCTGTCTGGGCCTGCGTCTTGGGTGGCAAGATTAGGAGGAGTCGAGTCCTCCTTGGAACATTGGTATGGGTGGACTGTCAGGCCATGTGGCCAATGTTGTGTGCTCGGCCTCTTGGTGATTTTCTAGGATCCAGACCAAGTACTTTCTGAGGTGCTGCAGGTCCGCTCACCTTCGGAAGGGGGTGGTGTTGCAGCCAGGCCACAGCCATGCTTGTGACCTGGGACTGGCTGGGTCAGGATGGGGCTGCCTGCCAGCAATTGGACAATGCCGGCAAATAATGTGTGGATGTTCTCCAGGTGGCAGGCCCAACTGGCCAATGAGCACTACTTGGGCCCACTCCCAGGGGAATAAACCGTAGCCCACCTCCTCAGCCACCCATTTTTCCCTGCCAGATCTCTCTCCCTTCCTTTATTATTGGTTATCTGCTTATGCTACAACCTTGCTACGGACATTGTTGGCCACCATATTCGTGGCTGGGCAGGATTTTTTCTTACTTGGCAAACTGACCACTTGGTTTTTGCCTAACTCATAGCAATCGTCACAACTTTCTGAGGTTTAGCATTGGATAAGTCTTGGTCTTGGCTGGAGGGGAGGTTATAGCCTCGGTCTGCCCCTCTTTGATTAAGGGTATCCTGTTAAAGGGATCCAGGAGGAGTGGCTTTTGTCCAATGCCCAGGTGGGTGCAAGGGCCATAGTACTCTTCCAGTGGGGACCCCTCAGGGGATAGCCCTATTTGATGTAGATCATAGGGCACCCCCAAGTTGAGTTTATCCTTAGATGCACTCCGAGCAGGAGGGCTGGAGTGGAATAATGTTCACCCAATGCCTATGCCAAACCATTCACATCTGTAACCAATAAAAGTTGTGGCCTATTTGACTGCCCAAACTGTATGCTGTTGTCTTGTCTGGATATTTACTCCCTGAGAACAGTGGGGGTCACAGGGTCTTGGCATGACTTTTAGAAGACACATGAAGGCAGCCCTGCTCAGGGAAGTTTGATTGATTTATTTATTTTTTAAAAAAATATTCTGTTGGGAGTCACCCAGAGTGGCTGGGGCAACCCAGTCAGATGGGCGACACATAAAAATAAAATAAAATAAAATAATTATTATAATAATTATTATTATTAGCTGACGATGGGTTTGGGATGCTGAGAATTGAACCAGGGACCTTCTGTATGCAGAGCCCATGCTCTACCCCTGAGCCAACCCTCCCACAACAAATTCTGTGAGGATGAAGCTGACTCCATGATTTATTTGCTACTTGTGACCTTTCAAGCACAATACCTGGTCTATAATAGAACAATGTTCCATAAAGCTTTTCCCCCTTCATCTAAATCTAATCAAATGCTCATTTCGGGGAAGAAATTGCTTTTCGGATAAAGGATTTCTGAGGACCAGGGCAGAGACTTAGCATGCATATTTTAGCTTTGTATCTCGGACCCCTCAAAAATAGAGGAGGGGGGAATATGGGAGTGCGACAATAAAAAATTAGTTTCACAAGATGGATTTCCTGGAGCAAAACGGCAGAAAAGACAACAGCAGAAAAAGAGAGAGAAAAGAACAACTGCACAGATGTGTAGTAACTTCACTGTAACAAAACAGAACATAAAACATTATTGGAACTGTATGCAAAGCAACAAGGATCTGTAGAGTTTAAAACTAGTACCGGTAATAAAGTGCATATAGCCTTGAGAGGTGTTCAATATATGATTGAATAGGGAGTGGGGGGCAGGATCTCTTTCTTTGGATAAGATTACTTTTTAGAGGTCCTAAGAGTACAACATTGGGACGCAAGTGGCGCTGTGGTCTAAACCACAGAGCCTAGGGCTTGCCAATCGGAAGGTTGGCGGTTCGAATCCCCGTGACGGGGTGAGCTCCCATTGTTCGGTCCCAGCTCCTGCCCACCTAGCAGTTCGAAAGCGCATCAAAGTGCAAGTAGATAAATAGGTACCGCTCCAGCGGGAAGGTAAACGGCGTTTCTGTGCACTGCTCTAGTTCACCTGAAGCGGCTTTGTCATGCTGGCCACATGACCCGGAAGCTGTACGCCGACTCCCTCAGCCAATAACGGGAGATGAGCGCCGCAAACCCAGAGTCGGTCACGACTGAACCTAATGGTCAGGGGTCCCTTTACCTTTACCTAAGTGTACAATACCATTCCCTGCAGTAAACGTTTCTCCTTTATTGGAAGCATAGATCCAGACCTAGGTTCAGACCCAGTTTTAGGACAGAATTGTCCTTGGTCACCCTGGTGGATGGTCTTCTTCATGCGAGGGATGGGAGGAGGCAATGCAACTTTGTTGCTATGGCTCAATCTCTTTGCATCTTTCAGACCCATTAACTACTGTATCCTCCTCGACTGTCTCCATTAGTTAGGAATTTACGGCACTGTGTTGCAGTGTTTCTGTTCCTACCTATGGGGCTTCCAGACAGTTGCGTTGTGGGAGCAGGGTGCAAGGCAATAATTTATCTCTGGCGTTGTTTAATATTTATATAAAGCCACTGGGAGTGGTCATTAGAAGATTTGGGGCATAGTATGATGATGACACCCAGCTCTTGGCTGCAGCACTGCTCACATGGTAGACATTTGATCACGAACATTTTTACCCACCAAGCATATCACCAGGGAAATTCAAAAGGATTTAAGCCCATCAGTAAGATTTGTGAAGTCCAGTGTGTTAAAATGTGATGTAGACTCTGATATTTTTGTAGCAGGGTTACCGGTATTTAAAAAATCTTCCATATTGTTTTGCTTTTACAGTCAAGTTCTTTTATGTGATTGGACAGAAATCTTAGAGAATGTTTGGCATTCATTCAATTCGGTAAACAGGAAGCAGCAAATTGTCCTCTTGCTTTCTCCAGCTGTAACGTAGAGCTGTAAACTCTACACCAGCTGTAGAGTTGCCACTGGAATATCTTGCCTAGATAATATGGGAAGAATTTCAAGGAAATCTAAAGTAGTTTTATTTTACTTTTGGGCATCCCTACAAATTTATCCAAAAGTAAACATTGAGACAAATTTGGAATTTTAAGGAAGCAGAAGAAGTCTGTGCAATGCTACTGATATTGTCAAGGGATTTTATGCATCCCTAAAATCACTGTAACTCTTTGAACCCTTTCATTTATAACCTTATAAACAAACACAGAATTGTTCTGATTCTTTGGATATCTCCAAGGAACAAGTTGAGGGGCTTTGATTTGTAAAGACTTTCGTTCCACCTAATGCATTTGTAAGAAAAATGAGAGCACTCTGTTGTACTCATCTCTTTGGGGAGAGAGTTTGGTTTTGTATTTTTGCTTTAGGCTTTATGTAACTTTTGAGAGAACAATTAACCTTTAATTGAATTGCTCACGAAACGTTAGGTGCCCTTTCTTTAGTAAGATATTTGTTCTTCTTCTCGGAGGTAATGACAATTCTTTTTGTAATCCAGAATGGGACTCAAGATGTACGGAAACAAAAAAAAGCTAAGACACAACCAGCGCCATTTGCTTTCTTAACTTTACTAATGATATCTCTAATTTAGTAGCTTTGTATCCACTGCAATCCTCCATTGCTTACACTGATTTTAAATATATGAACCTGACTTACATCAAGTCAGGCCTTCAGTGCATTTAGCAAAGTGCTGTCTAAGGTCTCAGACCAAAGCCTTTTCCTAAACCAGTCACCTAAGAACTATGGAACTGGAGTTGCCGACGATGGAGTCTGAGGGTTTCTCCCTGTAAACCTTATGCACATCCACTTAGTTATGGGCCCTCCAATATAATCAGCTGTTCATAAAAACAAATTAGGAAAAATCATGGGTGCAAATTGTCTTGAGTGTCCCTGTTCTTAAGTGTTTTAAAAAAGGGTGGGCTAGTTGCTTTTAAAAAAAGTGTTTTAAAAAAGGGTGGGCTAGTTACTTAAACACATGATGAAGGAAATGGTTACATAATAAGTTGCTCATTTAAAGGAGTGGTGGGGGAAATTTTTTTTTTCTGCCTTTTTTCATTACCTTGCGTGCTAAGACCCTGTGACTACCCAGTTCCCTTGGGAATTAAATAACCAGACAAGACAACAGCATGTTGGTTTTGGGGTTAAAATTAGGCCACAACTTTTATTGGTTACAATAGTGAACAGTTTGGCGTAGGCATTGGGTAAAGCCATTGTTATTCCACTCCAGCCCATCTGCTGGAAGTGCATTGAAGGGTAAACCACATCTTGAAAGGGGTGGCCATGGGCCACACCAAGGAATGGCAGGAGAAATCATCCACCTGCCAACAATTTGCCCATGTTGGCAGGCTAGGATGGGCGGGCCCTGGGAATGGGCCCAACTGACCAATCAATGTGGCTTAGGCCTAGACCCACATGGGGATAAATTGCATTAGCTAAAAACATGAAGATTCCTTCTTTAGATGTTCTCACACAACCTGAAAAGATCTAGGCTGCAGGAGGTGAGGGACATGGATGTTGGGGACATGTCTACCATGCATGGTCTGCTCTTCCTTCCATTCATTGGTGACAAACACCTGAACAGGGCATGAGTCATAAGCTTTTGAGGGTTTCCTTTCTAGATCTTTAGGGAAGCAGGTGGCGCTGTGGGCTAAACCACAGAGTCTAGGGCTTGCCGATCAGAAGGTCGGCGATTCGAATCCGCGTGATGGGGTGAGCTCCCGTTGTTCGGTCCCTGCTCCTGCCAACCTAGCAGTTCGAAAGCACATCAAAGTGCAAGTAGATAAATAGGTACTGCTCCGGCGGGAAGGTAAATGGCATTTCTGTGCACTGCCCTGGTTTCGCCAGAAGCGGCTTAGTCATGCTGGCCACATGACCCAGAAAAACTTTCTGTGGACAAATGCTGGCTACCTCAGCCAGTAAAGCGAGATGAGCACCGCAACCCCAGAGTCGTCCGCAACTGGACTTAACGGTCAGGGGTCCCTTTACCTTTACTGAAATTAATACCATTAATACTGAAATTTTAGAAACACAAAAAGCTGCTTTATACTGAGTCAGAGCATTGGTCAATCTAGCTTAGTACTATCTACACTTGTCTAGTGGTATTTTGGGTAGTAATCTTTTCCCAATACTACCTACAGATGCCAGGGACAGAACACAATTAGTCTTTTCACCTCATTCAGAATGAATTTTTTGGTCTTCAGAGGTTCAGATATTGAACAGCATTCTGGAAGATATTCTTGTTTAATGAAGCCAAAACATTTTTGTCTAGCTTCATTTCGTATCTATTTTGCCCTTTATCCTTCCTAGGGTAGCTAGGGTAGAAGCAGTAGCTATTCTCAAGGGAAAATGATGAATCAGGTTCAAATGTTTAGATTTGTTTTAAAAAAAACCAAAAAAAAACAAGGCATATTCAATTGCTGAAATATAATTTTGATGGCTCAGCTGTTGGCAACAACTTATACTCTTCCTGTTTTACTAAATTAATCCATAGTCTAGTGATGTCTTCCATAAGCACTAAAATGCACTTCTGGCTTAAGAAGTCAAATGAACATCTTGGCATGTAGACAACTCTTTTTTTTATTACATTTACATTGACTAATTTTCTACTGCCATGTAAAATCAATACGGTACACTATATATGCTTTGTATTGAAAATTCTAGTTTAGAAAAATGACTTCCATCCACATATAACTAAAGTCAGCAGAAAGTGGGGAATCACAGTTGTGGCAACACTTTACAGCTGCAGTGATCAGCTGAAATAGCGGCTGGTGATAGCAGCCCATATGTGTACTGCCAGTTCGTGAAATTCCCATCATGGGGTTCCATAAGCAGGAAGAGTTGCAGGAAGAAAACAAGTCATTTATCATGTATGAGCCATCATTAAAATGGTCACCAAATGCAGAGTTGGGGAAAAAAATCTTTCCACTTTATTCACTTTGTAGTTTGAGGTTCACATAACAGTTCAGATAGACTTTCTTGATTTGAAAAACAAAGCATGGTTTTTGTTCAACTTACTTCTGATTGGCCTTTCCTTGTTTCTGCACTCTGCTTATGGAATATAACATTTTGTAAGAATTATGGGTGGAGTACAGTTTCATTGAGCCCACATCTTTAGGCTAGCTGACATTCATCCACTTCCTAAACGCATACAAGGATGAGAATATAATTAACCTTTGGCTCTCACATTTCTCCAAATTTTGCAATATAGTTCTCTGCTTGAAAAGTGTACCAAAAAGAATTTCAAAAGCATTTTAGGATAAAACACGTTTATAAATGTATTCATTGAGAGGTGTCGGAACTCACCATAAACTCACCATTTTTCTCTTAAAATGGCAATGGCACCCACCAGAGGTGCCGGAACTGAGTTCTGTTGAGTTCTGGCTGGGGGAAAAAGCCCTGGCATACATTATCTGATAAACTATTTGTCTTAAATTGATTTTCACATGGCTTTTTCTTCCGGAGATACTCAAGGGTACACAGTACAGACACCTTTTTATACAATAAAAACACAGTTCAAAAGTGTGGCACTTACTGTAACAACTTCATGGTGAGTAGTGACACCTTTTTTGTAGAAGAAAAGCACTGATGTGGATTAATGCAGAAATGGAATAAACTGGAGTAAATCAGACTTACGATTGAACACATGGCTAAAAGTTTTTTAAATGTTTTAAACAGTTCTAATTTTGGTTCCTCTGCTTTGTTTTTGTCGGGTTGATGTTGATTTAATGTTTAGTTGGGAATGGCTGTTGCTTTAATTTGGGTATAACTGTAAACTCTTTATTATTGCTATTATTGTTATGATTATTGTTACTATTGGTTTCTATTGATTTATTGGTTTGTTTGCTGCTCGTTTAGGATATTTTGTTTTCTACTGTTTGATGATTTGCTGTGTATTTATATATGTTGTAAGCCGCCCAGAGTGGCTGGGGAAACCCAGCAAGATAGGCGGGATATAAATTTTAAAATTATTATTATTATTATTATTATTATTATTATTATTATTATTATTATTATTAGAGATGGACTAGGAATAGTCTGACCTATCCATCCCTAGTAGGAATGTGGTTTCATGCTTTCGAGAGGGACTATTTATATATACATGAACTGTATGTCATTGTTAGGTGCTTTAGAGGTACCTGTTGCATTTATGTCCCAGTTGCCCTCCCAGTTTCCTTTCCTCTAAAGCCATGTATGTTGGGCTGGATTGGCCCAGACAGATCCATGGCTGTCAAGGACTGAAGGAGCCATGGACAGCACTGGACAGGATCAGATCCTACCACATAAGTGGGGTGGGGAATCCAATCCTTTGCAGTACCGGTTGCTGCTCCCTTGTGAGATGCTTCCCTTGTGTGCAGGGAAACTACTTGTGAAGGGGCACATGCCAGCACAGTGCAGGAGTGGAAATTTCCATTTAACAGCAGTTAAGTGGGAGGGTCTGATCCTGCAGAGCGTTGTGCACACCCCGACATTCTAAAAGGGTCAGGCTGTCAAATTGTTTCGGCACAGGGCAAACTGTCCTGATCCAAGGGCCACGGGGGTCTGTGCACAGCCGTTTTGTAAAAACAAATTGACTAATTGACTCTACCCCAAGTACAGAAGGGGGAAAAATGGAGAGGAAACAATGGATCCAAATTGCCCAGAAACACAGCAGTCTGACTGCTCTGTTAATATTCCCATTGTGAAGAAGCCTGGCTTTAATGAAGACATTTGTTGTGCGTTCATTCTAATTGCAGTGGGCCTAGGGAGAAGATAGCACTATTATTTAAAATGCTGCTACAGTTGCAATGATGAACTGCCTACATATTATAATAGGAAAGTCACTGTGTCCTTTTAAAAAACAAACAAAACATACCGAAGGAGAATTCATTTGTACTATAACATGTACTTTCTGGTAGAAAACCTGTGCTCGGACCAGGGGCGGAGGAAGGGGGCGGTGGGGGCGGTCCGACCCGGTTGTCTTCGCTGAGGGGGGTGACATTTGGAGCGCCGCCCACCCAAGACTCCCAAACCTACCCCGAGCCATCGGGAGAAGTGGGGAGCTGCACCGCTTTGCTGGCAGCATTCCCCCGTTCCCCCTTCGTTTTGTCGGCTGCAGGAGGCTTGGGAGTCGCAGGCGGGCCGCACTCCGAACGTCCGCCATCAGTGGCTTGCTCCGCCCCCAGCTGCAGAGCGTGCGCACTGCTCCGTGCACTCGAGCGTCTATCCCATACCTAGGAGGGCACCCTCCGAGCCCCATGCCCCTCGGAAGTGCACCCCGCCCCCCTCGGGAGTGCGCCTGCCCTGGGCAGAGCGGGCATATGCTCCACCGCTGCCTATCTCCCCACTGTGGAAGGACGTGTGGATCCAGAATTGGCCTCCTCAGTCACTTACAGACTGTGATGACCTGGGAGTCAGACTCTGACGCTGAACCTGAGGGATCCCAGCCTGCACATGATTCACTGCCTCCAGAACCAGCAGAGCCAGGGCTGGGGCCTGAGTCTCAAGGGGACTCACCTGTGCTGGATCCTCAGGTGCAGGCATCGGCTGAGGTTGATCTGGCTTCTAATGGGATGGAGGACTTATTGCCTGCAGGTGCTCCACTCCCCACCCAGTCAGGGGAAGCTGAGGTTGCCTCTGGGTCCGGTAACCCTCCAGCTTCTCCTGAGCTGCAAAGGCTAAGGGCAGAGAGGCGAAGGGAACTAAGTTCCCGCAGGAGGAGTGCTCGCCTCCAAGCCAGGAGAGGCGAGGCACCTGAGGATCGGAGCCGCCCTTTGCCTCGGGGCAGATAAAAGCCAGCCAGTCCCAGACCCAAGTTGCAGGAGCAACATCGGTGCTGCCTAGTTCCTGTTCCTGGTTCCTGCGTTCCTGACCTCGGCTTCCTGACCTCGGCTTCCTGACCTCGGCTTCCTGACCTCGGCTTCCTGACCTCGGCTTCCTGACCTCAGCTTTGTTACTTCGGCTTCGTGACTTCGGCTTCGTGACTTCTGGCTTGGACTGACCTTGGACTGGACTAGACCTCGCCTATCGGATATCCCTTGGGACCAGCACACAGACTCACTGTTAAGACCGTGTTCATGGAAGACAATCTTACTCAGCTACATGTGATCGCCAAAGACAGGAGAAAGAGAGAAAGAGCTAGCCACAATGAAATTATTATATGAAGTATTGGGTGGAAGAGTTCAAATGAGACAATTAAATTTGAATGCTGAGCTTCCATTGTGACATTCCAAGCCAGTTTTCCCAAAGAGAGCAGTGGGACAAGGGCAAAATCATTTGGAGCCATGACTAGAAAGACAAGTGGAAAACGTCTTGGACCCCTGCTTTTTAGGCCGGAGGCAAGCACAATGGTGGAGGAGCCCTCAGCTGAAATGCAAGAATCAGTCGGGGAGGAGGGCTGGTGCTGAGCATTTGGCCCCTCCAGCCATTATTACTGCTGCTCACTGAGAGAAAGAGGGGTGAGGCGGTAGGAAATTTGGCTCTGTGCTGGCATGCTGGTGCAGCCAATCTTGTGCCTTCTGCTGAATGCACCACACAGCAGCAACCTGCACATGGACTCATCCCTTCCCTTCTCTTTCCCAGTAAGCCACAATAACTGCACTGCTGGGATACTAAGAGCAGGTCACCCGTATGCTCCTGCATATCTCACATTGCGGGTGGTGCTGTGGTCTAAACCACTGAGCTTCTTGGGCTTGCTGATCAGAAGGTTGGTGGTCTGAATCCCCTGGCCTCCTGTCCCCAGAACATGGCTCCCCAGGGAAGGTGCCCCTCCCGCTGACAACTGCCCCCACCTTGCCCTGCAGCCCAGCCCCCTGCTTCCTCCATCAGACCCCACAAAATGGGGTTGCCTGGGGGTGGGTAGGTTTCCAGACGCTGGCCCAGATGGGCCTTGGGTTGGATCCAGCCATCTTGCTCTGTGCATCTTTTGACTAGCTACCCCCCCCAGCCCATTCCTGCCATCCTCTGTCCCAAAAAGGAGGGCCACTTGCTCACCTGATGCCACGGGCTGCTCTGGGCCTTGCAGGGGGAGCCACCCTGTTGCTGCGACTGATCAGGCCCCTTAAGCACCTGAACCTAGAAGAGACGAGCAGAGAGAGCGACTCAGAAGCCGGCAGCCCCAATTCTTGGGGGGTGTTTGTGTATGAGGAGGGGCATCTGGCCCAATTCCTTCCATCTCTCATCTCTTAGGACAACTCTGCTCTTCCTGGAGAGGAGGAAACCCCTAGGAGGGTCCTCCAAGCATCAAGGTGTCCCAGAAGAGGAGCAGAACATGAGGAAGGTGGTGGAGTCTTCCTTGGAGCCAGAGAGACCCCCAGGAAGGGGGAGAAGGCCGATGTCGTAGGGCGGATACAAAACCGTGAACGATAATGGATAATAAACTACAACGAAACAATTTTGTCCAATATATATATATATAAATCTCTCCTCAGAGGCAAACGCCTACTTCTGTTTCAAAAAGGTCAGAGTTCTGGTATAAAGTGCAATATAAGGTGATAAAGATGGTTGTGCAAAGTTCTGACATAGAGTCTATCATTTCAGTGTGAAATATGATTAATACAAGTCCATCAACCATGTAGGTATGTTTTCCGACGGGTGGCCAGCTTCGTATACTCCCGTTTCACACGCTGTTTCTTCAAGGAATGGACTTATCATCCACACAGGACTAGTAAATTCAGCTTAGTATATACATTTATAATGGTCCATACATCATGTTTGACCATCCACACAGGACTAGTAAATTCAGCTTAGCTAAGATGTTTCTAAGAGACTCAGAAGGTCCTCATTTCAGTAAGGCTAATCAGGAGGGCTGGACTAGGAGGACCTGAGAGAGCAGGGTTTGAATCCCCACTCAGCCATGAAGCTCCCTGGTGGACCTTGGGCCAGCCTAGCCTACTTTGCACGAATAACAATTGGTGGCAGTGAGAACTATGAAGGCCACCTTGAGCTCCTGAGAGGAAGGTGGGCTAGGAATGTCTTAGTAAATGTAAATGATGAGAGGGGAGAGAAAAGAGGAAGGCAGGGAAAGAGTGTGGAGGAGCTGAGCTCTCTGGAGAAGATTGGCCGGGTCAATTTCCAGAGAGCCAAGGCTGTGCAGGGGACCCCAGGACTCACACCCTGCCCCCAGGAGACCAAGAGAAAGCAAAGGAATGCTACTTACAGTCTGCACATTCTGTTCACAAAGGATTCCTGTTCACAAAGGATTCCCTAAACTATCTATCTAAAATGCCCACCCAAGGCTAACTCTGACCCCAGCCCAAGCCTAACCCTAACCTCCACCCTAACCTTAGACTTACCCCTAACTACTCCTCTTTAAACAAAATATATACAAAATATATACAAAATGTGCACAAATGTGCACAGAATAAAAAGTAAAATAAAAAGTAAAATAAAAGTGTTAAAATAAAAAGTAAAAGAATAAAATAATAATAAAATCAAATCATATGAATCAAATAAAAGTAATAAATCAAATAAAAATCAAAATAATCAAATGAACACCTCTCCTTATCGTCTCCAGCCACCACCACCTCCTCTCTCTACTACTCAACTCGCCTCACTACTAACCCACAATGGCCACCTGCAAGTCAGTGGCCTTTAAGGGAGAAGCAAGAGATGTCACAAAGGAGGGCAGGTCCTTGTCTCCATGGCGACCCCCCCCACCTGGACCTGGCCCCTCCTGAGAGGTGATGCTCCACTGTCAGAACTTGGAGGCACCTGCTGTTCCGACTGTAGCTGGGCTGCATCTTCTCTTGGCAGGTTCTCGCCGGCAAGGCCGTCTTTACCCGGGGGTGCGAGGGGTGCGCACCCTGGCGCCAAATTCTGGAGGGCGCCAGCCAGTGCAGCCTTTTGGAGACTTCCCTTGCCAGCAAGTCAGCCCTGGAGTGGTGTAACACAGGGATCTAGACTAGAGCAGACCATGTAATAAAGCTTGACTTGCAATAATGTCAAGTACAAGCAACAGGGGAACTCAGATGCCCTTACACCATCATCAGGATTATGCCTTTGTACACTGATGGATGTAGTCAGTGACTGAGCTCCATAGACTTTTCTCCACATCCGAAACTGATTGGATAAAAAGTGGTCTTGCTAGGTGCAAATTATAGGTAATATCATGGATTAATGAACTCCCTACAATGTTCCTACAGATTCATTAATAGCCGGTTTCATAACCTTTCGGTAAGTAGAGATAGACACTTTCAGAGATAGGAAGCCCTACCACTACCAACCAAGTTTCTCTCGCCGAGGTCTCTGATACTATTTTACCCCCAGCACAAGATGCTTCAATCTGTGCTTGAAAACTACCATAGCAACATACAGAAAAAGACAGATGTGTGTAGAGAGGGAGGGGGGAAGAGGGCAGCATCACTCAAGGAAATCTTCATGAAGACATACTTTAATGAGCTATGTTCAGTTCACAAATTCTTCAAGACATCTCATGCTTAAACTGACAAAGAGAAGACAGAAACAGCAGCTGCAGTCTAATTTATTTGTAGAACGGGGAAAGTGGGAAGTATTTCTGACAATGGAAAATATACCCTTGCTTGAGTATGGAGTTGACAGTGAAGAAGAAATATTATGATTTCTATCTCGAAGCCAAGCAGATGCCAACTTTGCCCAGGAAATGGATACATTCACCACATTTATTGCGTAGTACGGTTATGTGTTGCATACTTAGAACTGTAGATCATTATCCTATTTCTGATCAGAAGCTCCTCCATATCACAGCTGGTATCAGAGAACAATAGCAAAGCTAGTTCTGTCCACTTGAGCCAGGGGTGAGAAATCTGTGGCCCTTCAGATGTTTGTTGTTGTTGTTCAGTCGTTCAGTCGTGTCCGACTCTTCGTGACCCCATGGACCAGAGCACGCCAGGCACGCCTATCCTTCACTGCCTCTCGCAGTTTGGCCAAACTCATTTTAGTAGCTTCGAGAACGCTGTCCAACCAGCTCATCCTCTGTCGTCCCCTTCTCCTTGTGCCCTCCATCTTTCCCAACATCAGGGTCTTTTCTAGGGAGTCTTCTCTTCTCATGAGGTGGCCAAAGTACTGCAGCCTCAACTTCAGGATCTGTCCTTCTAATGAGCACTCAGGGCTGATTTCTTTAAGAATGGATAGGCTTGATCTTCTTGCAGTCCATGGGACTCTCAAGAGTCTCCTCCAGCACCATAATTCAAAAGCATCAATTCTTCAGCGATCAGCCTTCTTTATGGTCCAGCTCTCACTTCCGTACATTACTACTGGGAAGACCATAGCTTTAACTATACGGACCTTTGTTGGCAAGGTGATGTCTTTGCTTTTTAAGATGCTGTCTAGGTTTGTCATTGCTTTTCTCTCAAGAAGCAATTGGAGTCCTGTAACATCCTTCAGATGTTACAGGACTCCAATTCCCATCAGCCCCAGCTGACACAGCCACTGGTTATGGATGACATTGCTGGATGACAGCAACTATACCTCTAACCCCACCTTGGGCAAAAAAGTCCTACATTGCAGGGTGTTGGAGTGGTTAACCCCCCAGGCCTCTTCCAATTCTATGATTCTATTCTTTTCATGCTTCTACCCATTCCCGCTGCCACTTTTCCTTCAGACTTTGAAAAATGGACAACCAGAAATGCCTCCAAACTCTTATCACATGCTTCCTTCCTCTGATATAGGGAATTGGTGGTATAAAACAACAACAACCCAATAACAGAAGCCGTCTTTCTCTAAGGTACTTCCCTGGGCCCCAAAAGAAATGATTTTTGCCTAGGCTTGCAACCTTTTTTTATGTACTTTCCATGTGTAAATATATTTCAGAAAAGTAGGGCTGGTGAAAAGGTATAGTACTAGAAAGTTTTGCGATATTGATATTAAAGACAGGCATACTGGGATGATTTAAATTCAAGTATGAAGTGGATTGGATTACACCACCAGCCAGGAAATCATATTTCCCAAGTCCCACTAAGGGCTGGTGATAGTCTTTTATGAACTGTGCGCCTTGTGCCTTTCTGATATCCTTGCTGCAATTCCATATATCACAGCTGGGAAGATCCATAATTCTAGTGATTTGTGCAATATATAGTGAGGTGACAATCCTTAAGAGCACTGCGAGAAGAGAATTTCCCATGGGGCAAGGATGGTTGTGCCACTTAAAAACTACAAAGATATACTCAAGATTTGTAGCGAACACTTTCCTCCACTTCCTGGCTCCTGTTAGTGCCCTAACCATATCTCTAGACATATTTGGATCCATTAACATGGTTAATGCAAGGTGGTGAAGACTGGGCAAATAGCATTGGCGTGAATGCAAAAGATTAACATTTAGAATATCAAAAATGTTCAGTGCATCAAAGGGAAACAAGAAATTTAAAAAGCATTGTGTTTCCTTAAAATGAAACCTCCAACTTACTTAAATGTCTATGTTTTGAAATGTGTCAGCTATGTATAGTTCCAACAGGCTGAGAGTTTATGCATGGGCATTATGAAGTTTGGGGCAATAATTGCCCTGGGTTCCTTAGTGAATAATGTAAAGCTAAATCGTCTGTAAATATACATCTCCTGCCTTATCTCCTGCCTAAGTAAGATCGACGTCAGCATCACTTGTGTGGAAAATAAATTTATTAGCCATTGACCATGTTTAACTCAACCTTTATCATCCCCTCATGAAACTTCTGAAAGGTTCTCTCTTTGGATTGGTTCATTTCAAGTTATGATATTCTACAATGGGTGTGTGTGTGGATGGGACGGACACCTCCAGAGCTAAGGAGAAAAGCTTTGTCCAGGTTGTACCACTTCAGACTGCAGTCAGAGGGGGGATTTAAAAAAAGTATATACTGCTATGTGGCAGCAGGGAAAAGGTCAGGTGGGCCATAGCTTAGAATGAGCTCACGATTGCTAGAGAGGTTAACAAATATGCTAGCAAATATAAAGTTAAAGGTTAAATTATCTAAACCACACAATGTACATTCTCTTTTTCTCCAAGCCAAGACAAGTTTCTAGGAGGCACCAACAGAGCTGTCGATTTTGCCTTATAATGGTGGGTATCGATTGACAATATAGATTCATTGTGCTGAAACAACTAACAAGATGTCTGATGGTAACGTGAGGAAAGAGGACTAGACTTCTTGACTGTTTGGTTCCTGTCCATGGCACTCAGGATTGACACTTGAAACTATTGATTCTGTTTTTAATGACCCACCAGGGCAGAAAACAGGCAGCAAGGATGGTGGTTTAACCATGATCTGTATTAATAATTGAGTTTTTTTTGTTTGTTATCTTTTATATCAACAAGAGAGTTTTTCCAGTTACATATAACTCGCAAAAGCTGAGCCAATAAATATTAAATACACACACTACCAAGGCTGCAGTCCATGTGGGGCTCTTTCCATGGGAAAATGAAATGAAATGAAAACAGGGTATTGGGTTGTGATGACAGCAGGGAGCAGGGTACATTTCACTTCAGGGTACAACCAGACCCAAGCAGAAGACCACTGTTCCCAACCCTGCATGATTGCCAGCAACTAGTCATCAGATACTTTACTGCCTCTGACCCTAGAGATACCCAATGCCCCTTTAAAATGTGTTGAAGAGAGGGGATTATTGGGTTGTTTTGTTTTTATTATGTATTTTGTGCTTTTATATTGTGCTTTTATGTTGTAACCACCCTGAGACCTGATGGTAAATGGCAGTATACAAATTTAAACAACAACAACAAACAGCAAAAACAACCATCATGGCTTGCAGCCACTGGTAGGTTTGCCATATACCACAATAAATCTATTAGTTATTAAGGTGTCATAAGATCCTTCTTTTTATGTCAACAGATTAACAGAGCCAACCTCTTGAGGTCCTTCATATTTGTTTTCAGACATATTTTCTTCCTAGTGTTTTTCTTTTTCAATGGTTTCACTGTTATGTTCCTTAGTAAGAGCTTATAATAACTGATCTCTTTTCTGGGCAGTCCCCTAATTTGTTCAGTATGAAGATTAGTACATACAAAGACTATTACCCTGAGTTATCCCTGCTCTCTCTTTGTTGACAGGCAACAAATGTCCAATTGCTTGAGAACTGTTTTATGAATCCATTCATGTTGAACTGGATGCAGCGAAGCAAGGAAATTTCACCGCTGATATATCAAAGTTACTAGTTCTGCTGTTCGCATTATTTATGTTACCCACACATTGCATTCCTAACAAATGCATACATGAGTTAGGATGCATATTATTTCCAATAAATTCAAAAAGGCTGTTACGGCTAAAATGAAATTCATGAACTACATCGCCAGTCCCCACTGTCTGTTAACATATTACTCATTCTATTGCATGGGAGATTACATTTTAAAACAGTTTTCAGGTTGATTTTAAGGAGCAGGCGGCATTCATTATTCTTCATGGTTAAGGATATGGAAGGGATAAATACAGTAGTTGAAGAAGCTTTTGGAATGCATGTTTGTGGTAGAGCAACCAAAGTCTTGATCATCAAATCATTTCTTCTTCTTCTTCTTCTTCTTCTCTCAATTTGTATACTGTCTGTTATGTATGCAGGCATTGTGTGTTTTGTCTGGGCTGGCTTAAGGTATAGGACCTCGTACCTACGGGTGTGCTGGTCCCAAGGGATATCCGATAGGCGAGGTCTAGTCCAATCCAAGGTCAGTCCAAGCCAGAAGTCACGAAGCCGAGGTCAGGAAGCCGAGGTCAGGAAGCCGAGGTCAGGAAGCCGAAGTAACCAAGCTGAGGTCAGGAACGCAGGAACCAGGAACAGGAACTAGGCAGCACCGATGTTGCTCCTGCAACTTGGGTCTGGGACTGGCTGGCTTTTATCTGCCCCGAGGCAAAGGGCGGCTCCGATCCTCAGGTGCCTCGCCTCTCCTGGCTTGGAGGCGAGCACTCCTCCTGCGGGAACTTAGTTCCCTTCGCCTCTCTGCCCTTAGCCTTTGCAGCTCAGGAGAAGCTGGAGGGTTACCGGACCCAGAGGCAACCTCAGCTTCCCCTGACTGGGTGGGGAGTGGAGCACCTGCAGGCAATAAGTCCTCCATCCCATTAGAAGCCAGATCAACCTCAGCCGATGCCTGCACCTGAGGATCCAGCACAGGTGAGTCCCCTTGAGACTCAGGCCCCAGCCCTGGCTCTGCTGGTTCTGGAGGCAGTGAATCCTGTGCAGGCTGGGATCCCTCAGGTTCAGCGTCTGAGTCTGACTCCCAGGTCATCACAACGGGACTGCCTCTCCTGGTATGCCCCTCGGAGGACCTTAAGGTCCATAAATAGCAACACTCTAGAGGTCCTGGGCCCTAAGGAAGTTAGATTAGCCTCAACCAGAGCCAGGGCCTTCTCAACACTGGCTCCAACCTGGTGGAACACTCTGTCTCATGAGACCAGGGCCCTGCAGGATCTGATTTCTTTCTGCAGGGCCTGTAAGACAGAGCTGTTCCGCCTGGCCTTTGGCTTGGAATCAACTTGATCCCCTCCCCCCTCTTTCCTTTTTTCCTCCTGTGATGGAACTCCTATTTGGGGACTCCCCTGGCTTTTTTCTGGCCCATGTAGGACCAGTCTGGACAGTTGGCCTTGGTGAAGATTTGATGGTTTCTTCCCCAAACAGTTTTTGATTTGAGTTTCTACTGAAATGAGGCTGCACTTTAATGTTGTATTTTAATCTTGTTTTTAAGTTGTATTTTAATCAATTATTTTTATACTTGGTGTTAGCTGCCCTGAGCCCGGTCTTGGCTGGGGTATAAATAAATTTTATTATTATTATTATTATTATTATTATTATTATTATTATTATTATTATTATATACTCTGGGTCAAGTGCCTCTTTGTCATTCTTATTCTTCCTGTTTCTGATGATCCAATAAATCCTTTTTGAGCTGACCCTTGGTCTTGGGTCATGCCTGTACCCACCTACACTTCACTGCCCTTCATCCAAAGATTTCAGGGTGGTTCACAAAATAAAAATACAAAATGAGAACACAAAATAGATAATAAAACAAAAACAAAACTAATAAGCCCCATCCCACAAACACATTTAAAAGGCTATAGAATGTTTATCAGACAAAGGCCGGGTTATAGAGAAACCTTTTTGCCTTGTGCCTAAAGATATATAATGGAGGCACTAAGCATTCTATAAATGGGAAGCCAACAGATAAATGACCCATTCTCATGGCTACCTTCTGGACCTCTTCTGGAGGAGGTACACAAAGAAGGACCTCAGATTATGATCACAGGGTATGGTTTGTTCATATGGGGAGAGCTGGTCCTTGAGGTTATGTAGGATGTCACTGACAATGAATGAATTCATGAAAATGAATACTATGTCCTATGCTGCTAATCTTTAAGATTATATTTATTCAGGGATAACATCTGGAACAAAATGAAGAACAAAATAATGAAATACTATTGATCTTTCCAGTTAAGACACAGAAATTTTGCCATTGTTGTTGAGTTCAATTCTCCCCCCGCCCTTCCTTATATTCACAGCATTCAAAGATGTAGACTTTTTAAAGTGAACAGATGCATTAAAAACAGCAGGATGCTCTTTGCTATTTTGTTATGTTGTTGATTTCAAATCACAGAACAAACAGATAAAAGAAGCAAACGACAATTCTGAGATGATTAAGATACTGAGTGGCTGAGTGGCCTTTTGGCTTCAGTGTAGGCAGTCTTTTTTTAAAAAGAAGAAAAGGGTTAAACACAACCTGTAAAAAACAAACAAAAACAACAATAGTAGAATAAGCAATTTGTACACTGATTCATATTATTTCTAAATATTAAGTAGTCTGTAAATGCCTGTAAATACACAAATGTCTCCTGTGATGCCCTCTGAGAGATATCTTCATACATTTTCTTTTGCTGTTTCCTTACAGGATTGTCTCCTAGAAAGGAAGCAGTCATACAAGGCAATATGAAAAGTTCAACCTGATTGTCTCAAAAATTGGCTGACATGATTAAACAATAATAATAAAAAACCGAGATAATGCAAGCTTAATTAAAATTGCAATTAGAGTGCAATATATGGAGATATTTGAAGGATTGATGTATTCATTAGTTCAGTCCCAGAAGATCAAACACCTAGCTCCAGTTCTCCTCTCTTTTGTATGTTGCATGAAAAATGTTGGAGCAAGATAATCATACTAAAAAAGAGAGAACTACTATGACTTTCTCGAGCTATTAAAATGTCTTTCTGAAATTATATGATAGTAATAAGCTACCTTAGTGCCAATGGTCTTTGAAGCTCCCCACTGATATCAAGAATAGGAAATCAACCTTCAATCGGGGATTTAATCACATCAAGCATTTTCAGATTTTACTGGTTTGTTATATTGTTGTTGTCATTTCTCTTTAATTTTCCTTGTTGGGTTTTTGAAAGATATAACTAATTCTCCGAACATTTAGATCAGTAGCAGGCTAAGCAAAAGCACTCAAGTCCTATACAACTTGCAAATATATTGGCACATAAATAAACTATGTGAAATATCTTCTGTTGCTGATCTCTAAAGGTTCTGCTATTCACATCCTATTTGACATGTTCTGTTTCTACTGGATAAAAGATAAGGAAATATGTTAAGTAGGACTATTTATTTTAGACTCAATATTAGCATAGCAGCACCTAAACTTTGGAGCTCCCTGCCTATTGACATCAGGCAGGTGCCTTCACTGTCTTCTTTTCAGCACCTGTTTAAAACATATTGGTTTAGGCAAGCCTACCTACACATGTTGATGTGTTTTAATCTCTTTTTTTAATTTACTGCTGATTTTTATTGTTTTAAGGTAAAGGTAAAGGGACCCCTGACCATTAGGTCCAGTCGTGTCCGACTCTGGGGTTGCGGCGCTCATCTCGCTTTATGGCCGAGAGCCGGTGTACAGCTTCCAGGTCATGTGGCCAGCATGACAAAGCTGCTTCTGGCGAACCAGAGCAGCACATGGAAACGCCGTTTACCTTCCCGCCAGAGCAGTTCGTATTTATCTACTTGCACTTTGACGTGCTTTCGATCTGCTAGGTTGGCAGAAGCTGGGACCGAGCAATGGGAGCTCACCCCGTCGCAGGGATTCGAACCGCCGACCTTCTGATCAGCAAGCCCTAGGCTCAGTGGTTTAACCCACAGCGCCACCTGGGTCCCCTTTGATTGTTTTAAGAATGCCTAATTGTTTTTAACTGGTGTTATTGATAAATATAATATAGCTCCCAATCTGTTTAGAGGTTCTGTTGCAATCAATCAGTATACAATTTTTGTTAAACAGATTATTAAATTGAATTAACAGATCAGGATGAATGATCAACCCTGTCTTTTAACTCATTCCAAATTAAACAAAAGTGTTGTATCTTCACAGGCAAAAATAGAGAAAGAAACAATTAAGAGAGATGTTCAAGGGGCAATTTAGGAATAATGCAATACTAATCCCTCCCTGCCAGTAGTCAATAAGCAATGAAACTTGTAATTAAACACACAGCAGTCCCGGAAGCCTCACTCCTCTGCATTTCTGCACTGGTGCTGCAACTGCAGCTCTGCAGCTGCAAAGAAAAGAAAAACTAAGAATCCACAAATAAGGTTTGAAAGACATTGACTGTTATGATTTACAACCATATATTCTGGGACCAAGGTGGCACTGTGGTTAAACCACAGAGCCTAGGACTTGCTGATCAGAAGGTCGGCGGTTCGAATCCCTGCGACGGGGTGAGCTCCCATTGCTCGGTCCCAGCTTGGTTGGAATCTGCACCCTGGTCCCCCAGTGAGACCTTGCTTGCTTGGCTTGCACCACGGCAAGGTTCCACACTAGCCAACTCCCATCATACAGGTGTGGAGTGATCCAAACCCAGCAGATCCATTCCATCAACATGGGGCTTGTGGAATGATGAACTGACCCAGGGACCCAATGCCATACCAATCCTTGCCCTGCCTGCTGCTGTCAATAAAGAATTGGCCTGATTTTATCCCGTCACCGTCGTACAATCTGGCTATTTTGCTGTTCTCATGGGTCATATAATGTGCCTGTCTTGGCAAAAGGACTGATGTGGAGGCAACCTATATAGTGGAACCTCATGTTATGTACCGTCCTCCTTGCGAACGCTTCGGGTTACGAACTCCACTAACCCAGATGTAGATGCTCCCGGTTGGGAACTTTGCCCCGGGATGTGAGCAGAAGTCGCATGCTGGCAGCGCAGCAACAGCGGAAGGCGCCTCATGTTACTGTCAGCAAAACCCCCACCTGGGGCAGTTTGTGAGACTGCCCCAAAGCCAGAGCAAAGCCGTGTGCGCACATCCCCGGCTACAGAGAGTCCAGTGGCGCAGTCATATGTGATTGTTCCCATCATGAAGAACAACACACACAAGCCACAATTAAGGCTAAAACTATTTATTGTAGGAATAGTGCAGAGAGAATCTCTGCTGCCAGCTCATTTAGACAGAGCTGCCACAATGCCGTCTTTCCAGCTTGAGGTCTAGCCAGAAGAGTGAGCACAAAGGCTAGGATTACAATAGTACAGTAAAACATAAACATTCCATGTAGGAAAAGATAAGGCAGCTTTCTCACGGCTTGGTGAGACAGGCAAAAGTCAGACCAGGCCTCGCTGCAGCTGTTGCCGCTCGGCTTGGACAAAAATCATAATAGTTGCTTGTGGTTTCGGCTTAAGAACAGACCTCTGGAACAAATTAAGTTCATAACCAGAGGTACCACTGTATCTCTGTTGACGTTAGTTGCTTCTCAGCTGGTAGTGCCACACTGATGCCAGAATATGCTACTTCCAGTGTCTCACATAGTCATTTCCTTCTTCCATACAGGCAGGGAAGCATGCTGAAGGAAACTGCAAAGACCGTGGCGACAATGATAGGGAGATGTAATTGTTTCCAAAATACATCAATTTCCCTTTCAGATGCATGAAAATCTACCTTGTCACAGCACTGGTGCTGAATTGTGCAGTGGAGAGTAAAAGGCAGGGCAGTCAGTAGATGATGGATGGCTATGGTGATGGACAGATGGAGAAATGTAGAACAAGGGCTTTATCATCCACCTGCCTCTTGCTGAATGACAGCTAATACTAGCAGCAAAGTAGAAAGGAGCTGCAGCAAGTTAGATAATGCAATATTATGCACAGCATTACTAACACACACAAATCCATTTTATTATAAAGAGGTGTTCCCATCCCACATTGAGAGCTACAAAGATCTAATTGGTTTAATCAGTAGATTCATCAACTAAAGCTTTACCCATTTAATCAGTGGAGCTACATTAAGGTCATACTCATTTGGGTTTTGGGAGCTGTTTTGATTCTGATGTGTTACAATAATGGGGAATAAAAAAGGAAATATTAAAGATGCATTTTTCTTCTCGTAAGTGGTAACTTTTCTGCATTAAAATGTAGGTTTCACCATTACTTCCATCAATATTTCAGAAAGGCGTCAGTATTAAAGTTTATGAAATATGCATGTTTATTTAGCTATAGTTGTTTAATCATCTGCATTTTAAGCAGTTAATAAACAACTCTCTCTTTTTTACTTTGAAAATATGAAGCTGCCTTATAGTGAATTGACCTATCCATCTTTGATCCATCTAGCACAGCTTTTCTCAACCCGTGGGCCTCTAAATGTTTTGGACTACATCTCCCAACAGCCACAGATGACCTAGCTAATGGTCTGGATGATACCGGTAGGAACTGTAGTCCAATAGATCTGGAGAACTCCAAATTGGGGACATCTGATCTAGTCTAGCAGTGGCTCTCCAACATTTTAGAGACTGAGAGCTAATGTAGAATGTGTTAATGCTGGAAGATGTGGTCCAATGGGAAAAACTCTTTGTTTTGGCTCCTAAACAATGCAGTGTGTGAAGTGGCCCTTAAGGAACCCAAGTGGGGGAAGAGCGACCTAAACTGATGTAGCTGGTCCATAATGCACATTATCCATAGTGCTGAGTACGTTGTTGGCTCTGTCTAGGTTTCAAAAGAATATGAGATGAGAGCGAGCCAGCTGTCCTTTGAATCAAAGTAGATCTGTTCATTATTCCAAATCCCCAAGGTCTAATCAACTGATGTTTCACTGAATAAATCATCTCCAGCTTGCATCCATGGTGTGTGTACCTTCATGTTCCGTATATGACAGGGAGTCTCATCTGAGCAATATGTGTTCCATGAAGATTTCATCATAGCTTTATGGTGCCGTTAACATCTAGGCAATAGGAGTACTTCAAAGAAACGTTATGGGATGCAGGCATTCATAAAAAGACAGCAAGTTAATATTCCAGGGAAAAAAACTTCTAATGTAGCACAGAATGCCTTACCAACCTCTCTGTCTCCAGATAGCAGCAGACTAAGCAGACTTAACCTCAGTCTGCTTAAGCCATTCAGATTCAAATTACAAATCTTTTAAACCTGAATTCATCTTATTACATTTAAAAATGGATTGGATGGGATGGATTTGGTTCCCAGCGGTTATTTTTTATTCATGTGAACCCCACACACCAAGATCCTCCTGATCTTGCCGAGTCTATTCACAGCGCCTTCCGGATTCAAGCTGTGAGCAGGGGTTAGATTTTATGCTGCTTCGAATTAGGCAGCTGATCCTCGCAAAGAGCCTATTCCAAAAGTAGCAGGAAGAGGGGAAAGACTTATGCAAAGTTCACCACTCTCTGCTTTATGTCGAGGGCCCATACTCAGCAGCAGGGCACAAACTCTGCCTCTATGTGATCCCATATTTAATCTCTAATTAAAAGATTGCAACCAGCTGCTCATACGGAGAAGCCTGGCTAGAGTTGGACATTTTATTTTTCTACACTTTCATGATGGTACATTTGATGAATAGGTGTGTGTGTATGTGTGTGTGTGTTTACATAAATTTTCCAAACAAAACAAATCATCTCTCATCTTTTACACCATTTTGGGTAATTTAGCCTGAGACTTCCATCAACCACGTCCAATGATTTTCCAACCTCCTCTCTCAATTTTGCATTTGTTATCATAACTATTACTTTTAATAATCAATAACTTAGAATCTATTCTCATGTGCCCTGAATCCCCACGTCGGCAAGACGGTGGTCCAAAAGTTCATGATCGACCATGTCAAAGGCTGCTGACAAGTCTAAAAGGATCAGCAGTCCCGACCCGCCTTGATCTAGCTGTCTACGGAGATCATCTGTTAGCACGACCAAAGCCGTCTCGGTCCCATAACCAGGGCGAAAGCCGGACTGGAATGGATCCAAAGCCGATGTTTCCTCCAGAAATCCACCAAGCTGTTCAGCAACCACTCTCTCAATTACCTTACCCAGGTACGGAAGGTTCGAAACCGGGCGGTAATTGGATAGATCTAAAGGATCTAGAGATGTTTTCTTTAAGAGCAGACGCACCACTGCTTCCTTCAACTCTCCTGGGAATGTCCCCGTGCCAAGGGACAAGTTGATAATCTCACCCAGGGGGGCCCGCACACACAAGTTGTTACTTAGGACACATCTACACCAGACATTTAATCCACTATTGTGCCACTTATACAGATTTGGAGAATCACCAGGAACTGTAGTTTTTTAAGGGTGCTGGGAATTATAGTTCTCTGAAGTCAGCTCCCTTAACAAAAATACAATTGCCAGGATGCTTTGGGGGAACGAATGACTGTTAAAGTGGCTTAATAATGCTTCAAATATATGGTATGGATCTGACCTTGATGTTGCAGTAATCATGCACTAAACATGCATATGTCAGCAGCCTTGAAGAGCAGGATTACTGTACTTATTGGGCGCTTCTAGAGATGAAGGGAGTTGCTATGTGATCTTTTCCCCCTTGTTGCCATGTTCATGGTTTTTTCCTTTATCTTCTGGAAGTTAGGCCAGGTCTCCAAGTGCAGTAGGCTGGAATGGCAAGGAGGAATTAGAAACCTGTGGTGGTAGAACAGTCTGTACCACTTCAGGCTATGGATGGGGCATTCATATTTTCTCAGTGCTCCCATGTGTAAACACATAGACATAAAACCATTCCTCCCATTATGGAAATGGAAAGAGGCAGCTGGGTTAGAGGATTTCTCCCTCGTGTACTTAGCTTGCTTTCTATCTTCAGGGTTGTTTTGTTTGCTTGCAGGTGTATTCAAAAATGGCACGCTCCCCCCTCCAGCTTGAAGTGGCATAGTCCTCTGACCACTTCAGGATCTTCTACTGCATTCTATTGCGCATGCATGCCAGCTCACATCTAATGCATTTCTACAGCCACACAGAACACAAGAGTCATTTAAGAGAAATAGAATATAGAGTAGATACACACTTCCATTCATCCCAAAGCCTTAGCAGAGGGGGTCACAAACCTTTTCAGGCCCATGGACACATTTGGACGTTTGAGCAAGTGCCATGGGCATAATCCTCTCTCTGGTGTCTTCATTCCCTTTCCCAAAGATTGGTCCACAGAAACAATTTGCTTTCTTCGGAAGGTTCTGCTTAAAAATCAGATTCAATAGACCTCTGAGCCTTAAGGAGTACACAGAGCTGAAAGAGGAAACAGGAAAGATGGACAATATTCCAACTTCCTCCTTCAGCAGTTTGGACTTTTGAAGGAAGAAAAAGGTAATCACCATCACCAGCTTATGAGCAAAGGAGTAGTGACTGGGAGGCTTCATGTTCAACTAAGCAAAGACCTAAAAGACACAATCGAAACAATAGGCACTATGTTGAAAACCCTGCCTTTTTCAGATCACTCTGTAATGTTTTCGTTATAGAGGTAAAAAAGATAAAGGACCCCTGGATGGTTAAGTCTAGACAAAGGTGACTCTGGGGTTGTGGCGCTCATCTTGCTTTCAGGCTGAGGGAGCCGGCATTTGTCCACAGACAGCTTTCTGGGTCATGTGGCCAGCATGACTAAACCGCTTCTGGCACAATGGGACACCGTGACGGAAACCAGAGCGCACGGAAACGCAGTTTACCTTCCCGCCACAGCGGTACCTATTTATCTACTTGCACTGGTGTGCTTTTGAACTGTTAGGTTGGCAGGAGCTGGGACAGAGCAACAGGGATTTGCTCTGGGACAGGAGCTGGGACAGAGCAACGGGGATTTGAACCGCCAACCTTCCAATCGGTAAGCCCAATTCATTATGTCACTAAACTGGATACCTGTAAAATAAAGGACAGAGGGAAGCAAACAACTTAAGCATTTCTGCAAACATCATATCCACTGCCCTACCGCAAATTTCTAGAAAGATATACCTGTATCCTGAATTCACCTTTCGGCTTGCAACTTACAGTTAAGTCCTCTGAGTCTCCATCTCTTTGCAAAAACCTGTTTATCCTTTCATGCATCTAGCTTCCTTCCTTCTGATAGAAGAAGAGTAAGTCATCCTCCCCATACCTTTTCTTACATTCCCAGGCAGTCTCCAACTATTTCCCAACCATTCTAGGCCATTTACCTATAATTCCCTAGCAGAAGATGTGGCTTGTGTAGCTTGGCCACTGACTGTTAAGAAATGTTATCCAATCTAGGCCCTTTGACCTACCTTTGTCCAAAGCATCAGACTTGTGGTTGGCAATTAGACAGTTCTTTTTCATGGGGATTCAAAACTCAAGGAATAAATGGTACTTGGGATGTGCCCTGCTCACAGATGATTGTCTTCCTTTAACCTTCCTGTTTTCAGGAGCAATTGTGACTTTCAGGAAAGCAAAGGTAATATCGCAGAATGTTAATCAAAAAACAGATAGAGTTATCCACAGCCTAATCACTGGATAAGGAAAACAAAAAGAGAAGATTAAATTACAAGTTGCTCATATGTTTTCAGCTTGCAATGAATAAATGTCAGTTCTTCCTGAAGTATATTCAATGGTATTTTGGCTTTGATTAGCAGGGATTTGTGGCAGGGGGAGAATAAGAGGGGGAAATGCAATGCAAAGATATTTAAGAATAAAGAAAAACATGCAGTGTACAAATATTTAAATTACTGGAACATATTTATATTTCCTAAGTTAGATTTCCTTTTATGTGGACCATTTGGTGCCTCTCCTTATTGCTGGGGATCTCCATATTTTGGAGCTCAAGTAGGCAGTGTCTTAATCCAATGGGCCACTGATGGTGCATGAACACAGAGAACGGTCGAGGCATATTTGTGCTTCAATCAAGGTTAACTGCAGTTGCAGCTCAATCAGCAGGCTGTGAGCCTCACTTGGGAAATCTGAAATCACCACCTGTTGTTTTCTTTAGAGGCCAGAGCGATGCACTCCATTTGGTTTTGACGGAATGCAGAACATCCGTTTACTCTACTGGGTGCACTTGCAGGTCTGCTGTGCACAATTCATATCCATTAGGCAGGCAAATAACCAGCTGGAACAATGCAGGTTGCTTACATCTCATATTGACATTTTAACCACCATGTTGCATTGCTCAAGGGCTAACAGGTGCGTAATATCTTGCATCTTAGTTAAAATTGCTAACTGTAAAGTCTTTTTTAAAAAAAGAAAGAAAGAAAAAGAAATTATGTTGTAAGACATTAAGCCAGAAGTGGGGGAACTTGTGGCCTTCTAGGTATAAGCCCCATCATCCCTGCCAATTGGCGATGTTTACTGAGGCTGATGGGAGTTGGAGTCCAATAACATCTTGAGGTTCTCCACCTCTGTGCGGGACTGGAATCCAGTCCTCCCTCCTCCCTCACTTAAAACAAGGCCTTACTCTAGTGATTCAGCTACATTAGTAAGGAATAATAATAATAATAATAATAATAATAATAATAATAATAATAATTTATTACTTATACCCCGCCCATCTGGCTGGGTTTCCCCAGTGTTTTGGATGTGTTGTAAACATGCAGCACCAGATTGCGCTAGAGAGTAAAACAAAATTTCTACACGATTTTCCATAGCGTCTCCCCCCTTATTTATAGCGGGCTTTTTCCTGTGTGTAGATCCACCCCAGGTTGGGTGGGCTCACCTCCTTTTTGTTGCTGTTGCTGCTCACGGCTGGTTCAAGACACTTGGCTGCCTGAAGTGAAGAACAACTCCTTCATCCCACATACAGAATCTGACTAGACTGGCAGCTGAATCGGACAGGGCAGGGCAGAGTCCTCTATTGTACCTGAGGGCAGCAGGCTAGTTTAAGGAGTGTGGGATAGGTTGCTGAGCACATCCAGTTCTGCCCTCCAACACTTTGCTGCTGCTCTACGCCCCTCTTCCCAACATCTGCCACCCAAAGCAGATTCCTCCCTTTGCCTAATGATAGGGCCGGACCTGTTGCTGCCCCTTCAGTTGGCTCTCTCCCTCTGTGTTTCATCTGCACATGCACACAGAAGGCAAGGTGGCTCAAGGCTTCTTCTTTTTCTATCTTCTCTCACTGCTCACTATGAGAGGGCAGGTAAACAGGCAGCCATAGCAAGGAGGCAGCTCCAGGGATTGATAACGGATGCCCAGGCATGGTCAATCTCTGGACATGACCCCCACATAGTTCCTTGGTATGTTCCATGGCACTGGGTGTGTGGAAATGCAGTTTGAAGGAAACAAATCCAGGGCCATGATTATGTGGCTCTTTGGATTCTGTCCAGATACTTTTTCCAGTAGGTAAATATGTATGTATGTGGATAAAACTTTGAATTAATTCTCAGCCTCAAACTCAGTTGGTCACTGCCTCTTTCAGATGCCCCACCCCCTCAATAAGTAACTTCAGGATAAAAAATAGGGGTTGTTTTGTTTTTGCCTGACCGAAAAGGTGTTGTTGTTTTTTGCAACATTTTCATAGCGATCATAAGCATGCCTATTCAAGGTAAGTTTTCATTTGCAGCTTGATGTTAAATCAGCATCCGTAGGATTGCAGCCAAATGGCCTGAATAACTGCCACAATGTTCTGATACATGCCCACTATCCCTACCATGAGTGTGAATTTGAAAGGATTAGCTGAAATTGGTCCTGAACATCTGCTCCCTATTCTTCGCTTGCTAATTCTCTCTGATATCGCAGTGGAGTTACCTGTGTGACATTTACAAAAAGCAAAACTGGGCTGTGTATTTTGTAGATGGCCATTTCAGAAACCTGCTCTAAAATAGTCATCTCAAAATCTGCCCTCCACCCCATTATTATTATTTTTTTATTATTATTATTATTATTGCACAGATGTCTTCCTGCAGATATTTGGAATCTATGGTTGCCATCCAGGAGAGTCAATACAACATACATGCATGTGCATGAGATGGTACTTGTGATTTCTTCTGTTTTTGCCTCACTTGCATCCATGCTGAGTTTCAAATCTCCTTGGAGTGATTTGCAAATCGCTTCTAATCAAGATTAGAAGGTGATGTTATAGGCAGCTGATGAAGAGAAAAGAGGGAAGAAAAACAATCAGGGACTTGGAGCCAAGCTACGTGAGCCAGAGAATTATGAATGTACGGGTCTGGCTGTTGATTGAGAGACTGCAGAAGAGGGGTGGAATGCTTGAAATATCTCAGGTGTGTATGTGTATATGTGTGTGTCCTTCTACTAGCAAGTTCAGGTGGTGAGTGTCACAATGATGAGTACTGCTGTCACAGGAGCGGGCCAGTCAGTAATCACTGTCCAAAGTTGGATTTAACTCTTTATACTAAACAGCACAATCTCCACAGACTTGGTTGAGTGTCAGAGCAGCTCCTTCCTAGTGGTCTTCTCCCGTCAAAATCAATTGCCGAAACTGAAAATCCCCACCTTCTCATAGCTGTCTAAGTCCCCTCCCTTCTAGGGCTTTCCCCGAGCAATTAGAGCCTGCCCCTGTGTGCAGCCAACCTCTCCTCCACCCTTTCCAGGGCTCTTCTAGGAGAAAAAAAGTAGGTGCTCTGGTCTAAACCACTGAGCCTCTTGGCCTTACTGGTCAGAAGGTCGGTGGTTTGAATCCCCACAACAGGGTGAGCTCCCGTTGCTCTGTCCCAGCTGCTGCCAACCTAGCAGTTCGAAAGCATATCAGTGTGAGTAGATAAATAGGTACCACTGCGGCAGGAAGGTAAACGGCGTTTCTGTGCGCTCTGGCTTCCGTCACGGTGTGCCGTTGTGCCAGAAGCAGTTTAGTCATGCTGGACACATGACCCGGAAAGCTGTCTGTGCACAAATGCTGGCTCTCTTGGCCTGAATGTGAGATGAGTGCCACAACCCCATAGTCGCCTTTGACTGGACTTATCCGTCCAGGGGTCCTTTACCTTTTTACCTTTTACCTAAGAGACAAGAGGATGAGCTTGTCATAGCCGGAGTGGGAGACACCCATGACTCTTCACCAGCCTCATGGCCTCTCCCCCCCCACTCTCTCCTCCTTCAGCTTCTGCCTCTGATTCTGGACTTCTCTCTGCCACAGACTCTCCCAGCTCACTAAGCTCTGTTACCTCTTCAGCTTTCGACACCTCCTCCTCCCTGCCTTCTCCCTCTGACCACTCATTATCATCCCACCACCACTCCCTGGGCTCTGACTCTTCTTCCCTTGGTTGTTCCCCAGCTGGTTCCTCCCACCATTCCTCTGCATCCAACTAGTCCATGATAGCTGCAGTGAATGAAGCCCCAAAAAAGAACTGAGAAACAAGGTGCCTACATGCTCGGGGTACCCCAAGGTGTGCAGAAGGACTTTTCAGGGAAAAAACCAACAGGGGGCACAAACAAAAAGTCATCCCAGAGAGGACTGAGCATGCTCAGTGATCATAAACTGTAGAGTGACAAGTGGAAAAGAAAAATGGAACTGTGACAAGGGGTGGGAACGGCATGCTGTAATCAGAGGGAATAGCTAGATGGAGGCTGAGTGTGCAAAGCCTGTTCATGTCGGTGTTGTTGCATCTGTGGAGATAGAAGTGGAGTCAACGGAGCCAGCTTGCTGTTGGATTTATCTCTAGGCACCTTCGCCAAAAGGGAAAGCTCCTTGCTAACAGGGGAAAGTGACTATGTGACTGGTAGTGACATTGCACTTGTGGTAACCAGTGACACAGAGGTGGACAGTTCCCTTGACAACCTCAATAGCCAGTTGCCTAAGGCAAAGTTTTGACCCTCCTGTGCAAAACACCTCCTTGTATCATTGACCTTCCTGTGACCTGCTGACCCTTTTATGCAGGAAAGTTTATTGGGGAAAAGTAATTTTATAACATTTTATAACAACCAAACAGAATCCAACAAACAGGGTCCCCCCTTTCATGTGGATTGTGTCTGTCTCTAAAGGACTCTCCATCATTCACAAATATGGAAGTCATTCTCCTTAATCTCTGATATGCTGTTCTCTGCACCTGCTCAGCAGTGGTTTCACAAATTAAGACCATTCTTCTTTGTTTACTTCTCTTCTTCTTCTTCTTCTTCTTCTTCTTCTTCTTCTTCTTCTGGTGGTGGATGGTGGTGGTAGTAGTAGTAGTATAAGAATAAGAATAACCTGTATATCATGAGTAGTCATTTCACTTTTCAGAATACAGCCATTCAACAACGTACAAATCACAGACTGGACAAGCAAGGCAAGGAAGTTCTCTTTTAATCATGTCAGGTTAGTTGTTTATTCCTCTGTTCACAAACAATACAAGGTTGGTGACATCATTCACATTGCCATGCAATGAAATACCAGGGCACCGCAATCAGAGTAAACAGGCACTGGGTGGTCAGAAGCAATAATCAAGAAGGAAGAGATTACAACCCAACTCCAATTAAAAAATATGTGCCCCAAAGCAGGGAACATACATGTAGTTGTTTATAAGCTTTATCCTGGACCTGAAGCAATCAAGTATAGCTAACTGCTTTAATCTAGCGGTGAATAAAGATTGATTGTGGCAAAGCAAGGTCTTTGTCAGGTTGTACTTTGCGGAATTTTCGGTATGTATGATTAATGTGAGCAAGCTTTGTGTGAAAGCTGGAGTCACAGCTAATCGCTTGCTGTTACTGCCACCTACTGATTAAGCCCACAAAGCAATTTTGAGAAGATGGCTTCATCCACTGGTTTCACAACCGCAGTTGTGGCTCCTGAGGCAGATGTTTGCATAACAGCCACTGTGAGATGGAAGATTCAGCAGGAAGGTTATAAGCACAGAATGCAGTTGCTTGACTGCAGTTGCTAAAACTAGGAAGAGACAGGAGTAGTCTCCTGAAATGTGAAATCCTGTGCATAGCTGGAGTGAGAGCAAAGTAACTCGAAAGCAGGATGAATGAAAGCACCCTAAGGGTGGTAGTATATAAACATGTATCGAAGTGAAATGAGCTACATGACGTTCCATTGAACGTCATATGTCAGCTGCTGTGAATTATTGGCTGTAAAAAAAGTTGATTGCTGCCCACCTGATACTGCCAAATATTGACACCTGTCACAAGTCATCCATCAGCTTCAGTCAAGTGTTGCCTGCTACCACAAAATATTCAGGATTCAAATGTGGATGCTTCGTGTCACAGGATTTCTAAATATTTGCTGGATGCTTGCATGCCCAGGATTGGATCCATACTTAGGTTGCATTAAGACTTGGAGTTTATTATGCTAATTGTTCAGGTTTATAATGCTAGTGCTTCTGTCCCAATTCCTACCTACAGAACTGTGGTTTTTTGAACAATATGTAATACTAAATGGAAGGAAAGAACAATATAGTCAGTGCTTTTTTCTGGGGGGTACTCAAAGGTATGCAGTACCGGCACCTTTTTTTTTTAGAAGAAAAGCACTCTATATAGTGCCCCAAATTTTGTCCAGGCAAAACTCCAGTGATTTTCCTAGTTAATGGGGTTGCTTTTTTTTGTCTGAAAAATATAATACAGAAATAAGAATTAATTTCCCATTAATTCAAGATGGATCTCCTGAAAGTTACCAGAAGTGACTTTTACATTCGTTTTCATAAATTGTGAAAATGATTAGGTAAGGAAGCATCATTAAGTTGATTTTTTTTTGTCTGAAAACATATAATACAGAAATAAGCACTAATGTCCCATTAATTCCAGATAGATCTCCCTAAAGTTACCAGAAGTGACTTTTACATTCATTTTCATAAATTGTGAAAATGATCAGGTAAGTAAGCATCATGAAGTTGGAATAAAGTGTCATCTGACTACAGCTTTAACTATGCTTACATTGATCCATTACTGAGTGGGACTCACATTAGGCACAACTAATTTATATCCCATGAATTTCAATGAGTCTGCTCTAAGTTTGGTTTGGAGACAACCTCCCAGAGATGGTGGACAGTCAAATTTGCTGGAGCAAAACTTGAGAATTTTGGAGATGAGGGTAGCCAGCCTGGTGCCATTTAGATGTTGTTGGACTCCAACTCCCAACTTCCATCATCCTTGACCATTGGCCAATGCCAGCTGAGGCTGATGGACTCCAACAATATTTTGAGGGACACCATGTTGCCTGGTCTACGGCAAATTTGGTTCAGTCCCAGCAAAACCACAGCAACAACAAGCATGTGCACTGTGGAAGGAGGGGTGGCCAAAACAGTGGGGAGGGAGAAGGACAGACAAAATAACCACCTAATATCTTGATTCAGCAGCAAATTTAAAGATCTAGTTACAAACCAGAAACCTATTTTTTTCTATGGATGGTAGGAGTTGTAGTGCACCAATATTTTAAGGGCACCTTGTTGGCTAGCCTTGCCTTAGAAAGTTTGAAATAGATACACTTAGTTTTCCTAGACTAAACACCATCTCAGAGCAATTCTCTCACTCACTATCTATTTTCTTTTTGTATTAAAACTATTCTTTATTGACAGGATTCTACAGAAGCTATTTTTTAAAAAACGGTTAAAAGGAGTCAGACCCAAACTTAGTAATCTTCACTACAGAGACCTTGTACAATAATTTACATCCCTATAACATCTAAATCTTGGTTATCATATTCTATGGAGGCACTGTCAATTACTTTTTAATATGCTTTACACACTAAAATAAATAAAAATCCCTCATCTAATTAAAATGCAGTTTAAAAGAAGTTGAACAACAGCTTCTTTGCTTGCTGATTACAGTGTAATCCTAACCGTGTCTACTAAGAAGTCATGGTAAAGAATTGGAGCCTCAGTGGATTTTCTATTTAGCACCCATTGATTTTGTTGCACTGCTTTTACTAAACCTTAAAATCAGCAAGCCTTTTAAAGTTTGTTTGTATAAACTTTGCTATGCAGGTTTCTGGTTGCTTTTATTTTGGCATTGTCTTTTAAGTCCCATAGATCTTCATAACAGTTTCATTCCATTTTCTGTTGAATGCACCCAACTGAGGAATTAGAATACAGCAGTTATGTCTTTGATGTAACACAATGGAGGTCCTATTCAGATGGGACTTTCTGAGAAGTCTCAGAAACTTGGATATCCAAATCTCCACCTCCCCCACTCAGGACTGTACCATGCTTATTAGGGTATATCCGGTCATAGACTGTAAAGGAGAACAATTGTAGTGGTTAAGGGTATTCATGGGTTTAAATGCCACAGTGGGCTGGTCCAAAGTTCAGCAGTAAGACATCTGCTTTGCATGCAAAATGTCCCAGGTTCAATTCCAGGATCTCCAGATTGGATGAGAAATGTTCCCTGTTGGAGAGGGAGAGCTGCTATCAGTCTGTGTAGAGGGTTTCGCAAACTGTAACTTCCCTCATCCCTAGCTAGCAGGACCAGTGGTCAGGGATGATGGGAATTGTAGTCCAAAAACAGCTGGAGAGCCAAGTTTGGGAAACCCTGGACAATACTGAGCTACATCGACCAATGTTCTGTCTTGGTATAATGGTATAACGTCCTGTTCCTATACAGTCACTTTTTTGCTGTTGCTTTCATAATGGGCAGGTAGCGATTGTGCAAACATGCCTCCGACTTACACTAAATTGATAATGTGCTAAGCACCAAATAAATAAGTTGTTTCATTCCACAAGAATGTAATGATCTGACACAAGTCCTTTGGTGCCAAAAAACAACAACTCGGAGACAGTCTTCACTTCCCCGATCAATACGGATGCAAATCAGTATTCTGATATGACACCAGCTTGAGTTCTCCAGACTACTTTAGCAAATTGGAGACTTCTGGAGGTGAAGAAAGTCTCACAAGCATGCCAACTCTAGGAGGTGGAGGTGTTTTTAGCCCCTTCGATATTTTAGTCCCCTCAACATGGTGTGTGTGATGTCACATGCATGCAGCATACACCAACAGCGCCTCAATGGGTATATGACCGGTCTGTCTTCAGGTATTGGGATCATCTGCAAGGGATTCCCATACAGTAGGGTTGCCACGTTTGCAGACGTCTTTGTAACACAGAGTTGGTCTGCCAACAGGTCTAGTGCCTGAAGCCAACTCCCTGTGTACATGACCAAGCCAGTGTAGGGGAGATGCTGGGGAGTGTGCAATAGGCATTGCTGAGAAAGAACTGTGAACAAGCTAGGAATGTGGACTTGGGAGAGCACATCTTTGTTTGAGATTCTGTACTGCCATGTGATGTCCATAATCTTCCTGACTCAGTGCATGCGGAAGTCATTGAAGCATCACTCCTGGCAGGTGTAAGATGCTCATGACTTACTTCCATAAATCACTGTGCTCAACATGCAAGCCTGCTAGACCCTCATCTAGCTGCAACATTTCTACACACATATCCCAAAATATGTGTGCATGTATATCTCTATACATAAATTGTACAATACTTGCTCTGTAGACATGTGGCATGGTACTGCTTCAAATATATAGTGCAGATGGAATCTACTGTCTCCTCCATGAGAGGTCCGGATGGTAGAAACATGAGAACAGGCCTTTTCGGCAGTGACTCCCCATTTGTGGAATGATCTCCCCAGGGATGTTCAGCTGATGCCTTCATTATACACCTTTCAGCATCAGGTGAAAACGTTCCTCTTTAACCAGGCCTTTGGCTGATTGACATCTGATGCCCTATTAAAATGTGTTGCGGAAGGGGGGATAATTGGCTTGTCTTCGTTTTTGTTTTTATTATATATTTTCTGGGGTTTTTTATATTGTGCTTTTATGTCGTGAACCGCCGAGATCTATGTGTATACGGTAGTATACACATTTTATAAATAATAATTAAATAATAAAAATAATATGTTCAGTAGGGAATGGCAGTTAACAATCCATTGGGCTCTTCTATGGTGCATTTAAACCTAGTGATCAACATGGTTAGTGATTAAATGTTCCAGTAAGTTGGTTGACTTCAAGGGTGCCAAGATTGGTAAGAACTCTTTCAAGGATCCCCTGGGTACATTACAACTGTGCACTCTGATAGTCATAAACCTCCCTTCCTCGTTGTTCTGAAAACAAGCAAAGACGTGCCAAACACATCCTGGTCTATCTTTCTTACAAAGACACTGTGTCTTACATCTATGATTTTCCTTTGCATTTTCCACTTCATTTCACACCTTGCTTAAGACTGCAATCAACTAAATTACCCTTCTCTGACGTGTAGCCTTAAGACGACAGATGTTTGGATGTAAAGCTCAAACTTGTTTTGTGAGTGTTCCTCCACATTGAGCTAATAGCTTGTTTCCAATATAATCCATTCTTGTGAAATGCAAATAATATATATATATATATATATATATATATATATATATATATATATATATATATCTCCCACAACAGAGCTAATAGACCTGATTCATTTAAATGGAACTAAGCATATATTCCATATATCTATGGAATCTACAGCACAATCTGATGTATGTTTACTGGGAAGCTCCGTTGTGTCCAATGATGGTTATTCCAAAGGAATGTACATAGGGATTGCTGCCTTACAGTACAATCCTATGCAGAGATTATTCAGAAGCAAATCCCACAGAGTTCAGTGGTGATTAATCGCTAGTGTGTTTAGGATTGCAAGCTTAGAAAACTTAACATTGGCTGGATCATGCTCACAATTACATTCTCATGCCACCCTGCCTTTTAGGTAAAGTTAAACGTGGTATCTGAAGAAATGTACATGCACATGAAAGCTCATACCAAGAACAAACTTAGTTGGTCTCTAAGGTGCTACTGGAAGGAATTTTTTTATTTTGTTTCGACTACAGGCAGACCTTACCTGTAACTGTAAAGGACCCCTGGACGGTTAAGTCCAGTCAAAGGCGACTATGGGGTTGTGGTGCTCATCTCGCTTTCAGGCCAAGGGAGCCGCCGTTTGTCCACAGACAGCTTTCCGGGTCATGTGGCCAGCATGAATGAACCGCTTCTGGCGCAACAGAACACCGTGACAGAAACCAGAGCACACGGAAATGCCGTTTACCTTCCCACCACAGTGGTACCTATTTATCTACTTGCACTTGCGTGCTTTTGAACTGCTAGGTTGGCAGGAGCTGGGACAGAGCAATGGGAGCTCACCACCATCACACAGATTCGACCTTCTGATCGGCAAGCCCAAGAGGCTCAGTGTTTTAGACCACAGCGCCACCTTTAAGCAGCTCTAAGAAGGAGGCATAGGCATCTCAACATATCTGACAATAGTCCGATAGGTTCAGCTGAGAGATTGGTGGTAGCCAGGGTTATAGTTGATTGGGGCTTGGAAACCAGGCTTTAGCCTATCCTAGGAATAATAATAATAATAATAATAATAATAATAATAATAATAATAATAATTTCATTATTTATATCCCTCCCATCTAGCTGGGTTTTCCCCAACCACTCTGGGTGGCTTCCAGCAGAAGATAAAAACATAATAAAATGTCTAATGTTAAAAACCTCCCAATACAGGGCTGCCTTCAGGTGTCTTCTAAAAATTGTGTAGTTCTTTATCTCCTTGACATCTAATGGGAGGGTGTTCCACAGGGAGGGCACTAGTCAGACATTCTATCTGCTAACCAATGTTCTTCAACCTTGGATCCCAAGATGTTGTTGAACCACAACTATTTCATCCCCAGCCAGCTTACCTAATGTTGAGGGGTGATGGGATGTCTAACAACATCTGGGGCACAAGCTTGGAGAACATTATGCCAGTCCACCCATGAGGCAAGGTGAGGCAATCACCTCTGGAGGCAGGATCCACAGGAACATCAGTACAGCATGGTGGACGCTATTTTTTTGGTACATATCATGGCCCTTTGTTCATAGAATTACGGAGAAGGTGGTCTGCAGTTTGTTGATCCTGCTTCTTCCAAGTAGCTTTATACTGTTAAAATCAATGGGATGGGGAGAGAGAAGAGCTCTCAGGGCACCTCATAAGTACAGAGATCAAACCATTAGATAAAATTATCTGACTGAGGTCTGTGTCAGGGTTGAGACGGACGAGGAGGAGTGGTGGCAAGACCCCCACCCCCAGCAAGGCTGCCCCCACGGAAGAATCTGGGGAAATGGAGGCATTTATACCTGGAGAAGACTTCCACAGAAGAGGAAGAATCAGATAGGGAAGTGGGAAGACCAGAACAGGAGGAGGAAGAAGTCGAGCCAGAATCATGCCCTTGTGAGAAGAGGAGCCAGCGGGCCCCCTCCCCTCCTCCCTTCACAGCTGTAGAACATAGAGCTGAGAGACATAGGGAACAATTAGAGGCAGCTGCAGCTCATAAGAGACGTGGTTATGAGCCGGCTACTTAAGGAAGACAGGCTGCTCCATTCACTAGCACCTGCAACTGCTGTGCTGGAGCGCGTAGTTGTTCTTGCTCATCCTGTTCCCAATTCCTGTGTTCGTGACTCCAGCTTCCTGATCCCTGGCTTGTTCTTGACTGCGGCTTCCAGATTCCTGGCTCGTATGTGACTGAGGCTTCCCTGACTACTGACTCAACCGACTTCAGCTACTCCAGACCCCTGTGCGGTCGCCTGTCCTCGACTGGTCTTGACTCAGACTGTTGCTGACCTCAGCTTCTCCTAACCCAGGTACTGTTACCTGGCTTCGGCTGGCTCCTGGCCTGCACTGTTGGACCTCGGCTTTGTCTGACTCTGACTGCTGCTCTTCAGTGTGCCAGCCTGTCGGCATCCTAACAGTCTGGTTCAATGGGATGAAAAGGGGAGGGGGAAGTAAATTGTGGACAAGACCAAAATCCTCTTGACATCCCTGACAGGCATGCAGGTCACCTAGTCATTGTCTTCACCGCTGTGATGAGAGGTCCTATATTTCTATGTAAATTATAGTAATTATTGCTAACTTTGCCTCTTTGCATACAAATTATTATTATTATTAATTTTTATTCATACCCCGCCCTTCCCGATCCAAAAACTGGGCTCAGGGTGGCTAACAACAAATACAAAACAATGATTAAAAACAACGTAAAAAACAGCTAGAAACAGCACAAAAACAAACATCAGTGGGATCACCAGGGCTAACTGGCCAAGTTAGTTTTGCTAGGCCAGTAGGGAGACCAGGGAAGAATTTTAATGTGGGGACCCAAAAGGGTATCTTCAGAAAAAAGGGAAGGGGGAAAGGAATAGGGGATCGGGCTAGATTGAAGGCCAGGTGGAATAACTCTGTCTTACAGGCGCTGCGGAAGGAGATCAGGTCCTGCAGGGCCCTAGTCTCATGGGACAGAGCATTCCACCAGTTCGGAGCCAAAATTGAAAAAGCCCTGGCCCTTGTGGAGGATAATCTGGCTTCTTTGGGGCCCGGTACCCTTAAACTATTGTTATTCATGGACCTTAAGGTCCTCTGTGGGGCATACCAATGAGCATGCAAATCGGTGTCCTCTTTTGTCCTCATTTTTTGGTGATGGATAAGTTGCTACACCACTTCTGAGCATAACATGTATGGGATTGCCCAGAATGAAGAAACAATTCTGTTTTGCTTTGGGTTTTCTCCCCTCCTTTCCCAGCTCTTGCCAGCTGATGTTTGGAATATGAAGCAGATCCCCCCCCCCCAATTTCAAATGTGTCCCAGATTTACATGTCTCAAAGATCTCAAAGGGTACAACGGGAAACGGATCCTAGCCCTATCTGGGAATCCCTGTTGCTGGATCTGTTTCTTTGTGAATAGCTATGGAGCTGGCTTTTATATCTCGATATATATTTGACACCTCTCCTTAATAGCAGATGGATTATCTTAAATTGAACTGGTCTTGTGTTAACATGAATTGTTTCTTGATTCAGCCATTGTCTTTTGAAAATGGCTTTTATTCATAATCAGCTGCTGAGCTTTTAACAGCAGACTGCATGACATATCCTGCCTTAGACATTCTCTGCTGTGCTAATTGGTTTGTAGATAAACACAACTCTGTTTTGAAGGAACTGATAACTTGGCAAAGTGCGGGATGGAACCAATTTATCTCAGTCAGGCAGCTTGGCTCACTAGCTTTTAAAGTGGAACGATGAACCAACTTGGGATAGTGCAGAAAGGTAAAAGAATAATGCATTGACTGGAACTGGAATTTTGAGGCTAGATCTGAACACATTGATTCATATGTGCTAAGGCAGGGGTAGGCAACCTAAGGCCCATGGGACGGATGCGGCCCAATCGCCTTCTCAATCTGGTCCACGGACGGTCTGGGAATCAGCATGTTTTTACATGAGTAGAATGTGTGCTCTTATTTAAAACTAGTAGATATGATGCCCGTTAAAATAACGGGCACTAGAAGGTTAGTCTGGCCTGCGCCACCATAGCCTCGGCCCTGGCCGCCTTTGCCCTCGGAGCATCTTGGAGCAGCAGCCGCCACCGCCGCAGCCACGCCGGCCACCCCCGCCCCTTCCCTCGCGTCGCCTCACGGCCACCGCTCCTCTGTCCCCTCAGCCATGTTGGCAGCCGCTCAGCTCATCCTCCCCAGCTCCGTGCGAGGCGGCGGCACTGACCCAACTGACGACGCGCGTGTGCCACCGCTGCCTCTCGGACACCCCCCCTCTCTGCCCGCTCCAATCCCTGTGTCCATGAGGCACATGCGCAGTAGCGCAATTCCACTGACACATGGACTGGATGCAGAGACACAGGGACTTTATTATATAGGATGCATCTCTGGGTTATTTGTGGGGCATAGGAAGTCATTCTCCCCCCCCCAAATTATAGTCCGGCCCCGTACATGGTTTGAGGAATGGTGGACCGGCCCACGGCTGAAAAGGTTGCTGACCCCTGTACTAAGGCTCTGCCTGTGTACACTTATCTAGATATAAGCCCAGGGCCTTTTTTTTCCAGCCAGAGCATGCCGGAACGCAGTTCCAGCAGCTCTCCCCATGCCATGCCTCTGGCACACGAGAAGACCAGGGCCGTCTTACCCATAGGCGCTAGGGGTGCGGGGCACCCAGGCACCAGACTCTCAGGGGCACCAGGCCGAGAGTCAGGGGCTGAGATTTGGAGTCCGGGGATTCGGAAGAGCCAACAGCCGCTGCAGAGCAGAGCCTGTCGGAGCGCCGCAACTCTTCTGTTGCGGGCGAGCGAGGCACTGAGGCAGCTGGCTGGCTCCTCCCTCCTGCACGCCTGGGATTGGCGGGCCGTCAAGAGGCCCGCCCAGTGCACAGTGCTCACATGAGGTGCCCAGCTTCGCTCAGTTGCTGCAGCCTTGTGCTCAACTGTTGTTGCGCTGGGCTCTGCTTGCCCAACCCCCCGCCGCCTGCCCCCCGCCTTGCTCTGCTGACGCTGCTGCCTCGGGCTCTGCTGTTGCCCGTCCTAAAAAAAGTCAACAACTTTGGGGTTCCCCCCTAAAAAAAGGTCGGCAACTCTGAGCAACTTGGGGGGGGGCCGCCGGGCGGATCTTTGCACCCCGCGCACCGCATATGCTTAAGACGGCCCTGGGGAAGATTTTCCCCGGAGTGCAAAGAGGACATCCTCTATGAACTCTGGAGAGGGTCTTCTCATGAGGCAGAGGTGCAGCCAGGACCGGTGCTAGGGATTTTGGCGCCCTAGGCGAGGGGGCGGGCCACGTGACGTCATTGCGCATGATGTACGGTGCCCCGTCCCCTGTCCGTCCGGGCGCCCCATGCCGCTGCGGTTTTCGCCGCTGGTTGGGGCGGCATCGGACGGTGGCGGGGGGCGAGGGGCAAGCTGGCCAGTGCCCCCTCCATTTTGGCGCCCCCGCCGCCGCAGTTTTTGCCCCAAGCTGCTTGCTCCGCCTCTGGTTGGGGCGGCACCGGGCGGCGGCGGGCGGCGGGGGGCAGGCTGGCCAGTGCCCCCTCCATTTTGGCGCCCTAGGCAACTGCCTAGTTCACCTTAATGGACGCGCCGGCCCTGGGTGCAGCATGGCTTTAACGAGGCTCTTCAGCCTCCTGGTCTAACAGCTGACGCACAGGAAGAAGCCTTCCCATGCCTCAGCTCTGCAAGTCACCCTGCCTCTCCGGCTTGAGCACGCAAGCAGAAAGGACAGGGCAACTTGCAGAGCTGACTCACAGGGAAGAAGCTTCTCTGTGCATCTGCTCTGCTCGTCCACAGAGCAGCCCTCCCTTTTCCACTGGCGCAGAAGCAGGAGGGACAGGGCAGCTTCCCTGAACCTTTTTTTCTAGGGGGGGGGAAGCACTGTGTAAGCCCTTTTGAACACAGCTGCACTTATTTCCAAGTAAAGGAATGCAAGAGTACTGCCACAAATGTTTTTAACCCTTAGTTAATCCTGTGGGATATTTACAATATCTAATGGGAAAGAATGGAATCTTTAGCCACAGGAATGATCTCTACCCATGCAACTCAGCAGCTTTGGCAAACATGGCAAAAAATATCACTGATTGCACTTATCCCCTCAGGTTGATGTGACTGAAGTCATATTTTGTATGCATTTTGATTTGGTCTGTTGGAGATTTGCATCCAGTGTTTCAAACATTGACCTTAATACCTGTGAAAGCATAGTGCACGGAGCGTGCCTACCGTCTCGGAGAAGGCTGTTGTCTCGTTAATACTGTCTCCTGCAGAGTTGAAAAGGAAAGATGCCTGCAATTCCGGCAAGTGTTTTCAGTTTAACAAAGTCAACAGGATCCGCATTCTTCTATCAGCATGTCCGTGGCACCGCTGTTAAGAGATGGTGTCGGTGTTCCCATTATAAATAATGGAACGGTTTCTTGCAAAGGGAGAGCACATTATGGTTGTCTAATAAAGGAACGGTTTCTACCATGTGCCTTTTCAGACTAAAAGGAGCATAAGATTGGGCTGTACTAAATGCTTGTCAATTTCAATATTGGGGCAAAAATAGAAATTTGAGAAGGGCCAATCTCCTTTCTGCAAACTCCCTTCCCTTTTATAATGTGCTCACTAGGGATAGGGCCCCTTCCTCCTTAATGAAAACAACAACACTGTGCCTCATTTTGTGCTTACCCAGACCCAGGCTTGGGTCCATTCTCAAAATGTGTATTATTATTATTATTATTATTTATTTCATTTCACTTTCAATTTGTATACAGTCGTACCTTGGAAGTCAAATGGAATCCGTTCCAGAAATCTGTTCGACTTCTGAAGCATTCGAAAACCAAATTGCGGCTTCTGATTGGCTGCAGGAAGCTCCTGCAGCCAATCAGAAGCCGCAGAAGCCCCATTGGATGTTCAGCTTCCAAAAATAATTCGCAAACAGGAACAGTCACTTGTGGGTTTGCAACGTTCAAGAGCCAAAACACTGGGAACTAAGCTGTTTGGAAACCAAGGTACGACTATACTGCCTTTCTATATTACTATACACAAGGCAGTTTACAGCAACCACATATACAACAAATAACACACACCTTATAACAATATGATCCAATGCAAAAAGTCGCAATAATACATAACTTTAAAATGGAATGACTTTCATAGCGTATTGGTGGATGTTGTTGTTCAGTCGTGTCCGACTCTTCGTGACCCCATGGACCAGAGCACTCCAGGCACGCCTATCCTTCACTGCCTCTCGCAGTTTGGCCAAACTCATCTTAGTAGCTTCGAGAACACTGTCCAACCATCTCATCCTCTGCCGTCCCCTTCTCCTTGTGCCCTCAACCTTTCCCAACATCAGGGTCTTTTCTAGGGAGTCTTCTCTTCTCATGAGGTAGCCAAAGTACTGGAGCCTCAACTTCAGGATCTGTCCTTCTAGTGAGCACCCAGGGCTGATTTCTTTAAGAATGGATAGGTTTGATCTTCTTGCAGTCCACAATTGGAAGACCAACTTAATATACTCCTTAATTTGGAGTCTAATAAGACTGGATATTTATTATCCCTGGAGCCAAAAATATTTCTGTTGGGTTACTAAAAGAACTGGAATATAGATAAGGGCAAACCTTTTTACTGCTGCTGCAGCAAAAAAAGCAAAAATCCTAACTGCTCTATCAGTTTCAGAAAGGTATAACAAAACGAGGATTATTATAACAATGTCTAAATTAACATGTTGTAGAAGAGCACTGGAATGATAATTTTCAGGATAATAGACATTCCTACAACCCTTTTGCATTATTGTAATTATAGTAATGTGTGTGTACTCACTAATTCTATTTATGTATACATTAAGTAAAACGATAATTAAATGGAAATAAAGAGCAAGTTTTAAACATTCTTAATTGCAAATGAATGTTTCCCAGTACAGGGATATTGAAACAATGTAAGCCTGGGCTATTTCACATTACAACTTAAAATCTCATTCCTAACGACACTTCTGGTGTAATTTCTACGTCTCATTTACTGATATTTAGTTGTTTATCCCCAAAACCCAAGGAGGTATGCAGCAACTGGTTAAAATGTCAATCTCTTTCAGGTGCCAATACAAATATCATTGTAACTATGGGTTGTGATGGTGAGAGTGGAGTGGGAGTTTTACGATATTGGAAAAGACCATGCCAGTCTTTGTTGGCAACGCTCATTATCCTTGAATATGCCATGCTGTTATGGGGAACATCTATCATTAGGAAGGCTGAGGTTGATTCCCTTAAGAGAGATCTTCCAGCATTTCTTATAACAATACCGAAGCAAAGTGTGAAACTCAGATATTTATTACAGTCTACATAGTAAACCAGAAGATAATGCATGTTGTTTTATACACAGCCACACAACTGTATCCATAAACTGTACAATAAACTAAATCTACAGGAGTGCTGCAGCTCATTATAATTTCTTCTTCTGGCGTTACAGTTCCCTAGAGGAAACTATGTTTGATGTAAGCAGCAAAGCCTACTCAGTAACTTCTATAACAATATACATTTCAACACCTATGGCTTTTAAGAATAGGTCGAACATTAGAACACAAAATTATAATTTCTTATAAAATACCCATTATGGTGTTAAGAAATACAATACTACATTTTTAAGGATTGATTCACTTATCGTAAAACTCATATACTGAAGTCACCTGTGTGGGAATTGATGCCTTATCCTCTAGGACAGTGATGGCTAACCTTGACACTCCAGATGTTTTGGAACTACAACTCCCATCATCCCTAGCTAACAGGACCAGTGGTCAGGGATGATGGGAGTTGTAGTCCCAAAACATCTGGAGTGTCAAGGTTAGCCATCACTGCTCTAGGAGAATGCTATGTGATGATGATGATGATGAAGAAGAAGACGACACATTCATGCACACTTACCAGGGAGCTTCTGTCTGTGCCTTTCCTCTTTGCATAATCTGCTACTTATAAATCGCTGTGATACACATATGGGGGAAATATAAGGGGCTACTGCAGGCATGGGCAAACTCGGTCCTCCACATGTTTTTGGGACTACAACTCCCATCATCCCTAGCTAACAAGGATGATGGGAATTGTAGTCCCAAAACATCTGGCGGGCTGGGTTTGTCCATGCCTGGGTTACAGCTTCACCATATATACTCATCAACTGATTTACAAACATGTAGTAGCATCTGGTGTGGTGGGACAAAAACTAGGGTTGCCATGCGTCCAGGTTTTCCCTGACATGTCCTCTTTTGGGGGGCCCAGCAGATTTGTGCAATTTACATGAAATGTCCATTGGTTTTATTATTTATTATTATTTATTATTTGTTTATTTATTATTATTGGGGGGGGGGGCTTGCATGGTCACATTGGGAGGGAGAAGTACCGGTATCTTTTCCATGGCAATGCCTGTTTTCTGGAATATCTTCTCCAGGGAGCCTTGCCAGCTGGCTCTGTCCTCTCCTTCTGGAAGTTAGTAAAGACATGTTCATTTCACTAGCTATTTGGAAGATGCATTGTTGGTCTTCAGCTAAGCAGCAGGGAATCTGTAGCTGGTATCTGGGTTCTTTTTTCCAATGTCCATTTCAAAACAGTTGTTTTCAGTGTTGTGGATTTTGATTATAAATGATACCACTTTCATTTAAACAGGAATTTAGGGATACGATGTTTTATCTGTTGTGTGCTACTGCTTTTTGTTTTGTCGCAAACATTCCTAAGGTCCATTGAATGAATGGATGGATGATACTAATTAATTCTCCTGGTTTTCTCAACCAGAAAATAAAATACAGTCTTAAAATATGAGACAGAGAACACAATCCACACTGTTGCCTTTTTGAGAAAGTTCCTGCCAGTGATTTATTCCTTTAATATACTTTCATAGTGTACTAATTCACAAACATTTCATTGAGAGAGAAACCCCACTAAAACCCAGCATAACAAAAAACACAACACCATAACATATACATATACATTTATAATTTGTGACTTATCTCAGCAACATAACATTATTCTACTTTATGAGTTTATATCTGGAGCCTTTGTTTTCCTGTGTAATTCAGTATGCAATATCCTTGTGTCTCTGTTTTCTGTTCTGCCTTCATATTCAAATGTTAGCCATGCAAAACTAACTATTGATTCCAAACAGTGGTGGCTGGTGTCCATTTGTGCTGGTGTAGAATAATAGGTAAGGTAAAAGACCCCTGGGTGGTTAAGTCCAGTCAATCATGACTATGGGGTGCAGCTCTCTCTCCCCCCTCCAATATAATATTTATTTTAAAAAAATCCTTTATAACAACCAAATAAAATCTCTCCATCACATATATCTTTGATCAAATTGAGCTTTGAGTTCCTCCCGTTCCCCTCCCTTCCATATGCAATCACTTTTATCTTTGCATTTCTAAATCACCCTATTTACCTTATCTCCATACTTAATAGACTTACTTCTAATATTTATAAACAGGTATCCAATCATAACCTAACAAAATATTTTAAATCAATCCTGCAAATGTTTTCAAATGTTTACAATGTTCCTTCATATATTGTACAAATTTACTCCAGCCCTTTTCAAACAGTTCGTTGCGTCGGTTTCAGATTTCCCCTGTCAGTCTCGCCAGTTCGGCGTATTCAATCATCTTCGTCTGCCATTCTTCCAACATTGGAAGTTCCTGCTGCTTCCATTTCTGGGCTAAAAGTATCCTTGCTGCTGTGGTAGCATACATAAATATATTTATGTCTTTTAGGGGATTTTTTACTAAAGGTATTTTTGAAAATCTTTTCCAGTTCATTATATACCACATCATATCTCAGTAGGCTTTAATCTTAGGACACATCCACCACATATGAAAGAAATTCCCTTCCTTCTCCTTACATTTCCAACATACCTTATCTTGAGTTCTATACATTTTCACAAGTTTAGTCGGTGTCAAATACCTATACATCATCTTCATTAAATTTTCTTTTAATGTCGTACATGCAGTGAATTTAATTGTTTTAGTCCATAATCTTTTCCACATCTCAAATTCAATATTGTGACCAAAATCTTGCGTCCATTTAATCATAACTGTCTTAACTTCTTCATCTTTAGTATGCCATTCTAGTAATAACTTATACATTTTTGACAAAGTTTTCTTTTTACTTTCTAGCAACTCTGTCTCTAGTTTGGATTTTGTGTTTATGGGGTGCAGCTCTCATCTCGCTTCATGCCAAGGGAGCTGGCATTAGTCTGCAGACAGTTTTCGGGTCATGTGGCCAGCATGACTAAACCTCTTCTAGCGCAACGGGATACCGTGACAAGTGCCAGAGTGCATGGAAATGCCGTTTACCTTCCTGCCGTAGCAGTACCTATTCACCTCCTCAGGCTGGTATGCTTTCGAACTGATAGGTTGGTAAGAGCTGGGACAGAGCAACGGGAGCCCACCCTGTCGTGTGGACTCAAACTGTTGACCTTCCGATCGGCAAGCCCAGAGTCCACCACAACAGTTTCCATTCTACCAGTGCAACCTAAAATGTTATACTGAGTGTGTACCAGTTTTCGAGGATTTCTTTATGTAAGAGCCTACATGGTATTAGGAAGTTTCAAGGCAAATTTTTGGGGTGTGTGTGTGAGAGAGAGACAGACAGACAGACAGAGAGAGAGAGAGAGAATCAGAAGGGAGAGAACAGTTAAAAAGCTTTATTTTTTAAAAAAGATTAACATTTCATTTTGCAATCTCCTTGAAATCATTCTGTGACAAGGCAAGAAACTGCAGCCACCTGAGTAACCTCCCCCCACAAAGAAACTTCAAATGTGAAGAGATTGGATTAAAAAAACCCAAAAAAACAAAACAAAACACCACCTTCTCCTTTTCTTAGCCCACATTGGAAGCAAAGGATAAGGACACTTGAAATGCTAATTTTCAGTTGGCATTTTAGTCATGTCTTGACAGAAAGTAGGGTTCCATACAGGACTGAGAAAACAATTCTGACATTTCCTAAACAATTGCTCACATTATCTTGCTTTGTAGGAGAAATGGAAATTTATGGAAATTTTTTAACACAGATAATGAAGCACGACATTATGCCCTATCACGGGGAACATGAGGTTTGCCTGAAAATATGAAATAGAAGTGCTGTAATTTGATGGAGCTTTTTAAAGTCCACTAGTTTTCCTACTTAATGTTTGACATTTTCATTTAAAATCTGTGAATGTATGAGAATCTGGGGTTTCTCCCCTCCCAAGGAAAAAGAAGAAGCCTTTTTATTACTATTTGCGTTAGGAGTGAGATGATTAATCACATGCAGTTTTCTTTATTAACTTACCAGGTCTATTTTTATACAGACACACAGTGTATCCTCGTCACTCACCAGTTTTCAATTAAAATTGACTTTCCTTATTCACAAATATGACAATGTATGGATATCTTGCTTATTACTGCATGCATAAGACTGTTGTCGCTTTAGGCCAGAAGGAAATACAGAAATAACTAAAGCCCAGTGTGGCAACTACCAAACTCCAAGTTTGATCCCATATCTTCTTAATGTGGGAGTAGCCAGAATAGTGCCCTCCAGATAGTCATATAATGAGTGCCTAGAGGGCAGCGACTGAGGAAGTAGGCAAAAGGTGAGCTGAGCTTGTAGGGCGGAGCTAATCAGTGCCTGGAGGGCAGCGACTGAGGAGGGAGCACAAGGTGAGCTGAGCTTGTAGGTTTTGTGGGTTTGTCTTTTTGGGGCTGTGTGTGATTAAGTTTGTGTGCTTATTTGTTTCCTTATTTGTTTGTGTGTTTCCCAGGCTTGTGTGTGTGAGAGAGTTTGTTTCTGGCTTGTGTGTGTGTGTTTGTCTGGTGACGAGCTGTGGGCGGAGCTAATCAGTGCCTAGAGGGCAGCGACTGAGGAAGTAGGCAAAAGGTGAGCTGAGCTTGTAGGGCGGAGCTAATCAGTGCCTGGAGGGCAGCGACTGAGGAGGGAGCACAAGGTGAGCTGAGCTTGTAGGTTTTGTGGGTTTGTCTTTTTGGGGCTGTGTGTGATTAAGTTTGTGTGCTTATTTGTTTCCTTATTTGTTTGTGTGTTTCCCAGGCTTGTGTGTGTGAGAGAGTTTGTTTCTGGCTTGTGTGTGTGTGTTTGTCTGGTGACGAGCTGTGGGCGGAGCTAATCAGTGCCTAGAGGGCAGCGACTGAGGAAGTAAGCAAAAGGTGAGCTGAGCTTGTAGGGCGGAGCTAATCAGTGCCTGGAGGGCAGCGACTGAGGAGGGAGCACAAGGTGAGCTGAGCTTGTAGGTTTTGTGGGTTTGTCTTTTTGGGGCTGTGTGTGATTAAGTTTGTGTGCTTATTTGTTTCCTTATTTGTTTGTGTGTTTCCCAGGCTTGTGTGTGTGAGAGAGTTTGTTTCTGGCTTGTGTGTGTGTGTTTGTCTGGTGACGAGCTGTGGGCGGAGCTAATCAGTGCCTAGAGGGCAGCGACTGAGGAAGTAGGCAAAAGGTGAGCTGAGCTTGTAGGGCGGAGCTAATCAGTGCCTGGAGGGCAGCGACTGAGGAGGGAGCACAAGGTGAGCTGAGCTTGTAGGTTTTGTGGGTTTGTCTTTTTGGGGCTGTGTGTGATTAAGTTTGTGTGCTTATTTGTTTCCTTATTTGTTTGTGTGTTTCCCAGGCTTGTGTGTGTGAGAGAGTTTGTTTCTGGCTTGTGTGTGTGTGTTTGTCTGGTGACGAGCTGTGGGCGGAGCTAATCAGTGCCTAGAGGGCAGCGACTGAGGAAGTAGGCAAAAGGTGAGCTGAGCTTGTAGGGCGGAGCTAATCAGTGCCTGGAGGGCAGCGACTGAGGAGGGAGCACAAGGTGAGCTGAGCTTGTAGGTTTTGTGGGTTTGTCTTTTTGGGGCTGTGTGTGATTAAGTTTGTGTGCTTATTTGTTTCCTTATTTGTTTGTGTGTTTCCCAGGCTTGTGTGTGTGAGAGAGTTTGTTTCTGGCTTGTGTGTGTGTGTTTGTCTGGTGACGAGCTGTGGGCGGAGCTAATCAGTGCCTAGAGGGCAGCGACTGAGGAAGTAGGCAAAAGGTGAGCTGAGCTTGTAGGGCGGAGCTAATCAGTGCCTGGAGGGCAGCGACTGAGGAGGGAGCACAAGGTGAGCTGAGCTTGTAGGTTTTGTGGGTTTGTCTTTTTGGGGCTGTGTGTGATTAAGTTTGTGTGCTTATTTGTTTCCTTATTTGTTTGTGTGTTTCCCAGGCTTGTGTGTGTGAGAGAGTTTGTTTCTGGCTTGTGTGTGTGTGTTTGTCTGGTGATGAGCTGTGGGCGGAGCTAATCAGTGCCTAGAGGGCAGCGGCGCGCGCCTGGCGGCACGCGCAGTTTGACCTATCTTTTGATAGAGGAGAGCTAGTCTCAAACGTTTACTTGGGGAGACCTAGGCTTCTTTTTTGAGTGTCCTGACTTCAAGCTTCAAGATGGAGGGTGAGGGAACAACTGTAGTCGCCTGCAATTCCTGCGCAATGTTTGCCTTCTTGCCAAAGGATGTAGGCAACTACACCTGCAGCAAGTGCAAGTTGGTTGCCCTACTAGAAGACAAGGTCCGGCAACTTCAGAACGGGGAGGGAACAACTGTAGTCGCCTGCAATTCCTGCGCAATGTTTGCCTTCTTGCCAAAGGTTGTAGACAGCTACACCTGCAGCAACTGCAAGTTGGTTGCCCTACTCGAAGACAAGGTCCAGCAACTTCAGGCCCGTGTATCTACGCTCCAGAAAATTAAAGAGCTGGAGCTTTTCTTGGATGCAGCAGAGCACACTGTCTCCACCAAGCAGGAGACAGGGCACATCTCTGAGGAGGAGATCAGTTCCCCAACTCAGGAGCCAGATGTATGGAGGAACGTGACTCACAGAAGTAGAATGCCCAGGGATCGCTCTGAGTGTTTAGAACTACAAAATCGATTTGAAGTGCTCTCAAATCTAGAAGATGAAGAACAGACTCCATTGGAAGATCTCTCCCTCATCACAGTTGATGAGGTATATGAAGACGAGCAACATAGTCAGTCCTCTGGGAATGTGCAGGCGACCTTGGAAGGGACAGCACATGTAAGAATCCCGACCAAGCCTAAGAGGAGGCGTGTAGTGGTGATAGGGGATTCCCTATTGAGGGGTACGGAAGCAGTGATCTGTGGGCCTGACAAGATGTCTCGAGAGGTATGCTGTCTCCCCGGGGCCAAGATCCATGATGTTACAGAACGGCTGCAAGGAATAATTAAACCCACGGATAAAAACCCCTTCCTTTTAGTCCATGTGGGAACCAATGACACCACAAGCCATAGCCTCCAGAAGATCAAAAGTGATTATGAGGCTCTGGGCAGGAAGCTGAAGCAATTAAATGCACAAATTGTCATCTCATCTGTCCTCCCAGTTGAACGCCGTGGCCCAGGAAGAGAGGGGAAAATAGGAGAAGTGAACAACTGGCTTCGCAAATGGTGCCGGCAGGAACGGTTTGGTTTCTTAGATCATGGTCTGCAGTTTCTTGAAGATGGACTTCTGGCAAGTGATGGGCTGCACCTCACAAGGGTTGGGAGGAATGTTTTTGCCAACAATCTCAAAAACCTCATCAGGAGGGCTTTAAACTGACTTATGTGGGGGAGGGAGACAGTGGTCCTGAAGGTAGGAGTCTATCAAAGGCTGAAGATGATCATCCAAAAGTCAAGGACCAAATGGAGCAAACAGCGCACAGACCTAGTGGTGGGAGGAAAAAATCCTTAAGTAGGAGACTAGGGGGAATGATCAATGGTTTTCAATGTCTGTATACAAATGCACAGAGCATGGGAAATAAACAAGATGAACTTGAGCTCTTGGTACAGCAAACTAAATACGACATAATAGGCATCACTGAAACCTGGTGGGATGAGTCTCATGATTGGAATGTAGTAATAGAGGGATACAATCTATTTAAGAGAAATAGACCAAACAGGAAAGGAGGAGGAGTGGCGTTATATGTCAGGGATGTGTATACCTGTGAAGAGATCCATGATTTAAAACTCCAAAGCCAAATTGAGAGTATCTGGGTCAAAATTAAGGGAGAGAAAAATAACAGTGATCTCATGGTGGGAGTTTACTATAGATCCCCAAGCCAAACTGAGGACATAGATGATGCCTTCCTGGAACAGATGACCAAGCATTCAAAAGGAAATGAGATAGTAGTAATGGGGGATTTCAACTATCCTGATATTTGTTGGATGTCAAACTCAGCCAAGAGCATAAGGTCGAACAGATTCCTCACGGGCCTTGCAGACAATTTCATTGTCCAGAAAGTGGGAGAAGCAACAAGAGGATCAGCCATTTTAGATCTGGTTCTAACCAATAGTGATGACCTGGTTAGTGGGGTAGAAGTGGTAGGATCATTAGGTGGGAGTGATCATGCTCTTCTGGAGTTTATTATACATCAGAAAGGAGCAACCAAGCATACTAAGACTCAAATTCTAGACTTTAAGAAAGCCGACTTCAGAAAACTTAGGGAAATGCTGGGTGTGATCCCATGGTCAGTAATACTAAAAGGGAAGGGAGTTCATGATGGATGGGAGTTTGTTAAAAGGGAGATATTAAAAGCACAACTTCAAGCAGTACCAATGAGACGAAAACATGGAAGGTGCCTAAAGAAGCCAGGGTGGCTATCTAATGAACTTTTAACTGAGTTAAGATTTAAAAGGGATATGTACAAGAAATGGAAAAAGGGGGAAACCACCAGAGAGGAATTCAAACAAATAGCCAGCACATGTAGAGACAAAGTCAGAAAAGCTAAAGCACAGAATGAACTCAGGCTTGCTAGAGAGGTTAAAAGCAATAAAAAGAGTTTTTATGGGTATGTCCGTAGCAAAAGGAAGAACAAGGAAACAGTGGGGTCACTTAGAGGAGAAGAAGGTGAAATGCGAACAGGGGACGCAGAAAGGGCAGAACTCCTCAATACCTTCTTTGCCTCAGTCTTCTCCAAAAAAGAAAACAATGCCCGACCTGAAGAATATGGAGCAGATGATTCAGCAGGGGAAACACAGCCCAGAATAAGTAAGGAGGTAGTACAAGCACACTTGGCTAGTTTAGATGTATTCAAGTCTCCAGGGCCAGATGAACTACATCCCAGAGTATTAAAAGAACTGGCAGAGGTGATTTCAGAACCACTGGCAGTAATCTTTGAGAATTCTTGGAAAACAGGTGAAGTCCCAGCAGACTGGAGGAGGGCAAATGTTGTCCCTATTTTCAAAAAGGGGAAAAGAGAGGACCCAAACAATTACCGCCCAGTCAGCCTGACATCAATACCAGGAAAGATTCTAGAGCAGATCATTAAGCAAACGGTCTGTGAGCACCTAGAAAGGAACGCTGTGATCACTAAAAGTCAGCATGGGTTTCTGAAAAATAAGTCATGTCAGACTAATCTGATCTCATTTTTTGACAGAATTACAAGCCTGGTAGACGAAGGGAACACTGTGGATGTAGCCTATCTTGATTTCAGCAAGGCCTTTGACAAGGTGCCCCATGATATTCTTGTAAAGAAGCTGGTAAAATGCGGGCTAGACAATGCTACCATTCAGTGGATTTGTAACTGGCTGACTGACCGAACCCAAAGGGTGCTCATCAATGGCTCCTCTTCATCCTGGAGAGAAGTGACTAGTGGGGTGCCACAGGGTTCTGTCTTGGGCCCAGTCTTATTCAACATCTTTATCAATGACTTGGATGATGGGCTTGAGGGCATCCTGATCAAGTTTGCAGATGACACCAAATTGGGAGGGGTGGCTAATACCCTAGAGGACAGGATCACACTTCAAAATGACCTTAACAGATTAGAGAACTGGGCCAAGGCAAACAGGATGAATTTTAACAGGGAGAAATGTAAAGTACTACACTTGGGCAAAAAAAATGAAAGGCACAGATACAGGATGGGTGATACCTGGCTTGAGAGCAGTACAAGTGAAAAGGATCTAGGAGTCTTGGTAGACCACAAACTTGACATGAGTCAACAGTGTGATGCAGCAGCTAAAAAAGCCAATGCAATTCTGGGCTGCATCAATAGGAGTATAGCATCTAGATCAAGGGAAGTAATAGTACCACTGTATTCCGCTCTGGTCAGACCTCACCTGGAATACTGTGTCCAGTTCTGGGCACCACAGTTCAAGAAGGATATTGACAAGCTGGAACGTGTCCAGAGGAGGGCAACCAAAATGGTCAAAGGCCTGGAAATGATGCCTTATGAGGAACGGCTTAGGGAGCTGGGTATGTTTAGCCTGGAGAAGAGAAGGTTAAGGGGTGATATGATAGCCATGTTCAAATATATAAAAGGATGTCATATAGAGGAGGGAGAAAGGTTGTTTTCTGCTGCTCCAGAGAAGCGGACACGGAGCAATGGATTCAAACTACAAGAAAGAAGATTCCACCTAAACATTAGGAAGAACTTCCTGACAGTAAGAGCTGTTCGACAGTGGAATTTGCTGCCAAGGAGTGTGGTGGAGTCTCCTTCTTTGGAGGTCTTTAAGCAGAGGCTTGACAGCCACCTGTCAGGAATGCTTTGATGGTGTTTCCTGCTTGGCAGGGGGTTGGACTGGATGGCCCTTGTGGTCTCTTCCAACTCTATGATTCTATGATTCTATGAATATGTAAGGGAACAAATTGGACCCATTGCAGTATAGGGTGCAGGGTGTTGGATGAGGTTGAGCTGGTGGAAGTGAGTTTAAATCCCAGCTGAGCCATTGTAATCTTAAGAGTGGCCACTGTGATGCCCTCCACATGTTGTGAAGCACAACTCCCACCAGTCCCATCCATCATGGTCAAGGATGGTAGACGTTCTATACATCTGGAGGGTATGATGATGCTATCTCTGTCTTAGTAGTTTGTGAAGTTCTGATCATATGGGCAGATGGGAGGCAATGCTTATGTGGAAAGAAATGACTCAGGGTATAGCTTCCGGTTCCGGCTGCCGGCAGGAGAGGTCGGGGGGAACATCGCTCCGATGTTCTCTGCCCGAAAAGGGGTGAAAGGGGTGCCTGGGACAGCGCCCCAGCCCCCAAAACTCCCGGGAAGAGCGTCCCGGGACCGGTTGGTCTGGCGGTGGCTCGCGTGCGGCTCCCCTGCTCCCGAGGAGACCCTAATAAGGGTCTTCGGGAAGCGAGCGGGGGGAGTCGGAGCCCATCGGACCTGATTACATCTATCCCCCTGACGGGCGCAGCTGCCAGATCTCTCCTGTTCGTGCGCCGGGATTCCTCAGGTTAAATTACTAATTTGGACCCGAAGATCGTGAGTAAAACTGACGTTTTGGACTTATTTGTGGTTAAAGTGTAGGGCTTAAAATGGAGGCCAGCCCTATCACTACTGAAATTTTAGAGACGGAGAAGTGGCAGCCGAGGCAAAACGAAAGTGGTTTTTGAAAAGGATTTTGCTTCAGTGTAACCAGCTCCTCTCTCCCCCTGTGCTGGAGGAATCTGGCAAGGAATATTTTATGCAACAAGATATCTAAATGGACTGCTGAATGGAATGACTGTATCTACATTTGACAGAATGACAGGAGCATCGATGGCAAAGCTAGATGTGAACTTATTTTTACAAGAACTGCAGAAATTGAGTGATGCTATGGATAGGATGGAGATACGTTTTAGTAATGCCATGGACAGGATGGAGATACGTTTGAACAGGATCATATCAGAGGAACCAACAACAGGATGTTCCCACGCTGTGAAGTGTGAGAACCAACAAGAACTTTCGATTTTGAAAAAAAGACTACGCACCCAGCCACATGATGTCAACAAAAAGAAAAAGAAATCTAGAAATCACAAGAGGAGAATCATTCAGAAGAAGACCTTTAAACAGGACGGGAAAGCAAGAATGGCTCTCTGGGACATTGACGTTGTAAGAAGATTGGCAAAGCAAAGAAGAATGCAACAGACTGTTTGGAGAGAACTTTTGCTGGCCCACTCAGATCGGACATGGGTGACACGGCGGGTGGGTGTGGGGTGAGAAGGGTTTTTTTTCTTTTTTTTTGGATTGATTTGACGGTTCGACCTAAGTATGTGGATTTAATTTCTGGTATGGTGGGCATTATAGTAGTTATAAAAGTTTTGTTGTGGAATATTTGAAAACCGGGTTCTGGGGCACGGGGGGAGGGGGGGAAAGTAAGTTAATAAAATTAGGATGTAAGGCCAAGGGGAAAATTAGGATTAGAAATTGGGACAATGAGAATGTTATAAATTAGGATATTAGGATGTTAGGAGAAAAATGTTTAGAAGATGATATGTGTAAGTTAAGTTAAAAAATTAGAAGAAAATGTATAATGACCAAGATAAGAACCCGTGAGCCAAGAATTACATATGGATTCAGCAGTGTGCAGCTGTGGAAGCCATTGGATAAAAGTTAGTGATTTAGAGGCCTAGTCTGGAAAGGGACCAGGTTCAAGCAAAGTGAGGGTTGTGTTTAGATGGTTAAATGAATAATGTTAAAAAAATACCTCTGTGAGAGGGGGGGGGAAGTTATGTATTGTTTCCCAAGGTGGGAGGTGGGAAGCAAGGGAAATTTAACCGGACTGTAATGTGCTTATAAAATTGGAAAATCAAATAAATATTATTATATAATAATAAAAAAAAGAAAAAGAAATGACTCAGGGTATAGAATCAATGAGTTCTTTGGTGATATGGTGTGGTCTAGTCATATCTCCTCAGGGTTCAGGAGATGACATGTGACATGGGAGGAATTGGAAGGTTCACTTGAAATCAATATATAGGACCTCAACCAAAGAGGTCATTGCTTTTGAGGATAAGGCTGCTAGCTACCACTGTCTCTATCTTGCATCAGCCTTGTTCACTTTGACAAGCTGAATGTTGGCACAAGACTCCACACACACACACACACACACACACACACACACACCTCCCCCCCTCCAAAGAGAGACAAGCCCAGTTTGATATGTTGCTCTTTTCAAATGCCTAAGAAGAGCTGTTTGGGTGAGCAGTGAATCCCGGGGCAAAGTCACACAACCAGCTGAGTGACTGGGTGGTGGATTCCCCCCTTGTCAACTTGCCCGCCATTAATTCATGACTTCTGCATACAAAAATGGTTTGCTAATTTATGTTACTTCTGTTATTGCAGCAGTCACTAACCTGATTTATTGTGTGCCTTGTTTTTAAAATGCTTTCCTTTCAAACTATTATGAAGCCCTTTTTGAGCAACTCAAGAGTAGTCTCTACAGTTTGCCAAGGGCATTTGTGATGAATGTCTACCAAGAGTACAAATCCACATCTCAGCATTGAACTAGCTAAGTTTTGAACAGCATAACCCACAGGCAGCAGCTGCTACCTCCATGAGCTTCTCACATTTTGGTAAACACAATCGGCTTTCTTGTGACAAAATTTCCATAGCAGTTAACTTCCGTCATATTTCCAAGCCCAGGAGGCTAAGTGCCATTTATGACAACCATCCTACAATTGTCTGCTGAGCTGGCGCTGCTGAGTACATCCTGGGAAATGGGGTAACAAGCCAAAAATAGAGGATGTTCTACAGATTATGCAGCTCCCTCTGAGACTTCAACTTCAGAAACCTATTAGTCTGAAAGGCTAAAAATAATCTTCTTCTAAACATCAAAATTATTATTATTTCCAAGATGAAGTTGAGAAATTCTGCAGCATGCGGGCATAAATCACAATCCCGAATCTAAGCGCATTCCGTCTGATTCATCTGTGGGCTACCTATTGATTTTCCAAATGAAGTTTGAATTTTCCCTAAGGATTTGATAGCCAAATCATCCTCATGGAACAAGAAGTCCAGGGCATGTACCAGTCACTAAGAAACGCGTATCTCTTGGGCCTTTATAGTGGTAAAGCAGATACTACCAAAGCTTTTTAAAGCAAAACAAAACAAAACAAAACCCTCCCTAATTAACAGGGCTTCATAGACCAGAGATCTGCAGTGCCTTTTGTTTAATTAGCATATGGTACACCCCCAAAAAATGGACCCAGGTGGCGCTGTGGGTTAAACCACAGAGCCTAGGGCTTGCTGATCAGAAGGTCGGCGTTTCGAATCCCTGCGACGGGGTGAGCTCCTGTTGCTCGGTCCCAGCTCCTGCCCACCTAGCAGTTCAAAAGCACGTCTAAGTGCAAGTAGATAAATAGGTACCGCTCCGGCGGGAAGGTAAACGGCATTTCCGTGTGGTGCTCTGGTTCGCCAGAAGCAGCTTAGTCATGCTGGCCACATGACCTGGAAGCTATACGCCGGCTCTCGGCCAATAAAGCGAGATGAGCGCCGCAACCCCAGAGTCGGACACGACTGGACCTAATGGTCAGGGGTCCCTTTACCTTTACCTTACACCCCAAAGAGAGATGACATTGACCTATGGAAATGCCTTGTCTCCATTTCAGAATTGTTGCACTCTATAGAGTGCATCTCTGTGCTCTGCTTTTCGTCTTCTCTTTTTAACCATATGTGTATGCCTGCCCACATGCATTCAACTACACGTGCAAATACATCAGCAGGGGCATCTTACCCATAGGCGCTAGGAGTGCGGGGCACCCAGGCGCTGGGCTCTCAGGGGCACCAGGCCAAGAGTCTGGGGCCCAAGAGTTGAGTCCGGGGAAGAGCCCGCCCGGCAGTCGGAGCACCGCAATGGGCTCTTCTGCTGTGGGCGAGTTCGGGGGCGACAGAGCCAGCAAGATGCTGAGGTGGCCGGCCAGCTCCGCCCTCCTGCGCGCCTGGGACTGGGCAACCTGGGGGGGTGGATCTTTGCACCCTGGCGCCGCATATGCTTAAGACATCAGGACTGTATAACCTGAATATATATTCTGAAGAAGTGTGCATGCACACGAAAGCTCATACCAAGAACAAACTTAGTTGGTCTCTAAGGTGCTACTGGAAGGAATTTTTTTATTTTATTTTGTTCTGAATATATATGTCATACATATGGCAGGGTGCAATAGTGCAAAAGGGGTAGATAGACTGCCTGGATTTGAAATGACTACATACAATTTATCCATGCAGTACCTAAATCAGAATAATCTGATTCTTTGTATATATTCTTAGTATATCCTTCCTCCAAGGATCTCAGTGTTTGTCATACCTGCAGGAGTGCTCAGGACATCGCTATTTCCATTGGAAATTTTTGAAGGGTATGGACTAGGATGTCCCATTTTCATAGGTTACTTATAGAGCAATGCCAGAACAGACTTGGCCCAAGTACATTTTCACAGTTTTTAGTTCTAACAGAAACTGGAAACTCTCTGACAGTATAATACTTCAAGCTTACAACTTCCTGCGCAACAGTTTTTCATTACTGAGTCATTTCTTCACTGGTTTTACATATGCATAGCCACATTCCAAAGTCTTAAAACCACCTTATATAGAAATTCAAACGTACTTCACTGCAAAGTGCCCTTTGCTTACGTTATTTCAGCTGACAAACATTATCTGAGTTATAACTAAATTAGGATGTATGGCAGCACCGATTGACAAAGTAGATATTATTATCCTCCAGGGGGTATGAAAGGCATAGTGCATTATCCTTACAGCATGTTTAGAGAACAAGATTACTTATTTTAGCATTCAAACAGACAGCAATTTGAAAAGGTTGCGTGGTCTGAATCATTATTTTGTCAAGTAACTTCAGATCGCTAATTTCTTTAGGGAGTCCATCATCCTACACTTCTCCAGAGGGCAGTTTCCTTGACTGTGGAAGTATCTATCTGCTGTCAGTCTGCTTGCTCTCCCTATCAATTCTTAAAGCAATTGCACCAGACTAAAAAAGAAATAATGTATTTTCATTTTCAGAATGTATTTTGCTCATTTTGTAACTTTACTATTACAAAAAGAAAGGAATTTTTTGGTAGATAACATGTCCCAAAGTGGTATTGTCACTATAAAAATGAGTAGCATCTAGCTGAGTTATACGAACACCTAGTGATCTTCATAAACCTTTTCTGATAATGGCTAGCACCAAATGTGAAGCCTCCAAGCTGTAACAGGTTGATATTCAACTCAAACTCATGTTGATAAATCAGTAGAGACATTTCTGAAATGATGGGGCTGTATATTTCTAAGGCTACTTTAGTTGCAGTGTGTTATTGTAACAGGAAAGGAAAGAGCACTTTGTGCTATTGAGTAGTAAGTTCTCTTACACTTACTTCAGCATCTCAAAAACATATTTAGTTGAAGCAATTAATCAATCTGTCGCAATGACATCACCCAATCCTTTAAGGAGATGTTTTAGTGATTTCTCACATTTGGAAAAAAGCTCCTGTCAGAATTAGTATGACTAGAAGGCTCACACAATGCTCTGTGAGTGAATGTTGGTGTCTTTGATGCTAGAGGGTACACAAAACAGTTTGCTAGGGCTAAACTGACTGCAAAGCACATTATATTGGGGGAGAAACTGGGACCCCAAGCATAGATAAGTGGATGCAAGTCTTCCTAACTCTAGCTGCCCATGAATACAAAAAGAGGACAAATTTCCAATAATGTAGCACCAACTTCTTGAACTCTCTGTGGAATGAAGCAGTGGCACCATGGGAAGGTTTTTTATTGATTTGCTTAGACTGATATATAGATTATAAGACATAGAGGATAAGAAATCTATAGTAGTTTACTATATTATTAAATAGGTTATAGAGGGAGATAACTATGAAAATATGATATAACGCAATGTAACAAGAGTGGGAAAATGTAACACGAGGAGAAACTTTAGGAGGTCAGTTTTAAGAAGGGAGGGGGGAGAGAGTCTGGATAAATATTGCATGTATGTGAATAGAATGTAGGATGGAAAGAATGGGGCATGTATGAGAGAAAGAATGTAGGGTATATGAAGGGGGAGGGGAAAGGGGAGGGGAAAGGGAGGAGAAGAGGGTTAAATCAGAGGAATAAATGTTTAAAGTTTGTTTATGGAATTGGGATGCATGTTATGAGAGAGAGGAGACATGTGTATTTTAACTTTGTGAAATTAATAAAGATTATAAAAAAGGGGGGAAGGTTTTTTTTGATAATATAAATATATTTATGTGCAAATTTGATTGATCAATATTATTTATTACACTAATTCATTATGTAGAATATCCCTTTTTTAAATGCAGCAACGATTCTAAAGTAGTAACACTTAATAGTGAAGGAGTGTCTCTCCCCATACTGTGCTGCCTGTATGTTGAGATGTACTGGGGAGAGCCTCCTGGCAATGACATCAGTGCATGATGTCAGAGGAACTGCTACTAACACAGAGGACCTTCTTGGTAATATCACCCTCATTGTGCAACACTGTACCCACTGATGTGAGGCTGGCACCAATATTCTCCATCTTTTGGTGCCAGCTTAAAACCTGTCTCTTCTGCCAGACCTTCTGAATATATATTTTATGTACAGTGAGACACTGATCAATATTTTGCTTGTCATCATTTTCTATTGATTGCTTTAACTGTATCTCATATTATATTGCATTATATGGTGGTGTTATCTGCCCATAGCCCATCTTTGTTGAAAGGTGGGATAAAATTGTATAAAAACAAACAAACACTCATGTTGATCACAGACCTTTTCCATATTTCTTACGATGTCCTAATGTCTGCTTTAACTCCTTCAATTTCAAATTTTACTTATGCACTCACCATAAGCGATTGGGAGAATATGATGCTACAGTGAAAAAAAGTTATGAAAATCTTCCTTCATTCCATCCATCCATCCAAAAAACTCACAAAGATTCTGTTGCTTTGGGAATTCTTATTTTTTTTAGCCTTTATTTTTAAAAGGTTTTGTTTCCTTCTCCTGAAACTGTGTGAATCTGGGATATCTTGTTTTCAGATGGTTGCACCATTAGTGCACTATTTTTTTCAGAAACTGAATGTGATTTGCATGAGAAATTATGGGGATGAGGCAGAGAGAGAACAGTGCATTGATCAACTAGTTAAAGTTAAACTACTTAACTGACAGTCCATGTGGAAGTAAGTCCCATTGAGTTTAATTATGCTTATTTCCAGGAAGGTATGTAATGGATTGCAGCCTTAAATTCATTATTTAGATGGCAGCTATATCAGAGAGAGAGAGAGAGAGAGAGAGAGAGAGAGAGAGAGAGAGAGAGAAAGATTTCCGTTTCCTGTGTGTAGTGTTTATTTACTGCTTTTTGGTTTGAAGGTCCCCTGATCTCCAGGTCCAAGAGAAAAGGGCCAGGGAAGCTAAGATTGGTATCTCACTTGCCAGCCAGGCATAGTCCTGCCACTTCTACCTGCCCACCCACTCTCTGCTTCCAAGAATCACTAATACAAGGAAACCAAATAAGAGAATTTCCAGCCCTAATCCTTCTTATCCTGTGTCTCAGTATGGAAACTAGTAAAATGTCACTTTTTTCATGCTTCACTGAGAAACAGGAGTGTTGCATCTCCCGGGAATGTATAATATGACCTTTTCAAGACCCGTGACCCACTTTTAACGCAAACATGCATTTGGGGGACTATTTGTTAATCTTTCCCCATATATTTGCATGGTAGTAGTGTTTCTGTCGTGGATCAGGTGATTACCCAATAGTGAGTCCCAACTCACAGTTGAAGACCAGCGACCTAGATAACTCGCTATGTTACTCATGTTCAATTTTGCTAGTGAAAAAGGGCAATTCGTGTTCATAAGGCCTTTGAACCTTTCTGCTCGTTGCAGTTGTTTACAGAATAATAGATCTGTTCACCTTTTGAGGCTTCCCATTGTAGCCTTTTTATTTTTTCCCCCATGTCAAAACTTGGAGTTCAAACAGGCTGGAAGGTAATGTAGAGTTACATGAAGAGCACCATTTTTATATGTAGACAGAATGTACTATGCTGACCTTGGGTGCTTCTGTCCATAGAGACCTGGAATTGCCTCGGTGTTATTCAGTGTCACTGCTGAAGGGACAAAGGAAAATTGCTTTCTCCCAGACAGCTGAAAGACTCATTTGTGCAGATGGGAAGAGCAAATATATTGAGCTTTCCGAGTAGCCAACATGAGAAGAGTTTAACTGAGGTACAAGGGTGCTTGTACTGCTGCTGTCCAAGGTGCTGAAACCAAGGGCAACTATTCTGTTGAGGTTAATATATAGGGTTCTTAGAAAAAGTGTCACTGTCTAGATTTTCTTTCTTTAGTCATAATTATGTACATTGCTAGTGGAGAGTGGTAATAGGGAAGTCAGCTACATATATATAATGTTTGTAACTTAGTTTCTTTCTCCAAAAGGAACGATTAATGAAACTTTGATAATATAAGGATATATATTATTAATAATAATCTTAATTTGTCTATGAAATTTTAAAATACATAGGTTTGTGCATTAGTTTGTATGTTTCTTTGTGTGTTTATTTTTCTTTATGTATGCAAAAAAACCCCAACAATTCTGTTGAGGTTGTTGCTATTTCTTTTCTCTCATTTTTTTACATTTGGAACTACACCTGTTGCTTAATCCTGCATTCAGAACAAAGTCATTTAATGGAAGTATTTGCTTAGCTTACAGCAGAAGAACATTTTTGTAAACCGCTTCAAGGGGTTGTTGGTTTGTTTGTTTTTTTTGGTTTTTTTACAATCAAGCAGTGTGTAAATTTTGTGAATAAAAAATAAGAACATGTAGAACAAAAGCAGAAAGGGATAATAAGAAAACAATCTATCTAATATGAAGATATTGACTGATACTATGGTCATCTACATGAACAGCTTGGGAAAAGCTGTTCTGCAGCAGCTATTTTGCTCATTTCCTTGCACTTGACAATGGGTTGTACAGATATTCTGCTTGATAAATGTCTTGTTCTAATAGGACAGCCTTCCCCAAGGTGATGTCCCCCCCAAAAAAAAACCACCCCACAAGGCTTCACCTCCCACTGACCCTAGTCAGCATGACCAATCATCAGTAGTGATGGGAGTTGTGGTCCATAATATTTTCAGGGTACCAGCTGGGGGAACGGTTGCTATACAATGAAAACAAGGAAATCATATGTCTGTTTTAATAAAAGTCATTATGATTGCATAAGACAGGGTGGGGAACCTTCAATCCATGGGCTTAATTAGACCCACCAGGCCTCCCCGTTTGGTCCATGAGGCATCATGTATGATGTCAGGTGTACAGCAGGGAAAGATGGGGCTCAAACGAAAGGGACTTTACAGGCACTACTGATCAGCTGAGCAGTGCTACTTGCAAAGCACCCCCCTACAGAGTCTCCCAATCCACAACAACTTGTTTCCCTACACTTAGTTTGATAAAAGTTTTGTATTCTTTGTAACTGGAAGGTACAACATGTAAGGGCACATACTACCCGTAGGCTTACCACACGTCAGGAAAATTCCTGACATGTCCTGGTTTTCAGGTGTAAAAATGGTGTCGGGGAGAATTTTGCTGAATGGAAAAAGCAGTGGAAACAGCTCAAAAATGCTTAAAATCATTTGTTCTCAAAAACAGTTTTGGTGGTTTTCTTTTAAAAAGCCTAAGGATGCTAGTCAAAACAGCCTATCTATAAAGGGTGATCACTTTTCCAGTTGTACAGAACTGACTGTACAACTGGAAAAGAGATCAATCATATGTATTGGTGTCATCACACTTTGAATCTTTATGGAAATTGGAGAATAAGTATGGAACATCACAACATGATGGTGATTATAACCATTGTAAATAGTTCTGTACTTTAGGGCTGGGACGGGAGCCCATGTCAAGTACCCTTTGATCCATCTCTTATTCTCTTTCTATAACAGAAAGAAACCTCCTTCGTGGAGGTTTCATTAAGAAGTTTGGCTTTGTCCATTTATTTTGAACTCTCACTTTTTGTATTTTGGTGTTGTGCAGGAGAATATGGTTCACATGGATTTTAGAAATTCGCAGGTGATTGCTTACCCATAATTTATTTTTATTTTTTTGGGGGGGGGGGAGAGCTTGCTCCGCAGACTCTCACGGCCCATTTGGTGGGAACAGATGGCTCAAGGGACCCAGCCTTATGAGAGAATGACTTGTTCATGAGGCAGTCCCATCTATTTTGTAACTTGTACAGAATATGCCAACTTCATTGATTTGAATCATCTGGCAACCATGCATGCTGGAAAAAAAGCTAATGCGTGTTAGCAAGAAGCTGATGGGAAATTATCCTGAGATATGTAATTTTCCCTCAGATGAATGGCCCCCAAAGCTAACATTTCCTAATGTTGAACACATAATGTATCTGTGACATAGCACTTTTCTTTCTGTTCAGACTCTGATCATATATGTGACAGTGGTGAACAATCTGTTTTCAAGATAATCAGTGTTACTCAATGAAATGGTCACCTTTGAATGCCAAGCTAATACACCAGGAAATGCAAGAGCTGCTTTTCATAAAATTTCCACTCCATTAGCTAATGTGGGGAAATGCTATTTCAAACTTGCTTCTCCCTCATTTCCCCATTACCAATAATTTCCTGTTGTTCTAATCATTATGCCTTTATCCCATACACCCAGTATCCTCCTATTTAGAGGTAAGCAAAGATTAAAGGACTCCGAATAAGAAGTGACAGAATATTAAAGGCAGCTGCCTGTCTTTGAATGTACTGGAGACAATGTTCTCTATTGAAAGGATGTAAATGGACTTCCTCTTAGAGCGCTAAATAAAGTTTCAGGAGGAGGGGGTGGGAACCCAAATTACAATGGATGGGCCAAATAATAGAAAATTGCTTCTAAATTGTACCAGGAAGCAAGCAGTTATATTGGTAGATTATGATGAAAAGCACACAGTGAGTTGCACTAAGGACAGCTTTATCATTGACATGCCAGACTCTTTGTTGGATGCCCAGTAGTTATCAAAGCGATTGACACCTCTGCTTTTTGAAATACATCAAGCTCAGATCAAGGACATCTCAATCCACCATTCTCTTGTCAACAACGGCTGTGCAAATGCTGCTGGGAAGCTCACAAGCAAGTTATGAGGGCAACAGTCTGCTCTGTTTCTTTCGACCCTCCAAACATGGATTAGAGACACTGACTGGCCCATTCTCCATGAATTTGTCTAATTTTCTTTTTTTCCAAAAACTGTCTAGTGGTTATCACCACAAATTTGGGCAACGATTAGTGAGTCCCATATTCTTTACATGATGTTGAACTTTCTCTTGTGAGTACTTTCCTAGAAATCTGTGTAATTGGGTGATCCCCAAAGGCAGTTATGAATCTGCTAAATCTTTTTATTTCTCTCTCCCCCCCCCTTCCCTGGACTGTGACAATTTATAATTTGGAATCTATGAACCTTTATTGAGGGGGGTTCTTTAGGAGGTTTACTTATGGATCCACTCTGGGACTGGAAACTGTACATGCAAATAGTGTTTTGGGGAGCATTTACAGTGGCTAAATCTCTCCCACCCCAATTTGACATCTAAGCAAATGCATGGAGTTCCCATTACTTAAAAAAGGACTTTGAATGAGTGTCCAACTGATGCCTACACATGCTCAGATTTTACGGGGAGGTTGATCTGCACCATCAGAGGTTACCAGCTGCTGAGCAGAGAGGTATGCATGCAGATTACCACTGCAGTTAACTGACTTCAGATCAATACAATGAACTACAGATCTAATGGGATATTAGAGGAGTAACCTAAGTTTGTGAGCAAACACTCGTATCTCAACAATGGTATGATTTGGCAACAGTTTCCCCATTACCTTAATAATTGTCTCATTTTAATGGACTCCTAATCTTAAAATCAGTGAGGACTGCACTGCCTGTGCAAAGTTCATACATCAAGGAGATGTGTGTGTGTGTGTGTGTGTGTGTGTGTGTGTGTGTGTGTGTGTGTATAAATTAATTAATTATTTTTAAAAATGTCCAGTAGCATCTTAGAGATGCTTCTCATACCAGAAGTGTGCATGCACATGAAAGCTCACATGAGAGCCAGTGTGGTGTGGTGGTTAAGAGTGATAGACTCTAATCTGGGGGACCGGGTTCGCGTCTCCACTCCTCCACATACAGCTGCTGGGTGACCTTGGGCTAGTCGCATTTCTTTGAAGTCTCTCAGCCCCACTCACCTCACAGAGTGTTTGTTGTGGAGGGGGGGAGGGAAAGGAGAATGTTAGCTGCTTTGAGACTCCTTCGGGTAGTGATAAAGCGGGATATCAAATCCAAACTCTTCTTCTTCTTCTTCTTCTTCTTCTTCTTCTTCTTCTTCTTCTTCTTCTTCTCATACCAAGAACAAACTTAGTTGGTCTCTAAGGTGCTACTGGACAATTTTATATATATATCACTATGTAAAATATTTCTTGGTAGTTTTAGGTAATAAAGCACACACAGACGGCATCAAGTTCCTTCGCCTGTTGTTGTTGCTATTAGTTTATTAATTGCCTTTTACACAATCGTCTCAAGGCAATGTATAACAAAACAGCAAAAAAAAAAGGTCAAACACACACATAAAAGATACATTTTAAACAAAACTAAAATAATACAAAATAGACACTCATAGCAAAGACTCATTTATCCAGCTAGGGTAATTCATCCAGCTTCATAACACACCAGTTAGTTTGGAATTTCACTAAGTAAAATGTACATTTATATTTTTTTTAAGTGCTTTCATAATACTTATGTTTACAACACAATCTTTATTTCTTGGTTCCCCTGCACCTTTTGAACATTTGCAACGTTTGTTTGAGCCAGCCTCTTACCATGTGCACTTTGAAACAGAAGTCCATAAACAGTTGCTGGTTGTGAGCAGAACTAGAGATGCCACACAGCAAGGATGATGCAGGGAACAATGTGCTGCTTGTGGGCCACTGTAGGAGCGGAATAATGGCCAAGGTAGCCCATCAGGCTGGTGCAACAGAATGATGGCATCCCTATGTTGAGCTCTCTAACATACAGCATTGCTGACCTCATGTCCTGACATCACATTGTTTTGGGTGTGGGGCTGCAGGTAAATTTGCAAACATTCAAATGCCCACCTAGTGGCCTATACATCAGGTGAGGCTGCTGATCACATGATTTGGTACCAACAATGTTTTAAAAAGTTCCTAAGTGAGAACTAAACCAAGAAGCATACAGTGAAACAGACCCGAGTATCCTGGAGGGCAGCAGAGGGGAGCATGGTGCCCGCCCATTCATAAAAGTTTCCTGTGTACCATTAAAATGAATATATTCCTAACATCCAAGAAGCCGAGTTTATTAATAAAGGCAATTTCTTACTGAAAGTTCTACGCAGGGAAATGACAAATATGCATATTCAGAGTGAGCGTCTCCATGGAAACCATAACTCAGCCTCCCTGCACACATATTTTACAGAGCATGTTTATGCAAAGCGGATGAGATACGGTTTGGGTGGGAGCAATAACTTTGATTTCGCAGACTATGGTGTATGTTAAATGTCAGCCATAAATTTGCATTAATATATTTTGTGTTTCATTTATTATATTTTCAAAATAGGATGCCACATTCTCACAGAATGAAGGAGTCTACTGTTATGTTTTCTCACAAGAGGGCAATAAATTAAATTACTGCGGCTGCGTCAAATGTGAGTGTTCTCTGACTCAAATTTGTGTGGTGTTAGAATGTGGCACACCCACCCACCATATCTTCTCAGCAAAGGGTGGCAGACATCAACTGGACATTTGAGTTGAGAGGGGAATCATATTGGGGGGGGGTCTCCTTTCTCTCTTTTAACCTATTGAAACAAAATGAGATTGAATTCCAAACTGACACATAAACAACAGAAAACAAAACAAAAGCAAGTGATGAAGTTCAGCCCTCTAGGCAGAGGGGAAGTAGATGCGGGCTTTGCCTGTGGTCAATGGGAAAGGCAAGGAAATAGGAGTGTCACTACAATCAAGTTTTTATCAGGCACAAGGTTGTTTCAAAAATTGGGTATCTGCTCCTCTCTCTGCCGAGCATTGGCAAGAGCCCATGAGGTTCCACGCAGGGTCTGTGGTCCTTTCGAGAACTGAGACATGGTGGAGACTGTTGTGGCTTTAAAGAATATGGTGTATTCACCTATTTAAACCTTCAGTTTCGCATGGAGGGAAGGGACGCCGGTGGCACTGTGGGTTAAACCACAGAGCCTAGGACTTGCAGATCAGAAGGTCGGCAGTTCGAATCCCCGTGATGGGGTGAGCTCCCGTTGCTCTGTCCCAGCTCCTGCCAACCTAGCAGTTCAAAAGCATGTCAAAGTGCAAGTAGATAAATAGGTACCGCTCCGGCGGGAAGGTAAATGGCGTTTCCATGCACTGCTCTGGTTCGCCAGAAGTGGCTTAGTCATGCTGGCCACATGACCCGGAAGCTGTATGCCGTCTCCCTCGGCCAGTAAAGCGAGATGAGCGCCGCAACCCCAGAGTCATCCACGACTGGAGCTAATGGTCAGGGGTCACTTTACCCTTACCTTTTGCATGGAGGGAGTCCAGATCTTACAGCGTGCTCCTTTCAAGAGGGGCTGGTACTCCACAGCAGCGCAGGCAGCCTTTAGCCACCCTGCCTAGTATGGATCTCAACTTTTCTTCCTCCTCCTCCTTCCCAGCAACCCTTGCTTGAAAACTCCCTTTTCCTGTCCCCTCAGACACACCTTGGTAACATCTGACTCCCCAGGCCAAAGGATTCCTCTCCAATGGCAAATCATTTTTTAAAAAAAATAGTTTTAATTAAGTTTTCAAATTACACATCTCAAAATAAACATTTTACGTAATACCATATATGACTTCTCTCCTTCTCCTTCCGTTGTTGCCTATCATTCCTGCATATTTCCTGCGTATTTTACTGTATTCCTGCCTATTTCACTGGATTTTACTGTAGCCATTTTAGTCAGTTCTCCAGTTGACATCATTCAAATATTAATCACACTGTTGAATTTATCTTAATGCTGCCAGCGTCATCAGCTGTACGCAGTTATTTTCCAAATACTCAGCAACGATTTTCCACTCCTCTTTAAATAGATGCTCTCTTATTCTATAGGTTAAACCTGCTAGTTCTGCAAATTCTATCATCTTAAGTTGCCAGTCCTCCTCACTTGGGGCCTCCCGCGCTTTCCATCTTTGGACTAACAAAACTCAAGCTGCCGTTCTTGCATACATAAATAACTTTTTCTGACACCTGGGAACTTCAGCCCAAACTATTCCTAAGAGAAAGGCCTACGTTCTTTATGGAAACGTTTTAAACAACCAAAACCTTTTGCCATGTTAACAGGTTTGCTCTTCACTAAGCCAACCAAACTGGTTTGCATAAGCCAGTCCAGAAATTATCTGCCTATGCAATTGGTTATGTGAGAGCAGCACCAGCAATATTTCAGCTTCTGTCATGTTCTGAGGAAGGGCCAGGGGTGCTTCAAAACAAGGCATTCTGGGCAATGCAACTCAGGAAATTGTCTGCACTGCCACAGCCTTGCTGGCACAGCTAGAAATTATTATTATTTTAATGGTTAAAATTTTCAATTCATTTTAGTAACTTTAAAATTTTAAACTATATTTGAAAGATAATTTCTAGCCACGGCAGCAAAGCTGCACTGGTGCAGGCAATTTCCTGGGCTACAATTACATGACACCTTTGTCTTTTCTGGATTCAGCTTCAATTTATTGGCCCACATCCAGCCCATCACTGCCTTCAGGAGAGCCAGTGTGGTGTAGTGGTTAAGAGCGGTAGACTCTTAATCTGGGGAACCGGGTTCACGTCTCCGCTGCTCCACATGCAGCTGCTGGGTGACCTTGGGCTAGTCACACTTTTTTGAAGTCTCTCAGCCCCACTCACCTCATAGAGTGTTTGTTGTGGGGGAGGAAGGGAAAGGAGAATGTTAGCCGCTTTGAGACTCCTTCGGGTAGTGAGAAAGCAGGATATCAAATCCAAACTCTTCTTCTTCTTCAGGCACCAGTCTCATACCCTCCAACATTTCTCTGCTGAAAATAGGGATGTCCTATTACTTAATAATACTAATAATGATATTAATACCCCGCACATCTGACTGGGATGCTCCAGCCACTCTGGGCAGCTTCCAACACATATAAAAACATAATAAGTTACAGGTAGATAGCCGTTGTGATGACCTGGGAGTCAGACTCAGACGCTGAACCTGAGGGATCCCAGCCTGCACAGGATTCACTGCCTCCAGAACCAGCAGAGCCAGGGCTGGGGCCTGAGTCTCAAGGGGACTCACCTGTGCTGGATCCTCAGGTGCAGGCATCGGCTGAGGTTGATCTGGCTTCTAATGGGATGGAGGACTTATTGCCTGCAGGTGCTCCACTCCCCACCGAGTCAGGGGAAGCTGAGGTTGCCTCTGGGTCCGGTAACCCTCCAGCTTCTCCTGAGCTGCAAAGGCTAAGGGCAGAGAGGCGAAGGGAACTAAGTTCCCGCAGGAGGAGTGCTCGCCTCCAAGCCAGGAGAGGCGAGGCACCTGAGGATCGGAGCCGCCCTTTGCCTCGGGGCAGATAAAAGCCAGCCAGTCCCAGACCCAAGTTGCAGGAGCAACATCGGTGCTGCCTAGTTCCTGTTCCTGGTTCCTGCGTTCCTGACCTCAGCTTGGTTACTTCGGCTTCCTGACCTCGGCTTCCTGACCTCGGCTTCCTGACCTCAGCTTTGTTACTTCGGCTTCCTGACCTCGGCTTCCTGACCTCGGCTTCATGACTTCGGCTTCGTGACTTCTGGCTTGGACTGACCTTGGACTGGACTAGACCCCGCCTATCGGATATCCCTTGGGACCAGCACAGTTTGCTCCTGCCACACCCGCACTCCCCCTTCGTTGGGGTGCGTTCGGGAGGAACCTGTCGTCATGACTGACCAGGCGGCTGCGCTGGTGGCATTGGCCCAGGAGAACCAGGTCTTGACCCACACAGTGCAGCAGCTAAGCAATGCGGTTACGGCGCTTCAGCAGCGTTTGGACGCCTTACCGGCTCCTGGTGCCGGCGCCCCAGCTCCAGGCAAGTACCCAGTGGCCCTGCCAGAAAAGTTCGATGGGTCCCCGACCAGCTTTCCCATGTTTCTCGCCCAGGCCAAACTGTATATTCAGGGGCGAGCCCGGGATTTCCCCGACGACCGCACCAAGGTGCACTTCCTGATCAGCTTGCTGAAGGACCAGGCGGCCAAGTGGGCGTTGCCGCTGCTCCGGCAAGACTCCCCCTTGCTGACAGACTATACGGGGTTTTGCAACCATTTTGAAACTGCGTTCGCCAACCCTCAGAAGGCGAGTCAAGCCAATCGGGCAATTCGGCGGTTGAAACAGGGCAAGTCCACAGTGGCCGCCTATGCCACGGAATTTCGGCTGTTGGCGCAGGACTTGACCTGGAACGATTCCGCACTTCGGGACCAGTATCTCGAGGGGCTTTCGGACGAGATACTGGACCAGCTGGCCACCTTGGATCGCCCCGCCACGCTGGAGGCCCTCATCCAACGGAGTCTACAGATAGACGATCGGTTGGAGGACCGGCGCCAGGCCCGGGCCCGTCAGCACTCTGGGCTCCCGACTCCAGTGCTCCCCAGCAGTTCCACGGCCAGAGCCGAGTCACTGGAGGAGCCGATGCAGCTCGGGGCAGCACGGCCTCGCCTCTCCCCTTCGGAGAAGACACGACGTCGGGAGGGAAACCTGTGTCTCTACTGCGGGGGGAGTGGACACTACGCCCGAACCTGCCCCGAGAAACGCCAGCCGCAGGGAAACCGCCAACCCCAGTAGCCAATGGCCCAGGCTATCTGGGGTCCCAAGCATCGCATGATGGGCCCTCACCAGTGGAATTGCAACACCTCATGATCCCAGTGCGTCTATACCCCCCAGGCGGGCCCTGGATTCTCACCCACGCTCTGGTGGATTCAGGGGCAACCCGCTGTGATGACCTGGGAGTCAGACTCAGACGCTGAACCTGAGGGATCCCAGCCTGCACATGATTCACTGCCTCCAGAACCAGCAGAGCCAGGGCTGGGGCCTGAGTCTCAAGGGGACTCACCTGTGCTGGATCCTCAGGTGCAGGCATCGGCTGAGGTTGATCTGGCTTCTAATGGGATGGAGGACTTATTGCCTGCAGGTGCTCCACTCCCCACCCAGTCAGGGGAAGCTGAGGTTGCCTCTGGGTCCGGTAACCCTCCAGCTTCTCCTGAGCTGCAAAGGCTAAGGGCAGAGAGGCGAAGGGAACTAAGTTCCCGCAGGAGGAGTGCTCGCCTCCAAGCCAGGAGAGGCGAGGCACCTGAGGATCGGAGCCGCCCTTTGCCTCGGGGCAGATAAAAGCCAGCCAGTCCCAGACCCAAGTTGCAGGAGCAACATCGGTGCTGCCTAGTTCCTGTTCCTGGTTCCTGCGTTCCTGACCTCGGCTTCCTGACCTCAGCTTTGTTACTTCGGCTTCCTGACCTCGGCTTCCTGACCTCGGCTTCCTGACCTCGGCTTCGTGACTTCGGCTTCGTGACTTCTGGCTTGGACTGACCTTGGACTGGACTAGACCTCGCCTATCGGATATCCCTTGGGACCAGCACAGTTTGCTCCTGCCACACCCGCACTCCCCCTTCGTTGGGGTGCGTTCGGGAGGAACCTGTCGTCATGACTGACCAGGCGGCTGCGCTGGTGGCATTGGCCCAGGAGAACCAGGTCTTGACCCACACAGTGCAGCAGCTAAGCAATGCGGTTACGGCGCTTCAGCAGCGTTTGGACGCCTTGCCGGCTCCTGGTGCCGGCGCCCCAGCTCCAGGCAAGTACCCAGTGGCCCTGCCAGAAAAATTCGATGGGTCCCCGGGCAGCTTTCCCATGTTTCTCGCCCAGGCCAAACTGTATATTCAGGGGCGAGCCCGGGATTTCCCCGACGACCGCACCAAGGTGCACTTCCTGATCAGCTTGCTGAAGGACCAGGCGGCCAAGTGGGCGTTGCCGCTGCTCCAGCAAGACTCCCCCTTGCTGACAGACTATACGGGGTTTTGCAACCATTTTGAAACCGCGTTCGCCAACCCTCAGAAGGCGAGTCAAGCCAATCGGGCAATTCGGCGGTTGAAACAGGGCAAGTCCACAGTGGCCGCCTATGCCACGGAATTTCGGCTGTTGGCGCAGGACTTGACCTGGAATGATTCCGCACTTCGGGACCAGTATCTCGAGGGGCTTTCGGACGAGATACTGGACCAGCTGGCCACCTTGGATCGCCCCACCACGCTGGAGGCCCTCATCCAACGGAGTCTACAGATAGACGATCGGTTGGAGGACCGGCGCCAGGCCCGGGCCCGCCAGCACTCTGGGCTCCCGACTCCAGTGCTCCCCAGCAGTTCCATGGCCAGAGCCGAGTCACTGGAGGAGCCGATGCAGCTCGGGGCAGCACGGCCTCGCCTCTCCCCTTCGGAGAAGACACGACGTCGGGAGGGAAACCTGTGTCTCTACTGCGGGGGGAGTGGACACTACGCCCGAACCTGCCCTGAGAAACGCCAGCCGCAGGGAAACCGCCAACCCCAGTAGCCAATGGCCCAGGCTATCTGGGGTCCCAAGCATCACATGATGGGCCCTCACCAGTGGAATTGCAACACCTCATGATCCCGGTGCGTCTATACCCCCCAGGCGGGCCCTGGATTCTCACCCACGCTCTGGTGGATTCAGGGGCAACCCGCTCCTATATGGACTCTGCCTTCGCCGCTCAGCATCGGGTGCCGCTCCAGAACAAGCCAGAACCGGTGCAGGTGGAGGCAATCGACGGACGGCTCTTGCGGTCAGGCGCCGTTACTCGGGAGACCCAGCCCTTGGTCCTGTGCCACCAGCAGCACCGGGAGGTGCGTACCCTGGACATTGCCACCATGCCCCGGTTTCCCCTGGTGCTGGGGATGGACTGGCTGGAGTCTCACAATGTTCAGATCGATTGGGTCAATCGAACTGTACGCTTCCCAGACTCGGGTTCGATTGCTCAGTCCGAGATGCTTTCGGCCGCCTCCATGGGGGAGGCTGCGTCAACACTCCCCGCCGTGTACCGGGACTACGTAGACGTGTTCGAGGAACAGGGGGCAGACCGGCTGCCTCCTCATCGGTCTTTTGACTGCGGCATAGACCTCCAGCCTGGGGCGCCCCTGCCTGTGAGTCGCCTATACTCTCTTTCGGAGCCAGAGCGTGAAGCCTTACAGGACTTCCTTCACAAGAACCTGGAGCGGGGGTTCATTAGGCCCTCTACCTCTCCCACCGCCGCTCCAGTACTCTTCGTTAAGAAGAAGTGTGGGGAGCTTCGCCTCTGCCATGATTACCGAGCCCTGAATAAGATCACCATCCCAGACCGGTATCCCTTGCCCCTAATTGCAGAGTTGCTGGAGCGGGTGCAAGGGGCGCAGATGTTCACCAAACTGGACCTCCGGGGGGCTTACAACTTGATTCGGATCCGTGCCGGGGATGAGTGGAAGACCGCATTCGGGACCCGTTATGGGCAGTTCGAGTACCTGGTCATGCCGTTCGGACTATGCAACGCGCCCGCCGTGTTCCAACGGTACATCAACCACGTGTTCCAGGACTTGCTTGACAAGTATGTGGTGGTGTACCTCGATGACATTCTGATTTATTCCCGTGACCCAGCTCGCCACGAGAGTCATGTCCGGACCGTGTTGCAGCGCTTGCGGGAGCACCGCCTGTACGCTAAGCTCAGCAAGTGCGAGTTCCACCAGCGGTCAGTGGACTTCCTTGGACACCGACTCTCCCCTGACGGTGTACAGATGGACCCCGGGAAGGTGTCTGCGGTTCGAGAGTGGGCGGCGCCGCGGAACCGCAAGGACCTACAGCGGTTTTTGGGGTTCGCCAACTATTACCGGACATTCATTGTGGACTATGCTCATCGCACCACCCCGTTGACCCGACTGCTGCGCCCCAAGACGCCCTTCGCCTGGGATGAGGAGGCTGAGGTGGCATTCCAGGGATTGAAAGCCTGTTTCCAGAAGGCGCCAATTTTGCAGCATCCTGATCCCTCTCGTCCCTTCGTGGTGGAGACTGACGCCTCCAGTACGGCTCTCGGTGCCGTCTTGTCCCAGCAACACGGACCTGATGCGCCACTGTTACCCTGCGCCTACTACTCCCGGCAGCTCCTTCCGGCGGAGCGTAACTATACTGTGTGGGAGCGGGAACTACTGGCCATCAAGGTGGCCTTTGAAGTCTGGCGCCATCATCTTGAGGGGGCACGACACCCAGTGGAAGTGAGAACCGACCACCGGAATCTGGAGTACCTCCAGACCACCCGCAGGCTGAACCAGCGGCAGATCCGGTGGGCACTGTTCTTCTCCCGGTTCCAGTTCCGGATCCGCTACATCCCCAGCTCCCAAAACCAGAAGGCGGATGCGCTGTCCCGGAAACCGGAGGACATTGCAGAGACGGTGCAGCAGGCGGCCCCCACAACGATCATCCCACCAGCGGCCTTCCTGGCTGTTCATGAGACTGAGTCGCTGCGGGACCGAGTGCGGAGGCAGCAACGGGTCGACGCGTGGGCTCAGGAACGGATCCAGGAATTGGCCAGTGGATCGTGCCCTCGATACCCAGAACTGGTTGTGCACCAGGGTCTGCTGATGCACCGTGGTCGGTTGTACATCCCACCAGGGCCTTTGCGGGCCGAGGTACTCCGAATGTCACACGACGCCCCGGCAGCTGGCCACTTCGGGAGGTATCGGACCACCCACCTGGTCAGCCGGGAGTTCTGGTGGCCCCGCTTGAAGGCCGACGTGGCACGGTACATTGGGGGGTGCGAGGTCTGCCGGCGAGCCAAGGGATCGACCGGGAGACCTGCGGGACTGCTACAGCCACTGCCAGTTCCCCCTCGTCCGTGGCACACGGTTTCATTGGATTTCGTGGTAGACCTACCCCCATCCCGTCAGTGTACCTGCCTCCTGGTATTCACAGACCACTTCACTAAAATGGTGCACTGCGCCCCGTGCCCGTCTGTACCCTCAGCCAAGGAGACGGCGCAACTGTACCTACAAAACGTCTTCCGCTTACATGGCCTATCGGAACGTTTGATCTCCGATCGTGGTGCCCAGTTCACCTCCCGGTTCTGGCGCGCTCTACATCAGGCTCTCGGGACGGAGGTCTGCCTATCTTCGGCCTACCATCCACAGACGGATGGACAGACCGAACGGGCAAACGCGGTGTTGGAACAGTACCTCCGGTGCTACTGCAGCTTCCACCAGGATGATTGGGTCGACCACCTGGCGTTGGCCGAGTTCGCATATAACAACGCAGTGCACGCTTCCACCCAACAGACCCCGTTCCAGGCAAACTATGGGTACCACCCGCGGTTGTTTCCAAGCGTACTGCCGGCATCCGCAGTTCCCGCAGTGACAGACTGGCTACAAGAGCTCCAGTCACAGCAGCAGCTTCTGACGGAGCAACTGAGCCAGGCCAAGGACGCGTATAAGGCCCAGGCCGACCGTCACCGTCAGGAGGGGCCGGAACTCCATGTCGGAGACCTGGTATGGCTCTCCACCCGCCACCTGCACCCCTCTCGGCCTTCACGGAAGCTGGATGCCCGCTTCACCGGCCCATTTCCGATCGTGGACCGGGTCTCACCTGTGGCATTCCGTCTCCGGTTACCCGCGACCCTGAAGGTCCACCCGGTATTCCACCGGTCCCTACTCAGTCCGGTCGCCCCGGCCGACGAGTTCCACCCAGACCATCCACGACCGCAGCCAGTTTTGGTTCAGGGGGAGCCCGAGTATGAGGTGGAGCACATTCTTGACTCCCGATACCGCAGGGGGAAGCTCCAATACCTCATCGACTGGAAGGGGTATGGGCCCGAGGATCGGTCGTGGGAACCAGCGGAGAACGTCCACGCGCCTGTCTGCCTCCGTGATTTCCATGCGACTTACCCCAGCAAGCCTGGTCCGGCCCCTCGGTTGAGGGGGGGGCCTGGGAGGGGGGATGGTGTGATGACCTGGGAGTCAGACTCAGACGCTGAACCTGAGGGATCCCAGCCTGCACATGATTCACTGCCTCCAGAACCAGCAGAGCCAGGGCTGGGGCCTGAGTCTCAAGGGGACTCACCTGTGCTGGATCCTCAGGTGCAGGCATCGGCTGAGGTTGATCTGGCTTCTAATGGGATGGAGGACTTATTGCCTGCAGGTGCTCCACTCCCCACCCAGTCAGGGGAAGCTGAGGTTGCCTCTGGGTCCGGTAACCCTCCAGCTTCTCCTGAGCTGCAAAGGCTAAGGGCAGAGAGGCGAAGGGAACTAAGTTCCCGCAGGAGGAGTGCTCGCCTCCAAGCCAGGAGAGGCGAGGCACCTGAGGATCGGAGCCGCCCTTTGCCTCGGGGCAGATAAAAGCCAGCCAGTCCCAGACCCAAGTTGCAGGAGCAACATCAGTGCTGCCTAGTTCCTGTTCCTGTTCCTGGTTCCTGCGTTCCTGACCTCGGCTTCCTGACCTCAGCTTTGTTACTTCGGCTTCCTGACCTCGGCTTCCTGACCTCGGCTTCCTGACCTCGGCTTCGTGACTTCGGCTTCGTGACTTCTGGCTTGGACTGACCTTGGACTGGACTAGACCTCGCCTATCGGATATCCCTTGGGACCAGCACACCCGCTCCTATATGGACTCTGCCTTCGCCGCTCAGCATCGGGTGCCGCTCCAGAACAAGCCAGAACCGGTGCAGGTGGAGGCAATTGACGGACGGCTCTTGCGGTCAGGCGCCGTTACTCGGGAGACCCAGCCCTTGGTCCTGTGCCACCAGCAGCACCGGGAGGTGCGTACCCTGGACATTGCCACCATGCCCCGGTTTCCCCTGGTGCTGGGGATGGACTGGCTGGAGTCTCACAATGTTCAGATCGATTGGGTCAATCGAACTGTACGCTTCCCAGACTCGGGTTCGATTGCTCAGTCCGAGATGCTTTCGGCCGCCTCCATGGGGGAGGCTGCGTCAACGCTCCCCGCCATGTACCGGGACTACGTAGACGTGTTCGAGGAACAGGGGGCAGACCGGCTGCCTCCTCATCGGTCTTTTGACTGCGGCATAGACCTCCAGCCTGGGGCGCCTCTGCCTGTGAGTCGCCTATACTCTCTTTCGGAGCCAGAGCGTGAAGCCTTACAGGACTTCCTTCACAAGAACCTGGAGCGGGGGTTCATTAGGCCCTCTACCTCTCCCACCGCCGCTCCAGTACTCTTCGTTAAGAAGAAGTGTGGGGAGCTTCGCCTCTGCCATGATTACCGAGCCCTGAATAAGATCACCATCCCAGACCGGTATCCCTTGCCCCTAATTGCAGAGTTGCTGGAGCGGGTGCAAGGGGCGCAGATGTTCACCAAACTGGACCTCCGGGGGGCTTACAACTTGATTCGGATCCGTGCCGGGGATGAGTGGAAGACCGCATTCGGGACCCGTTATGGGCAGTTCGAGTACCTGGTCATGCCGTTCGGACTATGCAACGCGCCCGCCGTGTTCCAACGGTACATCAACCACGTGTTCCAGGACTTGCTCGACAAGTATGTGGTGGTGTACCTCGATGACATTCTGATTTATTCCCGTGACCCAGCTCGCCACGAGAGTCATGTCCGGACAGTGTTGCAGCGCTTGCGGGAGCACCGCCTGTACGCTAAGCTCAGCAAGTGCGAGTTCCACCAGCGGTCAGTGGACTTCCTCGGACACCGACTCTCCCCTGACGGTGTACAGATGGACCCCGGGAAGGTGTCTGCGGTTCGAGAGTGGGCGGTGCCGCGGAACCGCAAGGACCTACAGCGGTTTTTGGGGTTCGCCAACTATTACCGGACATTCATTGCGGACTATGCTCATCGCACCACCCCGTTGACCCGACTGCTGCGCCCCAAGACGCCCTTCGCCTGGGATGAGGAGGCTGAGGTGGCATTCCAGGGATTGAAAGCCTGTTTCCAGAAGGCGCCAATTTTGCAGCATCCTGATCCCTCTCGTCCCTTCGTGGTGGAGACTGACGCCTCCAGTACGGCTCTCGGTGCCGTCTTGTCCCAGCAACACGGACCAGATGCGCCACTGTTACCCTGCGCCTACTACTCCCGGCAGCTCCTTCCGGCGGAGCGTAACTATACCGTGTGGGAGCGGGAACTACTGGCCATCAAGGTGGCCTTTGAGGTCTGGCGGCATCATCTTGAGGGGGCACGACACCCGGTGGAAGTGAGAACCGACCACCGGAATCTGGAGTACCTCCAGACCACTCGCAGGCTAAACCAGCGGCAGATCCGGTGGGCACTGTTCTTCTCCCGGTTCCAGTTCCGGATCCGCTACATCCCCAGCTCCCAAAACCAGAAGGCGGATGCACTGTCCCGGAAACCGGAGGACATTGCAGAGACGGTGCAGCAGGCGGCCCCAACAACGATCATCCCACCGGCAGCTTTCCTGGCTGTTCATGAGACTGAGTCGCTGCTGGACCGAGTGCGGAAGCAGCAACGGGTCGACGCGTGGGCTCAGGAACGGATTCAGGAATTGGCCAGTGGATCATGTCCTCGATACCCAGAACTGGTTGTGCACCAGGGTTTGCTGATGCACCGTGGTCGGTTGTACATCCCACCAGGGCCTTTGCGGGCCGAGGTACTCCAAATGTCACACGACGCCCCGGCAGCTGGCCACTTCGGGAGGTATCGGACCACCCACCTGGTCAGCCGGGAGTTCTGGTGGCCCCGCTTGAAGGCCGACGTGGCACGGTACATTGGGGGGTGCGAGGTCTGCCGGCGAGCCAAGGGATCGACCGGGAGACCTGCGGGACTGCTACAGCCACTGCCAGTTCCCCCTCGTCCATGGCACACGGTCTCATTGGATTTCGTGGTAGACCTACCCCCATCCCGTCAGTGTACCTGCCTCCTGGTATTCACAGACCACTTCACTAAAATGGTGCACTGCGCCCCGTGCCCGTCTGTACCCTCAGCCAAGGAGACGGCGCAACTGTACCTACAAAACGTCTTCCGCTTACATGGCCTATCGGAACGTTTGATCTCCGATCGTGGTGCCCAGTTCACCTCCCGGTTCTGGCGCGCTCTACATCAGGCTCTCGGGACGGAGGTCTGCCTATCTTCGGCCTACCATCCACAGACGGATGGACAGACCGAACGGGCAAACGCGGTGTTGGAACAGTACCTCCGGTGCTACTGCAGCTTCCACCAGGACGATTGGGTCGACCACCTGGCGTTGGCCGAGTTCGCATATAACAACGCAGTGCACGCTTCCACCCAACAGACCCCATTCCAGGCAAACTATGGGTACCACCCGCGGTTGTTTCCAAGCGTACTGCCGGCATCCGCAGTTCCCGCAGTGACAGACTGGCTACAAGAGCTCCAGTCACAGCAGCAGCTTCTGACGGAGCAACTGAGCCAGGCCAAGGACGCGTATAAGGCCCAGGCCGACCGTCACCGGCAGGAGGGGCCGGAACTCCATGTCGGAGACCTGGTATGGCTCTCCACCCGCCACCTGCACCCCTCTCGGCCTTCGCAGAAGCTGGATGCCCGCTTCACCGGCCCATTTCCGATCGTGGACCGTGTCTCACCTGTGGCATTCCGTCTCCGGTTACCCGCGACCCTGAAGGTCCACCCGGTATTCCACCGGTCCCTACTCAGTCCGGTCACCCCGCCAGACGAGTTCCACCCAGACCATCCACGACCGCAGCCAGTTTTGGTTCAGGGGGAGCCCGAGTATGAGGTGGAGCACATTCTTGACTCCCGATACCGCAGGGGGAAGCTCCAATACCTCATCGACTGGAAGGGGTATGGGCCCGAGGATCGGTCGTGGGAACCAGCGGAGAACGTCCACGCGCCTGTCTGCCTCCGTGATTTCCATGCGACTTACCCCAGCAAGCCTGGTCCGGCCCCTCGGTTGAGGGGGGGGCCTGGGAGGGGGGATGGTGTGATGACCTGGGAGTCAGACTCAGACGCTGAACCTGAGGGATCCCAGCCTGCACAGGATTCACTGCCTCCAGAACCAGCAGAGCCAGGGCTGGGGCCTGAGTCTCAAGGGGACTCACCTGTGCTGGATCCTCAGGTGCAGGCATCGGCTGAGGTTGATCTGGCTTCTAATGGGATGGAGGACTTATTGCCTGCAGGTGCTCCACTCCCCACCGAGTCAGGGGAAGCTGAGGTTGCCTCTGGGTCCGGTAACCCTCCAGCTTCTCCTGAGCTGCAAAGGCTAAGGGCAGAGAGGCGAAGGGAACTAAGTTCCCGCAGGAGGAGTGCTCGCCTCCAAGCCAGGAGAGGCGAGGCACCTGAGGATCGGAGCCGCCCTTTGCCTCGGGGCAGATAAAAGCCAGCCAGTCCCAGACCCAAGTTGCAGGAGCAACATCGGTGCTGCCTAGTTCCTGTTCCTGGTTCCTGCGTTCCTGACCTCAGCTTGGTTACTTCGGCTTCCTGACCTCGGCTTCCTGACCTCGGCTTCCTGACCTCAGCTTTGTTACTTCGGCTTCCTGACCTCGGCTTCCTGACCTCGGCTTCATGACTTCGGCTTCGTGACTTCTGGCTTGGACTGACCTTGGACTGGACTAGACCCCGCCTATCGGATATCCCTTGGGACCAGCACAGCCGTGTTGGTCCGTCATAGTCAAAACAAAATTAAAAAATTCCTTCCAGTAGCACCTTAGAGACCAACTAAGTTTGTTCTTGGTATGAGCTTTCGTGTGCATGCACACATGCACACGAAAGCTCATACCAAGAACAAACTTAGTTGGTCTCTAAGGTGCTACTGGAAGGAATTTTTTAAAAACATAATAAAACATTCAAACAATTTTTTAACAAAACTTCCCTATACAGGCTGCCTTCAGATGTCTTCTAAAGTTTGTAATTTACTTCTCTCGTTGGCTCAGGAGTCACATAATTCCATACCCTCCAACATTGTTCCGATGAAAATAGGGACGTCCTGAGGAAAAGTGGGACATTCTGGGATAAAATTAGAAACCAAGACAGCTTCTGTAAATCCAGGACTGTCCCTTAAAAATAGGGATACTTGGAGGGTCTGCAGTCTAGCAAAGAGAGATTTGAGTGTCCTCTCCGTATTGGTGACACTTCTCTCCCAATCTCCTGATGATACTTAACAGCATACCCTCCAACATTTCTCCGATGAAAATAGGGATGTCCCATTCCATAATGATATTTTGCCTGTTTATACCCCACACATCTTACTGGGTTGCCCCAGCCACTCTGGGCAGCTTCCAACACAATAAAAACATGATGAAACATTAAACTTTTTTTTTCAAAACAAACCCTTCCCTATACAGGGCTGCCTTCAGATTGCTCGGGGGTTGGATAGCTCCATACCTTCCAACATTTCTCCGATGAAAATAGGAACATCCTAAGGAGAAGTGGGACATTCCGGGATCAAATCAGAAACTGGCACAGCTTCTTAAATCAGGGACATTCCTGGAAAATAGGGACACTTGGAGGGTCTGCAACAGGTAACAACATCACGATCAAGAAAGTCTCATATGAATATCTCAGTGATATACGGGGTCTGCCCAACAGAAAGCAGTCCTGGGACCTAGAGAAAGCTTTGTGTGAACACAAACCTCCAAAACTGAAAAACTATTATGATATTGATGTAAAATGTAGTCAAAGCTCATCTGTTAACCACACTTTGCTTCTTCCAAAATGCTTCATTTGCAATTCATGTAGGTTTTTGGATCCCCTTCATTGTCAAGTAATTTAATAAGCATGTTTGCATTTGCTTAGGAATCTATTAACTGTTCTGCAATGTATGCAGAAGCCTTCCTGGTAATATATGAAAATCACTGTGTGTGCTGTTTAAAAATGGTGGCCTTCTGATAATGCAATGTAAGCAGCTTTGCACATTACTCTCTATGCACTCGCCCACACAGGAATGCTCTAAGATTATAAGCAGTTGACTGTTGACATTGGAATTTTTCAGGAGTTTTTATATAGATGATAGCTAGCGTGAGCTTTAAATTTTAAATATATAATTCAATGATGTTGTTTTTAATGTCAGAGCTAGACATCTGATTGCTAATTGAGGAGTGGAAGAAATCACAACTTTTGTGGTTTATTTCGATTCTTTGGCATGAAATTGTGCAGAGGGAATATTTTCCTTTACAATCTGATAAATAAAAGTTCCAGATCCCATCCTGTCTGACTTTTAGAAGACATCTGAAGGCAGCCCTGTTTAGGGAAGTTTTAAATGTCTGATAATAAATTATTATTATTATTATTATTATTATTATTATTATTATTATTATTATATAGTAAGTGCCACCACCCTACCACATCACCTGCTACTGCCTTGAATTGACTCATTTCCTGTGGGTCTGCTGCAGTGCTCCACCTACACTGTCCTGCTTCTGCCTTTGAATGTTTAAAGCAACAGGCAGGACATATGGATTGCAGTCTGACCTCCCTAAGAAATTGAGCTGTCCCAGAGCAGTCCCACAAGGGACCCAGGTGGCGCCGTGGGTTAAACAACAGAGCCTAGGGCTTGCCGATCAGAAGGTCGGCGGTTCGAATCCCTGCGACGGGGTGAGCTCCCGTTGCTCGGTCCCAGCTCCTGCCCACCTAGCAGTTCAAAAGCACGTCAAGTGCAAGTAGATAAATAGGAACCGCTCTGGCGGGAAGGTAAACGGCGTTTCCGTGCACTGCTCTGGTTCGCTAGAAGCGGCTTAGTCATGCTGGCCACATGACCCGGAAGCTGTACGCCGGCTCCCTTGGCCAATAAAGCGAGATGAGCGCTGCAACCCTAGAGTCGGACACGACTGGACCTAATGGTCAGGGGTCCCTTTACCCTTTAGAGCAGTCCCACAAACAAGGCTCCTTTACACTTCTAGACCCTCAGACTCAAGTGCAATACAAATATTGAACTGATTGCGCTTGCTGGGAATGATCTCAAGTAAAACACTGCAAGATTACTTGTGATTTTGTGGCACGGGTACACAGAATAAAGTCTAGAGAACAAGTCTCTGAAACTGCTTACATTGCATAATTACAAGGCAACCTTTATTAAAATAGCACACACAGTAATTTTGGGGAAAGCTTTGACTTCACTGAATGCAAATCACCATAGAACCCCCCATGCGGCTAGAGAACAGCTGACAGCTGAACTACTGATAACCCAATCCTTACAAATTACTTTTCCATGCACATCTCTTATTTATGGTAGCAGACCACATCTCTTCCTTGGTAAAGTCTGCATAAAGACAGTTGAAAGAGTCAATTTAATTTCCAAGGTGAAAAACAACAACAGCATTTCATCACTTTATACTTTGTGCCCTTCAAAATTCTGTTTTTCTCAATCTAAACACAAACCACCAGCCATTCACCCTTTTCTCAATGGGTTGGTCTGTTCTGGTTATAAGAAAGCATACACTTTTGTTGGTGCAGAAGAAATATTAAAAGACAAAACTACATTGTTGGGGGCGCGCGCGTGGAGAGACATTATTTCAGTATACCTGAAGGAGCATCTCCACCCCCATCGTTCAGCCTGGACACTGAGGTCCAGCTCCGACGGCCTTCTGGCAGTTCCGTCACTGCAAGAAGCGAAATTACAGGGAACTAGGCAGTAGTGGCACCTGCCCTGTGGAACGCCCTCCTATCAGATGTCAAGGAAATAAATAACTATCTGACTTTTAGAAGATATCTGAAGGCAGCCTTTTTAGGGAAGTTTTTAATGTTTGATGTTTTATCGTGTTTTTAATATTCTGTTGGTATATTCCCCAGAGTGGCTGGGGGAACCCAGCCAGATGGGTGGGGTATAAATAATAAATCCTTGTTGTTGTTGCTGCTGCTGCTGCTGTTGCTGCTGCTATATAACCCTTGAATCAGGTCATGTTTTCAAAAGCTCATAAGGTTTGCTTCAATTCCAACTCAGGACTCACCCAGTCTTTCGCTTGTTCCTTACCATTTCCCTATGTGGCAACTCATAATAGTGTCAAAAATAGTGATCTGCAAAATACCACAGATTGGCTGCAATCCAGAGGCTGTTGCACATGAGTCTGTCTTCCAGTTGCACATATACTGCCTTCCAGTTGCACATATCACTAGAGGAAAACAGAAGGGTGTTTCTGTAATCAGCCTTCCCATATCCCAAACCCTGTGACTTCTGTGACAATAGTCTGAATTTGAAGACACAAAACACTGTGGATAGCCGTTCCAAATGTATGCTCATATGAGCATGGATGCTGTCAGATTAGTAATAGCATTTGAGTTTAGCTGACTATGTTATAATGCGAAATGTAAGAGTGGAATAATTCATCATGAAGATCATGGGGTTGTCAGTGAAACTGGAAGCCTGCATCAAATTCTTCCTCCTGTCTCCTAATAATGTATTGTACTGGAAGCTTGTGACATGACAATATGATGTTGCTTCCCTCATGCCACTCCACATCACAGACTGCTATCACATCATGTACTTCTATTATAAAAGGGAGGAGGAGAACTCAAGACAGGAATGATGCTTTTGGAGACAGCCTACTGTTCTTTGTCACATCTAGTTTTCTATTATGTTCAACTCACAGCTTTATTTTTTCCAGATCTTCTCTCTACATTCCTTCATCCATAGAGAGTGGTCCTCTGCCACCACAAACCTGCACATCTTTTAACAGTATCTTTGTCATTTGGCAACCTTTATTGGGGACCATGTTCTTTTCTGCTCAACCTTTCTTGCACACATTTTCAAAGGCAGGCTGATAGTGTTAGCAGATTTAGATAGCTAATGAATACTGAAACAAACAAAAAACAACAACAATTTATTTATACCCTGGCCATCTGGCTGGGTTTCCCCAGCCACTCTGGGTGGCTCCCAACAGAATATTAAAAACACGATAAAACATCAAATATTCCCTAGACCGGGTTGCCTTCAGATGTCTTCCAAAAGTCAGATAGTTGTTTATTTCCTTGACATCTGATGGGAGGGCGTTCCACAGGGCGGGCGCCACTACCGAGAAGGCCCTCTGCTTGGTTCCCTGTAACTTCGCTTCTCACAGTGAGGGAACCACCACAAGGCCCTCGGAGCTGGACCTCAGTGTCTGGGCTGAATGATGGAGATTGAGACGCTCCTTCAGGTATACTGGGCTGAGGCCATTTAGGGCTTTAATGGTCAGCACCAACACTTTGAATTGTGCTCGGAAACATACATAGTTTGCCTTTGTGGGCTTAATGTTCAGATTTCTATAGGAATCTTTTCACAATTTTTGTTTGCACTGGTTATATTGCTTAGAATGTATCAGCATCACCCATAATTAAAAGCATTGCTTTGTTTTAAGTCAATGAGCATCAATGAGACAGGCAACAAATAAACAAACTTAAGACGAGCTGGTGGGTGCAGAACTTCCCATTCACATAATAAATGCAGCATACAATCTCTAACAGTAGCAATATTGAGAGTGAGTCCATGTCATTCCAACATCATTAATTCTTTATTGAATCATAGAAAGGAGCTACTGGAAAGATTTAGCTATACAGCAGAAGCACATGTGTATTATTGATTTACTTTATGGAGCAGTAGTAACAATATGAAACAGAACACTAGGGAGACAAATAGATGAGGAATCATCTGGTATATGAATAGGATTGCAGAAAACTGTTATGAGCCACAAGCAAACAATGAAAATGAGTAAGCCTTGAAAGATCCATGCAAGGTTGCTTCGAGCTAAATATTATGTATACTCAAAATAATAACAATAAGGCAGCATTTGAAAACCTTCAGGTACAGGGGTGCCAGCTTAAATTAAATATTGTGGAGGGACCAGGTAAGCCCCGCCCCACATAAATGATCACATGATGCAGTGCGCATGCACACCATTTGAATGGGAATGCCCATCAAATTTGTGGGGGCCTGGCCCTCTCAAATATTTTATTGTGGGGGCCGAAGCCCCCATGGCGCCTAGGAGTTGGCTCCTATGTTCAGGGATCTGCGTTTATCTTGTGAACTGCCCTAAGATCTCCGGATGAAGGGCAGTATATAAATTTAATGTAATATAAATATATAAAATATAAATACACACCTATTTGCAAATGCTGAAAACACTTCATACACATTAGCTTAGTAATCATTACAACACCTCTATAAGGTAGGCAAATATTTATATCCCCATAGGTATCTTTGGCATTCCTGTTGCCGAAAGGGAATTTTAGCCATCCTACTTGACCGGCTTTCTCAGCAAAAGGATTTAACAGTTTCCCCATTATAGCTGAGGTTAATGACCTTACTGCTTGATTGTGTGAAACCATTATCCTAAATAACCCGCTGTCATTTATTCTTATCACACCCTAGTCCTTGTTAGGTGATGAGCTAGCATAAGAAGAATTATCCCTGATAGCGGAGCAGTGATAATGGATCCATGAAAACAAGTAATATTGAGGTTGCTGCTGATTATTATGCGGGGGCTCTATAGGCCCTATCACATAAATTGATTGTGCACATTATCACATAGAAGTCTCATTTCAATCATCACACTCCGCACAACTAGTACTCATTGTCTGTGCAACGTTTAAACTGCATTGAGTCAGCAACTTGCGCTCAGTTTACTTGCGCAAATTGCAACCTTACGCAGTTGCGGGGAATAAAAAGCACTCTCTCACACACACACAATTGTGTGAATTGGCTCAAGTTATAAGCAACAGGCTTAACTGTGTCTTCACTCTGTGTTGGGTTGTATCTTTTAGGCATGGTTGCAAAACAATTCCCTAGAGAGGCAAATTATTCTTGGAGTTTCGGAACCCCCAAGCCTCAGACTCTTTCCGATTCCGCTTTTAAGAAACTCTTCTGTTCTAGCAAGTGCCTAAATGAATAGACATTATCTTCTCGAATGTATAGCCTTGGCTACGTGTTTTAACATGGGCGTTCATGCTATCAAGTGTTTCCATTACTGTAGTGCATAGCAATCTTTGCGATTCTGCTTTGTATTGTGCAGAATACTGATGCATATGTAGTTCGCCCCGTCTCTTCCCCTTAACTGTATGCATGCTGAGGTTTACCTGCGTTTCTGCCCTCCCCCCTGCCTTTTTATCCCCTTAAAATTCATGAGAACACCTTGCGGGAACAATATGACTAAAACGGGGTCAGCAGGATTCTATTGCATCTTGTTCATCTCCAACAGGATTGTGAAGCCTGTTCCAATCAGCTCTTAACAGCCTTTGTGAGCAAAGCCTTCTGCCAGCTGACACCCACATTATAAAGTGAATGAGATTCGCAATGGGGAATCAATCGCAGAATCAAACCCTTACTTATCTCACCATCGCTGGGTGAACAGCATGGAGACTGGTGGATGTATGACAAGCCGAGGTAATGATTTCCTTCCAGGGGGGAAGAAACATCTCTAGCATTGTCTGGGAGTTTGGTGATGGTGAGGCCCCCCCTACTCCCTAATGATTAACAGTTGAATTCATAGATTACTTTGAGATAGCACAGCACACTCTCCCTAATTAGCATTTCACATATTACAGATCTGGCAGGAAAACAGATGAATATATTCCACATAACGCAGGGGTGGGGAACCTTTGGCCTTCGAGATATTGCCGAAATACAAATCCCATCACCCCTAGCACACATGGCCCAAGGGATGGTAATTTAGAAACATCTGGGAGGCTCATGGTTCTCCACACCTGACATAACAAGTCAGGCAGGGCCACTGAGGACCATTTCTCTCCCACTGGCTCAATCCTTGAGAATAGCAAGCGCACACAGCTCTTCCCTGCTCACCTGGTCACCATTTCCAGTGCGACAGTTCAGTCACCACCTAAAGGTAAAGGTAAAGGGACCCCTGACCATTAGGTCCAGTCGTGTCCGACTCTGGGGTTGCGGTGCTCATCTCGCTTTATTGGCCGAGAGCCGGCGTACAGCTTCCAGGTCATGTGGCCAGCATGACTAAGCTCATGTAAGTTCAGTCACCACCTACATGCCTACAAATTGCAGGGTCGATTTCAAAATGGTACTGATTTCCTGCCTAAATCAGGAAATCAAATACAAAACAGACAACACGGTACAATAGAATAATATATCAAAATGACGCAAACCGTGAAGAATATTCAATCATATATATGCATGCATATGCAACCGGAGGAAATCTACTCCATACAATGTACAAATGTCTCAAAAGGTGCAAAGAGATTCAAAAGTGCAATGTCTGATGTGCAACAAGTCCAATAAAGTGCTAAAGTCTCTCAGGAGTCCACGTCTGCTTCTCCTGACGGGCGGCTAGCTTGTATTATCCCCGTTTCACTATTATCGTTTCTTAAGGGACGGACATCATCTTAAATAATAATAATTATGATTTACAGTGTACATAGTGAGCGTTTACATTCTTAGAATAAATAAACATATTAACATCTAAAAAGTTACTCACCAAATTGTTCATACATAAACACTTAACTAGGCTGAAACGCTCCTCTGGTTGCATATGCATATATATGATTGAATATTCTTCACGGTTTGCGTCATTTTGATAAATCAGGAAATCAGGTGTGATCTTTGTGTGCACACAGGTGGCAATCAGACACTGAGTGAAGAGGAGGGAATGGTCAAGAGATTATGGATGGATCTGTGGATTTCAGTTCTCTTGGTTTTTCATTTTGCCAATCTTACGTTCAGTTCTCCACATTTATGCAGCAATTTGTGCTTTAAAAGAAAAACAACTCATGAAAAGTCATCACCATTTTATTGCACATGTTTTCCTAATACCAGAAGTTCACTACAGGAGAATGCTTGCCTAAACAGCCTTATCTTCAGGCCAGCAGAATGCCAAGGCTGATGAGATTCTTGTATTCAACAGGGAGGGGTGTACTAGAGGAGATTTCTCCATACAATCAGAGCCCCCACATGACTGGAGTTTCTGACCATATGGAGGACCATTCTCAAAGACAGCCAATTGCCTCTTCAGAACTTAGCTCAATGAACAGGGGTCAGCAGCTAAAGCCAAGGCAATGGATGCAACGCCCGTCTTCCCTTTCAAGCTGTGGAGCTTCATACAAGTAATGCTATGTGTGAGAGCCAGTGTGGTGTAGTGGTTAAGAGCGGTAGACTCGTAATCTGGTGAACCGGGTTCGCTTCCCCGCTCCTCCACATGCAGCTGCTGGGTGACCTTGGGCTAGTCACACTTCTCTGAAGTCTCTCAGCCCCACTCACCTCACAGAGTGTTTGTTGTGGGGGAGGAAGGGAAAGGAGAATGTTAGCCGCTTTGAGACTCCTTCGGGTAGTGATAAAGCGGGATATCAAATCCAAACTCTTCTTCTCTTCTATGTGATGTGTAGAACTGCTCTGAGCTATATCAAACTAAAAGTGCCCTGCACTCCGGCCAGTCACATAATCGTAACAGCTCCTCAAACTGTATGGCTGTTTCATTAATCAGACATTTCTAAAATAAAAATTGTTCTTCTTCCTTTTTCTCTCTCTTCTTGTCTCCTAAATGGCAGTCCATCTCCCTCTGTCCCCTATTTTAAAAGACAACAGTGAAGCTACCATTCCACCCCAGATACGCAGATGTACTTTATTTTGCTAAACCCTTCAAGCAGACCTTCATATTGATGCATAGGGTGCCATCTAGTGGAAATATGAAACTTCACCAAAGTGTTTCAAACACCATCTAGAATTTAATTGCAGGTCACCTTTATGTTATTTTTATATGTTTCCCACGGATTGCCCCACTCTCTCCATGCCACAGGAGCCAGCTCATTCATGAGAGCACCTTCAGGCATTTCTACTTAAGTAAGCTAATGATTCTATCAAATGCAGCAACCATGTGCACCACAACTGTCTGTATTGCATTGACGTCTGAAGCAAGTCCGTTAGTAAACTGACTGTTATTATTATTACTAGGAATTGTGCAGAAGTGAATATGAAAATAAGTAGACAGATCCAGAAGAGGTATAGTTAACTGAGGACTCTCTATAGATGTTGCTCAACTACAACTCCCATCAGCTACAGCCAGAATAGCCAACAGCCAGCGTTTATGGAAACCATAGTTCAACATCATCTAGAGCAGGGTTTGGCAAAAAAAAGTTAGCAGCAGGCAGATCCACTTTCCCTCAGACCTTGTGGTAAACCGGAGAAGCGACACAGTGGGGTGGGAACTGAAAGAAGAGGTGAGGCGGGCAAGTAGTCCTCCCCCCCCCCACACGCCCAGCCCCAGCTGCTGCGCTTACCTTCCCAGGGGCTGCCGCCACCGCCACTGCCGCCACTGTTGCTGCTTCTCGTGGGTAGGCAAAGCGAGCTCATCCGCTCCGCGCTCTGACCCACAGGAGTACCTGGGCGGCGGCAGAGGCAGCAGGAGCAAGAGGCTAAGCTCTACCAATCAAACGCCATGCCGAGTTTACCTCACCAAAAATCTGACCTCGGTGCCTAAACCGGCAGAAAAATTTTTTTTTCAAAAAAAAAAAAATCCCTAATCCGCGGGATCACAATTTCACCAAAAAACTGACCATCTCCAATTCACTCAAAAATGGTGCCAAACTGTTGCAAATTCTTCCCTGAAAGGTATGGCAGTGGAAACTTCTGGCAGTGGTTCGCCAGAAGCAGCTTAGTCATGCTGGCCACATGACCCGGAAGCAGTACGCTGGCTCTCGGCCAATAATGCGAGATGAGTGCCACAACCCCAGAGTTGGACACGACTAGACCTAATGGTCAGGGGTCCCTTTACTTTTATGCTTTTATATATGCTGGAAGCTGCCCAAAGTGGCTGGGCCAACCCAGTCAGATGGGTGGGGGATGATGATGATCATAGAATCATAGAATCATAGAATCATAGAATCATAGAATCATAGAGTTGGAAGAGACCACAAGGGCCATCCAGTCCAACCCCCTGCCAAGCAGGAAACACCATCAAAGCATTCCTGACAGGTGGCTGTCAAGCCTCTGCTTAAAGACCTCCAAAGAAGGAGACTCCACCACACTCCTTGGCAGCAAATTCCACTGTCGAACAGCTCTTACTGTCAAGAAATTCTTCCTAATGTTTAGGTGGAATCTTCTTTCTTGTAGTTTGAATCCATTGCTCCGTGTCCGCTTCTCTGGAGCAGCAGAAAACAACCTTTCTCCCTCCTCTATATGACATCCTTTTATATATTTGAACATGGCTATCATATCACCCCTTAACCTTCTCTTCTCCAGGCTAAACATACCCAGCTCCCTAAGCCGTTCCTCATAAGGCATCGTTTCCAGGCCTTTGACCATTTTGGTTGCCCTCCTCTGGACACGTTCCAGCTTGTCAATATCCTTCTTGAACTGTGGTGCCCAGAACTGGACACAGTATTCCAGGTGAGGTCTGACCAGAGCGGAATACAGTGGTACTATTACTTCCCTTGATCTAGATGCTATACACCTATTGATGCAGCCCAGAATTGCATTGGCTTTTTTAGCTGCTGCATCACACTGTTGACTCATGTCAAGTTTGTGGTCTACCAAGACTCCTAGATCCTTTTCACTTGTACTACTCTCAAGCCAGGTATCACCCATCCTGTATTTGTGCTTTTCATTTTTTTTGCCCAAGTGTAGTACTTTACATTTCTCCCTGTTAAAATTCATCCTGTTTGCCTTGGCCCAGTTCTCTAATCTGTTAAGGTCATTTTGAAGTGTGATCCTGTCCTCTGGGGTATTAGCCACCCCTCCCAATTTGGTGTCATCTGCAAACTTGATCGGGATGCCCTCAAGCCCATCATCCAAGTCATTGATAAAGATGTTGAATAAGACTGGGCCCAAGACAGAACCCTGTGGCACCCCACTAGTCACTTCTCTCCAGGATGAAGAGGAGCCATTGATGAGCACCCTTTGGGTTCGGTCAGTCAGCCAGTTACAAATCCAATGAATGGTAGCATTGTCTAGCCCGCATTTTACCAGCTTCTTTACAAGAATATCATGGGGCACCTTGTCAAAGGCCTTGCTGAAATCAAGATAGACTACATCCACAGTGTTCCCTTCGTCTATGATGATGATGATGATGATGACATCCCTATTTTCAGAGGAGAAATGTTGGAGAGTATGTTCTATTCCTCTCACAGAACTACAATTATCAGTGTTGCCTGAGAAGAGGGACTGGTTGTTAAACTACTTCTCCTTACTAGGACGTTTTGAATGGCACAAATTTGGCTCCCATGTAAGTGGCTGCCCACTCACCTGGCACTAATCTCATCCAGGCTCTGAAGTTCTCTGTCCCGACTACAGTGCATGTGGAAACTGAACCACAAGAATGAGATATTTTCTGTTCTGTCCAGAATCAAGTTTCATGAGGGCTCCCCTGGATTTAACCAACTATGGAGTCCTTTTTGAAAGCCTAAGTGCCACCTATGGATGGGTGAGGAATTGGATCCAGTCAATGCTTTTTTTCTAAAAAATAAATGTTTAGGGGTACTCTCATTTTCTTACTCATTTTGAAATACTGCCCCTCAATGAGGCCAAACTTAGATTCACAGAATGTTTAGGGGTATGCGTACCCCTGCGTCCCCCCAGAAAAAAGCACTGGATCCAGTTCACATTTAAAGGTGAATCTGCCCGATTCAAACTTTACGAAACAATACATTAACTGAAACACAGCCATCCCTCAAAATTCACACTGCTTCAGATTTTACAGCGCAGTTCTCCAGTCTAGTAATGTTTACAAAAATGCACATATGAATCTAACCAGCAGTTGTGCCTCCTGTCTGTGTATTATATGGGCAGAAGGGGAAGGCTGGTGGTTGCTGGCAGGAGAGCAGCAAAGCTGGGGAAGGTGGATGCAGAGACACTCATTTCACACACACAAACATATCCCAGAGCAACGGGGGGGGGGGTGTTGCTCTACCAGAGACACCTATTTCTACAAAGCAAATTTCCAGGATGAATAACTCTGGATCCTGTAACTATGGAAATAGCTGGTGGTGGTGGTGGTTTGTTTTTGGTTTTTTAAAAAAGAAGATGAAAAGAGAAAAGTCAGCTCAATAGTTAGAAACTTATCTTTAGAAGTACAGAAATACAGTTATATTATTATTCAACATATGTTAACAATATTCATAAAATCCATATGCAGATATGATTCTATAAATAAATAAAGCAGCAAAATTTGTGTGTGTGTGTTACTTTTCGGATCATTTATAAACTACTCACCTATGGGTCAAGTTGTTTTTTCTCTTTTTTGGCTCCTAACCCACAGGTCTTTTGCTAATATTTTGGATTTTCACCAGTGGCTCACATTTCTGTTCATTTTTTCTGCTGCTGACTCCTAGGTCACCTTTTCCCTAATTTTCCTCCCACAGAGGGGACACATTTTTCAGCTACTGATCGGTCATGTTTTTTTTTTTTTCTCTCATTCTTTGGCCTATAATCCACTGGTCACAGGTTTTTGTCTTATTCTCTGGCTCCTAATCTGCAGGTCATATTTTTGCTCATTTTTTCAGCTCCTGGGCTACAGGCCCCCTTTTTCATTCATTTTTCAACAGCCGACCTACTCAGATCACTTTCTTCCTCATTTTCTGTCTCTTAACCATTGTGCCGTGTTTTCCCTCATTTTCAACTCCTGACTCACATGTCACTATTTTGCTCATTTTCCTCATGAGCAGGTCACTCTTTTTTTGCTCCTCAGCCATGGGACACATTTTTTGGCTCCTGACCAGTGGGTCTCGTTTTCACTCACCACCACTGGCTTCTAGCCACATTGGATATGATCCACCTCTATGGTCAGAGGCAGTTTTCGTATGAATACCTGTTGCTCAAAATCAGAGTAAGGGGGAGTGTTGTTCATTTGCATCCTGCTTGTTAGCTTCCTGTAGGCGTTTGGTTGTCCACTGTGAGAACAGGATGCTGTACTAGAAGAGCCATTGGCCCATAGCTGTCAACTTTCGGATTTGAAAATAAGGGATTTTTTCAAACTTTCGGATTTGAAAATAAGGGATGCCGTGAGGGCGGTGCAATGGCACCAAGTAGCCTCGCCACCCTGCGCTCCAGAGGCTGCGCGCGAATGGGTGAGCGAAAGAGCGAGCGCATAGACGGAAGGCAGGCTGTCTGTCTGGTTGGGCGTGAGAGTCTGGCTGCACAAGGCATGCAAGCTCCGCCCCCAGTCGGTCTCAGACTCCTTATTGGCAGCCGAGCAACGCAGCTGAGGAGCCTCCCTGGCCGGCAGGGAGGGAGAGGAGCTGCTTCCTTTGAAATCCAGGAAATTTAAGGGATATCAACAATCCGGGATAGCAGCGGAAAATGGCATTGGAATAAGGGAGTTTCCCGCAAAAAAAAAAAAGGGAGGGTTGACAGCTATGCATTGGCCTGACAGACTCTTCTTAGGTTAAAAGGTAAAGGTAACGGTTAAGGTTAAGGGTCTTTCTTAGGTTAAGAGGCGCAGGTGGTGCTGTGGTCCAAACCACTGAGCCCCTTGGGCTTGCCAATGGAAGATCGGCGATTCGAATCCACATGACAAGGTGAGGTCTCGTTGCTCTGTCCCAGCTCCTGTCAACCTAGCAGTTCTAAAGCATACCAGCATGACTAGATAAGTAGGTGCCATTGTGGCGGGAAGGTAAATGGCATTTCCATGCACTCTGGCACTCGTCACGGTGTCCCATTGCGCCAGAAGCTGTTTAGCCATACTGGCCACATGGGCTGGAAAGCTGTCTGTGGACAAACGCTGGTTCCCTTGGCCTGAAGCGAGATGAGCGCCGCAACCCCAGAGTCGCTTTTGACTGGACTTAACCATGCAGGGGTCCTTTGCCCTTTTTACCTTTACTTTACCTCTTCTTAGGTTCTTAACCATAGCTAATACCCACAATATTTCAATAAGCAACCTGTGTAACTCAGTGCATCAAGAATATCTTTAAATGTTTGTTTATATTAACATTTAATTTTGGTCCCAATGAATGCCCCCAATGCGGTTCCCAACAATTAATCACATTCTTGATGCAATGAAAAACTGGAACAGAAAAATCATTATGAAAACAAAATAAAAACAAAACCAGCAGTTAGCATATACGGTGGTACCTCGGGTTAAGTACTTAATTCGTTCCGGAGGTCCGTTCTTAACCTGAAGCGTACTTAACCTGAAGCACCACTTTAGCTAATGGGACCTCCTGCTGCCGCTGCGCCGCCAGAGCACGATTTCTGTTCTTAGCGGAGTTCTTAACCTGAAGCGTACTTAACCCGAGGTACCACTGTAGTTAAATCAACTAAAAGCTTGGCAAAAATCATGACTTCCCACCTCCAAACCAGCAATGAAACCACCTCCTTTGGTGGCAAAATAACATAGGAGACAACTCCTGGAGGCTAAGGTCCCCCAATAAAATATGTAAGGGGGTCAGCCCCCCCCCCACGTTGATGGGCATTGCCATGCAAATAGTGTATGTGTGCCATGTCATGTGATTGATTATGCAGGAAGCCCTGCCCCCTTAAAAAAATATATTCAAGTTGGCACCCCTGCAGAACATGGAGCAGGATCTCTAAGAATGACCATAGCCAATCAGCAGGTTCAAGCAATCAGTACAATCAGAGCTTATATAATTCCACAACACTGGAAATATTTGGCCAACATTACTTGTTGAAGGAATCATTTATTAAGAGATGCACAACTTCTTCCATGATCATTTCTTCCATAATAATGGACAATGCTTTCAACAACAGGATTCATGTTTTTTGTTTTGCGTGTCGAGTTCGCCAAACCACTCCTCAAATAATTCACACATCAGACAGAATTTTAGTTTTGGTTTTTTGGCACGATTTTGGCCACAACTTTATTAAAATACAAACAATGTGAGTGGTTGCTTAGGCATTGGTTAAGACTATCTGTCCCACAGGGGACAGAACTGATGACTGTCAGTAAGGGGAAAACCCTCTGGAGAGATAAAGGGAGCTAGGTGGTTTGACCCTCCCCTCTCCCCTCAGGCTCCCAGGGCTCTTGCACGGCTCTAGCCCCCGACCGGGGGTTCAGACAAAAGCATATCGAGCTGCTGGATTCCTTTAACAGAATTCCCCTAACACCAGCATCAATAGGAGGGGCAGACACAGTCAACCATACCCCTCCTCCAACCAACATAATAACCAATGCCTAACCGCCAACCTTACAAGTTGTGACTATTTGCTACGCAGTAGGCGAAAACCAGATGGCACCAGCCAATCAGCCAAATGGAAAAATTCCTACCAGGCCCCTGCCCCAAGAGCAGACAACCCCATGACAGGCATAGCAAGGTCAACACAGAGGCCTAAAATATAGGGAGGGAGGGAGGGTGATCCGAAGCACACAGCCAAGAGGGGGATCACGTTGCATACCCACCAATATATATATGCTGGGCTGTCCATCAACAAATTGCAACATACAAATCTCCCCAACAACACCCTGGGTCCAATCACAACAGTGGCCATCCATACGATCCCACCCAGCAACAGAGGGGTGACTCGCTGGTCCCCACCGCAACACGTGCTCTCCATGAAGGAGAACACGCTTTATTTTAATGCTTAATGTTGGGGAAATTGAAGATATAATTGGTCAAAACAATATTCATAGTTCTTGCAGATGTCAGATTAGAAAAGGGGTTCTTGAAAGGGTCAGCAGCTGCGTTCTCTGGTGAGCAGCTCACATTGCTGTGACCCTCTGTTTGTCCCTTGGAGATGTTTAAATAATGAAGTGTGCAAGTCCTGCTATGAAAAATGGTTCAGCACTGCCAGCGATGGAACTTAGTATGCACAGCAGGCCATCCAGCTGCAACAGAAGACAAGTAAACCAAAACACGCAATTTATGTCAGCTCATTCCTTACATAAAGACCATTTCCCTGAGTTCCAAGCACCTGGCAGGACAGAACTCATTTTGCACTTGTCCGCATAGGTTCAGCACAAGTCCAATGGAGTCAGAGTTGAGTTGATTTCATTGTGGTTTGTTTCATAGGTCATCAACAATAACATGAGGAACGGCTTAGGGAGCTGGGTATGTTTAGCCTGGAGAAGAGAAGGTTACGGGGTGATATGATAGCCATGTTCAAATATATAAAAGGATGTCATATAGAGGAGGGAGAAAGGTTGTTTTCTGCTGCTCCAGAGAAGCGGACACAGAGCAATGGATTCAAACTACAAGAAAGAAGATTCCACCTAAACATTAGGAAGAATTTCTTGACAGTAAGAGCTGTTCGACAGTGAAATTTGCTGCCAAGGAGTGTGGTGGAGTCTCCTTCTTTGGAGGTCTTTAAGCAGAGGCTTGACAGCCACCTGTCAGGAATGCTTTGATGGTGTTTCCTGCTTGGCAGGGGGTTGGACTGGATGGCCCTTGTGGTCTCTTCCAACTCTATGATTCTATGATTCTATTCTATGATTCTATGCTCATTTTTTACAATATTAAAACACAAAAGTGGCAAATATATGCAAAATAATAATAATACTTTCATATCTCTATATCTCTGGAGGTCTGGCAGAGATATAGAGATATTATAGAAAGGAAAACACCGAGGTGGTTATCACCAACTGAAATACTTGCCATAAAAAAGGTGAACATGCAGTCAAATTGGGTTACATATGAAGATTTACTAGTAGAACCAGAAAAAGGATGGAGAATGAAATCTTATGAAGAAGTAGCAGGAAAATTTACAAGCTGGATACAGTACCACCAAGTCTATGATATGTTTAATAAGGAAAAGAGGAGAGAAGGATTTGACAAGGAGAAATCTAAATATCAAACGGAAATAATAGAGAAAAATACCAAAATGTTTTCCAAGATGTATGATATGTTATTAGAATGGTTTACCAAAGATGAAGAAGTGAAAGAGGTCATGATCAAATGGGCGATGGATTTTGGTTATAACATCCAATTAGATAAATGGTTTAGACTCTGGAGGCAAGATATGAAATTCACCGCATGTACAATTTTTAAGGAGAATATCATGAAGATGATGTACCGGTGGTACATTACCCCGGTAAAATTATCAAAAATGTATAGAGTTAAAAGCAACAAATGTTGGAAATGTCTAACTGAAAAAGGTGACCTCTTTCACATGTGGTGGGGCTGCAGGAAGGCGAAAGTGTATTGGGAATCAATATATAACGAGCTCAAGAAAATGCTAAGATATACCTTTCCCAAAACACCAGAAGCCTTCCTGCTAGGCCTAGTAGATGATGGAATTAAAAAGGAAGACAGAACATTATTCTTATACGCCACAACAGCGGCAAGAATTCTATGGGCCCAGAAGTGGAAAATGGAAGATGTCCCCAGTGTAGATGAGTGGAGACTAAAACTAACGGAATATTTAGAACTAGCAAAGTTGTCAGGGAGAGTTAGAGAACAAAAAGACCAAAAACTTCGCAAAGATTGGAAGAATTTTATTGAATATATTAAACAATGTTCAAGTGTAGATACACACACAGGAATAGAAAGTACGCTTGTAATGTAATAAAACTAACAAAAAATGACATAAAAAGATAAATTAGATATGGTTAAAGATAAAATTTAAAAAAGCGAATGAATGAGGTGAAATCTGAAAACTGGAACAGACGGTGAGGGAAGTCCAAAATACTCGGCAGAGTATACGCAGAGATGTTAAATTGTATGTATTTATTATATGTTATTTTCGTTGGAAAAAAAAATTTCTTTCTTAATCAATAAAAAGATTTTGCAAAAAAAAAAAAAGGAAGTCAAACGGCTTCCTCTGCGTGTATTTGAATTTTCTTGGTTGACTTTGGAGACCAGGGGCGTAGCAACGGGGGGCGGGGGGCGGGTTGCCCCGGGTTCCACCCCAGAGGGGGGTGAAACTTTTTTTAAAAAATTTTTTTTTAATTTTTTTTTATTTTTTTTAAACTTCATTGAAAAAAAGAGATCATAGACACACACACACACAACCCCCCACACCTCACAAAGTGGCACCATCAGAGGGGGGTGACACTTTTTATTTTTATTTTTTTATTTTTTATCATTTTTATCCTTTTTTTATTTATTTTAACTTTACTGGAAAAAAAGAGATAATAGACACACACACACACAACCCCCACACCTCACAAAGTGGCACCATCAGAGGGGGGTGACACTTTTTATTTTTATTTTTTTTATTTTTTATCATTTTTATCATTTTTTTATTTATTTTAACTTTACTGGAAAAAAGAGATAATAGACACACACACACACAACCCCCCACACCTCACAAAGTGGCACCATCAGAGGGGGGTGACACTTTTTATTTTTATTTTATTTTTATTTTTTTATCATTTTTTTATTTTTTTATTTTAACTTTATTGGAAAAAAAGAGATAATAGACACACAAACACACACAACCCCCCACACCTCACAAAGTGGCACCATCAGAGGGGGGTGACACTTTTTATTTATTTATTTTTATATTATTATTATTATTATTATTTATTTATTTATTTTTATTTTAACTTTATTGGAAAAAAGAGATAATAGACACACACAAAACCCCCACACCTCACAAAGTGGCACCATCAGAGGGGGTGACACTTTTTATTTTTATTTTTTTTATTTTTTTACATTATTATTATTATTATTTATTTATTTATTATTTTAACTTTATTGGGGGAAAAGAGATAATAGACACACACACACCAAAAAAAAACCCACACCTCGCAAAGTGGCACCATCAGAGGGGGGTGACACTTTTTATTTTTATTTTTATTTTTTAAAAATTAAAGTGGTGGGGGGTGACAAAAAAAATTCCGCCCCGGGTACCACCTGGGCTTGCTACGCCTCTGTTGGAGACCACCCTTTGCGGCTCAGTTGTCAAACATTTCGTAAGTCAAACGGTCTTCCGGAACAGATTACGTTCAACAACCGAGGTGCCACTTCAGATGCAATGTATTTATATTTACAGGTACATGCTTATCGAGCATGGGCTTAATTGAAGATTACAGCTTCTTCCTTAAGCATTCAAAGAAACAGTATCTCTCTCTTTCCAGTATTTGCACTCAGCCTTTTGTACATTAGGCAGTTGGCCATGTGGTTCCTTCTGAGAGGTTTCCACTTTCTCCTTCCAGAAGACTTCTCCTTCCTGCTTCTTTGGGCGAGTATAAACTTCTGTACTTCTTTCTGTCACAGTGCACACACACAACCTGCCACTTGGAGAAGGGTTGTGGCTCAGAGGCAGAACATCTTCTTTGCACACAGCAGCAGGTCCCAGTTTCAATTCCTGGCATCTCCAGATACGACTGGGGGAGACCCCTGTCTCAGCTCCTGAAGAGTTGCTGTGAGTCACTGTAGTGTTAGATGGGTGAGTGGTCTGACTCAAAATAAGGTATCTTATGTAACTCTCCCACCCACCCTGGGTTCATGTTATTCAATCCACTGGTACACACTGGTACAGTGTGGTGTAGTGGTTAAGAGCGGTAGACTCGTAATCTGGGGAACCGGGTTCGCGTCTCCACTCCTCCACATGCAGCTGCTGGGTGACCTTGGACTCGTCACACTTCTTTGAAGTCTCTCAGCCCCACTCACCTCACAGAGTGTTTGTTGTGGGGGAGGAAGAGAAAGGAGAATGTTAGCCGCTTTGAGACTCCTTCAGGTAGTGATAAAGCGGGATATCAAATCCAAACTCTTCTACTGGTACAGAAACAATCACATGGGGATCACTAGCAGTGTTGTCCCCTGTCCTGTATAAAATAGGATTGTCTCGTATTTCAATGTAGAATGCTATGTCCTGTATTAATACAGTGTTGTCCTGTACTTCAGGTCTTCTCTCTCTCTCTCTCTCTCTCTCTCTCTCTCTCTCTCTCTCAGAGCTATTTTGTTAACTTTCATTTAATATTATGGCATCTCATGAGAATATGTAAGTTTGAATAAAGGCCACCTTTTTACACCAGTGGCCAGTGACAGAGTGTGCAGAAAATAAGGGAGAAGGGAAGACCACTTATGAAGGACGTGATGGTGAAAGCATACAATTGTGGACTGGCTAGCAGTCCCTGCTGACACCGCCCAGCCATTGTATGCCTACCCTGAGTGCTAGCGAATAAGACACTGGGCACGTATATGGTGCTGACCGAGACACCCACAGTCTCCACTGCTGCCCCCTAATGGCAATTGATAAGGTTGCTCCACAGCAATACAGTGGTACCTCGGGTTAAGTACGCTTTAGGTTAAGTACGCTTCAGGTTAAGAACTCCGCTAAGAACAGAAATCGTGCTCTGGCGGCGCAGCAGCAGGAGGAGGTCCCATTAGCTAAAGTGGTGCTTCAGGTTAAGTACGCTTCAGGTTAAGAACGGACCTCCGGAACGAATTAAGTTCTTAACCCGAGGTACTACTGTAGTAACTTGGTGGTTGTTGGACAAGCACTGGCCACCAGTTTTTGCCGTTGCTTTGCCCCACGTATTTTCCAGAACTGGCTGCACATGCAGTTATGCTAGAATATTTATCTTTTGGAGGATCTTTTTCTAATGTCTCTGAATAATTGTGGTATTTTATTTTAAATTGGCTATTGTGTTTGAAAGGTCTTCTAAGTGCCAAGATTTATTTTGTGCACACCTGCCCCTCTGTTTGTTTCTCCCTTGATAGGCTCCTAATGAGCACTATGGATCAGTCGTCATCACCTGCTTTTCCCTCAGGCGAGCCTGACCCCTGGCTTTTGGCTGAAGATTCAGTCCCTTTCTCTCCTTTGCTGATTCCCTCATGTCCTTCCCTCATATTATTATTATTATTTTGGCTGGAGACGATGATTTGTCTTCCCTTCTACTTGGTGTTCTCTCTCTTCTCTCTTTCTCTCTTTCTTTCTCCCTCTCTCCCTTTCCCTCTCTCTGTCTCTCTGCTATGGAAGAGGCTTCCTTTCCTAACTGCTGAGCAAGCAGAACCATGAACTCCTTGTAAACTTCCTGCTTTCTAGTTTCCTTTATTTTTTAATAGGGGGAAAATCCCTGTCAGTTCCCCCCATCACTGCTTTCAGTTTACTGTCCATGTGTCTCATGTTGCATAAATAAAAATGCCAAGGGAAACATGGTTCACTTTAGACCCTACCTGCCCACAGACTGTCTCACCAGAGTGGTGCATGCTCTAGTTATCTCCCGCTTGGACTACTGCAATGCTCTCTACGTGGGGCTACTTTTGAAGGTGACCTGGAAACTACAACTAATCCAGGATGCAGCAGCTATACTGGTGACTGGGAATGGCTGCCGAGACCATATAACACCGGTCCTGAAAGACCTACATTGGCTACCAGCACATTTCCAAGCACAATTCAAAGTGTTGGTGCTGACCTTTAAAGCCCAGTATACCTGAAGGAGCGTCTCCACCCCCATCACTCAGCCCAGACACTGAGGTCCAGCTCCGAAGGCCTTCGGGTTAGAAGTGAGGTTACAGGAAGCCAGCCAGAGGGCTTTTTGGTAGTGCCCCCCCTCTTTGGAACTCCTTCTCATCAGATGTCAAGGAAATGAACAACTATCTGACTTTTAGAAGACATTTGAAGGCAACCCTGTATTGGGGAAAAAAATTAATGACTAATGTTTTACAACTTTTTATGTGCTATAAGCCGCCCAGAGTGTCTGGGGAGACCCAGACAGATGGGTGGGGTATAAACAATAAAATAATTACAGGTATGTAGCCGTGTTGGTCTGTCATAGTCAAAACAAAATAAAAAATAAAAAAATTCCTTCCAGTAGCACCTTAGAGACCAACTAAGTTTGTTCTTGGTATGAGCTTTCGTGTGCATGCACACTTCTTCAGATACACTGAAACAGAAGTCACCAGACCCTTATATATAGTGAGAGGGACCCTTATATATTATATATAGTGTTGACGTATATATGTCAACAGGTTTACGACAGCTATCAGTCTATCACCCATTCCCACCACCCTTCTGAGTAATACCCCTCCCCACCCTCTCACTATATATAAGGGTCTGGTGACTTCTGTTTCAGTGTATCTGAAGAAGTGTGCATGCACACGAAAGCTCATAGCAAGAACAAACTTAGTTGGTCTCTAAGGTGCTACTGGAATAAATAGAGAAGTATATTGGTTAAGCTGTTAGTATATAGAAACTGCTAGAGAAATATCAAAGAAATGAAATTCAGATGGGGGGGCGGGGGAAGTCACCCAACCATATGAAGAATAAGTTATGAATGTAAGAACTTATTGTTCTTTTTTCTCTCTTTTTTCTTTTTTATCTTATGTATAAAATGTTTTACCATGTTATCTTTGTTAAAAATCTTACAAAACCAATAAAAAAAATTTATTATTATTTTAAAATAAAGTATTTGCAACAGCATTATTCAGTATTATAATGCTGCAAAAAAAATGTCAAAGCATATCCTAATAACTGAGCCCACAAATATAATTCAATAGAGTATATTGTCCATATTGTACTGTATTGTTTAAGTTTACCTTGCCTTTCCCTTCAAAAATCTCATTTTAACATTTTTCTGCTAGGAATCTGGAGAAGCCATTAACAAACATCTGTACTCCTTAGAGAGAGCACATACTGGTCTAAGCTGGATAGTCCTGCCTTGTAACCTCATTTCGAAATCTGGAGACAACATGGGACTAAGCATTTTACCGCACACTTGGGCCTATGCTGACAGAGGAGTGCCAAATTCTACTGGCTCTTCAATAGTTCTTCCGCAGCAGAATTCTTTTGGGAGAAAATAAGCCCGGTTGGGGGGGGGGAGGAAGGAATTGGCGAAGATGGCGATTGGAAAGGAAATCTCAGGAAATCTGGGGGCTGAATAAAACTGCTGTCTTCATTAGAAGTGGGGGGGGGGATTCAGATCAGTCTGCATTTTAATGCCCTGAGACCTCCAAGTATAGGGCGGTATATAAATTCAAATAATAATAATAATAATAAATCCATTCTTCCTGAAAGAATATGCAAAGTGGAATGCAGCTGCCCCTCCAAATTCACAGTTCTTTAAATTCTGCAATGCAGTTCTCCAAAGGAAGAAAGTATGCAAAATGCTTATATTGGGAGTGATGTCCTTAGAAAGGCCTGTATATTTGCGAAAATTACATGCAAAGATTCATAACATACAAAAATTGTTTTGAGGTTTTATTTACAATTAAGTGGTATATGAATCCTGCTCAACAAATGAATTATATTTAGGGAAATTGTTTGCAAAAATGCATAGATTATGGAAAATCGCATACCCTGCCAAAATGTGTATATTAAGAGGAATGCGCTGTAAAACGCTGACAAATTTTCATGAGGACTTAAAATAACAAAAATCAGACTGATGAAGAAATGTGGAAAACTCAACTTGATGAATGGAAGAACAAGAAACCGATAGAAACCAAAGCTGGTAGGTTTGTACACCCCTAGGGATCATAGCGTCAAATTTCCCACTATAAATAGACATGATGAACAATGGTTGTGAAGACCCCATCAGGGCTTCCGCTTCTTCTCTACTTCATTATACAAGATCACTATCGCTTTTTCCTCTCTTTTCAAGGGGCTTCGCACAATCATTGGCACAGTGCAGACTGCATCCTGACTCAGTGCTGGTCAATAAAGGGCTTCCAGGTGGCCCTAAAGTGAGTTACTGAGTTCTTCCCATAGCTGTCAACCCTCCCTTTTTTGGCGGGAAACTCCCTTACTCCAATGCCGTTTCCCGCTGCTATCCCGGATTGTTGATATCCCTTAAATTTCCCGGATTTCAAAGGAAGCAGCTCCTCTCCCTTCCTGCTGGCCAGGGAGGCTCCTCAGCTGCGTTGCTCGGCTGCCAATAAGGAGTCTGAGACCGACTGGGGGCGGAGCTTGCATGCCTTGTGCAGCCAGACCCTCATGCCCAACCAGACAGACAGCCTGCCTGCCGTCTACGCTCTCGCTCTTCCGCTCACCCGTTCACGCGCAGCCTCTGGAGCGCAGAGTGGCGAGGCTACTTAGTGCCATTGCACCGCCCTGGCGGCATCCCTTATTTTCAAATCCGAAAGTTTGAAAAAAATCCCTTATTTTCAAATCCAAAAGTTGACAGCTATGGTTCTTCCTCGACTGGAACATGTGAGGAATTTCATAGATGGGCCAAAGAATAAAAGTAACAATGTTTTAGAGATAGGTTTCATGGCCATGAAAGTCTGCTAATGCCCCCCCCTCCCACCCAAAAAATAATAATCCCAAAGCCATCTTAAACGAAGGCAAATTAAAATGATATGAAATGAATTCCAGTGACTATTAAAATCCTGCATCCCTATGTCTAAATCATTTGAAATGTTCATGTTTCTTAGTGCATAGTGTTTGGTTCCTAATTGGTCCACTAGAGGATGCTATTTGCTTCCAAATATAAGGGCACTCTGAGTAGGTTTTACTCTCTCTCTCTCTGAATTACCTTGGGGGGGGGGAATCAAAGAAAGCTATTGGACTTTACAACTACTTCCCATATGTGAATATATTTAACAAATAGATGGTGATGTGAAGGCTTCTTCTCATAATTCCGTGTCTAACATAGGGATTTGAAACAATCATCTAAGATCCAGGCTTAATTTAGACTTGAGACAAAGAAAAAACCAGCAACTTTGAAATCAGACGTTTCCTAAAAGAGACATTAATTTAACGTAAACCTTTGAAGCCCACCTTTGTGCTCACACTTTAAAGTTTGCAAAACAAAACAAAACACCTTTATGTTTTTTGAATAATAATTTTTAAAAAAACACACACACCAGTGTGAACACATAGTGACAGTGAGCATTTGGTGATTCGGTCAGCATAGCACCTAAAGTGGATGTGCTCTCCGTTAGAAACCTTTGTAATGCATAGGACTTCCTGAAATCTGAGAAGGCAGATCCCTCAAGAGAAAAGGTGGGAGGCCGTAGATTTAAGGATCTACTATTTACGTGGTCAGGCGGAGTCCCCCCGAACCCCAGGCAGCCCCTGAGGGAAATAACGAAACGTGACAACGTTCTATGGGATTAAATTGGCCACAACTTTATTAATATTCAGATGTAGGGAGACCTTGGCTCAGGCATTGGGTGTTTATCCTTCCCAGCCCCCCAGCCGGGGTTCTGGGTAATTTTCAGGGTTATCCAGCATGTGTGGGGAGTGGGCTAGCTCTGGAGAACATATGTTCAAGCAGATAGCCCGCCCCCCTTGTTTGCCGCCGCTGAAGGGGGAGGGCAATGCCTCCCCCTAAGACCCCTTTAACGGGAACCCTGGTATCGCCGCCGCAATGGGGGCGGGGGTCACCGCCCCACACCCCCCATTTTAGGTAGATGACTAAAGGATTCCGCCCAAGGCCTGTAACAGCCACCCGAGACCACAATATCGCAGTCTCGCCCCCAAGACTACCTACACCTGAACAGACGCTTCGCATTCCGCCATCCAATCCAAAAGGCCATGCCTAATGTCGCTCAGCCAATGATCATTACCAATGTTTGAAAGGTGCACGCCGTCGGGCCTAAAGAGTTCCTTCCTGTATACTTTGATGCTGGGATGTTTCACCACGCGACCCCCAATGCGCGAGGTTGCCGCTCGCAATGCTCTATTTATTTTTTCAACAGCATAATTAAGGCTAATAGGTGTGAGGTTGTCGCGCCATTGCAAGCGTGGGAGAAGTTCCGACCAGAATATAGTGATGGTAGGGTGCATGGCATGTGAACTCCTGTTGTGTACTGTATGTTCCCTCCTTCTACCTGGTCAATCCCCCTGGCAACACCTCCCTAGCTGTGATTGGGCGGCTGCTGGAGTAGGTGGAGACCACAGGTATCCAGACCCAACTGCCAGGAGCTGCAACGTGATCCCAGGAGGCTACTCACGACCACGCAAAATGTGCACCCCATTTGATGTGGGGAATGGTCATTCTGTGGCTCTTTGCTCTAGAAACACACAGCAGCTCTCAAGTTCACCATCATGTGTGCAAAGCATGCATATGGTAACAAGAAATGCTTAACTTGTAAGTCACCAAACCAAATGGAACCTACTCGCAAGTCACTAGTGAGCAATATGCTTAGATCTTATCTTATCTTCTATTTTATTTTCTTGCTGGAAAAGAGCCCCCCCCCTTCTCCTTGAGGGTGAACACTGGAGTCATGCTGCTCTGGCAAGTTAAGTGGTTCGGGGGCTGTCCAGAAGCAGTTTGGGGAAATTCTTCTCCAGCTTCAATTTTAATTCAAATTGGAGAAGAATTGAGGGACTTGATGCCTTTTCTTCTAAGAAAGCATTATGAGCCTCCAAAACCTGCTTAACAAATGCAGCCTAAGTGAATGAATCAGGTTTTTTTTAAAAAAGAAAGATAACTAGCAGACAACTCTGAAGTTAAAGCCACACAAGAAAAGTTCCATTTGACCTACATTCAGAAACTGCTGATCAGTGAGATCTGAAAGACTACATCAGACTCTGAAATTAATTTATTTCATATTACATTGCACAAGTGCAGCCATTAAAGAAAGAATGCCCCATTATAAGTTAATTTTAAAATGCAAAATGAAATTACTGGGAGAGAATGTGATCCAGCCAAAAATTAAGCACTTTTAAATCTCATTGATCTCCATTCCATATGTTTCACTTCCTGTGTCTGATGACTGGAGTGGTTCTTTTCTGTTCCCTGTTGCAACTTGTCTTCTGTGCACTCTCCTTTCTCCACTCACCTCTGGCCTGGTTCGTAGGACAGCTGAGAGTGGTTGGGGGAAGCATTGCTATAGTATCCATAAGCACAGTATCCAAATATTGAGATGTAACAGTTCCATTCTGTTCTGTCAGGCTGCATCTGTAGTATTGTGTCCAGTGTGGACGCGGGTAGCGCTGTGGTCTAAACCACTGAGCCTCTTGGGCTTGACAATCGAAAGGTCGGCGGTTCGAATCCATGCAACCGGGTGAGCTCCCGTTCCTCTGTCCCAGCTTCTGCCAACCTAGAAGTTCGAAAGCATGTTAGTGCAAGTAAATAAATACCGTATTTTTCGCTCCATAAGGCGCACCTGAATATAAGACGCACCTAGTTTTAGAGGAGGAAAGGGGGAAAGCCCTGCTTTTTTGAGGATCAGCTCAAAGTGGTGCAGCTTTTTTTGCAAAGGGAAAAGCCCTGTTTTTTTGAGGATCAGCTCAAAGTGGTGCAGCTTCTTTTTCAAAGAGGAAAAGCCCCATTTTTATGGGGTTCAACTCACAGTTTGCAGCTTCTAGTCCTACAGGTAAGGGAGCCATTTCTACAGTTTCCAGACAGATAATCTAATCAGCCAGTCACATGTCGCTGGGGAAACAAACAGCCTCCCTCTGCATTCAACAATGGAGGCCTGGGCAAGGGGGTGGGGCTGGAAAGAGAGCCTTATCTCTCTCTCGGATCGCTTCCTAAACAGCTGTTCAGCGGCTTCCTTTCAATACCCTCTTCTCTCTTTGTAAAAAAAGAGCACAATCTGCTTTTGGCCCCTAGGCAATTTGGCTCCAGGGACCATGCATTCGCTCCATAAGATGCACAGACATTTCCCCTTACTTTTTCAGAGGAAAAAAGTGCATCTTATGGAGCGAAAAATACGGTAGGTACCGCTGCGACTGGAAGGTAAATGGCGTTTCCGTGCGCTCTGGTTTCCATCACGGTGTTTCATTGCACTACAAGTGGTTTATTCATGCTGGCCCCATGACCTGGAAAGCTGTCTGCAGCCAAACGCCGGCACCCTTGGCCTGAAGGGACATGAGTTATGCACCCCATAGTCATCTTTGACTGGACTTAATCATCCAGGAGTCCTTTACCTTTATTGTGTCCAGCTCTAGGCCCATATTAAGAGAGATATTGACGAACCACAGGGGGTCCAGGGGAGCACAGCTAGTATGGTAGAAACCATGTTCTTGAAAGTGCCGGGTGTGTTTAGCCTACAGAAGAGACCATTGCGACAGTGGTAGAGGTGTACCTATGCAGAACATGAGTGAGACTTGTTGTCTATTGTTCCAAAGAGCAAGCAAATGGCTAGAATTTTTAGATTTTGGCCAAACTTCAGAGGAACTTCCTAACAACCTTCAACAACATCCATAAATTGATTTATTCATTGAAAAATATGCATGCCCAGCTATCCTCCTTTAGTTTGAGGTGGTAGCATTTAAACTATTCTTGTAGAATTCATGACCTGTAGTAACTTAAGATTGCAGGTCATCCCAGTGTATGGCATACAGGGTGAAGCTGGTAATTCCATCTATGGCCACTTTCACACCGTTTAAATGCCCTCTCTTTGATGTGCGGAAGGGAATAGCGGATGGAGACTGCCCGGCATCAGAGGCAATCTGCAGAAGTTCCCAAAGCAAGGAGGGAAGCCAAGAGAATATGAAATCTATAAACTAGGAAGACATGGGCAGAGAGCAAAAGGCACCTTGCAAAGCAAGAGGCGGGACTCTAATCTGGGAATGTAATCCCTTTTGTTTTCCTCCCAGTTAAAGAGGGATTTTTCCTGTCTTTGCGCTCCCCCTGGGAATACTGTAACTTAAAGCCCTCTTCTAGCCAAGCACTTCTTCTTATTTTGGATTGAATAGTCCTTGCCAGTCCCTTTGTCCCATGGGACAAGGAAAGCCCCAGCATTGAGTTGACTGCCTCAATTCCATGGTCTGGCCTGCCTGTGATCTAAACCCAGAGAGACCCTGTTACATCAGTAAAAAGACCCTGGAAGTCCATTACACCTGTCTTTTTTTGAAAGTTGCAATAACTCTGTTTCAGGTGACCTTTAAATTGGCCATGTTGTTCATCTGTGGGAAATTTTTTCCTGTTGATTTTATGAATGATATATTACAAAATTTGTGATTTATTTGTCCCTTGGGAGTTTCAGGGACAGCTGTTTTATTTTGTTAAAGCTGATGTGCGCATATTTTAAGGTGTACTCTTATTTTAATGTGAGAGGTGCCTTGGAGCAATTTTTATTTGGAAAGATGACATAAAAATATTTTTAAAAATACAATAAAATAAAATAAAAGCCCATAAGCCTCCAGTTTGCCCAGGACAGCTTTAAGTACTCTGGTATTAATTTGTTTCAGGTCTTAAAAATCAAAACCATTAGTCTGAATCCAGGGTAGGTCTTTTAATACTGGCAAAATGGACTGAAACCAGGATGTCCTACTAAAACTTATTTATTGTTCGTCAGCCTCATCATACATGTATTTTTATATACTTATGACAGAAGGAAGATATCAAGGAAAGCACTCACTCCAAACATTATATCCTAATAATTCTCTTGGCATCAATATTAGGCCACCCATGCAAACAGCATCATGTTGTATGAATAACAGTGTAGCAGAAATCAGATCATTCTCTTAATTTTGTTTCTCCCCCCACAATGCCAATATACAGCCAAATGTGCAAACAAACATTGCTCCTAGCATTAGCCACCAAGATATGTATTTTTAAACTGCATATGGGACCTATTGCCTTTACTGAGAATTTTATGTTTAGGCTCCATTGATGTCTGCTTTGTAAGGAAGTGTATATTTTTTTTAATCAAAAATTTTATTGATTTTAACACTTTTAAGCACTTTACATTACCGTTAAATTTTCATCCTTCCCCCCCCCTCACTGGGGGAAGCAAATTTCCATTCCCCTCTCTCATTGGGAAAAACAGTTGACATTTCACATTTAACGTACTTAACATACTTCATATCATTGCTTAAAGGTAAAGGTAAAGGGACTCCTGACCATTAGGTCCAGTCGTGTCCGACTCTGGGGTTGCGGCGCTCATCTCGCTTTATTGGCCGAGAGCCGGCATACAGCTTCCGGGTCATGTGGCCAGCATGACTAAGCTGCTTCTGGCGAACCAGAGCAGCACACGGAAACGCTGTTTACCTTCCCACCAGAGTGGTTCCTATTTATCTACTTGCACTTTGACGTGCTTTTGAGCTGCTAGGTGGGCAGGAGTTGGGACCGAGCAACGGGAGCTCACCCCGTGGCAGGGATTCGAACCGCCGACCTTCTGATCAGCAAGCCCTAGGCTCTGTGGTTTAACCCACAGCGCCACCTGGGTCCCACATATCATTGCTTAAGTCTGGCCTATTTCTCTAGGCCAGTCTTTCTTCCTCAATTTCATTTTTCGGTTGACTTCCTCAGGTTCCCCCTGTTGATTTCATCATCTATCCTCTTTATCAGTTTTCCGAATTTTTCCACACAATCATAAAATACCAAAAACATTTTACTAACTTTAACAATCCTAATTCTGCACCTTGGCTCCTAGTTACTTCTGATACTTTCCTACACCCTTAACATTTTCCCTAACTCAAACCTAATTTTAATCTCCTAAATTTCCTCTTTTGACACCCTTTCCTCCCTCTGGTCTCAGAATCTTTAGCTAATTTTTCCACCTCTATCCTTCTAATTCCTTACCATATGTTCCTTAACGCCAGTATCCAAATCCAATCATTTAAGCCAGTTGTACAGGAAAAACCAAATCAACATATATCCACTTTAACCCACTCCAGCCCTCCCACATTGTAAGGAAGTGTATAACAGTCAACTAAGTTAACTCTCCCACATATTAAGAATCACAGGCGACCCAAACAGGGTTAAACCTATTCATTTTGTTTTTCTCATTTGCACCATCTCATACTTCATATCTTTCCTACAAAAGTCAAAAGTTCTGTGCTATTTCACATGCCTCTCCCATTGCACCTGCAGGAATGATCTCAACATTTAAATGCATCACAAAAAAAGTATTAGGGTTTGACCCAAAATTAAAGCAAACAGAGAAAAGCTATTAACCTCAAGGAACTAAATGACCACAGATTCTTTACTTTTGCCATTCAGAACCTCCTGGAATGTAAATAGTTTTAAAATGACTCTGTATTAACACAAAAGAGTTGTTTAGTGTTATCATTGGGCTTAGTGGCATCATTAGAGACCAGATATCCGAGGTATGAATTTTTGTACCTATTGACACAATAACCTTACATGATAATGTAAGGAGAAAGTTCCATTGTCTTGATGGAACATGTTAGTTGATATCTCCCAAAGAGTCAATAATGAATATGATCATGTAGAGATGAGATACAACCAGCATTGTTACGGCCTGTTTACCTGTTTATTGAATATTCAAACAGATTACCTGTTTACTGAATATCCTTCATGATCTGTTTGTACAATGTTTTCGTGGAGAAGTTTAATGACATTGTCTATTTATTGAGCATCTATTCAGATTTTCTGGTGGGGAGGCTATATATCATTGCATGAAGCAATTTGTTACCCCACAATTTCTAGTTCATTGTTCCATCACTTTCCTTATTGTAAAAAGTCTGAGGTTTTTGTTTCTAAATATTTTATTAAAGCTTTTTCATAGTAGAATAAGATAAAATAAACTAATCTAAACAGAAACAGAAAGAAAACTGAAAATGCAGAGCCCTCTCTCAAAGGTAACTCTTAACCCATGTCTCATACAGATATTGGTGGACCCTCACCTGGGAGGTTTCCATTCTTCTCCCAGTTTCTCTATCCCTGAGAAGTCTTCCCTTCCCTGCCTCTCACTCAGGGTCCTTCCACCAACCATCCACCACCTTCATGTGTGTGTAATCCTTGGACCCTCAAAATGGCTCAGAGCAGAGGATACCAAAGGAAAGCAAAAATATAGAAGAAAGGAAAGGAAAGGAAGAAAAAAAAGAAAAATTAAAAGGACTTCAAATTTTCCGTTTGTCAGTTACATAAAATAAATTATTCAAAATATTCACTCTAGAATGACACCTAACCATTAAGCAATATTTTCCTAATCTTCCAACCCAAATTTCTCAGATTAATTCCTTTTCCTTTTCACACAAAAAGTCCAAAATGGGTTCTCTGATTATTGTTAGTAATAAATGTCGGCAATGGTTTTTCTCTAATCAAACGTATCAACTTTGTCTCCAATAAATTCAACAACCATTCCTCCATATTAAACAATAATAAGTCTGTCCATCTCTACTGTGATCATATATTAAAATGATATCCCATGGTTGTTTTATTGTTGTGTATTCACTAATTTGCAGTCTGTTGTGCATCTTCTGTTCTCATGTCATGTCGTATTTGCCATGGTTTCCCATCATGATTTAAAATATTACGCCATTTCCATTGCTTCTATTCTTTTCCCAAGAAAAGAGCCAGACATTTGATAGGCTTCTCCTCTGAATTCTCTCCAAGTTGTACACAGAGTCCTTTCTCCCTCAACTCTCTCTCTCTCTCTTCCAACTTCTTCTCTCCATCCATGCTTCATTCCACTCCTCCAACATCACAACTCCCCCATTTGGTTGTTTCATTCCTCTAAACAGCTCTGTGAAGGACTTTTCCATTTCACCATCCTGATCTAGCAATCCTTTCTCCTCCAAAGTCTCTGTGTCCTCTTTAATTCCAGTTTCCATTTCATTCCTCTCTGCTTCTCTTTCATTCACCATTTCGTCAATCTTAGATCTAATCACTTTTATTTGCTCACCAAACCTTTGCTGAAGGATGTCAACAGTCAGTAGAATATCCAACGATATATTTGCCACACTGAATGCTCTTGTTCTTATTAACATTACACCTCCCATCTCCACCTTAAGTTCTTCTCTTATCAAAACGCATCCCTTTCCAAACAGAGGAAGTATGAAGAGGCAAAATTATTTTTGATTCAATAATGCAACTCTTTTGTCAAGAAAACAGAGAAAATAAAAATTCTTCAAACTCAGAACTCCCTTCTTTGGCTCAAAAACTTTATTGGCTCAGACAATTAGAACCTGTTGTTTGTTCTGCCTTCAGCCCTTTCATGAACAACTCTTCTTAAAGCCAGGAAGGAGTTCACACACCAGATGTAAATTTCCATTGACAAACCTCTCTCAGTCATAAATTATTACCATCTCAGAAATAATTGAAAAAGGGAGGCTATTGCAGACCCCATGAATACATGTCGTTGGATGCACTCACTTCAGGCCGTGCTAAATATCGATAAGGCACAGAACTTAATGTTTTGTTTGCTATTGTCAGGTATTGCAATTTATTCATTAGAAGTGATGTGAATATGACATTGCCTCAGCATGATACCGCAAATATGCCAACAACACAGGCCTTAAATCCAGCATGTGCATTGGATGACATTTCTTCCCACAATTGGACCTGGCACAAAATGGAGTCCCTAGCAGCCAGACTCCATTTTACCTATACCCAGTTTACCTATCAAGGCAATTTTACAGTGCCCAGAGAAATATATACTACCAGCTGGCTATGCTGAGTAGGTACTTTCTTTGGGGCCAGATTTAAGGATCTTATGTTGGTATTCACTAACATTTTCAGACATGACTGAGCAACGTCTAAAGCAGGGGTCAGCAAACTTTTTCAGCAGGGGGCCAGTCCACTGTCCCTCAGACCTTGTGGGGGGCCGGACTATATTTTTTGGGGGGGGGAATGAATGAATTCCTATGCCCAACAAATAACCCAGAGATGCATTTTAAATAAAATAACACATTCTACTCATGTAAAAACACGCTGATTCCCGGACCGTCCGTGGGCTGGATTTAGAAGGCGATTGGGCCAGATCTGCCCCCTGGACCTTAGTTTGTCTACCCATGGTCTAAAGACTGGAAGACTCCTTGACAGTCAGTATGCGTAGTACTGATCCATATGGACCAATGTTCTGACTCATAAAAAGTGATCTCCCTGAAGTAGTGCAAATACAGTAAATCTGTTGTTTGCCATTGCCAGGTTGAGCCCTGCTGACTCATAAGTCAAGTGATCCTGGGAACCTCAGAAATGGGTCCAGCTTTCCGACCAAACTAACCAAGAACCCCGCTAGCTAAACTGCTCAATACAGTTCCTGGCCTGGTGTGTATTGTATATACATAGGAGCTATAATTTGCCTTCGTACTTTCTTAGCACTCCAAAATACATCCAAAATACAAATACAACTTTCCTTCCCAGCCACAACATGACTAATTTGACTTTGCTCACCTAGCGGTGCGTCTTATTTTGTTATTACTCTGAACTCTGGTAATAGCTGCTGTTGTCTTTAATCAACCCACTGAGCAAATCAAATGGCAATCCACCTAATGCAATAACGCATTAGCCACACGAAAATTATTTGATCTCCTTCAAGGAACAATTTGCTGAGTTTCCTCCTTTCCCTCTTGCGCTGTGTCTGAGCCTCTTCACTCCTGCTACAGATCAGGATCACTCAGTTAAAGAGCAGGAGAGCAGGAGGCGCAGCCATAAAGAAGAAATAGAATGGGCTTAAATTTTAAAAGATATAATTTTGGGGGGTCTTTTTCCCTATAATTAATTCTATTTGTTATGGGACTGGGAACTTTTTGTGAAACTCGGCAAAGTGGGCTGTCCTTTGTGTTTGTCCGTAAGAGGGGCTGGAGTGAGTAGAGATGATGGGGTGAACCACTAAGACTCAAGTGGACTGTGAAAGGGGCTTTGGATTTTCCCAGGCACAGCTGAATCTATTCTTTTACACAGCAGTGTGACGTTTCCCAGTCTCCAAAGGTTTAACTTCTCAAGGGAAATTGTGTCACGTGGTCAACCATTTATAGGTTGAAAATGGAAAGCAGTTGATTTTGACTACATTAGCCAAAGGGATGCTCAGCGAGTTTAGAGCACATAGGAAGAGGGCAATCAGTGGGTCGAGGTAGGGGGGAGATCACCCTACAGAAGTCTCCTGAAACTTGCTTCTGGGTTGCGTTGCTTTGTGACACAGCTAGTGCAACAACAATTCCCCACCCGCCGCCAGAAAAAGCCTGTTTCTTCCAGGGGGATATACTCTCACTCCTTCTGCAACCAAGCCCATCATAATTAACAGCATTTCAGGAGTCAAAAAAAGAAGTCAGTTTTGTTTTTTTGTTTTTATTTGTATACCGTCTTTATATCTTACGATACTCAAGGCGGTTTACAAGCAGAAGAAACAAAAAATCTCACAACAATCCAATGCAATACAAAAATATGATAATACAAAACTTCAAAATAAACAAACTACATCAAAAAGTAACGTTCAACAATCATTAGAGTAATATAAAACAATATCAACATATAAAAGTTAAACAGAAATCCACTCAACATTTACAACAAACAATTTCTAAATTAATCAATAAAACAACGGCATAAAATACATAAAATAATACAATACAAATTGAGAAGCAAAGACTAGAGGGTAGAGCAAGGCAGTTGGAGGTCATATCTTTTCGGCTGCCACCACCTTCTGCTCCCTGACAGCTAGTGGCTGCCACCCCCACCCCCACCCCACCCCCAAGAATACCCCTTGGAATGATGTCATGTCATCACATAGTGTGCCGTCATTCCAAGATGGATTCTGCCCCAGATGTTCCAAGGGGCATTCTGATGCTGCCAGGAACGGTGATTCTACACAAGGAGCAAGGTGTTAGAAATTTTGATCGCATCCAGACTGTCAGTATTTCGTGGGAGGGATCCAAACACATACTTTTTAAATAAATAAATAAGTATTCTGTGCAGGATGAATGAATGGTTAATGGGTGCATATAAAGTCTGTTTAAGCCAGTCAGAATATGAATGCTCATTGCCATTGCAAACAAATCAGAACTCTCAATAACATTTAGCATCCACCATTTAGCAAAACAGGATGAACGTTCTCTAAACAGGTCACATAGAGGAACCCTGTGGCATACCGGAGTGTGCAGAATATTAGTCAATCCCAGCAAAGGCTGCTTGGGCCAATGGTGTAATTTGCAGAAGCAATTGTGTGCAGGCTGATGGCACATACAGAATTTTAAGTACCGTACTGCTATGTTGAAATCTGTTCTCCAGTTTCTCAGAAGATGTCCTCTACTGTGAAAGAAATTTACATTCTTCTGTCTCATTCTCAGATCATGTTAAACTTTGGGCAGATGCAGGGAGGGGGGCTTACTTTATCGTGGTGAGGTGACCATGGCTGGTGTAGAGCCTGGGACGAACAAGTTCAGTATAATAAAGTTCACTGAATTAGTTCGAAAATATCTGAACTGCACCTGGAAGTAATTTCCATAATTGCCGTGTGAACTGAATGTGAATAAATTTTGCTTTGGAGTAAAACTTTGAACTTTTTTTAAAAAAAAACAACAATCTAGTTGCATTGGGCCTTTAAGCTTAAAGATCACAATTGTTGGAGGAAATAAATCAAACAATTTACATTCCAATGTGGGTGTGTTTACTTTTCTTAAGCATATTTTATATTTCAGGACAACAACTTGTAACAATCTGAATGCTGAAAAAATGGCCAAGGATAATTTAGATGAACTTGAACTCTGAACTTGATGTGAACTGAGCTAGTTCATTTTATAAAGGGACAGAAATGAACTGAAATTAATTCCTTTTTGGAGACACTGAGCTTAAAATGGTTCCTTTTACTTTCCAAGCTTTGGACTAGTGCTGTTTGTTTGTTTGTTTGTTTTTGTGTCCCGCCCCCTTTTCATTAAATGTTTCTCCAGCATTTTGTTTCAATTCAACTGTGTAAAGATGACAATGTGTTCTGTCAACTATAATTCATGTATTTTATTTTTGGAAGTTCATCTCAAACACATTGACATATATCCAGAGAAGTGTGAGCAGGATTATCCTAATAGAAAATCTCATTCCCACCTCTTCCTTCCCACTCCTGAAGGTTGTGGGGACCTTCTGGAATTGCATATGTTGTGGTACATGGACTTGTAGACAAATCCATAGAAACTGAAGACTACTGCTGATTAAGTAGAAGCCTGTCCACACTTCCCTGGATCCAAGGAATCGGTTGAAGAGAAGTTGGAAAACTGTACACTTTTAGGTACAATGGACAATGTACATACTTCAGTATTTCCACTGAGATCACTATGTCTAAGAGTTCAACAAGATGTGGTGTTGGAGCTTGGCAACTGGAACTCTTGATGCCTTAAAAAAAGACAATTGGGGAGTGTCTGGCACAGAATCGGACTACAGTATGGTAGGGAGGAGGTTTAACCCTTTCCCCACTACACCTTTTCATGCTGAAAAACTCACCACCTGCAGCTGCTACTTGACCCATTTTTTGGAGGGGGGGCCCTCTTCCTTCGCCCACTATGAACTTGATCCACAACAGGGCCCAATCAGGTAATTTTGTAATACAAAAAGAAGTTGGGAGTCCCAATAATGAAAATTTTGTGCCGATCTAAAGAGTGTTGGGCAGGCTGCATCGTGTTTAAAATATTGCTTTAAAACTATACTCATCATTACTGAATTTCAGAAAATGTGAGTTATATCATTCACATTTAGTGGTTAATTAATTAGATGAATAGTTTTTATTAATTGACAAGTGCTTTCAGTCTGAGTTTCAGACCTCCTGTTTACTACATTGGAGCCATTCATCTTTCATCCAAATTTCCAAATCTTATGTGCAGACACTCATTAGCTAATATTTTCTTTGAAAACAAGCGTTGTAGCTTTAAGTGCACTGGTATCACCAAATCTCATTATCTTCAGAAGTCTACCAGAAAAAGTATTTTTAGGATCTAATCCAGAAATGTGTTTTTGTGTGTGTGTACACACACACACACTAGATCAGGCCAAAGACTCATCTAGTCTAGTATACTGTTCTCACAGTGGCCAACCTACAGGAAGCCCACAAACAGGAATGAAGCGTAACAGCACTGTAATGGATTTTATGATGAGCTCCAAATTATTTTATTTGCGGTGTAAAATTTATTTGCTACTACTCCAAGAAAACAACCTGGTGTGCTGTTTATTCAAGAGTTTGCTTTGTGAATTTAGCATATATCAACAACAAGGGAGTAGTATCCTGTAACAGGAATGCCAAAACAGGGAATGAGAAACTATATTCATGTGAGTCTATCAGCTAATCTAATATATATACCCCATATTCAGCTCATTTCTTCCACACAAAAAGGCAGTCTCTCTATCCTCAAATCTGGATTATCTCATAATTTATTTTGAGCATATAGGTCAAATTGTAACTGATGAGACAACAGACACCATGCTTCTCTTATTGCTAAAACTGAAGGTGGTCTAGGTTCTCTCTTTTTATTATACATTGGACATCTACTAGCAACCCAAATACAGGTGTTAAAATAAGCCATTTCTAAGATTACCCAAGTTGGGGTATTCATAGAAGGAGAAACTTGCCAATCATTTACACATGCTAACAGATATGCTTTATGATGTAAACTAATGTCTGGAAAATTGAAACCGCCTTATGATATTGGCAGTTGCATTCTTTTAAGTAGGATTGGACTGGAGAAAGGGTAGAGAGTTATCCAAAATAAACTTCCTAAGTTTCTCATTGAGTATACCCTTGGGGGATGTATAGTAAAATACCATGGAGTATGTAAATTATGTGTCACCTTTTCTTGAGATCACTACCACCTGCCATAGCATAATTCATGCATATCACCTTGAGCTTCTGGGAATAAAGGTAGGGTGTGAATAAAATAATAAATAAAATAAAATAAAATAAAATAAAATAAAATAAAATAAAATAAAATAAAATAAAATAAAATAAAATAAAATAAAATAAAATAAAATAAAATAATAAAATAAAATAAAATAATAAAATAAAATAATAGGTGTTCCACCTGCTAGCCTCAGGCTGGCATCTGCCCTTTCCCCCACCCAGAATGCACCTTTGAATGATGCTTTATCATTGCTAGATTCTCCTTCAAACATGCTTGTTTCATTCTATTTTCACTCATGCCCCACTCATGATTTCCACTTTAATTATTTGTCTGCTTTACTGGTGGTTTATGATTCCAAGTGCTATAGCAGAGCTGGAACAAGCAGGGTTCTAGGGACCATTTCATATGTAGTGCAGGTGCTACAAATAGATGCTCTCCTCAGTGATATTTCTTATTTTAAAAGTCGGTGGCAGTGATAACACATCCCATCCACATAGCTGCCAACCCTCCATTTTTTTGCGGGAAACTCCCTTATTCCAATGCCATTTTCCGCTGCTATCCCGGATTGTTGATATCCCTTAAATTTCCTGGATTTCAAAGGAAGCAGCTCCTCTCCCTCCCTGCCGGCCAGGGAGGCTCTTCAGCTGCGTTGCTCGGCTGCCCATAAGGAGTCTGAGACTGACTGGGGGCGGAGCTTGCATGCTTTGTGCAGCCAGACCCTCACGCCCAACCAGACAGACAGCCTGCCTGCTGTCTATGCGCTCGCTCTTTCGCTCACCTGTTTGAGCACAGCCTCTGGAGCGCAGGGTGGCGAGGCTACTTGGTGCCATTGCACCGCCCTCGTGGCATCCCTTATTTTCAAATCCAAAAGTTTGAAAAAATCCCTTATTTTCAAATCCGAAAGTTGACAGCTATGCATCCATGACTTGTACTTATGCAGAATTCAACACACATCCTTACAATCATTAAGAAGAGGAATGATAGCCTCGGTATGAAATATTCTCAGTGAATCCAAGGTGTTTTGGACAGCTCCAAATGAATCATTTTGTTCCTTCCAAAGCTCATATATTCATCCATTTCCCTTTTCCAGATGACAATGTTTACAGTGCAGCTACAGAAAAACGTTCCTGCAGATGAGGTGCCTCAGGGAGTGGGGCTAATGTGACCATTTTGAAAGCGCATTGCGTTTCCTTTCCCAGAAACTACAAAACCCCATAAAGAATGTTCTCTGTGGCTTCCCCTCAATTTACTGAACAGTTCAGAGTCTGAATTAGGGGACTTAACTCCTGCATTTCTGAACTAAAGGAGATTTCAATCTGATTAGCTTGACTTTCTTCCAAATCTCTTTGTTCTTCTCCATCTTTCATTGAAACGGCAAAGAAAGAAACACAAGAGGGTGGGGAGGAAGGGAGAAGGGGGGAAAAACAACAGCCAGCCATGAATGGGTAATCTATTGCTTCGAAATTGTCCATTTTCTCAAGTACTTAACCCATGAAGTGACACAGAATAAGACAGAAAATGAAAGACTTTTTTTTTAAGGGAAGAAGGGTGGGGGAGAGAGAAGGGAGACCTACAATGTGCTTAATGAAGGCCAGAGGTTGCGCTAAGCTTACTGGTGGTCCTTTAGTTATGAATGACAGAAAAGTGGGCTAAATGCTTAGGTTAAGTCTACAAAACAGTCATGTGTTTATTTTTCAAAGCCACATTATGTGTAATGCGTCTCTAGCCAAAAGAAGGCCCCGGGGAGGGATGGGGCAGCCTGTTAAACACAGAACTCCTTCTCCCATTGTAGAAGGCCAGAGAAAGGTCAGCCACCTGTATGACACTCTTCCAGCTCCTCTCACTCAGTCCCTTGCAGGTGCTAACTTCCTTGGTGTGGAAGCAGATGCAGAAAAGGACAGTTTCATACCCTTCAACGTTTCTCCAGTGAAAATAGAGACGTCCTAAGGACAAGTGGGACATTCTGGGATCAAATCAGAAATGGGAACGGCTTCCCTAAATCAGGGGCATCCCTGGAAAATAGGGAGACTTGGAGGGTCTGCAGTTTTCTTACGGGATGGAAAAAGTAAAGGGATGGTGTGAGTGTATGTGTTTTTTAAGACTGAGGAGGGGACATAAAATTTTAAAGAACTATAAATGTCAAGGAAGGTGTGATGGCCTGGGATTCAGACTCAGATGCTGAACCTGAGGGATCCCAGCCTGCACAGGATTCCCCGCCTCCAGAACCAGCAGAGCCGGGGCTAGGGCCTGAGTCTGAAGGGGCCTCACCTGTGCTGGATCCTCAGGTGCAGGCATCTGCTGAGTCTGCTCTGGCTCCTGCTGGGATGGAGGACCCATTGCCTGCAGGTGCTCCACTCCCAGCCCCGTCAGGGGAAGCTGAGGTCCGGTAACCCTCCAGCCTCTCCTGAGCTGCAGAGGCTCAGGGCAGAGAGGCGAAGGGAACTGAGTTCCCACAGGAGGAGTGCTCGCCTCCAAGCCAGGAGAGGCGAGTTACCAGTTACCTGTTTTTATCCATCCTTTATATTTGCTTAATTAAGTATTCTATGTATATGCTTTAAGCTATGTTTGGTTCTTCTCCCATTTATTTAATAATTTTTCGCTTAGACTCATACTGTTATGCTATTTATTTAGATGCTTTGCCTATGCTGGTCTGTGACCGTAATAAAGTAAATTCATTCGTTCATTCATGTGGGAAAGACCACCACTTGTCAAAATACCTTTGGTTCCTGTTTTCTAGGGAAGTGAGTGGAGGGTTGTTAAAAAGCCACACCTTTAAGATTGGAGAAAGAAAAAGAAAAAGTATGAGATCCTGAGAACAGGATTGTGAAGCCAATGCAGACCTCCTACCCATCACCTGACATCACCAGTGACATCATCAGCTGATGGACAGGTAGATGTGATTTGGGGAAAACAACCAGGCAGGCCAAATTTAACCCCTTGTTGGGCCAAGATTGGCTTATGGGCCAGAGATTCTAATGACCCCTGTTCTAAGGTTGAAGGAAACACTTTCCTTTGTGATATTTGACATTTATTTCCTAATAAACCAAGATTGTAAACAAAGCGCAAAAAGATGACCCACAAGCCTCTAGATGTTGCTGGATCACAGCTGACCATTGGCCATGCTGGCCCAGGCAGCTGGAGTGCAATAACATCTGGAGGGCTTCAGGATAGCAACTCTGGGATCCAGGTGCCAGATTTTTTTTAATTAATATTATTTCATGACTTGGCAGCCCTATTTGTGGTATATATGTGTGCCATGAGTTTGGAAGGTCATTGCAAAAAGTGACCTGCCCTGCTATTCCTAAATCTATGAGACCACAGTCTTTTCAGAGTTAGACAATTGGTCTAGATCCGTGCCTTTTTTGGGAACAGTACACAGTGCTATTTGCAAATTCTAAAGTTGATCATAAAGTATATAATAAGCTGTTTGCTGAGTTTGCAGCTGCTGTAGTATTCTTTCCAGGTGTTACCCTTGTTTGTGCCTCTCTGCTTCTTCCTCCAAAAGCAGAAAAGCAATTCTACAAGCTAACTCCAGATGAAATTAATATCACTTGGATTTTCTAAAGCCAATTGGGAAAGTAACAAATTAAGAATGGTTATCTCATTGCATTCTCAAAAACAGGCCTCTTGTAACTTGTCCTATTCAGAGATGAGTACACTAACATTACCTGCGCCAATGATACACTATTTTTCCTGAAACTTTGTAGATTACGGATTTGTAACACAGGTCACAGCGTTACTGATGAAGGAGAAATTCAAATCCCTTCCCATTTAAAGACGATACTATGCAATTTGCAAAGCACAGCCAGCTTTCAAAAATTACACTTCTCCAGATTTTGCCATGCAGTTCTCAGTCGAGTGATGTATACAAAAATGCATGTTGCGGGGTAAAGTGTGTACATAGATTTGCATATATACAGTAACAAGAATGTAGAAGTAACCAGGATATTACATGAAACTGCATACAAAAATCTGTATACAGTGGTACCTCAGGTTACATATGCCTCAGGTTAAGAACTCCGCTAACCCAGAAATAATGCTTCAGGTTAAGAACTTTGCTTCAGGATAAGAACAGAAATTGTGCTCTGGCGGCGCAGCGGCAGCGGGAGGTCCCATTAGCTAAAGTGGTGCTTCAGGTTAAGAACAGTTTCAGGTTAAGAACGGACCTCCGGAACAAATTAAGTACTTAACCAGAAGTACCACTGTATTGGGAAAATAGGTACAAAAATGCTGGTGAATTTTCATGAGGTCTTCTTTTAGCAAAAGGCACAAACAGATGTGTCAACGTGAAGAAGTGAACTTCAGAGTGGGGAGGGGGGAATGAGAAATCGAAATTATCAGATTTCCCCATTCTTGTGCTACTACTAGGACTAACTTTTTCATGGAGCGCAATCTCCCATCACAGTCCAAATGACACAGAAGTGCTCCCACTGGCCTCAAATTAATAAAATAAACAGTTGATACATTTACAACAAAAAGGAAGCGAATTCCTTCATCAACTTCCCCAAACATATTTATTGCAGTATAACCCTTGCTTATATATTATTCTATTTAGTAAAACCTATCAACTGTTGACTCTTTCCGCAACGTAGATGGTTCCCTGGAGCTGCTGTGTAATGGAAGATAATCACCATGCAATCTTGATGATGTTTAATATGGAACAATTCTACTTTGCAGGCAGATTAACTTTAAGATATCCTTGCGTAGTTATCAGCAGACGGCAAAGGCTGACAGTGGTTCTTAAGTGAGTACTACCAGGACTAACGAGATCAGGCAACATAATTTGTATCGATTTTGCTCTAAAGGCCCCATCCTTACTACTTCTCTATTAGCTGCATTTCAAAAGCTGGGTAATTGAAAGTAGATTAGAATATAAATCAAAGATTAAACGCAGGACGCTACTGCAATGAATGTTAAGTGTCTGTCCAGTCGGAAGAAAGCATCAATACTCTGGCTATGATGGCACGGACATGATTTGTAGGGTCCATATGTACCAGAAATGGCCAAGCAGGAAGCTGATGGACAAAAACCAAAAACCCCATCAGGTCTCTTAGAGCAGCTCTCCTAAATATCAAAAGCCATTCTGCTGCTCAAAGGAGATGATTCTGTTCTAACCCAGCCAGGAGAACTCTGCTCCTGTTTGCTGTTTGCTGTCCTGCATAAATGACACATATAATAATTTCTTATTATAAACCAGGGGTGAAGAACCTGTGGTCCTCTAAATATTATTGGACTCCAACTTCCATTAGCCTGGATGCCCAATGATTTGAGATGAAGGGAGTTGTTGTCCAATATCACGTGTTGGACCACAGGTTCCCACCCATTATAAATGGAGTAATATTAAATATTTACCGTAAAGGTAAAGGACCCCTGGGCGGTTAAGTCCAGTCAAAAGCGACTCTGGGGTTGTGGCGCTCATCTCTCTTTCAGACCGAGGGAGCCGGCATTTGTCCACAGACAGATTTCCGGGTCATGTGGGCAGCAGGACTAAACCGCTTCTGGCGCAACGGAACACCGTGGTGGAAACCAGAGTGCACGGAAACACCGTTGCCTCCCACCACAGCAGTACCTATTTTTCTACTTCCACTGGTGTGCTTTTGAACTGCTAGGTTGGCAGGAGCTGGGACAGAGCAACGGGAGCTCACTCCGTCGCACAGATTCAAACCACCAACCTTGGCAAGCCCAAGAGGCTCAGTGGTTTCGACTACAGAGCCACCCACGTCCACCCTACCACCAAGAGCCTTATCCTCAATGAATTTGGCTAATCCTCTTTTAAAGCCATCCCAGGTGCCCTGGATGGTGTCACCTCAGTCATTCACTATCCGTGTCACTGACTTATGCCTCCGGCCTGCTTTCCCATTTATCTTAATTTTTATTCAGGAGTTACAGTATCCAGGGGCGTAGGAAGTGGGAGGAGGGGGGCGGTCCGCCCCAGGTTCCATCATGGAGGGGGTGACAAATTATCAAGGAACAATTATTGCCCTATTAGGGTGGTTCATAAAAAACTTTTTCTTTTTTTTAAAATGCCTGCTCCAAAGGTCTTATCTTACTACACTAGGGATTATATAGCTATATATGAAATTTCATGCATATCAGTTAATATCTTGACCCTTCTCCACGAAAATAGCTGTTTACTTGGCCATTTTAATGAAGGCTGAAATTTCAATTCAGTGGAGCACTTACTGTTCCCAATCCTAACCCTGCGGAAAGCCATCTAATTAGACTTTAATTTGATTTTGACATGTTTTTAGGAGGTAATTTAATTATTGTTTGATTTTATATCAATGTTATGTATCTGATGTTAGCCGCCCTGAGCCCGTCTTCGGCCGGGGAGGGCGGGATAGAAATAAAAGTTTATTTTTACTTATTATCATTCCTTTGTAAGAAAATATGAAATAACATAAAACAATTTTTGCAGGCAAAAAAATAAAATAAAAAATCAATGTGTGGGGGGGGGGTGACAAGAAATTTTCCGCACCGGGTACCACCTGACCTTCCTACGCCTCTGACAGTATTAATTGTGTGGAGGCATCAACTGAACAGTCTTAGAGTTATCACTTCAGATCATAGCTGTCAACTTTCAGATTTGAAAATAAGGGATTTTTTCAAACTTTCGGATTTGAAAATAAGGGATGCCGCGAGGGCGGTGCAATGGCACCAAGTAGCCTTGCCACCCTGCACTCCAGAGGCTGTGCGCAAATGGGTGAGCGAAAGAGTGAGCGCATAGATGGCAGGCAGGCTGTCTGTCTGGTTGGGTGTGAGGATCTGGCTGCACAAGGCATATAAGCTCCGCCCCCAGTTGGTCTCAGACTCCTTATTAGCAGCCGAGCAACGCAGCTGAGGAGCCTCCCTGGCCAGCAGGGAGGGAGAGGAGCTGCTTCCTTTGAAATCCGGGAAATTTAAGGGATATCAACAATCCGGGATAGCAGCGGGAAACGGCATTGGAATAAGGGAGTTTCCTGCAAAAAAAGGGAGGGTTGACAGCTATGCTTCAGATTTCCCACTCAACTTGGGAAGGCTGGGAATGGAACCACTGAAAGATGGAATGGGGGTGAAGGTGAACTGAAGAATAAAAGCAGAATAGAAGAGCAAAGGAGCTTCAGAAACCATGGTGAGACCTTAGTTGTTGCATGAGGTGGAAAAGGGAAGCTCTAGGGGAGAAAGGCGAGGGGGGTTGGCAAGCAGAGTGAGCAGGGGCCCAGCCTCTAGTAATGATAACAATAATATTCTTGAAGTTATTATTCTTGAAATGCATCTCTCTAAACTGGGTGATGGCTGCACTGCTTTCCAACACGGGGCTCAACATAAAACAAGAATTCTCTCTCTCTTTTTTAAGTGCCCCCTCCTTCCAAACTATTTTGAAAAGGCTAATTTGAGAACAGGAAAGGATTCATTTTAGTCCCCAACGAATCCCCTTTGGCATTTGAATCCAGCAGCTCAAGCACTTCCTCTAATTAAGTCCCCAAAAATACTTATTTGAGGCTTAAATAAATCCCTTTAGAGTTGTCACTGAATGCTAAGTTCTTTGGACACGGGAATGGGGGGGGGGGTGTGAGGCTCAGTGATTTCTCTTAAATGGCCCATTACTCATTAGCCTGCAAAAACAGATTTATTTTGAAAACTTGTAATGTGATATTGGGTGGCTGGGTGGGTGCCTTTGGAGAATATTGCGCAGAATCCAGCAGGAAATCCCCTTGTATAATCCAGAATGAAATCCAGTAAGAATCCAACTTCTTTTCTGACATCGTAACAAGTAAGCTATCGTTAAGTGATGTTCTGGCAGGCAGAGGATGGTGGAGTTAATTTATTTTAAGAGAACCCCTTCCTAACCCTACTTCTGAGATTCTGCTGTCCCCAAAGTGTCTAATTACTGGTTGAAAAGTCTATTCACGGCCCAGGTGTTACAAGTACCAGCTTCTACATAAAGAAGTAGTTCTGCAGGGTAAAAGCTTGCCAATGGAAATTCTCTTGAATGCTTTGGTTCATATTCTCCCCAAATTTGACTTTTCCCTCTAGTCTATGTGGCCCATAAGAAATCCCAGTTTGTGTGTCTTTGTTAGCTCTTCTTATTACTTATTTCTTTACTTCATTGGTTACAGGGAAACTGCCTACCTATAATAAAGATAGTCTAAGCTGGAGAGAGATGAAGCAATGTATCTTGGACACGGGTCAATCACTTTCAGGTTCATAATTCACAGAGGCATGTTCGGACAAAGATGATGAAGTTTGTTCTAAACAGGAAAAGCATTTGTTAAGCAATAGACTTCATACCTGACTCACAGTCACAGTGGTCACTTGGAGGCAATGTCTTTCAAATATTTCTTTTTCTCTTTTTCTCCCATCTCTTCACTGATAGGATAACACTGAGAGAAAGAGAGGAGACTGCTGCTGATATAAACACACATTCAAAAGCAGAGGAGCAATGGGGATTTCTGGGGCTTAGAAAGAATGCTGTTTTGTCATATTAGCTAGGGCTGTCATACGTCCAGATCAGTGCCGGATTTACATATAAGCTAAACAAGCTATAGCTTACAAATAGATGTACATGTCCAAAATATAAGATAAAAAGCAAATTACTTTGATAAAATACATATTTTGTTATGTGCAAATGGCTTTAGATACCTATTAGTTCCATAAATTACCATATAGCATATATTCAACACAAAAAACAGCGGCAATTTGTTGTTGACAAATGACAGCTACCTTCAGTAGCTTAGGGCCTCATCAAACCTAAATCCGGGCCTGGTCCAGATTTTCCCAGATACCTCCAGGAATTGGGCAGCAGAATGACGTCCAGGTGGATTTTCCCAACAACTTTGTCTGGATTTTCACTTTTGGAAATATGGCAACCCTATGTTAGCTGACCGAACTTGCATTTCATACTTGTTCCTGGCCTGGACAACGACCAGCTTTGTGTTTACATGACCTCTCTGTTGACTTGCTCCTGGCCTGGACAACCACTAGCTTTGACTTGTGTTTGCATGACCTCTCTGTTGACTTGCTCAGGCATGGGAATGGGGAACAATAGGGGAAATTGCTCCAGGCCTCACAAACAATGGGGACCCCACCAATACTGAAAACAGTGCAATGCAGCCTAGAAAAATGTGACTGACACCAGCGGCTCCGAGGGTCATCCTGTAGACCTACAACCAATTTTACCTGGGAATAAGCCCCTTTGAACTCAGTGGGACTGATTTTGAGTTAGAGATATATAAGATTGCACTATCCAAAAAAAGCCACGAGCTTGCCTATATTGCCCAACTATCTCCACACCTACCTATGATTTCCTTGAGGTCCCATTCTCAGAAACTCACATCTTCTGCTTCCTTCCTAAGAACCATTAAGATTTAGCATCAGTGTCCAATTTCACTGTAGGGCTGTTAAGATATGGCTTAATTGAATATATGAGCTACAGGGCTTCATTATAATCCATGACAGGACTTCTAGAATGGGCAAATATTCTCACCAATGCCTTGCAGTTTGCCAAATATAACTGCAATCATTAAAAAAAGGCAGAGACATAATAATAATAATAATAATAATAATAATAATAATAATAATAATAATAATAATAATAATAAATTATTATTTATACCCCGCCCATCTGGCTGAGTTTCCCCAGCCACTCTGGGCAAAAGAAAGGGAGTCATTAGTGGGTAGATGTTGTAAATTGGTCACTGTTTTACCCTACGGAATTTTATATGCTTCAGTTATTATGTTATTATAAATTTAATTACTGTTTATTCTGTTTTCTTTTTTATGTTGTTCTCCTCCGAAGGAACTGTTTATGTAGAAATATGGGATACAAATTTCAATAACAATGACTTCTGCCACTGCTAACATTTTCCACAAAATGTGCCCCTCCCCTATTAACTTAGCCTTAGTTATATATATGTTTCGGAGTGTCATGATCTGAAAAGCCAGATTTTGACCTGTCATGTTGCATCATGACTCATCTGGCCCTGGCGCCATCTCTAACTCCAAACTGGTTCCACTGAAAGGAGGAGGAGGAGGAGGAGGAGGAGGAAGAAGAAGAAGAAGAAGGAAAAGAAGAAGAAGAAGAAGAAGAAGAAGAAGAAGAAGAGGAAGAGGAAGAGGAAGAAGAAGAAGAAGAAGAAGGCATTGCCTTCTGTTCTGTCCAACATTTGTCGCATGCAACACTGTTTCCCTTCTACTGCAGGTCGGCTTCCAACAAAAATGTTATTTGTTTCACTGTCTGCTGAAGTGGAAATTAGATAATTAAATATGTAATTAATGACATTGTAGTTACGTTATTCCACACCATTCATTTCAATGCAAAGGAAATATAATTGCGGGGGGGGGCACCATCAATTACATATTGTTTCTGGAACAACAACAGCAAATACCAATTGTATTCTCTGGATTAATTTCCATTCCAGACATAGGATAAATATGCAAACATTGGCAATTTCCATCAGAATTCTCCAATATCCTCTGTGTGTGTATGTTTGTGTGTGTGAAGACATTTAAACATCACCTTTCTTATTTCATACAGAACAATTCACACAGGAAAAAAGCCCAAATTCATCTAGTCCCCAAGAAGACGAAGGTTGAATACTAAATATTAGCGCTTCTATGTTTACTGCCTCTCTCCACTTCTTGTTTATGTTGCTGACTTTACGTTTCTTTTCGTTCTTCTTATTTCTTTCTCCTTGCATTCCCAGGCTTCCACTTCCTGTGTGTGGAGCAGCTCTTCCAAATGCATTATCTCCCAAACTCCCTTGATAATAGCGAATCACTTTTGCAGTTCCTGGGGAAAGCTGCTGACATGATATGCTATTATCTCTTTTATTCTTTCCTCCTCCTCCATCCTCCCTGAGGGAGGAAAACATCTGTGCATCCATCACCAAATGAATGAGTAGTTCTGTTTCACTGCCCTTGCAGACCTCTGCTTTCCGCCCTGACTGTTCCAGTACAAGGGGGTGCGTTGGAATTCCCAGCACATGCTGTATAATTTTGAGTGACTACTTTACAGGGCATCACTGACTACTAAAGTCAATCTTATGTGTCTGTTTGTCTCCCCACAGCGGAGTCCAAGACTCCACGCAGGTCATCAATACTGCTCCCCACTATTGGTAAACAGGGTATTGATTACCATACATTAAGCTAAGATTAATTTCGCTGGCTTGCAAATTTTTGCCATAAGGTAATTCTTTCCGTTGCTTGAGTTACAACAACTTTCAGCTAGCATATCCATTACCTCCCGCATCTGAGAAACAGTTTGCAATGGATCTAAATGTTAGACGATTAGTCTAGGGCTCTACATATATAATGTGATTGCTACATAATGGTTTTTGAAAAGTGTTACTTGGTTTTAAGTATCAGAGCGAGCTCTTCTCCTAGCCCTCAACTTCCAATTGTTATTTTTTATGTAATCTACCTCTTTTTTATTATTTAAATATTTTCAAAGGATGTTACAGATGTTATTCTGAGTGAATTTTCTTTTGCATCAAATTCATATGTAAAAGATAAATGGCATTTAATCCATAGAATACAACGGTATAGAAATATGTGTCAGCCCAGTACTTATAAAAGCTTAAAAATAGATAAACTCAATGCTTGTAAAACACTATTTGCATCCCGATAAGCAAATAAAGAGGCAGACACAAAAGCTGGGGTTGAACTGGCCCACTTTTATTAAGGTAAACACAAACAGCATAAAGTATCACTGTGGTGATAATATGAACCATAAACAACCAAAACCACCACACAATGGCTGAAACTATAATAAAAGATTTACTGAAATCCTCTTCTGAAAAACTAACAGTCTTTCAATAAAGCCACATGATTAACAAGCCATATATGCATGATATAACAGAATGTATAATGTTCACGTGACTGAACCATTCAGCAACAGGTTGGGTATAGCAGCAAAATCTTGGTGCCAACAAAACGTTCACAATTGGTTGATGGTGAGTAGATAGTAGAATTCTTCAATGGTTCAAAGCAAAAATCTCATGGATGTAATAGTAGATGAAGCATATTTACATGAGTCTTGCAACATCACCATCCAGCTGAAATCAACACAGGTGGCACATGAGAAGAACGAAGAAGACCTGTCCTCCGGATTACTCACAGGTTTCGCTATATACCGGTAGCTTCATCAGTTCAGGTTAAGCATTCTGATTAGCACAACATGCGAAATATTCCACAGGCATATGGTGGCTTTGGTTGTTTATGGTCCACTTTTATTAAGACCTTAAATTAAAATCAGCAGAGGGGGATGGCTGTGGGGCAAGGCTAACCTAACTGGGTAACTATAGCTATTAGGTAAACCACCTTTGCCTAAGGAATTAGGGCATAGCTCCCTAGCCTGCCCCGATTGTAGGGCCACACCCGGAAGGTGAGCAGGGAGGCCTTGCTTCGACACACGAGCACCCAGGACCACAGAACCCCAGGTGGATGAGGGAGTTTGGCCTCAGAGTCCAGGAAGTGAGCTGTGAGGACCACCCATCACCAAAGCACCTAAAGGGCATCGCCAGGCTAAACCAATGGGACCTCAAGCAAGCCCAGCTAACGCCATGCCAAAAGAAGATATTTGAGCACTCCAAATCATTTGTCTATATACAGTAGGTGCACAGAAATTAGTAGCTCTAGCTGGGTTAAACCACAGAGCCTAAGGCTTTCCGATCAGAAGGTCGGTGGTTCAAATCCCTGCGACAGGGTGAGCTCCCGTTGTTCAGTCCCAGCTCCTGCCAACCTAGCAGTTCGAAAGCACGTCAAAGTCAAGTAGATAAATAGGTACGGCTCTGACGGGAAGGTAAACGGTGTTTTCGTGCGCTGCTCTGGTTCGCCAGAAGCGGCTTAGTCATGCTGGCCACATGACCCAGAAGCTGTACGCCGGCTCCCTCGGCCAGTAAAGCGAGATGAGCGCCGCAACCCCAGAGTCTTCTGCGACTGCACCTAATGGTCAGGGGTCCCTTTACCGTTACCTTTTAGCTGAAAGGAGATCTGCATTGATTGTTGCAATGCATCCCTATTTATTATTATTGCATAATTATAAAATTGATACATAATGTTAGAAGGCTTTCTAATCTTAGAAGGGGGTGGGGTGTTGGGAGTATTATTATTAGTAGAGCAAAGTTAACAAAAAAATTATCCTAAACCTTTCAAAGGAATGCATTGCTAAGTGAAGTCAAATATAAAAGGCACATTTGAAACAGCTTAACTAGCAAAAGAATAAGATATTCTCATAAGCATAGAACATATCTGCTGCTGTAGCTGCAAATCCTGTGAATGGTGGCTCATGACAGGGGCTGTGGGTGCTCAGAGCTCAATGAGCTGGGTCTGCACATGAGCCTCAGCTGTTGTTGTTGTTGTTGTTGTTTAGTCGTTTAGTCATGTACGACTCTTCGTGACCCCATGGACCAGAGCACACCAGGCACTCCTGTCTTCCACTCATAGCTGTCAACCCTCCCTTTTTTTGCGGGAAACTCCCTTATTCCAATGCTATTTCCCGCTGCTATCCCGGATTGTTGATATCCCTTAAATTTCCCGGATTTCAAAGGAAGCAGCTCCTCTCCCTCCCTGCCGGCCAGGGAGGCTCCTCAGCTGTGTTGCTCAGCTGCCCATAAGGAGTCTGAGACTGACTGGGGGCGGAGCTTGCATGCCTTGTGCAGCCAGACCCTCACGCCCAACCAGACAGACAGCCTGCCTGCCGTCTACGCACTCGCTCTTTCGCTCACCCGTTCGCGTGCAGCCTCTGGAGTGCAGGGTAGCGAGGCTACTTGGTGCCATTGCACTGCCCTCGCGGCATCCCTTATTTTGGAAAATCCCTTATTTTCAAATCCAAAAGTTGACAGCTATGCTTCCACTGCCTCACGCACCAGCTTTTGTAGCTGGAGTCAATCAGGGCCCTGCCCTCCCAGGCTAGGTAGAAAAGGGCCTGCAAGGCAGGAGCAGGTCTTCCAGGACTCATAGCCAACTTAGATAACCAGAAGCACTTTCCAGGCAAAGCCAGCATTGGATACAACCATTGTATCCCATGGGAGGGTGCCGGCTCCTAGTGGCTGCAGCTCTGTGGGATCCCCTGATCTTTATTTTTTTCAAGGGGCCGGGCCCCCTCACTGTTCAGAGCCCCCTCTCCCCAATGTCAGTATAGTACAGCTGTGATGGGACCCTGTGCTTCTGAATTTGAAATGCCAGGGATTGAACCTGGTACCTTTTCCATGTAAGATAGATACTCTACCACTGACATATGGCCCTCCCCTGAAAATAAATATGTTTAGGAATATGGCATAATTTAAAAACACAGACCGACTCTCTTTGCACCCAAACAGGGTTGCCCGATGTTGTGGTGTATAGGGCTCCTGTACATATTTAATCATTGTGTAGAAGATGGAAATCTCAGTTGGATCAGATATGCTCATCCGTCTATAATTGTAAAGATGGTGTTTCCCCTTTGCAGTAACACTCCGGCACAATCAGTGTGATATTTACAGTCTTTATTACATATACAGTGGTCCCTCGACTTATGAGTGACCCGACTTCCGTATTTTTCGAGTTACGAGGGATCAAAGTGGCCGCACGCCTACAAATTTTTTCGACTTCCAAAAGGAAGTCGCGGCCGTTTTAGATAGGGTTTCCTCGACTTCTGAAGTTTAGATGGGGTTTTTTTCGACGTACGAATTTTTTTCTCCCAATGCATTCCTATGGAAACTCGACTTACGATTTTTTCGACCTACGACGGTCCCTTCGGAACGCATTACCTTTGTAAGTCGAGGGTCCACTGTATACAAGAACAACTACCATTCAGAGTTACGTGTCCGAATCCATTGAGTCAGATTCGGGGAGTGGCTTCCTACGATTCCCGCACCAACAAAGTAGGCATGGGAATTGCACGAGACGTCTTTGATCCTTTGATCCTATAATATTGTGAAAATGTCACTGCTCTGTCCTGCTTTAGATCTGGTTGCCCTTTATCCAAATATGGACAGATCAGGCATTGATTTTTGGATAAAGATATGGTTCATTGTTGAAGATGTAAACATTTGTTGCAAATAGCATCATTGCATAGAAGGACAGGTAATGCAATAAGTAACACTTTTGTTCCCAATTATGGCGATAATAGTCACTGAATCACGGGCATAAAAGGGCATGTCTCTGAAATTTAATTGCATGTTTTAAAGTGAAATACATTGCTAGAACACTTCCCTGAAAATTATATATATAATCATTCATAGAATAAGAAGTAGACAAGTGAATGGATTTTAAGTGGTTGCATTTGTATTGATTTTAATGTTAAGTGTTTTAAGAGCAGGAAGATGGGGAAAATATTAAATATCGGACGCTTTTTTCTATACTGCCAGACATTAATCTGGCCCATTGTGTGACTCATTCTGAAAGTAAGAAGGGAAGGTGAACCAGTAAGAATGGCATTTAGGTCGGGGGGGGGGGGAATTGCTGACCCTTTAGATGTTGCCAAACATCAGCCCTGACCATTGGCCATGTTGGGTACCAGCAGCTGAGAGTGGGAGTCCAAAAACCAGTGGAGGACCACTGGTTTCCTATCCCTGGTTTAGACAATTGGTCTTCAACTGGTGGCTCAGCAGGACTGCAAGTTTCCCTAAGGAAGGTTGCTCCAAAGCTATCTTTCAGAATGAGAAAAGGAGAACTAAAACACATGGAACAAAATAGATCAGACCCTCCAAGTGTCCCTACTTTCCAGGGACAGTCCCAGATTTAGAGAAGCCGTCCCAGTTTTTGATTTGATCCTGAAATGTCCTGCTTTTCTTACAGTGATGGCTAACCTTGACACTCCAGATGTTTTGGGACTACAACTCCCATCATCCCTGACCACTGGTCTTGTTAGCTAGGGATGATGGGAGTTGTAGTTCCAAAACATCTGGAGTGTCAAGGTTAGCCATCACTGTAGGATGTCCCTATTTCCATCAGAGAAATGCTGGAGGGTATGGTAGACACCCCTATTTTCATCAGAGAAATGTTGGAGGGTGTGATAGGATGTCCCTATTTTCACCAGAGAACAGTTGGGATGTCCCTATTTTCATCGGGGAAATGTTGGAGGGTATGAATAGATTGGTCGTATATGAGTCATGACCCTCGTTATAAACAATTTCCATTAGGTTTAACTGATTTTTTTCCAGGATAGATAGATATATCAGCATAATATATAAGAAAACAGCAAGAGAACCTCTATTTCAGATTCAGGTTAACAGTAGAAAATGTCAAAGGCTTCATAGGTCTCTAAATTTAGAAATCAGACACTATTAGGGACTTACTATAATCTCAGTGGCTGAGGCTCATTAGATTGCACCACCATCTTTTAGCATATTGCAGCAGTGTGTTACTGGACATAAGAATCCTTTTGACAGCAAGGAATCTATCCCCCCCCCCCAGTAGATTTTATTAAATCTAGACCAGTATTCCCTTCCTCAAAGTGGACAGCAGATGTCTCTTGGAAGCTCACTATGGAAGGTCCCTCCCCTATGGCTTATCCCCAGAATTATCTGTGGAACACAGACATTCCACTTAGCAATCATAGCAAATTGAAATTAATAAGATGTCTCCCATAAATCTGTCTAATCTGCTTAATGAGCTGTATTTTCACCATAGCAATCTGCATGGATTCCAAGTAACTTTACTAAGAGGATCAAGCTGCATTTGTTAATGACAAAGGACACATCTGTCAACTCCACATCCTGATGTTGACAGCAGTTGCTGTTTAAGGACACAGTTGCCTTTGGGATCTGATTCACAAAATTCTTATACTGTAAACCTAAAGTTCGAAGATTCGCACATTTGGTTCTGCATACCCCAGGAGATTTATGACCTGTGATTCTTTCATCCCACCTCAGTCATGCTGAAACAATTCTGCAATCAGTTTTTTTAAATAGGAAAACATCTGCTGTTCCTGGGTGCGCAGAAGATCATGGTAACATCTATTGTTTTTATAAAATATTTATTGGGTTTTTAACATAAAGAAAACTTAACATATTACATACTACATAATACAACAAACAAAATACCAAATACATAACAAATACAAAAAGACAACATATATCATATCTTCCCTTCCCTCTTGTCTTATCATGTTGGGGTGACTTCCTCCTGTCCCCCCTACTGCGTTTCATTATCAATCATCTTTAGTAATTTCCTCTCATCTTTAATTATTCTTCCCTATAATACTTATATTTTCCTCTTATGCTTGTTTTAACCATAAATCATACCATTAAATTACTTAAACCTAAATTCTAATCTGTAAACTGTTCTTTCTTCCAACTTTTTTCAATTTTTAAATCTTACAATAGTCTTTTAAATAAACTTTAAATTTCTTCCAATCTTGTTCCACCGTCTCCTCCCTCTGGTCATGGAGTTTCCCGGTCATTTCGGCGAGCTCGATATAGTCCATCATTTTCATCTGCCAATCTTCTATCGTAGGTAGTTCCTGTGTCTTCCAGTTCCTTGCCATCAAAATCCTAGCTGCTGTTGTGGCATACTTAAAAAAAAGTTTGATCTTTCTTGGGGACCTCCTGGTTCACAATTCCAAGTAAAAAAGCTTCTGGTTTCTTAACAAATGTGTTTTTCAACACTTTTTTCATTTCATGATCATGGTAACATCTAAAGTAATCCTTTGGCTCTCTGCTTTAAGGAAGTACCATGAATATTACTGCTACTAATATTGAAACACCAGTAAGTATAAAATATATTTGTTATTATATGTGGAAGACCCACAAACAGATGAAAGGTGACAGTGAGCTCTAGTATGGGTTAACAGTACTTCCACTTATTTGAAAAAGACACAATTTCTTCACACTTTGTATACAGTACATTTTCAACTTTTATTTGGAGAGCTATTATATTTATATAAAATCCTGCAGAACTCTTAAACCCAGTGGCAGTACTTTGCTTGGCCTTGATTTCCTTTCTAGGGCTGTTGAGGACTTAAGAGTACCTTTTGTTCTGAACAGTGTTTGCACATATGTTACAAAGGAGAGTCAAACGCTACTCAGATTACAGCAGAAGTTTGCGGCAAAGTCTGACCTGCCACTTCCTTCATTCCGATGAGTTTCTATCAATGCAAACCAACGGCATTACGAAGATGCAACGCTTTTCATCTACCTCAAAAGACGCACTCTCTCAAATGCCATTAGACACCCACTGCCCTGCACCTTCAGCCCAAATGTTACACCCTTTTCCTGCATTCCCGTGAATTGTAAACTATCACTGATCAACCATGTGGCACACTTGGGGTGAAAGCAGGAAGCCTCACGGCAGAGTGGCCAAGTATCCTACTTCACAGAGAACAGTTTTCTATTTGAACCATCTTCTCTTAAAAAGGGCTGTTTTAAAGCTAAAGAAACCAAGGGACGTGAAACTGCCCAGCAGCAGTTAGCACCTGGCAGCAGAGTGAAGAGAAACACAGGACTCAGCTACACTCAGTCAGTTATATTGTTGTAACGCCGTTGTACAGATTTGACACCAGATGGCACTGTAGAGCACAAAATTTGTCTACGCAATTTTACACAGGTTTTTTTGTGTTGTTGTTGTTATAACAATCTAATTTATGACTTATTTATAGTGGGTTTTTCCCCTGTGTGTAGATCTAGCCACAGTCACAATCTTCCACAGTATGGTTAGCAGAGGAAACCTTGGCTGCATCTACACTGACCTGTTTAACATTATTAGAACGATATTAGAGATATTCTAAAACGTAACAGGGCATACTTATAAATAAAATCTTTCTCTTTTTTACCTTTGTTTCTTTCGTCATAACCATGGGTAGGCAAACTAAGGCCCGAGGGCTGGATCCGGCCCAATAGCCTTCTAAATCCGGCCCACGGACGGTCCCGGAATCAGCGTGTTTTTACATGAGTAGAATGTGTCCTTTTATTTAAAATGCATCTCTGGGTTATTTGTGGGGCCTGCCTGGTGTTTTTACATGAGTAGAATGTGTGCTTTTATTGAAAATTCATCTCTGGGTTATTTGTGGGGCATGGGAATTTGTTCATTCCCCCCTCAAAAAAAAAAAAATAGTCCGGCCCCCCACAAGGTCTGAGGGACAGTGGACCGCCCCCCTGCTGAAAAAGTTTGCTGACCCCTGGTCATAACGCTGCTTCCCTACTGCCAGTTGCTGATTTTTCTGCAGTGCCCTCTAGTGTCACATTTTAATAACATATTATGAATGTTAAAGGTAGGATGTCATGTGTTCATATACAAAACAAAATAAAAAAATAAAAAATTCCTTCCAGTAGCACCTTAGAGGCTACCTACCTGTAAATGTATCCATATAGTTATCAAAACCATTCCTTAACCCTTCCTTAACATTACAAACCATGAGTGCAGATCCACCCCTTAACACTGAAGCACTGTGAACAAAGATTAAGAAAGGGAAAATAATCTATAAGGTCACGCAGAGGTGAGGGGAAGACAGGGGGGTGGGGTGGGGGGTGGGAATAGGGTATAGGGATAATAAAGGAACTATGTATGTTTTTATGTATAGTATGGTCTTTCGTTTTCTATTTTGTTTGTCTTTTTATGTTCATTGCTATATGTATTTTAATTGTATTACTTTGTTAAAATCAATAATAATAATAAAAAACACTGAAGCACTGTGATCCAGCAAAAATGAACATATCTGATGCAGATGCAGGCTTTGACTGGGTTCCTACTGACCTTCATGGATGTATTTCAGGAGAGTGAGTCTCTCTGTTACCTTTTTACAAGCCATGCTGGATCATGGTTTGTAAAAAGGTGCCCCCAAAACGGTGAATTAATCTGGAAGGCTTCTGTTGGTTATGATGAACTAAATCATCACTATCTAGACTAACACCAGCAACATTAAGGAGCATGCCGTGAGAAGTTAGCCGAGATGATCATTAACTTCCAAGTTATTTTTACATTTCACTTCTTAAGACTATGGTGGTTTGAAAACAATTTGGATTAAAGGATTTTGCTCCAGGCCATTAGAAACTGACTCACTGCAGACAGATGCCCAATGGGACTTTGTGAATCTACCTTGGTAATATCTGCAGGAACAATTTCCAAGTACTGGCTAAAGTGCATTCCTGTGTATTTCCACTTAAACCATCTGCCAATCTTAATGCTTATTCCTGAGGGAGGAAACCTTCCAGAGCTGTTTTTCATTTAATTTACAAGGACATCCTGTTTAGGTACTTATCAAAAGAACAGAAGAAATGATGCCAAATACCACAGCCTCAAAAAAACCCAAAAAAACTTTAATGGGTTAGGCTGAAGTAGTAACCTACATTTTAAGGGAGTTGCAACATCCCAGCTTTCTCCTCATTAAATCCAAAATACTTTTTTTTTACTTCACTTGGTAATAATTGAGCATTGTTGAGATAATTGTGTCACTAAGGGGTGTTTGTGTCTCTACAAACATGGGAATTAAACATTGTGAAGTATTTAAGTGAAGGCTCACGTAACACTCTCTGGTGCTAAATCTAAACCACATTGGTGGGAAAAGGCATTCTGTGGCTTTTGGGTCAAAATGGTATATAAGATCACTACAGACAGACAGACAGACAGATGAGGTGCAATGGAGAGGATATTGAATATGGTCCAGGAAGACACTCATCCATGAAGCTTTTTGGGTGGCTTGGACCAAACTTTCCGCCAATTTCTGTTTTTCTCTATCATTTTTCAAATGCTAAATGAAGCCATTGGTTTAAGTCCTGCCCTCCAGAGCAGGAGAAAACAAGTTTGAGATATATGAAGATGGCTACTATATCTCCTCTCAGTCGCCTCTTTTCCAGGCTAAACATACCCAGCTCCTTCAACCATTCCTCATAAGGCTTGGTTTCCAGATCATCTTGATTGCCCTCCTCTGCACACGTTCCAACTTGCCAGCATCCTTCTTTAATTGTGGTGCCAAGGATTGGACACAGTATTCCAGGTGTGGTCTGACCAAGGCAGAAGAGAATGGTACTATTACTTCCCTTGATCTGGACACTATACTTGTGTTGATGTAGCCTAGAATAGCATTTGTCGTTTATAAAGACGTTGAACAACAACGGGCCCAGGACCAGGGCCGGCGCGTCCATTAAGGCGAACTAGGCAGTTGCCTAGGGCGCCAAAATAGAGGGGGCACTGGCCAGCCTGCTCCCCGCCCCCCGCCGCTGCCCACCGCCGCCCGGTGCTGCCCCAACCAGCGGCGGGACAAGCAGCTTGGGGCGAAAACTGCGGCGGCGGGGGCGCCAAAATGGAGGGGGTGCTGGGCAGCCTGCCCCTCGCCCCCCCCCCCCGCTGCCGCCCGGTGCTGCCCCAACCAGCGGCGAAAACCACGGCGACGTGGGGCGCCCAGCCGGGCAGGGGGCGGGGCACTGTACATCATGTGCAATGACGTCACGTGGCCCGCCCCCTCGCCTAGGGCACCAAAATCCCTAGCACCGGTCCTGCCCAGGACAGAATCTTTTTCTGCCGTGGGCCGGTCCACCGTCCCTCAGACCATGTGGTGGGCCGGACTATATTTTGAAGGAAAAAATGAACGAATTCCTATGCCCCCCAAACAACCCAGAGATGCATTTTAAATAAAAGGACACATTCTACTCATGTGAAAACACGCTGATTCCCGGACCGTCCGTGGCCCGGATTGAGAAGGCGATTGGGCCGCATCCAGCCCATGGGCCTTAGTTTGCCTACCCCTGCCTGAAGCAGTTACTGTCTGTACTGAGCAGCAGCAACTCTCCTAAATTTCAGGTCAAAGTCTCTCTTAGCCCTACCTGGAGTTGCCAGAGAGGAGTTTTGCATGCAGAGTCTGTGCTCTTCCCCTGACCTACAGTCCCAACAGTCCTGTTCATATGGGTGGTCATCCTACCCCCTTTTTTCTGTTTCTGCTAGAACTATTATACCCTTAAGAATGACACTGTAATTGTGGATGCATTCCTTTGCATTCTGAAGCTTGTGCCCGTCAATTGGCTCTTTATGGCACTCAGTAGAAGCCGGATGTTTGCAGTGGATGGCAGCTGTTGTTTAATATCCAGCGAACAGCTGATAGACTGGCCGTGTTACATGGTGACGGGGGGGGGGTGCAAGCCAGAGCCTGGGAAAGGTCCTATTGCTGAATGCTCTTGACTCTGACTAGTAATTAGCTTACTACATGCAAGATGATGAAAAAGACCAGAGCTGGAGAACCCGCTTTTCAGAAGTCATTCGGAATTAGAAACGGCCATTCCATCACACACGCAAAACACTGCAAAAGAATTTATGAATGGCTTTCCTTTCCTGAAATGGAGGGGGGGGATCATGCCAGACGAAGTCTGAAAATGTCATAACTAACGGCGCTAATGATACTCTTTCAATTTCTGTGGAAGGGAATTGGAGAACTATATTATCAAGTGCTTTTCCATGGTGTACTGCCGAGATTCAGCCATTGCCAAGTCAAAACTTTGTTTTCTTGTGGCAGAGAATTAAGCTACAAGCTAAAACTAGATAATTTGATTGAAAGGGCTGCATATTTTCTGTTCCTATCCTCCCTTCTTCAGAACAGCACTCCTCAAGTTCATGTTTACAAGCAAAATCGACAAACTTCACACCTACTTCTCCCCCGCCCGCCCGCCCCCCACAAATAATGTATTTGTCCTTTCAGTGGTGAAAAAATACTTTGGGCTTAGCCAGTTTCAGTCTGGAAGTGTTGTAAACTGAGGCGTCTACTTCCTCAGCAAAATTAAAGGGAATGACCCAAGTCTTAACAGGAAGGGGAGCAAAAACAACCAATAATAATGACATTAGATGCTGATGTTTGCCTACTGCAAGTATGTAGTTGTCTTCCCTAGAAGACAACTGACAAGACAGAAGTACTGTTTTGGGGGGACAGGGTGCGAGCAGGTGTGGGGGACTCCCTGGTCCTGAATGGAGTAATTGTGCCCCTGAAGGACCAGGTACGCAGCCTGGGAGTCATTTTGGACTCACAGCTGTCCATGGAGGCGCAGGTTAATTCTGTGTCCAGGGCGGCTGTCTACCAGCTCCATCTGGTATGCAGGCTGAGACCCTACCTGCCCGCAGACTGTCTCGCCAGAGTGGTACATGCTCTAGTTATCTCCCGCTTGGACTACTGCAATGCGCTCTACGTGGGGCTACCTTTGAAGGTGACCCGGAAACTGCAATTAATCCAGAATGCGGCAGCTAGACTGGTGACTGGGAGTGGCCCGCCGGGACCACATAACACTGGTCCTGAGAGAGCTACATTGGCTCCCAGTATGTTTCCAAGCACAATTCAAAGTGTTGGTGCTGACCTTTAAAGCCCTAAACGGCCTCGGTCCTGTATATCTGAATGAGCGTCTCCACCCCCACCGTTCAGCCTGGACACTGAGATCCAGCGCCGAGGGCCTTCTGGCGGTTCCCTCACTGCGAGAAGCAAAGCTACAGGGAACCAGGCAGAGGGCCTTCTCGGTAGTGGTGCCCGCCCTGTGGAATGCCCTCCCAGCAGAGGTCAAAGAGATAAACAACTAGCTGACATTCAGAAAATACCTGAAGGCAGCCCTGTTTAGGGAAGTTTTTAACCTGTGATATTTTAATGTATTTTAATATCCGTTGGAGGCCGCCCAGAGTGGCTGGGGGGACCCAGCCAGATGGGCGGGGTACAAATAATAAATTAATAATAATAATAATTTTTAATTGTACCCCGCCCTCCCCGGCAAAGCCGGGCTCAGGGCGGCTCACACCAACAAAATCACAATAAAACATGAAACATATTATTATCAGCTGGAAACGATGCATGCAGCATAACAGTATTGGGAATATTTTTCAGACAGAGGGCATTATTCATTTTTTTGGCAACTTTACAAGGGTCAGATGACAGAAGCAAAAGTGGATGAAGCGAGGAGCCCAAATTTCACCTTTGTGCTCTCGCACATTCCTCTCTATCTTCCGTTCGGATGAGCCAGAAACATTATCAGAGGTCAAGAATACATTCCAGCCAGTCAAAATATAATAAAATAAAACAAAACCTCAATGAAAGCACAAAGCAGGAATAGTAGGGGTGTGGCCTGGGGAGAGTGCCATGCGCCAGACAGAGAAACCTGGAGGACAGCCAAGGAGTTAGAGGAAGGCAAACCTCACAGTACAATGTCAGTTTGTGCTTTGAGTCCCCCTAGATGTTTGCAGGGGAAAGACGACGACGATAGAAGGGGCAACAGATTTTCATCTGCCATAATATTTAGCTCTAGCTGTTTCCAGCACTTCGTAACTGGAGACAAAATAAAATGGCAAGTGATGCTCGGTTCTCTTCTGTTTTTCTATTTTGACTGAATTTTATTTTTAAATCCTCATAATTTTTTAAACAAATGTTCTATTTCTTGCCTTAAGGATTATCTGGTGAAAAAGGTACAGGTTCGCATACGATGAATGAAGGAGTGTGTGTTCCCCTTTGCGCCTTTTCTTGTACTTAGTAGCTGAAGATTAACATCTTACCTAACATCTGCATGGAGAAGACGGAAACATGCCATTAAGTGACAGAGCAAAGGCAGAACTGCTCAACACCTACTTTCCCTCTATCTTCACCCAGAAGAAAAGCAGTGCCCAAACGGGTGATAACAGAGTAAAAGACAGAGGGAAAGCAACAGACCCCACCAAATGTCCCTATTTTCAAGTCCTGGATTTACAGAAGCCATCTTGGTTTCTGATCTGATCCCGGAATGTCCCGCTTTTCCTTAGGACATCTCTATTTTCATCGGACAAATGTTGGAGGGTATGGAGTTATGCAACTCCCAAGCCAAGGAGATAAGTAACTATACAACTTTTAGAAGACATCTATACAGGCAGCCCTGTATAGGGAACTTTTTTTTTTAAGTGTTTAATGTTTTACTATGCTTTTATATATGTTGGAAGGCACCCAGAGTGGCTGGGGCAATGCAGTCAGATGGGCAGGGCAAAAATAATAAAAGTATTATTTTTCTTAGTCTTGCAGAATAGGAACTCCCTACAGTCATACCTCTGGTTACAATTGCTTCAGGTTGCATTCATCACAGGATACGAACGCGCCGAACCCAGAAGTACCGGAAGGGGTTACTTCCAGGTTCGATAATTCACGCATGTGCAGCTGCGCAAAATGACATCACACGCATGCGCAGAAGTGCCGAATCGTGCGGCGAGCATGCGCACGGGCTTTTCATGTTGCGAACAGGGCTCCAGAATGGATCCCGTTCGCAACCAGAGGTACCACTGTATTTTCATTGGGGAAATGTTGGAGTGTATGACAGAAGCCTTTAAAATAGTGTTCTATGCCAGAGGAGGAATGGTGGAGACCGCCTCCCTAGCCTGACCCTTCCAGAGAAGAAGACAGTTCAGAATTACAACAGTGGTTTGTGGCAGGTCACAGCTCAGAGGAAGATGAGGGGGAAAGCTGAGAAATAATGGGAGAGGAAGAAGAGGCAGAGCCAGAGCAGCTGGCTGACACGTTATCACTAGAAAGCATCCCAGACCCTCCATCTCCCAGAACCCAGCAAACCTTAAAAGTAGGAGAGCAAATAGCTTGGAGACAGATGGCCCTAAGCAGCAACTGTAGGGGTGGTGGTGCTGTTGACAAATGAAGCAGGGTGTGTGTGGAGATTTACTCGGGACAACACCATTATTCCAAGAGGCTGCATTTCCAATCCTCTCTCTGTGAATATTGACTAAAAAACAGGTGGTAAGGACTTTTCCTTGTCTTGTCCGTTCCTGACGACTTGCCATGGGGGTTGGTTCCTCTGCCGCCTGACAGGTTGCCAGGTCATGTGACAATAATAAAGAAATAGGAGTCCTTGGAGAATTCAGAAAATCAAATAGCAAGGTTGCAAGGACTCAGGCCAGGATGGCAATAAACAATAATTTCCTCTATTTTTGTTGTTTGAATTATGACACAAATTCCAGTTGCAATGATTTTTAACTCCAGGACAAGGCCCTGTTTTGTTTATTCTTCATCAGCTCTAGTTTCTTAGTTTCATAGTCAAAGTGTACACACTCGGTACACTTTGACTATGAAACTAAGAAACTAGAGCTGATGAAGAATAAACAAAACAGGTCATGTGACAAAGCTGAAAGGGCTTAGGATCGACCCTAAGCCCCACCTCACCCTGGTCCTCATCCCACAATCAGTGGCGGAGCTTCATGCTCTGGCACCAGGGGGGGTGGGGGCCGAGATCAGGCAGGGGCGGGGCTGGCGCGCGTCCCAGGGGCATGACGCGCCACCCACAGGAGTGTGGTACGCATCCTGGGGGTGTGGCACGCCGCCTGCGGGGGCGTGTTGCCCAGCTCGGGCAGGGGGGCAGCCGCGATGGCACCCCACCAGGATCGCGCTGCCGGGAGCGGTGCGCTCCCCCCGCACTCCTCTTCCTCCGCCAGTGCCCTCAATGCACATTTTTGAAGACTTACACTGGTCTTGGCTCCGCCAGCATCAATGTAGCCAGCTAAGCTGGCATATATGCAGCTGAACAGGAGTTGGGGACCCAACACCAGCTAAACTGGGAATCAACCAACCGAGCCAGAAATCCTCTGCATCCTAAACTGCTTATCCCAGCAGATCTTGCCGTCGGTTTGCCCCCTTATGGTGGAATTTATATTGCTGAATAGAGTGAATGTGCTTCCTACCCATTCTTAACAACTGTACAATTATTTATATTGCTTTCTACTATCTACAGGAAATCACCATCAGTTTTATTAGAGTCAACAGACCAGAAATGCAACAGACAATAAAGCCAATCAGAGGCCATTTTGGTAATACCAAAACCTCAATTAAGCACAGCGGAGCAATTAACTGAGCAAAAGCAACATCTGGAAATATTAGAAAACCATGAGAAAAATGAAATAGCAGGGTGGCTGAATCCACTATGAAAATCTATAGCATACACATTCATTTTCTTTGGTTGGGCTTTTTAAATATGTAAAATGAAGAAACAAAATTAAGGCAGTTATAGGAATAGGTAATCTTCCTAAGACTTACTGTATATGGTTTGATAAGAGCTCTTTAGAAGAAACAATGTTGATATATATTTTGTGTTCAAAAATGTGATTGGTGTGAAAAGAGCAGCTCTCAACATTCTGCTGGATAAAGGATAATGTAACAGTTGATAGTGATCTTTTTTTAAGCCAGAAAGATGATTTCAGATACGTCTTGAACTGGGGTTGCATTCTTATGAACTGAAATATGCCTCTGCGTGGACCTGGGGAATTCTATTTTTTTTCAGTCCGCTATTTCTCTTGGATTCTTTGGAAACTGTTGGTGTACTATGCTTATGGGACGGTTGTATAATGTGGACTGTTGAACTTGGTCATCTAATTATTTCAGAGTATTCACTCCATTAAAATTCCATTTTGCTTACAAATATTGAAGGTTGATAATGGAGTAAATTTGTTTCTGGAGTAGATGGCTTTTCAAACTAGTTGCAGACATCTTATGACAGACTTTTTTGGGGGGGAAGTCTGACAGCATTTTTCGCAATAATGAACATGATTCTTGCTCTTTCAGCTATAGCTATTCATTTAGGATTCTAACTCAACAAATTATTATTACTACTACAACAATAAGACCACATTCAGAGCATATATTCTAGGGTTGCCATTTTCCCCAAAGTGAAAATCCGGTTGCTGAGCTTTTGGGGGGAACATCTCCCCCCCCCCCGAAAAATTAAGTTTTAGGGCTTTGGGGGGGATTTTAAAGCTTTTTAAAAATTATTTAATTGCCCTACTTGCTATATGTCCAGGTTTTTCTGGACATTTGGCTGATTCAGCAAAATTCACCCGGACGCCATTTTGTGGCCTGATTCCTGGAAGTGTCCACAAAAACCCAGACATATGGCAGCCCTATTTAAACAGTAATGGCTTCCCCAAAAAATCTTGGTAGCTGTAGTTTAAGGGTGCTAAGTGTTGCTAGTAGACCCTTACAGTGGTACCTCAGGTTACATACGCTTCAGGTTAAGAACTCCGCTAACCCAGAAATAATGCTTCAGGTTAAAGAACTTTGCTTCAGGATAAGAACAGAAATTGTGCTCTGGCGGCGCAGCGGCAGCGGGAGGCCCCATTAGCTAAAGTGGTGCTTCAGGTTAAGAACAGTTTCAGGTTAAGAACGGACCTCCGGAACAAATTAAGTTCTTAACCCTGGGTCTGGACTGTTGTGAGGGATGGGGTGGGATGAAAAGGACACATTTGAATTTGGTTTTCTTTCTGGTTTGAAGGTTTATGATGTTCGGATCTGGATACTGGCGTAAATGATTATATGTTTAAAAATTAGGAGTTTAGAACTGGGATATATAGCTAAAAATTTCCAGACCAGAGGGAGGTAAGGGTGCAAAAAGTAGAAAACTAGGAGTTTTAAATTAGGTTGGAGTAAGGGAATTTGATAAGGCTGGAGGAAAGGATCAGAAGCACCAAGATGCTGAGGTTTGGAAAAAGGAGTTGTTTAAGTAAAATGATATTTGTATTTAAGGATATTATGAAGTTTAGGAGTTTGGAAAACTGATACAGAGGATAGATAATGAATTCAACAGAGGGGGACTTGAGGAAGTCAACCGAAATATGAAATTGAGGAATGAAGGAATGCCTGGCCCACAGAATTGGGCCAGGCCCAAACGATGATATTAAATAATGTTGTGATGTTAAATGTACAATGTTTATGTTTACCCTTGTGTGAGAAGGGGATGGTTGTTGCTTCCCTCAGTGAGAGGGGGGAAGAATAGAAAATTTAACAGTAATGGTATGTGCTTAAAATTGAAAAAATTAATAAACAAATTTGGGGGAAAAGAATTAAGTTCTTAACCCGAGGTACCACTGTATTCCTGTCCCAGAGCTTCAGTTCCCAGATTGGTTGAACAGTTCATCCTTCTTTACAGGGAACTCTGGGAATGGTAGCTCTGTGACAACTAAGAAACCTACAGTGCTACTAAATCACTAGCAAAATGTCCATGATTCCATCATAAAAATTGCCAGGTATTCTGCCATTTTGAGCAAGCCCCATCACTTGCCTATGCAGGGCACAGCCTGCCACCTGCTGGAACTGCCCAAGGTGGTGACATAGCCCATATGTCGGTCATCCGGCATCCTGTGTGTGGGATACAGAGCATCTAGTGCCAGCCTCAAAGCGTCTCTCATTACTACTCCCAAGGCCTTTATTAATACAAAGTTAAAGAGAGTGATATACATCATATGCATTATTGTGAAATGTGGCTTGAGTTAACTTCATACTAGTCCCAAACACTGCAGATTATTTTTCTTTTAAAAGCTCTATTTGTAGGAAAGGCATTTTTTCAATAATCTCATATATCCATTTTAAATGTTTGCAGATTTCCTGTTTCCATTAATTCTTCCCAGAGGAAGGTGGGGGAGGGCGAGATAAATCTGGCCCAAGCGCTTGGAGCGAGCGCTTCACATTGTGCGTGCAAACACACTTTCAGGTTATCTCGACCTCTCGATCAATGCAGAATGACCCAACACTGACAAATGGGACAGGAAGAATATAAACATTATCTTGATGAATTGGAGAACTTGGCTCTTGTGTAAAAGCAAAACTGAATAATGCCACGTGAAGCATTATAAGAAGGAAGGGTAAGAAACAAACAGTTGGGTGTAAGGTGTGGAGGCAGACTCCGTTCTTTTTATATTTTCTTAGTTGTTACCTTTTAAAAAGTTTTCCATTTCAAAAACAAAGGTACAAATGTTAAATCATATCTAGGGCAACAAACAAATAAGATCTAATTATTATCAATAACAGATTAGAAATATCAAAATCCAAGATGTTCAATGATTTCAACAATGATAACATAGTAAGCCATTCTCATTTATCAACTTTTGGCTTGGAATCCTATGTCTCAGAATACAAATTCAGCAGAAAATGGATGGATGGATCTTTTCTTTCATCCATACATTCGGCCACCCACTTGTCTGGATCAATATATTCAACTCATTTTCATAATACTGGATAAGAATATTGTAAGGGCCTTATTGGACCCATGATATTAAGACAACAATTTCTATTGCCTAAAACTACAGTGGTACCTTGGTTCTCAGACTTAATCCATTCTGGAAGTCCGTTCCAAAACCAAAGCATTCCAAAACCAAGGCGTGCTTTCCCATAGAAAGTAATGAAAAATGAATTAATCCGTTTCAGACTTTTAAAAACAACCCCTAAACAGCAATTTAACATGATTTTTACTATCTAAAGAGACCATTGATCCATAAAATGAAAGCAATAAGCAATGTACTGTACTATAAAATAAGTAAGACAGTATTGTAGATGATAAAAATAAAAAAATATTTTTTTTTCTTCCCTGCACTGATGATAGTCATTGTTTGGATGGGGGTTTTTTTTCCATTTCCGCAGTCACACAATCAATCAATCAATCCACAAAGTCAGAAAAACAAATTAACCGAAAAAGTCTCAAAAAAACAAAACAAAAAAACGAAGACAAACCCCTCGCAAAATAAATAGCAAAAACAAAAGTGCCAAACTTAATCCGTTCCGGAAGTCCGCTTTTATTTTATTTTAGGTGCTCCAGTGTCTTTGACTTCCCTTGCCCTGCACAGTGTAATAATTAGAACCTGGGAGCAGGCAAAACCAGAGGCATCAGAAGGCATGTTGCAAGGTAGGTTTCTTTGAGAATTCATATCAAACGTTCAAAAAAAGCTCAAGGCTTTGGAAGCATTTGAGTGGTAGGTTCTCAAAGGTCTAGCCCCTATACCTGAGGTGAGTGGGACAACCCAACTGTCAAGCGCTTGTTGGGTGCTTGGAAACTGCAAGATTTGAGAAGCACTGAGCATAGGGCTGACAAGATGCTTCTTTCCCTCACCCATCAGCTGATGAAAATCACCCACTAGCAACCATTTATGTAGATCCAAATTTTTCTTTGGGCTCCAAGAACTTTCTCGTGTCCTTTTATAATTAGCCGATTAATTTGAGAGCTCATGCAATAATATATATATACACTCTGTGTAATTAGCTGCCTTTGAAGTTTCAATTATATTTGTAACCCTCACCGTGATCAATTCCCACCTGGAAACCTATGTCCCCACTGTGGAAGGACGTGTGGATCCAGAATTGGCCTCCACTGTCACTTATGGACTGCATAATAATAAAACACACAAAAACAACCCGATAAATCCCCCCTCCCCAACACATTTTAAAAGGGCATTGGGTGTCAATCAGCCAAAGGCCTGGTTAAAGAGGAACACTTTTGCCTGGCACCTAAAGGTGTACAATGGCGCCAGGTGAACCTTCCTGGGGAGAGCTTTCCACAAACAGGGTGCTACTGCATAAAAGGCCCGTTCTTGTGTTGCCACCCTCCGGACCTCTCGAGGAGGAGGCACACAAAGCGCATAGCTGTCAACCCTCCCTTTTTTTGCAGGAAACTCCCTTATTCCAATGCCGTTTCCCGCTGCTATCCCGGATTGTTGATATCCCTTAAATTTCCCGGATTTCAAAGGAAGCAGCTCCTCTCCCTCCCTGCCGCCCAGGGAGGCTTCTCAGCTGCGTTGCTCGGCTGCCAATAAGGAGTCTGAGACCGACTGGGGGCGGAGCTTGCATGCCTTGTGCAGCCAGACCCTCACGCCCAACCAGACAGACAGCCTGCCTGCCGTCTATGCGCTCGCTCTTTTGCTCACCCGTTCGCGCGCAGCCTCTGGAGCGCAGGGTGGCGAGGCTACTTGGTGCCATTGCACCGCCCTCGCGGCATCCCTTATTTTCAAATCCGAAAGTTTGGGAAAATCCCTTATTTTCAAATTCGAAAGTTGACAGCTATGCACTAAGGAGGTCCTCAGAAGATGATCTCAGGGTCTGGGTAGGTTCATGTGGTCCTGAGCAATAATGTTTCAAGTTAATCAAGCACTAGCTAATATGTTAAGATGGTGAGCAAACACAGTGATGCAGCAAGAAGGGACCTCAAATACCTGCTCCCATCTCAATCGTAGGGTTAGTGTCAATCTTTTGACTGGAAGCCAGTTTGGTAGAAGAAGAGGTCTGCTTTTTCGATGGAGATGGTGCCAACATCAAAATACAGTGTGTGTGTGTGTGTGTGTGTGTGTGTGTGTGTGTGTGTGTGAGAGAGAGAGAGAGAGAGAGAGAGAGAGAGAGAGAGAGAGAGACTACGTTGATGATTTGAAAGGCAGAACAGCAATATTCTTTCTATTGGAGCCACGCAGGGTGAGTTGTATTTACACAGCCTCTGTTAGTTTCCTTTTACCACGAACAAGGCGAAAGTCCAAATGTTCCAGCCTCCCGGCTCTTATTGTACATCTGCTGCTGTATTATTCTTTAGCACACTAAGAACTCGTTGACCAGAGGGCAAGTTAACATATTGGTTCCCCCGCAAGACATCAGCTGCAGCAGATTTTTTTTTTTTAAATGCATATTATGTTATTTTGAGATTTCTCCCCCCAAAATATCTTGGAAGCCATCAAATGCAGAGTCTACATATGTAGCCGTAAGGTAAACGCTTTTGAAGAAAGGGAAATGGCACCAAATAAGGAACAGGCTTTCCTGTTTTGATATGTTATTTACGATATTTGAGGAAGTATTTTCTAAATGGCAACCTGCCACAGAATAAAGGACTGGCTTAAAATGTATAGGGTGCAAGTTAGTCAAAATAAAGCATGTTTGAGTCCCACAGATTTCAGTAGCATAGAATGAAGAATGTGCTTGAGTCAACCATGGAAGTGAATGGAAGTTAACAGGGTTTTACTTTGGCTGAATCTCTGAGAGAAAGAGATAGGGAGGGAATCCAACAGAAATTTAAGCTGGACCAATTTGGCTAGCATACCCCAGTCTCTCTTTCTTGAACCTTAAGAAACAGTGAGTAGCCAAATGGCACATTTATTCCCACATTTTTATTAAATACAGGACGGTCTTCAAGAAGGGAAAGTGTTTGCCCTGACAGGAGCAATATGTGACCCAGAAGAACAGCAAATGAACAGACAGAACACCAGGTGCTGGAATGAAATCTTTATTGACCCATCTGGGAAAAGATATATAATGAGATTAAAAGAGTGTTGAAAAACACGTTTATTAAAAAACCAGAGGCCTTTCTACTTGGAATGGTCAACCAGAACATTCCCAAGGAAGATCACACCTTTTTTATGTATGCCACAACAGCAGCAAGGATTTTAATTGCTAAATACTGGAAGACACACGACCTACCAACGACAGAAGAATGGCAGATGAAAATGATGGACTATATGGAACTCGCCGAATTGACTGGGAAACTCCAGGACCAGAAGGAGGAGACGGTGGAAAAAGACTGGAAGAAATTCAAAGTTTATATTAAAAATCATTGTAAGAGTGAAAATTTGAAAAAAACTGGAAGAACTACTAGTCTATGGATTAGAATTAGGATTAAGTAGATATCTGTATGATGTATGGTTAAGATATGGTTAAACAGAATATTATTAATGATTTAAAAAACAATAGAAAGATGAGAGGAAATTACTAATGATGATTAACACTGAAACGCAGCAGGGGAGACTGGAGGAAGTCACCCTAAGATGTTATGAAAGAGGAAGGGGAAATAGGATGCTTGTTTTTGTTGTATTTTGTATTTGTATTTTATATGTGTTTTAGTTTATGTTAAGTTTTTGTTTAATTATGTGGAAAAACCCAATAAAAACTATTTAAAAAGAAAAAGAAATCTTTATTGACCGTAGCAGGAAGCGTAGGGATTGGCGTGGCAGTAGGGCTCCAGCATCAGTTCATCATCCCATTCACCTGATGCTGGTGGAATGGAATCCACTGGGCTGGACAGAGACAAAAAAGCTGTCCCACGAGCCCTTGCAAAGGGATGGGGGGAAGCCTATATAAGGCTTATTCCCTTGAGGTCAAGGCTGTTTTGCCTTTAGAGATTCCTGCCCACCCACTCTCGGGTTAGAGCCTTTACTAAGAAATTATGGGGCGCTGGTTGATAGGGCCAGAAATAATTTCCCACCCCCCTCTCAACCTGATTGGCACTTGGTTGAGGTTTTCCTTCCCACCTTTCCCTCAGTGACATTATGGTCTTACTTTGTTAGACAGAAGAATGTTGTTTGTATGAGGGCAGAAATGGCATTTGGCAGATCAACATAGTATAGGGCAGGGATGTCCAACCACTCGACCACGATCGACAGGTCGATCCCTGGGTGATAGAGGTCGAGCGTGTACTGACTTTCCTCCGTGGGGGGGGGGGAGCATCCGGCCCCGCCTCCTCTCTCTGTCTGTCACTCAAGCACGGTTGCCAATACGGAAGACGGAGTTATCACTGTCGGGTTTACTACCCAGTAAGCAATTTATGGCGCGTCCCCACCCCCAAAAGCATCAGAAGTATGTTGTCCCCCCAGCTAAAAAAAAAAAAAGCTCAATAAGTTTGGCTTGCCCCACTAAAAAAAAGCCTAACAAATGGGTAGATCACCGCTTGGTTCCCCCCCTCCCCCGGAAGTAGATCACAGTCTCTTGGGAGTTGGACGTCCCTGGTATAGGGGAGCCCCCATAAGGTGCCTGAGGGGAAGATTGACCACGGCACTTCCAAGCTCAGTGCTGGGGTAGGAATATGCACCCAGGTCACGCAATGAGACTTTGCTTGCTCGCTTTGCACCACAGGAAGGTTCAGCACTGGCCGACCCCCATGGAACAGGTTTGGGGCAGTCCAAACCCTGCAGATCCATTCCATCAACGTGGGGCTTGTGGAATGATGAACTGATCCTGGGACCAATGCCATGCCAACCCTTACCCTGCCTGCTGCTGTCAATAAAGAATTGGCCTGGATTTTATCCCATCGGAGTTGTACAGTCTGGTTATTTTGCTGTTCTCATGGGTCACATAATGTGCCTGCCTGGGCAATACATGCATCAGAAAACTAGTTGGACAAACATGCTCATTCTGAGTATAAATTGAGAGATCATGTTACATGGGGCAATAGCTAATAAAGAGGCACTAGTGCAGAATTTTTGGTTTGAGTATCTATTTTAAAAAAAAAATGTTGCAAGAACAAAGCTTGAAGGCCAAGAAAACAATATAGCCAGAAACCCAAGCATTCTTGGCCAAAGCAAGTGGCCTTTGGCCGTCTTTGTTTATAGCTCATTCTTCATAGACTAAACTCTGGTAAATTGCAAACTTGTAGATGGCCTCTTCCTCTCTCCATATACACAAACTACACACATACACAGTTTACACTGCATTCTCTGTAAACACAATGAGGGAGGTAAGGAAATGGAAGCCTATGTTCGCATGTTAGTGGAACTGACCCCCAGATATTTAAAAGTATTTTGATAAGTTAAGAGCAAGGTTTTTAAAGACTTCATGAATTAGAACAGAAAATTTCAGTTCATTCCAGTAGATCTGAAAACCTACAAAGATTTCATTTTCAACTAGACACAGACGCTCATTTAGAAGCCTGTTTCAGTGGAAAACATTTTCTGTTTGCATATGTAATTGATAAGTGCCCCTCCAGTACGAAGCGGAGCGGTTTGAGTTTTAGCTTAGTTTTCAATGTTTACAAGGCATTGACAGCATTTCCGTTGAACTGGAAATCCTTTAAAAAGCCTATTTTCCAGGGTTTTTGACTGCACACTCTTTGCATCCTGGCATAAGCATAGTACACGTGTCGAATCCCTCCCGTTTCCCTGATCCAGTTATGTCCATATGTCCTCAGATCCCTAACTGCATCAGGAACTGCAGACTCAAATGGATACCATGTGTGCATTTGGCAAGGTCAAAGAATGGAAATCCCCATGGAGGGATTGGTCTGTATAACACATGCTTAGTCTGATCACGCATATAGGGGAGGTAGGACTGAGCCCTTCACTCCATCCTATTCCTGAATGGATCATCTCTCTTTGGTGGCTGCTGGCTTGTTTTTTTTACACGCGCACCAATCACAGATCTTGGGGTCTCACATTTAACCAGCGCCCTGCACAACCTAAGGTTGCCATACCTTGAGGAGCAAAAAAGAGGACAGCCTGAGCCACTGCCAGCCTGAGCTGGGGAAAGAGGTGTGTGGATGAAGGCATGCAGGGCCGCAGCTGCCATGCCCATGCGCCTCTTTCCCCGGCTTGGGCTGGCAGAGGCCATGGCATGAACAGCAGCCCATGCCCGCACCCGAGCTGCCTGCGTCTGAGTAATAATAATAATAATTTATTATTTATACCCCGCCCATCTGGCTGGGTTTCCCCAGCCACTCTGGGCGGCTTCCAACAGAACATTAAAATACAGTAATCTATTAAACATTAAAAGCCTCCCTAAACAGGGCTGCCTTCAGATGTCTTCTAAAGGTCTGGTAGTTGTTGTTCTCTTTGACATCTGAAGGGAGGGCAGGTGGAAATACCGAGAAGGCCCTCTGCCTGGTTCCCTGTAACTTGGCTTCTCGTAGTGAGCGAACCGCCAGAAGGCCCTCGGCACTGGACCTCAGTGTCCGGGCTGAATGATGGGGGTGGAGACGCTCCTTCAGGTATACTGGACCGAAGTCATTTAGGGCTTTAAAGGTCAGCACCAACACTTTGAATTGTGCTCGGAAACGTACTGGGAGCCAGTGTAGGTCTTTCAAGACCAGTGTTATGTGGTCTCGGTGGCCGCTCCCAGTCACCAGTCTAGCTGCCGCATTCTGGATTAGTTGTAGCCCAAGCCCAAGTCACTGTCAGGCTTCGGAGAAATTCTATCCCTCCCCCAGTGGCAGCAAGAAGCAGGGGAAAAACAAAGAAGAGTTCTTACTAATAAGTTTATTCAATCGTCACGGTGAGAGACAGAGGAATGCAGTTTATCTCCCATTAATGGCATTGCTCCTACTGAGCTCCTTCTGCCTCTCTTCCTAGCTACAGCACTTCCCCTTATGGTGGCCGCCAGAGGCTAATTGTCTCTGAGTTCTTTGCTCTTGCACTCTCGACGAACGCCGGGTTCTGGGAGAATGGGGGGTCAGAAATACTCTCCAGTGATAAAGTGTCAGCTGGCTGCTCTGTCTCTGTCTCCCCCTTCTCTTCTCTCAACGCCTCCCAACTCTTCTGTTCACCTGTCTCTGAGCTGTTACCTTCCTCAAATCATGCTGTAATTCAATACTGCCTTCCTCTTCTATGGAAGCTTCAGAAGAGGGCGGGTGCAATCTCCACCATTCCTCCTCAATCTCGTCCCCTTCAGTCCAGTCCCTGACAGCCACCCAAGCCACACGCCCCAAACCCCAAATATTTCCTTTAAAATGTAAAAATCCACCCAGATGGGCATGTTGGCCCCCCAAAAGAGGACATGTCTGGGTTTTCCTGGACGTATGGTGACCCTATGCAACACCAAAATTAGGCACCCCTTTGCCACTCCATTCTAAATCATAGTTGTGGCCTCCCCGGTAGCACCCTCGAGACTCCATGCCCAGTGCAACTGAACCAGTCCCACTCCCATAAATTTGCCTCTGCACAAAGACACCACCCAAATGTAGGAGCACCCAGAGAAGGACATGTGAGAAGAAGGTGAATTGCTGAGAGGGGCGCCGTGCAGGGAGTCTGGAATAATGAAAATGCACTGGCAGAGTCAATCTTGTTGGTGCAAGACCTTCCCATCACCTCACCCCTGTCTGTCTCCCAGTGAACAACAGCTACCCACCTGCCTGGAAGCTAACATAGTGGTTAGGGCAATCTGGCAAGCCACTTCTGACCTAACCCTTAAGCAGCACTGTAACCTTGCCCAGAACAGGTCAAATACCACTTCCAAGTAATTCAACAACAGTACCTGTCTTGATCTCGGTTATTTTGTTAGCCTCAATCCCACCCAAGTTATCCAACTCCAGGCACCCACTCATTTGGGGCCTCCACCACTACTCCTGGTTCAGATGAAAAAGAGAGAGAGAGAGAGAGCTGGGTGTTCTCAGCATATCAGTGTCACCCAACTCCAAACCACAAGTTAAGCCAGGATTAATACATTAACAGTGAATGGAAGGTAATGCTAGGCTTTCCCATCTTCGCCGTTGGCTGTTGCTAGTCCAACGGTTACAGTGATCTCCGCAGGCCTATACAGCCTTGTTTTTAAACAGCTGAAACCCCACTGATTTGCATGTTGGATGGAATAGGAGATGTAGGCGATGCTGACTCCAGTTCCCACACTCTCCCATAACCAGCTGACCTGTGGAATTTCAAGTATGTTGATTGTTGTATTGCAAAGGAGAAACATGTGTGGACATGTGCATTATTCCAGCTAGGAATACGTGCGCCAATTCCTGCATTTGCATCCCAGTGGTTTTGGGGTGTTGCCTTATGTTAAAAATGGGAACAGAGGGCGTTTCTTTGGCACCACAAATGCGAATGTGACCTGAGACGGTTTTCTTGACACCTGTCCTGATTTATTTCATCCCTGCTTGCAAGGTAGATTCGTAATTGACAGAGACGGGGATTTCAGTTGAAGTCAGGACTCAAAAGCATCCGTCTCTGGGCTTGGCAGGCCAGTCTTTGATGAACAAATACGACATAATTTATTGATGGACAACATGATAGCACCAGATCTGTCTATGGGTAGAACTGTGCTCAGATTACTCACTGTTTTGCACAAATGTTTGATTGTATTGAAAACTACCTGGAGTAAATCCATTGGGAGAAAGTTGGAGGACTATGCAGTTCCTCGTCTCACTTTCCATGTGTTTGCAAGTCACACACACACACACACACACACACACACACAATCTTCCCTCAGGCACTGATGTTTACTTCACTATAGAAACACAAGTATTAATATAGTCAAGCACCTGGTCAAAGATGAAATGCAGAGCCCTCAGCAAAACAATAGAAGGTATTGTTGGTGCACTGTACAGAAATTGCACACAACAGTTGAAGCCAAATTTGCATACCTTGTAAACCGGCCATAAAGCTGAGCCTGTCATATAGGCAACCTCTTATTTATTCCTATTTTCTTCCAACTGGAAACATGGAGGCAGGACTCAATTGAAAGCCATTGGGTTCCCAGTTGTGTAGACTCAGTCTAAACTGATTCTGAAGTTCCTCTACTGAGGCGAATTGGTAGATTTCTATTAACGGAGTTTTACAAGTAAATCAAACTTTAATTTCATACCCTCCAACATTTCTCCAATGAAAATAGGGACGTCCCATTTCATAATGATAATTTACTTTTTATACCCCACACAACTTACTGGATTGCCCCAGCCACTCTGGGCGGCTTCCAACATAATGACATAAGAAAGCACTAAACATTAAAAAGAAACCTTTCCTATACAGGATTGCTTTCAGGTGGCTTGGGAGTCAGATAACTCCATACCCTCCAACATTTCTCCAATGAAAATAGCCACAACCTAAGGAAAAGTGGGACATTCTGGGATCAAATCTGAAACTGGGACGCTTCTCTAAATCAGGGACATCCCTGGAAAATAGGGACACTTGGAGGATATGCATTTTTTTCTTGGGCATAATTATGATTGCCAATGGAAGTGTGTTTTCCATGTTAATTTTGTCTCAAGTTAATGTGAGGCATCTTCTAATACCTGGCAAATTACCTGTTCTGGGTGGGGTTGAATTCCCTCTAAAGGAGCAAGTTTGGGGTTACATCTCTTTCACTGGAAGCCCAAATGTCTCATTATCCAAATATATAATAAGCAGACTAGTTTTCCACACTTGCATTTAAGGACAGAAGCAGCATATTCAGAGCTATGCAATTTCAAAGTGTTTGTGAATTTTGACTTTGACATATGCTCTTTGGATATACGCAGCCAACTACTTTACCAGATGAATGGCAGCACGATGTTGAACTGCTTTGGAGGTGACCTACCTTTTCTTCACATATTTACCACAAATTCATCCAGCTATAGATGTTCTCTGATGACTTTAGCATGAGGGTTGGCTTGGAGTTCAAGGCAGGAGTTGTGGTTGACCACATCCTAGCAGACAAAATATAATTGCTATATTAGGATCTTATACATATTTCAGTGGATTCCCTATAAATAATCCCCAAAGCTCAACTCCTTTACATGAAATATATTCAGATTTTGCCCTTGGAAAAAAAGATGATGATTGGGCTGGAATCCCTGATTCAGCATTTACTGACCACATTGCCATATTGTAACTTTTATTTGACTTGAGCACATCCAGTGATCAAACAAAACACTTTCAGGCTTAAGCAGGGATTGTTATGCAATGCCCTGAGGATTTACTATTTATTTATTTTAAAAATATCCATGTCACCCTTCCGTAAGCAAAATATAACCAACCAGGACACTCTATATTCCAATCCCTCTCTGCCCTGATTTTCCATCTCCCCACCCCTCTCCACAATCCAACTCTCAGCCAGCATCTTGTAGAACAACTCAGAATGTTCAGTCCTTATTGGGCTGTTTGGGTGTCCCCCTCCCCCTTCTAAAGGTTCTCCTTCTCTCTTTTGGTAATTAACAGATGTGGATGGTGGCACTGATCCACACTCAGGGAATCAGCACTAGGGAATTAGCACTTACCAGCCTTCCCCAACCTTTTGCCCAGTGGCATAGCATGGGTTACCAGTGCCCAGGGCTGCACGGAGGGGTGGGAGGGAGGGAGGGAATACATGGTTAATGGTCAAGGATGATAGGAATTGTTTTCTAAAAGCATCTGAAAGCACAAGGTTTGGGAAGGCTAGCGTACATAGGCTATACTGAGCAGATGCTATTTCGTATGTCCTTAATTAGTGTAAAATTTACTTTTTAAAAAACATCCCAAACCCAACAGTGAATTTCTTGGCACATCTAGGCAGCAGCAGGAAATCCTGTGGCCATAGAGTCAATTCTGCAGGGATCCCTTGCCTCAGCAGAACAGGCCAAATGACAGATTTTATGTACCATACTCTTGATATGGCATGCCATTTAAAAATGAATGTTTCCTGGCTGATCTTTGGAAGTTAACATCTTGGAGTAAACCCCTGAATCACAGATAATCGGGCAAGATACATAACAACATACATACATTCAGATCTATTAAAGGGTATGAACATTTTCTATGGGTAAGATAGGTCAGTCCATGAGGTCTATACAGACTAGCTAAGAGTCATATTTGGTGACAACATTGATATTTAAGCATATTGACCATTTGGGAAGACCCTTCTAGGGTTGAAACATCTTTGGTCTATAGCAATTTTGTTGGTCACGTTTTGCTAGCCGTATAAGATGATGTTCTGATGTAATTTTATATTGCCATTATAACAATGAGATTTGAGATTGTATTTGATATATAGCTTCTAAATTTGTGTATCTGCGTGTTAAATATGGATTTAAACTTCTTTGTTTTTATACATTGGGAAAGTAATTTGCAGGTTTAGACACTCAGGCCCAATTTTATACTTTTGTTCCCTTACAAATGGCAGTCATGAATATGACAATCACATTTGTGAAAACATGTGTAGCAGACAAGTACACTCACCCAGGTGTCTGTTCAGTTACTGTTTCCTGGTGGGAATAAACTCGGTGTGGCAACTTGAACTGTCTACCATGTAATTTGTGAAACAGCCCTGAGCAAAGTAGAATGCATTTTCTTCCTAGTGCATAAGCTTAGGATCACAGCCTTAGTGATCTGAGCAACTTAAGGTTAGGACACGCTGCCTACCTTGTGGAGGCATAAAGAATCCCAGGAGAAATTTCTCCTTAACGATCTACTGATAAGGTGATGAAAGTATGAACATCCCCGCTGGAAAACAAGCATGCAATGACATTCCGAGATTGCATAAACTGTGTTTCAAAAGTGATGTATTGGCATTTTTACAAAACTATATGTACTCTGAAAGAAGGGTTAGCTCAAACAATGCCAAATATGTACCACAGTAGAAAACAAATATTTGCCTAAGGTGCTGAGCAAGCAGCAATAAGCAATCTCAGGTAAGATCCATTCATAGGCATTTCTCTCTCTCTTGTAAAGAGCTTTCCCTGAGCTGCAGCATTAACACTGGAGTTCAGTGTCATGGCTATGCTTTTTCTTTAACTAGCAAGATGTCATTTTCGGTCCGTGTGTTTTGAGAAAAGCCTTCAATTCATAAAGAGCCCTGAGGGTGCAGTGCATTCTGCGCAGAGACAAATTTACACACACACACAAACCCCATGCCCTCAACAGGACAGTATCCCCAAGGACATCACTTTACCTCTTTCAGATATGAAATAATGGGAACCATTTACTTATATGGGGAAAGCACCATTGGGTTTATGGCAAGCAAGATCTGCTTCTGGCTTCCTTCAGTGAGTTCAGTCACCAGCAAGAATGAACAAACTCCTCTTTGTCTCTCAAAAGAAAATACGAGAGTTTCTGTTGTATGTGTTCATTCTAGAAGGGGACCTGAAATGATCCATATATATATATATATATATATATATATATATATATATATATATAGTGTGTGTGTGTGTGTGTGTGTATACACACACTAGCTTACCCGGCCGCGCCCTGCTGTGGCTGAATTTGTGAAATTGAAGAAGTTCCCCTGTTTACCTTCTGTCTGCCCCTTCTCTGTCCCCACCCCCGTTTTCAATTACTCTCTTCTCGCCCCACCCCCCTTTTCTATTACTGGTTTGCGAGCTTGCAAATGGCCAACGGAGCTCTGGCAGGGGGAAGGTTTTGTAGCTGCAGTACCAGTATAGCCGTCGCTAGAGGGCGAGGTTTTGCTGGTGACGTCTAATAGGTGCGACAATTTTTGTTCTTTTGTAGCTGTAGTACCAGTATAGCTGTCGCTAGAGGGTGCTGTTTTGCTGGTGACGTGTAATAGGGGAGCCAATTTTTTCCCGTTTTCCCTTTATTTTAGGCATGACATGTGTGGTTTTTCTGAATTTTTATTATGCCAGATTCTTTTGCCATGGTAATGGAACGCTGTGTCCTAATTTGATGCGATTTGGTCCAGCGGTTACGCAGCAAGGGTGTTTCGGACAAACACGCAATGGGAACATTCCAGCAAATCTTGCAAGGTTGAGCAGCTTGTGTAAAGCTCTGGGGAAACAGATTTGCATAAATATTTTCAAACCTGATCAGGAATATAGTCTCACCATTTTCCTCATGGGAACTGACTTGTAATAATTGCAATGCCATGAACACAGGAATGCTGCACATCCAAAGCTAAAGGGTAGGGGGAAGAATGAGGGCTGGGTACGCTCAGTGGTGACCGAATACTGACTGTTTATAGAAACAAAACCTAGAAAAGAGGGAGGGAATGGAGTATCCTGGAATGGGCCGGCCGGCTGACTGGCACTCAGAACAGCCATCCGCACATTTTGTTGTGGATCTCACTTCTTCGCTTACATGGAAGAAAGCAAAAGAGTACTCAGCTGAGGAGTGGGATAAACCTGTTACCTGCCTCCAGTGACCCCATCCAAATAAGAACCAAGCTTGGAGGAGGAGAGGCAGGCTGACAATCTAAAAAGAGAAAACACAAAAGGGGAGGGGTTGAGAGAGAGAACAGTTTGACAGTGCCAGAAACAAAGTGGTAAACTAAAAACAGGCATTTATATACAGTTTGGGACCAGGCTGATCTTCCAGCCCTGGTGGTCTTGCTTGGATGGAGGGGCTGCAAATGACCCAGCAGTCTTTCGTCCCCTGGCTGATGGATGGGGCCATAGTGTACTTCCCTTCTGCTCTGCAGTTGGAGCCAAGTGTTCTTTCTGGCAGGCAAGGAGGAAACAAACTCATTGCTTCCTGATGGATGGGGACAGACTTGTCTTCCTCTGGCCATAACGTTCTTCCTGGGAGGCAGGGGCTGCAGCCTCCCTCAGTCCCTCGGTTCCCTGGCCAATGGCAGAGGCCAGAGTGTACTTCCCTTGAGGTCTGGTGTCTGAGGGCAACAGGCAGATCATGAACACATGGCGAACATCTCCGGTACTATTAAATATGTCAGCGTTCAAATACTTCATAATGCTTAAATGGAGTTTTGTAATAAACCACACACACAAAATTCCAGATGGCTGTATTGGTTCAGCAGGAGAATTATCTTCAAGCAAAAGTAGAGTACCTTCATCAGGACCAAGCAAACTGCCACAATAAATCATTCTGCATTGAGGGCTGACCCATACATTGAGGATTGCTAAGGGCATTGACAGGGACTGGCTAGATGAGGTGGAGTGGTGGAAACCGCCTGACCGAGAGCCCCCTCAGGGAAAGCGCAAAGAAAGAGGATTTGGATCCGGGATCCTGGTGGTGGGCAACCGGACACACCCCAGAGGAGGGGAAGAGCTGGGACGTACTAGAGACTGGGAGCTTGGAGGATGAAGAAGAAGAAGAAGAGTTTGGATTTGATATCCCGCTTTATCACTACCCGAAGGAGTCTCAAAGCGGCTAACAATCTCCTTTCCCTTCCTCCCCCACAACAAACACTCTGTGAGGTGAGTGGGGCTGAGAGACTTCAAAGAAGTGTGACTAGCCCAAGGTCACCCAGCAGCTGCATGTGGAGGAGTGGAGACGCGAACCCGGTCCCCCAGATTAGAGTCTACCGCTCTTAACCACTACACCACACTGGCTCTCACACTGAGGAAAAGGGGGAAACAGGCAGGTGCCCCAGCACAGAGCAAAGAGAGGAGTCAGACTTAGCAGCTTTACAGAGCCCCCCCGGACAGTGTTTCTGCTGGTAGCCTGGAAGCTCCTCCCATTTGTGGCATAGAGCAGAGAGCCAAGCAGAGACAGAGGGTCCCTTGGAGCTCACCATAGACAGAGGGAAGGGCCTGATGCAGAGGGAATGGAGTGAAGTCAGAGGTGCAAGACAGTCTGAGAAGCTGCTTGCTATGGTGGAGTATATTGCTCGAGTCGCCATGTGTTTTCTGTTCTGATTCCTTAATAAAGGGACTAGGTAAAGGTAAAGGTAAGGTAAAGGACCCTTGGATGGTTAAATCCAGTCAAAGGCAACTATGGGGTTGCAGTGCTCATCTTGCTTTCAGGCTGAGGGAGCTGACGTTTGTCCACAGACAGCTTTCAGGGCATGTGGCCAGCATGACTAAACTGCTTCTAGCGCAACAGAACATCATGACGGAAACCAGAGTGCACGGAAACACCATCTACCTTCCCACCACAGTGGCACCTATTTATCTACTTGCACTGGCGTGCTTTCGATCTGCTAGGTTGGCAGGTGCTGGGACAGAGCAACGGGAGCTCACTTCGTCGCAGGGATTCGAACCGCCGACCTTCCGATCGGCAAGCCCAAGAGGCTCAGTGGTTTAGACCACAGCACCACCCGCGTCCCTTAAAAGGACTAGCTGCAAGTTAGCAGGGATTGCCTTCTCTCTCTGCTTTGCAAAGTGTGCTACGTGTCACCTCCCTTGACAGGCATTGGGGATGCTTGGGGGGTCAATCCGATGTGCAAAAGGTTGGCATAAAGCAAGCTGGTGTAAAGTTACACCACATTGGAACACATTCAGCAGCAGGGCTACTGCTGTTGCTCTGCGTAATCTTGGCAGAGGGGAAATAAACCTTTAAAATAGTGTTTTATGTTGAGTTGCCAGATCACATGACTGAGCAGAACGGGCTTGGGATCCAGGCTAAATCTCCCTCTACTGGTCACACACCCCTCCTCCCTTCGGAATGTCCCTTTTTGGGGGACTTACACCCAGTGGTGTAGCGTGGGTTGTCAGAGCCCGGGACCACATATCACCTTGCTCTCTTTTGCAGCCCTCAGATATTGGAAGATGGCTCTCCTCTCTCAGTCTCCTCTTCTCCAGGCTAAACATACCCAGCTGCCTCAACCGTTCCTCATGAGGCTTGGTTTCCAACTGCCTCAACCGTTCCTCATCAGGCTTGGTTTCCAGACCCTTCATCATCCTGGTTGCCCTCCTCTGCTCACCTTCCAGCTGCTCAATATCCTTCTTCAACTAGCCTGCACTGACTGGCAGCAGCTCTCCATGGTTTCAGATGGGGGAACCATCCCCCCCCCAAAGATGGTCTAATCCTGCGCTATGGAGACCCCTAGCCTGCCTTGAAGGATGTGGGGGTGGTCTCCCTTTGGAAATGGAGCTGCCGGAAGAAGAGTGTGAAATGCCAACGTGAATTTGATGAGATAAGATGCAGGCCAGCTGCAGTCGGAACAGCAGATGCCTCCAAGTTCTGACAGTGGAGCATCACCTCTCAGGAGGGGCCAGTTCCAGGTGGGGGGGTTGCCATGGTGACAAGGACCTGCCCTCCTTTGTGACATCTCTTGCTTGTCCCTTAAAAGCCACTGACTTGCAGGCAGCCATTGTGGGTTAGTAGTGAGGCGAGTTGAGTAGTAGAGAGAGGAGTTGGTTGTGGTTGGAGACGATAAAGAGAGGTGTTCATTTGATTGTTATTGTTATTTGATTTATTTTATTTTATTTTTTATTTTACTTTTTTATTTTAACACTCTTACTTTTTATTTTATTTTTTGTTCTTTATTTTCATTTTTTTATTTTACATTTTTATTTTGTAATATATTTTGAATATTTGTATTTTTATTTTGTAATATATGTTGTAATATATTTTGTATATATTTATTTTGTTTATAGAGGAGTAGTTCGGGGTAAGTGTAGGGTTAGGGCGGGGTTTAGGTTTAGGCTTAGGGCTGGGTTTGGGGGTGGGGTCAGAGTTAGGCTTGGGTGGGCATTTTAGATAGATAGTTTAGAGAGGAGGGTGGGAATTTTTCATAAAGAAGATGTGCAGAGTGTAAGTAGCATTCCTTTGCTTTCTCTTGGTCTCCTGGGGGCAGGGTGTGAGTCCTGGGGTCCCCTGCACAGCCTTGGCTCTCTGGAAATCGACCCGGCCAGTCTTCTCCAGAGAGCTCAGCTCCTCCACACACTGCAGAACCCTGAATTGCTCCAAGCAGGAGACGGCCAAAGCCATTCTGGTGAGTGATGGGTGGTGTGAAGGACCCCCATGGGGAGGAAGGGGCAGAGAGGGGCTTTGGGGAAGCGCTTGTGCATTTGCCGGAGAGGAGGACCCTTCTGGCTTAGGGCATGGGGTTGCCAATCCCCTGGAAAGACAAGCCTGGCATTTGGGGTCAGAGCCGTCCTCTGGAGACCCCCGGAAGGAGCTGACTTGCCTCCTCTGCTCTCTTCCGGGACATCCTTGGCCACTTGGAGCACGTCACGGATCACCTCCTGAGTCTGACCCTGGCCTTCGAGGCCCTCCTCCAGCTGAGGTGAGTGGGTCTTTGGGGGGGCAGAACTCCAGGGGCAGCTCTGGGTGGGCAGAGGAGTGGGGGGTGCGGAGTGCCCCAGGCGTCATCACTGAGGGGGGTGACAAAATGACAAAAATATGAGTTGTGGGTTGTTGTTGTTGTTGTTTTTCAATCAATCAAATCTTTATTACGGTCCAGAGACCCAACAATTCATTACAAAACAATACACAATTTTGACAGCCCGTCTTCAGGTTACACAAGCATTTTGTTCAGGCTTAGGAATAGGGATCATTGGTTCTTGCAACCACCGATAGAAACTTCGCCACTGCTAATGTTCTGTCATTTGTCCGGTCTTCCAGTAGGAACCTGACATAGTAAGCCTCTGATTTTCCCGGGAAAGGTACTAGCAAGGGTAATATCAGTTCTTCCCTGGCTTGCTCGAATTTCTCACAGTGCAGCAAAATATGTTTTATAGAGTCAATGTCTTGGGCACATGAGCATAGTCTGTCCTGGTATGGAACTCCTCTCAATCTGCCATCCAACACTGCAGAAGGAAAGACGTTGTTGTTTTTAAAAAAGGGGGGCTCAAGAAACTTTTTAGTTCAGTCAACAAATGTAACGAAAAGTGGCTGGCACTGGGCACCACATTGCGGGGGCTGGCACTTACCGCGGGGGCTGCAGTGTGCCCAAGCCACACATCTCTCCTGGGAGTGACATGGTGGCTTGGGCACCTGCAGGCTCCGCGGTGCCTGAAACGGCAGTGTGGGACTTGCGTCTGCCCACCACCTCTCCCTCAGCTGCCCTACAGCCGAGGGGGAGGCAGTGAAAAGGTGCCACACAACTCGCCCTGCCCCCATGGGCATCCTGCCCCCAGCCGAAGGATGTGCGTGCCACGCCGGGCACCCTAGTGGCTGCCTACGCCGCTGGTCTCAGTCACTGGAAACAGGCCTTTTTAGTTTACTATGTTTGCTTGAGATGTAAAATATTGTGTGTGTGTGTGTGTGTGTGTGTGTGTGTGTGTGTGTGTGTGTGTAAGCTTTTGCCCCACTGTTACTTTTACCAAGTGGGGGCTACTGCAAACCTAGCTAACATTGCATGTAATCCTTTTGTGCTTGATCATGAAAGAAAAAGTTCGTGCTTTATATGGATTTCGGGCTACAATGTCTTACCATCGCCAGGACAGGGCTCTGCAAACAGCTGGGGGGTTATTGACACTGTAAAATCCTGCTCATTCTAAAATCAAGCAGGATGAAAACCTCCAGAGAAAGGTCTCTTTGCAAGAATTTGCTAGCACACCCCACACATGCCACTAAAGAATTTATAGCACAATAGCTACAGTTGAGTTCTTAAAAGCTATTAAAACCTCAAAAAGTTTTCAGCCAGCTTGTTGGTGAAAACACTATTTTGTCAGTGTCTGGTAAGGGGGAAGCATATGGCGAGTAATTTTTGGAATATGCTCTGACAAAAGAAAAGAAAAATCTGATCTCCCAGATGAAGTGAACCTGTCCTTTGCGATCATCATAGCTGTAGATTCAGAGGCAGTTTGCTACTGAATACTAGCTGAATACTAGACACGTAGCACACTTTGCAGAGCAGAGAGAGAAGGCAACCCCTGCTAACTCATGAGAAGAGAAGACTCCCTGGAAAAGACCCTGATGTTGGGAAAGATGGAGGGCACAAGGAGAAGGGGACGACAGAGGACAAGATGGTTGGACAGTGTTCTCGAAGCTACCAACATGAGTCTGACCAAACTGAGGGAGGCAGTGGAAGACAGGAGTGCCTGGCGTGCTCTCGTCCATGGGGTCACGAAGAGTCGGACGCGACTAAACGACTAAACAACAACAGCCTCCTTCCCAAAGCCTGGGAAGCTTCTGCCTGGCTTAGGGAGGGAGGCACAATGCTCTGACAGGTCAAAGAGCCCTCGTGCCAACTTCCTAAAGCCCATCTGGCTTTGGGAAGGGGGCAGAAGGGCTTCAGCATCCTGCCAGAGCCCTGGCACCGCCTTCCCAAAATCCGGGAAGTTTCTGTCCAGCTTAGGAAAGGAGGCACCATGCTCACAAGAATGACATCAGGCCCAAACTCTTCCCCTAAAACAAATTTCACCGCACACCATTGGACACCACACTGACTTTTCTGCACAACAACGCCGCCCGACCCAGTGAGTTGCTTCTGCTTCTCAATGGGGTGGAGCAGTTTTATTTTTATAAAATAATTCAGAGGGAATCCAGTTGCTTATATAATGCAGCTTAGGGCGTGAAAAAGCCCCCCAAAGTCTTGCAGCTACAATTTTTACTAAGATTTCCACGACAGGACCTTTCAAGTGTAACTTTTAAAGTGTCCTGCATACAGTACTTATTCAAAGACACTGGCGTTTGAAAGGAGGTCATACAATGGCTCTAATTGTACAAATCATGTCCTACTAGAATTAGGTCAACTTGTAACGAGGATAAGCACTGAGCAGTTGCAAGCTCCACAAAGGAAAAAGAAGAAGGATATTTACAGAAGCCAGAGATCACAGGGGCACACACTATCAGGAGAGGTTTGGTGGGGGAGGGGTTGTTTTTTTACCTAAACACACTTATAGTAACTATACATATTCTTTCAATGTTGACCAGCAGCAAAAAATGACATTCTCACCCCGCAAAAAAATCTGCACAGTATTGCATCAAACTAATTGAACTTCCAACCATGTAAAGAAAGAAGGAAAGACATTGGAAGAGGCTTTGAGATGGAGAGAAACAGATATATACTAGCTGGGCCTTTAGGACATGATTTCAGTGGTGAGGAAAATGTTTGGCATTCATTGGAGTTGGGGGATATTGTATCCTGGAATAGCATGGCTGGTTTCACACCATTTAAAAAAATGGAGCTGTTTAAAGGCTTCTCTGATATCTTTCCTAACATTTCTACACAGATAAGGAGTCTGTCTCCCATTAAACACAGTGATCATGTGTCAGCGGCCCCACCCTCAACCACATGTAAAAGAAGACTGGCTCACTCAAGTCAGGGGACTCCCATAAACAGCCCTTCAAGACTATCTAAACTCTTTCCCCCTGGGCCTTGTCATCTTGAAGGCCAGCTCTGAAACTTCTCAGCCCAAGACAAGACATTCTACGTGATTGTGAAGCTACTCGGCTGGCCCAGCCCCAACAGACCAGCCTAAATTATGCCTGTATGTGTGCAGGTATAATCAATTGACACATAACTTGCCCAATGATTCAGCAGAAAGTTGTCAAAAGGTCAACATTTGAAGTGAAAATTTGGTGTGCACAGCCCTAGTTACAAGTCTTTTCACCAAGAGGGCTCTCTGTCAATCATGCTGAATTGAAAGGATGGATTCCCTCACACAAATATCAAATTCAAGGTCACGGTGCTTGGAGGGTTCTTCTATGGGTTTTGTCAGGGTTGCAACAGATGAGCAGGAGTGGTGGCAAGTCCCCCTAGGCGAAGCGGCAACCACAGAAGAGTCCGGAGAAATGGAGGGATTCTTACCTGAAGAAGAGTGGTGGCAGCACTCCTCAGAAGAGGAAGAATCAGATAGGGAGGTGGAAACACCTGGACAGGAGGAGGAAGAAGTTGAGCCAGAATCAGGCCCTTGTGAGGAGAGGAGCCGGTTGGCCCCCTCCCCTCCTCCCTTCTCAGCTGTAGAACGTAGAGCTGAGAGATGTAGGGAACAATTAGAGGCAGCTGCAGCTCGTAAGAGGCGTGGTCATGAGCCGGCTACTTAAGGAAGGCCGGCTGCTCCATTCACCAGCACCTGCAACTGCTGTGATGGAGAGTGTGGTTGTTCTTGTTCGTCCTGTTCCTGGTTCCTGTGTTCGTGTCTTTGGCTTCCTGACTCCTGGCTTCCTCCTGACCTCGGCTTTGTGACTTTGGCTTTGTGACTCCTGGCTTAATCCTAACCTCGGCTACCTGACTTCTGGCTTGAACTGACTTCGGCTACTCTTGACCCCTGTGTGACTGCCTGACTTCGACTGGCTTCTGACCCGGACTGTTTGACCTCAGCTTTATCGGACTCTGACTGCTGCCCTTCAGCGCGCCAACTTGTTGGCGTCCTAACAGGTTTTGGTTGACTCAGTGGTAGTCATGCTACCACAAGTGTGTGAGGGAAGGATAGGTCCATCTGATTGCACTTTAGAGACATGTCTCGTGAGTTTATTCTGGTGGTTAGGCCTTTATTTTGATCTTTGCCGTCTAGTCTGCTCAGCACATGAAATGTTCTTAAGAACGCTTATTCTGACTTCATCATAAATCCTTTGGTCCTTTCTTTTAAGTGGTGAGCAAGGGTTACACAGACGATGAAAGATGCATGAACTTTAAAAGACTTGCTTTTGATGGAAGTTTATACATATTTGGAGTAGTCGCTTGATGTTATGATTGGGCCCATATGAACCCACACTGTCATAAAATGGGCGGGGGGGGGGCTAAATAAGAAATAAAAACACTGAGCGCTGTTCAGTTCTCGCTTGGTGACACAAATAGACACTAATGGGGACGTCAGTGGGCTGTTCGGGTATCAACTACTGAAGTTGTAATATTTTATCAGGAATTTATAAAGGGCGGAACATTCCTCAAGTGATGGGTCTAAAATGGCTTCCTAAGCACCACTGAATGTATTAGGCAGAAGCAAACCACTAAGTGTAAACTCAATGAGTTACAACAAATCGAAACACCCTGATGAACCCATACATATGGTCTATGTGTTTGCAGGCAGGTATTTACAGTTAGGAACTGACTGGATTTTTTTGAAAGGTTAGCACTGTTTTTTATCTTTTCCTTTGTCATTTCAAATTGTGAAGGAGAAAGAGCTTTTTCCAAGTGACTGTTTGTTCAGAAATAAATAGCAATCAATAATGCTGCAATCAAGACCTGCCACCATTGCCTGTTCTCTCTACAGAATGGGATCATCTGAGAGAAATTACTTCCGATACTCTCAACATCTGAATTTGCTGCCAAGAAAAGTAGTAGAAAGATGAGCTGACAACTTTCACAATAGCCTGAATATAGTTTATCATTATGTATTTATGTGTAAATATTTTCCTTAACTTTGTTTTTGATGTTTATGTTGACGAAAACTGAAAAGAGCCCATATGCAGAAGGACTTAAGGAGGGAAATACATGGTAAGTGAATCAAAAGCTGTATTTTATTTTTGTCTCTCAGTTTTGGAGACATAAAACCTTAACATATTGCTTTTGGTGTCAAATATAGATGGCTCTTTTTAAAGGGATCATAAGCATATTTAGGGGAGGGGTTTTTTGCCAACTGAGAGAAGAGAAATGACATTGACACATGGTGCAGTGAGAAGGAAGTGAATTTCAGATGCTGGACCTCTCAGCATCTTAAAAGGAGTCTGGTTTAAAATGTGATATGTGAAGCTGTTCCCCAAATGCTGATCTTCTGGCAAAACGAGGGAACTTAAAATTGATTTAACATAACCAGAACTGCTGCTCTTGAATACAACAAGGTGAAATACTGCTGCGTGAAAAGCCTTCCCTAGTAGGAGGACACCAGGAGCCTGCTCACACATATAGGAGTCTTTTTAAAAAAAATATATTTATTGGGTTTTTAACAGAAAAAGACAAAAAAAAAAAAAAGCTTAACATCAAACATAATACATAATACATGAAACACATTACAAAATTGGAAAACACAAACATACATCATAATTTCCCTTTCATTATATCTAATCATATTGGGGTGACTTCCTCACGTCTCCCCTACTGCGTTTCATCGTCAATCATCTTTAGTAATTTCTTGCCATCTTTAAATATTGTTTGTTTTTATCACTTATAACCTTTTCTTATAATAGTCTTAACCTAAAATCATATATCTATATTACTTAAACCTATTTCCCTACTCTGTAAGCTGTCATTTCTTCCAACTTTTTTCCTTCTTTAGATCTTACAATAGTTCTTTAAATATACTTTACATTTTTTCCAGTCTTTTTCCACCGTCTCCTCCCTCTGGTCGCAGAGTTTCCCTGTCAGTTCGGCAAGTTCTATATAGTCCATCATTTTCATCTGCCATTCTTCTATCGTTGGTAAATCCTGTGTCTTCCAGTATCTTGCAATCAAAATCATACACACATATAGGAGTCTTGGGGTTGGAGGGTGTGTTCAATCAATCAATCAATCAATCAAATACCTTTATTGAGAGACATCATTGCCCCCCTATTGGAGAGGTTAGCTGACCTTCCAGATAAGACTAAACTAAATGCCCTTTTACTAGGCAAAGATCAAAAGATAACCCGGATGGTAGCTAGATTCTGCACGCAGATTTGCAGGCACAGTCTACCCTCCCAGAACAAACCAGTCAGCGGGGAAAACAGTCGCAGTGAGCCCCCGGGGCAATAGGGGCAATCTGTATGTGATTTGACGCAGAAAGCTCCGAAGCACAGTGGAGGTCAAACAGTTCTGGCTCCACACCCCCATTTACTTTGGAGGAGACACTGCTCAGTGGCTTTGTATGTAGAAGATCTCTTGTTCAGTCCCTGACCTCCCCAGAGTATTGAACCTGGTGTTGGGCTGTGGGTAGCAGCTCTTCTGTTCAGGAATGGAATGAAGACCTTGAGCAGAAGCTGGGAAAATGCAAGCTGGACCCTCCTCTTGGATATTTTTAGCCCCTTTTAAATCTTTAGACTGCTATATTCATTCTGCGCTTTAATCTGTAAAGCACTTTTCAGATTTTAAATGCTGGTCTATGACCGTAATAAGATTTGATTTGATTACCTTTATTGGCATCACAGTATAAAACATTTCAAGTAACTGGAATAATTAAAAAGACATGGGTGAAGCTATCAAGGGTTATAAGGTCACACTATGGTTGTGTGCATTTGGATATTCTGCAATGCCATGCGTATTACATAAATGCAATGCGTAAAATTGTGGCTAAAAAGGAAGCCACTAAAGCAGTAATATATTTGTCCCAATCTTCCAGGAGAAACCTTCTTTGGCTTCTTCTCGGAGTTGTGGGCCAGATGTCCAACATTTTGCTCAGCATCAGCTGGCGAGGTCTGCTATGTAAAGAACAATCTAAGAGAATGCGGTCCATTGAATCAGGTACTTCTTGATTGCAGGCACACAAACGGGTTTGAAATGGAATGTGTGAGAATCTGCCTTTGGTCACTGAGGAGGGGAAAGCATTTAGTCTCGCAAGCATAAAAACTCTTCGATGGGAAGGGAGTAGGAGATCCTTTAGATAGTTGGCACAGGCTCCGTGGGATGTTGTGATACCTAAGGCCTCCAGAGAACAAGATCTCGGAGTCTGAGGTAACAAGCGCTATATTTGGGGTCATAGAACCACTGCTTGATTTTTGTCACATACTTCGAGGCTCTCGAGGTCAATGGGCAAACTACAGATTTTGTCTTGAATTGCCCTATACCAGGGCATGTCCAACAGGTCAATCACGATCTACTGGGAGATCCCTGGGTCGATCTCTTGGTCCCTTTCCTTAGCATTGTTAAAATAGAATCATGCCCCGCCCTCCATTGTTGCACCATCTGCAGAATGGAAGACGGAGTTTACTCAGTGAGGCTGTTTGTTTCCCCAGCGATCTGTTGGTGAGTGGCTGCTCCCCATTCTCCCTTGAGCTTAGGTTTGAATTCTCAAAAATTGGGGCTTTCCTCCTCCCTCAAAAAAGCTCAACAACTTAGCCCTGTGCCACTAAGAAACGGGGCTCTCCTCCTTAAAAAAGGTCAAGAACTTTGACCTGAATCCCCCCAAAGGGGGTAGATCACTGCCAGTTTTTAATTCTGTGAGTAGATCGCAGTCTCTTGGGAGTTGGCCACCCCTGCTCTATACCATCTGGGTAAAATACGGTCTTCAAGCATAGAGGTTAAGCAAGAGTTAGATGTTGTTCTAAAATGGACTTTCATCCAGGCCTTGATTGTGGAGAGCCATGCTTTGGTTTTCTGTCAGATGTTGACCGGATAAGGTGAAATAACTTACGCATTTAGGGGCACCAAGGATCTTACAAAGAAAGGCTGGTTGAATTTGTTCAACGTCTCTATTAAATGCTTGTATCCAAATTGGAATACCACGTGTTTTAGTGCACACGTTTTAAAACACAAATAGCACTGGCGTGCTGATGTCACTCGCACATGGCACACGGCGTCACCTCCCTCAATTGTGGGGGCCAGGCAATGCGCTGGTTGGTGGGAGAGAATTACGGGGTCCTTGCCGCGGGACCACATTCATCCAGTGCTTTACCAGCTGCACTGGCTCCCGGTGGAGTACAGGATCAGGTTTAAGGTGACCTTTAAAGCCCTATGCGGCCTAAGACCCTCGTACCTACGGGACCGCCTCTCCTGGTATGCCCCGCAGAGGACCTTAAGGTCCACAAACAACAACATTTTGGAGGTCCCGAGCCACAAGGTTGTCAGACTGGTCTCAACTAGGGCCAGGGCCTTTTCAGTACTGGCCCCAACTTGGTGGAACACTCTGTCACAAGAGACAAGGGCCCTGCGGGATTTGACATCTTTCCGCAGGGCCTGCAAGACAGAGCTGTTCCGCCTGGCCTTCGGGTTAGACTCAGTCTGATGGTTTCCCCCCCCCCCGCCCCTTATGGTTTTGACTGGGCGATAAATGAAGCTGCATTTAAATTTTAAATTTTAAATTGTATTTTAATCTGTATTTTAATTAACAGTTTTTCTTTCTTTTATATTTTATTGTAATTTTTATAGGTGTTAGTCGCCCTGAACCCGGTTCGGCTGGGAAGGGCAGGGTATAAATAAAATTTATTATTATTATTATTATCTCCTTCCCTTACATATGAAAAGAATGGAGTCCAGGTTTCAAAAAAGCTATCTATCTTGGTAACCCTTTTTGCTTCTCTTCTAAGTTGAGTTGGTCACTCCAAGATAGCCACATTCCAATTTTATTGTTTTTCCTGGCTCATGCCTTTTTTTTTTTTTACAAAATCTTTTTTATTCAGTTTTACTCTATATGTTTAAATTTAAACATTAATCATATCGTCATCAACATTCAGGATTCCTGAAACCTTGGACTTTCCTCCACCCCTCCATGGTTTCCATTATCAAACTTTTCCCACTGCATCATATATTTTCTCTACTTTCTTGAAATAATCCTTCCTCCTTAGTTTTTAATGCATTACAAGTGTTACTCAAATCCCACCAAAGCTTTTAGTTGTTTACAGTGTTCTCTTAAGTAAATTGTAAATTTTCCCCATTCCTTATTAAAGTTTCTATCTTCTTAGTTTCTGATTTTCCCGGTCATTTTCGCCATTTCGGCATAGTCCATCATCTTCATCAGCCATTCGTCTCTGGTCAGGACTTTATCTTCTTTCCATCTCTGGGCCAGTAGTATCTGTGCTGCTGTCATCATAAACAATAATTTCTACTCTTTTAGCATCTCTGCATCTAAAATTCCTAGTAAAAAAAGCTTTTTTTGCACAAAAGTCCTGTTAAACATTTTTTTCAACTCATTGTATATCATTTCCCAGAATGCACATTCAAAATACTTCTGAACCATACCTTGAGGGGTAGCTCAGCTTGAGATTTCCAGAATATTTATCGATAAAAGTTACATGATTCGACATGACAGTGTTTTCGAAGGAAGTCTAGGAGAATTTGGCAACAGTAAGGCTGCCGGTTTCAGCTGCAAACTTCCTATTTTAGAGCAACGTTGTTGCTCCATTCTGTTGCTAAAACATGATGCTGTTTAAAAGGTCTGGAGGGGGTAGTAAGAAAATAGATGTCACGATGTTTTCGTGTGTTTTTTTTTTATTTAAAAAATGCAACCTCCCACGTTCCTTCACTTTGGTTTAAATCCTTCTTTTTGTGTGTCAAGCCTTTATTTAGTTTCACAGTTCTTGCCTTTCATGTTGTCACAAACCTTTACCGAAGAAGGTGAGGCCCCTTCTTTTTCTCCCCCTCTGAACAACTCTTTCCTGCTGTTTTACATCACAGCTGCTACTTGCTGGTGGTCCCTGCTGCTCTTCCCTGTATCTCTGCACCCATAGCTGCAGACAAAGTCAGAAGAAGAAAGGAGGAGAAAAATTAATGGCATTCCTTTTAGTTGCAGTTGCAACACTGGGAGAAGTTAGTTTGTAATTAGAGCACTGGAAAGAGAAGATCGACACTGGCTGTTTAACAATATCTGGAAGAAACACAGACAGAACACAGGCAGAATTGGGGGGAAAGGGGAATTCCTGATGTTTCACCCACTTCTCAGAATGGTTAGTTGTTCCGTGGGTAGCACTTACCCAGTTATGGCTTCCTCTTAGAAGAGAAATCACAGGAAAGTGATGGTGTTGGGGGTGGCAGTACTGTTTGTAATATTGGGTTTATTTAGGCGCCAATAATAATAATAATAATAATAATAATTTATATATATATATATATATATATATATATATATATATATATATATATATATAATTTAAACCCCACCCATCTGGCTGGGTTGCTCCAGCCACTCTGGGTGGCTTCCAACACTCATAAAAATAGCAATAAAACATCGGTAACAATCAGATCCTATATAAAAAATCACTTTAAAATAGACAACTTATATCAAATAAAGCAGTATGCAATAATCCATTAGAATCCAATAGTGAACACTAAAATTAAACATCAGCAAATAATAATTAAACAGTTTACACTTATCAATTACAATAAAGAATTACTCATCTATAATCGATAAGAATAGCAGCAAATCACAATGCATAAAATACCACAAATCATACAAAACCACGTAAAAGGATTAAACTGAGAAACAAGGACACATAAAACTTTTAAAATAGTTTTTAAAAAACTATCCCTGAACTCCTCTCTTCCCAGCTGCTTCTGCTATTCTCAAAGTCATGGGCTCCCAGGACTGGGGGGGTGAGGCAAGGCAGGTGGAAAAGCCATTGCCTGCATTACTAAGCTATGCAAGCCCTGGTCACCTGGATAGCTCAGTTGATTTGAGTGTGGTGCTGATAATGCCAAGGTTGAAGGTTCAATCCCTGTATGGGACTGAGGCGTATTCCTATATTGATCCCCAGGGTCCCTTCCAATTGTAATTCTATGATTCTATGATCAGCTGCCCCTTCATGGATCACTGCCTTGCAGTGTCGAAGGGGCTTGAATAACTCCAAGAAGCTATGAGCTGTGCTGTGCAGGGCCACTCAAGATGGACAGGTCATAGCCGAGAGTTTAGACTAAATGTGATCCACCACGAGAAGGAACTGGCAATCCGCTCCAGTATTTTGCCAAGAAAACTCCATGGACATAAAAAAAGGAGGAACTTTGAGAAGAAAGTGAGTTTCCAAGGCATGCTCTGGTTCATGGGGTCACGGAGAGTCAAACACGACTGAAAAACAACAACATGATCAGCTGCAATATGTGGTGCCTTTACCTGCAGATTGCAAATTCTGCAGGCAAATACAGGTCATCTCACATCATTGTTACCTCAAGGGAATGGCAGGTGGCCAGCTCTGCCCACAGTGGGTGGGGGAGATAAGGATCTGACCCATTGCCTGGATCCAGTTTCCCAGCCCTGATTTACAAAGCTATCGGTAGGCAACAGTTGGAGGCAAAGAGCTTAAGCATTCATCCATGCAGCAAAGCCACTGCCCCACATCAGAACCCTAGTTGCACCCTGAAATATGCTTCCAGCTCCAAATCTGACTCTGGGGAGTGAATATTCTATCATAGGCACCATCTGGGGCACCTGGGAAACCGAGGGCCCCCCAATAAATTTTCAAGCAGGGAGCCGTCCCCAAATGCAGAGGCTGTGTATGCACACTGCATGATACACTTACCCTAATCTCATAACCCATGTGGCTTGCCTGTATCACTCACACATGCCCCGTGGCATGCATGTGATACATATGTCATGTGACGTGTGTGCACAGTGTCAGCATGTCCCTAATGAGGTATGGCTAGTACAGTCTGACCTTTAAAGAACATTTGCCAAGCCTTCTGGTCCATTCCTTTTTTGTCCAATTCCCAAATTCATTCATGGCAATGAAACAGATATCTCAGTCACAGTACTGCTTAGCACAGTGATGGCTAACCTTGACACTCCAGATGTTTTGGGACTACAACTCCCATCATCCCTGACCACTGATCCTGTTAGCTAGGGATGATGGGAGTTGTAGTTCCAAAACATCTGGGGTGTCAAGGTTAGCCATCACTGGCTTAGCATATAAGAAGCATAGCTGTCAACCTTCCCTTTTTTTGCGGGAAACTCCCTTATTCCAATGCCGTTTCCCGCTGCTATCCTGGATTGTTGATATCCCTTATTTCCCAGATTTCAAAGGAAGCAGCTCCTCTCCCTCCCTGCCGGCCAGGGAGGCTCCTCAGCTGCGTTGCTCAGCTGCCCATAAGGAGTCTGAGACCGACTGGGGGTGGGGCTTGCATGACTTGTGCAGCCAGACCCTCACGCCCAACCAGACAACCAGCCTGCCTGCCGTCTATGCGCTCGCTCTTTCGCTCACCCATTCGCGCGCAGCCTCTGGAGCGCAGGGTGGTGAGGCTACTTGGTGCCATTGCACCGCCCTCGTGGCATCCCTTATTTTCAAATCCGAAAGTTTGAAAAAATCCCTTATTTTCAAATCCGAAAGTTGACAGCTATGCTAAGAAGCTCTTGCTTCAGACAGCATCTTTTGGGCAAGAGTACAAGAAAGTGTGCCATTCTACAACCCACCTCCTCCCCAGGTGAAATGCAGATATGCTACAAACGTGCCACACAACATCTGTCAACTGAGCCACTCGTAGCATCAATGCCTTCATTTGGTTAGCCTTGGACAGAGACACCTGTCTTCCAAACATATATAAAAACATAATAAAATATAAAAACATAATAAAGCACTAAACATTTAAAAAAATCATTTCCTATAGAGGATTGTGTTCAGATGGCTCGGGGGTCGGATATCTCCATACCCTCCAACATTTCTCCAATAAAAATAGGGACATGCTAAGGCAGTGGTGGCTAACCTTGACACTCCAGATGTTTTGGAACTACAACTCCCATCATCCCTAGCTAACAGGACCAGTGGTCAGGGATGATGGGAGTTGTAGTTCCAAAACATCTGGAGTGTCAAGGTTAGCCATCACTGTCCTAAGGAAAAGTGGGACATTCCGGGATCAAATCAGAAACTGGAACGGCTACTCTAAATCAGGGATGTCCCTGAAAAATAGGGACACTTGGAGGGTCTGAAATTCTTTGGGGCTGCTTTGGTGTCCAGGTCTAATGTCTACTATCATTATCTCAAAAATTACATGAACTGCAGAGTGGAACTGGCAGGTTATATCCCATCCCTATTTTCAACGAAGGCAACAAAACCTATAACATAACGAAAGAGGAACCATGATTTCTGGTCAGGCTCCCTTAGAGCTGGTTCTGGTAACACAGCATTGGTTGACTTGTTGCAAAACACACAAGAGAGTCACTCGCAAGAGTGTCAAAACACAGACGTCGCAAACTCAAATAAGGTCATAGTTCCTCTTCTGTGAAAAGAAGAGCAAGAGAAATGATTGCTTTATTTGTTTATTTACTGTAAGCCATTTTATGCAACCTTTCTCCGATATTCCCAGGGAGATTTGTTATTTGACATTGCCCTCGCCCAAAATAATAATAAAATAAGCAAATCCTGTGAGAGGCACACTAGGTCAGGTAGCTGTTTCTTCGCCAGTCGCTTGAGCCAGCACACATGCATGGGGATGATTCCCAGGTAGGTCTGAGTGCTGCTAACTACCTCAACGCAAGAATCAAAATCTGGTTCTCTCAGGCCCCAAGACCATTGCTATTGCCATAAACCAAGCTGGCTTTCTGTCCTTCCAAATGTGTCCTTTAAATCAGCTCTAGTTTACATCATCTGCAGTCAATTATCCGGCATGTAATTCATCCCTTTGGTATTCTAAAAGGTCTACTTTTAGAAAGGATGGTTTCGATCCGAAACTCTCTCAATCAGTCATTTCTTATAACGTACCTGGTTTTAAACTGGTGTGTGCATAAGGAGTGGGGAGTAGTCTGTTAATCTTGGGTGGTCTCTCTCTCTCTCTCTCTCTCTCTCTCTCTCTCTCTCTCTCTCTCTCTCTTAAGCCAAGGTTTGATTAAGTGTCTTTTCTCAACAGGTGACTCTTTTTAAATTGTTTTCTTATGGCAACCCATTTATTCCATGGCCTTTGTTTAGCAAGACTTGCTTTTCAAAGTTAACGATCATGTGTGACAACATGCTGAGTACAGATGGCAAACGACAAGTTTTAAGAATGTGGGTATTATGTAACCTGTGCAGGAAGATATATGTTTAATTTTGCTAATTAATGCACACAGAATGTATCTGCCCTGCTTCATTTACTTGAATATTCCCACTGAGGATATGATTCCTGACTACTTCAGTGTTTGTTACCTTGTATTAAAGGGTAACGTGACAGAGAGAAATGATGATAAATGGCACATTGGATACAGGGTATCTATTAAAACTCAATTATCTTTAAGTTCCTGGGGCTGATTCAATTATTATAAGTGCTGCACTGACACTATCAGAAACCCTAACATAACAAGGCATTATTGGATCAGAAGTGAATTCTTGTTTACCTCAGTATCTGTACTCCCAGGGATCATTCATTTTTTAACAAAATGTATATCCCACTTTCTCAACAGAAGGTAAGTTTATAAAGAAGACTCTAAAATATTCTTTAAAAAAAACACCTCTTCTTCCAATACTTTTCAGATTACGTAGAACAGCAATATTTTCTTAGCATGGAAAATATGAAACTGTAAGAAAGGAAAACAAATTATTGATTAATTAGTTCCATTTATGGATTGCTTCTCATGCAATATCTCAAAGCAATTTCACAATGAAAACAATAAAATGATTAAATCAATTCTATATGCAAAAACAATTGAAACCAATTGCATATATAAAAGCAATTCCATATATGGGGGGAGGGGAATCTGAAATCCAATACAACTATAGACTATTAAAAAAAACACAACAACTACTACCTAAAAGGCTTGTTCAAAAATAAAGGTCTTCAATAGGAAGCCGAAAGAGTAGGGTTGACAGCCCCTAGTTTGCATGGAATGTTGAACAATTCAGATGTTTTGGGATTTAATCAGCAAAACAATGAATTAAATAAGATGTGGCTCCTCATCTCTGGAACCAAAAACGTTGCTAGAAAGCGGGTTCTCCTTCATGGAGAGCACGTGTTGCGGCGGGGGCCAGCAAGTCACCCCTCTGTTGCTGGGCAGGATCGTATAGATGGCCACTGCTGTGATTGGGTCCTGGGTGGTGTTGGGGAGATTTCTATGTTGCAATTTGTTGATGGACAGCCCAGTGACTATATACTGCTTGGCTCGCAGTGTGATATTCCTCTTTGCTGCGTGCATCGGATCTCCCACCCCCCTTCCCTTTATTAGGCCTCTGTGTTTGACCTTGCTATGCCTGTCATGGGGTCGTCTGCTTTTGGGGCAGGGGCCTGGTAGGAATTTTTTCCATTTGGCTGATTGGCTGGTGCCATTTGGTTTTCGCCTACTGCGTAGCAATTAGTCACAACTTGTAAGGTTGGCGGTTAGGCATTGGCTATTAATTTGGTTGGTGGAGGGGTCAGGATTGACTGTGGCTGCCCCTCCAATGCTGCTGCTGCACGGGGAATTCCATTAAAAGAATCCAGGGGCTCACCATGCTTTTGTCCGTATCCCCCAGTCGGGGGCCAGGGCCACGCAAGAGCCCCTGGGAGCATTTGGGGAGAGGCGAGGGTCAGACCCCCGGCTCCCATTCTCTCCCCAAAGTGTTTTCCCTTTACTGACAAATGTCAGTTCTGTCCAGCGGGACAGATAGTCTGAACCAATGCCTAAGCAACCACTCCCATATTTTGTATTTTAATAAAGTTGTGGCCAAAATCATGCCAATAACCTTAAACCTAAATTTCTGTCTGAAGTGTGTTTCATTTGAGGGGGGGGGTTTGGGACCTCGACACGCAAATAGACCTGAAAGTAATACTTAACCTGTTAACAGCTGCAAAAATCTGCAGAGCTAAAAACTGGAAGAAAAGCAACCCTCAAACAACAGCAGACTGGTTTGATAAAATTTGATTGCTTATAATAGTTAAAATAAGGCTTCAGGTGAAGCTGGTTCCCTCTTGGAAACACACAGAGCATAAAGCAGATAGTCGTGCTCCTTTTGCTCATAATCACCATCAAGTATTTAGAGCAGGCATGGAATACTCTCCAATATTTCTCCAACAAAAATAGAAACATCCTATTTAATAATTATCCTCTGCCCGTCTGACTGGGTTGCCCCAGCCACTCTGGGTGGCTTCCAATATATATAAAAACAAAACATTAAACTTTTTTTTTTAAAAAAAAATTCCTTATATAGGGCTGCCTTCAGATGTCTTCTAAGTGTTGTATAGTTACTCATCTCTTTGGCTCAGGGTCGCATAACTCCATACCCTTCAACAGTTCTCTAATGAAAATAGGGGTGTCCTAAGGAAAAGTGGGACATTCCAGGATCAAAGCAGAAACCACAACGGCTTCTGTAAATCCGGGACTGTCCCTGGAAAATAGGGATATTTGGAAGGTCTGATATGGTGGGTCTTTTTCAGATTCCCTTCTGGGCAACCCTGCAGGAGCCACTTGGGCAGAGGCAAAAGTGGGTGGATCAATAAATATGAAAGTTACCTTTATACAGTAGGCTAGTGTCTACAAACACTCCTATCTATCCTCCATTCCGGCAAGCAAGGATCATTACCAGAGTTTGAGGGCAAATTCCGGCCAAGCAAAAATGCAACGAGGGTGTGAAGCAAGCCCAGTGAGAGGTGTGGCCTGGGGACAATCTCAAGGGCCAGATAAAGCAGCTTGGGTGGATGTATTTTGCCCTCAGGACAGAGGTTCCCCTCCCCTGATTTAGATGTATATTGCCTCCAAACATTGCTCTGAATTGTGTTCTTACTGATTGGCCACTTTGGAAACTGGCAGCCATCCTTTGGCAGGCTGAATGTGGACGTAGTCATTTCAAAAAGTTTTAATATTGTTCACATTTTATGGACCATGTGAGATATTTTTTCAGCAGAAAGGTCTATGCCTTGGGGGGGAGTTCCTTGTTTTGCTAATGTTGACAGAAGAAATAATATTAATTTATAGATCAGACCTGGTGTTTCTGAGCTCCTGAGTTCCTATACCGTGTTTCCCCTATTTTAAGACACCGTCTTATATTTTTTTCCCCTCAAGAAAACGCACTATGGCTTATTTTGAGGGGATGTCTTATTTTTATTACGTAAGCCCAGCCCCACCTTTTCCTTGGCGCCCTCCAGAACTGCGCTATCACTATGGCTTATTTTCGGGGTACGGCTTATATTTTGCAAATGCAAAATAATCCTGCTATGGCTTATTTTATGACTACGTCTTAAAATATGGGAAACAGGGTACCTTTATAAATGATCCCCTTGGCATGGCATTTTTCACATGAGAAATGGACTCCTGTGAGCCCCTTGTTGAGGTTATTCACAAACAACTCCATGTTCTTAGTAGTCAGCCAAATAAGCATGAGAAAATAATAAATATGGAAATAAATTTAATCTCTATCTCTATATCTGTATATGGAGCAGGAAGTGACTAGCCATTAAGGAGGGCTAGATACCATTCATTAATAGCAATCAGACCTTCAACTACTTGTTTTATATTTCTGCAGCTGTATGTCTTTTGAGTATAATTTGAACTTCCTGAGATGTCAGGACTTCCTTTTTCTGCTGATGGGGCAGAGGTACAATCAAATGCAAAGGATTTGTGTTCTTGTGTGTTTTGTTTGAGTCTTTAAGTCCCTGAAATGTCAACACCACTTAGGACAAATGTCAAGCATTCAGAATTCATGTAGTCCTACAGCTGCATAAAACTATGAGCTGTTGAAGGACCGTAAAATGTGTCACTGGGTGTTGGCTAACAATTTGCAGGTGCATATCGTCCCAGGAAACCATTCCAATCATGTGAAATTTATAGGCTATGTCTGAAGCCCACAGAGGATTCATCCAAGCAATTAGTGTTCTATGTTTTTATGGGTCTTGTTAAAACTGAGTAGAAAGAAGGAAGGGCAATCTACTATATATTTTGGTAAGTGATTTGTCTGTCTGATCGCTATGGGTTCGGACGCCATTCAGCATATCATCACCCAGTTTGGCATCAGGGTCCCTGCAGTAGAGGAGGTCTTTGTCTGCATTTGAATGTTGGATGCCATTTTGAATCAAAACAACAGACCAAAACATGACTTCACCCAATTTGGTGTGATGGTTCGAAACTGGACTGATTTGGATGCCTCTGAAGATATTGTCGCCCAATCTGCTATTACATCACCCAAACCATAATAAAAGAATGTAAATATCAATGATGATGATTAATTTACACCTGCCTATCTGACTGGGTTGCCCCAGAGGCTTCCAACATATATAAAAACATAAGGTAAAGGTAAAGGACTCCTGGACGGTTAAGTCAAAGGCGACAATGGGGTTGTGGCACTCATCTAGCTTTCAGGCCGAGGGCGCCAGTGTTTGTCCGCAGACAGCTTTCTGAGTCATGTGGCAAGCATGACTAAACCATTTCTGGTGCAATGGAACACTGTGAAAGAAACCAGAGTGCACAGAAACACTGTTTACCTTCCCGCCACAGTGGTATCTATTTATCTACTTGCACTGGTGTGCTTTTGAACTGCTAGGTTGGCAGGAGCTGGGACAGAGCTACAGGAGCTCACCACAGTCACACAGATTTGAACCGCCAACCTTCCAATCAGCAAGCCCAAGAGGCTCAGTGGTTTAGACCACAACGCCACCTGCTCCCTATAAAACCACATGTATCATAAAAGTATATAAAAACATAGTAAAATGTTAAACCTTAAAAAGCTTCCCTATACAGGGCTGCCTTCAGATGTTTCCTAAATGTTATATATCTTCTTAACATCTGATGGGAGGGCATTCCACAGGGTGGGCATTACTATTGAGAAGGCCCTCTGCTTGGTGTTCTGTAACTTCACTTCTCATTGAGGGAACCCCCAGAAGGCCCTTGGTACTGAATCTCAGTGTCGGGGCTGAGTGATGGGGATGAAGAAACTCCTTCATGTATACAGGACCAGTGAATGACAACAACAACAACAACAACAACAACAACAACAACAACAACAACAACAACAACAACAACAACCTTTAGAAAAGCTCACCATATAAAATCTCATCTTCCCAGCAGGAAAGTGGGCAAACCTTGTGGACTAAGGAATTCCATGAGTGTAGCCATAGATAAAGATGTGTCTCTCATCCCAACTAATTACTATATGTCTCCATTGCAAGCAAAATACAGAAAATTGCATTCTCTCTATGTATATCACCTGTATGAAGCCTCTATGTTTTCCTCTCCAAGGTTAACCCCAGCCCCATGGCTGTTTAGGGCCATGACTCACACTCCACCTATGTTGCAGCCCCAAACCAAACTGAGGAAACACTGTTAGTTGCCCCTTGTGCGTCAGAAGCATACCAGCTCCCATGCGGTGGAATACGCTTCAGGCAGAGTTTCAGCAGACATTCTCATTTTTGATTTTCATGATTCTCTTCAATACTTTTTTTCTACTGACAAGCTGGTGCAGCTGTTTAAACTTCCTTGTTAGCCAATCGTTTTAATGATTATTTTGTCTTGTTTCTATGATGTTTAATGTTTTAGTGTACATGTATTTAGAGCCATTCCCAGCACCATCTGCTTTACTCCTCCTAGGCTTGCTTTTCGGCTAGCTGTGCTGTGGAGGGCAGACATGGTCACCTTTTTTGTGTTGCTGGCTGAACGGACATGGCCTGTAGCCAATGTCTGCCCAGCCAGCAAGGCACTGCCCATCTGGCAGGGCCACTGATTGGCCCATTTAAAGCTGGCATTTCTGCAAGGGATCCCCACCCCTTGATTCTTCTGGCCAGGGAATTCCCCTAATAACATGGGCCCTAGTGGTTGAGGGTGGTGGATGGAAGCAAGTTCCGCAACCAGCACCCACCTGAAAAGGGGTGAGAGGCCATTGCTGTGTGCACAAATCATGATATTTTATATCAGTTGGCAGTATATTAATATTTTGCTTAATAAAGCAGGTGGTTTCGTTCTAAACTGTATTCAGCGACGAAGACGGAAACCCTTATTGCTACGATAGCATCAACTGGCCTAGAAGGAAGGCTAACTGTGTACGTGTGCTGTAGAATGAGTTTGCAAGAAAGAATTCCTCTCCAGCTGCTGGATCATGAGTGAGATTGCCAACTTGCAAAACTGATCCCGTATCTCTTTTTGGAGCAGAGCAAATCTAGCATGTGTCAGTGGTAGAGCTAGGGAGCTAAGTTCAAGAATTGGACATATCTGGGGCAGACCCTAGCAGCAGTTTTTGGTGATCCAAGGGGCAAAACCAGAGTCTTTTGTTCTGTTTGGTTGGCAAGGCATAGTTTGAGAACAGACAGAAGTTTGATCTCTCTATTTTAGACAGTACTTTTATGGTTGTAAGACAAAGTAGAGGCCTACTTTACTTCCAATAGACACAGTTGTAACACATAATGCCATGATTTCAGCGGCCATGTGGCTATTTTGGTTGCCCAATTCAAGTGCGTGTTGTGATGAACCTGGGATTTATTCCTGTTTGACGGTCATCCTGTTTAATTCATTTGGACCATCTTTCAATTGTAGCCACTTTAAACCAGCAATCTACCCTCAAATATATCTGTTTGTTAGAGTACATGCACATTTGTGCTCTCAAACACCAGGAAATGGCATTTGGTGCTTAGTTTGCAACAGCTAAGCATGCCATAATGAACTTTAGGACGAAATGTATTTCATGTTTTGTTTAACTAATATACTGAGTCTGGTCCCAGTTGTTTTATGTTATTGTATTCATTGTGTGCCACCCCAGCCAAATCCTTTTTTAAGAAAAGAAAAATCCCTCTTTACTAAGGTTGTCCTGGGACATGAAGAACAGCAGTAAGCAATCAGCCCCATTGTCACACAACAGATTGGGTATGTGCGGCATATGGTGAACACTTGTGTACAGCTTTTAAAAGCTCATTCCACAGGAAGTATTAAAAGTCAGCATTGTTAGCCTGGCCACACTTCTAGACAAGTGAAACTACTCGGCTATCCACATTTGTGACACAATGCAAGGATGAAATACGTGCGGTTCTAAATATGGCTATCAAAAAAAAACCCCAAAGGGCATTCTATCTTCCTAGATGAAATTAAGCACTATACTCCAATCCAATGGACTGGCTCTGGAATTCATAGAATCATAGAATCATAGAGTTGGAAGAGACCACAAGGGCCATCCAGTCCAACCCCCTGCCAAGCAGGAAACACCATCAAAGCATTCCTGACAGGTGGCTGTCAAGCTTCTGCTTAAAGACCTCCAAAGAAGGAGACTCCACCACACTCCTTGGCAGCAAATTCCACTGTCGAACAGCTCTTACTGTCAGGAAGTTCTTTCTAATGTTTAGGTGGAATCTTCTTTCTTGTAGTTTGAATCCATTGCTCCGTGTCCTCTTCTCAGGAGCTGCAGAAAACAACTTTTCTCCTTCCTCTATATGACATCCTTTTATATATTTGAATATGGCTATCATATCACCCCTTAACCTTCTCTTCTCCAGGCTAAACATACCCAGCTCCCTAAGCCGTTCCTCATAAGAGCCAGTGTGGTGTAGTGGTTAAGAGCAGTGGACTCGTAATCTGGGGAACCGGGTTCGTGTCTCTGCTCCTCCACAAGCAGCTGCTGGGTGACCTTGGGCTAGTCACACTTCTCTGAAGTCTCTCAGCCCCACTCACCTCACAGAGTGTTTGTTGTGGGGGAGGAAGGGAAAGGAGAATGTTAGCCGCTTTGAGACTCCTTCGGGTAGTGATAAAGCGGGATATCAAATCCAAACTCTTCTTCTTCTTCATAAGGCATGGTTTCCAGGCCTTTGACCATTTTGGTTGCCCTCCTCTGGACACGTTCCAGCTTGTCAGTATCCTTCTTGAACTGTGGTGCCCAGAACTGGACACAGTATTCCAGGTGGGGTCTGACCAGAGCAGAATACAGTGGTACTATTACTTCCCTTGATCTAGATGCTATACTCCTATTGATGCAGCCCAGAATTGCATTGACTCCTAGATCCTTTTCACATGTACTGCTCTCAAGCCAGGTGTCACCCATCCTGTTTTCACATAATAATTCTTCTCCTCCATGTATTTCTTCCTTAGATATGGGGTCATATAGATCATGGTGGTGGTGGTGGTGAATGCATGAATTGGTGCACATACGTAAATCATGGATAATTCAGGGGGCCCTGTGAGAGCTGTTCATCCTATTCATGCCTACTCACATTTCACATAGTACTTTGCTTAGCCATGTACCTTCGAGCTCTGCTTTGGGTTCCGGACATGTGTGTAAGTAACTTGATCTACATTTAGATGTGAGAAGGATTTGGGAATAAAGCCTGGGGTAGCCAAGACAGCCAGATGCAAAATTGGGTGGCACACACACGCATCAAGTGAGAGGCGTTATTACGGTTCGAGGAGACCTTCTACAGTAGCCAGGTAAAAGCACCCCAAGGGTGTATCGATGTGTGACTGTGCATAGGGGGAAATCTAGCTAGGAGAAGCCCAGAGAACCATTCAGCCCAGACACTGAGATCCAGCTCTGAGGGCCTTCTGGTGGTTCATTCACTGCGAGAAGTGAAGTTACAGACAACCAGGCAGAGGCCCTTCTCGGTAGTGGCACCCTCCCTGTGGAATGCCCTCCCATCAGATGTCAAGGAGATAAGTAACTATACAACCTTTAGAAGACATCTGAAGGCAGCCCTGTATAGGGAAGTTTTTAATGTTTGATATTTTATTATGTTTCTGTATATGCTGCAAGCCGCCCAGAGTGGCTGGGGGGACCCGGCCAGATGGGCGGGGTACAAATAATAAATTATTATTATTATTATTATTATTATTATTATTATTATTACTATTACTATTACTATTATTGTTGTTGTTGCCTTTTAGGCCTTGTTTGCCTTGTTGAGAGGTGCAGACTTGCCTATTGTAGTCATAGTCGAAATGAGATTTGAAACAGAACTTCCATACTGGCTCACTTCATACTCTTAGCCTCTATGCTACATGAGCTCTAAAAAAAGCTATTTCCCATTATCTAAACCATATGTTCTGCAGCAACGCTTAAATTTCTAAAATAAGTATTTCTGACCAAGTGGAAATGCCAAAAAACCAAGAGATTCTGTTCTGATCATTACTGCATATTTGCGACAGTGTGGCAGATGTGCAATCCATACATATAAATGCAATGCCAGGAGCTCAGTCTTTGCCAGGGCCACAGTTGAATTATATTTTGATCCAAGCTGGAGCACACATGTTTAATTTTCTTCCATATTGCTGTCATTTGCATGGGAACAGAGGATGGCCAAGTCATGCAAAATTTATTAAAGAGTAAAAAAATAAAATAAAATAAATATAAAATAAAATAAAATAAACCAGCCCAAAACCTAAAGATGGACTCTTTCAATTTATCTGACTTGTTTTAATTACTCAAAGGTCCATGATGGATTATCGCTCTAGCCTGGGGTACAAAGAGCATTGCAAAAAGTAAGCTGCACTATGAGTGATCACAGCATAGCTTATTCTTGATGTCCTCTATAAATCCTACATCATTATCGTCAAAAGAACATGCCTTCAGACTCTTCTCCTCTTCTTTATGAACAGCTCTTTTGGAATTTGTTAACAATAGAGGGGGAACAAGTCTCCCAAGGTCGGGCATATGGATGTGATCAATATTTGGTACTGTTGGCTCTTCAAAAACTACTGGAATAGCTGCCCGTTTCAATGTATTAAAATGAGTAGCATGGAAGGTACCTGCCACAAACGGAATTGTGCTTCTATGCTATCTCATTGGGATAAAAGGTAAAGGTAAAGGGACCCCTGACCATTAGGTCCAGTCGCAGACGACTCTGGGGTTGTGGCGCTCATCTCGCTTTATTGGCCGAGGGAGCCGGCGTACAGCTTCCGGGTCATGTGGCCAGCATGACTAAGCCGCTTCTGGCGAACCAGAGCAGTGCACGGAAACGGCATTTACCTTCCCGCCGGAGTGGTACCTATTTATCTACTTGCACTTTGACGTGCTTTCGAACTGCTAGGTTGGCAGGAGCAGGGACCGAGCAATGGGAACTCACTCCGTCGCGGGGATTCGAACCGCCGACCTTCTGATCAGCCAGCCCTAGGCTCTGTGGTTTAACCCACAGCACCACCCGTGTCCCGTGTCATTGGGATAGGAAAGGTCTATTATTTCCTACAAAACACAGTGAAAGAATGAGGTGATGCAATTCTAAAAACAGTGCTGGGCCATAAAGGGGAAAATGTACATCAAGAAAGACTGGACATATTTTGACCTCTAAATCTGATTTTCATCTACTGATGTCTATCTGCGCTTGATGAACCCACTCCAGTGGGAGGTCAATGGAAGGACGGAATGAACAACAGATAAGAGACAGCAAGGAAAAGAATATTGGTGAGTTTGTCTAACAACGTTATCGACCTTTTCCTGCTTTGCCATATGTCTGGGAGGAAAAAACAGGAGACAGCACCTTTGCATCTTCACCTTCACCCTTTCTGCCAATGAGTAAACACATGACCCATTACAATTCATACCCGAATCATCTCTTACTTCCCCTTACTAGGTTCTCTTGGAGGAAACTGATTTTCTAGATCAGGCATCCCCAAACTGCGGCCCTCCAGATGTTTTGGCCTACAACTCCCATGATCCCTAGCTAACAGGACCAGTGGTCAGGGATGATGGGAATTGTAGTCCAAAACATCTGGAGGGCCGAAGTTTGGGGATGCCTGTTCTAGATCTATTTCAATTTGCTTGCCCTGTATGGTGACCTGTGTTGAGAGAGACAGGGGAAATGTGCCCCTGTTAATTCAACTTGACCAAAGTAAACTTCCAAGGATGATTTTGCTCTAGGAGGCTCAGTTTAGACTCATCTAAACTCAAAGCGGCTTTGTCATGCTGGCCACATGACCTGGAAGCTGTATGCCGGCTCCCTTGGCCAATAATGCAAGATGAGCGCGCAACCCCAGAGTCGGTCATGACTGGACCTAATGGTCAGGGGTCCCTTTACCTTTACCTTACCCATGTACTATCAGAAACCAAAGGGGCACATTGGTTACCAGATGTGATTTTTTTTCCAGCTCTCCTACCCCACTAATGGGAGTTTGAGTTCAACGATAAGTGTCAGGCCAAAGACTTCCAATCCCAGCACTAGTATTCATTACAGTGTGGTCTTCTTCTGAGTGGAAACACTCCTTCAATATTTTTGTTTTTCACAAGCTGTATGCAGAATGCTGGATTTTGTATTTTGATTAAAAAAGAAAATATAGTATGTAAAATATAAAATTATAATTCCCTGGATTCCTAGATCCAGGTTTGGGGTACATACTCTTTGGTTTGTGAGCCCCAGCAGAGGTTTAAATTTACAAAACATGCAGCAAAGTAGAGCATGGAAATATAGCCTGTTAGACTGTTGTAATATCCCCTTCTAAGTTCCTTCCAAAGTTCCCCACTTCCCTTAACATAGAAAGAGACCACATGTTTGGTAAGTTAAAAATGATTGATTTACAAACTCTTCAAAGGTCAGATTCATGTGCCGTTCCATACAGCAGCAAGAAAAGACAGACAGTTTAACTTAGATTCCAAAAAGTGTAAGAGTTTCTAAATTATTTGTATAGAAAGGCAAAAATGGCATGCTTAAGCCATGTGGTCTAAATCTGGAGTATCCGGCTTAGACTTCCTTACTGCTAGGGTTCATATGGTGGAAGTGAGAGAACAAAGAGTTTGGTAAGCCTTCTTCCCAAGGTGAGAGGGTGTGACCTAGCTAAGCCTGGCAAGACTCTGTGGACTTAACCCCTTCATGCATTAAAGTTAAGTATGTTGGTTATATGAGGCTGATTTATCCCACAGGGGATACTGGCATATTGGGTCTACCACGGAATTATATGGAACCACACAGAGTGTTAGAACTATGTTCCTTTGATGACCAGCAGCAGTGCTTAGTTATCCTGCACCTTCTGTAACAGGAGAGGTTCCTCCGCTCAGATAAATAGTCACACAACCTGACATTGATTTCATGCAACTCCACTATTAATACTATTTGTGTGGTAAACAGAAACAAGAGCTGTCAACCTTCTCGAGTTAATTTACTATACTGGAGAAAATACATGGTCCATGTGTGAATAATATTTCACCAGCGGTTATGGATTAAAAGAGGGTGGGGGAGATGGAAACTTAGAGAACATCATCTCATGTAGAATAAGGTCCCTTGTTGTTGCTAATAAAATAATTCACTTCTGTGGGTGTTTCAATTCATGTTTTTAATAGTATTTCCAAAAGTGTTCAAGGTATAAACTCCCATAAACATGCGGGCACACACACGCCCGCAAACATGTCTTCAATTTTAAGCATTCAGTGGTACCAATATGGAGAAAAGCTTCCTTCCATCTGCTTCCTCGGCGGTTACTAATTCCTTCAAAGTAAACGGAACAGCTCTGGCAGCAGATTTACAAACAATAGAACAATATTGCATAACTGGCATTCACTGCACTGCACTCAACATTTCCCCAATATTTGCTTCTCATATGGAGTGCAACTTACACAGGGGTTGCATTCTGGGGATATTGCCTACAGCCAAAATCACATACAGTCAAAACCAGTGCTTTTTCTGGGGAGACACGGGGATATGCATACCCCTAAACATTTTGTGAATCAAACGGGAGAAGAAACTAATTTTTTTTAAATATAGTTTCTTCTCTAGCACTGTGAATCGTCAGTTCCGTTGCTACCCCTGATGGCAGCCTCATTTCCTGTCACGGTGTTTCCCGAGTCTCAGATGGAAGCGAGCGTTTCATGTGTGAAGTAGGAGTTGGAATCTAGTACCGTGATTGTTACCACCTCCGATGGCAGCTTCCTTTCCTTTCCCGGTGTTTCCTGAGTCTCAGACGGAAGCGAGCGTTTAATGTGTGTAGCGGTGTGGAATGTGGATGTGGGGTGTTTTACTGATGAAAGTTTGGCCTCAATATGAGCAATGCGTGTTCTTTGTACTTTTGTTCATTTACTGCATTTATTTTTCCCGATTTCAACTATAAAATGGTGGCTTTCTTGAGTCAAAATGAGAGTACCCTTTTTTATTATTGATAATTGTATAAATAATTTGGAATGTAATTTGGAATGTTTCAATGTGATTTTGTTGTATTGAAAACTTTAATAAAAATGATTTGGCAAAAAAAACAGAATTGGAATTTTTCTTTTTTCTTGATAATTGTATAAATAATTTGGAATGTAATTTGGAATGTTTCAATGTGATTTTGTTGTATTGAAAACTTTAATAAAAATGATTTGGCAAAATGAGAGTACCCCTAAACATTTTTTAAGAAAAAAAAGCGCTGGTCAAATCACATTGGGTGCAATGGTGGTTGCGACAACCTTCCCCCCCCCCCGCCCCCCAAGACATCTTCCCCCTTTCTTTTTCTTTTTTACTTTGTCAAGCGTATAAAGCTAAATGCACGCAAGTTAAATGTGCATAAGTTGTGAATGTACTGTATACAAACACTTAACTGGTTACTTCTTAATAATGATAGCTAGAATACTAATAGCTGGAAATTGGAAAGAAGCCAAATGTACATCAATGGCATAATCTGGGGCATAGCACTTTCTGGAAAGCTCACACACACACACACACACACACACACACACACAAAAGCCTGTGTGGCAAAAGAATGGAGAGAGATTCGTGGCAGTCTGGTGGCTTTTCATCCAGCAAATGAACAAAGACTCTAGGACAAGCTGTATCTGACGCATTCTGTAATATATGGTTGTTAATATTTTCCTTCATATTGATGTTAGCAACTTTCAGTCTCTCTCTTTCTCTCTCCCCTTCAGTGCTTAAAGGGCTTTTTTTTCAGCAGGAACGTGTCATAACGCAGTTTCGGCAACTCTCAGGTGGGTGCCATAGCCATTATAAGAGAACAAGGGAGCGTTCATGGTAAGTTCCAGCACCTCTTTTTCTAGAAAAATAGCACTGAGTGCTTGTATGACCATTGCTATTATTGTTTACACCTTTGGGTTTGGGGAAAAGGAGAAGGAGGATGTTCCAGTTTTGCTTTTTAAAGTCAATAAAAATTAAGGGGGGAAGGTTTATGCTTGGGTGACATGCATATTCTTTGAATAAAGTGGACCTCTTTTTAAAACATAACACAACACACAACACACAACACACAACACACACCACACCACACCAAACACACCACACCACACCAAACACACCACACCACAACATAACATAAAACTGAACAAAATACCAACCAGTGGGTGATGAACAGTAGTTACTGAATAACTGTTGACACTGAAAAAGCGGCCAAAGTAGGAATTATCAAGTCAGGTGACTACCATTGTTCAATATGTTTAGTGCTACAAACACCTGGTTCTTTCTTCATTATACAACTTACAGAAGACCAAAGAGTATTTGCCAGTCTATAACATCAAAATAATTATTCCATGTAGCAAAAATTTGATCCAGTGAAGAAAAACGTATTTTAGTGACTTGACATTAGGTAATGGAAAGAAAAGCTGAAAACTGCCTTTCAGTTTGCATGCACAACCCAAAATTTCTCTGTTAATTACACAACAAACCTGGGGCTTATGAAATAAAGAACATAGGGTTTATATGTTTTTTAGCAGTACCCTCCATGGAAAAATCTCTCTTCGTTCTCCACTGTAAGAAGAAAAAACAGTATTTTCAATAAATGTCAGTTTTTATATAGTATACAGGCTTTTATAGTATACAAACTTTACAAGAAAAATCTAATTTGCAAAGATAAACCACCATACATATTTATACATTTATTTGTACTTTATTACTGTTTGGAAACATTAGTATATAATACATGGAGATATGAAATCAAGCCGAGTAAGATTGCCTTCCATGAGCACAGTCTTAACAGTGAGTCCAGTAAGTGATTGTGGAGGCCAATTCTGGACCCACACATCCTTCTACATTGGTTCCCGGGCGGGAGTTGATCACAGTGTGGATTTGCCAAGTGTGCCTTCCTCTTAGCACATTTCTCCCTTTTGTCCTGAGTTCGAGCGTCTTCAAAGTCCATGACACCTTTGGTAAAGGCTGTTCTCCAATTGGAACGGTTGCAGGCCAGTGTTTCCCAGTTGTCGGTGTTTAGACTACATTTTTTAAGATATGCCTTGAGAGAGTCTTTAAACCCTTTTTGTTGACCACCAGCATCATGCTTTCCATCTTTAAGTTTGGAATAGAGTAGTTGCTTTGGAAGACAATAATCAGACATCCGAACAACATGACCAGTCCAACGAAGCTGATGTTGAAGAATCATTGCTTTGACACTCGTGGTCTTTGCTTCTTCCAGGACACTGGCATTAGTTTGCCCAAAGCTTGTCCAATGCCAATGCTACTAGGTGGTGGTCAAAAAGCATAGTATCATAGAATTGTAGAGTTGTGGCACACACCGAGTGACTAAATAAAAAATCATAGTAACGCTTCTGAACATAACAATTTTTTAGCAAGTGTCCCGGAAGCTAATTCATGCAACTCTGTGAACTTGTGTTGAACTACTTTCTCTCCCCTTCGAAGAGAAGCAACTTCAGCACTAGTCAAAACTTCCCTGCCATCAAATAATGAATGCAAGCTGTTCCTTGCTCTGGTGAACAGGACATTTTTGGTAAAGAAAACAGCTGGGGCATGAAAACAAAGTGTTTGCATTTCAATATAGTTACTCTCTCAAAAAAGGATTTTTAAATAAAAAAAATCCTTCCAGTAGCACCTTAGAGACCAACTAAGTTTGTTCTTGGTATGAGCTTTCGTGTGCATGCACACTTCTTCAGATACAATGCACACGAAAGCTCATACCAAGAACAAACTTAGTTGGTCTCTAAGGTGCTACTGGAAGGAATTTTTTTATTTTGTTTCGACTATGGCAAACCAACACGGCTAGGTAAAGGTAAAGGGCCCCCTGACCATTAGGCCCAGTCGTGTCCGACTCTGCGGTTGCGGCACTCATCTCGCTTTATTGGCCGAGAGGCCGGCGTACAGCTTCCAGATCATGTGGCCAGCATGACAAAGCCGCTTCTGGCGAACCAGAGCAGCGCACGGAAAAGCCGTTTACCTTCCCGCCGGAGCGGTTCCTATTTATCTACTTGCACTTTGACGTGCTTTCGAACTGCTAGGTTGGCAGGAGCAGGGACTAAGCAATGGGAGCTCACCCCGTCGCAGGGATTTGAACCTCTGACCTTCTGATCGGCAAGCCCTAGGCTCTGTGGTTTAACCCACAGCGCCACCTGGGTCCCACCAACACGGCTACCTACCTGTAAATTTTAAAAAATACTCTTCCCTCCCCAGCAGTGGAGGTTGGTGCATGAAGGCAAATGAGGCACTGCCTCCACCAAACTCAGCCAGCCCTCACCTTCTTAGTTCAGGCCATTCCACAGATGAGCATTCCCTTTCAACTACTTCATCCTAAGCCTCAGTGTTGCTCTAGCACAACTCAGCAGGAAGGAATATGAGGACCAAGAATTATAGTCATACCTTGTGTTGCGTCCGTTTCATGTTGCGTCTTTCTGCATTACATCCTGCGGCAACCCGGAAGTACCGGAACAGGTTACTTCTGGGTTTCGCCGCTCACGCAGAAGCGCTAAATCAGGCTTCGCACATGTGGAGAAGTGCCAAATTATGCTGGGCACCTGCGCAGACACAGCGCTTTAAGTTGCGGGCATTTCACGTTATGGACAGATCCCATCCGTAACACGAGTTACCACTGTATTGGGCTTTGCCTGCCATTGGTTCCGGCGCCACCTACTGTTTGTCTCCCTGCCTTCAGCCCTACCAATTTTGATGGGCGCCACCCACCACTCCTCCTCAGCTATAATCTCTCTGAATCACTACCACCCTGCGCTGCGCTGCACTCAATGAAAGGAAAAAAAGGGGAAAGAACACTCATTATTAACACTTGATTCTGAGAATCTGGTCCTTAATTTAACTGACCCAGAGTGATTGTTTGCTGCTCTTGTTTTAAATAGCATTCAGGTGCACAGGCCTTCTTTCAACATGCCACGGGTTATTTTGTTAACCACAGAAGGTGGGGATTTAATCCATAGCTGTCAACCCTCCCTTTTTTTGAAGGAAACTCCCTTATTCCAATACTGTTTCCCGCTGCTATCCCGGATTGTTGCTATCCCTTAAATTCCCTGGATTTCAAAGGAAGCAGCTCCTCTCCCTCCCTGCCGGCCAGGGAGGCTCAGCTGCATTGCTTGGCTGCCAATAAGGAGTCTGAGACCGACTGGGGGCGGAGCTTACATGCCTTGTGCAGCCAGACCCTCACGCCCAACCAGACAGACAGCCTGCCTGCCGTCTATGCACTCGCTCTTTCGGTCACAGCCTCTTGAGCGCAGGGTGGTGAGGCTACTTGGTGCCATTGCACTGCCCTCGCGGCATCCCTTATTTTCAAATCTGAAAGTTTTAAAAAAATCCCTTATTTTCAAATCCGAAAGTTGACAGCTATGATTAATCTAGTACAGCACCGAAAGCAACGCGACCTGTGACCTGGGGGGGGGGGTCATCGAAATGGCACCCACATTTAATGACTTTTTCCAAGTCACCCCGGCCTGTTTCGCACATTTGTCTGCATCCTTATGGAGCGTACAAGCAGAGAATGATCTTTGACACCCAGACACCTGTGTCCGATACTTTTATGTGGAAGAGCTGACAGGCTTCAAGATTTAGAATGAGCTTTGGGTACATCGAGTGCAGTCATTTCCGCCTGCGGAACACATGTTGCAGTTATGAGTGTTTGTTTACTGGAAGTGGCAGGAGGTAAATCAAGGGTGAGGAACATGTTGACCTCCAGGTGTGGCTGAACTCCAACTCCCATCAGACCCAGTCAGAGCATGGGCAATGGTCAGGAATGATGGGAGTTGCCATCTAGCAACATGTTTCGGAAACCCTGGTACATTGGATTCATTGGTTTTACTCTGAGATTTCCCAACTAAGTGTACATTAAAGTTTCTTGCCCATTTGGGCCGCAGCCTGGTGCATGGTCTGCAGGCAAACGAGGCCATCACTTGTGTACCACTTTGGGTTCCAAGATGGACGAAAGAGAGGATGTAAATGTAAGGAAAATTAAATAAATAAATCCCATTCTATACCCAGGAATAATTGAACTCAGTGAGGGCTTACTTCTGAATAAATGGGCACCACAGTTCAAGAAGGATACTGACAAAAGCTGGAACGTGTCCAGAGGAGGGCAACCAAAATGGTCAAAGGCCTGGAAACGATGCCTTATGAGGAACGGCTTAGGGAGCTGGGTATGTTTAGTCTGGAGAAGAGAAGGTTAAGGGGTGATATGATAGCCATGTTCAAATATATAAAAGGATGCCATATAGAGGAGGGAGAAAGGTTGTTTTCTGCTGCTCCAGAGAAGCGGACACAGAGCAATGCATTCAAACTACAAGAAAGAAGATTCCACCTAAACATTAGAAAGAACTTCCTGACAGTAAGAGCTGTTTGACAGTGGAATTTCCTGCCAAGGAGTGTGGTGGAGTCTCCTTCTTTGGAGGTCTTTAAGCAGAGGCTTGACAGCCACCTGTCAGGAATGCTTTGATGGTGTTTGAGGGTTGGACTGGATGGCCTTTGTGGTCTCTTCCAACTCTATGATTCTATGATTCTATGATTCTATGAAATATGTGGAATGATTTCTCTGCATGGCTCATGGAATTCCTGACTGCAGGCGTTAATTCTGAAGCCTTCTAAAATACTTCACCAGCCAGATAAATGTAACCTTTTTTTTTTTTTCCTTTTGGAGAAATCTTGTAAATACAGTAGTACCTCCGGTTACGTAAGCCTCTAGTTACGTAAACTTCAGGATGCGAAAGCGGAAAAACCCAGAAGTATTTGACTGGGTTTCGCCACATGCACATGCACAGAAGTGGTCCTCAGGTTGCGGAAACCTCAGGATCCGACCGGACACCATTTTGTGACATGCATTTTGAAATTATCTGATTGCTGTGGGGTTTTTAAGACAAAGAAATAAGAAACATTCCAGTTTAAATATATAGATAATTAAGATGCTAAAATGTGACTTTGGGGGAGTGCTTCTATCTCATCAGAGACAAATAATACAAGATCTTAGCCACCATGTTCCCAATAATCCACTTTACCATTTTCACGAGTTACATAGACATGAGACTTATCAGAAGAACCATATGAAAGATCCAGAACCAACCTTCTTCCACCCTGTCCTGTCACCAACACTTAGTAGCCTCTTCCTTCGACCTGTCTGGCACTCCTATGTCCATTCATATTTCCTTAACAGGATGTTGCCTGTCCCGGGAACCTTCTCCAGAAACTCCTATTGTTCAAGAACCATTCTGTTAACACCAAGTTGCCTGCTCAGCTCCCATAAAATCGAGGCAAGCCAAATGACTTCCAGGGCTGCTGGTCTGCAATAAAACACCATATCATGCACAGTCCTGCCTCATCAAAGGCTACACTGTTTTTAACATCCCATTACTTTATTGTACTAAGTAGGGAAGAGTTGACAATTCCTAGTCCGTTCATAAATATATCTATCGAGACTAGTCTGTTTCATCTGTTTCTTTCCTCTTTTGCTTTTGAGGACTCGTTTCACTTATAAAAACACCTGACTGCTCTTACAGTTATGCTCTCTGTACCATTAATTTCAGCTGCTCTTTGATCCGAATTGCAGCTGGAGCTTAGCATGCCAAGACTGTAACATCTTGCAGCTTGCATTGAAATGGAGATTAGACCACAACCCAATAGTTCTGGGTGGTTTCACATGATGGGCGAGGGAGGGAGGGTGGGTTGGCAACGTTGCAAAAGGCAACACTTCATTTGGCAAAAGCCAACATGAATGACAGGGTTCAGATATCAGAAAAATAGAACGGGAAGAGACCTAAGAAACTTCAGCTCACGAATAAAGCACACAGGCTGTCTAATATGGAGACGCCCATCTGTGAGTGATGCCAGCTTATCAGAAACAAACAGCCCATGCTACTCTTGTTCCTTTAACAGACGCATAACGTCCAATGATCATCAGTTGAAGCTGTTCACAGCATGGTCATCAGCTGATGTTGGTAAATTAAGCGGTTATCAAAGGAACAGCTGTAGGACCAAGTTCAGAACATGACAGCCATATTGCCTATAGCAGAAATGTGGAGCCTGAGGTCCTCTGTCTCGCATCAGCACCAGCAAGCACGGCCAACAATGAAAGATGATGGGAGCTGAAACCAATAACATCTTGAAGGCCACTGGTTTCTCCATTTCTCCAATTCATAGAATTATGTCGCACCTGCACATTGGAAGTTTTGTTACTTTTATTCATTTATTTGGAATTAACTTTACAAGGGTTTCCTATGGATGCTTTGTCTCAGAAGGACCCTCTAAATTCATCTCACGTGTTGCTTCGGATGTTCTTAAAGGTGAAAATACCTCTTTCAGAGCTTGGACCTAGACCTTCTATAAAGTGCAGTGAGACAGGAAGGGCCTCTTTGGACCGATTTCTACAACAGTCTGCAGAACCTTCTCTTGCAATAATTTATGTAGTTGTTACATACGCTAGAGAATTCTATTGCTCTAAGGTATTTTAATCATACTGGAACTTTTTGTTTCTTTTAAAATTGAAAATAGCTTTCAAAAGCCCCTGTGCACGATTATTGCACAGCATTCCTAGACTCCTTCTAGGGGGTGATGGAAACTTTCCAGCAAAAATGAAAGAGCAAAGGAACCTACGCTCGTAGTTGAGTTTGTCTTGCTATTACATTTACCTGAGGGACAATATATGACAGCTGGATGGAACAGCCAGTCCTGAAATCTGATCAAAAAGAGCTGTGCTCAGCATTCCAGCACAAAATATTTAAATTTCCTGGAAACTCGTTTTCATTATCTTAGTTTTACTGTTGCAATTCCTCTTGGATATTTCAGCTGGAGGATATTGGGATTAGACCGGAGCTATTGTCCACTGTACCAGGAACCAGACTTGGAGTGCTCCTCCTTCAAGCAAAGGGTCACTGAAGTTGAACTGTGCAGTACTTTGGTCCGACCAGGTCCTTGCTCAGTTTAAAAAAGATGGGTGTGTTCACATGCTACCTGAAGGAGCATCTCCACCCCATTGTTCAGCCCAGACACTGAGGTCCACCTCCGAGGGCCTTCTGGTGTTTCCCTCACTGAGAGAAGTGAAGTTACAGACAACCAGGCAGAGGGCCTTCTCAGTAATGGCACCCTCCCTGTGGAACGCCCTCTCATCAGATGTCAAGGAGATAAAGAACTGCACTACTTTTAGAAGACATCTGAAGGAAGCCCTGTTTTGGGAAGTTTTTAATGTTTGGCATCTTATGTTTTTAGATGTGCTGGAAGCGGCCCAGAAGGGCTGGGAAAATCCAGCCAGATGTGCAGGGTTCAAATAATAACATCATTGTTGTTGTTGTTATGCACCTTTTAAAAATAGTCTGGGGATTTGCATACTGGTGCAATCTGAGCTTATGGTGGCAGGTCACATGATCACTTCATCAAATGCAGGGAGACAGGAAATTCCAACCAAGGTTATGAGGACTGGCTCATTCATTTTGAGAACAGTTGCTTTGGAGAAAGCGGGCACTGATATTTCCTGCACTGTTTTTATGACAAAGCGTGTTCTCCTTCATGGAGAGCACGTGTTGCGGTGGGGGCCAGCAAGTCACCCCTCTGTTGCTGGGCGGGATCGTATGGATGGCCACTGTTGTGATTGGACCCTGGGTGTTGTTGGGGAGAATTGTATGTTGCAATTTATTGATAGACAGCCCAGCGGATATATATTGGTGGGTATGCAACGTGATCCCCCTCTTGGCTGCGTGCTTCTCATCACCCGCCCTCCCTCCCTATATTTTAGGCCTCTGCGTTGACATTGCTATGCCTGTCATGTGGTTGTCTGCTGTTGGGGCAGGGGCCTGGTAGGAATTTTTCCATTTGGCTGATTGGCTGGTGCCATCTGGTTTTCACCTACTGCGTAGCAAATAGTCACAACTTGTAAGGTTGGCGGTTAGGCATTGGTTATTATGTTGGTTGGAGGAGGGGTTAAGATTGAGTGCATCTGCCCCTCCAATTGTTGCTGGTGATAGGGGAATTCCGTTAAAGGAATCCAGCGGCTCGGTGCTTTTGTCCAAACCCCCGGTCGGGGGCTAGGGCCGTGCAAGAGCCCTGGGAGCCTGTGGGGAGAGGGGAGGGTCAGACCCCCAGCCCCCTTTATCTCTCCAGAGGGTTTTCCCCTTACTGACGGTAGTCAGTTCTATCCCCTGCGGGACAGATAGTCTTAACCAATGCCTAAGCAACCACTCACATTGTTTGTATTTTAATAAAGTTGTGGCCAAAATCATGCCAAAAACCAAAACTAAAATTCTGACTGATGTGTGAATTATTTGAGGGGTGGTTTGGGGACCTCGACACGCAAAAAAGAATGCCACCATTTCCACCAGTGATGTCTCTTTGCACCCATGAAACTGGCAGCCTTATGAAAAGCCAACACTTGGTGCCTGTTGTAAAATGTTCCGTTGGTATTGCAAATAACCCTCATTTTGTCAGTGGCTCGGGACATGCTGAGTGAATTGGTGTGCTTTGTGTTATGAATTAGATCAGAATGGAGAGCTGTAATGTTCTTTCCTGGCCATGCTCCATGTTTCCATTAATCATTTTTGCAACTCTACACTGCAGCTAAGGAGATTAGAAGTTTCATAAACCCAAACACAGGCCAGTGCCCTTCGGTCTTCCAGGGCTGTAACTGCCAGCTACGATACAGTTGGACGCTCCTCTGCCTTTTGCCCGCTTTGACCCTCCGGACCTTTCCCTCTGCAATTTGGAGCAGCTCTGCCAAATCGGAGCAATGACTACTGTGAACACAACTGCTTGGTGGAAATGGCTTCCATTTACTTTCTGATCCAACTTTGGGGTTATTCATTCTGTTTATTTCCATAGCTACTCTCCACATTCAGACTGATAGCCAAAAGATAATTCCACCTGTTCATAAGAAATCCACATAGCGCCATTTCTAAGTGATGACAGCATTTCACGCCATTAAATTTCCTCTAGTTTTGGCTTGCGCGATATGTGACCTACCTTGCGCCTGCAAGACGATCGACAACTGCTCCCTGCTCCATTTTTATCTCTGTTTCTTTGCCATCCTGACAGCTTCTATGGAGCTGATGAGCTGCAACACACACACACACACACACACAGAGAGAGAGAGAGAGAGAGAGAGAGAGAGAGAGAGAGAGTCAGTCACACAAAGTTGCCAATGTGAACATTTTGATAAGATAAGATAATTTATTGTCATTGCACAAGTACAACCACAACGCTATACAAGTGCAACGAAATTGCATGCCATCCCGTAAAAAACAGAAAGAAAGAAAAAACAAAACAAAAAACAGCACAAAACACACACACACCAAAAAAAGCCACACATACACCCATCACAGCTCTCCAAGGTCATATTATCTGGTTACAGCATTTAAGATGGTTATAGCTCTTGGGTTTGCATACTTCGAATCATAGAATTGTAGAGTTGGAAGGAACCCTGTGGACCATCTATTCCAACCCCCTGCAATGCAGGAATATGAGGCTGTCCCATACAGGGATCGAACCTGCAACCTTGGTGATATCAGCACCACGCTCTAACCAACTGAGATATCCAGGCTAAGCATGCACAGTTGCACAGTGCAAACATTGGCCTAGGATATTATTGTTCCATTATTATTATTATTATTATTATTATTATTATTATTATTATTATTACTACTGTTAAGACTGTTCCAATGATGATGATGATACCAGTGCTATTTCCCCCCAGAAAGAGGTGCTGGAACTCGCCATAAATGCCTCCCTTGTTCTCTTATACAGTGGTACCTTGGTTCTCAAATGCCTTGGTACTCAAACACTGCAAACCTGGAAGAAAGTGTTCCGGTTTGCGAACTTTTTTCGGAAGCCGAATGTGCTCCGTTTTGAGTGTTATGCTTCCGTTTGAGTGCCACACTTCCATTTTGAGTGTTACGCTGAGGTCTGCCTGTTTTTTGCTATTTATTTTGCATTTTGGTTTTTGCGACTTTTTTGTTCTGTTTTTGTGACTGTGTGGAACCCAGTTCAGCTACTGATTGATTGATTGTGTGACTGCAGTTCATTGCTTATTGCTTTCATTTTATGGATCAATGGTCTCGTTAGATAGTCAAATTCATGTTAAATTGCTGTTTTAGGGGTTGCTTTGAAAAGTCTGGAATGGATCCATCCATTTTGCATTACTTTCTATGAGAAAGCGCACCTTGGTTTTGGAACGCTTTGGTTTTGGAACAAACTTCCGGAACGGATTAAGTTTGAGAACCAAGATACCACTTTAATGGCAATGGCGCCCACCTAAGAAATGCCTGAGGAAAAAAGCCTTGACTACTACTACCATTATTATTAATACAGTGGTACCTCGGGTTAAGTACACTTCAGGTTAAGTACACTTCAGGTTAAGAACTCCGCTAAGAACAGAAATCGTGCTCTGGCGGCGCAGCGGCAGCAGGAGGTCCCATTATCTAAAGTGGTGCTTCAGGTTAAGTACGCTTCAGGTTAAGAACGGACCTCCGGAACGAATTAAGTACTTAACCCGAGGTACCACTGTACTAATAATAACCACTAGGAGAAGTAGCAACAACAACAATATCATCCACATTATTACTGGGATATTATTATTATTGTTACCACCAAACTACCAATAATATGCCCCCAATTCCCCAGCCTTTTAGAAATGCAAGTGCAGTGTGCTACATTCCTCTCCTTGAGACAAAGTTAACCAGCCACATAACTGCCTTTCCTCGTGGCCCACAAATTGAGCCACTGCTCTCTAGCCATCCCCCAGCAGCGAGTGGATGGGAGTCTGCTGTGACCTCTTGCTTCCCCTCCGCACTGCTCTCTTGCCACGCAATTTACAGGGTTCACGACAGCTTAGAGGGACAAATAGCATTTCTCTCCACACTTGAGTTGCAACTCAAGGTCATTTATGCTTATCCACCTTTTTGCATGTTAAAGTAATTCACTGGCAAAAAGCCAACATTCCTCAAGGAAGCCTCGGGCGGATTCTAATCCAGGCTATGTTCTGTTCCAGATTCCATATCTCTTCTGTTGTCTTTAATCATGCTGCAGTTTGCTGCTTTCTCTCGCTGCGTCTCTGGTGATCAATTATGCATCTTCCTCTTGTTATTAGTTCTCGGAACATCTCTGTTTACCTCTTACCGAGGAACATTTCCCAGCATACGGTTATATATATGTTACACAATTTGGGCATGATCCAGCTATAGTTTAGACAGCTTTAAATAGGGCTAAAACGGCCTCTCCACCTTCCCCTTCACAGCCCCTTCTCATATTGTGAAAGTGGAAAGGCTGTGTTTTCTGCCATTTTGGTGTGGGATGGTGAAAACTGATTTAATTTTCAAGGGGAGCTCTTACATTATGATTTATTGGCAACTTAGGTGACTTTTTCCAGCTGTGGCTCTAGTGCACTCCTTGGCAATTTCGGCCCTCAAGGCCTTTATGGGAGGACACTATATCACAACGATGTCCTCAGGGCACTACTGGGAGGAAAAAGCTGGCCCCTGTGTGGTGGCCACTTTCTCACCCCCTAACAATCTGATACCTTCTGCACAAAAATCCAAATCACTACTATTAAGATGTAATCCAATTCCTACTGAACTGAACCACCTAACCATTTGGTGATGGAAGCACATTATCTTTGTAGCAGCAGATAAATGAGAAAATATCACTGCTTACAATTTGGGTACAGTACCTGTAGGTTAGTGTGTAGTGGATTATACCTGTAGGACCTGGCTGTATGGCTGGACAAGATTGCTTACTGCTTGTTTTGCTTCATATCACTGGCTAATTATGTCCAAGAAAAATATTGTTTTGCTGTTGGCTTCCATCTGTCTCGAGAGATATGGACATGCACCTCTGGGGGTGAAACCAAAACACTGTCATAGCAGCACCAAAATAACCTCCCTGGGGTGAAGGCATGGGCAGTGAGTATGAAGGCAACAAGACCCCACTTCTCAGCCTCATTGATGTGGTCCAAAGGAAAGCAGAGCAATATGTTTGGCAGAGCAATATGTTTGGTGACCCAGATACTGCAATTAATCCAGAATGCGGCAGCTAGACTGGTGACTGGGAGTGGCCGCCGGGACCACATAACACCGGTCCTGAGAGATCTACATTGGCTCCCAGTACGTTTCCGAGCACAATTCAAAGTGTTGGTGCTGACCTTTAAAGCCCTAAACGACCTCGGGTCCTGTATACCTGAAGGAGCGTCTCCACCCCCACCGTTCAGCCCGGACACTGAGATCCAGCGCCGAGGGCCTTCTGGCGGCTCCCTCACTGCGAGAAGCAAAGCTACAGGGAACCAGGCAGAGGGCCTTCTCAGTAGTGACGCCCGCCCTGTGGAACGCCCTCCCATCAGAGGTCAAAGGGATCAGCAACTACATAACATTTAGGAAATACCTGAAGGCAGCCCTGTTTAGGGAAGTTTTTAATCTGTAACATGTTAATGTATTTTAATATTTGCTGGAAGCCGCCCAGAGTGGCTGGGGAGACCCAGCCAGATGGGCGGGGTACAAATAATAAATTATTATTATTATTATTATTATTATTATTATTATTATTATTATATGGGCAAGCCTCATCTGTCCCTTACAGCACACGCAGAAACCACCTTCTTGACCGTTGGGCCCACTATTGGTCCCATCTGCCCAATCTATCCCTAATTCACGGAGGGTTTGAGACCCATTGGCTACCCTCACCTGGTTTAGCCAATTGAAGCCTGGGCTGTGGCTGCTGTTGCATATTGACAGCTTATAGGAGCCACAGGTGACAGCTGAGTGCAGGGTGTGGACCTAAGGTGCACAAACTACCTCAGAAGGAGCAAAATGTGTCCCCTCACCAGAGGTACTACCGCTCCCTTAACACCCCATCCACCCCAAGGAAAATATACAATATGATAAAAGGCTGCAAGCACTTAGGACAGACCTATGCGCTCTTCAGCTGTGGCAGATGGGTGGGGAATAATCTCATGAGACTCCTCCCAAGGAGCCAACATCTCTCACGGTTTTAATTACTGTACATTTCTTCTCAGATTCCTCTGCAACAACTGGCTGCACTATAAGGCTTTGGACCTTCACCACATTTGCCTCAAAGGAAGTGGGTCCATGCTGGTTAGATTGACAGGAAGTTGTAGGCAGGGCCAACCTGTTTATGAGGCGGGATGAGGCAGCCATCTTTGGTGGCGTAACCCCAAGAGGCAATGCCCCCTGTTGGCATCCCTTCCACCCCGCTGCCTCATCCCGCAGTGGCAGCTTCTGGTGAGATCTCGCTAGAATCTTTTGCGACCTCATGAACACGGTGAAATCTCACGAGAGCTCCATGAGCGCTCATGAGACCTCGCCAGAACCTGCCATTGTTGTCACCACTTTGAGGTCCCTGCCACATGACCCAGGAAAGGGAGGCTTTGGCAGGCGCAGGGTAGTGGTGCAGGCCAGCACATTCATTGTTTCTCCTCAGGCAGCAAAACAGGATGTGCTGCCCTTGGCTATAGGAAGCAAACAGGAAACAGAGTCTGCAGCATCTGTCTGTGTCTTCTACCAGGTGGCAAAACCCCAAAAGTGTCCAACAGGGACTGTATATATCAGCTTCAGTCCTCAAGTCCCACACTCTGGCATTGGATCACTAAAGTATTCAGAAGAGCAGTGTCGTCTGGCATTTTTTGGACCTCAAAGGGGTGCTAAGAAGGCATGGGCAATGAGATCGCAGGGACAGAACCAGTTGGTCTCCTCCCCGACCTCCTCCCTTGCAAATATACTACAGACCATAGCTGTCAACCTTCGGATTTGAAAATAAGGGATTTTTTCAAACTTTCGGATTTGAAAATAAGGAATGCCGCGAGGGCGGTGCAATGGCACCAAGTAGCCTCGCCACCCTGTACTCCAGAGGCTTCGCACGAACGGGTGAGCGAAAGAGCGAGCACATAGATGCATAGATGGCTGGCTGGATGGCTGGCTGGATGGATGGCTGGCTGGATGGCTGGCTGGCTGGCTGGCAGGCAGGCAGGCAGGCAGGCAGGCTGGCTGTCTGGTTGGGCGTGAGGGTCTGGCTGCACAAGGCATGCAAGCTCCGCCCCAGTCGGTCTCAGACTCCTTATGGGCAGCCGAGCAACGCAACTGAGGAGCCTCCCTGGCCGGCAGGGAGGGAGAGGAGCTGCTTCCTTTGAAATCCGGGAAATTTAAGGGATGTCAACAATCCGGGATAGCAGCGGGAAACGGCATTGGAATAAGGGAGCTTCCCGCCAAAAAAAGGGAGGGTTGACAGCTATGCTACAGACACTTAAGTGCTACAGTCGTACAAATACTTAGAGTAAACCATCTTAAGATTTCAGCTATTGACTTGCCTAGCAAAAGCACAAACCATGAATGAAGCTGTTTTTAGCTTTGCTTTCTCCAATTTGGATCATTGGTTGATTTCATCGTTGCGACCATTCACACACCCCCTCCAGTGCCTTCCTGTGTGTAACAGAGGAAAACCAGTCTCAGTTACTGTGGAGATCTAAATGTATGCAGGAAAGGGATTAGGCACTGATTGATACAGACAGTCAATTAGTACTTCAAAGGGAAGCTGACTCCTTGTTTTATACACACAGAGCATGGGATAAAAAGATTGTAGTTTGATGTCTTGTAATCTCTGTTGCTTCAGTGTTGACCAGGACAGCATGATATTGGGAGGTTTCTCGGAAGTTAAAAGAGCCCCGCATTGGCTCCCAGTGGAATGGCAGCATTAGGAGAAACAATGACATTGTGTGATCTGTGCACACTAGCTTTTCAAAAGTATTTCAGGCTGAACTGACTCTCTGGGACTCTGACTGTTCAAGTCAAAAAGTGTTCTTAATCTCCATGATGTGCTGATCAAACCTTAAACTGTCAGGCCACATTATTTCCACGGAGCCAGTTCTATTGGTGATTAATTAAAATTTCTTCTTGATTGCATACAGTCCTTTTAAATGCGTAATCCATTTATTGTGGAGTGAGCTGAGAATAAGGGACCAATTCCGACAATGTCGGGGTAACACGGACTAGCGTGCCCTCCTCTGCTGAACACCCATGCCGGCATATGTTGCGTTTTGTATGCTGGAAGAAATGCTGGAAGGCAATGGTGAAGTTCTGGGAATAATACAAAGGGTCAAACTGGATTGATAATACATGCACCTGTAAAATTCTATATCATAAGGTAGGGAAGGACCATGTTTTTGTGTATGCTGGAAGCTGCCCAGAGTAGCTTAAGCAACCCAGTCAGATGAGCAGGGTACAAATAAATTATTATTATTATTATTATTATTATTCAGAAGGTCCCAGGTTCCATCACTCGCATCCCCAGGTACACTTGTATACCAGAACAGAGAAGAAGAGGTGTGAGGACAGCACAGTGCAAGCCAGTGGAGGCTCAGGTATGTAGCAAAGCCCTCCCCTGTTTTCCACTACTGGGAAAATGCATGCATTAGGGTAACATACATATTAAAAATGCACATATTCATGATTTCTCCTGTTTCACTTGTCCCACAGTGTGAGCAGGATAAACAGACCAAGAAGCTTTTGTTTTCCATTACAACGAAACCACAGGTTTTGAGAGCCAGTGTGGTGTAGTGGTTGAGAGCGTAGACTCGAAATCTGGTGAACCGGGTTCGCGTCCCCACTCCTCCACATGCAGCTGCTGGGTGACCTTGGGCTAGTCGTACTTCTTTGAAGTCTCTCAGCCCCACTCACCTCACAGAGTGTTTGTTGTGGGGGAGGAAGGGAAAGGAGAATGTGAGCCGCTTTGAGACTCCTTCGGGTAGTGATAAAGCGGGATATCAAATCCAAACTCTTCTTCTTCTTCTAACAAGACATGAGCATCAAGCCAACGACAAACCATAGCGTCAGGCTGGATTGTGATCGTGTTTTTGTTAGGGTTCAACAGACCATGATCTCCAGTTTGGGCATCACTATCAACCAAAGCTTACTGGTTTGTTTATCCCATTTGAGCCAGGGATGTGTGAGTGATCATGCCACATATACTAGCATGTGGCTCATTCGGGATACACCACAATAATAATAAGAAGAAGAATAGTTTGGATTTGATATCCCGCTTTATCACTACCCGAAGGAGTCTCAAAGAGGCTCACAATCTCCTTTCCCTTCCTCCCCCACAACAAACACTCTGTGATGTGAGTGGGGCTGAGAGACTTCAGAGTCTAGCCCAAGGTCACCCAGCAGCTGCATGTAGAGGAGCGGTTCACCAGATTACGAGTCTACCGCTCTTAACCACTACACCACACTGGCTCTCAATAAATGGGAAAATCCACCTTATCAATGGATCCAAATGCAGCCTCTGCCTCTAAGGTAGGCCTGTGCAATCGCCATGCTTCATGTGACCATAATCTAGGTTATGGAAGCCCACCAAGATCATGGTACACTTCTTGCTTGTGCTGCTTGCCTAGCACTGCAAAGGACAGGGAGTCTCCTGCATGCATGATCACTAGCCTACATTCAGATTGGTGGCTCACTAACTCTGCAGATCCATACCCTCCCAACATTTCTCTGATTAAAATAGGGATGTTCTATTCCATAATAATATTTTATTGTTTATACCCTGCCCATCTGACTGGGTTGCCCTAGACACTCTGGGCAGCTCCCAACATATATAAAAACATAATAAAACATTAAACTTAAAAAAAATAAAATCCCTATGCAGGGCTGCCTTCAGATGTCTTCTAAAGGTTGTATAGTTACCTCCTTGGCTCGGGGGTCGCATAACTCCATACCCGCCAACATTTCTCCAATGAAAATAGGGACATTCTACCATACCTTCCAACACTTCTCTGATGAAAATATGGACATCCTAAGGAAAAGCGTGACATTCTGGAATCAAATCAGAAACTGGGGCAGCTTCTGTAAATCTGGGACTGTCCCTGGAAAACAGGGACACTTGGAGGGTCTGTCAGATCTTCCCTAATGTATGCATGGCCCAAGCTATCTGCAAGTCACAAAGCCCAGTAACTGTATCTTAAGTAAGATGGTGTTTTCTGAGACCTTCAGCATTTTTCCCTGTTTTCCTATCAGTTATTTTAAATTGAATCTCAATGCACTATCCATTTCTTTCGAATTCTTTAAAATGATATAACAGAAATGCCTTGTTTTCACCAGCTGAAAATGCTGAGAATCCAAGTGAAATCTCCACAGCAAACAACAGGTTTATTGATTTCAGGAGTCCACAGCACTGTTTTCTTGCCAGAAGGGGAAAAAGTTGGAAATGAGCCATCTTTATTTTAAAGGCCTACTCTCTCCGCCACCCCCATTACCCACCCCAATCAACCTGTTGCCTCAGCAACCAATGCCCCTGCTATCTGGCAAAAGACGGCTTTCTTTGGTTGAATTGCGGCATGAAGCTGAAAGAGGTACAGAAGGGCAAACCATGAAAACTCACCATTTCATTATTTGAAAATGTGAATTGCTCTGAAATGGAGCTGCACCATGAGCTATCCACAGCACCCCTCAACCCTCATTCAAATCCTTCAGTACCACAATGCTCCATTTCCGTTAATTAAATAATTACACCAAACTGTCTAAAATATAACATTCAGCTGAATTCATGCATTCCAAACTGTTCTTTAGTCTAAACGGAGCTGCCATTGTTTTGCAATGAATCAATGAAGGATTTTGTTTTGTTTTGTTCTTAGCAAAAGGTTTCGTTGGTTTGTGGGTTTTTTTCAAAGCGTTGAATATTCTGCAGAAATTATGGCACTTTATATAAATAGTGTAAAACACTGAATGCGGCTCTGCAAAACCTCAGCTGTTCTTCTAATCCGATGAACTTGACCTTATGATCGAGTGCAGTTGAAGCGTCTCCAAGATGGTGCTCAAAAAAGTTGATTAAAAAAGGATTGCTAGTGCTTATCTGAGATGGAGCCCAACATTATTAATGGAAAAAGTAGAAATATTAATTTGGTGGCTCCTGATCTTGGCAATCTGTCCATCTGTGTAGATTATCTTGGCAGGCTAACTCAGAGTCAGAAGGTGGTGAAATGGTCTTGTTACTGTTCCACAGTGGTCCCAGGTGTTTACTTAGATTTCCATTCTAAATCCTAAAGATATAAATGGATGTTCAATTTTCCCCCAAGATATATTTACTGTAGTATATGAGATCATCATCTTGCCCAGGGATGAAGAACGTTATTCGTGCTGAGGGCCAGATGTCCTTGCGGGAAAGGGCCACATTCCACATTGCCCAACCCCTCCCCAAAAAGTGAATGAATCAGAAGTAAAAATAAAGGAAGGAAGAACGTTAGGCAGTTTATTGAATGCAAAGGGTTTTTAAAGAAGAATGAAAGCCATTCTAAAACTATGTATGCAAGTATGGCTGTGTGGGGAGCGGAATTCTAGTGATGAACATTCCTCTCAGTGATAGCTACCCTTCCCAAAATTCCTTTTCTCAAAGACAAATCATTTTGGTTGGAAAAGTGACACCTGACAATGAAGGAAGGCACATTCCCCATTTCTAAGGAAGAGTATTTCTCAGGAGGAAAAAATGGCAAATAACCAAACTATTTCAACAAGCTTAGAATGCAGCCATTTTCGACTTCCATCAAGGGCAGTCCACCCATTCCAAAAAGACAGGGCTTAGCATCAGGCCAAAGCAAAGGAGCCAATATGGACATCCAGGATTGGGATCAGAAGCCAGGGTGGCTTCTGTAAATCTGTGGTGCCCCACTTAAAACAGGATAGTTGCATGGTATGCTATTGAGTATTGGGGAGGTATGGCCGGGTGAGAATTGCAAGGACCAGATACTGAGGCCGGGGGCTCATGTTTTCCTCCTAGGGTTTTAATTCTCAACCCGTGTGTGTGTGTGTGTGTGTGTGTGTGTGTGTGTGTGTGTGTGTATAGATATAGATATAGATATAGATATAGATATAGATATAGATATTTATACATACCCCGCCCATCTGGCTGGGTTTCGCCAGCCACTCTGGGCGGCTTCCAACAAAGATTAAAAATACAATAAAACATCATTCATTAAAAACTTCCCTAAACAGGGCTGCCTTCAGATGTCGTCTAAACGTCCAATAGTTGTTTATCTCTCTGACATCTGGTGGGAGGGTATTCCACAGGGTGGGCACCACTACCGAGAAGACCCTCTGCCTGGTTCCCTTTAACCTCACTTCTCGCAGTGAGGGAACCACCAGAAGGCCCTCGGCGCTGGATCTCAGTGTCCGGGCTGAACGATGGGGCTGGAGATGCTCCTTCAGGTATAAGGTCTTCTGTGTGTCAGAAATGGTAAACATGGGTATCTGTTACCATAGGAGAAAATAGAAACAAATGTGGTCTGTTTTACAAGGCAAGAATAAAGACATGACGATGGCTTCAGTTTAAAGAAGATCTGAAGTTTGATTTTAACGTCATTTGAAGTTGCCTTGCTTTGTGATGTCACTATCTCATGACTGTATGAGTGGCTCGCTCATGAGGACTATTATGAATGTCTGTTTGGGTGTTGCTCGGTGGTAAAGCATCTGCCTTGCCCACAGAAGCTCCGAGGGGTCATCTCCTGGCATCACCATGCAGGGCTACGAGAGACTCCTCTCTGAGACTCCGGAGGACCTCTGCTAATCAATGCACACAATACCATACTAGACAGATGAGCAGCAATTTCCGATGCTCCTCTGTTTGGCAACATTCTATCCATGCTCCAAATCCAAATGCTCTGAGAATTTAAGAGGTAATTTCAAAGCAAATGAAGATAGCATGTGGCAACAATACAGGCATGTTCCTCCGTTCAGAGATCTGGCTGGAAACATTCATTTCTGCATCCCCCTCCTCAAGTTAGGAAAGAGCACATTCTCCAAATGATTCCCTCGCCCCGTTGTAGCTGGATCTCTGAAGTTATGACCGCAGCATGAGCATCCCGTTTTGGTTCAATTGCTCTCAACAGAGAGTGCAGAAAGCAAAGCATAGCCTCAAGAAACTGGGCAAGAGCATAACGGAACTTGGTTTAAAGATGCCGTTTCAGAGTCTCAAAGACCGTACGGAACAAGCCTTGGATTAAAAACACCGGGCAAGGAGACAAGCATATTTTGGCTAGAACCAAATGAGTTTTGCTGAAGTTCAGAGGAAGTAGAAGGGCAAAAGTAAATGAAATCTTGCTTATTCTAATTGGAGCTGAAAGTCTATCCCTTTTGATTTATTTAAACATATTACTGAAATCATGGCTGGCTCCAGGATGTTGAATGTGTCAAGGGTAGGGCCCGGTTTCTCTCACACCCAGTCACTCTCTCTCTCTCTCTCTCTCTCTCTCTCTCTCTCTCTCTCTCTCTCTCTCTCACCATCCTCTCTCTTTTACACACACACACACACACACACAAAATGAGACCACATACTGCTTCCAAACACATTTCCTTGTGCTTTGCAACTTGTGGGCCAGCAGGTTACTCTCTGGCCAGTATCCAATTAGCATGGATTTATTTTTGCACAATGAAACTCGCCCAAACCACACACCATAAGCCAAGTCTATTCTGGAGGGTTCAGGGTGGGGGACCTAGAACAAATGGGGTGGAGGCATGGGAGAGGGGAAGAAGATCCACTGCTCAAGTGTAAATCCTGTTACTAAAGTGTAAATCCTGTTACTAACAGAATGAGTTCCCTAGCACTACATTTAATAAAAATATCTCTGTGCCCCCTCTTACTGCTTCTGTCTTTCTGACTGCCTCCCTCCAACGTTAGAGCCTTCTTGGTAATTTCTTGATAATTTAACCCAGTTAAAGAAAGATTTTTAAGCCCTTTTGGTTTCTATGTGTGGAATGAGTCTACATGCATACACTTCTGGTCTGTTTCTGGTCTTTTCGGGGCTTTTTGACAACTGGAACACACCGGAACTCAGGGCACCTCTCAGTTGGGCGCCATTGCCATTATAAGAAGAAGAAGAAGAAGAAGAGTTTGGATTTGATATCCCGCTTTATCACTACCCGAAGGAGTCTCAAAGCGGCTAACATTCTCCTTTCCCTTCCTCCCCCACAACAAACACTCTGTGAGGTGAGTGAGGCTGAGAGACTTCAAAGAAGTGTGACTAGCCCAAGGTCACCCAGCAGCTGCATGTGGAGGAGCGGAGACGCAAACCCGGTTCACCAGATTATGAGTCCACCGCTCTTAACCACTACACCACACTGAGGACAAGGTAGTCATTCATGGTGAGTTCCAGCACTTCTTTTTCTAGAAAAATAGCACTGGGTCTATTTCATTTCCACATATGTCCATTCTTTAATCTGTTTTGTCTGGTTTCTGCATTCATCTGTGTGCTTGTTGTTGTTGTTTTTTAACAAAATGTGCATTTAAATGTGTATTCTTGAAGATATTTTCTCAAGAAGTACGTATTTCTAAGCATATTTTTTCTCAGGTATCCAAACACACTTTATGTCAGATCAAGGGATAACTTTGTTCCAATCTGCAAGGTGCAGAATGGACCAGGAGGACTGTACAGTAGTTCAGCAGTTTATCATATTTCGATGAGCTTTGTTTGCTGTTGGATTTGGACAAATACATTCAGCAGCGTAGCATACCTTCCAACATTTCTCCAATGCTATTTTTCTAGAAAAAGAGGTTCCGGAACTCACCATGAACGCCTCCCTCATTCTCTTAGAATGCCAATGGCGCCCACCTGAGAGGTGCCGGAACTGAGTTCCAGTGAGTTCTGGCTGGGGGGAAAAAAGCCCTAGGGATGTCCTATTCCATACCTTCCAACATTTATCCAATGAAAATAGGGACATTCTAAGGAAAAGCAGGATCAAATCAGAAACTGGGGTGCCTTCTGTAAATCTGGGACTGTAAAGCTGCTAGGAGGCAGGGAAGCAAGGAATGTGCAATCAATCAGGAATCTGCCTTTTCCCAGCCTTTCCCTAACCTTGTTCCCTCCAGATGTTTTTGACTGCATCTCTTATCAGCCACAACCAGTGTGACCAATGATCAGGGCTGATCTAAAACCTCTTGAGGGCACCAGATTGGTGAAAGGCTGGTGTAGCCCAATGTTGCAATGGTTCTCCAGGATCTCAAGCAGAGGGTCTTTTCATTTCCTTCCTAAGCCTGGAGATGCCAGGGACTAAATCTGCAGCCTCTGGCACGTGAAACAAAAGTGTTCTCCCACCACTGAGCTATGGTCCCTTCCCTTCAAGCTTCAGAACTTCGTTATTCCAGTGTAAAACAAGTTATGCAGACTAAGGTGACCCAGGAAAAATGATTTGCCAAGCAGGAGGCAAGGGCTGAAGATCAATGCCCAAGAAAGACCATGAAACACCATGATAAGCAAATAGTGAGCATCCAACAGCCTTCTGAGAGGACTGCCAAGTCTACCAAGAGACCTGAAAGAGTAGAGATTTTACTTTAGGAGTTACAGTATCCAGGGGTGTCAACCTGAATAAAATATTGGGGGCTTAGGTAAAACCTGCTCCACATAATCAATCACAAGACACAGTACACACTATCTGAATGACAAAGTCCATCAATTTTGGGGGAATCAGCCCCCTCAAACATTTTAGGGGGGAGCGAAGGGACCTCGCCCCCTGGGAGTTGACTCCTATGAGATTATTTTACAGCTGGTTTTATGATTTAGAAACAAAAGCAATTGCCGTACTTGCAGTTTCTCATTGGTCCTAATTTCACAAAGTTTAGCACAGCGAAAGTGTGTTGTCCTGTTCATGACCACAGACTGTGCTATCCCGAGACTCCCCTCCCCTAAAAAACATGCTCAACACAGCCGTTGTTTTCTGAATTGATTTTGCTGTCTCAGCCTCACTAAAGCATCGATGCTTTTTTGGCTTCCAACTGAATGAACAATTTCCTAGTTAGACACACTGGATTTGGAGTTGGGTCAATAAAAGCTTTACTGTGCCCTTTTCTCTTCCCTCACAGAGCATACAAAAGAGCACTAAATTCCATTCATCCTTTCACTGGCCACTGTGGAATATTGAGCAATGCAGTTTTTGGCTTGGATGAAGAAAGATGGCAAAGAACTGGAGGCGGCACAAATAGGAATTTTCTATTTCCCATGCTCACTGCCCAAAGATCTGCCGTCACTTGGGATGCATTTGAATTTCCTGCACTTTTTAACAGTTTGTCTCCGCCACCAAATTGCTCTGGAAAGCATAACACATTAGGTATCAAAAGAAGGTTTAGCTTAATCCCGCTGCATCTTATGTGGTTAACTGTAAGTTATTTGCAAAGAATCCACTCTGAGCGCTACTTGGCAGTTGATTTAAATGCCAAGGACTGTAGAACCAGTTTGTGAAAGCTCTCGCTCTCCCTTGCACACATTGGGAAGAGGGGAGGGGGAATGGCAAGCTCTAAGCACTGCAGGTTGGTGCTGTTTTTTTTTTAAAAAAAAAAAAGAAAGGAAGATTGTTTTCTTTAATGCAAAGCCAGTTTCTCCTAAAAGTTCTGCAAAATTGCACAGCTGCTTATAGCAGAGGTTTTCAACCAGTGTGCCATGGCACCCTGGGGTGCCTTGAATGATGGTCAGGGGTGCCGTGGGCAACACTGGCCTCTGTCCCTCTTTCCTTCCTTCCCTCCCTCCCTCTGATGCCCTCTTGCGTCTCTGCCTCCCAAAGGCTTGCACAGCTGTTTGTTGCAGCAGCTCTGGCTACTGTTGTAAGAATTTTAAGGTTTTATATCTATAATAATTGTTATTAATGTATCAAGCAACAAGGCCACATGTCTGAAGCAGACAGACACCATTTTGACTCTCAAAACTGACCAAATGTTTCTCTGCAAGGAGGAAAGGGGTGAGAAAACCTTCCCATTGTCTCAGAAATTAAGTAATCACCATCTCAAAGGAATGGCCAGACTGCCCAGGAAAGGCAATCAGATAAGACATTACCATATGAAGTGGCAGACAGGAGGTAAACAGCGCACTCAGATTTCTGCTGGAGACCGCCTTTTGCTGTGATGTAGCTGTGATGTATCTGGGGGGTGGTCTTGAGCGGAAGGGGGGGATTTCAAAGTCTATATAGGAGCTTGCACACCATTGTTGGGGGCTGCTCCTCCATTTTTGGGAGTGGGCCCTGTTGCAACAGATATAATAAAGATTTTGCTTCTAAATTTTTCTCTGGTTGGCCTCTGTAATTTACTCCTTCCGATGGAGAACCTCAAAAGGCTCTTGTGTACCCCATAAGGGAATAAGAGCAGATTTCTGCTTATATCACTACAAGCTCCGCAGGCGAATGGTGTCTCAGGGTCAGATGTTGCTGGTTGCTAGGAGCTGAGGCGGCCTTGGAGTAAGCAAGCAAGCGGGTGAGGGAGCCCAGCCAGCCAGCCCACCAGCCCTTGCTGTCGGGAATGGACAGACAAGTCCCAGGCCCCTGTGGGGCAAGGCAGGGCAGCTCAGAGACCAGGGGTGGCAGCAGCGCCTGCCCAGAGGAGAGGAGAGGAGGCTGAGGGAACCCTCGACAAGGGAGGGTGTTTGAAAAAGGGTAAGAGGCTGGCAGCTCTGTAGCCAAGGGGTGACATAACTGGGCTCCTGAGCCCCACAGGGGAGCCACAGAAAGAATAGAGTTGGTCAAGGGAGCCATGGACTCAGAAAGGTTGGGAACCTCTGGCTTATAGTGATCACATTCATTGTTAGTATTATTTGTTAAATATAGAAGTAAAAACGATGACAACATGTTCCAGAACAAAAGGTCACAAGTAGTCATGGTGACTGACAATATTACACTTACTAGGAACTAGGGATGGGATTTTTTTTTTTAAGGGGGGGGGAGAGAAAAAATCATAATCTCCATGTTGAACTTATCCCCATGGATATTTTCTAGTTTTTGTTTTCCTCCTTGATCTTAATTAGAATTGACTTGTTTTTTTTACTGGTTCTGCTAAAAATATGAATAATTATTGCATATTATATGCATTATAATACTGCTATACGCAGCAGGTTTCCTAAAGGAACCAGCACAAGAACAGATCCATGCAACATTTCATATAACTATAAAAAGCTCTCAGTTACTAATGCATGAAATTATGCTACAGAAATATAATACCAAATAGGAATTGACCCTGTTATATTTATTATATGCATGATATACTTTTTTTTGCATGCAATTTTGCATTTAACTTGTACGGAATTATTTTGTGTGTTGTTTTTTAAGTTTCACAACACATAAGAGGCTTGGATATAACTTGAGTGGCCAATGAAAGAAGAGCTCAAATCCCCACTCGGTCACAAAGCTCACTGGATGACCTTGGATGAAACAGGGAGGAGAACCATGTACCCCACCTTGAGTTCCTTGGAAGAAAAGGTAGTGTGCTGGTCCCGTGGGTTACCCAAAAAGCGAGGTCCAAGTCCGGTCCATGATCAGAGGTGCAACGTAAAGGCAGTCTGTAGTAGCTGGGTGCAGGGCAGGGAGTCGGGCAAAGTCAGGAACAGGTAGGTAAGCAGGGAACCAGGGCGGGTCAGGAGCTCAGGCAGGAAAGCAGGACAGGTTTCAAGCAGGAACTGGTCAGCAACAATGTTGCTCTTGCAACTTGGGGCTGGGGCTGGCCGGCTTTTATCTGCCCCGAGGCATAGGGCGGCCCCGATCCTCTGGTGACTCGCCTCTCCTGGCTTGGAGGCTAGCACTCCTCCTGCGGGAACTCAGTTCCCTTCGCCTCTGCAGCTCAGGAGAGGCTGGAGGGTTACCGGACCCAGAGGCAACCTCAGCTTCCCCTGGCGGGGCTGGGAGTGGAGCACCTGCAGGCAATGGGTCCTCCATCCCAGCAGGAGCCAGAGCAGACTCAGCAGATGCCTGCACCTGAGGATCCAGCACAGGTGAGGACCTTTCAGACTCAAGCCCTAGCCCCGGCTCTGCTGGTTCTGGAGGCTGAATCCTGTGCAGGCTGGGATCACTCAGGTTCAGCATCTGAGTCTGAATCCCAGGCCATCACAGGTAGTGTGTAAATTTAACAAACAAGCAAACAAAACTCAATATACTAAGCTGTGTAGAAATCCATTCAGAGTGGATTTCCCCTCCATCCCTGCTAGGAGCAGGATTGTATTCATAAGTAGCTTGCTGGATAAGGCAGGGCTACTTTCTGGCAGGTGTATTGCTGTCACTTACCAGGAGGTTTGTGGTGGCAGGAAGGACACTGCCAGAGCTCATTTGTCCATGCTGTCACCCAACTTTCTACAAAAGACAGCGAGGATTCCGTTTCTGCGGAAGAACAAGCTTTAATAAACCGTTTCTGGTCATTGCAGCCTTTAGCTCAAAACGAAATCTTGAAAAGATTAGACATACTCAGAAGCAGACTGGTCAAGAAGAACGAACACAATGAGACATCAGAGGGTCCACATTTGTGGCCCATATCCCCTAACTGCCTTGTGGTCATTTAAATGCATAGACTCGGATCTCCAACTGCAACCCCCATTGAGGTATGACTACACAGATCCAAACCAGGAAGCCAAATCCCCGAGATCATGGCTCAGCTATCTTAAGTTGTCCCCCAATGAATTAGCTACACCCCCAACGCCAAACCCCACCCCCAAGATGCCGAAAACTGAGGAACGTTGTAACCTCATTAAACAGACGCCCATAGACAGAGTCAATGGGAGTGTTTTTTTAGACACAAATGGGCTGATGGACAGGGTGGAAATGGCAAACTCGTATCACTGAGGGACGGATGCCTAAAGTTGCTATCCTGGAATATTGCTGGATGGCTCATTTGTCACTCCTGCCGGTGCATTTGCACCATGACGACCTCCTCACCAATTTGACCCTCCTGGAAAGCAACAGAAACCCACCAGTCCATAAAGTAGCATGGCAGCTCCATCCTACCTGGTCCCCATTCTGCTGCACACCATTAAATTGCAGGTGGGGGCCTTACATAGGGGAAACGCTGGCTTGCCTAAATCTGTTTGTTGAGTTTGTGGCCAAGATGACATTTCAGCCAGGGGTATCCCAGATTTGATGTCTACTCTTAGCAACTTCATCACATAAGATTTCAGTTCTTTAAAAAAAAGTTTTATTTATAGATTTTTCAAAATGCCATCTAATTTTTAAAAGAAAGAAAAAATAAAGAGGAGAAAGGAGAAAACGAAAATGAAAATTCAATATATTTAAATCAATTCATCAAATACTTTCTTTTAGTCAACTTGCCTTCCATCCTTCCATGTTTTCCTCAAATTGTTTATTTCTGCTGCATATTCTGCTTATTCTAATTATTCTTACCTCCAATTTTTTCCACATTGCATTTTTTATTTTATTTTTACTGCTGAGCTTACTCCAAACCGGCTAGCGTTTTAACATTCTTCCAATGATTTCTTAAGATAATCTACAAATGGTTTCCAATCCTCTTTGAAAGCTGTCTCTTCTTGTTCTAGTTACAGATAGGTAGCCGTGTTGGTCTGCTGTAGTCGAAACAAAATAAAAAAAAATCCTTCCAGTAGCACCTTAGAGACCAACTAAGTTTGTTATTGGTATGAGCTTTCGTGTGCATGCACACTTCTTCAGTGTTCTCTAATTTTACTTGCTTAACAAGTTTAACATGAGGTTTGAGTTCATCTGCTGATTTTATTTATATTTTTGATACAAACAATTATGTTCACGTGTTTGATTTTATTGGTATTTTTTAAACAAAAATCTTTTAGATTGTTCTTTGTAAACCACATAAGAGGTTTTTTGTTGAGTAAGTGGTACATTTTGTTAAATGAACGAATAAGTAAATTGAATCACCTTATACTCAGAATTTAATCTCTGGTGCAGAGTGAAGTCTCAAGGGAGTGGCCCAACGTCTACTAAACTCCCTACAGGAAAGACCCACCCAAACCCAACACGTTTTTTTTCCAAAAGAGAATGAAAATTTTCCTATTTTGGTAAGCTTTTGCACGAAGCGTAGCATTTGCGTGTCGAGGCCCTGCGACCACCCCCTCAAAGATGAATAAAGACACAAGGACACAGAATATATGGTTAATGTTATTGGGCATATTTTGGCCACAACTTTATTGGTTACAGAATGTGAGCGGTAATTGGCTTAGGCATTGGACAGACCAGACTATATCTGACTCCTGCCCGCTGCGCAGGAAATCCGATAAGGGTAAACCACTGGTAGGGGGAGCCCTGTCGATGCGGACCAACTCGAGGTCCCCCTGGGTTCCCGAAGGGGTCGTGGCATGGCCCTAGCCCTGCCCCGGGCTTCAGACGAGATCCACACCCCTGGATTCCTTTAACAGAATACCCTTAAGCTTGGAGGGGCAGGCGATGGCCGGGCCTCCCCTCCCCCATCATAAGGTCACCCAATGCCTAACCGCAAACCTTACAAAGTTGTGACAATTGCTAAGAGGTAGGCGAAAACCAAATGGCCAAGCCAATCTGCCAAGTGGAAAAAATTCCTACCAGGCCCCTGACACAAGACCGGCGACCAACCGAAGTCCAAAGCAAGGCCAGAGAAGAACCTAAAATTAGGGAGGGAGGGTGGGAGATTGAGAAGCGAGCCGAAAAGGAGTGCCTCCCGGCTCGCGCCTCCGTTTAAAGGGTCCCGGCCACGCCGTGCTGATGACACGGCCGGGATTCCCCAGGCAACGTGGGACGACATACCCCGCGCCCGGGGGAGAGTGGGCGGTCACGCGGCCCACCGCAACACCACCCCACGGGTAAGTGGAGCGACCTAACGTTCTCATTGCCAAGGTGAGAGTTTACAACGTGGATATATGGTGGTTTTTAAGGTTGCTACATTTTATTGTAAGTCATTTTGGGTTCTCTCTCTTTTACAGAGAAAAATAGGTTACATTTTTAGAAATAAATGAAACAGGGCTTTTGAATTTGAGACTCAAGATAGATATGCATGACTTATAATTCTTTCATAGCAGTCTTTAAAAAAAAATCAAGAATTGCTACAACAAAAAGTGGAATGATGACTATTATTACTATAGGCATAGACCCAGATGAGGGGAAACAAGGATGGCGGAATCAACAGAATTTAACATAACTGAAACAAATCCCATTCCATTTGTAATCTGTATTTTATTATTTTGATATGAGGGGGAAGAAAGGAATGAACTCCAAAAAAAGGAAGTTGACCACTTGGGGAGGAGGGGTGGGGGAGGCAGAACCAGAGAAAAATATAAAATAAAATAAAAAACAGCTGTTTGGCTTAGGGGAAGAAAAAGTCTTCCCCAGTGACAAATTTAAAATCAGAAGGAAATTGCATCCAAAGAGATGGCCAAGTTGATTGTCTCAGAACTTACATAAAATAGTTTGGCATCAAAGGGGAAGGAAAAGGAATGTCTCCAAAATCCAGGAAGCCACAAGGAACCTTCCAGAAACAGAACAAGAATGAGAGGGATGTATAATGCAGTCCTTTAAGGGGTGGAAAAACACCCAGGTTTTATTTATTTTTAAGCTGCATTATTTGTGCATCTGATCTGCTGTACATCAGCAACATATATTTACTGATCTGCAGGAAAATATTAAAGCCGTACGTCCTGTAGCACCAACTGGACCATTCCCAACAGCATTTCAAGATGGATTGGGAGGAAGAGCGAAAATGGAGCCATGTGTGAATCTGCTTCTGCCGCAAGAGGAGAACGCATTCTTGGCTCGCTCAGACACCTTCTTGCAGTGTACACAGACTTCAGTTTTTGCAGCACTGATGGAATAAACAGGGGATGTACAAGACCAAAGACCAGTATCTCAGACTCGGGAATTGAACGGAATCCCGTCGTTGGACCCAGTTTTATAATACAATCCAGGCACCCTCTTCTCTACAGTTGGGAATGACTGACCTGCTCGTTCCTGTGCTACATCAGCCATCACCATTGCTGCAGTTGACAAGAGGGTGTGCTGCAGTATTCAATCCATCAGCCGTCACGTGACCTGAGGAGCCAATAAGGTCCCATCCGACCTTACAGACCTGCTAATCCTTCCTGGCTCTACAGTCTGAGTTAACTGGTTGCTAAGCTGCAGGCTGAGCTGCATATAGACTGCTTGACTCCTAGTTGAACCTCTGTAGGGTGACCGGTTTGCCTGCCTGCCGCTTTCCAGGCTGATGTCCTTGACATATTTTGCAACCCAACACCCAAAACACAATTAAATATCCAATAAACCGTGCAGCACTCATTTTTCTCACATCTAGACATTGGGGACTATTGTAATGAGAGAGAGGGTATTGGATGGAATTGGTCCACTCGGTTTTTACCACAGAATGGGGATTATTGGAGCATGCCAGTTTCACTCAAGCCTAGTTTGGGCTCATCACTTAAGCACTGCCTATAAAGAAAACCAGAGGCAGTGGAAGGTAGCAAATGGGGCACTGCTTCACCAACTGCATGTTGCTGTCAATCAGTTCTTGCCTCCCTGCCTTCCTAAAGGTAAAGGTAAAGGAACCCCTGACCCTTAGGTCCAGTTGCGGACGACTCTGGGGTTGCGCTCATCTCGCTTTACTGGCCGAGGGAGCTGGCGTACAGCTTCCGGGTCATGTGACCAGCTTGACTAAGCCGCTTCTGGCGAACCAGAGCAGCGCACGGAAACACCGTTTACCTTCCCGCTGAAGCGGTACCTATTTATCTACTTGCACTGCGTGCTTTCGAACTGCTAGGTGGGCAGGAGCTGGGACCAAGCAATGAGAGCTCACCCCGTCGCAGGGATTCGAACCACCGACCTTCTGATCGGCAAGCCCTAGGCTCAGTGGTTTAACCCACAGCGCCACCCGTGTCCCCCCTCCTTCCTATTTATATTCAATCCAGGGTCTGGCATTGCCTGTCAGCTTCCTCCTTAATCTTCGGGGGCATTCAGACACAGATAATATCTGTCAGGGACTGGGCAGAGGAGGAATGGTAGAGACCGCCTCCCCATCCTGACCCTTCTAGGGAGGAGGAAGAGGAAGACAGTATAGATTTACAACAGGAGGTTGAGGGAGGTCACAGCTCAGAGGCAGATGAGGGGAGAAGCTGGAAAATCATGGAGGAGCCAGAACAACACCCGGCTGACATGTTGTCATTAGAAAGCTTTCCAGACCTTCCATCTTCCAGAACCCGGCGAGCGTTAAACGTAGGAGAGCAAAGAGCTCGAAGACAGAGGGCAGATAGCAGCACCCGTAGAGGAGATTATGAGAATGATGAATCAGGAAGTGGGAGAGACAGGGGTGGGGATTCATTCGGGACAATGGGTTCTATAGCCTCTCTCTGTAAAGATTGAAATAAAAAAGGACGGTAAGAAACTTTCCCTTGTCTTTATACTTTCCTGGGCAACCAGCCGGGAGCCACTGAAGAATCCTGACAATATCAGACCCTCCAAGTGTCCCTATTTTCCAGGGACAATCCCGGATTTATAGAAGCCATCCCAGTTTCTGATTTGATCCTGGAATATTCTGTTTTTCCTTAGGGCATTCCCAGGGCTTTTTTTCTGGGGGGGACGCAGGGGTACGCATACCCCTAAACATTTTGTGAATCTAAGTTTGGCCTCATTAAGGGGCAGTATTTCAGTATGAGTAGGAAAATGGGAGTACCCCTAAACTTTTTTTTTTAAAAAAAAGCACTGGGAATCATTGTTTTCATCAGACAAATGTTGGAGGATATGAAGTTATCCAACCCCCCAAGCCTTCTGAAGGCTGAAGTATAGGGAAGGTTTTTTTTTAATGTTTAATGTTTTATTATATTTTTATTTATATTGGAAGCCGGCCAGAGTGGCTGGGGCAACCCAGTCAGATGGTGGGTTATGTATAGTAAAATTGTTGTTGTTGTTGAATAGGATGTCCCTATTTTCATTGGAGAAATGTTGGAGGGTATGGAATATTGCAGTGGTTTTCCTGATTATAATGCTAGCACTTCTACTCCATTTTCCAAAATTGCTTCAACACCACAATACCTGTTGCATTGTGGAACTGGGACTTTTTGACCGATATACCAGCATATCATGCGAAATTTCATTCACACCAGTGAGTACAGTGATGAACATCATTGAACAGCACACTTGTTCCCCACCCTTTGCACGCATAAGTGTTTCTGTCCCCCCAAAATTCACCATGGCAAACGGCAAGTAATAACAGGTATGCAATTAGCCTAGCAAGATGTTAGTATTTTCAGCAGCCTAAGTTAGAACTAGAATTAGCGGGAGGAGTAGAGTAAGATTGAGGAAACTAAGAAGACATGAGAGGAAGTGAAATATAAAAGGAACCAAGGAGAGAGAGGAAGAGAAGTCTGTCAATGATTGTATTTTTTGAATGTAATAGAATATGTAATATGTAGCTAATTTTTTCCTATTTTTTATTACTTTCAGTTTTTTCTTCTGTTGAAATGTACCAGAAATGCAAATAGAAATATAATAATAATAATAATAATAATAATAATAATAATAATAATAATAGGAAGAACTGGTAATCTGGTATGTCACTCTGAATTTTGTCACTTTATCCCCTTGTCTTAATGTGGTTGCAGACAGATTTTAATTTTTTCTGCAAGTGATTAGCATGGAAATGAGTGCGACACTTTCACTAGATTCGTCTAGATTTCCAGAAATGGCATTTATGTCATGTGAAAGCTCAAATATAATGTGGAAAACAGCAGCTAGGGATTTGTTGGCCAAATGGAATATGCTACCATGTGAATGCAGACTTAATATTGCTCTTATGGAACTCAGCAAGGAGGCAAGTGGGGACAAATACCCGCCACTCCAGACTCAAATATTGAAAAATCTCAGTTTTGCAAAAACTAAGGTTTGCAAAATGTTTGCTATTCCAGCTGATAAGGGTTAAAAACAAAACAAAAAAATCTAAACTGCGCAGAATTGAAATATTCTTTGCCATTGTCCAAACTCCAGAAATATTTCCTTGTCAACAGGAAGCTTTTCCTTTACATAGACACTGGGCTTCATCAGAAAAATGCCAGGTTTTTTATTTTTATTTTTTTACATGTGTGTGTTTTTCTTTATTTCCCCCTATAGGCAGAATACCTTGCCAATATTATACGTTCCCCCTCCACTTTCCGGCTTTAAACTGAGAACCAGATGTGCTGAAGGAATAGGGAAACAGTCAGCATGGACAATAGATTTTATTTCTTTTATTTTATTTTTTAAAAATCCTCCTCCTCCAATGCATCTTGGGGTTCAACTTCTAAATTAAAATCCATATAACAGTTGAGCCCTTCACATTTCATTATGCAGGGGAAAGGCTTTATTGAAAGCAGGTACAAGCAGATAGAGGGGAAAATCCTAGGATTTTGGGTGCAGTCATTACTTATATGAAGGATCATTGCCAAAGAAGCCATTCTGCATCTCCTTCTTGGTTCACCTTCCTGGCATCCAAAAGTACTAAATAAAGGCTCTATGTAAATGGACGAAAGGCTCATATTCCTAAAGTGAAGATGGACCCAATTTCCTTTGGCCTAGAGAAATTTAATCCAACCCAGGTTTATTAGTAATTGAATCCTTCTGGGTGCACACACACACACACACACCCCGCAAAAAAATAACAAAGATAACCATGGATAGAGAAAGTTTGCATTGACAAGTACACCAGTGCTTTCTAAAAGAGAGTCTGAGGCATTGCTTACAGCCCTTCCAAGTGTCCCTATTTTCCAGGGACAGTCCCAGATTTACAGACGTCATACCGCTTTCTGATTTGATCCTAGAATGTCCTTCTTTTCCTTAAAAAGGTAAAGGGACCCCTGGTCCAGTCGTGACCGACTCTGGGGTTGTGGCGCTCATCTCGCATTATTGTCCGAGGGAGCCGGCGTACAGCTTCCGGGTCATGTGGCCAGCATGACAAAGCCGCTTCTGGCGAACCAGAGCAGCGCACAGAAACGCCGTTACCTTCCCGCTAGAGCAGTACCTATTTATCTACTTGCACTTTGACGTGCTTTCGAACTGCATATGGGTTTAGTCTTTGGACTGTTTCCTCCTTTAGAAAAAGTTCCTTTTTTACTTCTCCAAACATTGAGGTTTACCCCAATCTTGCTGATACTTCCTTCTCATGTGTCAATGATGCTAGGGTGTTTGGAGGAGGGGCTGTATGGTTACATACAGACTAGGGATGGGGAATGGATTTGGTTCAGTTTGCATTCCAGTGCGAACCTACCTACTTCACCCTATCCAAAGCAATATCCAAACCAAAACACAGCTGTCCTTCAAAATTCACACTTCCCCAAATTTCACAATGCAATTCTCCAAGGACATAAGGAGTGCAAAATAAGGAAGTCTGTACTGGGGAAAATTCGCACAAACATGCCAACAATTGTTCATGAGAACTTTTAAAAAAATCACAAACTGATGTTGAAATGTGGAGAACTGAGCTTATTTTTGGGGTAGGGTGGGGGGAATGAGAGAAACCAAAGCTGTCAGGTTCATCCATCACTAATAAGGATTTGAACACAGAAAATCGAGTTCCCAGTCCGTATATATGAGAAAAACACCCCGTAACTCAGCAGTAATTTATTTTCACAAGAATCCTGTAAAATCTCCCTCCCCAAAGACAGACATACCTTTCTACTATTTCAGGAAAATATGCAAACACTACCTTACATTGTTTTATTGATGTTTGTTGTTGTCGATATGTAATGATCACAGTGATTAGGGTAAGTAACACCAAGGAACCTGGTTATTTATTTAAAAGATTGGAACAAACTGAATAATATTAAGTTTTTTTTCAGTGGATGCTGACATCTACCGCAGGCCCTTTTCACATATTTTGTCCAGTCCTTGACTGGCAGAGTGAATGTCTGCATTGTGGAGAAGCAATTTCATTCACTGATTATTACCTCCGGTCTGAGTGCAGCAAAACAATCTCCAACAACATCTGTTAATGTCAGCAGGAAAGCTTTTCCTATCCTAATTGTATCAAGGTAGGATGTGAAATGTGTTGAATCATTACATAAATTATAGCTGCCTTGCCGAATGCATCCAGTATTCCGGACATCACTTAATGGTCATTTATGAGACAGGCGCCCCACTGTAACTGAGCATTAATTCATCAAACAAACTCAGATTTTGTTGTTAAGAAAGAAATACTCATCCACTCAGCAACCTAGAAGCTAGCCAACTGCTTTAAAGCTGGTAGACTGCATTTCATCTAAATGATTAGAAAGCAATTTGGGGATATTCGTTCATTTTCTTTCATATACTGGCAACAGAATAATCTACAATGAATTTGGTCTTTTAAATGTAGCATTTATTTTATTACTAATTTCACCACTTCCATTTCTCCAAAGGCTTGTGATTTAGCACATAAACTGATGTTACATGCATTCCATTTCCACCAATGGTAGAAGTTTCCGGAGCCCTTTTACAGGGTCAACTTCCTTGTAATAGTTGGAGCTAGTTGAACTCCACAGCACCATCAACCCAGAATCCTAATATTCTGGAACAATGGCTTGTAAAAACTTGAATCCACAGTGAAAAATGTTCTAGATCACTTCATTTGCGTGTGTTTGCTTAGGATTCTTATAGCTCAGGCATCTATATGGGATTTCTGGGGCCCATTGGACTTTACTGTCGTAGTCAAAGTGACAGGAGGGATCATAAATAATTAACATTCAATTTAAACAGAAAATGTGACTTAGATCACATGCACCCCTATTGTGCATGTACACATTCATAGGTTTTACTGTGGTTATATATATTTTTCTTATTTAACACACATTCAACATTCTTAGGCACCGCCAAAGATGACACGGTCATGCATAATATTTGCAGATGTTATTGTACAAATAATTATAATCATTTACCTTGCCGACAAAGGTCCATATAGTTAAAGCTATGGTTTTCCCAGTAGTAATGTACGGAAGTGAGAGCTGGACCATAAAGAAGGCTGATCGCTGAAGAATTGATGCTTTTGAATTATGGTGCTGGAGGAGACGCTTGAGAGTCCCATGGACTGCAAGAAGATCAAACCTATCCATTATTAAGGAAATCAGCCCTGAGTGCTCACTGGAAGGTCAGATCCTGAAGCTGAGGCTCCAATACTTTGGCACCTCATGAGAAGAGAAGACTCCCTGGAAAATACCCTGATGTTGGGAAAGATGGAGGGCACAAGGAGAAGGGGACGGCAGAGGACAAGATGGTTGGACAGTGTTCTCAAAGCTACCAACATGAGTCTGAGCAAACTGCGGGAGGCAGTGGAAGACAGGAGTGCCTGGCGTGCTCTGGTCCATGGGGTCACGAAGAGTCGGACACGACTAAACGACTAAACAACAACAACCTGGAAAAACGATACATCTCACCATCATGGAGAAGACTTTGTCACTATTCATGAACAAGAAGGAAGCATCAGCAATAGCTCAGGGAAGCAGTACCATTTAGCAGTGTTCAAATATAGGTATCATACAATGGAAGAGGATGCACGAACTACTCTATCAAAATTGTTCTCTTTTCTCTGATAGCTGAAAATGAGGATATCAATCACAAAGTCTCCATTACTATATGTAACATTTGGAAGCCCAGCTCCAAACTGTCTTTTTTTAAGCCAAATGCCTCAGCCTCTTTTTTCAAATTAGATTAGGATATACAACTTGTACCCCAACGTGCATCAGCAAACCACCTAAAACCTGAGTAAAGAAACTTCTCCACAACCACCTTCATCTTGGATCAATCACCCAATGAACTGTGTAAAGCATTCTAGGCATCCTCATAGGGCTCGGACACCATGGCCAGATGTAAGTACCTAGAATATGCCCTTTGACCTTTCGGTTATGCTCCATTTTGCTCTTGGGCAACTCCTGTTGAGAAGATCCTGCAAAGCAGATTTTCTGTGCATCACCTGCTGTGGGCTCTTGCAGCCGCAGGAATTCACGCAGGGCCCATCTGGTGGGTAAATATTAAGGTAACCTAGAGGTTGGCCATGTCGGTTTAAAATATGCAGGTGGCAGAATCATTATGCCAGGACGTGCTATCACAAACACAGTGCTGAAGCTCTCTTATTGTTTAGTTACCTTATGTTCTGTGCTGCGTTAACATAAAGCAAACAGATCCAAGACTCAATTTTAATCATATCAAATGGCTTACTCTTCCCAGCTGGAGGAAACTCAGTATAAGGCTTCACTTATATTAAAAGTTTGTTCATTTTGATCAATATATATTCATTGTTGGGCACATTCTCTCTCCCCCCCCCCTTATGCGTGCCTTTTTGTAAACATTCCTTGTTTGAAGAATTGCATTGCAAAATTCAGACCAGTGTGAATTTTGGAGCACGGCTGTGTTTGGGTTCTCAAATTGTTTCCGAATGTGAGCAATTGATTGATTTGCCTTTAAATGTGAACTGAATCAAATTTCTCTCTTATACCTAGTCATCATCGCAGCCTTATCCTCCACGAATGTGTCTCATCTTGTTTTATAGCTATCCAAGTTGGTGGGCATTGTGGCCTCTTGTGGGAGCAAGTTACTGTGTGCTGCGTGAAAAAAATGCATTCTTTTGTTTGTCCTGAATCTTTTGAGCTTCAGCTTCATTGCTATATACCTGAAGGAGCGTCTCCACCCCCATCGTTCAGCCACGACACTGAGGTCCAGTGCCGAGGGCCTTCTGGTGGTTCCCTCACTGCGAGAGGTGAGGTTACAGGGAACCAGGCAGAGGGCCTTCTTGGTAGTGGTGCCCTTATCAAGGAGATAAACGATCTGACTTTTAGAAGACATCTGAAGGCAGCCCTGTTTTTGGAAGGTTTTTAATGCTTGATGTTTTTATTATGCTTTTAGAGATCCTGTAAGGCACCCAGATGAGCTGGGAAACCCAGCCAGATGGGCAGGGTATAAATATTATAGTTGTTGTCGTTGCTGTTATTAACACTTGAGAAAGCTGACATAGTCACTCATGGTGGTGGTGGTGAGAGGTGGGGAGGGGGACTCGTACCTCTGTTGGTGAGTGATTCTCACACTGCAATCTCTCTTAGAAATGCAACATTTGAACTTATTGAGTTTCAGATGTACAGTTCAAAGGAAACTGTATCAGGAAACATTTCCACAGCAATAACTGGGTGTGAGATCATAGAAATGGGAATTAAGAAACATTTTCAACTCAGAATGGCAATAATAATAATAATAATAATAATAATAATAATAATAATAATAATAATTTATTATTTGTACCCCGTCCATCTGGCTGAGTTTCCCCAACCACTCTGGGCGGCTCCCAATCGAGTATTAAAAACAATACAGCATTAAATATAAAAAACTTCCCTGAATAGGGCTGCCTTCAGATGTCTTTTAAAAATAGGATAGCTGCTTATTTCCTTGACCTCCACTGGAAGGGCGTTCCACAGGGCGGGCGCCACTACCGAGAAGGCCCTCTGCCTGGTTCCTTGTAACCTCACTTCTTGCAATGAGGGAACCACCAGAAGGCCCTCAGCGCGGGATCTCAGTGTCTGGGCTGAACGATGGGGGTGGAATCGGCACATCTGTCTTGTGCGAAACCAGACTGCAGGTTTTGTGCATTTATAGCAGGGGTACCTGTGACCTTACAGTAGGGTACCTGTGACCTTACAGTCATTGTTAGACACCAGCTTGCTTTAGCCCCAGCCAGCAGCTTGGCCCGTGGTCAAGGATGATGGGAGTTGTAGTCCAGCATCATCTGGAGTGCGAAAGATTCCCCACCCCTTGCATAGAGAAACATTACAGGCGACCTTAGTCTGTAGCACTGAACTCTAACGTATTTCTTGGCACACTTTTGCAAAGCTGGACCTGGCATGGTTTTGACATGCATACTTTGTGCTTGGTTGAAAGTGCATCAGAAAAAAAAATACTATAACAGATGCTGATATGCACAAGGCCCTGTACCATGACACATTAGAGCAACTTTCAATGGCTTTTGTGAGTTCTTTTTTTTTAAAAAGTTACGAATAAAAGATGTCATCTGTTTATAATATGCAATATAATATAGGGAGAGTTGAAAAAGCAAATGTTTTCGAGCGAGCAATGCCTTTCGGGCCATCTCATTAGCTCCACATAAAATGAAATCAATATTTTTTCATCACACTTTAAGACTTTCTTTTCCCTCTACAAAAAATAATTTAATAGCCCTGAATTGTTTTACAACTTCCACCTCTCCCCCCGCCCACCTGCCACAACCTCCACTGCTTTCATACGACTTTTGTCTTCACTCCGGAAACAGACATTTAATGAGCTTGTTTGCCGCTCGCACCTTCTGCACATGCTGAAAAGATAGTTCAGCTGCCCTGGTTTGCATGCCAACAGCTGTTGATGAAAAACAGGTCCACATATTTGAGAAGAATGATGAATGGGAGCTCATGCTTGCCTTTTGCTAATGGCCCATCAGGAAAATACTTCATCTTCTGTTAAAAAAAAAAATCTTGCCACAACAGGATAGTTTGCTTAACTCACTGGGGATGTAAATAGCTGAAACTAATCCTCCAGTCTTAAGAAAATTAACTGTAAAATAAAAATAAAAATCCCTTTGCATTTATTTGTTTGGTCTCCTTTACAATTCGCATAATCAGAAGCTTCCTCTTGTGATATTTGAAATCTATAATCATTGCTGACAATGAGGTGTTCAAATTAAATTATGCAATGACCCCTGAACAAAACACAGCTGCGACGGAGTGAAATGAGCACAAAGGAAGGAGGAGAGCAATTTGTATGAAGCGAGGTTGGGTTTCAGAGAACTTCCTGGTACTGTCAGTCTCCAACTTTCCCCACAAAGGAATTAAACAGTTGTGCTTTGGGCCGTGGGCCAAACGAGACAATAAACATGTAGCTGCCATCAAATCCAGCAGTCACGTGGCCGGTCCCTCCCTCCCATCTATAAAGTCTAATAGAAGTTATCCATGCCCTCAGGGAAGGGCCATAATTCAGCGGCAGGGCATTTGCTTTGGGGGCAAAAGGTCTGGGGTTCAATCTATAGGATCTCCAGGTGGGACTGGGAGAGATCTCTGCCTGAATCCCCAGACAACTGTCACCAGCCTCTGTGTAGATTAAGCAAGACAGCCCAATGGCCTGGCTCAGTATAAGGTTGTGATTATTATAATCATCATCATTATTATTTATTGCATTTATATACCGCCCTATACCCGGGGGTCTCAGGGCGGTTCACAGCATAAAATCAAGATATAAAACCACAAAATACCTAATAAAAATGAAAACAACAACCCAATAGCCCCCCTCCCGCAAAAAAATAAATAAATAAAAATTCAAAGGGCATAGGATGTAAATCGGATCAACCAAAGGCCTGGTTAAAAAGGAACGTTTTTGCCTGGCGCCTAAAGGTGTCTAATGAAGGTTCGAGGTGAACTTCCCTGGAAACAGCATTCCACAGATGGGGAACCACTGCAGAGAAGGCCTGTTCTCATGTTGCCACCCTCCGGACCTCTTCTTTATCTTTATATCTTTATTGTCATTGTATAAGTACAACAAAATTGGATTTATTATAATAATAATAATAATAATTAAATAATTAAAATAAATAAATTCATTTTTCATTTAAACAATTGTTTCCCCAACCAAAAATGTACTCAACACGAGTAACAGCAGTAAAAGCCATACGAAACACTTAAAAATAAGAGAGAGCACTGAGCAGCCGCTGCGTCTATGCATGCCGCCATCTTAGAACTCTTAGAACTTAGAACTGTTATAAAAAATAACAGAAATTTAAACAAAAAACAAAACAAAACTGAGCCCTCTTTGCCAAGCGGCGGCAGCTGTCCTTTATAGAGCCCATCAGGCCCCGCCCTAGGCCAGGTGGTGAGTGGCCGGACTGGGGCCCTCAGGCGCTTGAGGAGGTGGCACATGAAAGAGGGCCTCAGAAGGTGATCTCAGGGTCTGGGTAGGTTCATATGGAAAGAGGCAGTTCATGAGGTATTGCAGTCCTGAGCTGTTTAAGGCTTTATAGGTCAAAACCAGCACTTTGAATTGGGCCCGGAAACTCATTGGTAGCCAGTGCAGTTGGACCAAGATTTAATGGCAGTTCATATGCTCCCTCCCCTCTTCACACCAAAACACTACAGCTGCTCCTGGATGGGGGCAAGGAGTGTGTTAGAAAGGTAAATGCAGATTTTGTGTGCTCTGGCACAGGAGGTTTTGCTGAAGCAGGTCTGGTCAGTACCAGGATGGGAGACCCTCAGGTAATCATACCTTGACTTCTATGATGGAGGGAAGAACTGTATGCAAGTAAATGAGTACAGAAAAGAGGATAGGAAACTGGGAAGTGGTATCTGCTCTGCTGTAAAGGGAAGTGAGGGGCAGACGGAGCTCATCAACCTGGGAAGGTAGCCTACCTAGGAGAAGGAAAACTCTGATCCTAAACCTCTGCTGCCTTGCAGGATATCTTCAAGAGAAGAAAAGACTAAGGGGTCAACTCTATACAAATATGGAGTGATGTCCCTAAGACAACTGGATGGTTCTTTGTACACCTCCTTCTGGCAACTCTTGCAGTCAAGCTAGTGCCAAACATGTTGCTCTGCTTTCCTTTGGGCCACATCAGCAAGGCCAAGAGGTGGATATTGGCATCTGGGCAGCCCCGAACCTTCATACACACTGCCCCAACGTGCTCCAAGGAAGTCACTTTGGTGCTGCTAACGCAGAGGTTTGACTTCACCCCCAGAGGCACACTCCATTATCTCTCGATAACAAACAAACAAACAAATAGCATAAATGAGATCTCTGTATCCAATAGATATCTGGACTGGGAAGGACGATGACATGAGCATTGCTATTAAAATTTTTATGCCCCTTTATGTATCCAGACAGCCATTTGACCATAGATCCTATTACATATTTTACCATGTCTGTTGGTAAAATCTTCTCACTTGACAAGATGCTAGAGACAATGAAGCTTCAAGGACATTGTTAGGAGGTGGGCCAGAGGATCCAAAACTCAGGTGTGTAGTGGTTGGCCCCAGATTTCCTCCTCCTCCACCCCTTCTAAAACTTTCTTTAAAACAAAAACTTTGCCTACAGAGCTGCTAGGAGTACTGCAAAGTTCAGTACTGGTGAGCGCATCTATTATCTTAATTTCCCAGAAGTTTCTATGCATATGAATTATCATATGCAAATTTGTACCGTGGACCTATGCCCCAAGTCATCAAAGTACCTTGCAACATCCATGCTAAGATTATTTGGGGATGTAATCTGACCATCTCTGTAGGGGCTCAATTTCTCAATGTTTTCTAGAACCGATGCTTACAAGAGAAGGGGCAGGGGGTGAAACGTACGAGATACGTTTTTTAAGTGAGCATTAATGCTCCAAAGGCCTGTCTGGTGTCGTCTCAAACAGATTGTGTTTAACCTTTTTTTTAATCTAATGCAGTTACAAGAAGATGCAGTTGCTATGAACTTGTGTGCACATTCTGCATCTTTTTTGGCATCATGACATTCTGCATCTGTTGTGAATGTATGAGCTTTATGCATTTAGAAAATGGGAGGGCAAACTAGCAAATGTGAAGCATTCATTTTGGAAACCAACCCATGCCCAACGAAAGGCATTAAGATCAACAAACGGAACCTGATTAGTTTTGCCACGGGCTGATGATTATCAGGTTGTAACACAGAGGCAGGCTTTTTCGCAAGTAGCACCAGCCTTCCTGAATACTCTCCCTGCGGAAATAGGTGAGGCTCCATTGGCCTTGGCCTTCTGCTGGCTCTGGATGACACACTTGTTTAGACAAGTGCTCCCCTGCTCTTCCGACTCGAGCCTCCTGATCTAATCGTTTTAATTGCTGTTTTCACTGTTTTAATGGGCTTGTTTTATTGTACGTTTCAATTATGGATGTTTTTAACGTTCTCTCTTTTAAAATGATGTGCCATTATGTTTTTACGATTGTCTTCACACTTGTCAAACGCTTTGAAGTCATTTGGGCAGGTAAGCAGTATATAAATGAATAGATATCAATAAAATAAGCAAATGTCTCCTTTATCTGCTCTACCAAATATTTGTTTCCCTTCACTGTACACCATTAGTGCAACCTATCCTTTCCTTTTTCTGCTGAATCAACTTTGGACTGACAGGTGTTTCTCAACTCCAACTCCAACCAGTGCTATTTTTCTAGAAAAAAAGAGGTGCCAGAACTCACCTGTTCTGTAGAATGGCAATGGTGCCCACCTGAGAAGTGCCAGAATCCACCTGAGAGGTGATGGAACTGAGTTCCACCAAGATCTGGCTTTAAAAAAAGGCCTGACTACAATCATCCCTGGCCATTGGCCATGCTTGCCATCTTATAGCAACTTGCCCGGGAGTAAGCCCCCTTGAAACCAATAGAACTTGCTTCTCAGTAGACATGAACTGTATCACACAGGGCAGTGTGGCAGTCAGAGGCTGGCAGTGAAATCCTGTTCCACTCAAAAGCAAGCCTTACTGAAGTCAATGTTACTTACTCCTGTGTAAGTAAATACAGAAATGCAGTCAGAATGTAATCAGGAAAGGGCCATGGTTAGACGCCAAGCATAAAAAAACCAAAACCAGTAAGTTTGAACATCTTGTCTGAGGGACGTCAAACAGGTCATTCTTTCTATGGTTCAGTACAGTCATATCAAATCTGTGTATCACATGGAAAATTAGTTTTGACCCTGTCAGCTTTAGCTCTACCCCTTTCAGATATGGATCATTAAATTCAATCCTTGATGCTGCTGGCAAGAGGCTCTAGAAAAGTAGTTGTCCATCTTTGGTTTTTTCCCCCAAATTTTTTTATTGATTTTATATAATTTTATAAGCACATAACATGACGGTTAAATTTCCATGCTTCCCCCCTCTCACTGTGGGAAGTCACATATATCCCCCCCCTCTCACAAGGGTATTCCTTATCATTATACATTTAACTTCACAAACAGTATTTAATTTCATTGCTTGGGCCTGGCCCTATTCTGGGGCCAGGCATTCCTTCCTTCATAATTTCATATTTCGATTGACTTCCTCAAATCCCTTTCTATTGTATTAATTGTCTGTCTTCTCTAACAGTTTTCATATTGCTAACTTAAAATAATCCAAAATGAGTAGTTGTCCATCTTTGATCCTAGCATTAGACAGCAGCCCTTTGCATTTCCAGAGAGAAATTTCTTGCACGTTTGGGGGAATACATAATTATTAGCTCATTATTAGTTCATGCTCTTAAGTTCTCAGAAAATGTGCAACTGCCACCTTCAGATTTTGTGATCAACATTTTCCCTGAGCAATTGCCCTGAAACAATTAAACAGCTGTTACATACAGTATTTATCAATAAACAAGGACGTTTAAAGACCACCAAAAGCACCTGTAGCCTTGAGTAACCAGGTGACTTAAAAATTATTATTAACAGCTTATTTCAGTTTCCCCCTCCAAATCTTACAAAGACTCAACTGTGCAGTTCCACCCAATTTTCCTTCTTCTTTCCCATTCCACCCTCCCTCTTTCTCTCACAACCTCCTTCATATTCCTTCTCACAGTAAATAAGGCTTACTTGCATAAACTAGGGGATGAAAAATAAACGATAAAGATGGGGGGGGAGAGAGAAAGGGAATAAGAGAAGAAAAAGAGGGGATAAAAGAAGAAAAATAAGAACTTAGTTAGGCCTAGCCAGTTGTTTAATCTTTTCAAGATGAGCCAGCCATTATTCTGATGACTTTGTACTGTTTTTAATGGCATTTTATGCTTTGTTGCATTTGTGTAGTTTCTTGTGCATCACATTGATATTTTATATGAGTGGGCAGTCTTTAAATATTCTTAGAAATGCAATCAAATATATACCTATGGACTGATTTAGAATGAAACTCTCAACTCAACTCAGTTTATTACGGCAAAAGCCAGCAGTATAATACAGTATAATTCCAAACCAGCGATCAGAATATCGCTACAAGGCGTCAAAATCCTAAGGATTAGAATAAAAATTTTAAAAGAAACCAATGGCACAAAAGAAATTTATAGTATATTTTCCAGTAGAAGCGATTTACGTTTTTTGATGGCTAAGGTGCAAAACTTGGCCACAGCATAGGATACTGAGCTCAAAGAGTCTTCCAAAAGGAATTTGCGTAGGCTTTCGGGAATAAATTCCAGATAATATTTCAAGGGTTTAAATTTTGATAAAAGGGGTAATATAAGTCGAGACCGTTCTTCACTGTAAAGTTCACAGAATAGAAGAATGTGAGTAACAGATTCCACCTTATTGGTCATGCATGGACATAGGCGCTCGTGGATTGGTACCCACAGGAATTTGCCGTGTAGTACAGCTGTAGGCAGTGCCTTTAGAATGAAACAGCGAATCAAACATGTTTTTCCTTGCCCACATGACATAGCCAAAAGTGTTTTCTGGTCACTTTCCTCTTTAGTGATAAACTCATGTACATTCCACAGAAATATGATAGAAAACTATGTTTAAGCAACTTTTAAGGACTGCAGTTCTCCTTTACTGTCATGTAAACATACATTACCGCTATGTATGTTGGGGGACGGAGGTGGCGTTGAGTTGAAATGCTCTGAAAATAATGGGGTTGTCTCCTTAGAAGATGTCTTGCAGTAGAAATTAATTGACACCAATTAAATATCTCCTCTCAGCCTGTAACATTAATCTTCGACATTGTGAAGGTTTTAATAAGCTCGTAAAGGGAGTTCGTTTATGACCATTTCCATTGCATTTATTGCTCTACTGGAGCCTTCTGCCCTGTGTATACATAGATCTTGTGTGAGAAAGTGGTGTAAAATGGTGTTTTCAGCTTACATGCCTTACATCAGTTTTCCACCCACATGTTACATGGCAAAAATTCAATCTGCCCATGCTACAGCACATTTTCCATTCATTTCAATGGAATTTGTATGACAACCTGGCTCAACTCCCTTTGAATTACAACAACAACCAAATGCATTATCTACACTCCCTGAAAGCATTCAAATCTAGTGTGCATATACATAATTGTTCCCATCCTGTCCACTGATCTATCAGGGGAGGGAATCTTCCATCCTGCTGCCATTACATGCCATGGAAGAAAGGAAACTTCGGCCTTCAGAATGGAGCAATACTAGGGTTGCCATATTTCAAACAGTGAAAATCCGGACAGAAAAGTTGTTGAGTTTTTCTTGGCAAAGTTTTTTTGGGGTAGCAAAGTTGTTGAGCTTTTTCAAGGGACCCAAGTGGCTCTGTGGGTTAAACCACAGAGCCTGGGGCTTGCTGATCAGAAGGTCGGCGGTTCGAATCCCTGCGATGGGGTGAGCTCCCATTGCTCGGTTCCTGCTCCTGCCAACCTAGCAGTTCAAAAGCACGTCAAAGTGCAAGTAGATAAATAGGAACCGCTCTGGCGGGAAGGTAAACGCCGTTTCCGTGCGCTGCTCTGGTTCGCCAGAAGCGGCTTTGTCATGCTGGCCACATGACCCGGAAGCTGTATGCCGGCTCTTGGCCAATAAAGCGAGATGAGCGCCGCAACCCCAGAGTCAGACACGACTGGACCTAATGGTCAGGGGTCCCTTTACCTTTACCTTTTCATAGTTTTGCCCAAAGTTGTGCTTTGGGGGCAAAATCTTTTTAAAAGCTACTTTGGTGGAAAATCTGATATTTTCCCGATTTTCGACCGGACACTTAAGGAAACAAGGGAAGTGGTTCAGCTCCAGAGGACAAATGGGTGGGTCCTCTTTCCTCAACTGCCTGGTACTACATTTAGAAAGACAAAGGCCAGAGTTGAGAGGCGAGTGATGTGAGTGAGATGCTAGAAGCTGGAGATGGAAAGCAGCAGGCTAGGAAGCCAGAAAAAAGCCATGCCCGGTTGCTGCTTGCACCCAAGGCTGTGGCTACGGGTGAAGCCAGACCTTTTTGGGTTGCTGATGCTGTGAACCCCTCCATCGTAGGCTCAGATTGTATACAGCGGTACCTTGGTTCTCAAACGCCTTGGTACTCAAACAACTTGGAACCCAAACACTGCAAACCCAGAAGTAAGTGTTCCGGTTTATGAACTCTTTTCGGAAGCCGAACGTGCTCCGTTTTGAGTGTTACGCTTCCGTTTTGAGTGCCACACTTCCGTTTTGAGTGTTAGACTGAGGTCTGTCTGTTTTTGCTATTTATTTTGCGTTTTTGCTTTTGCAGCTCTTTTTTGTTGTTGTGTTTTTGTGACTGTGTGGAACCCAGTTCAGCTACTGATTGATTGATTGTGTGACTGCAGTACATTGTTTATTGCTTTCATTTTATTGACCAATGGTCTCGTTAGACAGTAAAATTCATGTTAAATTGCTGTTTCGGGTGTTGTTTTTAAAAGACTGGAACGGATTAATCCGTTTTGCATTACTTTCTATGGGAAAGCTCGCCTTGGTTTTGGAACAGACTTCCGGAACGGATTAAGTTTGAGAAACAAGGTACCACTGTATATCTTCCTCCTCCTCTCCGCAGCCAGAAAGGCACCCTTTTCCAAGGGGAAGGGTTCAGACTCAGAGGCAGAGAGACTGCCACTGCCTCTCCATCTGAGCCTCCCACCCACCCCCACCCCGGAAAGGGTGCCTTGCTCACTGGCTGCGGAGGGTGGAGATGAACTGCTTCTTCCTCAGAGGCAGCGCTGCTGCCACCTGCCGGCTTTGCTCATTGATTTTGTAGGTGCCCAGCCCCCACAATTATATTATGGTGGGTGCCCAAGAACCCACGGCCCCCTGGAGTCGGCTCCTATGATGAAATGTTAGCATGACCTCTGGGGGGTGCAGGGGGAGAGAGAGGAGGAATTGGCTTGCTCAGCCCCCTTGGTCCCCTTCCCTGCAGGATTTGTATAAAGATGAAATTACCGTAAAAGAGTGTTGAAAAACACATTTATTAAGAAACCAGAGGCCTTCTTACTTGGAATGGTAAACCAAGAAATTCCTAAGGAAGATCACACTTTTTTTATGTATGCCACAACAGCAGCAAGGATTTTGATTGCAAAAACAAAGGATTTACCAACCATAGAAGAATGGCAGATGAAAATGATGGACTATATGGAACTTGCCGAGCTGACGGGGAGACTCCGCGACCAGAGGGAAGAGGCGGTGGAAAAAGAATGGAAGAAATTTAAGGAATATATTAGAAATTATTGTAAGAGTTAAAGTTAGGAAAATGCTGGAAGAAGTGGTAGTTTACAGAGTAGAAATAAGATAAGTTAAGTAGAACATATGATGTATGATTAGGATGAGTTAAGATAGCAATAGGAGTAAGGAAATATAAAGTGTTAAGCTAAGTTAAAATAAGAAATAGTATTAGTTATAATAAGAAAACAATATTAGAAGATGATAAGAAATTGCTAAAGATGAAATACAATGAAACGCAGTAAAAGGGACAGGAGGAAGTCAAACTAAGATGATAAGGAAAGAAGAAGGGGAAATGAAGATATAGGTGTTTACTGTTGTATTTGTTTTAGCGTGTTCTCCTTAATTAGAGAGCACGTGTTGCGCACGGGTCCTGGAGAGCACCCCCACCCTTGGAAAGGCGGGGTAATTAGGCTGGGGCAAACAATTGATTGGCAAGGGGCTGTTGTTGGGGAGTTTTAAATGTATCTAATTTTGATTGACGGCATGCAGGCTTATAACCCCCTGCATGCTCTGACCCAGCCATTCTTTGCAGCGAGCGACGGATCTCCCACTCTCCCTCCCTTTTTCTTAGGCCCCTGTGTTGGCGTTGCTGTGCCCGTCGTGGGGTCGTCGGCCTTGGGGCTGGGGCCCAATAGGAATTTTTGCCAGCTGGCTGATTGGCCCCTTGCCTTCTGGTTTTTTGCCTACTGCATAGCAAACTGTCACAACTTGTAAGGTTGGCGGTTAGGCATTGGTTATTTGTGTTCGTTTTGGAGGGGAGAAAATGGGCTGTGTCTCCCCTCCTGTGATGCTGCTTCGCGGGAATTCTGTTAAAAGAATCCAGAGGCTCACCATGCTATTGTCCATATTCCCCCCAGTAGGGGGCAAGGGCCACGCAAGAGCCTCTGGGAGCATTTGGGGAGAGAATTGGGGCTCGCCCCCGGCCCAATTACTCTTCCCCAAAGGTTTTCCCTACTGACTGTGTGTCAGTTCTGTCCTTAGGGTGACAGATAGTCGGAACCAATGCCTAAGCAACCACTCACAATTTGATTTGTATTTAAATAAAGTTGTGGCCAAAAATTATACCCAAAAACCACACAAACCAAAATTATGTCTGAAGTGTGAATTATTTGGGGTGGGCTCTGGGACCTCGACGCGCAAAGTATGTGTTATGTGTTAAGATGTGTTTATATGTTTATATGTTTGGAAAACCTAATAAAAACTATTTTTTAAAAAAGGATTTGTATAAAGATCAAGCTACCCATATTCAGTCAAGAGTAGTGTCACAGGGAATCCTTGTTGTTGCAGAGAAATAATTATCTTTAAAGATAGCAACACCTCTTAACAAGTTTCAGTCTTGATTTTTGCTCTTCCCATTACAAGTGAGCCTGGAACTTTGTCGCGTCTGACACCCATTTTTGCTCAACGTATGGATTTGTGTGATGTGTTGTTTATTTGCTTGCTTGCGTCGCTGTTGTATTTTTTTTTTTTTTAAAAAATGTAAATGTAAAATCAGCATGTGACCTTTGAAGGGACACACACTCGTTTCTCTTATACAGAAGAGCTGCTATATAGGCATGACTTTTCTTGTTGAAATACCTTTCTCCCTACACATGCACAAACATGAAATCAAAATTATTCAGGCACAAAGATTGTTGCCTGGCTGCCGCTGAAGACAGAGGGACACTGACAAACACGAGAGAGAGAGAGAGAGAGAGAGAGAGAGAGAGAGAGAGAGAAAGAGAAAGAGACAGAGGGAGAGAAAAGATCATAGTGAAAGATGTACAGTATGGATACTCCATTGGGAACTGAACTGAGCCTACCTCGACATATTTTGAATTACCCATTCAGTTAATAATCAGTTGTTCCAGAGTGGGTCACTGTCTAATGTCAGCCAGTAAATGGGTTTTTTAAAAAATAATAAATAAAATAAAAAAACCTCAGGCACTTTGTAGGCATTAGGTTTCGTTTGCATTCTACACAAGGTTGCCTTTGTTAGGAGGACTGAAAGTTGCATGTATCCCTTCACATTTTGCTAATGGTCTCTTCTACATTACCGTTCCATTATCAGGCTATCCTGACACTTTAATAAAACCCCCACCGGGGGTTGCAAAAGTTGCTAACATAGCTATTTTCGGGAGGGGCAGTGGGGGGAACAGACATCAAAGACTGCTTCAAGGAGAAGACAAAAAGAGAGATTTGTGATGTACACACGCTATTACAAAACAAACAAGGTCACAACCCGGCGTGCAGAGAGAGCTGAGTGCAGAAGGTAAATCCACTGCGTCTCTGTCCTCAGGTATCAGGCTGCTGTCGTGCAGAGTGCATCGGAGAACCCTGTTGGATCAAACCAGAGGCCTGTGTCAGGGGTGGGAAATCTATGGCCTATATTTGGCCCCCAAACAGTGCCGGATTTATGTATAAGCTAAACAAGCTATAGCTTAGGGTCCCACTTTCTTGGGCCCACCCCACCCCACCCCCCACCCCCAAAAAACAAGAAAAAAACTGGATGTACATTTCCAAAATATAAGATAAAAAAACAAATAAAATAAAAGCTACATACAGCAACAGTGGCAAATGGCTTTAAATACCTGAAGGTAAAGGGACCCCTGACCATTAGGTCCAGTCGTGTCCAACTCTGGGGTTGGGGCGCTCATCTCGCTTTATTGGCCGAGAGCCGGCGTACAGCTTCCGGGTCATGTGGCCAGCGTGACAAAGCCGCTTCTGGCGAACCAGAGCAGCGCACGGAAACGCCGTTTACCTTCCCGCCAGAGCGGTTCCTATTTATCTACTTGCACTTTGACGTGCTTTCGAACTGCTAGGTGGGCAGGAGCTGGGACCGAGCAACGGGAGCTCACCCCGTCGCAGGGATTCGAACCGCCGACCTTCTGATCAGCAAGCCCTAGGCTCTGTGGTTTAACCCACAGCGCCACCTGGGTCCCTTTAATACCTATTAGGTCCATAAATTACCATATAGCATATATTCAACACAAAAAACAGCGACAATTGGTTGTTGACAAAGGACAGCTGGACATATAAAGGGCCCCATTACCTTCAGTAGCTTAGGGCCTCATCAAACCTAAATCCGGCCCTGCCCACAAACCATTTGTTTGTTTGTCAGTTCATAAATTTAAAACACCGCTTGATTGTAAACAAAACCTCAACACAGTTTACAAAAGATAAAACAGTAAAAGCAAGAAACAAACCACACCCAGGGGTGCCAACTTAAATAAAATAATTTATCACATGACATAGCATGCACAAACCATTTGAATGGCAATGCTCATCGACTGCGGGGGGGGCGAACGAACCCCTAGGACTTAGCTCCTATGCATCTATCAATCAGCCGATGTCATATGACATCAAGCATAGAGATCTCTGATCTCTGACGTAAGCATGAAGTGCTAAGATCAGAGACGAGGGGTCTTTTATCTCCTGTCTTAGCACTAAGCACTGCAGCATTAAGGATGGAAATATGCCTCTGCCTGTTCTTTGCCTGTAAACTGTCAGAGAGAAGGCACCATATCTTTTATCTCTGATCTTATCACTGTGGGACGCCATCTCCAGATGGCGCTGGAGAGCAAAAAAAAATAAAAATTGCAATTTTCCATAGCGTTTTTTTCTTTTTTTTATAACGGTTTAATTTCTGAGTTCTTTATAGCGATTTTTTTCCTGTGTGTAGATCCACCCACCCTAGGAGTTAGGAGCTCCACCACCCTGACAAATTAAGTCAAATCTTGCGGTAAGCAACCCACCAGAGCACTTTTGAGCCTTTGAGATGGTGATGTATCAGGTTTTGTTGACTGCATAAGGTGCTTGATTTCCAGCTGCATTTCTAGCTTTTGCCACTTGTGAACAGGTGCATTGTGGGAATTCCATCTGCTATTGATTCACCAAAGTCCTAGCTTGAGCATCTTCTGGAAGCACTGTATGACATACCTGGTTGGCCTGGACCATTGGGGTTCAGAAGTAAGCAAGGGAAAGATAAGAAATTTTCAATTAGTACTGTTTTGATGCAGGATCTTTCTTCTGTTGTCTACCTTAAGGCACATTATGTATCTAAATCAGGGTTTCCCAAAGTTAGGTCTCCAGTTGTTTTTGGGACTACAATTCCCTTCATCCCTGACCATTGGTCCGGCTAGATAGGGGTGATGGGTGTCCCAAAACAGCTGGTGATCCAAGTTTGGGAAACCCTGGTCTAAATAAATAAAGGACATAGTGTATTTTTTAAGCAATTTAAAATTCACCAAAAAATGTTAAAAAACCAGAAGCATTTTTACTGGGAATTACAGGTACAGACATTAAAAAGCAAGACTTTAAGCTTTTCCAATATGCATTGACTGCGGCGAGAATGTTAATAGCACAAAAATGGAAACAAGAACAAACACCGACAAAAGAAGAATGGATTGTGAAACTAACGGAGTATGCAGAATTGGACAAGATGACGGGGAGAATCCGCGAACAGCGGGACCAGAAGTTCATCAAAGACTGGGCTAAATTTACAGACTATTTAAAGGAAAATTGTATTCAATTGAATACGTTGGTAGGATTGCAAGAGTCTTTGTAGAGTAAGGAAGAAATATTGTTGTTAGTATGAAGATATAGTGATTAATTTTAGAAAATAATAATATAAAACAATGATTGACTTTGGAAATATAGATATAAGGAATAGATATTAGAATATCATAAGGAAGGTTTGACGGAAGTCACGGCCATAAAAAGCCAAAACGGTATAAGATGTGAAGATAAATGTGCGAATTTATTATTGTATTTATATAAAACCAATAAAAAATGATTTTTAAAAAATCACCGAAATTAGTCAGTGGATTTCAAAAAGAAAAGGGAACATAAAACACCACCCCACCAGCTGGAAATAAATCGAGAACAATCGGTTTGTTGGCTATTGAAAAACACTTCCCATTCACGATAAAAGAACAGGCAGCCAGCCATAAGGTGTTAGGCAGACAAATGAAGTGCATATTTGCAGGCATGCCTTGTGCCGAAAGCAATTTTTGGGGGGGGGGGTGTCATGCATCTTATTTTAACGAGAAGGCGGGGAGATGAGAAACCGGGGGAGAGAACCCAGAATGGATTTGGAATCGCATTATGTTGCCTATAAAAAAAAAATGTTGAAACTTCTTGCCTTGTTAAAAAAAGGAAAAGAAATGGTGTACTTGCCCTGTGGGTAATGGAAGCTTTGTGGATTCGCAGACAATGGGGCAACAGACAGAGTCACCTGATCTACCTTTCAGACCTGGTGAGAACTAGAGAATAAAATAGGCTACAACAGACACAAAGCCTGCCCTGTAATTAAATCCCACCCTGATCTACATTTTGCAGTCATGTAATTAATACTTCCTCTCCGCAAAGCAGTGGAATAATTTAAAAAGCAGATTTCCCCCCTCCCAAGGGTGGGGGTTCCTTTCCCCTTTCTTCCTCTCCCTTTCTGTAAGAGAGTTTGGCATGTACCTTTTAGCTGGGGGGGGGGGGGTCCATTTGCCAGTTCCATTTGCTAACAGAAAGCTGCAATTAGATGCTCAGAGCTCTCTTTGTGCTGGGAGAAGCAAATGATACTTCCTTCCTGTTTAAAAGCTCTGAGTGGAGCAGGAGGAGGGGTGGAGAAGAGAAGGAGAGCTCTACCTATTCAGCAAGGTTTTATGGAATTTATAAATAGAGGGAGGAACAGAGTGTTGCCCCAACAGAGTAAATATTGTCCTACAACTCAAAAGTCAAGGTGTATCCAATTATGGGAGCATGGCATGCTATTCTCTAGGGAGGTCTTTGTGCTGATATCTCTCCTCAGCAGATGGGATTAGGATCAGAATAAAACTCAGTGTGGCCATCTTCTCTCACACCCCACACTGATAGAAATCTTCAAAAAGAAGATTAGATAAATTCGTGGAGGATAAGGCTGTATCAGTGGCTGATGTCCACAATAGTTAGTGAAAATATATCATGGAGGATAAGTCAATCAATGGCTACCAGACATGATGCCTTAAGTTCCACCTCCACTGTCAGAGGAAGCATGCCATACCCCCCAACATTTCTCTGATGAAAATAAAAAGGTAAAGGGACCCCTGACCATTAGGTCCAGTCGTGTCCGACTCTGGGGTTGCAGCGCTCATCTCGCTTTATTGGCCGAGAGCCGGCGTACAGCTTCCGGGTCATGTGGCCAGCATGACTAAGCCGCTTCTGGCGAACCAGAGCAGCGCACGGAAACGCCGTTTACCTTCCCGCCAGAGCGGTTCCTATTTATCTACTTGCACTTTGACGTGCTTTCGAACTGCTAGGTGGGCAGGAGCTGGGACCGAGCAACGGGAGCTCACCCCGTCGCAGGGATTCGAACCGCCGACCTTCTGATCAGCAAGCCCTAGGCTCTGTGGTTTAACCCACAGCGCCACCTGGGTCCTTCTGATGAAAATAGGAACATCCTTTTCCAGAATAAATCATAATAATAATTCTATTATTTACACTCCATCTATCTGACTGGGTTGCCCCAGCTACTCTGGGAAGCTTCCAACATATATAAAAACATGAAAAAAAATTTTTTAAAAAAACCCTTCCCTATACAGGGCTGCCTTCAGATGTCATAAAGGTTATATTGTTACTTATCTCCTTGGCTTGCGGGGCGCATAACTCCATACCCTCCAATATTTCTCTGATGAAAATAGGGACATTAACTCAGCTTCTAGTTACAGAGCCAATGATCAAATTTGTATCCCCACCCAATTCCAATGAGCTTGGTACAGTATAAATGGGGTTTCTTCATGACAACGGCTCCGCAAGGGAGGTTCACCACAACTGACCCAAAACCACCAGGTTAGCTTCACAGCTAACCTGGCCAGAGATTTGAAACTAGGGGCAGATCTACACTCATGGTTTTTAATGTGAAGAAAGGGTTAAGCAAAGGTTTTGATAGTGTAGATCAGGGGTGGCCAACTCCCAAGAGACTGTGATCTACTCACAGAGTTAAAAACTGGGTTTTTAGGGAGGAGGAAAGCAGGGCTAAAATCATGAGCTTTTTTTAGGGGAGCCAAAGTTATTGAGCTTCTTTGGGGGGAGCCAGTGGTCTACCAGTGATCTACCAGAGATGTCCAGTGATCTACCGGTAGATCATGATCTACCTGTTGGACGTGCCTGGTGTAGATGGACACATGACATCTTACTTTTTACTTCCATGGTGTGTTCTTACATTGTCTTTTTAGAGCTTAATTTTTAATTGTTTTATGCTGCTATGTTGGTGATAGTTTATACTAAGTGCTCTGTCAGCATTTTCCTAAGATCCTTTTCAGAATACACTCCTCTGTCATGATTAATTCATTGAGAAGCAAATGCATTGTTATTTCATCAGCTCTGATATCTAGATTTTACAAGAGCTTACTTTTAAGACAGTATTAATTAAGGCCAACATTCAGATTTTAGGGGCTCCCTGGACATGGGAACATGTGTGGGCTGCATTAACCAGAAGGAACTATAATAAAAGCACAGATTCTTATGTATGCAACAACAGCAGGCAGAATCTTGTATGCTCAGAACAGGAAAGAAGAGAAAACACCAACAAAAGAAGAATGGATTTGAAAGCTAATGGACTATGTGAAGCTGGTGAAACTAACAGCAAAAATACGGAATGAACAGGATGGACTATTCACAGAATGGAAGCCCTTTTTGGAAAATCTAAAAATCTATATATAATCAGACGAAATCGCGAGCAGGATTTGAAATATGAGCAGCGGTAGAAGATTGATAATATATGAAATAGAAAAAGATGCCTTGGGTGAAGTGTTTATTAGAATGCATTATGTAAATGGGATGGGATTAAGAGCAGCATGGAAGGAAAAGCGGGAAGTCAAAGGTTAAAGAGAAATGTAGAATTTTTATTGTTAAAAAGGAAAGCGGTCAAACCATTGCAAGAGGTGTTGAAATTTGGGGGGGGGGGGTTAGATAGTTACAATGGAATGGTCTCCAAGGTGCGGTGCACAATTTTATTCTTATTTATTTATGATTATTACTTTGTCAAAAAAAAGGGAAAAAGAAAATTAGAGAGAGAGAGAGATGTAGCAAAAATTCGGAATCTGAAATATATATGTTAAGAATTTAAAGTTTAATAAAAAAAATTTACTACGGTGGAAGTCAATAAATAAATAAATGCACAGATCCACTGTGCAAAGCAAAAGCTCTAACACATCCCTGAGCCAAACGTATTCCTTCACCTTTGGAGTAACTCCATTCCCAGGGACAAATAACAGGAGCAAGGTTATCAAGGACTCATATACCTAATTACTCAGTGCCAACTACTTTCAACAATATCCTGTTTATGTTTGCATAGGCCAAATGGAGCGCTCTCTGTTAAAGTGCATGAATAGGCATAAGTCGGACATTAAAAACGCTGAGAAATTGGCAAAGGGTAATTTCAGCTTCCTTGGATACTTTGATTGTGACCTCAATGTGCTGCAAAACAAATCAATGCATAATTAAGAGCTCATGTAGCACCAGGCCATGGTCCTAGACATTTAAGACTCTCAGATCCAAGTTATTAGGAACTGTGGTGGGAAGCCAAGGACCTTCAGTTCCCACAACTGCCTCATTGGGGATAGACCTACCAGGAAGAGTTGCTGTGATCACTAGGCCTGAGCTGTTTTGGTTTCTTTGAATGAAGAGTTGACGTCACTGACGCCAGGCGTTTTATTGCTGGCCTAACTCTGGCTCCTGACATTAAGCCACTGGAGTAGCCCATCCCACAGCAGTAACCTCCCAACAGCAGAATCAGTGCCACTTACAATGGGATTACCAGGCGTCCCCGTTTTCCGGGGACAGTCCCCGGATTTGCGAATAAGTCCCCGGACAAATTCCATCCCTGGAATGTCCCTGGATTTCATCTAATGTCCCCGGGAAACGCAGCAGTGGCAGTCTCAGCAGCCTGGAGCAGTTGGCTCTGGCTGGCTTCAGAAGCTGCTCAGAGGTCCCCATATGATGGTGGTGCAGGGGCTCTAAGATGCAGCTTCCGGGCTGCCTCCACCTTCCCTAACCTCAGCAACTAAGCTGTGAAGGGAGGCTTCATGCTGACTATCGGAGCAGCCTCCCAACTCCTACTTGCGTGCAAGCAGGAGGGGACAGGGATCTCTCAGTTAGGCAATGGGAAGCCTCCCTTCCCAGCTGAGGGATCCCCACCCCCTCCTGCTTGCATGCAAGTAGGAATGGGATTGGGGCTGCTCCGATGGGAAGGGAAGCATTGTGCTGCCTGAGAGACCTCTGCCCCCTCCTGCTTGCACGCAAGTAGGAGTTGGGATGGGGCTGCTCCGAAAGGCAGTATGAAGCCTTGCTTCCCAGCTGAGGGATCCCCACCCCCTCCTGCTTGCACGCAAGTAGGAATGGGATTGGGGCTGCTCCGATGGGAAGCGAGGCATAGTGGTGCTGGAGACTCGCTGCCGCCACCACTCTCAGCCCTCCTTCTCCGCCTTCCATGCCTGACCCACCGTGCACCGCTTCCCCACCACCACCACCACCACCACCACCACCACCACCACCACCAAACCAACAACTCAGGGGCTGCCCAGGCTCGTGGAGAAACGAGATAGAAGCCTCGGAGGATGGGTAAACGTGGCGGTTAAGGTCAAGGCGTCTGCCACCGCCATCGCTGCAGCATCAACATCCCGAATGTGTAGTATTTATTTATTTATTTATTTATTTATGTGTCCCCGGATTCATTGAAAAAAATCTGGTAACCTTAAGTCTTACCAGAAGGGGAGAGACAAAGCAATGAGGACCAGGCTGCACAGGAACACCAGCAGGATTGGCTCTGCTAGCATGTCCATGCAGTGCCTTGCCTCATCCCTCCCCATTCTGGTAAGTGGAAGGGACTATGCTGCAAGGAGGCTCTTTATATGGCTCTGCTCCACTACATGAGCCATTCCTGACATACTGCAAGTAATTACACTGACTTTAAGATGTCAGTGTATTCTATAGTATTGGAACATGGTGACATGGTGCTCTGTGTCAGGTTGCATTTCTTAGTGCAGAAAGTATTGATCTGATGTGTAGAGATCTTTCCTAGTCTAATTAATTCAAGAGGGTTCTGGAGGCTTCTCTGTGTGAAAGAAATAAGCAGAAGGTTCATGATGTTTGGGTTATTCCTTCAGAGAAGCTGAGAACAGCTGGTTTAAACTGGTTCTCTTATCTCTTTCTGTCAAGGTCATGCTGACTGTAAAAGTAAGGCCAGAGGGAGCCTAGGTTTCACTTTCTCCTTCTATCTCTCTTCCTTCTGGTGTGGTGTTCTGTATATAGTGTTAAGGTTTACACTTATTATAAGTTATTGCAAGTTTAAGTTAAGTCTGCTGCAACTGGATTTCTTATGGATGGTGCCAGTCCTGAATGTACAGTGGTACCTCAGGTTAAGTACGCTTCAGGTTAAGAACTCCGCTAAGAACAGAAATCGTGCTCTGGCGGCGCAGCAGCAGCAGGAGGTCCCATTAGCTAAAGTGGTGCTTCAGGTTAAGTACGCTTCAGGTTAAGAACGGACCTCCGGAACGAATTAAGTACTTAACCCGAGGTACCACTGTATTGGATTTGTGACCATTATGCTCATTTGCCTTCAGTAGCAGTAAAGCTCTGCTGGATGAAATATGAATTGCCTATTTTTTGGGAAACAAGCAACGTGTTTAAGTTTTGACTCTGCTAACTATATGTTGGAATCTGCTCTGGATCAATATCGAGTAGAATTCCACGACAGGAATTCCATGAAGGTGGTTTCATATGTTGCAGCTCGCCTAAATATGAAAGGAAGCTGGGGATCCTAGTTAGGAGGGATCTGGCCATTCCTTATGAACATAGCTTGCCTGCTTCTTAAATAAGAAACTCAAGTTGGTGTCAATCATTTCACAAGGCCTCATAGCGTGCTCCCTACTGCTTCTTCCGATTGTCCCTCAGCATGGGGACAAGAAAGAAACTCCTGACCCCATACATCAAACATCTGCTGGACCTCCCAACCCACGAATCCCACATCTGTTGTGTATTCCAGAATGTTTAAGGGAGGGAATCGCCCCTTTTTTGACACTTAAGAGCATTACAGTATCCAGTGATAAGTTAAAGATGGAATGTGAATGTACCAGATGTCCCAATTTCCATGGGACTTTCCACCCTGAAATATAAAATTCCCATATCCTCTTGGCAGGAACAACTGGCTCAAGACCTGCAGATGCAGCACCCTCCTAAGACGCGCCATGTGGCAGTGTCACACTCTCAGCTTCTGCACGGGGAGCGTCTCAGATTCCTGCAGCTGCATCGCATCTGATGAGGTCTCTGGGACAAGAGAGAGAAAGAAGCAACATATACAGTAAGTCAGAAACTAAACTGGGAATAGTGAAGACATCTGACTGGCTGAGGAAATCAAGATATATGAATGGCAAAGGACTTCTCCAGGAATGTTGAGGATATCTTAGGGTCATAGCTGTCAACCCTCCCTTTTTTTGCGGGAAACTCCCTTATTCCAATGCTGTTTCCCGCTGCTATCCCGGATTGTTGATATCCCTTAAATTTCCCGGATTTCAAAGGAAGCAGCTCCTCTCCCTCCCTGCCGGCCAGGGAGGCTCCTCAGCTGCGTTGCTCGGCTGCCAATAAGGAGTCTGAGACCGACTGTGCAGCCAGACCCTCACGCCCAACCAGACAGCCTGCCTGCCTGCCGTCTACGCGCTCGCTCTTTTGCTCATCCGTTCGCGCGCAGCCTCTGGAGCGCAGGGTGGCGAGGCTACTTGGTGCCATTGCACCGCCCTCGCAGCACCCCTTATTTTCAAATCCGAAAGTTTGGAAAAATCCCTTATTTTCAAATCTGAAAGTTGACAGCTATGCTTAGGGTATACAATAAGTGAGGGAGAAGGAAAAATGCAGCAGATTACAAGACACATTAGAAGAGTATTTTGTTTCCAGACTTGCTTCCAGATTTGTAATGGCACCATTTACCTTTAGTTGGGTGGGTGTAAGGACGCGGGTGGCCCTGTGGTCTAAACCACTGAGCATCTTGGGCTTGCCAATCAGAAGGTCGACAGTTCAAATCCCTGCGATGGGGTGAGCTTCCGTTGCTCTGTCTCAGGTCCTGCCAACCCAGCGGTTTGAAAGCCCACCAATGCAAGTAGATAAATAGATACCACTGCAGCAAAAAGGTAAACGGCATTTTCATGTGCTCTGGTTTCCATCACGGCGTTCCGTTGTGCCAGAAGTGGTTTAGTCATGCTGGCCACATGACCCGGAAGGCTGTCTATGGACAAACGCTGGCTCCCTCGGCCTGAAAGCGAGATGAGAGCTGCAACCCCACATTCGCCTTTGACTGGACTTAACCATCCAGGGGTCCTTTACCTTACCTTAACTTTTAAAGACATCCATTTTATTTAGCACCCTATGAAACCAAATATGTCTACGTTAGTTAGCAGCCGGCAATGTTTTTACGCAGATGAAGTTTGTAATTCCCTGGTTCAGAATGCAAAGTGGTCCAGCTTGTAATGCTCTGAAGTTCTCCTCTTCCATGGAATCGAAGAAGAGAAGCCGTGCATGTTCAGTCAGTATTCAGGGTGACCAGACAACTGTATAGGTACGCGGATCAACACTCCATAACATTGGCCTATCATTTTGCTGTGAATGTCAGGAACAGTTCTGCCCCGCTGCAAAAAAGAAAGAAAGATCAAACTTCTGTATGGGAAGCATCTTCTCTTTACCCAAGAGTAGCCCAGCTGGATCAGAACTAAGGCATTTCAACCACAGCATCCTGTTTCCCACAGTGACCAATTAGATCCCTCGAGGAAACCCACAAGCAGGAAATGAAGGCAACAGCCATCTCCCACTGCGGCTACTGCCTCTGATCTTGGTACACAGCCATCATCACTAGGAGATAAACTAGGAGATAAACAATTATACGACTTTCCGTAGACATCAGAAGGAAGCCCTGTATCAGGAAGTTTTTAATGTCTTATGTTTTGCTGTGTTTTGTTATATGCTGTCAGAAGCCACCCAGAGCAGCTGGGGCAACCCAGTTAGATGGGCAAGGTCCAAATCATAAATTGTTGTTGTTGTTGTTGTTGTTATCCATTGATGGCATTTTTATCCCTGGATTTGTTTACTACCCTTTTAAAGCTGTATAAGGTCCCATTTATATTATACATTCAAAGCAACATTATATCACTTTAAACAGTCATAATTTGCCCCCAAAGACTCATGGGAAATGTATTTTGCTAAGGGTGCTGAGGGTTGCTCGGAGACCATTATTTCACCCTCAGAGCTACCATTTCCGGGGTTCCCTGGAAACTGGGGTTGATGAATGAACCATTCTGGCAATGGGAACCAGGCAGAGGGCCTTCTCGGCAGTGGCACCCTCCCTATGGAACGCCCTCCCATCAAATGCCAAGGGATAAAGAACTACACAACTGAAGGCAGCCCTCTATAGGGAAGTTTTTTAATGTTTGATGTTTTATTATGTTTTATACGTACTGGAAGCTGCCCAGAGCGGCTAGGGAAACCCAGCCAGGTGGGCACGGTATAAATAATAAAATTGTTGTTGTCGTTTATTTGTAGAAGTTTTTTATGTGATAATCCTTACTTTGCAGAGATGGGTAGCAAGCACCTGTCTTGAAATCCACATACAGTGGGTTTGGTTTTCTACCTCTTGACATCCAAGTAACCTCTATGCACAAGCAAAGTCATCACACGTCAACATCAACCTTTTGCAGCTGAATATATTTAAAATGAGACACGGGTAGCACTGTGGTCTAAACCACAGAGCCTAGGGCTTGCCGATCAGAAGGTCGGTGGTTCGAATCCCCGCTATGGAGTGAGCTCCCATTGCTCGGTCCCAGCTCCTGCAAACCTAGCAGTTCGAAAGCATGTCAAAGTGCAAGTAGATAAATAGGAACCGCTCTGGCGGGAAGGTAAACGGCGTTTCCATGCGCTGCTCTGGTTCGCCAGAAGCGGCTTTGTCATGCTGGCCACATGACCTGGAAGCTGTACGCCGGCTCTCGGCCAATAAAGCGAGATGAGCGCCGCAACCCCAGAGTCGTCCACGACTGGACCTAACGGTCTGGGGTCCCTTTACCTTTACCTATATTTAAAATACCTTCACTTCCTCTCAAAACACCGTGTTCTTTTATACACAGTCACAACTACAATTGGCCTCAAGAAGCAGAGTTGCATTGTAGCTGCAGAGGAAAGGCCCAGGGGCTTCCGAGAAAGATGAGCTCTCCAGCAGCACTTCCCATTTCAGAAATGGCCATGAACTCCCAGAGCTGTCCCCACAATCAGGACAAACAGCTGCTCTTGGAACCGCTAAACAAGTCGTTTTCTTTCCAAACTATGTTACGAGGGGAAACAGAGAAAGGGAGCAAAGAAAGGACAGCCAAAATCTTGTGGATAGGTAGATGCTCATAGGCCCACCGAATCACATTCAGGCCAGCGTTGCTCTTAGTGTATAGCTCTTTGCTCATCCCATGGCAAGACCTGCCAATTTCCCAATATGTTATTGATCTTCCCTATTATTTGTCATTCATGAACAATGAGGCCGGACCATGAGGCAGGGGCAAGGAACCTTTTTCCAGCCTGAGGCCAACCTCAGGGGCTCAAGAAACTTCCAGCTAACATTATCGGTGAGTAAGATATCAGTTCAGGGAATCAAGGAGCTACTATAGTCCCTTCTAAAGCAGACATGCAGGAATTGTGACACACAGAAAACCCTGCCAGAGAACCAGCATATTTTTTTCTGGATCAAATACAAAAACAGACCTCATTTCCAGGACCGGTGCTTTTATTAGATATAGCAAGGCAGATGATTCTGGGTACCTTGACAGGGTAGTAAATTGTGAGGTGTTTAATTTAATTTATTATTACTGTATTTTTTTCCGCCAGGGAGGCTGATGGTGCTTGTGAGGTTACCTATCCCAAGTAACAAATAAATTGGTTACTATGCACCTTGCCTTGGTGTATCTGTGTGTACCACTTGCTGATACACCTCAGCCAGTGACTGGACCAGCAATTGCCCCCCAACTCTGCCACTGGGGGCCCCATGTGGTTTGCATCACCACCACCATCATTAAATGTATATACCACTTACATGCCAAAATGGCTTCTAAGCAGTAAGAGCCAGTGGGGTGTAGAGGTTAAGAGCAGGAGACTTGTAATCTGGTGAACCGGGTTCGCGTCTCCGCTCCTCCACATGCAGCTGCTGGGTGACCTTGGGCTAGTCCCACTTCTTTGAAGTCTCTCAGCCCCACTCACCTCACAGAGTGTTTGTTGTGGGGGAGGAAGGGAAAGGAGAATGTTAGCCGCTTTGAGACCCCTTCGGGTAGTGATAAAGCGGGATCTCAAATCCAAACTCTTCTTCTTCTTCTTCTTTACAACGGTAAAATCGACACATAATCAAAATACGCAATAACAATTCCATTGGTACTAAAAAGAATCCTTAATTAAAATGTACAATGAAACAAGCAATTAAAAAGTATGCCAATTAAAAGAGTGGGAGGGGGGAGAGTTAAAACAATGAAATCAGAAGTTCAGTTCAGGGGAATGCATGCCTAAACAGGTGTGTCTTCAGGAGTTGGCGGGATGTCAACACTGATGGAGCACCTCATATTTCAGCAAGGAGAGAGTACTACAACACTGGATAGCTCAGTTGGTTAGAGTATGGCACTGATAACACCAAGGCTGCAGGTTCGATCCCCATATGGGACAGCTGCATATTCCTGCCTTGCAGGGGGTTGGACTAGATGATCCTCAGGACCCCTTCCAACTCTACAATTCTATTATCTTTGGTGCCACCAGAAAAAGCCCACCTCCATGTTACCACAACCTCACCTCCATGTTACCACAACCTGCCTCATGGTTAGACACAATACTGGATTGTTAACAAGAAAGGTGTGGCTGTGTATTTGTAGTAGGGGTGGTAATATATGAATTATAATTATAGGAGGAAATGGCAAAATGTGTGCCGTGTGAAGCTTTGCTGCTTACGACAGCGAGTGTTTGTGCACACAAAAATAATTGCAATCCACAAAGCTGACTAGCTGATTGGCTGAGAAATAATAAAATGAACTAAAATTGCTGGACACAGACTCAAGTGGGCATGTGGAAAAGTCACACATATGAAAAAGATACTAAGTTTATGAATAGAGGGCAAACAATGGCTGAATGAAATAATTTGAAACAGATTAAATAAAACAGGCAGCCGAGCTTGAAGCAAAATTATCCCAAGGGGAGAAGGGAATGGAGACCAGAATCATCTTCTTATTTACTTGCTTGAAAAATATCCAGTTTGTTTCAAGGTATCATTTTTGAGGATTCACGTCATATCATCATGGTTATGTCACTAGTCTAGCTGATTTCCCTTGCCTTTCCATTTTCTCTTGACATTTTTGAATTTGAATTGATGGGAGGGGGCTTAGCAGTCAAAACATTCCCACTCTCCCTCACACAAATCTAATAAGGTATGGATCTCAAATATCCAAATGTTCACACCTGAAGAGAGATCTTGCTATATCTAATCTGACAATGCTATCACTGTTGCTAATAAGGAGAAGGGTCTTTTAAAAAAAACAACCAGAAAATGATGCCTATGAGACAGTCATAGGGACTTCAGATGCAAACAGAAGCAAGCTGGCACAATAAAGGGTAAATTTGGGGTTGATATTTTGGGAAATTCCCCTCCCCTTTTCCTCTAGAAACGTTTGCTAGAGAACATTAATCCCAGCTCTAGATTCCATTTACCAAAATAATGCATTTAAAAAACAGCGGGGAACATCAAAGAATTACTTCATTTCCTTCGTATGTTTAGGGGTGGGGGGTGGGGAGTCTACCGTGTACAGATATGCGTGAACTCATTGAAATCCATAAAAATCCATAAGAGAGGCATAAAAATATTTATGACTAAACCAATAAACTGGGCGAGGGCTTTAAAGGGTGCTTATGGAATGTCGTATTTTGCAAGCAAAGGCTTGCACAGCCTTTTCGGTGTCAAAACAAAGTCTGTGAAACATGATAAGATCTGTCACATTACAGCCAAATTAGCCAAATAAATGGAGAAAACAGGAATGCAATCTGAGGTGAACTCATATGAAGATGCATTACAGCTGGCTGCAAAAGGTGGTTTAAAAAATAATTTCTTTTTTAAAAAAAATTAATTACACTGAATCCATGCAACAGGCTGATGTCTGGGGAAAAACGAAAAAAATGTTTTATTTGCACAGTGGTCATACAGAACAAAAGTCAAGAAGTGTTTGAAATTTCAGTTGGTTAGAATGATAGTTGCTGCCACAAACATGGTCATTTTTACCCGGTTCTATGGAAATCGTGGTATATTAGCATATCCCACAAGAGTTTAAAATATTAACATACATGTTAAGACCTAAGACAGAAAGAATCAAGCCACCTCCTACTTACTGAGTGCTTTCTTAAGTTTTGTTTCTTTGGCATGCGATGATCACAGGAAACCAGATTATACCAGGTCTAGTTTTCAAGACATTTTTTTTAGTTTTACAAATAAAAAGTACAAATAAACACACATCAATAAAATCATACTGTATGTGGAGATTCTCCGAATCTCGCCACTTCCCCCCATCCCATCCATGGAGTCTTATTTTAAACATCTACAACTGCATATTACTCCAGTTTTTATATCGAACCATATTATCCATAATGTTTCTTACACTACAAGTGAGTCAAAATCCTGCTCTTGAGTCCATCTGCTTACAGTGGTCTCCTAGATAAGTTATAAACTTTTCCCATTCTTTTATAAAGTTGTTGTCCTCTTGGTTTCTGAGTTTTCCAGTCAGCTTTGCCATCTCTGCATACAGATTAGGTAAAGGTCCAGATTATCTGCATACAGATTAGGTCCAGTCGTGACCGACTCTGGGGTTGTGGCGCTCATCTCACATTATTGGCCGAGGAAGCCGGCGTACAGCTTCCAGGTCATGTGGCCAGCATGACTAAGCCGCTTCTGGCGAACCAGAGCAGCACACGGAAACGCCATTTACCTTCCCGCCAGAGCGGTTCCTATTTATCTACTTGCACTTTGACGTGCTTTCGAACTGCTAGGTTGGCAGGAGCAGGGACCGAGCAACGGGAGCTCACCCCGTCGCGGGGATTCGAACCACCAACCTTCTGATCGACAAGCCCTAGGCTCTGTGGTTTAGACCACAGTGCCACCCGCATGCCTGCATACAGATTATACCAGGTCTAACCCATTTCTTTGGTTGTGAAATGTCAGGCAGATAGATGAGAGAGAGAGAGAGAGAGAGAGAGAGAGAGAGAGAGAGAGAGAGGGAGAGAGAGAGATTTAGGGCAGTGTGGGTGCCCCACCCCCACAGGGCACCGAGCTGAGGGGGTGCAAAATTGAGGAGGTTCATAATTGAGAAGATCCATTTGGGACTGTTATAAACCCCGACTGGGCTGAGTTAAATGGGTCCGATTCCGGGTGGAATCCCAAAACCCCAACAGGACGTAGTTTAAAACCCCCGTTGCCAAAATAACAGAGACTGGACCAGAGTTCTAGCGGAAAGCAAGGCGGCTGGTAAGCCTGACCAATTTATTTTCTGTTGCAACAGGGTTCCTGCCACGCAGAGATGTCGGAAGCAAAGAACCCCGAACAAAAGGTAAGTTGGACATATATACATTCTTGTCATAATACATTACAAAGACAGTGATAGGATTATACAGGTGTGGCAAGCCAAAGGTTCTAGGGCTGAATAGGTTTTCAGGGAGGGAGGTGATCATTTGGGTGGACTGGGTGTGGGAGGCGGGTGTCCTTCCAGGTGGCTGTTATCCTTATTCATGCCTTTCTTTTATTTGCAGGTACCCTCGGGCCACGCGAAAGTCACCTGGAGGGATGTTGGGTGCGGAGGGCGTGAGCCTCCCCTCCCAGTCCCACTGGCACATAATAAAGCTTTTATTACTGTTCCAAAGTGTTTTCGTGTTTTTGTGCAAATACTTGTTTAAGCAGAAGACAGTAACATTCATCTTGGGATACATAAATTCCAGTACGGATACATAGACACGAAGTAGAAGGGATACAGTATACATAGACGAAAGTACAAGTATTTATGACAAATGGACGAATAAAAGAGTGTTTACAGATTCCCGACCTTTTACATTTCACCTTTATTTTGGGTGGGGTGATCATAAACCTTTTCCTGGATGTTGTCCCCTGAGGGATACTTTAATAGTAAGCAGCGGAGTTCGTGACGACTGAATAAACGGATATGTGATGAAGTGGTCACTGAAAGGTTTCTGGGTAAAAGGTGACCTTTTCCTTACCCCCCCCTTTCCTCCCCCCGACAGGGACGCACAAAGTTTTGGCCTTGCACAGGGCGCCATATTTTTTAGAATTCCCTCTCTCCGAGGAATTTTGGGAATTGTAGCACTTAACCACTCCTGACACCTTAAAAAACTACACACCCGCTATTCTTTGGGGAAAGCCATATTTGTTCAATATGATCCTTCTTTATAGGGCAGATTGGAGCACTAATACATAGATGCTTCAGTATCCTCCCACTATCAAAGCAAAGGTCTTGTCTGATCTGAAGCACATCCACTTTTCAAACCCTTTAAGGACTTTATTGGGGTAAATGTCTCTGCTCACTCTCAAAACAACCGCAAGGAGAGGCAATATTTATTGCTTCTGAAATGGGTTTCCGGGTGTGGAGAGTTTATAGAAACCGGATGAGTTGTTCTTTTTACTAGGTTGTCTTTAAAGCACACACACACACACACACACACACACACACACACACACACACACACAATTAAAATGTCCAAAAGCATTTTAAAATGCCAGTGAAGACAGTTTGCAAATTTGCAAAGACAGTTTGCAAAGCTGGTGTGCGTTGTGTTTGGGAACAGCTTGATTCTGTTTGGATACAAACTGGCTTAAGTATTGGTAGGAAGCTCTGTTAAAGCAAGTTCTCCACCCAGATCTGCACCCAAGGCACTTTAACCTTATCTGTTACAATGCCAATAAATACAGGAAGAAACAACAACAGACAGTCACGGTAACTATACAAAGGATAATATACAAAACCGTGAACAGCTATAGATGAAAATGTATTGAATCATGAACTAAACAGACAATTTCAAACAAAAAGCATACATAGGTATTTCCTCAGAGGCAATAGCCTGTATATACTTTCCAACATTAAAGTGCTAATTCAAAGTGCAATATATAGCATTGGAGATGGTTATGCAAAGTACATCAGACGTATGGGTCTATCTTTCCAGTGTTAAAGATGGTTGAGCAAAGTCCATCAAACGTATGGGTCTGTCTTCCCGACGGGTGGCCAGCTTCGAATCTTCCCGTTTCACCAGCAGTTTCGTCAAGGACTGGACTTTATCTTAGATAACAACAGTACATACCATCAACTTTACCAAGAATATAAATAGAATATACATTAAAAAGGCTTATTAAAGACTCATGTACTCACCATCAACATAGAACTAGGATATTCCACATAGCTAAGCTATTCTAAGAAACTCAAACACTCATCATTCAAATAAAGCTAATACAGGAAGGCTGCTATAAATTGAATATGCAGGTATTTTGTATCTCATCCCCTTCCCCTCCCCCCCCCACACACACTGCCCTCCAGTTATTAGCACAGAGCCACGTCAGAGAGAGAGTCAGTGCATGAGAATTTTTTATGTCCTTACAATTAAGGTTGAATACAACTTATTGCATAATAATCTGGGCTTCTGTAACACCAAACAATGAAAGCTAAAGTATTTATGGATGAAGCTTGCTTGTTGTTGTCTTTTCTTTGGAATTCCCATCCTGATTTATTTGATGATAACAAAAAATAGGCTCATGCTCCCTCCCCTCTGGGCATTTTTAATTGCTTTGCCCTCTCACTTTTCTTACAGGATACTATTTCTTCCATTAATTGCATAAAAGGAGTAAACGTTATGCCGTCTTTGGGCTTTACTGCTTCCTGATATAAGCTGGTGATTTTTCACCAAAAAAACAACAACACCCTTTTTTTAAGAAAAAAAAAAGGTGGATGGAAAAGAAGGCAAGGGTAAAAGAGGAAATTGCTTCTCTGGCTGGTGGCCATCCTTGAAGCTGAGAACGTCTTTTAGCAAAGAAAAAGCATCTCAGTGAATGCTTTGCTTTTTGAAAGGCTCAGAGACAGACAATCCTCACAGTCATTCAGTAGAGGCTGCTACTAAAGACTGAAATGGAAGAAACAGAGACAAACTTCCCATGTGTTCTTCAGACGGACTTCACATCTAAGCAGAGAGTGCTGCTTATAGCCAGTTAACATTCCGCCCATCAATATTTGTAATCTCTTAATTAAAAAGTAAAAAAGAAAAAACTTATTAGGGAAGAAAAAACTCACCAGTCGACTTCCTTCTCATGGCTTTCAAAATTAACCTTTGTATCATTGCATTTTGTACGCTTTCCAATTCTAATTATACTCATTGCAAAATAGCTCAAAATATAAGTAAATATAGAAAAGTAGAAAATTTATCATTACAAATCTTCAGACCCCCCTGCTAGTGAAGTTAATTGCTTACCACAGCGCCACCCGTGTCTCATTTTAAATATATTCAGCTGCAAAAGGTTGATGTTGACTTGTGATGACTTTGCTTGTGCATAGAAGTTGCTTGGATGTCAAGAGGTAGAAAACTAAACCCACTGTATGTGGATTTCAAGACAGGTGCTTGCTACTCATCTCTGCAAAGTAAGGATTATCACATAAAAATCTTCTGCAAATAAACGACAATAACAATGGATCCCGGTCACAAAATGAGGTACTACTGTATTACAGAATCAAAGATGCAACTTCTAGCAATGTTGTTTAGCATCATTTCTGGTTTCACTCTTGGAGACCCTTGATAAGTCACTGCGACCCAACTGCACAAACAACTGAAAGTTGGACCAGTAATATTTTCAAGTATTGGCAAAGGAGCATACCATCTCCAAGAGTTTCTTCACCTTACTACAGCGTCTTCATGACTTTGAAAGGGATATTGGGATGCTCTGCTTGGATAATGTAGTGAAATCTTATGGGGATGTGGCCAAACAGTTTGAACCTAGTCCTGACTCAAGAACGTCGGAGCCAAAGTTCAAAAGGACACACTTACTTGAAATAACACCCGAAGCAACAGATAAGACTCTTTCTCTGAGGGCTCCCTCTGTAACTTCAAACTCATAGCCATTCCAGATCTCAAGCGATTGCAACAGCAAGGACAAACAGGGGCAGAATGGAAAACTATTCAGATGCTTGAAATACTGGAATATTAAGTTCGTTTGCCAAATAGCTGGAACAAAACATTTTGACAGGCTTAGCCCTTTGGTCTGTACTTGGGATGACAGTAAGATTTAGCAGCCTGGTAACGTAAGCAGAGAAACAGACTTATGCATAAGGGCCAAATGAGAGGTGATGTGATGTTGTTTATATGTATGTCACACTCTTGGGAACCTGGTAGCAATGGTGGGATCCTGCACAGTAAAATTTTGTGAAAGGGACAATAAACCCTTTCCCCCCTTGTGCTTTGCATCTCAACATCTCAACCCCATGCAGTTCTATAGCGCCTAGCTGGTGGGTTGCTGAGCGATAATTCCAGTGTTTTTCCCTTTATCCTGGAGCATGGAGGGGTGATAAATCTCTTTCTTGCTCTTCTGAAAAAAACCAAAGAGTATTCGCAAGAAACTGTGTTGATCACCCATTTGTTATTGTTTGGCCCCATTCTTGAGTGAAATGCTGAAGCCTGCCCCCTATGGTCCCCTTAAGCAATTAAGTCCCCTTAGCCATCTTAAGTCCCCTTATGTCCCTTAAGTGGTCCAAGGTGACGTAAGGGGGCTAAAGTGAATTTAAGTGGGCTAATGTGAATGTAAGTGAGCTAAGTTGGCTAGGGGGACCTAAGTAGCCTAACGGGACTTAAGTGGGCTAAAGGGACTTAAGTGGGCCAAGGGGACTTAAGGGGACTAAGGGTTCGAAGCTCCCAAGTTCAAATTAGTTTGCAGCTCCAAGTTCAAATTAGTTCAAAGCGGTTCAAAGAAGTTCAAAGTTCAAAGAAACCCTCCTCCTTCGGCTGGAATAGCTGATGTAGACGAAAGAGTAGTGACTGAAGAGTCCACAACTGGGGTGGTTTCTTCATCTTGCTTGAGAAAATGTGGTACTTGTTGGCCAGATTATGCGTTGTTTGGTGTCTGGCCGAGAGAATGAGAGAGAAGCAGGGAACAGAAATACATGTGTTCCACTAAATGTGAGTGAAGGATTGGCACATGGCATATGCCCATATTTAGTTAAGGGTTTGAAATATCCTTAGCTTTCTGACTTGCTCTGTCACAAGCCTTTGGCTTCTACTGAATACACAATATCAAATCGTCATCTTCAAAGCTTCTTGGATATCATAGTGTGGAACAGAACAAGGCAAATCAAAAGGCATCAATAGGGAGCCTATTCTGCTTTCTTTATTTCTAAACCTACAGATCCCTTACATAAATATGTTCACACCTCAATCTGTCCCATCTTGTTGATCTGTATATAAAATTCACACCCTGACATGTACAAATGTAAGTCAACCGTGAAACTAATTTGTTAATGAGTCATACAAGACTTACAAATGTTGATTTAATTCTGGAAATGTCCCATATTACTTTGCAATCTGAGGCTCATATCCCAACACCACACCAAATTTAGAATTTGTGGAATACTGTTTCAATAATAATATTTAAAAAATCTTCTGTGGGGTTCAATATTGTATGGAGAGGAGAAATAAGGTAATCTGTAGACTTCAGCTTAGGCTCAAACCTTGAATCAGAGAAGAGTAATTCAATCAATGAGGGCAATTTTTAATATTTAGCACTAGAATATATTTTGCGTATGTTTCAAGGCTATTTTGAATTTTACATAACTGTAATAAGGAATAAAAATGAAGAAAGACTTTCTTCCAAACAAATGGCTGCTAGTCTTTGTTTACTTTTATAAAGTCTCATGTGTACTTAATGAACTTATAAAAGCCCCTGTTTTAAGGATTAGGTAACACTCAAATATATATAAATTTTGTATAGAGATTCACTAGCTGATTCATTAAGAGGCAGAAGATTAATCAATCTAAAAAACACTAAATCAGTCAACGCTCCTAATCTCAAATAAATATGGAAAATCATTAAATTGCCTTCCATTGTGGTGATTACAAAGATGGCTCATAGCCATTCTAAACTAAAAACAAAATCTAAGAAGCACAGGAACACTGATCAGCCTATTTCATGTACAAACTTGCATTTACTATCTTCTGAATAGGAATTTCCCTTCCATCTTAAGTTGCCCATGGCTAGATAATATCATATCAGCCCTTCAAAGACCAAATTGTACCACGAACGTCAGGCTATAATGTGGGCCTTCCTTCCACCCATCAATATATTCATGGGTGGAAGAAAGGCCCACATTATGTAATGCATAACGTATGCATTATGTGAAAAATTCTCTCTCTCTCTCTCTCTCTCTCTCTCTCTCTCTCTCTCTCATTTTTGACATAATGCATATGTTGCTTACTCAAACTAAAAACCTCTAAGTGGTTAACAAAAGACAACCTAAAATAAACAGTAATAGTATCAATCAAAGCAAATGTCAAAAACAATAAAATTAATATATGAAAAAGCAAATTTTAAAACAACGATGCCTGCTAAAGTCGCACATTGAAATTGCACACTGAAATTACTTGCCTGCTAGCTGGAGCACAAAAGTTTTTAGCAGATGGCAAAAGTAGTATAGCAAAGGCATCAGTCTAATATTAATGAGCAGGGCGTTCCAAAGGCTGGGTGCTGCCACGCTGAGGAATTGCGTTCTTGCAAGCACAGGGTAGATATTATGTGGCACTTGTAGATGTCCACATATGGGGTGAGGGAAAATCCAGTTATAGTACAACAGGCATGACCTGCCTGTTGGAGACTGTGGGCCTAGAATCATATGTTATGTGGCCACCTTGAACTATATGAGGAAAGGCGGGGTCTGAATATTTTATGTAATGTGTAATAGGCCAAAGTGATCATACCCTCCAACATTTCTCCAATGAAACTAAGGATGTCCTATTCAGTTGTTGCTGTTGTTGTTCCCTACCCATCTGATTGGATTGTCCCAGCCACTCTGGGCAGTTTTCAACATATCAAAAAACATAATAAAACATTAAACATTTTTTAAAAACTTCCCTATACAGGGCTGCCTTCAGATGTCTCCTAAAGGTTGTATAGTTACTTTTCCCCTCGGATTCGGGTTTTCATAACTCCATACCCTCCAATATTTGTCCGATGAAAATAGGGACATCCTACCATACCCCCCCCCAACATTTCTCTGATGAAAACAGGGACGTCCTAAGGAAAAGCGGGACATTCTAGGATCAAATCAGAAACCGGGACGACTTCTGTAAATCTGGGACTGTCCCTGGAAAATAGGGACACTCAGAAGGTCTGGAGGATATATACAATACATGTAACTGAGGCTGCCATCTTGCACACACTTACTTTGGAGGGAGCCCTATTGAACACAGGGAACCTTAATGCTGGTTTTACATAGGGTTGCATTTGTGAGTAATAATAATAATAATAATAATAATAATAATAATAATAATAATAATTTATTATTTGTACCCCGCCCATCTGGCTGGGTCTCCCCAGCCACTCTGGGTGGCCTCCAACAGATATTAAAATACATCAAAATATCACAGGTTAAAAACTTCCCTAAACAGGGCTGCCTTCAGGTATTTTCTGAATGTAGGATAGTTGTTTATCACTTTAACCTCTGCTGGGGGGCGTTCCACAGGGCGGGCGCCACTACTGAGAAGGCCCTCTGCCTGGTTCCCTGTAGCTTTGCTTCTCGCAGTGAGGGAACCGCCAGAAGGCCCTCGGCGCTGGATCTCAGTGTCCGGGCTGAACGGTGGGGGTGGAGACGCTCCTTCAGGTATACAGGACCGAGGCCGTTTAGGGCTTTAAAGGTCAGCACCAACACTTTGAATTGTGCTTGGAAACGTACTGGGAGCCAATGTAGTTCTCTCAGGACCGGTGTTATGTGGTCCCAGCGGCCACTCCCAGTCACCAATCTAGCTGACGCATTCTGGGTTAATTGTAGTTTCCGGGTCACCTTCAAAGGTAGCCCCACGTAGAGCGCATTGCAGTAGTCCAAGCGGGAGATAACTAGAGCATGCACCACTCTGGCGAGACAGTCTGCGGGCAGGTAGGGTCTCAGCCTGCGTACCAGATGGAGCTGGTAGACAGCTGCCCTGGATACAGAATTAACCTGCGCCTCCATGGACAGCTGTGAGTCCAAAATGACTCCCAAGCTGCACACCTGGTCCTTCAGGGGCACAGTTACCCCATTCAGGACCAGGGAGTCCCCCACACCCATGAATGTGTCACAATGGCTGTAGCATCTCTGATGTCAGTGACCCAGGCCTACTCCTTGACTGATGTTTATTTGAGATTGTGAATCAAGTGCTGCTGCTCTCCTCACCATGTTTATGAAGCCAATTTCAACCATCCCAGTGTGGTCCAGCTTGTTTAAGCTCGGTCCGTGTTCTTCAACCTTGGATCTTCAGGTGTTGCTTGACTCCAACTCCCATCATCCCCAGCCAGCATGTGGTGAGGGATGGTGGGAATCTTAGTCCAACAACTTCCGGGGATCCAAAGTCAAAGACAGCAAAGCATCTGGGGTAGACAAGAAAGTAGCTTTGAAGACATGCCACACCAAACATTTCTTTCTATTTCTGAAATAGACTGCTTTGTGCGCATCGGTGGGGAGGACCTGAACCTGGCCGGATCAGCTCCCTTCCATGAAACTGATAAAGAACCATTCCGGATGGAGGAGTACTCGTTGGACCAAGGCAAAAGTAGAGAAGACTCCAAATGCTCATTTTTGGAATACGTTCATGTCTAGCATCATACTAAATCACCATATAAACATTTGGGCTGTGGCTCCAGTTCTTGTTTCCCCTCTTCAACTTCTCCCAAAGATGGATCTTTCCTTTTGGTTCCCAGTATTTCAACTCCCCGATAGGAAAAAGCCAAACACGCACTAGTGATTTAAGAGTTGTCTTTGTGGTTCTTTTGAGAAAGCAATGATGAAAACAGAGACAAATGACTTGCCATGAGTGGCCTTGTGTACTCAACTGCTTGGCACTTGAATGCGAAGCAATAAGTCTGGAATGTGGGAGAATTCTTAGAAACTTGGCCTCTTTAACCAAACATGGGCAATGGAGAATGTCTATTAGAGTACACTAATAATCTGTAAAAGGGGTGGGCTGGAACTTTCTTCTTTTATTTTCTTTTTTAAAAGATGCGAACCTAGACTTCTACAACTTCATGACTAGAAGAAAGTTTGTACAGTCGTACCTCTACTTACGTATCCCTCTGGATACGGAATCTTCGGGTTATGGCCATGGCAAACCCAGAAGTGTATACTTCTGCATTTTGCCGCGCATGCATGCACAGAAGCGATCAATCGCACCACGCATGTGCGTAGAAGAACGCCTCTATTTACATAATATTCAGGGTGCGAACAGACCCCTGGAACGAATTAAGTTCGTATCTGGAGGGTCCACTGTAATGTCTACAGATAAAAGCCACTCACCTACATCCAGAAACAGTATAAGATAGATGTCTTTATTTTGCTATGAGCCCACAACAGAAAAATAGAATAAAATAAAATACATTCAGATTACAAAAGCAAACACATTATGAACATCGACACAGCATTTAAAAGACTAATACACCCATTCTTCTCAATTTTACAGGCAAAAATGATGAAGATAATATTACAAGGCCGTTTAAGTTGAAATTGTTGAATAATATAATATCAGTATTCTTGGAGTGTTCCATGGCGTCTTTTATATGAGATAACTGAAATCAAGAATCTAGCAACCTGTACTGTTCTTTGGGGGATCGTATCTTGCAACAAGCCAGCCAATTGTGTTTCAGAAGGATTATCAGCAATTTCCAAAATAACTGGGTTCAAAATCCTGGTCCGGGGACCAGAAACAGTATAACAACCCAGACAGGTTCCCCACTTGGGTGAAAACTTGAAACCTGGTCCTAGAGAGTACTGCTCTCTACCATTGTTCACCATTGTACCACATGAAGGAAAATTGAATGGCCGCACAGTGTGGTCTGTGCTAACTCTGGTGTTCATAAAGACCAAATCTTCTGGTTAGCTAGTTCTGGTGTGGCAAAGTTCTAGAATTCTTGAAACCTGTAACCTTGAGTGCACTGTTGGAAGGAAGTTCACCTGTACATGATAGCCTGTTGCCCGCTGTCTCTGATTCTCTAGAACCACTGAATACAGAACCAGCAGTATGACTGTATTGCAATGTCTTTTGAGCCGTTCTGTCACACTCACTGGAGCAAAGTGCACCTCTTTGTTGCTTCCTGGCACATCCTTCCTCCTTTGTTTGTTTGATACCAAGCGAAAGTCTTCAAATGATTACTCTGGGAAAGAAGGGGTGTTTGAAAGAGCAGCCTTGCATTTTCAAGGAGCACAAACCTGGAAGGGGGGAGCAGGTGAGAGAACCCTAGCTGAATAAAGCCATTTGTTTAAGTGCCCCATGCAGCTCTGATACCATGATCTGTTTTCTGCAATTTCACTCAGAGGACTTTGTGCCTACAGACAGCGGGCACATTGTTCTCGGGGCGTTTGCATCCAGTTACAGAGGAGACACACAGTCTGTACTCCCCTCAAGGAAATTTGTTTTATTCTTTACCTTTGGATTTAATGAAAAGCATACTGTCTATATTGTTGCCATTTATGCAACAGAGAAAATATTGCATGGCACTTAGAAACCTGAAAAGTCCTTCAGAGGACCATTGGGTCAGTCCCTCTCGGACGTTTTTGGGGAGGGAAAGTGATACCACACTATGTTTTCGTCAATAAAAAGGAAGGTCTCTCAGAAGGAACATTTCTGCTTCGCTTTCCCCTCCTGCAGTAGGGTTGCCATACTTCAAGATGTAAAAATCCAGACACAAAAAGTTGTTGAGCTTTTCTAGGGCCCCTTCACCGTCTCCAAGCCAGAGCCACCCACACCGTCACCAGAGCCACAGCTAGAGCCCGGGTTACCTGCACACACAAAATAATAATAATTAAAAAAACCCCAAAATCCATTTGCTTTAAAATGTAAAATTCTCCCTGGATGGACAGGTAAGACCCCCCAGAAGAGGACATGTCCAGGAATTCCCAGACATATGGCAACCCTAGCAGGTTACCTCCAAAAGTCTCATCCTCATGCCATGTGGCATGGAGTCACATTGAAATGCCCACACCACAAATACCTGTCTAAGCACATGGAGCATTCACATGCCAGCTTTGCACAGCCTGAGGAGGTTAGTTCTGGCATAAGAAATGCACTTGTTTAGGCCAGTGTGTGTGGTCACAGGATTGAAATGGGGATCCCAGGGAAGAGGTTTCAGCTTACAGCATAGGTGGAGGGTATTATCTAAACTGGGCCTTGCCTTGTTTTATTACGCTGCCTAGACCCTTCTTTGAAAAGGTCTCTGATGTGGAATAAATACTCCACAAAGCACTCAGTTCCTGACACACTGTGTGTACACCATACATTTAATGCACATGACTTCCCAAAGAATCCTGGGAACTGTAGTTTTTCGCTCTCAAAGGCCTATAATTCCAGGAACCTTCATAAGCTACTGTTCCCAGAATTTTTTTGGGTGGGTGTTGCATGCTTCAAATGTATGGTGTGCTGGCAGCCAACCTCTAAGCATTCAGAAGCATAAATATTCTTCTTGTGACTTTTGTTTTTAGATTTGGAGCTGGACTTGTGCCAATCTATGGTGGGTTTTCTTCCCCCTTATAGAACAAGCTACCAGTGCTCAGTTATCCCAAGACTCACTTTTATCATGCATTATTGCTCCAATAATGTTTTCATTAGTTTTTCAACTTGCAGTTCTCAAACTCTGAGAATCGAAAACCAGCACGACATATTTCAGTCTTAAGGGATAACAAAGCTTGTTAGTTTTTGTTGTTGTTTAAGTGCAGGGCTTCAGCAGAAGTGACCTGGTCTTCTGCTCTGCTCTCTGTATGGAAGTAAGATTTTTAAAAGAAGGTTTCATGGTGTTATTTCTGTTCTGCAGTTGTGCAAGACTTGAATACAGGTGTGGGCAACCTGAGGCCCTTCAGGGTCATCTCCAGAATTTTGTGAGGGATTAAATTGCACACCGGAAATTTAGGTTTGTGCAATTAAAAGTGGATTAAAGCTCTCTGTCACAACAAATCTACCTTTTAAGAAAACAAATGGACTTTTTGCAGTTAGAAAAGTTATGGGGAAATGCACTAAAAAGTGTGGTATAATGATGGACTAACAGGAAATGGTGTAACTTCCACAGAAGCAAATTACCTCAGACAAATCAGAACAAATGCTCAAAGAAGACTAGATATAGCCTAACCTCTGTGCAAACCTGTGAGCAAATCTGGATGATTGCTCAATAAACAGGTAATCTGGATGCTCCCCTGATGTTGTTGGCTGCAACTCCCATCAGCCTTGACTACCCGTACTGACCATTCTGACTAGCCTGATGAGAGTTTGAATCTAGCAATACCAGGAGGCCACAGGTTACCCATTCCTACTGAATACACGTAAGACAACTGTAGTATGAGAGAAAGACGGTTCTGTACCCTGTGGAGAAAGGCCTTAGCTCAGTGGTAGATCATCCGTTTTGAATACAGAAGGTCCCACCTTGAATTCCTGGCGTCACCAGGTATGGCTGGGATGAATTACTCTCCGGTTCAAATATTAAAACCAACTGAAAAGCCTCTTGCCTTCTCAGCAGGGATAAAAATGTAGGAGTAATTGAATAGAACCACAGCCTCAGGTTCCAGGATAGGAAGTTTGTAGAACAGCTTTGCCAATGAGTGATAACTTTCCGCAGTGCCAATGCTACAGTATGCTAAGGCTCTGATTACATATCATACAATATGCTGTTGGCTCTGATTGAGCACCAAAGAGAGGTTTTTCGGGGGGGGGGGAGAAGCTGTGGGATGTAAACACTAGAGCAGTCAAGTACAACAATGCTAGAGCAGATAGTGGAGATTGCCTCAGTCCTCCAGCCACAACTTCCTGGTCACATGGATTGAGGCAATTTCCTCTTGCAACTAGATGTGGGAGTGGCTTCACCTGGGAAGGTATGAACAAAGAACCTCACAGGTCAGCGGCCATTCCATTCCATTCCACTCTCTCACTCGAACTGCGAGGAGGATGCTCAGTTGGCTTCCACCCAACTGGGGCCTAGCGGACTTCTCTCCCACATGGAGAGATTCCAATTGTAAATATCTTTACTAAGAATAAGCCTGCCTTCTTTGGGATTTGTCTTGAGCTGGATATATGTGAGTAAACATTTTATATCTTTTTATAGAAGACGTGTGTTGTGTCTTATTTGAAGAGGGACAAAGGGGAAATATAGTGACAAACCAGGAAACTAGATTAAGTTGATTCTAGCGAATCAAAGCAACTTCCGCTGTGTGTATTTTAAAAGGGAATGTTACTCTGCTAGTTGAACTTGTTAGCACAAGTTAGGATGAGATATATTAAATTATAAATCTCCATCCACGTTCCAAAACATTCCCACAAAGGGTTATGTATGCCCAGCGCTACGTATTTTGTGTATTTTTGAAGGATTGCGTTGGATTGCATTTTTGAGTTGAGTAGGATTTTTCTGAGAGCATTTCCTGGTCAGACCGCATGGTCTTTTGTCCTATTGTCTAGAGAAAGGGGGATTAAGCTACCCCTCCCCTCCCTCAGAGCTCACAAAAGACCCAAAGGCAGTGAAGATTTATTTTGAGGCTTTTGCTTTTTGCATTTTGAGAATTTTGAGATTTTGATTTTGAATTTTGACAAATTTTTGAATTTTGAAATTTTTTCCAAATTTTGGATTTTAAGATGGCTAGTGCCAGTTTTTATAGTGAAGCAAAGCCAGGCTTAATGCTGCTAGATGAGGACAATTTTGTGCACTGGAAAACGCGCTTAATAGCATATTTAGAAGCAAGGGATGTTTTGGATGCGATAGAGAAAGCAAAGCCCCAAGGTACAGATGATGAAGCCAAGGTTAAAGTCTGGAAAAGGCAGAACAGCGAGGCCAAGCACATAATTTTGAGTGGACTTCGCAATAAGCATCTATCATTAATAAATAGCAAAGATGATGCATCTCAGATCCTAAAAGATATTGAGCGCATGTATGGAGAATCTACAAAGAACTCCTACAGAACATTGATGGGCCAATTAACTAGACTGAGAATGAATTCAAAAGAAGAATTCACAGAGCATATTGATAAATTCACAGAAATTATTCAAAAGCTTGAACTTACTCCACAATCTTTTGATGAAGTAACAAAGGTATCATTTCTGTTAGCCTCATTAGGGCCACATTTTGATGCATTTGTTAGTTTGATGGATCATAAAGAGAATCTAACTTTTAAGGAACTGACCAGTGAATTAAGAGAGGAATGCAGAAAGAGATTTGATTCTCCAGAAAGCAACCCTAGGAGAAAGGATTGTAATTTTGTTTCAAAGCAATTTACAAAATCCAGAGAAATTGTGTGTTTTAAATGCCTGAAAAGCGGCCACATGGCAAAGCATTGCAAGGATCCAAAGGCTAAAGCAAAGGATTCTCATCTTTCTCACCAAAAGGGAGAAAGGAAAGGAAAATCTGAACGCAACATGCTGTTGCAAGAAAGGAGTTTAGCTGTCCAGAGCCAAGAAAACACACGCAATAAGTGGTTATTAGATTCTGGAGCCAGCAGCCACTATTGTTTTGAAAAAGACTGTTTTAATGAATTAAGTGATAAAGAGACTGAAATTGAGGTTGCAGATGGAAATATTTTAAAGTCCAAAGGTGAAGGTTCAATACATTTGGAGTTCAATGTAAACAATGAATCTTTTAGGACCAGAATGTCCAATGTTGTGTATGTACCAGAACTGAGCTGCAATTTACTCAGTGTCTCTACTTTGGACAAGAAAGGTTTCAAGATCACATTTGAGAATGGACAGTGCAGTGTAACTAAAGATGGTGAAGTGTACATTGAAGCAAAATTAATAAATGGTGTTTATGAGGTTAATCTTTCAGAGAACCAGTCTGCAAAAGTGGCACGCTCCAGCCAGAAGGATGACGCAGATTTGACGCTGTGGCATAGAAGACTTGCACACAGAGATACCACCATCATTAAGAGTCTACAGGAAAGTGATCTTGTCACAGGTTTGCAGGTAAAAGGGAGCAGCAACCAGGCTCCAACAAAATGCATAACTTGTGTTACTGAAAAGGCAGTAAAACCTTCTTTTACACGTTGCACAGAACAAAGGAGTACTAAAGTTCTGGATATTGTGCATTCAGATTTGTGTGGGCCACTCAGTGTTCCATCACTTGGACACAACAAGTATATTTTAATTTTTATTGATGATTTTTCGAGATATTGTGTGGCATATTTCATCAAAGATAAAAGTGAGACAGTAGAAATGTTCAAGAATTACATTGCCATGGTTAGGAACAAGTTCCAAAGAGCTCCAGGTGTCTTAATGTCTGACAATGGAGGAGAATACTGCTCACATGAGATGAAAGCCCTTATGGCAAAGGAAGGAATTACACATGTAACCACAGTTCCTTACACGCCACAACAGAACTCCATAGCTGAAAGGAAGTTCAGATCCATTATGGAAATGACAAGGTGTATGCTGAAGGAAGCGTCCCTGCCTATGAAGATGTGGGGAGATGCTGCTTACACAGCTGTCTATCTCCAGAACAGGTTGCCAACAAAGGCAACACAGCGCACACCATTTGAACTTTGGCATGGAAAAGTGCCTAGTCTGTCGCACATACGTGTATTTGGCAGTATATGTTACTACCACGTGCCCAAGGAACAGAGGCACAAGCTTGACTCCAGAGCACAAGCAGGTATCTTGGTGGGATATGCTGCTGGAGGCAAAGGATACAGTGTAATGGACTTACAGACAGGCAAAGTGAGTGCGCACCATGCAATTTATTTTGATGAACATGCAAAAGCAGACACAAAGAACACTGTTATTGGCTGCTCAAAGGAGTCAGAATGGACTCAAGAACTCATAAACTTTCCTTCTGAAACCCCACATGGTACTAATCTGCCTTCTAGTGTCATAGCACCCCCTACAGGCGACGCACCAGAAGACGCAGATGACCAGACCCCTGGCGGCTCCAGAGACGAAGAGGAGGACTCAGATGAGGACATGCCACCGTTGGAAGGGAGTGAGGAAGCTGATGCGGTTCAGGAACCAGAACCAGAGGTCAGACGCTCATCCAGAACCAACAGAGGTGTCCCACCAGCAAGACTGTCCTATCTTGCAGGGTCGGTGTCTCCACAGGAACCTTCCACATGGGAAGAGATTCTGAAGATGCCATCTGTGCAAGCCAGTCTCTGGAAGAAGGCCGCTCAGGAGGAGATGGATGCACTGCATCAGAACCAGACGTGGACCCTGACAGAGCTCCCTCCTGGTAAGAAGGCCATTGGGTGCAAGTGGGTGTTCAAGGTTAAGAAGGGGTCAGAAGGGGAAGTGGAACGCTACAAAGCAAGGCTAGTAGCACAAGGTTTTTCACAACGTTTTGGTGAAGATTATGACGAAGTTTTCGCACCAACCGTAAGATATAGTACCGTCCGAATGCTTTTGAGCATTGCAGCCTCTAAACGATTGGACGTGAAACACGTTGACATATGCACTGCGTTTTTACATGGGAGAATTTCAGAAGAAATATATATGAAACAACCTAAAGGTTTCACAAAACCAAATGAGGCGCATCTAGTGTGTCGACTCCAGAAAGGAATCTATGGGCTTAAACAAGCGGCTAGAGCCTGGAATCAGAAATTGCACAGTATGCTTGTGCAACTTGGGTACAAGCAAGGAAACGCAGACAAGTGCTTGTACACCAAGTCAAGTAATGGACAATATTCATATATATTGGCTTTTGTCGATGATTTGATTATTGCTACTGCTAATAATACAGACTATACACAAATAGTAAAACACCTCAGCAAGGAGGTACAAGTAAAAGAACTTGGAGATGTCAAGTACTACCTAGGAATTCAAGTGGAAAGAGAAGACGGCTCATTTCTTCTCAGCCAGAAGCAAAAGATTCATGAACTGATTGAGTATTTGCAGATGCAAGACGCACACCCGGTTGCAACGCCCATGGCTACAGACTTCTTGAAGAATCAGCAGGATTCGAAGCTGTTGCCAGATAACAGTCAATATAGGTCGGTAATTGGTAAACTTTTGTATATGGTTACCACATGTAGACCTGACTTAGCTAATGCTGTGGGGATTCTGAGCAGAAAAGTGAATTCTCCCACTGAGCATGATTTAGCGGGGCTGAAAAGGGTGGTTAGGTACCTGAAAGGTACAATAAATTGTAAATTAAAGTTGCCAGCTGTCAGAGACCCTAAGTTGGTTGGGTACACTGATGCAGATTGGGCCGGGGATAATGCTGACTATAAATCCACAAGTGGTCATGTTTTTATGTTTGGGGATGGACCTGTTGTGTGGGGCAGCTATAAACAGAGTTGTGTAGCTTTGTCTTCAACAGAGTCCGAATATGTTGCTGCAACGGAAGCATGCAGAGAAATTGCCTGGCTTGATGAACTCATCAAAGACTTTGGACTGGTGAGAAGGGAACCTGTCAGCCTGCTAGAGGACAATCAAAGTTGCCTGAAGCTGACGCAGAGTGAAAAGTTCCTAGCCAGAACCAAACACATTGGGGTCAGGTACCACTACATACGCCAGATGGTGCAAGATGGACTTGTGGAACTGTCTTATTGCTGCACCAAAGAGATGACTGCCGACATCTTGACAAAACCCTTGCCAAAAGAGAGTTTCCAGAATCTACGTGTCAAGCTGGGACTCTGGGTGGTTGAATAAAGTTGTTTATGTTTTGTATGTTGTATTTGCCTGAGAAGGGGTTTGTGGGATGTAAACACTAGAGCAGTCAAGTACAACAATGCTAGAGCAGATAGTGGAGATTGCCTCAGTCCTCCAGCCACAACTTCCTGGTCACATGGATTGAGGCAATTTCCTCTTGCAACTAGATGTGGGAGTGGCTTCACCTGGGAAGGTATGAACAAAGAACCTCACAGGTCAGTGGCCATTCCATTCCATTCCACTCTCTCACTCGAACTGCGAGGAGGATGCTCAGTTGGCTTCCACCCAACTGGGGCCTAGCGGACTTCTCTCCCACATGGAGAGATTCCAATTGTAAATATCTTTACTAAGAATAAGCCTGCCTTCTTTGGGATTTGTCTTGAGCTGGATATATGTGAGTAAACATTTTATATCTTTTTATAGAAGACGTGTGTTGTGTCTTATTTGAAGAGGGACAAAGGGGAAATATAGTGACAAACCAGGAAACTAGATTAAGTTGATTCTAGAGAATCAAAGCAACTTCCGCTGTGTGTATTTTAAAAGGGAATGTTACTCTGCTAGTTGAACTTGTTAGCACAAGTTAGGATGAGATATATTAAATTATAAATCTCCATCCACGTTCCAAAACATTCCCACAGAAGCAGCAGGTCAAGAGGAAGTGTGGATATGCCCCCAAGTGGATAAAATTAGGTCAAAAATGGGAAACAGGCCTTTTAAGTGTTCTTCTGTGCAGGGTACAAAAACATGGTGGCCCACACAAGCCAGCAAACTAGAGTTACAGTCCTCAGGACGAGAAAGTTTAAGAACCACTGCACTCAGGGATACAACAAATTGGCACATGGTTGGGAAATGGGGAAAGGAAGGCTTGCATTTGATTCTATAGAATGCAATTCTATAGCATGTCAAGTTAAAAGATAGCCATCTCTCAGCTTTTGTTTGACTACCAGAAGATGCTTGTTTGTCAGCTTTGGATGGCCTGTGGCTACTTGCTACTGGATGCAACACCTGCTCAGTGTACAATCTGTATACCTGTGTACACAAAGAGTCGGGCTGTACACTCGTACACTTGCAGGCAAAGTTGAATGGGTTGTATTCAATTTAGTCCTCCTTGCACGAGACCTACTGAAATTAATCATGTCCATTAAGTTCAATGGGCATACTCTCAGTAGGACTAGTATTGATTACCACCCCACAAATGTACAGTCTATGTACACAACAGTTGTGCTGGACGTGTGTATGCTTTTTCACATGGAACATTCAATGAGTATACAATCTGTGGACACAATAGTTGACCTGTACTTACATTCATGTACTTATTCACATGTAAAGTTCCATGGGTGTACAGTTTGTGTACCTGAATGGTCAACCTGTACAAACTAATAGGTGTACATTCTTTCACACAAACACTTGTCCATGTGTAGAGACTAGAGAAGGCTTGTATCTGTGTTTGGCGCAACATATGACCAACCCTCAATATTTTATTCTTCTAACAAGGAAACATACACTATTAAAGGGTATCCCAGAGAATGCTTTGCTGCTTGAGGAACCAGGTCAGGACTACCAGCACTAGTCTCAGAAAGATGTTTGTTCCTCCTTCACTTGGGCTTCGTTCTATGATTTTCTCATGAGTTGAGGTAGACCGTGTGAAACCATCTGGTATTCTTTTCAGCTAATGAGACACACACACATATTTCACAACCTTGGAAAGTCCTACAACGCTCTAAACAACCATGGCATCAAGGCTGCCCCAGCCTGTTCTTGATACGAAACCAAACCCGACCATACCTCAATCTTACTACATATTAGTTTTTCTCAACACTGTTTTGCAACGGAGGATGTACATCAATACAAACAGAATAATTTGAAACTGATGACTGGCTGTTTAGGTAATTGCTGTTATGGGCCAAATCCAGAAGTCATACAACAAAGAATGAGAGCACACCCCTGTCTGGAAAAAATCAACAAAACCCACTCCTAATTCCTTCCCTCCCTGTCAGTGAGATGAAAGCCACGCTGAAAATACTGTGTCATAACACACCACGTAAGATAAACGAGGCATGTTTTCTTGGCACTTAAGACCAAACTACACATTACACTGGGAACTCATGAGTTTAGCTCCCATAGGTGTCTCTCCTTTTTTTCTTTTTTTTTTAAAGAAAATAAGTGCAGGCACAGTGGGCTGCCAATTTGATAGGGGAGGCAGCCTCTGAATACCGATTGCTGAGAATCACCAGTGAGAAGAGTGCTGTAGAGCTCAGGTTCAGCTCATGGACTTCCCAATGGGCACCTGGTTCACCAGAATGAGGCTAGAGGGATGCAGGTGGTGCTGTGGTCTAAACCACTGAGCCTCTTGGGCTTCTGGATCAAACCTAGCAGTTTGAAAGCATGCCAGTGCAAGTAGGTAAATAGGTACCCGCTTGGACTACTGCAATGCGCTCTACGTGGGGCTACCTTTGAAGGTGACCCGGAAACTGCAATTAATCCAGAATGCGGCAGCTAGACTGGTGACTGGGAGTGGCTGCCGGGACCATGTAACACCGGTCCTGAGAGATCTACATTGGCTCCCAGTACGTTTACGAGCGCAATTCAAAGTGTTGGTGCTGACCTTTAAAGCCCTAAATGGCCTTGGTCCTGTATACCTGAAGGAGCGTCTCCACCCCCATCATTCTGCCCGGACACTGAGATCCAGCGCCGAGGGCCTTCTGGCGGTTCCCTCACTGCGAGAAGCAAAGCTACAGGGAACCAGGCAGAGGGCCTTCTCGGTAGTGGCGCCCGCCCTGTGGAATGCCCTCCCAGCAGAGGTCAAAGGGATCAACAACATGACATTTAGCAAATACCTGAAGGCAGCCCTGTTTAGGGAAGTTTTTAATCTGTGATGTGTTAATGTATTTTAATCTTTGCTGGAAGCCGCCCAGAGTGGCTGGGGAGACCCAGCCAGATGGGCGGGGTACAAATAATAAATTATTATTATTATACCACTGTTGTGGAAAGGTAAACAGCGTTTCCGTGCACTCCGGTTTCCATCATGGTGTTCCGTTGTGCCAGAGGTGGTTTAGTCATGCTGGCCACATGACCCAGAAAGCTGCGTGTGGACAAATGCCAGCTCCCTCGGCCTGAAAGCAAGATGAGCACTGCAACCTCATAGCCGCCTTTGACTGGACTTAACCATCCAGGGGTCCTTTACCTTTTTATACCTTTTTACCTAGATGCTAGACTAGATGTTCAGATCCCCCAAGGCTCTTCTTATGTACAAGGGCTTCTAAAAACAATTAAAGCAACTCTTTGAAAGACACCAAGAAGCAGTCACATACTTTCAAAGTGAGTATTTTAAGGTTGGCCAGGAACAGGACTTTCAGTCATCAAATGCCCTGCTAAATGGAATGCTTTTAAATATCTCCTAAAAGTTAATAATGAGAGAGACTGATACCCCTCACTGAAGAGGCCATGTTATGAGTCATTTAGGGATTTGGATACTGGTACCATAGAAGCCAACTCCTAGGGGCCATGGGAGCTTTGCCCCCCCCAATAAAATATTTGAGGGGGCCGGGACCCCACAAAGTTGATGGGCATTCCCATTCAAATGGTGTGTTGCACTGCATCATGTGATCAATTATGTGGGGCGGGACTTATCTGGGCCACCACAATATTTTATTCAAGTTGGCACCCCTGAGTAGTACTAATACCTTGAATTGGGCCTTCTAGTTCACAGGCAGCCAGTCTGATGCTCTAAGGACTAGTGACACATAGTTCCATCAGGCTTCAACACTGGGGAGCGGGGAATATTGTTCCATTTTTGTTTTTATTATGCATTTTGTGTTTTTATTGTTTTTATTGTCATTTTATGCTGTGAAGAAGAAGAAAAAGAGTTTGGATTTGATATCCCGCTTTATCACTACCCGAAGGAGTCTCAAAGCGGCTAACATTCTCCTTTCCCTTCCTCCCCCACAACAAACACTATGTGAGGTGAGTGGGGCTGAGAGACTTCAGAGAAGTGTGACTAGCCCAAGGTCACCCAGCAGCTGCATTTGGAGGAGCGGAGACGCGAACCCGGTCCCCCAGATTACAGTCTACCGCTCTTAATCACTACACCACACTGGCTCTCTCTGTGTACCTCCCTGAGAGCTTTGGATGAAGAGTGGTATAGAAATTTAGGAAATAATAATAGCAACAGCAACAACAGCCTAGCTACCACATTCTGCACTAACTGCAACCTCTGGACTGTCTTCAAGGACAGCCCCACGTAGAGCACATTTCAGGAGTCCAGGCATCCAAAGGGTTAATCCAGCTGTGAAATGAGACCTGGAAGACAGGAAACGTGGGGAGAAACTAGATAGTGCCTCTTGAGGGTCAGAACTGAGATAAACAGCACATCATGGCCTGCTGTGCTCAGTCAGTGAAGAATCATGGTATCTGGAGGAGCAGGAGGAATAATGTATATCTATGCATATTTGTCCTGCCATCCTAGCAGTTCAAAAGCACGTTAAAGTGCAAGTAGATAAATAGGTACCGCTCCGGCGGGAAGGTAAACAGCGTTTTCGTGCGCTGCTCTGGTTCGCCAGAAGCGGCTTAGTCATGCTGGCCACATGACCCGGAAGCTGTTTTAGGACAAACGCCGGCTCCCTTGGCCAGTAAAGCGAGATGAGCGCCACAACCCCAGAGTCGTTCGCGACTGGACTTAACAGTCAGGGGTACCTTTACCTTTATGCATATTTGAGATAGTTTTCTATATACAGTGGTCCCTCGACTTACAAAGTACTCGACATTCGTATTTTTCGACTTATGAATGAAAAAAAGTGGCCGCACGCCTACGAATTTTTCGACATCCGAATGGAAATCGTTGCCGGTTTCGATGTGGTTTCCTCAACTTACGAATTTTAGATGCGGGGTTTTTCGACTTACGAATTTTTCCAAATATTTTTCTCCCAATGCATTCCTATGGGAAATCGACTTACGATTTTTTTCAACCTACGAATGTCCATTCGGAATGGATTACCGGTAAATTCGTAAGTCGAGGGACCACTGTATTGGCTTTTAATTGGAGTGTGTATTTTAGCTGCATTTTCTTTCCAATTTCCTTTGTACACTGGAGAGAGCTTTTTCTGGTAAGTGGTTTTCAACCAGTGTGCCACGGCACCCTGGGGTTCCTTGAATGATGGTCAGGGGTGCTGTGAGCAACACTGGTCTCTGTCCCTCTTTCCTTCAATCCCTCATCGGACGCCCTCTTGCATCTCTGCCTCCCGTGGGGCAGTGTGAGGAAGCACCTCTCTTTAGGGGCAGCTCAGAGACCAGGCTGAGGGAACACTCCAAAAGGGAGGGTGTTCGAAAAAGGGTGGCATAACTGGGCTCCTGAGCATAGCTGTCAACCCTCCCCTTTTTTTGCTGGAAACTCCCTTATTCCAATGCCATTTCCCGCTGCTGTCCCGGATTGTTGATATCCCTTAAATTTCCCAGATTTCAAAGGAAGCAGCTCCTCTCCCTCCCTGCCATCCAGGGAGGCTCCTCAGCTGCGTTGCTTGGCTGCCAATAAGGAGTCTGAGACCGACTGGGGGCGGAGCTTGCATGCCTTGTGCAGCCAGACCCTCACGCCCAACCAGACGGACAGCCTGCCTGCTGTCTATGCGCTCGCTCTTTCGCTCACCCGTTCGCGCGCAGCCTCTGGAGCGCAGGGTGGCGAGGCTACTTGGTGCCATTGCACCGCCCTCATGGCATCCCTTATTTTCAAATCTGAAAGTTGACAGCTATGCTCCTGAGGCCCACGGGGGGGGAGGGGCAGAAAGAATGTAGTTGGTCAAGGGAGCCATGGATTCAAAAAGGTAGAAAGCCTCTGATCTAAATGAATGAATGGATGGATGAAGAAGAGGAAGAAGAGCAAGAAAAGCTGCAAACTGCAGTCTGCAATTTGCAAACATTCCAGTTCTCTTGCAATGGAAACTCTTAATCCGTGGGCCTGAAATCTTTGTTACGCGGGCTGAGGTGGGGGGGGCGGGGGGGTTAAAAGAAAACGCACTTTATAAATCCAGCTTTGCTAGAGGAGCCAAGAATACATAACTTCCATGTTAAGTGAAAACATTTCCTGAGACCCGCTGTAATTCTGCCGTGCTTAGTAGAGATAATAAGGGAAGGCTGTAATTTTAATTGGTCCTATAAAGCCAGCTCTTATTAAGGTAAATGAATGTCAAAGGTAGATCAAAGGCAGCCTGCACAACCAGCCTGTTGGCGGTATCATTGAAATGGAATTAGCAGCTTTGCCGCACAGTGGTTAATGTTGGAACGGAGCACTGCAGCTCAGGCGGCGATCCTCACTCAGAGCTTTTCTCCCCACAGCCCCCCACCTCATTTATATATTTTTAAAGAGCTTCAGAGGCAAAGGGTCACTGATATTTAATTCTGCTTGATGAAGAAGAAGCTAAGGGCTGCTTCTGTTTATAGGTGGGACGGGGATCCAGGCCGTCGAAAGGCCATTTTTGGGGGGTTCCCCCTTCATTGCATCCTCCTGTGCTGCCTCTCATGCTGTTGCAGAGATAGGAACTTTGCAGGGGGTGGCCTAGAATGGGTGGGGGCCAAGCCCTGGGTCTTTTTCACTCTTGTCCCCTAGCCCCACTTTTAACACTGCAATTTTTGTGTTTACTTTGCTTACAGCAATGGTTCTCAATTAGGGGCCCAGGGACCTCTGGGGGTCCGCAGAACACACCCAGGGGGTCCGTGGCATCACCCCCTGCCAGGGAACTCACTTATCAAAAGTAATTGCACAGTGAATTAAATTTGTCTCTCCCCCCGCCAAAAAAAATCCTTTGCTTATTGGGGCGTGCCCCACATTTTCTTCAAAAAAATTGCTTTGCACAGGTAACTAGCATAGCGTTATCAACATTTTGAAAAGTAGGGGGTCCGTGGCTTGGCTTTTGAAAAATAGGGGGTCCTCGGTGTGCGCAGTGCGCAACCCAAAATTGCACAACCTGAAGCGGCCGTAACCCAAGGTATGACTGTACATACAATTGTTTTAAGGTTACATCTTATCTAATTTCATCCTCTGTAACATGTTTCTTGATATTTTTTGTTGTTTTCTTACACTTCAAACCGCACAGTGCTCTTTGCATATGGGAAATAACTTTTTTGAGACTAGAAAGGGTTTCCAGTCTTTATTAAAGGATTTTAAATTTGTATCTCTTATCAGTGTCATCACTTTCGTCATCTTTGCGTATTCCAAGATTTTCCTCAACCGTTCTTATTTTGAGGGTGTTCTCTCCTCCTTCCATTTCGGTGCAAAGCGAATCCTTGCCACTGTAGTCACATACATAAATACCATTGAGCAGTGCTTTTTTCTGGGGGGACACAGGGGTACGCATGCCTCTAAACATTTTGTGAATCTAACGGGAGAAGAAACTTCTTTTAAAAAATTTAGTTTCTTCTCTAACACGGTGAATCATCAGTTCCATTGAATAGCACAGTGAATCGTCAGTTCCATTGCTACCCTTGATGTTTATTTACTGTATATATTTTTCCCAATTTTAAATATAAAATGGTGATTTTCTTGAGTCAAAATGAGGGTACCCCTAAACATTTTTTTAATAGAAAGGGGAAAACAGCACTGCCATTGAGGCTTGTCGGGATTTCACTGTTTAGTATCCCCAGCAGGAAGAATCCTGGCCTCTTGGGAAAAGTCAATTTTAATAAAATTCTTAATCTCATTATTCAAATCAAATCATTCTTTATTACGGTCAGCGACCAGCACAACAAATAAGCATAACATTGTTGGAATAAAAATTTAAAATATAAACTGAAATAAATTATCTAAAAGGAAGTAGCCATCGTTAAACCATTGAATGTAATATAATAGATTATTTACTATGCTACTTAAATTAAAAACATTCGACATCTCAGGATCTTTCCTAGCTCTATTCAAGAGTTGATTTGAGTGCCTCCAATATGTGCGGACCGTAATCTCAGTATATTCATGTTCCAAAAGGTGTTTGCCTTCCTTCAAATCTGCCACATCTGATAAAGTGACCCCTCACAGTCCAACACTTGTTTGATATGCCTTGTACATTTGAGCTAGCTTCTTTTGGGTTAAATGCCATCTATATATCATACAGTAAGCTAGTTTCAACACACCCTCACACACCCCTCTCTGCCCTCCTTCAAGGCAACCAGGGGACATTGATTGAGTTGCAGGACACATTCCAGCCAGGCAAAAACACTAAAGGAGGATATGAAGTAAAGGTGGGGAGGGGTGTGGCCTGGGGAGGATGGCTGTGGCCCAGGATGTGTCCCAAAGACCAGTGTGGTGTAGTGGTTAAGAGCGGTAGACTCGTAATCTGGTGAACCGGGTTCGCGTCCCCGCCCCTCCACATGCAGCTGCTGGGTGACCTTGGGCTAGTCACACTTCTTTGAAGTCTCTCAGCCCCACTCACCTCACAGAGTGTTTGTTGTGGGGGAGGAAGGGAAAGGAGATTGTTAGCCGCTTTGAGACTCCTTCGGGTAGTGATAAAGCGGGATATCAAATCCAAACTCTTCTTCTTCAGTGAGAGAGAGAGAGAGACTTGGAGGGCTGCATTTATAGCCATGGTCTTGGGACTCCTCATCCCTGAGGGTAATTTGTATTGTGGCATGGGGAACATCTGTCCAGTGTTGATTTCTTATCTGAATAACGTGTAGGCTCTCTATATAATCTAGCCCAAGGGTGAGGAGAATTGTACTACCATTCTGCATCTAAGGAGGTGTAACACTCTCCTTACCACTTGGCAAGATGATAAGGATTATCAGCTTACCAAGTGATTCCAGGCACACTATGGAAAGTTATCACTCAGTTAACACTTGTCTACATTCAGCTATGGTTTCGTGCAATTTTTCAGAAGAAAGTCTACGTATATGGACTCCATTGCATGTGCTTACATTATTCCCATTTATTTTATTTTATTTTATTTTATTTTACAGACGGCTAGGAAATGTGAATCTATCAAGTCGAAAAGCTGATATTGCCCCGTTGCCAGCAAACCTGGTGCTCGGCTAAAACATGTGTCTCTTGCAAAAGAAGGCTCATTTTGACACACCCATGAAAACAGAGCAATAAAAGACTAGCAGAACTATCATGTGAAGGAATAATTAGGGCTCTTTTTTTAATCAGATTGGGAAATAAACCCAATAAACCTCTGATAGTAATAATAATCTGCTTGGCAGGGTATGGTGAAACTTGACATGTTAACATTTGTCAGGTGGATCGGAATCAAGAAACCGAAAGATAGCTTGAGCTATGTGGCTTGCCTTAGAAGATTTTGGTATGGATTGCACCTGACTGCTGTTAACAGGGCATGTAAACATCCAAAGGGAAAATCATAAGTACAGTTTCATTTTCAGGAAGTGCAATGCTTTGCAGCAGAATCACAGAATCATAGAGTTGGAAGAGACCACAAGGGCCATCCAGTCCAACCCCCTGCCAAGCAGGAAACACCATCAAAGCATTCCTGACAGGTGGCTGTCAAGCCTCTGCTTAAAGACCTCCAAAGAAGGAGACTCCACCACACTCCTTGGCAGCAAATTCCATTGTCGAACAGCTCTTACTGTCAAGAAATTCTTCCTAATGTTTAGGTGGAATCTTCTTTCTTGTAGTTTGAATCCATTGCTCCGTGTCCGCTTCTCTGGAGCAGCAGAAAACAACCTTTCTCCCTCCTCTATATGACATCCTTTTATATATTTGAACATGGCTATCATATCACCCCTTAACCGTCTCTTCTCCAGGCTAAACATACCCAGCTCCCTAAGCCGTTCCTCATAAGGCATCGTTTCCAGGCCTTTGACCATTTTGGTTGCCCTCCTCTGGACACGTTCCAGCTTGTCAATATCCTTCTTGAACTGTGGTGCCCAGAACTGGACACAGTATTCCAGGTGGGGTCTGACCAGAGCGGAATACAGTGGTACTATTACTTCCCTTGATCTAGATGCTATACTCCTATTGATGCAGCCCAGAATTGCATTGGCTTTTTTAGCTGCTGCATCACACTGTTGACTCATGTCAAGTTTGTGGTCTACAGCTTTGATCTGATGAGTAGAAGCAGTGGCACCACCTTGAAGCAAATACAAAAAAAGTCCAAACAGCAACATGTAGAAATCAAACTAAACAAATAATTTTATTTTATTTTTTACTTTCTGCAGAGGTGATGCCACATAGTTAGTGCAGGTGAATATATACCATGAATGAAAATAAAGTGTTGCCATGAGCTCCCAGAAGTTTCTATTAGGATTGCTTGCAAAATTCTCCCTATCTGAATTTTTCAGTCCCATCCAGAAATAAGCTGTATTGACTTTGGTTGGGTTCCCTTCCAGGTAATTGTGTACAGGCTTGCAGGCTGAAGTATGGGATCCTGTTTTCAGAATGGGCGTTGATACATTATCAATCTGCTACCCTTCATTTTTTGATTTCCAGACTTTGTACAGCTTGTAATACAACTTGTATGGACCAGGAAAGCATGTAATTAAATCAGGAGAAATTTGCAGAATGTAACTTTTCCTCTCTAAACATTTAAATTTTGCAGAAACACACCTAGCATGAGATCAGATATGGCTTTCAACCATGTAGCTAACATAGGGGCATAAATACGGCATGAGCGGTGACAGGTGGAATTTCCAGCCTTTGATTTGCAGCAGAGATAAGGAATATATTTATTCTGATTCACAGCTCACGGGATGCAAAGAAAGTCAATAAGCAAAGTGGGGAGGAATTGTGATCTGGGGATTGAGGATGCCTGAATTGGCGAGAACTGTTAACCAAAGAACTACCATCTGGAGACATGTGACAATCCGAATAAGATGCAGAACCTGGCAGAATATAAGTGCAATATGTCTGCAAGGGCTCTTGACATATATTCATTATTGCTTAATTTACTCAGGGAGACAGAGAGTCATGCTTAGGAAATGAGAAAGCCAGCATCTTCATCTATGCATATGAAGGACACTTAGGCTTTAGTCCATAGCTGTCAACCCTCCCTTTTTTTGCGGGAAACTCCCTTATTCCAATGCCGTTTCCCGCTGCTATCCTGGATTGTTGATATCCCTTAAATTTCTCGGATTTCAAAGGAAGCAGCTCCTCTCCCTCCCTGCCAGCCAGGGAGGCTCCTCAGCTGCGTTGCTCGGCTGCCAATAATGAGTCTGAGATCGACTGGGCGCGGAGCTTGCATGCCTTGTGCTGCCAGACCCTCACGCCCAACCAGACAGACAGCCTGCCTGCCTTCTACGCGCTCGCTCTTTCGCTCACCCGTTCGCGCGCAGCCTCTGGAGCGCAGGGTGGCGAGGCTACTTGGTGCCATTGCACTGCCCTCGCGACATCCCTTATTTTCAAATCCAAAAGTTAGAAAAAATCCCTTATTTTCAAATCCGAAAGTTGACAGCTATGGTTTAGTCCTATACACACTTACCCAAGAGTAAGCCCCACTGAATGTCTTACTTCTGAGTAGACCATCATAGGATTATATCGTTAGACTGCAACTTTGTATCAGGGCCCTTTTGACCACCCCCATGTTTTGGGGGGTCAGGCCCGGGCCCCACCAATGTCTGAAAAGCATGGAGGCTCTTCTTCCTCCTCAGGAGGAAAGGAGGGTCAAAGCAGCAGCCGCCCACCGGTGGTGGTACCAGGAGGAGATGGAGGAAGAGCCATTGGCCATTGAAGCTGTATGGCCGGTACATTCAAGCTTTCCCCCCCCCCCCCCGGATCCTCCCAATGTCCTGACATCACACTCATGACACCAGGACATAGTGATATGCTCGTGATGTTGCTCTCCCCACCCTCACCGCCCTCGTAAGCTGACACTTCTGCCATGTATCCATTATGCCTGGGAGTCATCCCCTTTGATTTCAACTGGATTTATTTCTGAGTAGGCTTTACAGAACTTTATAGGACAATTATCTAAGAAGTCTGGAATGGGGAACCTGTGAACCAGCAGATGCGGTTGGACCCAACTCCCATCAGTGGAAAGTACTGGGATTTTAACAAAATCAAACAAAATCCAATCTAGAGAAGTGACTTTCCTCTAGCACCAAACACACATGAATTTGATTTGGGACATTTTACTCCCCTGAGATCCATAGGAATTTGCCTTGGAATAGTAGCATTTCAGAAACACTATTTTGCAAGTTTCTATTCAGAGTTGCATGAGGTTTTAAGACCAAATACGCAGAAAAAAGCATGTTGTCTTGGGAAAGAGTGCTAATGGTGGAAGCTCAAATAAGAACGAAGACCTGAAATGTTCTGCCTCAGAGCCCATATTACCGTAATTAGGAACAGTATATAAGAACTTGCCTTATACTGAGTCAGACCATTGGTTCAACTAGCCTCTAATATTTCTAATATTAATTATTATAACCGGCTTGCTGGTGTCCCACAGGCATCTAGTTGGCCACTGTGAGAATAGGATGCTGGACTAGATAAACATTAGCCTGATCCAGCAGACTCTTCTTATGTTCATATAATTGAAAGGGTGTAGGGCTTGGTGAGTACACGTACTATCACAAAAACAATAACACAAAGCATTGCACAGGTGGTGTGGGGGGGAACTTTTGCCCCTTAGATGGTTAAATAGTTTTGCAAAAACTGGGCATCCAGCACTTATGTACTCTGGAAAAAGATTGGGAACAATTTTATGGTAGCGTGAGGCCCTCATTTCCCTTCATTCTGAAAAATCATAGCCATGTGGACTTCTTATTCCAGTACCCTTAAAATAATATTTTCAGAATGATTCCATATAGAACATATTTGTTTACCTGAATTTCAGCCAGAAAGTCTACATTGATTTGCCAAAAAATGGGAAATTATCTTCACAGTCCACTTATGATGGAAACCATTTCTGACAGCGCATATAAATCCTAACTAAGGACTTCAGGTGATTCCACTTAGTATGAAGGGGCTCCTTTCCTGTTTGCTAAATTCATTTAAAGGAATATGTAAAGACAGTTTTTTTCTGATCTAGGCATCTCTGTTTGTTCTGAGTCTCTGAACTTCCCGAATAGTAATTCTAGCCTCACACTTATCTTACCTTGTGTCTTGTTTCCCTTGGAAAACCAAAAATGAAGCATAATTACTCAGATGAGTTTGCTCCTTCATTGGTGAAGATCTTCTACCTTGCTGAGAGCTCATCAGTCATGGGAAGACTGTTTGGTGAATGGTGAAAACTCAACCACAAATGTGGTGGAAAGCTTTCACCAGGATGCACTCACCTGGACATGTGATCACACAAGTTCAGCAGCTTGGGAAAATGGAGCATGGATTCTAATATATAAATAGGGGGGAAAGACTGCTTCCCCTTTAACAAAACCAGCTCTATACCTAAGTGTTGTCATGTGCTTCGATTTCAAGTGGCATTCGCATTATTTTGCTTGGAGGCAACGAGAACTCCGAATCCTAGCCCATACCTCACTGCACGTCCAAAGTTATTTTCCCACACATCCGAACCAATCAGGAGATGTTTTCTCTAAATGCTGCAAAGATTTCCTCTTGTTGTTTCAGGATATTTCTAAAACGTGCCTCTGAGCTGAGGGCTTGGGTTTGATTAATGTGTCGTTTCCTCTTCCAAATTAGAAACAGGAATCGTGAGTGATGGTTAATAATTTTTTTGTTTGCTTGTCTGTGCTCTGCCAGGCAGCCTTAATTGCGGCCTCCTTCGCAGGTCTGATTAGGAAGATTGTACATCTGACTGCAGTTTAAGACAGTGCTTCAAGGCAGGAACTTAGACTCTTTATTTCCAGTAAATGGGAACAATCTGGGAATAGACCAGGAGAGATGCTTTACCTGATCTTCCTTTTTCTTTTTGTCTCATTAGAGAAATTGGACTTCAGGAATAGATAATATTAGGAGCTAAGTATACATTACAAGCATAAACACATATAACAAAGTCCTGATGCATTTCTTTTCTTTTTGAAAAAGAAAAACCAAGTAAGAGGCTTTGGGAAGGGAAATAAAGACCAAATGACTGAAGAGGGTATTCCTTCTACCAACCCCTGACTACTATTTCCCTCTGAGGATTAAAGGCTTCCATCTATAGTTGCAACCCCACTATGTATTTAAAGCTGTATCACACCACTGTAAACAGTCGTGGCTTCTGCCAAAGAATCCTGCAAACTGTAATTTGTTAAAGGTTTTGTGAGTTGCTCGGAGACCCCTATTCCCTTTGTTGTTGTTGTTGTTGTTGTTGTTGTTTAGTCGTTTAGTCATGTCCGACTCTTTGTGACCCCATGGACCAGAGCATGCCAGGCACTCCTGTCTTCAACTGCCTCCCGCAGTTTGCTCAAACTCATGTTAGTAGCTTTGAGAACACTGTCCAACCCTCTCGTCTTCTGTCGTCCCCTTCTCCTTGTGCCCTCCATCTTTCCCAACATCAGGGTTTTTTTCCAGGGAGTCTTCTCTTCTCATGAGGTGCCAAAGTATTGGAGCCTCAGCTTCAGGATCTGTCTTTCCAGTGAGCACTCAGGGCTGATTTCCTTCAGAATGGATAGGTTTGATCTTCTTGCAGTCCATGGGACTCTCAAGAGTCTCCTCCAGCACCATAATTCAAAAGCATAAATTCTTCGGCGATCAGCCTTCTTTATGGTCCAGCTCTCACTTCCATACATCACTACTGGGAAAACTATAGCTTTAACTATACGGACCTTTGTTGGCAAGGTGATGTCTCTGCTTTTTAAGATGCTGTCTAGGTTTGTCATTGCTTTTCTCCCAAGAAGCAGGCATCTTTTAATTTTGTGACTGCTGTCACCATCTGCAGTGATCATGGAACCCAAGAAAGTAAAATCTCTCACTGCCTCCATTTCTTCCCCTATTTGCCAGGAGGTGATGGGACCAGTGGCCATGATCTTAGTTTTTTTGATGTTGAGCTTCAGACCTTTACAGAGCCACAATTCCCAGAGTTCCCTGGGGTGATATATTGACAGTTGAACCACTCCAGGAATTGTAGCTTTGTAAGCATAGTTTACAAGGAATCCTTGGAATAAAACATGACCATTTAAAGTGGTGTGATAGTGCTTTAAATGTATAGTGCAGTTCCGTGTAGCTCTGATCTCAGCTGAGACCATGGCACATGGAAGGGGTTAACTGTTTCCTCCCAGAGCAATTTTCCCAAAGAAAATCACCCTCCTCCCCAATGCTGCTTGTAATAAAAAGCAACTTCTGTGGAAATAGTGGTAAAAAGGGGAGGTGTTTTCAACAAGAAAATTGCTTGGGGATAAAAGGGTCAACCTCTTTGCCATGGTCCTGATGTGGAGTTGGGCTGGGTTTTTTTTTCCTCAACAAAGAAAGTGGCCAACTTAAATATGCCTCTCTCTTTTTTCTTTTTCTTTTAACGTGTATTTGTTGACCCTTGGGTTCTCACTGTAGCAGCACAATCCTATATATGTCTACTCAGAAGTGTGCCCCATTGAGTTCCATAGTTCTTACTCCCAGGTAATCATAGCAGCAGCATCAATCATGTACCCCCGGGTATAGGGAGATATATAAATAATAATAATAATAATAATAATAATAATAATAATAATAATAATAATAATAATAATAGAATTCAAGCAGTTCTCAATTCAGTTCCACAAATGAGTTGTGGAATTGGCTATGGGGGGAAATTAAGATATAGGCAGTTGACATACCAATTTCTCGTGCATTAAATTGCAATGTACAATAAAGCAATTATTTAACTTATACATGCTTCCAAGCAAAGTCTCTAGGAGACGGGTGGTGGGAAACGTAAGTTTTCAGACTGCTCTTCCCCGTACTCTGTTTTTAGCTGTTAAAGAAAGACTAGTTTAGCCTGTCAAAGAGTCTTTATTTGGTAAAAGGGAAATAAATAAAAGAAAACAGAATAAAGCAGATGGAAGCAGATGGGAGAGTTGGTGGTGATTCACTTCTTTCTCATCTTGGAACTGGGGGATGGCTGAAAAAGCTGTTGTTATCATTTTAGAAGACTCTGTGACACAGTAATAAATTGTGTTGTTGTCTACAGGACCTGTATTGGCTGTCTAATCATCTAAGCGGTTTTCAGACTTAAACAGTTTGAAGCACATTCATACAAAATAAACTGTCTGGCTTTCTGATGACTTGAACACAAGATGCTTATTAACAGGGGCCTGATACATCCTGTCGGGCAGGGTTCCTTGTCTTTCTTCCTAGACAGAAGGAGTGTCTATCATGTCTCACATTTGGGTATTTATTTTGGATTCTATTCCCAGATTCTCACAGCTGCTTCCCTGTTATCCAGATCCATGTTAGAAGTCAGGGTAGCAACTTCAATAAAGCCATTCATACAATGCACGAGCTACTGAGCAGTGCCCTTCTTTAAATCAGATAATCAGGAGTGGGGCTAAAAATCTATAAGGCATTGTATTTGTACCATGGAAGTTTCTGACACAGGCTGCCTGAGCAGGTAGGCACAGAAAATGTAGGTGGAGAATGTTCACAAACAGACTTAACTGATCGAGGAACAAAGCAGTCAGTTTCTGTGAGGGAAGGGAAACTGACGTTTTGGCTGCAACTGAAACCTTACAAGCATTTTAGAAAAGGGGTGGTTTTGTGGTACAGCCTAAGGAGGACTGGGGTAAATGGTTTGTAGTGCTTTCAGAGTGACTTCGGTTGTTTCATTGTACGTAACAGAACTTGAGCACTATTCGCCTGAAACTGAACAAAACTTGTGTTTTCAGTGTTCCTAAATGTTTAGCATTGGAGCATACATAACAAATCCTCATCTCATGTACCTTCTGCAGAATAGGGCTGGCTGGGCAATATCTGGTTTTCAACATCATGATTTATCACCAGCTAAACATCTCAATGGGACGCGGGTGGCGCCATGGGTTAAACCACAGAGCCTAGAGCTTGCCGATCAGAAGGTCGGCGGTTCAAATCTGTTGCTCTGTCCCAGCTCCTGCCAACCTAGCAGTTCGAAAACACATCAAAGTGCAAGTAGATAAATAGGTACCACTCCGGCGGGAAGGTAAACGGTGTTTGCGTGCGCTGCTCTGGTTTCAGCAGAAGTGGCTTAGTCATGCTGGCCACATGACCCTGAAGTTGTAAAGTGAGATGAGTTGTAAAGTGAGATGAGTCGTCCATGACTGGACCTAATGGTCAGGGGTCCCTTTACCTTTACGACATCTCAATATATATCACAATGTTGGCTTTCAGTTTAGAGAGACAGTATTTTCAATCAGGGGCAAGGAACCTGCAGCCCTCAAAGAAGTCATTGGACTCCAACTCCCTTCCGCCCCAGCCAGCAAGGCCAGTGCTCATGAATGATAGTGGTTGAACTCCAGCTACATCTGGAGGGAAAAACGGTTCCCTGTCCTTTGTATAAAAGATGAGGGACATTGATTCACTCATACATGAGATCCAGGTGAAGAACTCTTTAACCTCTACAGGGGCGTAGCGAGGGGGGCAGCGGTTGGTCCGCCCTGGGCAGCGCCCTGGGGTGGGGGTGACACTCGGGGTGGGGAGCACCGCCCCCCGCGATCGGCAGCGCCGAAAGCATTGCTCGGCACGCGGCGTCTGTCTTGCTTGCTTGCTTAGCCAGCCGCCGACGCCTGCTTTCCTTTTTATTATTATTATTAAAGGGCTTTTCTCCCTGCTGCCAGGGGGGAGCTGCCGGGGCGGCCAGCGAGGAGGAGGGGTGTCACGCTTGTCACAAGGGTGACACCCCATCCTCGCTGGCCCGGCCCTCCCCTCGCCCCTGCAGGCGGCTCCGCCTGGCAGCATAGGGAAAAGCCCTTTTAAAAAAAGAAAAGCCAAGGCAAGCAGGCTGCTTGCCTTTGCTTTGCTTTTTTTTTTTAAGGGCTTTTTTTCCCACTGCCGATGCGGAGCCGCAGTGACGTTGCGTCGTGATGTCACGACGCGACGTCACGATGCCCCGCCCCCAGGGGTGCCTCCGGTCGCCACCCCAGGTAGTGAGGAGGCTTCCTCCGCCCCTGAACCTCTATTCCTTGTGTGAACAGTAACTGAGTTTTTGGCAGAGCTCAGGTGCTCATTCCTGTAAGCAAGTAAGGAATGAGCACCTGGGGTGTGTTACAAGTGGATAGCTCCTGTTGTCCAACCTACAGGGCTTTTGCTAAGTCATTTGCCTGTCTGTTTCTTTGACAGGAAAAGGCCTCTGAGGTGCATAGCAGGATGGGGCTTTCTCCTCCCACCCCCATGATCCAGATTCAGCCCCCAGACTACCATTTAGCTTCCCCTGATCTATAACCATTTTTGTCTTCCTTTTACAACATAGTTACGCTTGCTTTCAAACTTGCAGCAGGACTTATCTCCCTCGGGCCCGAGGAGAATGGAGGTGCCAAATTTCAGTCTAGAACGAACTTTTATAGCTAAGTTATAAATCCCAGAAAATGGGAGGATGTCGTGGAAATGCTGACTACGATATCATAAATAAACGTCTGCCTCAGAAGAAATTCCAAGATTCCCAGTTCATTAAAAGTTTAATATTTCAATTGAGACTTACATCAAACTTCAAGCAAAGCTCCACACGGCAAATGATAGGGAAGGTTATATAATTTCTTCTTCTTTTTAAAAGGAAATTTGCTCATGTCATGCAGCATTTGTAATTTATTCATTATACCAGAGAATGAAAGCACCCACTGGGAAATGGGGTGATACCCCATGCCTTGCTGCCTCCATGTCCTTCCAGAAGGATTTGCTGCATTTGGAGCTCTATTAACCTATGCTCTTCATGGCAGGTATTTTCTATTATTAAAATAAATAATGTGATTTACGAGTGCATTGGTCTACAACTATGTAGACGAAGGATGGATATTCCCTGGCCCACAGACTGAATCAGAGACCCCAAGCAGAGTTTACTGCCCACCCCTTGCCCCCAGGACCCCACCAATTTTGAGAGTCTCAGGAAAAGAAAAGAAAAATATTTAAACACCTCTGCCCAACCCAGCACCCTGATGGGGATGCAACTCATGCCCTACCTGGTTAACAGATACTATCCTATCAGGAGGTCCATTCCGCACAATGCCAGAATTGGGCCTTCAGTGTGGCAACACCTACCATAATTTTTGTTACGGTATCAGACAGGTGCCATCTCTGTTATCTTTCCAGTGCTTGCTAAAGACATTCCTCTTTCAACAAACCTAAAATCTTTATCCTGGTTGGTATCTGTCATGGATTTGAACTGATTTCATGCATGTGCTGTTTTTTCAAACTTTATAATTGTTTTTTAGATTGTACAGTATATGCAATTGTTTTAACACACCCCCCCACATGGGAAATGATTCATAAATGGAATGATGATGATGATGATAGATGGATGGATGGTTTGATGAACACGGCAAGGGAACTGTCCCCTCTCCTTAGCTGATCTGCATAACTGAGTTGAGGAGGGGCTTGTGTGTGTCCTAAGGGTGTTCACATTTGGACACAGTTGGCAAGCACACATATAAACACAGTGGGTTGGCCAAGGGTGAATGTGGCCCTCAGACCCAAAAAGGCTTATCCTTTGGTGCTGAGAAGCAGCCATGGTTTCTTCAGAGACCTGAAGGTAGTGTGATACTAGAATTGTGATTCTCTGACGGGGGTAGGGAACCTGCAACTCCTTAGATTCTGAAGTTATAGCACTCCAGCTATCATTGCCCGGCCAATGGTCAAGGATGAAGGAAGTTGGAATCCAGAAACATCTGAAGAGGATATTTTTAAAGGTGAGGGGGAGGGAATATGGCAACATAGATTCCCCACTCATTTTCCATGGTGTTTGGCTCTGGGTGCATTCAGATACAGGCAGTGGTTTTCAGCCAGTGTGCCGTGGTACCCTGGGGTGCCTTGAATGATGGTCAGGGGTGCTGTGGGCAACACTGGCCTCCACCTCTCTTTCTTTCCCTCCCTCCTCTGATGCCATCTTATGTCTCTGCCTCCCAAAGGCTTCTGCAGCTGTTCGTTGCAGCAGCCCTGGCTACAAGCTCCCCAGGTCAATGGTGCCTCTGGGGCTGGTCAGGGGGTGCTGGTTGCCAGGAGCTGAGATGGCCTTGGAGTAAGCAAGCAAGCGGGCGAGGGAGCCCAGCCCTTGCTGTTGGGAATGGACAACGGTGTTTGAAAAAAGGTGAGAGACTGCCAGCTCTGCAAGCAAGATGTGACATAACTGGGCTCCTGAGCCCCACAGAGGTGCTGCAGAAAGAATGTAGTTGGTCAAGGGAGCCGTTGAAAGGTTGAAAACCTCTGAGATACAGGGATTGTGGCATTAGTTTCACTGGTTACAATGCTGACACTTCTCTCCCGATTTCTAACGCTCCTTTTACAGTGCATTACATGTTGTGTTATGGAACGGTGGCTTTTTGATCAAGTTACCACCATGTTACGCTAAATTCTTTTCGCACCAGTGGGCATGATGTGACACAACAGTGGCTGTCATTGGACATGTTGCCACCCTATGTGTGCATGCGTGCCCTTTTTCCTCCCATGCTTCACCCATGAAACATGTAGAAAAGAACTGTATGCTGGAAGGTCGCTCCAAATTTCATCACATGGTGTGATCCATGAAAATGGCAGGAAAATTACAGAGCAAAAACTCCTGCAAATTTCTGGGTTAATTGAGTTACATTGGGGTGTGGTGTTTTGTTTTGTTTTTTACCATGGAAGCAATTAAACAGAAATGAGTGCTAAACTTTCACTAAAATCCACTGTTTTTCCAGAAGTGTCTTTCACTTCATGTGAAAGATCACATAAAATATGGAAATTATCAGGTAAGGAAGCATAAGGAAAATGAAACAAAGTGATTTCCCAGTGCAGCCTCTGATGTATAGTTCATTTTCCGCCCTTCAAAAACCTTAAGAACATGTAAACAGAGACAACACAGTGATGTCTACAAATCTTCAACTCTTTTCAAAGAACAATAATCTGTCTCAATGATTTGTTTATCACTTTCTTCCCCTGGGATGTTGCCTGAAACTATTAATATATCCCTCGGGGGTAATTTAATCATTGTGAAAGTTGGTAGGAGGTATGGAGTCGAGAGTTTCCTGAGTTCTAACACTCTGTCATACTCTGGCTCTGTCATACTGGAATGTGGCTAGGAAACATAAGCCACGGAGACCCATTTGAAGACAGGGGAAGTCAATACTTTCCTAAAGCATCCTCACAACTAAAAATGCAGGAGAGAGCACCTTAAAAAGAAGAAGAAGAAGAAGAAGAAGAAGGGGACTCACCAGAAAAGGGCATGACATCAAACCAGTGGCATAGTGTGAACGGGGCCACAGGGGCAGTTGTCCCAGGCACAAAATTGTGAAGGGCGCAAAATTTCAACACCCGGTGCTGCCTCAATACAGCTGTGCGCTTCCGTCACTGGGCTCCATTGAAAACGGCTTCTCCATGCGAACCAGGAAGTGACCTCTCCAGACAACAGAACGACTCTTCTTACCTCTGCAGCTGCAATCACCTGGGTGACACAGATGCCATTAGGCAGTTGAATGTACATGCATATTCCATCTGTTTCCGTACTTCCCACCCCTTCTGCACAGCCCCGGCCACTTGCAACCCATGCTATGCCACTGCATTAGACAAGAGTTGAGCTGCAAACGGTGCATGGTGGGATTTCAAGAGGTCCCCCTTTCATAGGGAACATAGGGCAGCAGCTTTGGAACGCAGGAAGTTGCCTTGCACCATTTCACACCTGTTGGTCCATGTAGCTCAGCTTTGTCTACACGAATTGACAGACTCTCCAGGGTTTTTGACAGGGGGAAATTCCCAGCCCTACCTGGAGATGCCAGGGGTGAAACCAGAGATCTGCAAGCAAAACAAATATTCTACCGCCGAGCTACTGTCCTGTCATCCTTCATAACATTTCTTAGAACTCGCCTTGTGGTCCCAGGTATGTGCTGTAGAATAACTTCCCAATTTCAGGCAAGAGCAGCCAAAGCTGTGCAGCAGGGCAGAGGAAGTGGTAATTGTAATCATGCCAGGACATGCTGTAGCTTCTATTTCACATTATTGAGTAGGGAGAGGTGTGTCTACTTGTGGGCACCATCATACGTGCCAAGTCCCTGGGGCCCTGGGTGCCTGAGCACCCACAATATTCCCCATGAAGGGGTCAGGCACGCAAAATTTTTTGGTGTCAGGGCCAAGCACACTGTATGCACCCATGGTAACGGGGCCAAGTTGGCACTCCTGGGTCTGGGTGCCATTTTCCACGTCTTCCGTGTATTCTTTACAAGTGTGTGTGTGTTTCATAGCTGTCAACTTTCGGATTTGAAAATAAGGGATTTTTTCAAACTTTCGGATTTGAAAATAAGGGATGCCGCTAGGGTGGTGCAATGGCACCAAGTAGCCTCGCCACCCTGCGCTCCAGAGGCTATGCGCGAACGGGTGAGCGAAAGAGCGAGCGCGTAGACGGCAGGCAGGCTGGCTGTCTGGTTGGGCATGAGGGTCTGGATGCACAAGGCATGCAAGCTCCGCCCCCAGTCAGTCTCAGACTCCTTATTGGCAGCCGAGCAACGCAGCTGAGGAGCCTTCCTGGCCGGCAGGGAGGGAGAGGAGCTGCTTCCTTTGAAATCCGGGAAATTTAAGGGATATCAACAATCCGGGATAGCAACGGGAAACGGCATTGGAATAAGGGAGTTTCCCGCAAAAAAAGGGCGAGTTGACAGCTATGGTGTGTTTTCCAAATGTTTCCATGAACTCTGGGCCATAATTTTAAAAATGTGAGGTGATCCTAGTAACATTTTTTTTGCACCAAACAAAGAAATCAACTAACTACCCCACCCCCCAAAAAAACACGTTGCTAGAACAAATGGCAAATAGTTATTTGGCTGGCTTGCCACCTATGGCCATTCCTGGACAGAATTGCTCTTGCAGCACAATGACGCATGTCTTTGTAGCCTCCTAGATAGACTACTGTAATGCACTCTACGCGGGGCTGCCCTTGAAGGTGGTCCAGTTTCTGCAGCTTGTGTAAAATGTGGCCAGCCATTTACTGAGGGACCATCGGACAATGGTCCTGGAGGAGTTGCCCCGACTGCCTGTTTCCTACCAGGCCAAATTCAAAGTGCTTCTGTTAGTTAGGGTTGCCGTATTTCAAAAAGTGAGGATCCAGACACAAAAGTTGTTGAGAAATATTGCCCCCCCCAAAAAAAAAAAATCAAAATCAACACTTCCAATATGGGTTGCAATGAATCCTGCCTATGTCTGGGAAACTCCAGAAGTGTGGCAGTCCTACTGTTTGTGTCTAAACCTCCAAACAACTTGGAAGTGAAATACTTACAAGAACCGCTGCTTCCCACAGCAACCTTCCCGTGAGCGAAGATGTCTGGTGGAGGCCCTCAAAGTTGTCCTAATGTTGCTATCTACTTCATCACAACCCATAAGAGGGTATTCTTGATTGTGCCACCCCATTTTAGATAGGCCCTCTCCTCTATGGTGGTGCGGACTTTGTTTTAGGACCAACAGCAGACATCTCTACTTGTGCAGGATTTTGCCAATGAGGTTTTCAAGTAATAATAATAATAATTTATTATTATTTATACCCCGCCCATCTGGCTGGGTTTCCCCAGCCACTCTGGGCGGCTTCCAACAGAACATTAAAATACAATAATCTATTAAACATTAAAAGCCTACCTAAACAGGGCTGCCTTCAGATGTCTTCTAAAGGTCTGGTAATTGTTGTTCTCTTTGACATCTGAAGGGCGGGTGCCACTACCGAGAAGGCCCTCTGCCTGGTTCCCTGTAACTTGGCTTCTCATAGTGAGGGAACCACCAGAAGGCCCTCGGCACTGGACCTCAGTATTTGATTTGTTTGTTTGTTTTTCTTCTCTTAATTTTGTTTTTTTTTAAAAACCCTCTGCTGATGCTTCAATTTGTCAAAATGTTTTATCGCATTCTAGTGTGCCCTGCCCTCACATCATTTATTCAATGAGGGGCAGGTCTGAAATAATTATAAATAAATAAATGATCAACCACATTAACTCTTACTATGTGATGAAAGCTAAACGTAGAGTTTAAAGAAGTATTAGATAGTCCTGGGCATTTTGTTCTCCCTCCTTCCCTCCCTCCTTCTCTCCCTCTGCTCCCTGTGCCATTTATAGAGCAAGACTGGTTCAGCTTAGCTCTGCTTAGAATTATTTACATTAAGGATATTCTTAGTTTTATTCTAAATTAGGGCATATGTTGGTGATAAAACAGAATGAGAGCTTTCCTCCACAAACTTAAACATAGAAAAGCAAAAGTTCATCCTCATAATGATCGTAGATTTGTTTCTTCCCTTGGCTGGTCTTTTTCTGCTAAGCTGAGCTAATGTTTAGCTTTTGAGAACGGGACTTATTAGCAACCCTAATTTTTTTCAAGACACACACACACACACACACACACACACACACACACAAAGGCAGGATATTTTTCGACAACAGACTCCCTTTTGCCAAACATCCCAACATTTGTCTCCAAGGGCTTTCAAAAGCAAGGAAAGAATGAAGAACGGAAACCATAAAGCATGCATTACTGCTATCATCTAATTACTGAATGAATAGAACAGTTGTTTTGTCTGACTGCACTAAGCCAGTTATCCACTGCTAGCTTCATTGAGGGAAAAAAGGGAATCCGCACAAATTATAGGGAAATTCAAGCACCAAAGGAATGTTTTGGTTCAGGGGTTTGCAGTAACTATTGCCTTTGCTTCCTGACCAAGTTTGCCTCTCTGCCATATGAACTCTGCTGTGTTGGGTCAGCTCGACGCTTTCCAAAAAAAGCCTGAGAAGAGGACAGACTTCCATGACATCTGTGTCCCATAAATAAATTAAAGTGATGTTCTCCAGTGCGAATTTGTTTCTTGGCAAGCTAGCCTGCAATCAGAGAAAGAAAAGCCTTTCATTCGTGGACTCCAGAACGAGGAAGAAAGCCTTTGTATGCGGATTCACCGGAGACCAAAATATTAAGAAGTGGAAGAGGAAAACCAAATGCTTAAACTCCCCTTAAGGGCCCATCACGAGGGCACTTCTGCTTGTAGAGTTCTATCCCTGCGATCTGGCTTCTCTTCGCTCTCTTTTTGTTCAAAACAATGCTTCTAGTCCTCATGGAAGTAGAGAAAAACCTGTAAAATGGAAAAGTACCAAGCGGCACACCCCGCAAACTTGCTTGCTCCGGATTCCTTTTAGGGTTCAGTTAATCACGAAAAATAGGGACCCAGGTGGCGCTGTGAGTTAAACCACAGAGCCTAAGGCTTGCTGATCAGAAGGTCGGCAGTTCGAATCCCTGCAACGGGGTGAGCTCCCGTTGCTCGGTCCCAGCTCCTGCCCACCTAGCAGTTCGAAAGCATGTCAAAGTGCAAGTAGATAAATAGGAACCACTCCGGCGGGAAGGTAAACGGCGTTTCTGTGCGCTGCTCTGGTTCGCCAGAAGCGGCTTTGTCATGCTGGCCACATGACCTGGAAGCTGTACGCCGGCTCTCGGCCAATAAAGCGAGATGAGCACCGCAACCCCAGAGTCGGATACGACTGGACCTAATGGTCAGGGGTCCCTTTACCTTTACCTTTAATCATGAAAATAGCATATACCTTGATGCGATTAACAAAACATAGGTTTTATTTTTGCAGCAAAACGTTTGGGTTTCCGCCTTCATCACCTGCTTTTTTAAAAAATAAAAGGGTGCTGTTGCCTCAGTGGTCATTATAGAGCTTTAAGGACAGAATGTTTTGAAGAATTTCATTTACTGAAGCTAAGTGATGTTGGTACTATCCTCCAGGTAGAGTCCATGCAGAGTTAAATTCTCTCTCTTTGCTAACATAGCAGTGTCAGTTGCCGTTATTGATATGTCTGACAGGCTGTGGTTCTCAGAATTAAAATGTTTAGCAGCTGGTTGCAGCTAGCAGCAGTGCTGTGACAGCAGAGGTGTCTGACTCTGCCGAATGGTAAGGTCAGCTCCTCTTGCAATTGTTTTTTGGGGTGGCAGAAAAAGACGCCAAGAGCTCCAGTCATAGGACTCCCATATCACACCTACAGTAGTTTAGCTCTTACCAGTAGGCAGCATACACATTTAAAGCACATGATGTCTCCCCAAGAGCCCCAGGAACTGTAATTTACCCCCTCACAGAGCTGCCATTCCCAGCACTCTTAAGCTACAGTTCCCAGAATCCTTTGGGGGGGAGTGTGCTAGGGCTGCCATATTTCAAGAGGTAAAAATCCAGACACAAAAAGTTGGTAAGCTTTTTTAGGGCAATCCCCCAATAGCCCCTCCACTGCCACCGAGCCAGAGCTGCCCACGCCAGAGCCTGGGTCACCTGTGCCAGAGCCTGAACCAGAGCGGGTCGGCACACACAGAGAAGTTTTTTTAAAACCCAAAATGCAGGACATTTGCCTTAAAATGTAAAATCTCTTCCCCCCCCAAGATGGGTATGTTGGACCCCCAAAAGAGGACATATCCGGGAATTTCTGGATGTATAGCAACCCTATGCAGCCTGAGACGCTGGGCCAGCCCTACCGTTAGACAGGGTGAAGCAGCCTGACTCGAATGATAGCTGTTGAGATATAAAAAGGTAAAAAATTTGGTTCATGATTTTGTCTCTTTTGGTACCACCTCAGGTACCACAATGTCTTGCACCCTCTCTGCTTACACAGCCTTGGGTAGTGTAAGAATGAAGCATATGCCTAGTTTTAATTCAGGGCGGGGGGAATGCATCTTAGTAACATTGTGATGAGGATGGAACAACTGCATCTATGATGTTGACATCCCGTGTACTTGAATATGATATGTCACCCACCCGGAAGCATTTGAGGTTGGGGCAGAAGAAGGGATTCAAGACAATCTCCATCCCTCTTCAGATCTGGGTTTCCTCTCTGCAGCCCTGACTAAAGCAATGTTTCTGAAATGGAGAGCAGGGATTCAGGTGAGACCAAAGTTAGTGCACTTTTGCATCTACCGGCAAGTGCAGGTTTTTAAAAATGCAAATGGCATGAACTGTGGAAACATCTGACAGGCTAACATCTGGAATGGAGAGAGAACTTACCCCTTCTCTCCCCTGCTGTGATACTGAAGGAAACTCTTCTCCTGAAATTGACATTTGCTTTGCAGGTAAATCCTCCACTGGCACCAATGGAGAATTTCCTCCCGACAGAAATAGTAGCTTCAGAGGAGATATGTTTTCCGACTGCTTAGGACTGAATCAGGAGATGAAGTGGTTAAATTTCCCTCTCCATGCCAGCTCTGGTCCCCTTATATAGCAAACCTTCCCCTTCAGATGATGCTGTTTGCATTACTTTTAAATCGGCACACTAAATGCAAATATGGAATTAACACATCTAGGTTGGCCCTTACGTTTATATGTCCTAGGAGTGAACTTTTTTGGATGCAAGGGTGAAATTGTGCCTGGAATCTTAATTTGGGGGGGGGGGGAGAACATGTATCGGACTCAACCATCAGAGGACCAGCTATAAAAGTGAGCAGCCAAGCAATGAATCAACACTATTATTCTATCGCCTCGTTTTAAAGGAGCTATGACATGTAGATGCATTTAGTTAAGGTGAAGAAAATTTAAGAGCTGGGCATTCAGTGAAGTAATCACAGCCAACCCTCCAAAAAAAATAAAATTTAATCATTTTAGTAAATCCTACACAGAGAAATTACTCAGGTCAGAGAGGTGCTCATGAGATACACAATCTTTCACCTCTAGATCACTATTAAAGGTCTAGATCAGGCATCCCCAAACTGCGGCCCTCCAGATGTTTTGGCCTACAACTCCCATGATCCCTAGCTGACAGGACCAGTGGTCAGGGATGATGGGAATTGTAGTCCAAAACATCTGGAGGTCCGAAGTTTGGGGATGCCTGGTCTAGATCAGCTGGGTATGACATCATCTGCAGTTTGACAGACAGCTCTTCTTCCCAGGCTGAGAGGAAAATGGTGACAACAGGTAATATTTACTGGGACAGAGTGACTTTTGCAGCTGTTGTTAAAGTTACAAAAGAACAAAGCACGGGACGGAGGAATTTCTGGAACAAAAATGAGATGTCAGCTCCGCCCAAGGCATGACGGATAACAGCAACAACCCCGCTCAATACATTTGTTCTTAAAGGGCATAAAAAAGTAGGCAGAGAGTAAAAGATCATTTGAGGGATCCTAAGAAGTATTATGACTGACTGTATGACCAAAGGGAAGATGAGCATCCCTTCCAGTAAAAGTATCTTGTTTGTCAAAAGTAGAACTTCCCTGTGCAGCAATTCTCTATCTGAGGTCAAGGTTTGACTTGGATTTGTTTGGTGAAAGGATCGTAAAAAGGTTGCATTTCCATAAGATCAGCCAAGACTGTCAGGTTTCATACACACAGTGTCTTTTTGAGGCTTTATTATTATTATTGTTGTTGTTGTTGTTGTTGTTGTTGTTGTTGTTGTTATTTTGGTAACCCATCTTCTTGTTTCTGTGCAAACCTTTTCAAGGAGTTTTGATGGGTAAATTGAAGCTTCCTTCAATGGGGTTCCTTTCCATTCTATTTTCGTTTCAAGAAATGATACTTTTGTAGACATTTTAGGTTCCATGTGAGGTGAAGGGGGTGGGGATGGACAAAATTCTCACACTGGAATGGCAATACAGAAAAGCCACTGGGGGAACAGGCCCTGAGGATGGCCGTCTTTGAGAAAAAGAACTTCAAAGGAAGGCTGCAAAATGAAACTGTTGAATTACAATGCATCAAGAGGTTCAGTGCTACAACTTGTGGATTGCAATGACACGACAGATTTTTATCACACTGCATTTTTTGATTGATTTATCAATGCCAGGATGTTTGTGTTATCAGCTACTTTTATTGTTTGCTTTTATGCGTAATTATCAAGGCTCTACCTTACTGCATTTCATTTCATAATGTTTAATAGACCCATAATGTTTAATAGACCCAGGTGGCGCTGTGGGTTAAACCACAGAGCCTAGGGCTTGCTGATCAGAAGGTCGTCGGTTCGAATCCCCGTGACGGGGTGAGCTCCCGTTGCTCGGTCCCAGCTCCTGCCAACCTAGCAGTTCGAAAGCATATCAAGTGCAAGTAGATAAATAAGTACCGCTCCGGTGGGAAGGTAAACGGCGTTTCCGTGCGCTGCTCTGGTTCACCAGAAGTGGCTTTGTCATGCTGGCCACATGACCTGGAAGCTGTATGCTGGCTCCCTCGGCCAATAAAGCGAGATGAGCGCCGCAACCCCAGAGTCGGACACGACTGGACCTAATGGTCAGGGGTCCCTTTACCTTTACCTTTATCAAGGCTCTACCTTACTGCATTTCATTTCATAATGTTTAATAGATTGTTGTATTTTAATGTTCTGTTGGAAGCCACCCAGAGTGGCTGGGGAAACCCAGCCAGATGGGCGGGGTATAAATAATAATAATAATAATAATAATAATAATAATAATAATAATAATTCCTTCTTACCTCACTGTTTACAATTTCCACCACTACCAGTCATGTACATCTGTACCTATTACTCAGACTAATACATTATTATTATTATTATTATTATTATTATTATTATTATTATTATTATTATTTTCTTACCAACCCATCAACCATAAGGTCTCAGGACAAGTTACAACAATGTAAAAATAAAGAAGTCCAGGGAGATCTTGAGATGAAGATGGAAATCGAAGAAGCATGAAAAACAAGAGACATTGTACTATAATCTTTCTTCTTCTTTGGCGATCACTTGTAGCCAAGCAAGATTGTCTTCCATAAAAATGGTCTTAACTGTGAGTCCGTAAGTGACTCTCACACAGACTGGCTACCAGTTGTGGAAAACAGGTAAAATATAAAGATATCTGAAATTAACAGTTGGTGTTGAAACCAACAAGAGGGGTAGCAATACTGGGCTTAATCTTGAGTATGGCCCATGACCCAGTGAGAGATGCAAATGTGGTTAGGTGTAAATAGGCGATTGCCAAAAAAACCCCAACAACCAACATTTGATTTCCAAAGAGGAAACTTGCCCAGAATGAGGAGACTGGTAAAAAGGATGTTGATAGGCACAGTCAAGAGGGCCAAATCAATGTCGGGTTTCCACAGGCATCAGATTGGCCACAGGGTATCCACAGGCATCAGATTGGCCACTGTGTGAACAGGATGCTATATGAGTCATTGGCCAAATTCAGCAGGCTTTTCTCATGCTCTTCTGTTCTAAAAGAATAGGATCCTGGGGAAAAATATGGGGAAGTGATTCACCAAAGGTCTATAACAGTGATGGCTAACCTTGACACTCCAGATGTTTTGGGACTACAACTCCCATCATCCCTGACCACTGATCCTGTTAGCTAGGGATGATGGGAGTTGTAGTTCCAAAACATCTGGAGTGTCAAGGTTAGCCATCACTGGTCTATAATATGTGTGATGGCCTGGGATTCAGACTCAGATGCTGAACCTGAGGGATCCCAGCCTGCACAGGATTCCCCGCCTCCAGAACCAGCAGAGCCGGGGCTAGGGCCTGAGTCTGAAGGGGCCTCACCTGTGCTGGATCCTCAGGTGCAGGCATCTGCTGAGTCTGCTCTGGCTCCTGCTGGGATGGAGGACCCATTGCCTGCAGGTGCTCCACTCCCAGCCCCGTCAGGGGAAGCTGAGGTTGCCTCTGGGTCCGGTAACCCTCCAGCCTCTCCTGAGCTGCAGAGGCGAAGGGAACTGAGTTCCCGCAGGAGGAGTGCTAGCCTCCAAGCCAGGAGAGGCAAGTTACCAGAGGATCGGGGCCTCCCTATGCCTCGGGGCAGATAAAAGCCAGCCAGCCCCAGCCCAAGTTGCAGGAGCAACACTGTTGCTGACCAGTTCCTGCCAGTGTGCCTGCTTGAAACCTGTCCTGCTTTCCTGCCTGAGCTCCTGACCCGCCCTGGTTCCCTGCTTGCCTACCTGTTCCTGACTTTGCCTGACTCCCTGCCCTGCACCCAGCTTCAGTGACTACGGACTGCCTTTATGTTGTACCTCTGACCACGGACCGGACTTGGACCTCACCTTTTGGGTAACCCACGGGACCAGCACAATATATTTAGGGATGCGGGTGGCGCTGTGGCCTAAACCACTGAGCCTCTTGAGCTTGCCAATCAGAAGGTCGGCGGTTAGAATCCCCGCAATGGGGCGAGCTCCTGTTGCTCTGTCCCAGCTCCTGCCAACCTAGCCGTTCAAAAGCATGCCAGTGCAACTAGATAAATAGGTACCGCTGCGGCAGGAATGTGAACGGTGTTTCTGTCTGCTCTGGCTTACGTCACGGTGTCCTATTGCGCCAGAAGCGGTTTAGTCATGCTGGCCACATGACCCGGAAAGCTGTCTGTGGGCAAACGCCTGAAAGTAAGATGAGCGCCACAACCCCACAGTCGCCTTTGACTGGACTTAACCGTCCAGGGGTCCTTAACCTTTTTACCTTTTTATAATAAATTTCTTGGTCTTTGAAGTTCCATAATATTCTTTGCTGGTTTGCTGCAAGAGGCAAACATGGCTACTTCTCTGGAAATGCTCACTTTTGTGTGATTTTCCTGAAAGCACAGCTGACGATGATGCTGTGGCAGAAAGCAGGGAAATTTTTATTCTCCCATGGCTCCCAGCATTTTTTAACTGGTCTTCAAAGCCACAAAGTTAGAGAACTACTGATCTATCCTATGATCGGCGTTAGAATGGCATTCATATAACCCTAGTTGTATTCTGCATGCGAACATACCACACCACCGAAAGAAGGTTGTATAATCAAGGATTACTTCAGCAAGTGAAAAGCAACTGAACTGGAAACGCAGCATGGAATCTCTTCAGAGATTCTGCCACTGCCAAACAAGGGTGAAGAAAGGAGTAGAGAGATACTGGAAATGAACCAGTAGATGATCTGATAGAAGAGACAGGAGGGTTTCGAATTCACAGATCAGTAGAACGCTTTCTGCAAGAAGAGCCAAGTATTTGGATTAGGCTGTCTCCACTTAAGCAGAGAGGTTGCCAACCTTTGAGGTTTGAGAACTGGCAAAGCCTGTTAGGCAGGCTTTTAAAGCTGGGAGGGAGGGAAGTGGAGAACTTTCACTTACTTAAATCATCTGTTATGCTCTTCCAACACTTAAATTAAGACAGAAGCTAAAGTCGTTCGGAAGCCGACAGATGATGATGATGATTTAATTTTATTTTTTTAAAAAGCAAAATCCATTGTATTCCACAACAAGTGGAAATAGCATTAAACAAACACACGTAGGATTATAAATTAAAAATTGTCCAGTAGCACCTTAGAGACCAACTAAGTTTGTTCTGGGTATTGTATAAGCTTTTGTGTGCATGCACACTTCTTCAGATACCTTAAAAATTGTCCAGTACCACCTTAGAGACCAACTAAGTTTGTTCTGGGTACACGAAAGCTTATACCCAGAACAAACTTAGTTGGTCTCTAAGGTGCTACTGGACAATTTATTTATTTATTTTGACTGCGTCAGACTAACATGGCTACCTACCTGAATTTAGGATTATGGCAACCATAAATAAAGCTCATTATTATATATAAAAGGGAAAGCGAAGCTTAGTGGAATGACACTTAAAAGCAAGAAAATAAAATGAAATGAATGGCTTTATTCCAAATGAAAGGGAAATTTAGGAAGAAAACATTTGGATGGTGGTGTTTATCCAAAACTTGGAAGGGAAAGCAATTTTTGGTGCAGAACAATCAATTGTGGAAGATCTCATTTTATTCCAGATTAATTAATCTAGAATAGATACTTCTTATGCTATCTCAACTCAGGGGATCGTGGAATAGGCAGATCCTCGAATACATCTGGGCTCGGCTGAGGCTATGGCAGCAGAAATCCCTCATCCTGTAATAGACATCAGATTATGCAACAGAAATTCCTGCTCCTCTCTCCTGCAGCCTCCCATCACCACCCTCAAAAACTGCTCCAGATGGTTTGGGGAACATCTGCAGATGATTTGCAGGGCACACAGGAAGAGGAGAGGAAGAGGGTGTACTGTTGTGTAAGTGGAACAAAACTCCTGCAGGCATTGGATACAACCCAATCTCATTGTGTTTAGATACCGGTAATGCCTGCATGTGGGGGGAAATCCATCTACTTGTTTACACTTCCAAAGGAACCTTCTTATACATTTTAGAGAGTTTGTTAGGTGTTAAATACCATCTATACATCATTTTCGGGACCCAGGTGGCGCTGTGGGTTAAACCACAGAGCCTAGGGCTTGCCAATCAGAAGGTCGGCGGTTCGAATCCCTGTGACGGGGTGAGCTCCCGTTGCTGGGTCCCAGCTCCTGCCCACCTAGCAGTTCGAAAGCACGTCAAAGTGCAAGTAGATAAATAGGAACCGCTCTGGCGGGAAGGTAAACGGTGTTTCTGTGCGCTGCTCTGGTTCGCCAGAAGCGGCTTAGTCATGCTGGCCACATGACCCGGAAGCTGTACGCCGGCTCTCGGCCAATAAAGTGAGATGAGCGCCGCAACCCCAGAGTTGGACACTCTGCTTATATTAAAAAGAAAAAGGAAAGAAACGTTTTAAAGAATCTGGTGCCTGTTTAATTGGGTGCCCTTCATTTTCTACACCCTACCCCAGAGATACACCCCACCAGCAAGAGTCTAGGGGCCGGGGACACCAAAAGACAGAAGGAAGATAATATGTGCAGCCCAGATATTTGCAACTGCCGCAGTCAACATAATCAAGTTCCAATAGACGCTTAACTTGAATAGTATAGACAGGAGGGATTTTCTTTTTTTTCTTTTGTTCTTTTTTTAAAAAAAAAACCTGTGTGTCTTTACTAACAATTCAGCACTGGCAAGAAGATGAGCAAAAGGTACCCACAAGGCATTTCCACTAATCTCTATGATCAAAGAGACGTAATGGGAGACTATCCCTCTAATTGCTTTCAGGAGTTTCAGGCTGCAGAGGATGTTATGTAGATTTCAGCTGTCCATCAAAGGAGAGCATTTAGAAGAGGGTTTTTATAGAGGGAGGGAGGGAGGGAGGGAAGGAAGGAAGGAAGGAAGGAAGGACGGACGGACAGATGGACAGTGTTTATAAAGCCTTATACCTTTTATGGCTCTGTGCTGAGAACACATTCACTGCAGAATGGCAGCTGCAAATGGCATAGATAGGGGGTGGGCAATCTTTGCCCATCCAGATGTTTCTGGAACACCCCTCATCCTTCTCTGACCATTGGCCATACTGACTGCAGCTGATGGGAGACCAACAACATGGGGGGGCAGGGGGCGCACAGGTGACATAGATTATCTTTCCCTCTCTGACTTTAAAGGTAAAGGTAAAGGGACCTCTGACCATTAGGTCCAGTCGCGGACGACTCTGGGGTTGTGGCGCTCATATCGCTTTATTGGCCGTTGCGGGGATTCGAACTGCTGACCTTCTGATCAGCAAGCCCTAGGATGCTACATTGACCACTCCCCCCAAAGGTCTTTCAGGCTAACTTCAGCACTTTCATACTAGGGTTTCCCCATGGAGTAGCCCACATTGTGTCCATTTGCTTTAGTTTTATGTTGGCATGACGCCATCATCCACAGGAAATCTGACATTTTAAAAGAGCAGGACAGCAGCTTCGCTGTCCCTAGCATAGCATGACTCTTCCGATATTTTTGAGACTCTTATTGGTCGTTTCCATCGCTGCTTCATAACTGCATGTTTCGCCTGGCTTGCCCCTAGCTTTGTGCATCCATTTCAGAGGAAAGTGAGGCTGGAATTTGTGTTGCCGTGCTATTGCATGCCTCTAGACCTGTATAGGATACCTGTTGACACAGATCATGCGCAAATCACTGAACAACAAGGCTGCAATCCTGCCTCTTGGGCAGAGATGCATGTTTCCAAGATAAGTTCGACCTGGAAATGTTTCCTGTGCAAAGGAGGGTGATTTGCATAGAGTGATTAAATCAGAAAATGTGCATTGGGGAATTTTATGATGCCCTTGAGAGCGATCTAATTTATCATGTTTGCTAAACTAGCATTTGGTAAACAAAGCTAAAAATGTTGAAACTGCTAAGCTTGCCCAAGACTGATTTCGCATTGGCATTCTTTCATGGCAACATAAGAAATGGATTTGGTTTTTTTTTACCCCATGTCACTGCTCTTGGTTCGCCAGAGGGTATAGCCCCAAACAACTCCTATCCGCATAAGGTGGCAGCTGAATCTTCATTGCTCCTCTATGGGGTTGTGGCTAAAACATGCTAAACACATGTTTAAAGGTAAAGGTAAAGGGACCTCTGACCATTAGGTCCAGTCGTGTCCGACTCTGGGGTTGCGGCGCTCATCTCGCTTTATTGGCCGAGAGCCGGCGTACAGCTTCCAGGTCATGTGGCCAGCATGACAAAGCCGCTTCTGGTGAACCAGAGCAGCACACGGAAATGCCGTTTACCTTCCCGCCAGAGCGGTACCTATTTATCTACTTGCACTTTGACGTGCTTTCGAACTGCTAGGTGGGCAGGAGCTGGGACTGAGCAATGGGAGCTCACCCTGTCGCAGGGATTCGAACCGCCGACCTTCTGATCAGCAAGCCCTAGGCTCTGTGGTTTAACCCACAGCGCCACCTGGGTCCCCTAACCACATGCTAAACACATCCACATGCTAAACACATCCACAGGATATTCTGGGGTCCTCTTGAACCTCACATAGAGCAGGGGTGGGAAGCTGATATTGGCCACATGGACTAGAAGCAGTTCTCCAGGGTTTCAGATGGGGGAATCTCTCCCAATTGAACCGGAATCAAAGCAACATCATTATTGTGTTCGTTTTTCACTTGCATTTCCAACCGGGATTGCCAACTCTCTCTTTTTTTTAATAAGGTCCTACTCCTGCTGCTTTGATGACAGCAATCAGCCTAATAATAATAAATTAAGGAGTCAGTTATTTTCCTGCCACGAACAGAAAATGAGGAGGAATTTGTCACTTTCTTCATTTCAGCATGTCAAGGTCACTTTTAAGGGCGCAGGAGCATGGCCAGTTAAAAAAGGTGGCAACCTGTCTTCTAACAAATTCCTCAAAGTCAAGTAAGCTAACAACCTTGTGGCTGGCTCTTATTAAATCACTGTTTAAGGATTGTAGCCTGCAACCCAGTTAAAGAAATTGTCCTGTGGATTACCCAGATGAGTCTTTATCAATGAAATCTGAATAAATTTGCATTGGGCTGAAACAATCCCTTTGAAGGGGGGGGGGAGACTTTCTTTGTGCTTAGATGGTTTGTGTATATATCACAGGCACCAGTAGCAACTTAAAAGAGGCACTTCCTGCCCTGTTAAAAATAGACAATGTACATACTTTTGTAAACCAAGAAAATATTTAATAAAAATTATATATAAATGGGGAATACCTCTTCTGAGATTTTGTCTCCCATCTACAGTTTTTATAAGTATTCATATATTTTATATTTAAAAATGTTTTGTCTGATTCCTCAGGTTTGGCTTTAAGGCAGTTGAAAGGAGGTCACATTGTTTAATTGATTAAAATTTTCAGTATTTATATGTATGTATATATCTTTATTGTCATTGTACAAGTACAACGAAATTGGATTTAAAGGTTTCATGTGCATGCACACTTCTTCAGATCTGAGGAATTCAGATTCTTCAGGTATCTGAAGAAGTGTGCATGCACACGAAAGCTCATACCAAGAACAAACTTAGTTGGTCTCTAAGGTGCTACTGGAAGGATTTTTTTTATTCTGTTTTGACTATGGCAGACCAACACGGCTACCTACCTGTAACTAGTATTTAAAGGGACAGTCATTTCCTCTTTGGGGTACAGTATCAATCCTATTTGGGATACAAGGTTTCTCTGGCTAGCTGTTACCATCAAGCCAGCAGGGGGAGTACAGCACACTCATTTTTTGTGGGTTCTCAAACTAAAGGAGCTATTTCTCATTGGTGGCCTTTATCCCCCTTCCAGACTGCAAGCTTAATGTCTGCATGAACTGTGGGCAAGAGAACTTCTTCCAGTCTCCATAAATATAAATAGCAAAATTAGTTTTATGCAACTGCTAGCACACTAAGATCCAACGACTTACACAAACAGCAGATTAACAGTATCCAGTGTTCGCTGGCTTTTTCTGACCCCTACGTCTCAAATAACAATCATTCCTCCCAATGCAACGGAAAAGGAAGGCTAGAGATTCAGGCAATGCGAAGGGTGCAGAGGAAGATTAGTAAGTATTTCTCATCCCTGAAATCTTTGTGGCTGGGCACTATGTGCAATGGCAGCAATCTGTGCCATCACCTAGCACTGAATATATTGAATTATAGAATTGTAGAGTTGGAAGGGATCCCAAGGGTCATCTAGTCCAACCCCCCGCAACGCATCCATGACAGATGGCCATCCAACATCCGCTTAAAAACCTCCAAGGAAGGTCCACAACCTCCCAAGGGAGACCGTTCCACCGTAGAACAGCTCTTACTATCAGAAAAAAAATCCTTATGTTTAGTCGGATTGTCCTTTCTCGTAACTTGATGTCATTGGTTCGAATCCTACCCTCCAAAGCAGGAGAAAACAAACATGCTCCCTCTTCCATGTGACAGCCCTTAAGATACCGGTATTTGAAGATCGCTACCATATCTTCTCTCAGTCACCACTTTTCCAGGCTAAACACATCCAGCTCCTTCAAGTGCTTTTTGTAAGGCTTGGTTTCCAAACCCTTGACCATCTTGGCTGCCCTTTTCTGCACACGTTCCAGCTTGTCAACATCCTTCTTAAACTGTGGTGCCCAGAATTGGACACAGTATTCCAGGCGTGGTCTGACCAATGCAGAACAGAGTGGTATTATTACTTCCCTTGATCTTTACACTATACTTCTGTCGACGCAGCCCAGAATAGTGTTAGCTTTTTCTGCTGCAGCATCACACTGTTGACTCATGTTAAGTTTGAGGATAAGAGGTTTGCAAATGTAGAGTAGGCCTACAATTTCACTTTATCTTATGCTAAGACCCAGCAGGCTCCATGGACTGCTACCGGTAGTTATAATCAAACCCAGGTGTCCAAACAAATTACCATGGGCCATTTTAAAACAGATTTCACTAGAATGTTTGGTGCGACACAGACAATACTCCCCCCCCCAAAAGTAAGTTCAGTCTTAGCATCACAGTACTAGGCATGTGAGTTAATTAATATATTGTTGTAAGAATATTCAAAGTCTTATATATATATATATAATAATTGTTCATAAGTGTGCCAAGCAAAACAAGGTCACATGTCTGAAGCAGCACAGGAAGACAGGCCTGTCTCCATTTTGTCTCCCAAACTGACAAACTGTTTCTCTGCAAGGAAGGAGGGGGGATTGTCTCAGGAAAATAAAGATAATCCTGGCTTCCTGATACCTGAGTGGCAGACAAAAGGGTGTGATTAACTTGGCTGGGAAACAGGGAAATGTAAATATCTCTTTTGTTTTACTTGATGGGGTTTTGGGTGGAGGGCAAGAGGAGGCATGGGGAGGGTCAAGGATGCTCAGATTACTGCTACCAGACCTCCCCTTTCATGATGTAACTGTGATGTATCTGGGAGGTGGTCCTGGGTTTCACCCCTTTTTGTGATGTATGTATGATGTATAGGGGGGTGGTCTTGAGCAGGAGGGGGGATTTCAAAAGTCTATATAGGAGCTGGCAGACCATTGTTGGGGGTTCCTCCTCCCTCCTCCATTTTGGGAGTGAGGGCCTCTGTTGCAACAGATATAATAAAATTTTGCTTCTCAATTTTTCTCTGGTTGGCCTCTGTAAATTGACTCCTACCGATGGAGAACCTGGGAAGGCTCTTGCGTACCCCATAAGGGAATAAGAGCAGATTTCTGTTTGTTTCAATATGCAGCAGAGTTTTTCTGCATATGCAAATAGTTCGTGGTCACCTCAATGACATGACTGACCATTCATCCTAATTCTTCTAGGGAGGATGGGGTTTGACCAAGGAGATTGGGTTCCCAAATCTCCAAATCTAAGTACAGTCACTATCTCTCTGCCTAGCAGGGCTGTTGTGAGAGCAAAATGGAATAACTTCATTTGTGACTCCTGAACACTATTTCTTTTTCTGTCTTAAGAAGTGGGGTCTGTCCTTTAAAGGTAAAGGTAAAGGGACCCCTGACCATTATGTCCAGTCGCGGACGACTCTGGGGTTGTGGCGCTCATCTCGCTTTATTGGCCGAGGGAGCCGGCGTACAGCTTCCGGGTCATGTGGCCAGCATGACAAAGCCATTTCTGGCAAACCAGAGCAGCACACAGAAACGCTGTTTACCTTTCCGTTGGAGCGGTACCTATTTATCTACTTGCACTTTGATGTGCTTTCGAACTGCTAAGTTGGCAGGAGCAGGGACCGGGCAACAGGAGCTCACCCGTAGCGGGGATTCGAACTGCCAACCTTCTGATTGGCAAGCCCTAGGCTCTATGGTTTAACCCACAGTGCCACCCGCGTCCTTTACTGGATGACAAATAAAATCTCTGATATAATATCATGGGGTGGAGAACCAGTAGTCCTCTGGGTGATACTGCCCTAAGACCATCCAATGAGCTACAGGGCTGAAATAGGATTTGAAGAACCCAGATCTCCCTGGTCATATGCCAACACTCTTTCCACTATTTTGCCTTCTTTAGAAGGGGCCTTTGCACCAAGTTTGATTCTGCTCAAGGTTTAGATTATTTACCTGACTTTGAGACCATGACAAATCATTGACCTTCTGACTGCTAGCACAGTTTGAGTCCTAAGTACCTGCCAACTTCCACACTTGAGGATTAAATTAGCTTTCACTTAACTTGGTAGGTAATGCTAATTTACAGTGTGTTTCTTTCCCCTTTATTAAGAAACTGCCGTATAGAACTATAAACAGCAAACAGTTCAACAGCAAAGTATCTTTGCATCATTTTTTAAAGTGCATTTTTAATTTTTTAAAAGAAGAGCTTTTACCATTCCTTTATTGCTCACAAATCATAATGCTTTTACTACAAGTACGGATCTATACATTAACCTCACCCTTCATTATTTCTATTTGTAACTAATGAAAGATTTGTATTATCAGCTGTCAGTCAGGCTTTCTGTGTTTTTTCCCATATTGGCAATACAGTGGTACCTCTGGTTAAGTACCGTACTTAATTCATTCTGGAGGTCCATTCTTAACCTGAAACTGTTTTTAACCTGATACTGTTCTTAACCTGAAACTGTTCTTAACCTGAAGCACCACTGTAGCTAATGGTGCCTCCAGCTGCCGCTGGGCCGCCAGAGCACAATTTCTGTTCTTATCCTGAAGCAAAGTTCTTAACCTGAAGCAAAGTTCTTAACCTGAAACATTATTTCTGGGTTAGCGGAGTTCTTAACCTGAAGCGTATGTAACCTGAAGCGTATGTAACCTGAGGTACCACTGTATTTATATGTGGCAAACACTTTCATGTTAAATGGACACTTGGAGGGTCCAGAACACACATGGCATGGGAGATCAGGAATCTAGTTTCGCAACTGCTTTTTTATTTCAGTTTAAGCATGCCAGAAGTGTTATTTCCCTATGCTAAATCATCCTGCTCCCCAAACTCCTATTAGCCAAGTAATAGAGGAAGCAGATACAAAATGTGTCTGTTGTGTTCTGAACTGCATAATAACAACGTCATCCATGATATTTTTGCAGAGAAGTTGGTAAAATGTGGACTCGACAAGGTAACTGTTAAGTGGATTTGTAGCTGGTTGACTGACCCAACCCAAAGGGCGCTCACTAATGGTTCCTCATCATCCTGAGGGGAAAGTGATGTGAGGTGCTTCAGAGTTCTGTTCTGGGCCTGTTGCTGTTCAACGTCTTCATAAATGACATGGACAAAGGATTTGAGGAGATGCTCACCAAATTTTCAGATGACGCCAAACTGGGATGGGTAGCCAATGCCACTGAAGGCAGAATTGGGATTCAAGATGGCCTTAACAGATTGGAGAACTGGGACAAATAGGGACAAATGTCAGGATCTACACTTAGGGCAGGAATAACCAGCTGCACAGATATAAGATGGGGCACACCTGGCTTGCCAATAGTACATATGAAAAGGATTGAGAGGTCTTAGTAGACCACAAGCTTAACACGAGTCAACAGTGTGATGCAGCAGCAAAAAAAGCTAATGCTATTCTAGACTGCATCAACAGAATTATAGTGTCCAGATCAAGGGAAGTAATAGACCTGCTCTGTTCTGTCTTGGTCAGACCACAGCTGGATTACTGTGTCCAGTTCTGGGCACCACAATTTAAGGAGGATATTGACAAGCTGGATGGTGTGCAGAGGACAACCAACATGCAGTTATTACGACAGCCAGTGAAGCATCATCATCATCATCATAAATTTTTATTTATACCCCACCCTCCCTGGCCAGGGCCGGGCTCAGGGCCGCTAACACCAAATATAAATTACAATAAATTGTAATAGAAAAAACAACAAACAAACAAACAAACAGTTAATTAAAATACAGCTGAAAATACAGCTTAAAATGCAGCCTCATTTTAGTAGTAGCCCATAAATCAAGACCATAAAGGGAGGAAACATCAAATATTCACCCAAGCCAGCTATCCATGCTGGTCCTACATGGACCAGCAAAAATGCCAAGGGAGAATTTATATACCAAATCCCATATAAGGGGTCAGAGTGATTCTAAGCCAAAGGCCAGCTCCATCTTGCAGGCCCTGCGGAAAGATGTCAAATCCCGCGGGGCCCTAGTCTCTTGTGACAGAGCGTTTCACCAAGTCGGGGCCAGTGCTGAAAAGGCGCTGGCCCTAGTTGAAACCAATCTAACCTCCTTGAGGCTCGGGACCTCCAAAGTGTTGTTATTTATGGACCTAAAGGTCCTCCGCAGGCTTACCAGAGGTGGTCCCAGATTGCTGAACGGGGAATAAGGAGATCCAAGCCGAGTTCCTCACTCATCCATCAAGTGCTCTGGGTGACACAGGGACCTAGGAAGCTACCTTATAGTGAGTCAGGCCATTGGGCTATCTCCAATCTCTCAGAAGACATTTCCAGCCTTACCAGTAGATACCATGGGTTGAATCCAGGACCTTCTGCATGCGAAGCAGCTGCTCCACCACTGAGCTATGTCCCTTCCCCAAATGATCTCAAGGAGAGCTAGAAAAGTCCAGAACCTGAGATCTTGGAGAGCCACTGCCAGTATTGGGCTAGATGTTCTAACACAGTACAACGTGCTTCATAAAGTAGGTTTCAACAGCCCCTGGCAAGTGAACAGAAGGTTGGCAGCACCGTGTGGCAGCCTATTCCCCATAGACAGACCCAGCAGTTTCTGTTGGGTGGAGATGCCTTTCACATCCGCCATGCTTGCTGTTCTATCTACAGCATAATAGCCTGAACAATGCAAGCCTGCAGAACTCCACAAATGCCTCTTTTATGGGCTCTTAAATCAAGGGACCAGACAAGTTCAACTCCTCTTTGGGGAATATGTGATCCTTCCCAAACAGGGAACTGTGGTCAATTTTCTTTGCAAACTACTCAGTGCACTTCCTGCGCTGTGTGGGAGACAGGAGATGAATTATGGACAACGCAGCAGCAGCAGCAAACGGAGACGTGAAGGAAGGCAGTAGATAAAAAGTCAGAGAAGGGGAAGCTGACCAGGACTAAAACATTTGAGAGAGAGCAAGAGGGAGAGAGATGTTCAACGGCTAAATCACCCAAACTGTTTTGCCAAACTATGACATGCCTGGTTTCCTGTGCTTAATTTTTTTTTAAGACTTAAAAAAAAATAGGGGGGGATTACCAGCTGTTCTTTGTATAGTCCAGGAAACAAGTTTGATTTATTGCTCGAAGGCTAGTTTTGAAGGGAGAGGGGGGCTTGCCTGTGGCAGCTACGGTACCAGAGAAGTCACTCGGGCCTGTCCACTTGAAGGGCTCAAAACCGCTTCCTGAACAGCCTCCTTCTACACTCATCACCTCTGACAGCTATTATTGACAACGGTTTGACTGGGGCCTGGGAGTATTTTAAAGCAGCAGGGGTCCGGCCGGAACAATCCAGCTGTCAATTACCTTTTCCCCTGTTGTGAAAAGGGGGCCCAGGACAATGCCGGAAAGCTCAGCGGGTGGGTGTGCTGTTCCAAGTATGTGCATTCAAAATTGACTAAATGGCGGTGCCTGCCTTCTCTCCTCCCCCCCCCCCGCCACCCCCAAACTGCCTGCTCTGATGAGGATGGCTGGAGCAGAAGGTGGAGGTGTCGCCATGGAAAGGTTCAGAAGTTCTGCTCAGGCAGAACTGGCTTGGCTTTTTATTAGCAACTTGTCGCTGCTCCCTTCCTTTCTTATGTTAGAGAGGATGGGGGGGGTAGGGATTATTTTCATCCTCCGTCTCTCCTTGCTCAAGCAGCCCTGACCACAGAGAACGCCCAAGCCGCAGTACCTATATTGTGTGTCTTTAAAAAAAAAACTTCCTGTGAACACTGATGACTTGCTGAGCGGCCTGTCCATCATACAGACCCCTTTGTCCATCAGTCACTTCCCATTTGAATTTGACTGACTGAGGAACCCTGAGTTATTTGTAAAGAACAACAAGGCTTTTCATTCATAATTTCAGGAAGGAGGGTAGGGTGGGGAAAGCGGGGTGCTAATGACCGGGCCTTGAATAACCGGGGGAATGTGGTTTATTCAAGGCAGGAAGATGCCCAACTGGCAAACCAACTGATTCCGAAGAGATGGGAGAGAGAAACAAGGGCAAACAATGGAATCAGGTTCACATCCCTATAGGAATCTTTTTTTTTCTTTTTTAGGTGTTGAAATGTGGAAGCAAGTGGAAGCAGGGCGAGGTGGCAAGCAGGAGGGATAATCTAACTTGTTATATTTAGTTGTGTTGAATTATTTTCTTACATTTATGACCCTCCTTCCTCCCTAGAACTGATGGCAGGGTACATGTAATTCCAAAGCAGTCATACATCCAGGCACTGACCAGACTCATACCTGCTTTTCTTTAGCAAGCGTAAGGTGGCCTCATGGTCTCAGTGTGTCTTTGGATATCCCAAAGTGTGCCATCAAGTTTCTGCAAAAGGACTGCCCTATATAAAGTCAGGGCAAGGAAGAGGAAAGGATTCTGCGTCTGCTGCTAGAAAAGTACTTTTTAAGCTAGATTGCAGGACACTCAATGGATCTTTATTTCCTGCCCATCAGATGAAGAGCTTTATCTGAAGCCAGAAGGGTTGAGATGAGAACATCAGAATATTCCTGCTGGATCAGGCCACAAGACCCATTGAGTCCAGCACCCTCTTCTCAGCACCCAACCAGATGCCTATGCCAAATCCACAAGCAACAGAAAAACTCAGATACATACTGATCTCTTCATTCTCAGACACTACATTTGAAAAACAGAGTTACATGATACTTCCAAATGCACTCTACAAATTAACATGAACTCAAAAACTAGCTGACGAAGACATCCATATTGAAACAGGGCCCTGTCCTGGTTGCTTTTCCTGAATAGACTCTTCACTCTGGCTTTACTTATAAAACGAACCTTTTGAATTTGAGGTTGTAATTTTGAATTTGAAGTTGTATTTTTCATTTGAAGCTACACATATTATTGTGAACTTGAAACTGTTTGTCTTATTTGAATTGACATTCTCTGCTTAAGACTGTAATTCTTAACAGAATACATACTTTTATTTAACTACAACTCGCGAGTAGGATTTATTCCTAGTATTGAAATTTCTGGCCAGAGCTCTTGGTGTGTATTTCTTTTCAGTATAAATCCACAAGCAAAACACAAGTGCAGCCAAGGGTGCCGACTTACCCCCTACATTGCGGAGGCGTATCACATGACATGTCATGTGATGCATCCCATCTCTCTCCCCCCCCCCAGTGTGCTCACGTGGGGTGGGGAATGGGGAGCGCAGAGCTGGGCTCCCCGCTAGGCCTTCTCTTGCCCGTGCAACATCAGCAGGGAGGTGGAGCTGGCCACAGGAGTTGGGGGGAGTCCAGCCCCCTCCTTTAAAAATTGGGGGGCTGGACACCCCTCAGCCCCCAACCACTTGGCACACCTGAGTGCAACAGCACTATTCCCATCTGGGACTCCCAGAAAATGGCATTCAGAGGCAGGAGGCGGGCAGGTGTGGAGGACTCCCTGGTCCTGAATGGGGTAACTGTGCCCCTGAAGGACCAGGTGCGCAGCCTGGGAGTCATTTTGGACTCACAGCTGTCCATGGAGGCGCAGGTTAATTCTGTATCCAGAACAGCTGTCTACCAGCTCCATCTGGTACGCAGGCTGAGACCCTACCTGCCTGCGGACTGTCTCGCCAGAGTGGTGCATGCTCTAGTTATCTCCCGCTTGGACTACTGCAATGCGCTCTACGTGGGGCTACCTTTGAAGGTGACCCGGAAACTGCAACTAATCCAGAATGCGGCAGCTAGACTGGTGACTGGGAGCGGCCGCCGAGACCACATAACACCGGTCTTGAAAGACCTACACTGGCTCCCAGTACGTTTCCGAGCACAATTCAAAGTGTTGGTGCTGACCTTTAAAGCCCTAAATGGCTTCGGTCCAGTATACCTGAAGGAGCGTCTCCACCCCCATCGGTCAGCCCGGACACTGAGGTCCAGTGCCGAGGGCCTTCTGGCGGTTCCCTCGCTGCGTGAAGCCAAGTTACAGGGAACCAGGCAGAGGGCCTTCTCGGTAGTGGCACCCGCCCTGTGGAACGCCCTCCCTTCAGATGTCAAAGAGAACAACAATTACCAGACCTTTAGAAGACATCTGAAGGCAGCCCTGTTTAGGGAGGCTTTTAATGTTTTATGGATTATTGTATTTTAATGCTTTGTTGAAAGCCGCCCAGAGTGGCTGGGGAAACCCAGCCAGATGGGCGGGGTATAAATAATAAATTATTATTATTATTATTATTATTATTATTATTATTATTATTATTATTCTGCTTTCAACAGTGAAGGTAGAACATAGTCAATCTGGCTAGTAACCATTGATGACCATATCCATGATTGCAGTGCCCATCAATGTCTCTTGTGGGAGAGAGTTCCGTAGTTTAACCATGCACCAGTGGCTGTTTTTTCAAGGGATACTCAAGGGCGTGCAGTACCGGCACCTCTTTTTTTGTTTTTGTTAAAAAGTGTAGCACTTACTGCAAAAACTTCATGGTGAATACTGACACCTATTTTTCTAGAAAAAAGCACTGACATGCATTATGTGAAGTGCTTTCCTTAGCCTATCCTGAATCTTCTAACATTTAGCTTCACCAGGTGGCCCCAGATTCTAATGTTCTGACAGAGGAAGAACAACTTATCCCTATCCACTTCCGCTGCATGTATATATAGCTCTCTCATGTAATCCCATGCTCACCTTTTTTCAAAACTAGACCGCTCCAGATGTTGTAACCTTTCCTCATAGAGGAGATGGGGAGGGAAACACCCTAAACCCTAGAAATTAATAAATGATAGGTTTTTTATTATTTGGGATGTGAAGGGAGAAATGCAAGCTGCAGAGGAATAATAATAATAATAATAATAATAATAATAATAATAATAATAATAATTTATTATTTGTACCCCGCCCATCTGGCTGGGTCCCCCCAGCCACTCTTGGCGGCTTCCAGCAAACATTAAAATACATTAACACATCACAGATTAAAAACTTCCCTGAACAGGGCTGCCTTCAGGTGTTTTCTAAATGTCATGTAGTTGTTTATCACTTTAACCTCTGATGGGAGGGCGTTCCACAAGGCGGGCGCCACTACCGAGAAGGCCCTCTGCCTGGTTCCCTGTAGCTTTGCTTCTCGCAGTGAGGGAACCGCCAGAAGGCCCTCGGCGCTGGATCTCAGTGTCCGGGCTGAACGATGGGGGTGGAGACGCTCCTTCAGGTATACAGGACCGAGGCCGTTTAGGGCTTTAAAGGTCAGCACCAACACTTTGAATTGTGCTCGGAAACGTACTGGGAGCCAATGTAGTTCTCTCAGGACCGGTGTTATGTGGTCCCGGCAGCCACTCCCAGTCACCAGTCTAGCTGCCGCATTCTGGATTAATTGCAGTTTCCGGGTCACCTTCAAAGGTAGCCCCACTTAAAGCGCATTGCAGAATTCCTGGGCTAGCCTATGTAAAATGACCTGGCCAGGCTAGGGCCATTAAGAAACAATACAGGGCCATTGAGAGCCATTGGCAATGCTAGAGGACTGTGCTGCCCCTTTGCCCTGAGGCGTGAACAGAGATTTGGAAGGTTGCCAGGGTAACTGGGTGTGAGGTGACAGAAAAAGAGTATTTAGTAGGGTGCTCTGGGAAGAAGGAAGAAGAAAAAGTGGGAGCCATCTTGGGCAGGCTGGCTGCAGGCTGGCTGGGAGACATGCCTTGGACCAGAGCTGTCTTTCCCATAGGGCTTAGTAGTGCATCGCGCCAGGGCACCAGCCTCTCAGGGGCGCCCCTGCGAGTGGGGAGCTGCACGGCTTTGCCGGCAGCCTCCCCTTTCCCTGCACATCTGCCAGCTGTGCCCCGCCAGCTGTATGGCTTGCGGGCGCACAGCTGCCCTCCCATGCCTCTGCGGAGATCGTTCTCCTCCTGCGGAGGCACAGCTTCCCTCCCATGCCTCTGTGGGGATTGCTCTCCCACAGTGGCATGGGGGAGAGCTGCGCCCCCCGATGGCTGGCAGTGCGCAGCTTTCCCCCCCCCCCCACACACACACGCACTATCCATGGTAATTTGAGGGCACTGGACAGATATTTGCACCCCGGCGCCGCATCTGCTAAAGATGGCCCTGCCTTGGACTCCAGGGCTGCACTGCTGTGGGGGACAAGCCCCCCTTGAAATGACCATGCTGCAATATCTGGATTCCTTCCATGCAAACTGAAGCTGTAAATAGGTGAATAAACCATGTTTCTTAAAGCTAGGGAAGTCTCGGCAGTGTCTCATTTCTCCAAAGGATAACAGACCCTCTGTCTGGGACCCCTTGGGCTCTTGGCACTGCCTTGATCAGTTTGGTTGCCCCTTTCTGAACTTTTTCCAACTTTACAATATCTATCTGTCTATATACCGGTATATATAGACAGAGATTAGTTTACAAAAATATGTGCATTTTCTCTTTTTTCCCAAGTTGCATTTTCTACAGATTAGTTTCATTTGTTGTGAGACATTAGTGTTACCGGTACATACAGTTAGGAAGAAAAGAGGGGGAAAGAGGGGGAGTGGAGAGTGGTATCAGCGAAAAGAAAAGAACTCACTCTGAAACTCACTTGCAGATGGTACCTAACACCACAGAAACTAGTGCTAATACGCCCAGGAACCTCACCAAAATGCTGGAGAGGATACACCTCCATAGGCACATACCTCCACATGTGGTAGGAATGTCCCCAAATCCAACTCTTCTGGACATCAATCATACAATATGCAAAATAACTAAGCAAGTATTAGAAATCACCCCAGAACTGACCCTACTAAACATCTTCCAAGATAATAATGCCCACTCGCATCATAAAGAGCTTGTAATATTCTTTTTGAGGCGAGGCAATTAGAACTGCTTGCAGTATTCCAAGTGTGGCTATTTTCAGTTCCCATCCTAGTGATTCCTGACCTGGAAGTGTTTAAAGGCAGGTTAGGTCAGGAAGAAGCAAAGCGATGCCTGGAGCATGGAATGAGTCATGTGGTCACCTGGGAGCCCTCATCCTTTCTCCTCTCTGTGGCCTCTAGTGGTTTGCTTCAAGTGACACCAGAACGCAGAACCTGTTTTGGAGCCCGGTTGATCCTGATAGTGTTCCAGATGGTGAGAGACGAATCAAAGACTGCCTGGCTGCTCTTTGAGACAACTGGGTGGATTTCTTGACAGAGATGATCTCCTAAGGCCTCTCTCAAAGAGCAAGTTGCTGTCAGAGATAATTAAGCCCTTTTCCTTCCTTAGGCGCATTATTATCTTCCCTTCTTCCTTTGGCTTCATTACCGCTCTTTCAAACGCTCAAACATGAAAAGAAGATGTCAATTAAAGGTTTATGTTTCTAAGGAAATACCAGGCATTAATGCTTGCCTCCCACTCACTAAACAACGTCCTGGATCAATATCTTTGCATTAAGCCATGAGACAATGTACAAAATGCTCAAGGGACGCAGCAGACAAGCCATGCAGCCATCCGCTTGCAGGGAATAAGTACTTTGAGGAAATGCAGGCAGCAGAAAGATAGCTATCTATTTGGACTACTCAGCTCTTAACCAGAAATGAAACAGACAAATTATACACCGCATTTCTTCCTCTCTCGCTCTTCCTCCTCAGCCCCCTCCTTATTTATAAAGCATGTTTAAGAATTTATTTCTGATTGCTCCTGTAGACATTCCTTGATTCACAGCCATGGGGGCAGCTTACAATTATGTAGTGAAATTGCTATAGGTCCTTGAATGGAGACATATCAAGAAGGGAGGATGAATTAGATGCCACAGAGAAGATGTTGGTCAACACCAGCAACAACTCTCCTCTCTCTCTATTAGTCTCTCTCTCTTTCTCTGATTTTATGTCTGATAAAAAGACATTTATGACATAGAAACAGTATGTTCCAATTTCTTTGCCCCCGTGATGTCATAGCTGCTGATGATGTCATGCTCGGGATGTTATACCAGGAACAGGTGGCACAACAGAGATATTTGAAGCACATGTCTTCTCCTAAAGAACCTTGGGAACTAGTTAAGGGTGCTGGGAATTTTCTGGGAACGTGCTGGCGTTCTGCTCCCTGGTTTCCCACTGGCATCTGGTTGGCCACTGTAAGAACAGGATACTGGACTAAATGGGCCATTAGACTATTATTATGTTCTTACAGTAATGTAGCTTTGCGAGCGGAAAACTACAGTTCCCAGGGTTCTTTGGAGGAAGCCATGTGCTTTAAACATATGGTATGGGTATGGCATAGTAATTTAGGCTTAGGGAGCTGGGTATGTTTAGCCTGGAGAAGAGAAGGTTAAGGGGTGATAAGATAGCCATGTTCAAATATATAAAAGGATGTCATATAGAGGAAAGAGAAAAGTTGTTTTCTGCTGCTCCTGAGAAGAGGACACGGAGCAATGGATTCAAACTACAAGAAAGAAGATTCCACCTAAACATTAGGAAGAACTTCCTGACAGTAAGAGCTGTTTGACAGTGGAATTTGCTGCCAAGGAGTGTGGTGGAGTCTCCTTCTTTGGAGGTGTTTAAGCAGAGGCTTGACAGCCACCTGTCAGGAATGCTTTGATGGTGTTTTCTGCTTGGCAGGGGGTTGGACTGGATGGCCCTTGTGGTCTCTTCCAACTCTATGATTCTATGATTCTATGAGTGGAGGAGGTGTTCTTACCTGCTTGGCCTAGAATTGCCTGGCAAAATGCCCAAACTGCATTCACAAGTAGCTGCAAAACAGCTTCCAAGTAGTGTTACACAACAAGGAGCAGTTGCGCTCCCTCCCTGGATCTCTGCTCCTCCTTCTCCCCCCACCCAGACTAGAAGCTTAGCTTCTGTTTTCAAGCCTTATCAATGGCTTCCCATTGCACTCCTGAACAGAGAAGGCGATGGGCAGCTCTTTCAGCCAGTTGTATCTTTATATGCAGGGAGAGAAGCCTATCTTTTCTCCTGTTCTGAAGTATTCCTTCGCTAACAGCACACAAAGCGGCTCAATTCACTGCTCCCTCTAGCGGGCACAAAGCCGTCAAACCCTTGCCATTCATAAAATTGCTGAATGAAAAAGAGATTCGCCATTGGGACAGTACACCTGGCTCTCTGGGCTGCTAACACTGCCATATGATTGGAAGATGTGACGTCTGTCACCTGCAGTGCTTTGGAGCCAGGTACCCCCTGCCCCATCCCCCAAAGGGGGCTGGAGCGTCCACAAAGGATTACATCATCTGAGATATTTACAAATGAACTGTCATTAAATTAAGGGATTTCTAGCAAGTGATCGAAGGAACCTGTATAGAAGTTGCTGGGGGGGGTTTAAAGTCAGGAATGTCTGTAACTCTAGAACAGAATGTTCCAATTAAGTAACTAGGAAAAATACAGAAATTGTAATTAAAGGGATCCACGTCATACTCTTGAGTAGACCCATTGAAATTAATGAACTTGAGCGCATTAATGAGGCTGCTCTATTACTCAGTGGTAATAGAGTAAAGCAATGTGTGATAGATGCTTTAGAGAAGTGAAATATCCCCTTTAATCTTATAGATTTTCATTAATTTGATCTATTCTAAGTTTTAAAAGGCTGCTTCGCACACAAACACACTATATTACTTGCTTTGCACTTGCAAATAATGGTTCACACACACATTCTGACACACCCAGCATTGGACTTTTGAAAGTCTTTTGAGTCTGAGGTCGCTGGGTGCTGGATCTGAAAATAGGAGACTTGCAAAATCTGCTTGCTAAACAGTCCTCTGCATCAGAGCCTACAGGGTAAGGAGAAGAACAACAGTATGAATGAACTGGGCTGCACAAACACCTCCAGAGAGACTTTGTCATTATTTAGCCTACAAGCCCAGCTCTTATTTGCAAAGCACAGTATTTGACTCAAACTCCAAATTTCTAGCAGCTGGGCTACTACTAATAGGTGCCGGCTCCCTGGGTGCCCGAGCACCCACAAAATTCCCTGGGTGCCCGAGCACCCACAAAATTCCCCATGAAGAGCCCGGGCACCCACAAATTTCGGTGTCAGGGCCATTCACTCTGCATGGCACCTATGGTCACTGGCCCTCCTCTGCATTTGCATATTATGTGAGTTTTATCACGCATATTTGTATTAGGCATGCAGCCCATTCCTATGTGTGTTACTCAGAAGTAGGTCCCATTGCATTAAATGGGGCTAACTCCCAGCCAATAGAAACAGGACGACATCCAAAATAGTACATACTCCACAACATGGATGTTGTGTTCTTGAGTGTTTACTCTTTGTCTTCTTAAAACAACAACAACAACACTGTGAAAGAGCTGTTGGATTTCGCATAGGTGTCCCTCTGCCTGGTCCTGTCGTCTTCTGCCCGAAGAGTGATGCCAACGTCACTCTGTCCATTCCACCTGCCAAATGGGCAGGCGAAAGTACAGCCAGCAGAACCCCCACAGCCTGCAAAAAACACCCAGAAATTGGGAGAGGGTGAGGAGCAGCTGAGCTAGCCCAGGATCTGGTAGGTCACAAACTGGCCCCATTGTCGCCAAATGTAATGGCAATGGGTCCAATTTTCTGTGCCAGCTCCTGGCTGGTGCTGCTATTTGTCTTCCACCTTCCACCTTGGCAGGGCTGCGGGTGTGGCAGTACCTCTGCTGCTCTGCAAAGCCTCCCTAGACAGCAGCTTGGGTTCAGATTGCACGGTAATATTCTATCAGCCAATGACATGCATTATCTTTACCTAATAGGCTCCAATGGGGAAAAGTCTGGTTGATTTCGAAAGCTTAGTATTAAATTACGCGTAGAAAGTGAGACTGGCTGGGAGCCTGTGCAGAGAGGGAGCCATATCAGATTATCATATCTTGGCTTATTGAGTCAATATATGCTTGCATCTTTTATTTTTGCAATTAAACCAGGAAGTCTCCCGTTCACCAGAGTTTCCTGTCTCATCTGATTTGAGCTGGGGAAATATAGTTACCAACTTCAGAACAAGTCAAGATCTCAAACCGACATTTAAGATCCTGACTTTGTGTCCAAAGCTGCTAACCACTGTTTCTTGGGCAGACAAAGTGAGAAACTATGGTTAATTACACACTTCCTGGTTTAGTTGCAGCTCACTGCAAAGGAGTTACCGGTACATGTGCAGGCAGAAGATATCTACACACACATATGAACTTAATATACTGAGATGATCATCTGAATGTGGTCATACTTCTCACTATGGACCGGTGTGCCTAACCACTGCCTTCCAGTTGTTACTGGGATTGCAATTACTTCCTGGCCCAGCTGGCATGGCCAATAGTCATGGAGGATGTGAGTTGTAGTTCAACATCTGGAGAGAAGGAAGTCAACCACTTCTGCTCCAGAAGTCTCCAAACACTTAACAGCGCAATCCGGGGCATGTTTACTTGGGACTTAATCCCTAGGAAATGTGGGTAGGATTGTAGCCAAATTAGGTCTTGGTGAATGAGTGTGAATTCCGTTGAGCAAAGTGGGACTTACTTCACCGTAAACAAGCCAAGAATGGGGCTGCCACTCCAAATCCGGACTCGGCTCTTTCCAGAGATCCCTGGTGAGATTTGTGGGAAGATAAAGTTTACTGCTGTCACCCACAAACAACGCATTTGGAATCAAAGTGATTTCGTCGCCTTCCCCAAGCGGATGAGAATATGAACCATGAAATATGTGAGCATTGTGGCTGCCTGTTTATTTTTTTTTAAACAGCTGTAGCCCTCGCAGTCACTGAACTGTCTTGAACGTTAAGGAAACAAGCGCAATTGCTTTCTGAATAATGCTGCCAGGTTGTTCCTTTTTTTCTCCTATCCACAGCAGTGGTACAATCGATTGAACTACCCCAAGATAAATGCCATCAGTGGTCAAAGTTCCTGGTAGAATTTATCCAGAGGACTGTCATCGTAGACGTCTTTGCATCATTTTTAAAAATAACACAGTGGACCCTCAACTTACGAATGTAATCCGTTCCGAATGGGCATTCGTAGATCAAAAAAATCGTAAGTCGAGTCCCCATAGGAATGCATTGGAAGAAAAATATCTGGAAAAATTCGTACGTCGAAAAAAACCGCATCTAAACTTCGTAAGTCGAGGAAACCGCATCTAAAACGGAAACGGTTTCCATTCAGAGGTCGAAAAAATTCGTAAGCGCACGGCCCCTTTTTTCACTCGTAACTCAAAAAATACGGAAGTCGGGTCATTCGTAAGTCGAGGGACCACTGTAATGATAATTTTGAAAATAATGAATGGACATTCAGTGAAGCAATGGATTCTAGTTTCTCCGACGCCAATGGCACCATTCTAGTCCTACCACCCACCAGATTCTCTCACCCATACCAAGAATGCATCAGCTTGTATTTCATTTGCAGGCTGCACCCCTAAGATATTCCTAAAACTGGGGCATATAAACCAATTCTAACTACCGGTACACTTACTCTGAAGTCAGTTTTCTCGATTCCACCCATGCAAGGAATTGTTCCTGAATGGGAGGCCCAATCCAGGACACTGTTCACACAACAGCAGGTCCCTTTGAGTTGAAAAGGGTTTTTTTACTTGGTCTGCCCGGATACCGTAGCTCAGTTGGGTATCCAACTGACGCTGATAAGACCAAGGCTGCAAGTTCCACCCCCATATTGGACAGCTGCAGATTCCTGCATTGCAGGACTAGATCAGGGATGGCCAGCTCCCAAGAGACTGCAATCTACTCACAGAGATAAAAACTGGTGGTGATCTACCCCCTTTTTGGGGGTTCAGGTCAGAATTGTTGAGCTTTTTTTAGGGGAGCCAAAGTTGCTGAGCTTCTTTGGGGGGAGCCCACTGATCTACCACAGAAGTCCAGTGATCTACCGGTAGATCGCAATCTACCTGTTGTATGTGCCTGGACTAGATGATCCACAGGGTCCCTTCCCACGCTATTATTCTACTTCACCATAAGCACCAAAATGGGCTGTCTTCCACGTGTAAACTCAGGGCAACAGGGCTCAACAAGGTTTTGAAGCCCATTTCCCGTTTTCTCAGCGCTACATTCTTACCCGCGCGCACTTTCCCTTTTCTATCCTGGATCATGTGTAACTTTCTTAAAGGCGTCCCATGAGCGTGCAAGGATTTCGGCCCAAATGGTTGCACGCCACAGTCTGAATGCTCCGGAAGGAGCATCTCGCTAATCCCATTTTTAACTGAAGGGGCGCGGGGGGGGGGGAGGAAAGAGAGAGAGACTTGGTAGAGAAAGCGATGCAAAGAACAGTGGGAGCCGGCCTGTTTCAGGCACGCCGTGTTCCGCTCCTCACGTACACTAACGTGGGGGAGGGCGACTCGGGCTGGGAGCTAACACTTGTACACAGCGTATCAATTGTGTTAATCCACCGAACAATGTGTCCTCCCCTTCCTACAAACACAGCGCCCTCTAAAATCTGCTAGGTGATTGGATTACCTTCTTTCTCAAAGGAGGGGATGGGTGGGAGCGGGGCAGGACGTCTAACATTAATGATGCAATTCTCAAACACGTGTTCTTTCGGGTCAGCCTTGTTGACTTTTGTCACGTCTACTTTGAGAGTAAGTTGGCCGAAGATTGCCAGCGACTCACTTTTCATTATTATTTAAGGGAAAGGAGAAAGCATTGGGGGTCGTGTGTGTGTGTTTTTTGGAGGGGGGTGTCTACTCGCGAGTAAACGCAGTATGAGAGGTGGCTGCCTTGGAGCTGCGATCCTAAATATTGTCATTTGCAATATCGATAAGATCCTAAGGGACAACCAAGTGAATGGTTCCAGGGTCGCGCGGCCCGATCCTGTTCATGTTACATTAAGAAGTAAATCCCATCCAGTTCAACGAGATTGATGCCCAGGTTACAGCGTGGAAAGGATCGCAGCCTTCCTAGAATCTCCCTTTACAAATTTACAGGGCTCCTACTACCCAGACCCACTCCCGAGTAAAACAACTCTTTTGCACTTTGGGATTTCAGCCTCGAAGAGACCTTCTGGAATTGCACTTCCCGGTAACATTTGCTCACGAGTAGTCTCCGGGGCAATCGACAGAAACACAGCCCGCAGAAAACCTTCCAAGCAGAAGACACATCTCGGAACCGCCAAGGGTCTGTCTGAACCTTCGGAGAGGAATAATCAGAGCCTACTCTAGAGTAAACGGCTGTAAATTCCGACACGGGGGTGGGAAAGAAAACCGCCCACAAATCTGACACGAGCTTTCTTGGAAGAGGCCATCTCCCTAAAGCCCGTGGAACAGGCATTGGATCAGCGCGGAATGCGACTTACTTCCGAGTAAGCGTGCGTGGGAGGGAAGGAAGGCGTGCGGGGGGTGGGGGGTGGAGGGCGCTCGAATCCCCGTCGATCATTTCTCTTTGTCCAAAATGTCACCGGCGACGTTTAAAACGCTTTCGGGTCACAGTCCCCTCCCTTCCTCCTTCCCTCCCTCCCCCCCCTTCCAGCTTGCACCGAGAGCGGAAATTATTGTGGAAATAATACCCCGATCCCCTGCAGTTTTCGGGGGGTGGGGTGTGTGCCTAGACTAGCCCCATCCGCGTATAACAAAAAATAGGGGGGGGGAGGAATCGAGGAGGGGAGAGAGAGAGAGAGAAAGAAAAAGGAACGAGAGAAAGAAAAAGGAAAGAAAGAAAAGCCGTTGGGTCGGCGAATTGGCTTCTCTTCTCCCTCCGTCCCTCCCCGAGCTGGTGTTGCCCTTTTGAATACCTCCTGGCGCGCTCTGCTAAAGGCGAGCTCCCAAGCGCTGGCAGGCGGAGAGGTGGGGAGGGTAAGTGAATGTAAGCCCAGGCGAGCCAATGAGGTAGGACCGGATACGATATATCCTCTGGGACAACAACTGCTCTGTTCCTCCTCAGATCCACATGACGCCATTTACTGCTGCTTTTGCGGAGAGATCACCCTGCCTCCTCCGGAAAGAAGAAAAAGAGGGGGGGGGAGGGAAGGAGGGAGGGAAGGAGGAGGAGGCGGAGGAGAGAGGGCGGAAAAACGCTGGAGCGCTGCAAGGACGGATCTCCAACCTGCCTTCCTGCAAACGCGCCACAGGCAGCAGCAACTGCAGCTCTCGAGCCCCGCTGACTTTTCCCTCCCCCCAAAAAGAAAAAAGAGGGGGGGAAAGACCTTGCTCTCCTCCTCCTCCCTGCACCTCCTCCTCCTCCTCCCAGTTTGCAACCAGCAAAAGCTGCCTTGGGAAGAAAACGCACGCGCTCACGTACAACACACATTTGCCCAGGAGAAGACGGGAGAGAGCTCGCCCAACCACTTTAAAAGAAGCAACAAGCCCTTAGCACCCCCACCAAAAAAAATTACAAAGCGAAATCAATACAGATTGCAACCGATCGGGACGCCCAAGCTGGAAGAACAGAGCGAAAACAACAACTCCTGGTCCACGGCAACCTTGGGATTTTATTCTGTTTTCTTCTGCTTCTCGCAAGGAGCCGCTCACTTTTATGTCGCTCGCCTGGGCTCCCCCTCGCCCTCCCCCTGGTGTATGATGTATTAAGCGAAAGTGACTTGGGATTGACGAATCGGCCTCTTGTTCATTGAGAAAAAAGAGAGAGAAGCAACAGCGACAAGGAAATCAACGTGTGTGATTGCAAAGGAAAAGGGGGAAGAGAGGAAGAGAGAAGCCCTCGCCCCGTCTGGAAAGAGGGACTTTTTAGACACACACACACACACACACACATTTGTGGTTTGTTTTCTTTGCTATTTATTATCAGCCCTCCCTGCGGAGAAGACAGAAGGAGGCAGCAACTTTGCTGTGGATTGTCTGCTTTTTCTTTTTGCTCGTTTCAATGATTCTCGCTCGCAACCTGGACTCGAAGTGAGTTTCTGGAACAGAAGAGCCGCTTCTGTTCTTCCCCCTCCTTTTATTTTCGTTTGGCTTCGGGGTTGCATTTTACTCGCCAACCTCAGGAAGAAGAAAATCCAGGGAGCGGGGTGGAGAGGAGAAGGGGTTGTGAGGAGGGGAGAGGGGAGGAGGGTTCATTGCAAAGCAAGCTTCTGCTTCTATATATGTATGTGTGCGCGTTTTAAAGTGACTTGTTTGCAAGGAAACAAATGCAACTTTCAGGCCGATTCCCTTGGTAGAAGTCCTGCGAGGGGGGTCTCTCTCCCCTCACCGGTTTTCTTCTCTCTTGTGCACAGCAAAGGGGCTGCAAAATATGGTGGGGGGGGGTGTGTGTTCGGGGAGATTGCCTTGGAAAAGTGTGTCTGCGTGTGTTGTTTGGGGGTTGAGATTTCTCGGGTGGGAGCAGATCGCGGAGTTCCTTCGCGCTTTGAAGGATTCCTGGCGCGTCCCTGCGCCTCGCGGATGACTTTGCAAGGGAGGAAACCCCTCGCCTCGCGCCATTGGGGGCGAGCGTTGTTTTGAAAGGGCGGAAATCTCCCCTCAGGTTGTTGAAGTGAAGCTATTCCTGCAGAGAAGCTCTGGCAGCAGCTCCTTCCCCCTCGAGTTTGTGCACGGCACGCCGCGGTGCCCAGCTTCGGAAACGTGCGTCCGAGTTCGGAACAGTTCAGCAGCTCCGTTGCTTGCAAAGAGAGCCTGTCAAAGGCTGGGTTGCAGGACAGGGGGAAAAAACACACGAAACAAACAAACAAAAACTTGGGTATTTTTTTTCTTTTTCGCAACTCCTTCCTCAGTTGCGCTGCAGCTTCTTAGATCCAAACTCACCTCGTACTGAGCCGCCCTCTTTTCAAACTTGTGCACTTGGAATGTGCAATTCGGAAGTGAGCGAACGTGTTTAAGTGTAATTCTGTTTTTTTGTTGCGAGTGGGAGGGATGGGTGGAATCTCCCACTTAACCGGATTGTCTTCTGAAGAGCTTTTATTATTATTATTTTTATATTTTTTTGACATCTGCTCTACCTTCTTTCTCTTCCCCCCTCCCTACCGCCCCGGGCCTTTTTATGGAGGGGGTGGGGGATATGCAGGAGATTGCTACCTTTGGGAAAAACTTAATTTGCCCCACCCCAATGCCTGCTACATAACATCGGCCCTATATATGGGAGGGAGGCATTCAAATGTGGGGTGCGAAGACGAAGGGGGTGTTCCAAACACCCCTGAGATAAAGCACCCTAAATATTATTTTTAAAAAATAAAATGGAAAGCTTGTGGGTGCTAAACTGTGAGAGACAGCAGCTTTTGCATGGGAGAAAAGGGTGGTTGTGCACGATATAAATTCTTCGTCGTTTATTCAAAAGCCACCCCCACCCGCCCCCCTGATTTGCTTAGCATTTCCCCCTTTACTAGTGAATGGACTTTGGCTTTTTAAAATCCGTGGGACAGTTGGCACAAACGTACAACACAGCAAATCCTGGCACAGAGGATTTTAAAATAAGACTTCAGCAATTGTTGCATTAGTTTAGAAAGTTGGGTGTTTCGTGGCTGGGGGGTGAGGGGGCTTTGTTGATAGTGTAGCTGGATCTGTCGACAGGGGAATGCGTTTCCCTCTGGGCAATAAAATTCCAGAGGCTGTTTGTGATTGGGGGGGGGGAGAGTTGAGAGTCCTGCTTTGTCATTCATGAGATGGGGATTTGCTTGAAATTTACGCAAATCGGACAAAACGCCCAGCAAGCGCTCCCTTGGGGGCAGACTTCCTGCCAGACCTGACTTCTTGGAAGCTGGAGCTGGTGGGATTTGATGGCATTTGGGCGGTGGGGGAGGGGATTGCGTGAGCAGGTGCCTCGGAAGGTGCTCTGGACGGAGCAGATATGCAAGTCACTTTACATAACTGAAGCAGGAAAGAGCCCTTCCCCATCTCCTGCTGGGAGGAGGAAGGGAAGATCCTGCCAGGCTCTCCTGATAAGGCAATCTTATTACAAGTCTCCGTCTCTCTTCACCCTCCTCCCCACCCCCCACCCCGCCCTGCATGTCTCCTGTTGATCTCCAGGTTGTCTGCCTTTCAGGGAGGTTCCTTTGAACACAGTATCAGGGCAGCCTAGAGGAAAATGAGCAGGTTCCTGGGATCCCACCTGCTAGGCGGATTGTTTTATGTATGCAAGGAAGAAGCCTGTAATAAGGGAGGAAGGAAGGAGGTGATGCCCCCTGGCTGGCGGGCGGGCAGGGAGGGAGGAAAACGTGAGACAGATCTTCCAGGACACATGGATTTGTGTGGATTGTGGCAGATTTTCAGCCGGCACTGTTTACTTGGAATTTAGTGGGACTTCCGTCCAGAGAGATAAGACTGCACGGGATTGCAGTCTTCACCTAAACTTTGTAGTATCTTGCACAGCAACCTAAATTTAGTAGTTCTTTTTTTTCTTTTTTAGGGAAAAAAAATCAGTTGCTATGAGGTCATTGCAATATACCTTGATTTTCACCCTGTAATTACTGCAGATTATTGGGTGGTTTTTATGTGCCGGCAAATCCAAGCCAGAATTTTAAGTACTCCTTAGAAGTAAGTCCCACGGAGTTTAATAGTGCTTGCTTGCAAGTATATATGCATAGGCTTTCGCTGATCTGATGCATGTTTAGTCAGAAACGAGCCCTGCGGATTTCAGTTGTGTAAGCAGCCGGTTCCTATACTTCTCTTTAACTTAAAACTAAGTTTCACACTGAATTCAGTGGAACGTATTTCCATGTATGCACCGGGGTGTAGTGTCACTGTAATGTGAGCAAGAGAATTCTTTTGTTGAACAACTGTTCCTCAGACGTTTTTTGCAAACTGAATCCTGCTCATTTGTGTGAGAGAGGTATTTAGCCCAGCTGTTTTATAGTTGGCAGTCCTGTCGCTCTCTGTCTATACTTTATCAAGATTCCATTGTAAGTAATGGTGGTTCAGGTAGTGCTGTTCAAGTTGAAGCAATATTGTCATAGGCTGTTCCTGGAACCATGTGGCTTGCAGATTGCACGCAGGATATTTGTGTATTGTAAGCCAAACCACTTTTTTTCCCTGGCAGTGCCCAGGAAGTGGATGGATTATCTCTGGGTGTTATGAATGCACAATGAAAACCCTTACAGTGCTCAGCATTGTAATCTTCAGGTGCTGGGGTTTAGGAATGCAAAGTTGTAGACAAATATTAAAAGTTCTGCAGAGAGGCACTTTGTATATGCTTTTGGCATTTGGGCCTGCACTTAAGACCAGCCTCAGACATGTTGTTGCTACTTTTCTCGGTGTCGTTGCAGAAAAACACATTTTCCCTTTTTTTGTATCATGTTTAAGCTCAATGTGGAAAGAGGACGTATTTGCTAAGCTTGCACGGGATAGAAAAATTACCACTCTGTCATTGGAAAGTTCTGTTTTGCTTGTTTAAAGTCTGCTACATATAGTGCAGGGGAAGTCCCACCCCTTCATATGGCTTAAGCCTGCAGCCCTGCATGTATTTATTGAGGAGTGGACTACAGTGAAGTTGGTTGCAATGACTTCTGTATAAACACACACTGGTTTTTGACTGCAAAAGTGTGTTACAATCTGTGACCTGAGAGGATTTGTCAAGAGTTTCAGACCCTTAAGGTGTCTAGATCCATAGAGAGAGATTCAGGCAGGGACATGTAAGGACTCCTTGCAGGCTTCCCCCCCCCTTTTTTTAGGTATACACCTAAATATGAAAACTGCAATGTGGTTGCTAACATATGCAAAGAACAGGTACATTTGTCAGAGTTGCCAGGATTGACTCTTTGGCTCTTCCTGTCAAGTGTACAATGGGGTGGAGGGCCTCAAGCTTCTACTGTGTAGTGTGTGAAGTTGTCCTACAATGAACATCAAGAAGTGACTAAGATGCAGGTTTCCTCGGGTTTCCAGAAGAAGAGGTCTTTGCCAATCCTTAATTAAAAAGCAGAACCCTGTAAAATGTAGAAAACAACTACCTTTCTCTTTTTAAAAAAATAAGTAAGATCCAATCTTAAAACTGGATTTAAAAATGCTCTCTAGAGCATTTAGGTTGGCAGCATCTCTTCTGCAAAGAAGGTCCATTCTCCTCAAGGGAGGACCATGCTGGAAACCAAAGCCTCTGATCACTTAAGACAGAGATGTAGATACCTGTGGCCTTCCAGGCATTGCTGAACTACAACTCTCATTATCCCTAACCATAGTCGCTGGGGCTGACATGAGTTGGAAACCCAACAGTATCGGTAGGGCCACAGGTTCCTTGCCTTTGCCTTGAAATCATAAAAGAGATTGCTTATTTCCACCGAATTGGTTGTCTCCAAGTCGTCTTCCACCAAGAAGACTTGGTGCCTTTGCTTCCAGGGACTAGCTGCTGTGAAGTGTGTCATATTGAGGGATTTTGCAAATACATAGCAACAAAACTCTAATCCTCTCTTCCTTTGCCCCCAGGATTTCAGATGTGTTCTAAGCTTCCTGGAGTGATCACTCTTCAGGGTACTGATGGAGACGAGAGCTCAGAATGGCAGTGGGTCACAGCCTTTGCTACAGAGTCAGCATGACAGCGGGAGGCAGTATGGAGAACCCGACCTAAGGGATGTCCTGGCGCAACAGGTTCACGTCTTGTCCTTGGACCAGATCAAGGCCATCCGAAATACAAACGAATACACGGAACCACCTACGGTGGCTCCGCGGCCCGGGGTGAAGCCAGCGCCGCGCCTGCCTCTCCAGCACAAGAGCGAACGGGCCAATGGATTGACTGATCACCTTAGCAGGGTCCAACACCCCCAGGTCCATGTCTCTTCCCGGTTACCACTGTCCCGTTCCATTAGTATGGTCAGCACCGGCTCGCGGGCCAGTACCCGGACCAGTACGAGTAGCAACTCATCAGAACAGAGACTCCTGGGGTCGTCTTTGGGGACAGTTGCGGACGGGATAGTCCGAGTGCAGCCCAAGTCCGAGCTGAAGCCCAGTGAACTCAAGCCCCCTAGCAAGGAAGATCTGCACCTGCACGCCTACAGGTGTGAGGACTGTGGCAAATGCAAGTGCAAGGAGTGTACTTACCCGCGGACTCTTCCCTCCTGTTGGATCTGTGACAAGCAGTGTCTTTGCTCGGCCCAGAACGTGGTCGACTATGGGACTTGCGTCTGCTGCGTCAAAGGCCTTTTCTACCACTGCTCCAACGACGACGAAGACAACTGCGCCGATAACCCTTGCTCCTGTAGCCAGTCCCATTGCTGCACTCGGTGGTCCACCATGGGCGCTGTGTCCCTCATTCTGCCTTGCCTGTGGTGTTACCTGCCGGCCAAGGGTTGCCTTAAGTTGTGCCAGGGCTGTTACGACCAGGTGAACAGGCCCGGCTGCCGCTGTAAGCACTCCAACACTGTTTGCTGCAAAGTGCCCAACGTGCCCCCCAGAAACTTCGAGAAGCTGACATAGCATCGCTCCCCGGGAGTTACGGCGAAATAATACGGATTATTCCTTTTTAACATCCTATGCAGCCAACTAAACGAGCTATAATTGTGGCACTGTGTCTTAGGAGGATTGAGTGGGGCGAGGGGTGCCCTGAGGTTTGCAGTGGCCCACTTTTCCTCTTGTGTGTTTGCATGGGCCAACTTCATGGATACCTGCTTGTTCGAGTCCACCTAATGGAGAGTAGAAGGGAGAGATGCTTGGCGGGACCTGACTATTGCATAAGCTAACGCAACTTGAGACACTCCTAGGCAATCTGTCGTGTTGTACATGTGTGGGTTCTCACTCCCCCCCCCCCAATGAATAGTACATTTGTAAATTAGGAAACTACTTCAACCCGCTCCAGATAATTTTCTGCCAGAGATGTGCTATATTTTTGTATATAGGATATTTTCAACTGTGAAAACACGAGTGTCATAGAAGACATGGCACAGGTCACAAAATATTATACTAATATGTTGTACATTCAAAAGAATGTGAATCAATCAGTATGTTTTAGATTGTATTTTGCCTTAAGGAAGCCCTTCATTTACAAGACTCTGATTCCCCCCTCCCCACTTTTTTTTGGATTTCTTGTATATTGTACAGTTACAGTAAAATTCAGTCTTTATTTTCTAATTTTTTTTCAACATATTGTTTAGTGTAAAGAATATTTATTTGAAGTTTTATTATTTTATAAAAAAAAGAAATATTTATTTTAAGAGGCATCTTACAAATTTCACCCCTTTTTATGAGGATGCCACAGTTGCTGCAAATAAGGGGTGAAAGATACATATGTTCCCTATAAAATAGAAAATATATTAACGTTTGAAATTAAACTGGGCTGCTTGTCATTTTTACCCCGCCCTGTCCTCTGGTCCTTTGGAATTGAACTATCTCTTATGAAAGGAAGGCATTTCTGAGTGCAAAAAATGAATAATGAAACCATTAAATAGGTTGAGATCTCTTCTGAAGGCTGTTGTTTGATAAGACATGGAATCCTTATATGATTGTAGATGGAAATACAGAGCTAGTAATGCAGGCATAGGCAAACTTGGCCCTCCAGATGTTTTGAGACATCATTCCATCATCCCTGACCACTGGTCCTGTTAGCTAGGGATGATGGGAGTTGTAGTCCCAAAACATCTGGAGGGCCGAGTTTGCCTATGCCTGAAGTAATGTATGCTGAAGAGAGACAGGAGAGTCTGCAGAAAGTGATGACCTGTTTTACAGAAGACCTTGGCTCAAACTTGATGTAATAGCACGTAAATTATAAATAATAATCTCCAAAACCATGCACATGGACCAAATCCAATGTGTGATATAGCATAAACCCAAATCAATCAATATACATACAATATGTCCCTACTAACACTCCAAATTATGTAAGAAAATTCATATATGGAGGTACAATATGAGGATGCAACAGTTTGATGCCGTCCATACAAGTTAATTGGGAGTTCCAAAAGATGATAAAGCTTAATCCGGCGATAAAGCAGTGTCGCACCAGTCCAAAACATAATATTTCAACATAGAATCGGAGCACTCGGAAGAACAAGGATATCCGGATTATTGTCCCTGTTCCGCCTTTATGGCTTCATCAGCAGAGTGAATACAGTAGAAGATAATATAATATACAAGCAGAGACCGTGCAGGTACTCTGAAGACTTCAGTATTTATCAGCCGGTTACGTTTGTTGTATGATTCATGCATAGCTGTACGTAACCAGGGTTTGCTGTTGTTGGATATTGTCAAACTTGATGTTGCCATACTCCTCAGTTGGCAGAGCACGAGACTCTTAATCTCAGGGCCATGGCTTTGAGCCCCACATGGTGCAAAATATTCCTGCATTGCAGGGGGTTGGACTAGATGATCCTCATGGCCCCTTCCAACTTTGATAATCCAGTGTCTGCCAATGACTCAGTATCATGCCCTCTAAAAGTCGCACTACAATTCCCATCAGGCCTTGCTGGCATGGTTAGGCATGATGGGAAATTTAGCCCAGCAACATCTCAAGGGCAGCCTGTTGGCTGTAGACAGGCTCCTATCACAAAAAGCAGTTGTCTGCCTTGTTCACCCTCCCCTTAACTTGTTTCCTAACATAACTTTATTGTTCATTTCCTCACCACCTGCCAGTTAACAACCACTTAGGGAATCGCAAGACTTGACATGGGTTTGGTGCACTAGATCTCTAGGGGACAGAAGTGGATAGCTCATTGTGTGGCCTTTGTTTTCAGCATAAATTTATTAATGCATCACTCTGGCCTGTGTAAGTGGCTCAATAAACGCTTGGTTAGGGGAAAGTGTGGACCAAAACACCCCCCAAAACCCTCAGAATGAAGAAGAGGCAGTCAAAGTCGATTAAGACTGTTAACGCCAAGAGTTTATGAGCAAAATAAATGTGCCACAGGGCATTAGAAATCTGATTGCAGTGAAGCTTACGCCAAGCAATTGAGTAGCATTGTGAAACAAAAATGGCTTGGTTGATTTGTCACTGGTGACTGTTAACCTCCACTAAGGTCAGTTTCCTTCTGCTGCCAAGTTTCCCATCGGAAGTCTAAAAAATGATTTACCTGTCTATTAACTTACCTTTTTCAGTTGTTGTCCTTCAAGTATGAGTGCCGCTTCCGTAGTTAAGAGAGAGGGCGTGAGCCAGCCACAAGTGTGTGCGCGCGCACTGCAGGAGAAAGGTCATTCTTGAGAAATCACAAAAGACTCGGCAGACAGGAGAAAGAGCTTTGGAGCAGCTCTGAATCCTCCCGAGCCTGAAGCAAAGTTAAATTAAGAGCACACGACTGATTCCAACAAAATTAACCCCTTGGAATTGATGGGCATGAGTTGCTGAGGTTACTTTCAATGGGTCTGTTCTGAGTAGCACTTGCTGGGCTACCCTAGTGAACTCAACTTTATCCAAGCACTCTGGGCAAAGCCATGGATTCCAAATAGGGCTGCCATACATCCGGGTTTTCCCAGACATATATAGGATTCGTCTGTCGGAAATAGCGGAAATGTCTCGGAAAATATGTCTGGGGAAACCCAGATGTATGGCAACCCATGCTCAAAAACTTGATTTTTCTTTTCTTTTTTGAGATTTTGAAAAAAAAAAAAGCTGAACAACTTTGCCTCCCCCCCTGCCCCGCCCCGCCCACAAAAAAGCTCAGCAACTTTTGTGTCCAGACTTTAACTTTTTGAAATATGGCAATCCTAAAATAGTCTAGAATTCTGGTTCTGACAGTGGCCGTCCTACTCTGCAAGCATCGGATGTGCAAAGAATCAGCTTTTGTTCCAAGAGGGTTTTGTTTTCTGCAAGTTAAACACAAGTGTATCGAATGTTTCTATCTCTCTTACTTTTTTTTTTACTTGCTCCAATTCAATACCCTTGTGTTACTGACTTCTCGAAGGTAATGATTGCTTTGGAAATTGTTGCTTGTATATGTTGGTCTCCGCTTTTAGCCTTAGCAGGGATGTTGCATGGGAGGGGGGGCCCGGGGCCCTGGTTGCACAATTTTTGAGTGGTGACCCCACACAAGTGACCCCAGCAAGGCCCAGCCTGGTGCTCCTCTGTCCGCCAAGGGTCGCGTTGGCCAGCCAGGCTCCTGCCTGCACGAGCTGGCAGGTTGTTCAGTGCAGTCCCACTTAGCTCTGGTGGGGGTGGGATCGCTCTGGTGGCATCAACGGTGAGGGCTGGGCTGACACCTCCCAACACCCACACCCCCAGTGTGCATGCTCCCCAGTGTCTGCGCCCACCCTGGGTGCCAGCAACTGATGCTATGTCGCTGAACGTTAGGACTATTTTATATGTTCCTTGCATATAATGTGCTCTGTAGAGAAGCGTGAAAGTCAGGTGTGGATCACATGTGATCTGAACACATGGCTATCTCTCACTGTACAGACAAGTGTAAGTGCTTGCAGATCCCCACAATGATTATGCCGTCTGTAGTGAAATAGGTTTGTGTCTGTTCCTCGCAGGTGGCGATCTACAGGTGCCTTTTCTGCTAATTTGTGCAGTGAATACATTTGGCCCCCAAAGGAACTTATTCTGACCACCCTTTAATTAGAATAACTTAGTACACGACCAGTGTTGGAAACTTGGATATATAAGCTAGGAGCCAAATGGCATCTTAGACCAAGGCTGCAGTCACCAAAACAGAATGTCTAGTTGCCTTGCAGGGTGTGTGTGTGGCAAGATGGCTTTAACAGTCTTGTTTTTCAAATGAGGGACTGACTGTGATTGATTCTCAGTTAAACCAGTGAGCCAGTGTGGTGTAGTGGTTAAGAGCGGTAGACTCGTAATCTGGGGAACCGGGTTCGCTTCCCCGCTCCTCCACATGCAGCTGCTGGGTGACCTTGGGCTAGTCACACTTCTCTGAAGTCTCTCAGCCCCACTCACCTCACAGAGTGTTTGTTGTGGGGGAGGAAGGGAAAGGAGAATGTTAGCCGCTTTGAGACTCCTTCGGGTAGTGATAAAGCGGGATATCAAATCCAAACTCCTCTTCTTAAACCTCTGGCTAGTTCAGATGACAAGTTTGAGCTAGGTTAACGTCTTGGAGAACTTAAAGAAGAAAAGTCCATTGATCCAGAGACGGTCCATATATCGATTGGCCTATTCCTACCTCTTTTTCTTAACAGTGACACAGACCATTCATAACATAAGAATATTCTTAACAACTGTGAGCAGGGCAGTGGGGTGGGGTAAGTGAAGACATACAACAATGAAGCAAAACGTCGTCCACCGCTCCTGCTCAGGCTGCGCAGAAGAAGCATTTTTGTTCCCGAAATGCATTCTGATTGTGCGGATAAAATATAGCTGATAGAATTCTACAGGGTGGGGTTCAGTAGGGTACAGCAGTTCAAAAGCACACCAGTGCAAGTAGATAAATAGGTACCGCTGTGGCGGGAAGGTAAATGACATTTCTGTGTGCTCTGGCTTACGTCATGGTGTCCCATTGCACCAGAAGCTGTTTAGTCATGCTGGCCACATGACCCGAAAAGCTGTCTATGGACAAACGCTGGCTCCCTTGGCCTGAAAGCGAGATGAGCGCTACAACCTCATAGTCGCCTTTGACTGGATTTAACCATCCAGGGGTCCTTAACCTTTACCTATAAGTTGAAGTTCTGAGCCTAGCTTGTGTTTTTCAAAAAATACATTACGAACCTGAACTCACAATGACAGAGTCCAATTAGGTCAGTTCGCTTTCTCTTTCTGCAAATGTGTCCATGGAATTCTTCCTGCCTTCTTGATATCACTGCTTGCCTAAATATTTGTGCAAACTGCAGCAGAGAGAAAGGCTTTATTCAGAGGGCAAAAAGGTGGAACCACAAAGTTGCTGTATGCTTTGGCCCCATGCATGGGCCCACTCCAAAGCCAGAGAATCCAAAATGAAATAAGGAGCAGGGAAGAGGGAGGCAGTGAATGTTCTATTCTGTAACAAAGGGAAAAGGTTTGCCCCTGGGCAGGCGGGCAGCGCAGCTTGGCCCCATGAACCCTCCATGCCTGAGAGCTGGGCTGGCTTGGCAGATTTGTTGATCCTCTATGTCCTGCCCCCGGTCCCAGCTGGTGTGTGCTCTCTTTCAACTCATTTGAACCAGGGAACCAGGCAGAGGGCCTTCTCGGTAGTGGCGCAGAGCAAGGCTGTTGGCAAAGGAAATGTTGTCGTGTCAAGTGGCACTTTATTACTCCATATTAAAATCTGGGTCAAAGGGAGGGTCAGCCGAATCCGTTCTCTTCATCCATATGAACATAATACCTTAAGCCACAAGAGTCCTGGAACCTTGCGGTTGAAACAGTCCCAGGAATATACCAGGGGGTTTGGCCGTAAATTATGCAGCATGGTGAATTCAGAGTGTTGAAAAAGTAAAATACTATATGTCGTTTTATTATTTCCCGGCTATTTTCCTAGTTGTCAAAGTTCTGTTGTCATGAAAAGTAACACTTGCAAAGAGTGCTTTGTTTGTACAGGCTTTGCCAGAAATAGCATTTTATATGAAGCCCCAGCATCAATGACATCGCTCTGATCTCAAGTGCTATTTTAAATTAAGGGTAGATTTTGAACAACTTATTTTTATTCACAGAATCTGTATTTTTAAATTAAGGGTAGATTTTAAAGCAACTTGTTTCATTCACAGAATCTGTGTTTTAAATTAGGCTGATGTGGAAAGGCAGTTTTAACAGTCACCCCATTCCCCAAACATGGAAAATGTGTGTGTTGAGAGAGAGGGGTGCAGCTTATTTATCTTACTCCACCCTGGTAAGTACATAAGAACGTAAGGAGAGTTTGCTGGATCATGCCAATGGCCCATCTAGTCTCAGAATATGCCTTGTACCAAGTCAGATCACAGATCTGATCCAGGTCAGCTTTGTCTACTGGAGCTGAGGGAACCTGTGACCCTTCAGGTGCTGTTGGACTACAATTCCCATCAGCTCCAGACTAAATGATCCCAAGGTCAGGGATGATGGAATGTGTAGTCCAGGAACATCTGAAGGGGCTCAAGTCCACCTACTCCTAGTCTACACTCAGTGGCGGAGCTTCATTCTCCGGCACCGGGGGCGGGGAGCAGGCGGGGGCGGGGCTGGCACACGTCCCAGGGGCGGGGGACACTGCCCAAAGGGGCGGGGCACACATACTGGGGGTGTGGCCTGCTGCCCACAGGGGCGTGGCACATGTTCTGGGGGCGTGACGCGCATTCTGGGGGCGGGGCGCGCAGCATGCAGGGTTGGGGTGCCCAGCGCGGGCAGGGGGACAGCCGCGATGGAACCCCCCTGGGATCGCGGCAATGGGGGCCGTGCGCTCCCATCGCCCCCACCTTCCTCCACCCCTGTCTACACTACATTGACTAGATGTGACTCTGCAATACTTCAGACAGTAGCTTTTTCTATCTCAGCTTGGAGATGTCCAGGGATCTGGGTTTGAATCTAGAACTTTTTTCCTATGACCTATGACCTTCCTAAACATTGCTTATTAGCAAATCTGTATCTGCTTTATTGCACTTGTAGTTTTTGAGTGGCGCTTTATTGCTCCATATAATTATTTAATGCCTGCTTTAATGCCTAAAATCCAGCTGAGAATTTATGAAGAAGCATACACAAAAAGTTTTTTCTCTAGAACAATCTTCCTTATCATGTAAGGCTGCATTTACAATAAAGGAATAAACATTCCATGCCTTTCCTAAGAAATCGCTGGCTGCTGAAGCATTGGTGACCTTTCCCTTCAATAGTACAGGAACGGCTTCATATGCCAACTTCATCATTCCCTTCATTTGGTGCAAGAGTTAATTTTCAGTAAAAATAAGACTCTGCATCTGCACACAGTGGCGTAGCAAGGGTGGGCCGTTGGGGGTGGAGCACCCCGGGTTCCACCCTGGAGGGGGGCGACACTTGGCGGGGGCCCCCCACGAGCCCCCAGCCCCCCACCGCCCGGTAAAGGAGCCTCACTTGGCGGCTCGTAAGGTCGCCGCGGGAGCAACAGCACAGACGGACTGCGCATGTGCGGCATACCGCACATGCGCAGTCCGTCCGTGCTGCTGTCACGTCCGGCAACCTTACGAGCTGCAACTCGTAAGGCTGCCATGAACAAACAGCATCACAAACAGGCCGCGGCACCCTAGTGCATTGCCATTCCTTGTGTTTCACAGGCACACTATCTTTAAATATACAGGCTCTGTTTGTGGCTATTTTTGGCTCACACACGTTGACATCCTCTGTGACTTTATCTAATCTTTTTGAACTGTCACGCATCCTGGTACCCATCACAGCATCTTGTGGCCATTATTTCCATATGTTGGTTACGCCCCGGGTATGAAGACGAAGCCTGGCGCATGCACTCCCTGTTTCTGTAGCTAGTGCAAACAATGAGTCAGTTTTTATCTTCTCTCCCCACAGATCACTATTTTCAACGGCCGTGTCCTCTTCTGCAAAGCTTACAGCTGCATTTAACTGAAAAGCTGAATTGTTGTATCACACTGTGGGATCGCCCATGTAAACAGTTCCCTCATGTCCTAGTTTCTTTTGGCTCTCATAGCGTCCATGTTGTTTCGAGTCTCTCAAAGCTCAGCTAGAGACGCAGAAACTGGCCCAGGGCAAAGTTCCCCAGGGGCCTCTTCCTCAATATGCAAAACTGAACACATTTTGGGGGAATCCATGATATTTGCAAATGTTCACGCACTCTTGAATTATATCCCTGCGATGTGGGGCCTAACGGATGGACCACAAACGTGGATCTTGTGAGGCTAAGTTGGACATGCAAACACCTGCCATCCACTATTCCATCCATCTCATTTAGATACATTTGGACTATGACCATTATATATTTAAGTGAGGGTTCTTATTGTTAATGTCAGCTGGAAATGTCCCCCCCCCACCTTTCTTTCTCTCATATTTGCAAAACAAAACAAAATAAACTGAACATCAATGAAGACAAATTGCTTATTGCAACTGGTACCTGACTTTTGATTTTTGTCCTCCTCTTCCCTCCTTGTTCCTTTTCTCTTTGTGTCATGAGTTGTTTGGTTTACTGTTTTGTTTGTTTTTAGATTGCAAGCCTGATTTCAACTTTTGAGGATCGTACTGCTGCGATTTATGCTTCATTGCATTGGTGTCTTTTATTAACTGTGCTGCTTTTATTTACAATACTGTCAGGGATCTGCCCGCCCCTGCCAGTCCAGCTCTGAGTGTTTATAGAGAGCCGCAACCTGTGTTAACAACAGATTCATCTTCGAGTGAATCTGGCAGTCCCGTCTCGGGGGAGGAGCAGTTAGTGACTGGGAGCCAGGGAGATAGTGGGAGACCTGGCACCACCCAGCAGACTCACTCGGAGGGGGAAGCGTCAGTTCCGGCGCGTATATCACGTAGGAGGAGAAGGCGGCAATTTAGGATGCCAAAACTTTGGTGTTGGCGCCAAAACAGGAGGGAGGCACTTCTGGATTCTGCTAGTGACTGAGCAGACATGATCAGGCTGAGCTCTGCACTGTAAATAGTTTGGCACCGAATAAAAAGACTTAAAGACAAATGGCTTTGGCATTTCTATTGAACAACCGATAAGAGAACATGACAAATACTTTGGGCAATCTGTTTATCATCATTTCTTCCCAGGTTTCTAAGATATGTTATTGTTTTCTTGGGAGAAGGTTCGACCAAACATTTTCTTTTGGTAGCAATGATTTTCAACTAAGCTTTGCATAGTGCGGTCGCTCCTGTCGTGAAAATTTGAAATCAGCACAGCAGTGTAACCCCACCCCCACCCCCTGCTCTGCACACACAATTTTCCATTCTGTAAGCACTGAGGGAATCCCTAGGAAAAAAAATATCACATTTCAAATGAATGTGCTTCACTTCTGATTTCAGATATGCTTTAGGCAAATGCTTTGCATTGCCTGATGGTCTGTTGAAGATGACAGGAATTTCCTCTGCTTAACTCTTTCATCACCTCATGGCGTACAGGATTTAGAAGACAAATCAAATCAAAAGCTTTGCTTTTAGACATCGTAAGCGATACCTCCACCCCAGCCAGGACAATGTGAGTCAATTTAGAGAAAGAGACAAAATGTCTAGGAAGTGAGAAGTACACAAGCCCATATGAGGGGAACCAATATTCTCAAAACAAATCAGTTGTTGGTGCGTGTTGGTGTTTTATAAAGGATCATTCAAATGGCAATGCTTCTTAAAGGTAAAGGACCCCTGACAGTTAAGTCCAGTCGCAGACGACTCTGGGGTTGCAGCGCTCATCTCACTTTACAGGCCGAGGGAACTGGCATTTGTCCGCAGGGAGTTTTTCTAGGTCATGTGGCCAGCATGACTAAGCATGCTGTGTTCTGGGGCAACACAGCGGTGTTCTGGCACAATGGAACACCTAAACCAGAGCAGTGCACGGAAATGCCGTTTACCTTCCCGCAGAAGCAGTAATTATTTATCTACTTTCACTTTTTGCCATGCTTTTGAACTGCTAGGTTGGCAGAAGCTGGGACTGAGCAACGGGAGCTCACCCCATTGCTGGGATTTGAACCGCCGACCTTCTGATCAGCAAGCCCAAGAGGCTCAGTGGTTTAGACCACAGCGCCACCGAAGCCAAAAGGTTGGGGAGTATGATGGATTGGATTGGGGGGATGGACGGGCAGGTGCCAGGGACTGGGCAGAGGAGGAGGAATGGTGGAGAACGCCTCTCCATCCTGACCCTTCCAGGGAGGAGGAAGAGGAAGGCAGTATAGATTTACAACAGTGGTTTGCGGTAATGGGGGCGGGGGAAGAGCTGGCTGACATGTTGTCACTAGAAAGCATTCCAGACCCACCATCTCCCAGAACCTGGCGAGCCTTGAAAGTAGGAGAGCAAAGAGCTTGAAGATAGAGGGCACGTAGCAGCACCCGTAGTGGAGATGATGACGAGTGAGGAAGTGGGAGATACAGGGAGTGGAGATTCACTCGGGACAACGCCATTATCCAAGAGGTTGGGTTCTTTAGCCTCTCTCTGTAAGTTTCACAGAGTGTCACAGAGCATGCTGTCATCACATGTGTATTTGTGTGAACACACTTCCAAGGCAATACTATCATCAGCTCTACAATTAAAAAACAACCAACCAAAACTTCCATTTGTCAACTCTGATGTTGCAGAAGTGTTTCAGAAACAGAATTTAATGTCTGCATTATGAACAATAGCTGAAGCCAGGAATGTAAGCTACTTACCTACCCAAGGTATCACATTCTTTTTTCATATTTCCTTTTTTCAGTTTCATATTTTATTTCAGTGCTATGCAAAAAAATATTATTTCCCCATCTCTTTTCATTAGAAGTTGAAAGGAAAATTTGCTATGATTCATATTGTGCTGTTTTAAATCATGATCCTTTGCGCCTGAAGCTTTAATCTGCAAACAGAAAGCAAAAAAGGAAAGTCCTCTTTGCTGCTACCACATCCTTGACAATACTAAGAAAGATAAAGCCCTGTGAATTGCTGTACTTCTGAGAAACCAAAGAGGTGTATGTGTTTCTCTTCAGTTAGTGAATATTCTGAAGAGCAGGAAAATTTGGGACAAATCTTAAAGCTTACTTTGAGTGATGATGGGGCGTTGATCACCTTTCAAGGGTTCAGTCCTGAATGCTTATTAATAGGGAGAAAGTAACCTTGAAATCAGGGGACGGGGGTGGAACTGTGGTCTAAACCACAGAGCCTAGGGCTTGCCGATCAGAAGGTCGGTGGTTCGAATCCCCGCGACGGGGTGAACTCCCGTTGCTCAGTCCCAGCTCCTGCCCACCTAGCAGTTCAAAAGCACGTCAAAGTGCAAGTAGATAAATAGGAACCGCTCTGGCAGGAAGGTAAACGGCATTGCTGTGCACTGCTCTGGTTCGCCAGAAGCAGCTTAGTCATGCTGGCCACATGACATGGAAGCTGTCTGCGGAGAAACGCCAGCTCCCTCAGCCTATAGAGTGAGATGAGCGCCACAACCCCAGAGTCATCCATGACTGGACCTAATGGTCAGGGGTACCTTTACCTTTACCTTTTTAACCTTGAAATCAGCGGGAGTAACTTCATATGGCAGGGATAAGGAACGTGTGTGACCCTCTAGATTTTGTTGGACTATGACTTCCATCAGGCCCAGCCAGTGGGTCAACGGTCCAACTGCCAGTGTTTGGAATGGTCCTTAAGTCCAATGGTCAATCATCCAAATGGCCAATGATCACATACCCTCCAATCTTTCTCTCTGATGAAAATAGACATGTCCTGTTCAACAACAGCAACAACAATTTTATTGTTTATGCTGGTGGGGAGAATAGGGAAATTCCAGGATCAAATCAGAAGCTGGGATGGTTTTCATAATTCTAGGACTGCCCCTTGAAAATAGGGACACTTGGAGGGTATGTAATTACCTTTGGTGTATATCATTTTGAGACAGTGGTTTAGAAGGCAATTAATAAATCTATGATAATATAATAATACTAGGTGACCGGGCCACGCCTTGCTGTGGCTGATTTGGTGAAATGCAAATGTAGGATACAGTATGAAAGAGAAAGCGTGTGTTTACTTACACCTTATCTCGTTGAAGTTCAGTCTATGTGTTCTCTGTTTGCCCCTCCCATTTTTGTCTTCGTTTCTACAACTGTTTATTGTGCTGTGCTGTTTAACGTCCACTGGAGGGCGCTATTTTTTTCGCAGAAAATCACATTTTTACCTGGGAAAGGTGTGGTATTTGTGCAATGTAAGTACTTATGATCACTCCCATATGGGCATGGAACGTTGTGTCCAAATTTGAATGGAATCGATCAAGGGGTTATGGAGAAAGGCGATTGTTAACAAACATCCAACTTGAACAATTTTATATATATAGATTTGCATCAATTGCTCCACCCACTCCCCCCTCGGACTCCACCCAATAATGGAATCAAGTGATTGGAAAGTTCCCAGAAGAGAATATGACCCTTGAGCTGAAAAAAGATTTCCCACCCATGATTGTGTAGGCTCACACTCCATTTGGTTATATGTTTATCAGGACTGAAACTTCTGCATCTCTGAATGCCTTGAAATAATAAAGGAGAGAGGGAGCTCAGGTAGCGCATAACTCTGGTATGCAGGTGGCTGATAGGGAATCCATTAGGATTGCAAAGCATGCAGCTACAGGTCCTCTTTTGGGAAGAGCTCAGAGATCCCACCTCTCTCATACATGTTTAAATTTTGCCCTGGGAGAAAATATCCGCCCACGCCAAAAGGGGAAGCCAACTTGCCTTCCCGTTCCAAACACATTATAGATATCTGCCAAACATCATTTGCAATTCTTTCTGTCGAAAGGGGAAAGCTACGTGGAAGCAGCGCCCTTGCAATAAACTCGTTCCAAACATTTCCTGATTAATTCCAGATCCTTTCCAATTATGCGCTGCTCCCAAATAAGGCTCACGTTGCACGTCTCCGTGGGACTTCCATCATGGCTTGTATGATAGGGCGTGAGCCTTTGAGCTTTTTGTAAACAGGGCTCTCAATCATTTAAAGGGGAGCAGAGTTTGACACACCAATTGCAGTGCCTACTTCCTATATGCGGGTGAATGTTGGAGACTCTTTATGTCAGCTCCTGAGGAAAATCACCTACAGACATGAAGAGAAAATATTATCCTAGGCCAGTGTTACCCAAACTTGGGTCTCCAGCTGTTTTTGGACTACAATTCCTATCATCCCTGACCACTGGTCCTGCTAGCTCAGACCCTCCAAGTATCCTTATTTTCCAGGGACGTCCCTGATTTAGAGAAGCTGTCCCGGTTTCTGATTTGATCCCGGAATGTCCCACTTTTCCTTAGGACAGTGATGGCTAACCTTGACACCCCAGATGTTTTGGAACTACAATTCCCATCATCCCTAGCTAACAGGATCAGTGGTCGGGATGATGGGAGTTGTAGTCCCAAAACATCTGGAGTGTCAAGGTTAGCCATCACTGCCTTAGGACATCCCTATTTTCATCAGAGAAATGTTGGAGGGTATGGAGTTATCCAACCTCCAAGCTATCTGAAGGCAATCCGGTATAGGGAAGGTTTTTTTTTAAAATGTTTAATGCTTTTTAAATGTTTTTATATATGTTGGAAGCTGCCCAGAGTGGCTGGGGAAACTCAGTAAGATGTGTGGGGTATAATTAGTAAACTTATCAATATGGAATGGGGCATCCCTATTTTCATCGGAGAAATGTTGGAGGGTATGCTAGCTAGGGATGATGGGAGCTGTAGTCCAGAAACAGATGGAGACCCAAGTTTGGAAAACACTGTCCTAAGCATTTGTCAAGGAGTAGAATTTGTAGTCATAACAGGGAGACTGCAGCAGGGGCGGAGCAAGGGTGGGGCGCTGGGGGCAGGCCGCCCTGGGTTCCACCCTGGAGGGGGCGACACTCTGGGTGCCCCCCCCCATGAAGCCCAAGCCTCGCCCCACCGCCTGGCACCCCGTCCGTGCGGTGGCTGCTCGCACGGCAACTCGTAAGGCTGCCACGCACGAAAAGCAGCATGGACGGGGCAGCCTTGCGCATGAATTGCCACTCGGGAAAAGCAGCATGGACGGGGCAGCCTTATGCGCGCTGTTCGCACGTGGCAGCCTTAAGAGTTGCTGCTCGCTCGGCGGCTTGTAAGGTTGCCGCGGGAGCAGCAGCACCAGCATGGATGGAATGTGCATGTGTGGCCATCCCGCACATGCACCGTTCGGCTTGATGCGTGCGTCATTATGTCATGATCCAGTGAGAGCCAGTGTGGTGTAGTGGTTAAGAGCAGTAGACTCGTAATCTGGGGGACCGGGTTCGAGTCTTCACTCCTCCACATGCAGCTGCTGGGTGACCATGGGCTAGTCACACTTCTTTGAAGTCTCTCAGCCCCACTCACCTCACAGAGTGTTTGTTGTGGGGGAGGAAGGGAAAGGAGAGTGTTAGCCGCTTTGAGACTCCTTCGGGTAGTGATAAAGTGTGGTATCAAATCCAAACTACTCTTCTTCTTTTTCTTCTTCATGATGCATGTGTCATGCGTCGTGACATCACGACTCATGACGCATGCGTCAGGACGCATACACGCTGCAGAGCGACGCCCCACTCCGGGGGGGGGGGGGGGCTCCGCATTTGCTGCCCCAGGCAGCCAAGCGGCTCCGTTCGCCACTGGCGGCAGGGCTTCTGTGGGAGAACCTTCAACTGCTCTTGGAGAAACAGTCATTTTTTCTAAGGCTAGTTTATACGTACAGGATTTCTCCATTGGGAGGCAGAGGGAAGACGAAAGGAGGTGACCTGCAGCTAAACCAAAGGTAGGCCGCAGATTATGGAGGTGGCTGGTCAAAGCATATGTGCAAGGAGTGTGTGGATTGGGGAAATTTTGAGATTACATTCTTTGCAAAGGCACATACTTGGCATACAGCTGTTCTAGATAAATGAGAGACTGGTACATTCTGAGAGCAGACCTATTTGCTGTGGAAAAGCCAAGAAGAAGAAGAAAACGTGGAAGGTTCCTGAAATCCTGGAGAACCACTGCTAGTCTGTGTAGATAATACTGAGCTAAGACAGCTTCTCTGTTCCTAGAAGGTGATGTTTTGCATTGCAGAGAACATACTCTCCAACATTCTCCAATGAAAATAGGGATGCCCTATTCCATAATGTTATTATTTATACCCTGCCCAGCTGATTGGGTTGCCCCAGCCACTCTGGGCAGCTTCCAACACACACACACACACACACACACACACACACACACACACACACACACACACACACCCTTCATTCTAGAAGTGGTTTGCCAGGTGGGATGGAGCCATTACAATCATTTCTCAGTAGCTGGGCCACTGTTGGCCCCCACATGTTGTCTTCATCAATTTTTATTTAGTCTCTCTCTCTCACTCTCTCTCTCTCTCTCACTCTCTCTCTCTCTCTCTCTCTCTCTCTCTCTCTATCCAGAGAACCCCCATCACTCTGTCATTGACATCTGAACAGTTCCATCCTCTGGCTCCACAAAATTGTTAAGGATCTTTTCCTGGCTACATACAACTCCTGTGGTTGGCTACTCAGAGCCACTTATCAATCAGAGCCACCTGGTCAAGAACCTGTAAAAGTTTGGTGTTGCCAACATTATCTGATCCCTCAACATCCACCTGATCATCAAGGATGCTATGTCACTCATGAGGAAACCATAAACCTCTCTCTCTCTCTCTCTCTCTCTCTCTCTCTCTCTCTCTCTCTCTCTCACACACACACACACACACACACAAAACATTTAAAAAAATCCCTATAAAAGGCTGCCTTTCAGATGTCTTCTAAAGGTGGTATAGTTACTTATCTCCTTGGCTTGGCCAACCAGTGTCTCAAATCCCCACTTAGCCATGTAGCTCAGTGGATGACCTTGGGCTAGTCACTGCCTCTCAGCCTAGATCTAGCACGTGGGGCTGTTGCAAGGATACAGTTGGGATGGGAGAGAACTATCTTGAGCTCTTTGGAGAAAGGTGAGATATAAGTGTAATGATAATAATATGATATAATAATCCAGCATCAGCACCATATCCCTGGCATGATGATGAGAGAAGCAGAGAATAGGTGAGGATTGCTTCAGTTCACATAGAAGCACAGAGGGCAGTGGTGTGTCTATGACGCTTGATTCCTGCACAGGAGGGGATTGGACTAGATGACCCTCAGGGTGCCCTTCCAACTCTGAATCATTGTATGATTCAACCCCCGACAGCTTTTGTGTTCAAAATGGCCACAATGTTAATAACATACAGTAGAAGCACATTGATAATTTGGTCACGGAGATCGGTGGCTAATGCAATGGGATATGAATCAGCTAGATGGATATAACTGCAGGAGATGTGATCATCCTAGAAAGTTTTCTCCAGCTGCTTTGATGACATCATTCATTTTGCTATTTACAGAGGAGCCATTGTCATATTTTACAATGACGGCTCTAAAGCCATCCTCTGTTCTTCCCAGCCTGATATTCTTATGATGAGCAGAAAGTTAACAAAATCATCTTGTTATCCTCATATTTATTTTCAGTGCTGCTCTGTTGAACTTTCCCTCATCTGTCTCTCACCCACCCCCAAAATCTCTCTCTCTCTCTCTCTCTCTCTCTCTCTCTCTCTCTCTCTCTCTCTGTCTCTGTCTCCTACTTCATGTTTTAATTGAAATTCGTCATTATTTTGGGGGGCAGGACAAACCAGCAATGGCAAAGAGTTAAAGACGTCACTTTAAATGACAAAAGCTGAGGACTCTACCCCACTTTCCCTCTCTCATCCATTCATCCTCTTCATTGTGAACTTGGCCGTTTCAGCTTTTTAAGCCTCCTTAGACTACCTGCCCCTAATTTGTATTCCTGGAAAGAGGCTTGGGCTCGTTTGCATTTATGTGGCGGTGGAGGAGAAGAGCTGTCTTGCTTCGGACGGGGGCGAGGGAAAGCATGAAGAAGGGAAGAACCTACAAAATGGGGGTTGCCTGTTGGTTTCTGGGCCTAATTCGAGGTGTTCGTACCTACAGGACCGCCTCTCCCATTATGTCTCGCAAAGGACCTTTAGGTCTACAAATAATAACCTGCTGGAGATCCCGAGCCACAAGGCTGCCAGACTGGTGTCAACCAGGGCCAGGGCTTTTTCAGTTCTGGCCCCAACCTGGTGGAACACTCTGTCACAAGAGACTAGGGCCCTGCGGGATTTGACATCTTTCCGCAGGGCCTGCAAGACAGAGTTGTTCCACCTGGCCTTCGGGTCGGACACTTAAGTTTGATGGTTTCCTCCCCTTGGTTTGGTAATGGGCGCCAAATGAATCAGCATTTTAAACTGGTTTTTAACTTGTATTTTAACTAATTGGTTTTTGTATTCTATTGTGATTTTTGTTGTTGTTAGCCACCCTGAGCCCGGTCCCGACCGGGGAGGGCGGGGTATAAATAAAAATTTTTTATTATTATTATTATTATTATTATTATTATTATTATTATTATTCAGGTTATGAAACCAAAGTGGCTAAAGTCGATACACTTACACCCACACCTTTGAGCCTATAGCAAAAAGGTGGATGAAAGAATAATCTAAATAAATAAATACAATTCATTAGACTAAATGGGGCAATGTTATTAATTTGTTTGCAAACATTAGGCATCTAAATGCTTGTTATGCCAATCATGTTTATTTATATCCGTGTCAATTTAACTACACTGCAGATGATATATTACTCTATAGCCACCACTATCTGAATGGATCTGGGCCACTGGGTGGTCATACTGCTAAAAATAGTTAGGAACAACTATGAAATTTTCCTGTAATGTTTGAGGGGCTAGATAAGGTATGATTACTGAACTTTATGAGTTACAGTCACATCTGTTACACAGGATGTAAGGCTGGTGTCAATGAACGGACAGTCCTGTGATATTTTAAGCAAATCCCTTGCTTTGTTTTGATAAGTAAATGAAACTTCCTGTCTCAGATATCTCTCCTACTCCTGACCCAGATAGAGACCCTCCATGTGTCCCTATTTTCCAGGGACAGTCCGGGATTTAGAGAAGCCATCCCGGTTTCTGATTGGATCCCAGAATGTCCCGCTTTTCCTTAAGAAATCCCTATTTTCCTTGGAGAAATGTTGGAGGGCATGGAATTATGCGACCCCTGAGTCAAGGAGATAAAGTAACTATAAAACCTTTAGAAGACATCTGAAGGCAGCCCTATATAGTGAAGGTTTTTCAATGCTTAATGTTTTATTATGTTTTTTATATGTACGTTGGAAGCTGCCCAGAATGGCTGGGGCAACCCAGTCAGATGGTTGGTGTATATATAATAAACTTAGTAGTAGTAGCAGCAGCAGCAGCAGCAGTACTAGTAGTAATAATAGGGTAGTACTAGTATTGAATAGGACATCCCTATTTTCATCGGAGAAATGTTGGAGGGTATGCAAATCATTAAACTCAAGAATAACTATGGGTAGTATGCACTACCGTCTTTCCCCCTTTTTAAGACACCGTCTTATAATTTTTTTTCCACAAAAAAACACAGGGTGGCTTATTTTCGGCTGGATGTCTTATTTTTATTACGTCAGTATGGTACGGTACAGCCTCCCCCTGTGGCGGCACCACGGCTTACTTTTGGGGTACGTCTTACTTCTCACAAAGGTAAAAAAAACCTGCCATGGCTTACTTTATGACTACGTATTAAAAAAGGGGAAACAGGGTATTAGTCTTCCTCAGAGTCAGAGGTGCTGACTTGTGCCCAAGATTGAGGGGGCCAATTGCATGTTGGGCGTTTGTAACGTCATGTGCCCAACACACACACTGCGTCACATTGTTGGGAGGAGGCTGAGTGTGAAGCCCACCACGGTGTGGCTTCAATGACTGGCGGCTCCTCTCTCACACTCGAGAAGTTGGCCACTGAAGAAGAAGATGAGGAAGAAGAGTTTGGATTTGATATCCCGCTTTATCACTACCCGAAGGAGTCTCAAAGTGGCTGACATTCTCCTTTCCCTTCCTCCCCCACAACAAACACTCTGTGAGGTGAGTGGGGCTGAGAGACTTCAGAGAAGTGTGACTAGCCCAAGGTCACCCAGCAGCTGCATGTGGAGGAGCGGAGACGCGAACCCGGTTCACCAGATTACGAGTCTACCGCTCTTAACCACTACACCACACTGGCTCTCAGTGAAGCCATGCCCTCTGCCCCCTCAACATTGAAGGGCCCTGGCCCCTTCCCCACAGATACTGAGGGGGTCAAAGAAACCTTGGCCCTATAGAGTTGATACCAATGCTCAGAGCAGACCCACTGAAATTTAAAAAATATGGCTAACTTACTCAGATGCACCTCTCTAAAGTAAGAGTGTCAGTGCAGCCCTAGATGTTTCAGTGGGACTTACTCCCAAGTGAGTAAGTATGAGGTCATGTCCTGAGTCCATTCAGGCTACCAAACTCTTGCTCTCTCTTGGTATTTTTCTCAAGCTGCAGCAGGAACATCCTGCTAAGTGGGGAGGAAGGAAGAAGACAGAATAGGGAGGAAGAAACCTCCAAGCCCAGGTTTTGGAATTGAGTCTGAAGCAAGACACTCTCTTGTTTGAAGCATAATTAAAAAACAAACACATTAACTCACCTGCTAGCATCAGGGATGGGAAAGCTGTAGTCCTTCAGAAGTTGTTGAACTACAGCTCTGATAATCTCTCCCTAGTCTTCTGACTAGGACCGATGAGATTTGGAGTCCGGCAACATTTAGAAGACCACACGTTCCCCATCCCTACTATAGATTTTGAATCACAACATCTATACGCAATCCTCCTTTAGCATACCAAGGGTGTGACCCTGCCAATGTGAAGTATGTTTAATTCCTATTCATTTCAGCGGAAGAAATTTACAGCACAATCCTATGCTGCCTGATTTGAAAGTAAATCAGTCCTACGAGGTTTCCGTGGGGCTTATTCCATGCTAAGCTTTTGCTGGATTGCAGCCTAAGCCGTGTATAACTCCCTGATTGAAATAAAAGGAGCTTAAAAAGTGCTGAACTTGGCTTTGGCCCTTAGACCCTCAGTGCAAACCTGGTGACTTAATGCAGAGCAGACGCCCCCTTTTAATACTAGATTTATTTCATTTTATCTGTCTACAAGTAAGGAAAATACAGCCATATATATATATATATATATATATATATATATATATATATATATACTGTAGTTTGTATCAGAAAGGAAATATCAGGTGTAGCTGTCCCATTATACATGCATTCAAGTCTTTTCCTGTTTTGTGTTTTTGGTCTTCAAGAGTTCATATGCACCTGTACAAGAAATCCTGGGATCTGGGCCCTCAGCAAAACGTATTCAGGAGTTCCAGCTCCAACCATATCGGGTTGTATTTTCTTTGCCCCCCTTTTTTAATGTAAATAACCATTATATAAGGTCATACCGGACCAGTGTGCAAACTTATCTACCGCAACCTTAACCTCCTTTACTTGGGAGCAATCCCTGTTGCATTCAACAAGACTGCCTTTGGGTTAAGATTGCGCTAACCAAAATAATAATAAAACAAAATCCAGAATTGTGGGTGGTGGGCGAGGGGAGAAGCAGAGAAGCCAGGCATCAGACATCAAAAACAATAACCTGGATGTTTACGGTGCTTTTGTGTGTGTGTGTGTGTGTGTGTGTGTGTGTGTGTGTCTTTCTCCCTTCCCTCCCGCTCTCCAGCAATGTCTGTGCGTTTGGCTGCTTTCCTCCCCCTGCCCGGATGATTCCACAGCTCAGTGGCTTGGCTTAGGTACAGTTGGAAATGCCCTAGAATGGCTCTTTGTTGGGTTTCGCCTGCGCTAGAGCCCAGTGTTGCTGTGAAGCGAAGGGCTATTCAATTTCTTCACTCAGGCAGAACACTCAACAGGAAGGAAGGAAACAGCCATTCTTTCTGGTCCTATTGTGTGACCACCAGGCTTAAGCAATCAAACAGCTCTGTGGCCTGAACCGCAATGCCTGCTGTCCTGCCTTGCTGGAGAGGGGAGGGATGTGCAGAGGTGGGGAGGCAGGAGGTGGGGAGGGAAACGGGTCCCTGCTTTGTCTTTGATACACTCCAACGACATCTTTTCATGGCTCGCAGCCTCAGGTAGCCTTCTCTCCCCCTAAACACACACACACACACACACACACAAAAACCCACCCACCCCTCTTTGCATTCCCCCGCTCTCCATTGAAAAGACTTTGCCCAAAGAAACAAGGGGTGTGAGAGGGAAGGAAAGAGAAAGAGCATCTCTGGATAGTGCCGATTCACTCCTTTGAGGGACTGGTGGAAATCTATGAAAATGTATGCGTTAAACAGGGAAGGCAGGCCGGCAGGAAGTCTGAGGGATGAAGCAGAGCAGAACAGGTCCGGGTGGAAGCAGCCGAGACACTGCTCTCTCCAAACTCCTTCGTTTCTTAACAGTTGCCATTTAGCATGCAGCAGAAAGTCGAACCTTCTGAGAAGAGCTTCTCCATGCAAAGCAGGAAGCGACAAGAGCAATCCTCAAGGGTATCAGCAATGAATATTGGTTATGGAGATGAGGGAGCATCCATCCCACACACAACTATTTACAGCAAGCAGATTAGCTTCCTTTCTTCCTGCAGAGCATGGGCCAAAGAGAATCTAGGTGCACAAAGTTTAATAAGAATAAAGTTTAGGAGAGCAGAAATGGAAAAAGGTAGAACAGTGTGTGAAAGACAATAAGCATTTCAGGTCTATCTACCCTAGGCCATCACACACACACACACACACACACACAGAGAGAGAGAGAGAGAGAGAGAGAGAGAGAGAGGTTTATGGTTTCCTCATGAGTGACATAGCATCCTTGATGATCAGGTGGATGTTGAGGGATCAGATAATGTTGGCAACATCAAACTTTTACAGGTACTTGACCAGGTGGCGCTGATTGATAAGTGGCTCTGAGTAGCCAATCATGGGAGTTGTATGTAGCCGGGAAAAGATCCTTAACAATTTTGTGGAGCCAGAGGATGGAACTGTTCAGATGTCAATGACAGAGTGATGGGGGTTCTCTGGATGAAGAGAGAGAGAGAGAGAGAGAGAGAGAGAGAGAGAGAGAGAGAGAGAGAGAGAGACTAAATAAAAATTGCTGAAGACAACATGTGGGGGCCAACAGTGGCCCAGCTACTGAGAAATGATTGTAATGGCTCCATCCCACCTGGCAAACCACTTCTAGAATGAAGGATTTGCATGGAGGAATTGGCAGGGTGGGATAAAGGGTTAGACCAGGCATCCCCAAACTTCGGCCCTCCAGATGTTTTGGACTACAGTTCCCATCATCCCTGACCACTGGTCCTGTTAGGTAGGGATCATGGGAGTTGTAGGCCAAAACATCTGGAGGGCCGCAGTTTGGGGATGCCTGGGTTAGACATTTCCCAACACACACATTCTCTCCTGCAAGAGATACAACCCCTACATATGCATTACCCCAGCAAATATAGGTCTGTGTCAGGAACATGTTTGCCAAGTCCTAAGAAAAAGCCATCAGAAAAGTGTACCATTATGACACACACACCCCTTTAAAAACCCTACTTATTAGAGATTCTTGGGAGGGGAATGAAAGAGACATCAAAATGCTCTTTTCCTTTGGCTTATGGATGTTTTCTTAGAATAGAAACCGCCTCCATTTCCCCCACAGCCACCCCTGAGGAGCTGTGGTGCTATAAAAACAGTCCTACTCAGAACTAACTTCCAGATTTGCTAGCATAATACTTGCCTGAAGATAAACAAGAACATTGGTTTTTAAAGGGTAATTAAGGTTTGGGGGATTCGAAATAAAGCCATTGGGATATGGTTTTATGGCCAAAGAAATGTATGTGCACAGCACTGTTACGTGATACGAAGAAAATACTGTTTGTAAAATTTAATAACTAAGTTGACATGTCGAACAGCCTATAGAAACATAATGGGAAAGGGGAAATGGTTCATGCGGCTGGTTATCACATGGGACAAGCCGCAGAAAGCTGCCTGGTATTCCCCCCACCACTCATCGCACATACATAATCTGCATACTGTTTGCAAATTAATCTCCATAATAGGTCATAAGCAAATGATCTGTTTTTCTTGTGAGGGTATTGCAAACTCCCCCCCCCCAAAAAAAACATGCATGAATCCTTTTGATTCCTTGTGTTATTGATTTGGGGAAAAGGGTTACATTTGATTGTTAAATCATTTGGTCCAGGTAGAGCTAAATTAATTGTAACTTGATGCAGCTTACCTGGCCCCAACTTTTAGGTTGTTAAGACACCATAAGAAAATTGAGAAATACAAGAACTGACATCATCACATGCTCTTGTTTTTATTATGTCTTTTGTGTTTCTATTTTGCATTTTTATGCTGTGAACCGCCCTGAGATATTTGGATGAAGGGCAATACACAAATAATACTGGAAAAAATGGAATTACTTGACTAGACCAGATGAAATAAACCAGATCTCTCTCCATCTCTCTGTTTCCCAAACCAGTTCCTCCTTACAGGTAAAACATGGCTATGCTGGTAGAGCATCTGTTTTGGATGCAGACAGTACCAGGTTCAATCTCTGGCATCTCCAGGTAGGTCTGTCTGAAACTTGGTTTCCCAAACTTGGGTCTCTGGCTGTTTTTGAACTACAATTCCTACCATCCCTGACCACTGGTCCTGCTACTGTCTTTCCCCCTTTTTAAGACACCGTCTTATACTTTTTTTCCCTCAAAAAAACACAGGGTGGCTTATTTTCAGGGGATGTCTTATTTTTATTACGTCAGTATGGTACGGTACAGCCTGCCCCTGCGAGCTGAGCAGGCGGGGCAGAACTCCGCAAGAGGCGCGTCTCCCCCTCCCGTGCCTCTCACCGGTTCGCTGGCTCCCTGCGCACGCAGGAGGGGCTGAGGAGGCGACGGGAACAATGGCGGCACCATGGCTTACTTTTGGGGTACGTCTTACTTCTCACAAAGGTAAAAAAACCCTGCCATGGCTTACTTTATGACTACGTATTAAAAAGGGGGAAACAGGGTAACTAGGGATGATGGGAGTTGTAGTTCAAAAACAGCTGGAGACCCAGGTTTGGGAAACCCTGACTGAGCTAGATGGACCAATGGTATGACTCAGGATAAGGCAAGCTTCCTGTGTTCCTATGACTCCTTGCTGATATTTGAAAATGGGTGTCGCGGCTTTAGCTAACATAGCCATTGAAAGACCCAGCTTCCATGAATGTGCTTAATCTGTTTAAAAGCCATGTAGATTAGTGTCCATCCTTACCTCTTGCACTAGTGAATTCAACAAGTTGGCTATGCACTCTATGAATAAATTCTTCCTTTTGCTTATTGCAATATTACATTGGTGTTGGTTTCTAGAGTGCAAAGAAGCAAGATGGAACACTTTCTGCTTCTCTCCCACGCACTGTTCATAATTGTACAAACCTCTAGCATGCCCCCAAATTTATGGATATTTTCTTCACTGGGAAGATGCTGTTATTCCATTATGTTTAAAATGCCTGAGACACTGGAGAGCTGCTACCAGTCACATAATATCGGGCTAGAGCTCTCCATTGCCTGATATCATTGCGACAGCAGGTGATGGACTACCCAGGTGACCAGCCCAGGTGTGTTAGGGCTGAGCGATATCTGGTTTCCAAATTGTGATATATCACCAGCTAAGCTTCACGGTATACCGATATATTACGATATCTGAAATAAGGATGAAGCTATGTAAAGGCATTGGTTGGTTTCACGGTTTTCCCCGCATCGTGATTTTTGCAAAGCACACACACACACACACACACACACACACACACACACATTGTGATTTGCAATATATTGCTAGGTCGAAAATGATGAAACCGATATCACGATATGGACTTCAAACTGCTTTTGATATATATTGATATGTTCCCCAGCCCCAATGTGTGTGAGGAGATCCAGTTGGCTAGATCCAGTTCCCTACTCTTGGCCTAGATCAGTGATGGCTAACCTTGACACTCCAGATGTTTTGGGACTACAACTCCCATCATCCCTGACCACTGATCCTGTTAGCTAGGGATGATGGGAGTTGTAGTTCCAAAACATCTGGGGTGTCAAGGTTAGCCATCACTGGCCTAGATGAATAAATAGTCTGAGCTGATATATAAGAAGGGCCGGATTTAGGTTTCATGAGGCCCAAAGCTACTGAAGGTAATGGGGCCCTTTATATGTCCAGCTATCCTTTGTCAACAACAAATTGTCACTGTTTTTTTGTGTTGAATATATGCTATATGGCAATTTATGGACCTAATAGGTATCTAAAGCCATTTGCACATGTTGCCATACAAGCAGTCCATGCAGAAGGAAGCACCCAATATATTGAAATGAGCAAACCAGTGATATTTTAGGGAGCAAGTTAGCAGGCGGGGCCCATTATTTACATCATAGGAGACTACACAACACAAAACACTGTTGCTGTATGTAGGTTTTATTTTATTTGTTTTTTTATCTTATATTTTGGAAATTTACATCCAGCTTTTTTTTCCCCTTTAAATTTTTTGGGGGCCCCCAAGAGAGTGGGGCCCTCAGCTATAGCATGTTTAGCTTATACGTAAATCCAGCACTGTATTTAAGACAGCTTCCTCTGTTCCTTAGGAAAGAACATAGAAGCCAACTCCTAGGGGCCGAGGTCCCTTTGCCCCCTCTCAATAAAATGTTTGAGGGAGCTGGGTTGATGAGCCTTGCCATTCAAATGGTGTGCGTCCCGTCACATGATCAATTATATGGGGCAGGGCTTACCTGCTCCCCCCCCCCATATTATATTCAAGTTGGCGGCCCTGGGGCAGAACAAGCAGTAGCAATCTAGTAGGGTAGGGGCCATAGCTGTCAACCCTCCCTTTTTTTGCGGGAAACTCCCTTATTCCAATGCCGTTTCCCGCTGCTATCCCGGATTGTTGATATCCCTTAAATTTCCCGGATTTCAAAGGAAGCAGCTCCTCTCCCTCCCTGCCGGCCAGGGAGGCTCCTCATCTGCGTTGCTCGGCTGCCAATAAGGAGTCTGAGACCGACTGGGGGCGGAGCTTGCATGCCTTGTGCAGCCAGACCCTCACGCCCAACCAGACAGCCAGCCTGCCTGCCATCTATGCGCTCGCTCTTTCGCTCACCCATTCATGCACAGCCTCTGGAGCGCAGGGTGGCGAGGCTACTTGGTGCCATTTCACCGCCCTTGGGGCATCCCTTATTTTCAAATCCGAAAGTTCGGGAAAAATCCCTTATTTTCAAATCCGAAAGTTGACAGCTATGGTAGGGGTGGAGCTTGTTCAAAATCTGGTTAGATAGGAATGGGGCTAGGGTTGAACCTGGGGGTGTTTGCACAGCTGGCAAAATGTGCTGTCTTTTCATATCCTAGCACTGATTACCCGAGGGAACCCAGTTTTATTGCTGGCTGGCCAGCGAGCCTAGCCAAACATGAAGAATTGTTCCGCTTTTGAGCTTGAGAGCTCCTTCTCCATCACACCATGGCAAAGTTAATTTCTAAAAGGCAGGAAACAAAAGCGCTTGGCAACACTGCGCCTAAAATGTTCCCATCTACACACGCACGTTTCAGAAGAGAAGAGCTTTCATTAAAGAAGTGGCCTTAGTATTCATGATACTTAGTGACAAACTTGCAGCGCTTTCCCACTGGCATGCAAAAGTGAAAAGCAGAATTTATCTCTTTTCTTCTATGTTTCATGTTCTGTCCCCCCAACCCTGCTTCCCCCCCTTTTTTTTCTTTTTTGGGTGCAACTTCTTTATTTCCAGTAACTTTCATCTTACTTTCATCCAGTAACTTGCTCTCCCTCCCTCCCTCCCTCAATTTTTCCCCTCATTTCTCTTTGGTCAAAGTATTTCTGAATGAATGCCAGGCTGTTACTATGTAAGGCCTGTTGTACTGGAGGGTTGGAGTCCCATTCCTGGAATCATGACCAGCAACCCCAAAATAGTATGTTTTGTTGTTTTACAGGGAAAACAAGAGAGTATAGAAGCTTTCAGAACAAACAGAAATGCAGAGAGCTGAGGGACAAAGACTCTGCTGAACACACACACACACACATGGGCGTACCCAGGGGGGCAGAGGGGGCAGCTGCCCCCCCTAGAAGGCAGCCCTAGAAGCAAAAATGATCAGCGTCCATTCAAAGCAAACCTGACCGACCATGGCTTGCCCCCCCCCCCCTAGTTTTGATCCTGGGTACGCCCCTGCACTCACTCTCTCTCTCTCTCTCTTCAGGAAGTCATTCAATTGGCCGCCGATAGCTTTAATGATTTTAATCTATAATGTTGAAAGAAATATTGATGCACTAACGTTGCTATTCTTGCTGGGCAAAACAATCGGGTTTGAATCAGAGGTTTAATGTGGGAGGCTAGAATTCAGGGTAAACTGCCCTTTTCTCGATCCATATACAACCAGAGTCCATTTCAGATTTTTGCATGATTAATGGCGTCTAGGAGATTGCTCCATAGCTACTTTAAGTGAATTCTTAGTGATAGCAAAGGTCAGCATATGGCCAAGGCACTGAATGTAACTCGCAAGCCATGTATTGTGACTTGCCAGATTTTTGTCAAGCTTCCCCCCCCTTTTTTTTTACAGTTCCAGACAGCTAACAAACAACAACAACACAGGAAGTTTGTCAAGCCCTGGTAGACTGTCATTCACGGTGAGTGGATTGAATTCAGCTCGATGGATAAAAAGGCTTTTTAAAAAATGGACTAGTAAGTATATAAGGTCGGGAATAAAGTTTGCATCTGATGGCTTTCAGGCCTGATCTAGGGATAGAATGTCTCCTTACACATCACCCCCAGGAAGGTGATGCATCACAAAAAAAGTGGGTGAAAGAGAAGCATATTTGCATAACATTTGCACATGCTCCTTTTTATTTATAAAAGCAAATTTAGAAATAACAACTATCAAGTAACTGAAAATATAATACATCTCGCCAGGGTGAAGATAATATAAGACCATTAAAAGAGCCATGCTGAATTTAGCCAAAGACCCATCTAGTCCAGCACCCTGTTCTCACAGTGGTCCATGGGAATTCTGCAAGCAATGTCTGAGTGCAACAGCGCTCTATTTACTTGTGATTCTCAGCAACTGGTGGTGGCAGTGGCAATGATATTTTCCCCAAGAGCCATTGGCTAGAACTGGCCAATCCATCCCCCCCAGTGGCGTAACGTGGAAGGGCATAGGGGCGATTGTCCCGGGCGCAAAATTCGTTAGGGGCGCAAAATTTCAACAACTGGTTCTGCCTCGATACAGCTACGCACTTAAATCCCTGGGCTCCGTTGAAAACAGCTTCTCCATGCAAAGTAGGAAGCGACCTCTCCAGAGAACGAAACAACTCTTCTTATCTCTATGGCTGCGATCTCCTGTGTGACATTGAATGAGCATGCACACTCTGTTTCCCTCCCTCCCTCCCTCCCACCCCTCTGCGTGGCCCCGGGCACTGGCAATACATGCTACACCACTGCCTCCCCGCCCGGGTTGAAGTCCCCAGAAACAATGGTACATTATGATGTAGCATCATTCTCAGGCCAATTGGTGGGAAGGAGGGATGGCAGCAATCAGTCAGTAGCCACCAGGAAGAGTTGCTATCACTGCTAGATCTCCTCCCTCCATTTTAACCCCTTGGAAACACTGACAAAATACCAGCCCCCAACTTTCATGAACCTGAAAACGTTCTTAACCTGAAGCACCACTTTAGCTAATGGGGCCTCCCGCTGCCGCTGCTGCCCGATTTCTGTTCTCATCCTGAAGCAAAGTTCTTAACCTGAGGTAATATTTCTGGGTTAGCAGAGTCTGTAACCTGAAGCGTATGTAACCCGAGGTACCACGGTAGTTAAACACTTGCTTGGAAGCAAGTCCTATTAAATGCAGTGTGACTCTTACAACAGACCCACACCAAACATTTAAAACACATCCAATGCACATTCAAAACACATTGCTTCCCCCAGCTGTGATTTTCTCCTCACAGAGCTATAAATTGCCAGTACCCTTAACAAAATAAAGTTCATTGGATGTGCTTTAAATGTGGATCTGCCCTTACTTCTGAGTGAACTTGCATAACACGACTGCTGTGTTGAAAGAGGAAAGGATTAACTCAGTTCCTTGAACTACAGTTCCTGGAATTCCTGGATTAAGAGCCATGACAGAGTTATAACATACTTACACTTTTAGCTTAGAGAGATCCTATTTCAGCTTCAATTCCACAATATAAGATCAAGCAATATTTGTGTCTATTCCAAGTTAATAATAATAATAATAATAATAATAATAATAATAATAAAGACTGATGTGTGAACCGATTTCAGGAGCAGAGTATATGCTTATATGCTTAACCTGAACTAAGTTCAGTTTCAAGGCAACTTCACAGAAATATAGCAGGAATAGAACAGAATTCTGCCCAACACATAGACTTGGGTGGTAGTCTGTGAGCGCTCCAATTGGAGAACAGCCTTTACCAAAGGTGTCATGGACTTTGAAGACACTCGAACTCAGGATGAAAGGGAGGATGAACAAAGAGGAAGGCATGTTTGGCAAACCCTCATCATGATCAGCTCCCACCCAGAAACCTATATCCCCACTGTGGAAGGATGTATGGATCCAGAATTGACCTCCACAGCCACCTATGGACACATTACTAAGACCGTGTTCATGGAAGGCAATCTTACGCAGCTACGAGTGATTGCGAAAGAAAGAAGAAAGAAAGGCCATACTTGGTTAAATTGACCAATAGTAGACCCTGTATAAGGGGACATCTTATGTACAGTTCTCTTGAACAAAAATGTATGGTTGCTTCAGAAAAACCACTGGCTTCAGTTAATGGCATGGATGGGAAACACGTTTTTGGGTGTTGATGGACCCTCATAGTCTTTGACCATTGCTCATTATGACTGGGACTGATGGGAGTTAGAATACAACAGAACCCAGAGGGACTATGCAGACTATTCTCCAGCCATAATCTATGGCAAACAGGTCATGTAAAAGAGTGCACCATGCAGTAAACTCAATGTATATCAACTTTTAATACTCAAATCACAACTGGCATTGGGTACACATGGCTATCTGTGGAGTTTGCAAAAGCTAAGCCTTTTCTATGACCATCAAGTGCTAAGCGATCATGTGACTAGGCCCTGAGCTGAGAGTTATGAGAGCATGGAGAGAAGCCTGATCTTTAATAAGGTGTGTGATTTTTTGGGGGGGAATACTTTTTATATTGAGCAATGATCTCATAAAGATTTTTTCTTCAACCACACAAAACGAAGGTCGGTGTCCAATTTGGACCGATCTTTGCTTCCATACGCCAATCAGATCTTAGGAAGAGCCAATTCAAGGGCTAAAGAAATCTTACTTGGCCTCCGTAAATACATTTTTGATATTTCATTAATGACATACTAGAATGCACATCAGAGAAACGAGCAGGACAATTAACACTGTTAGATTATTTAATTACCACATTCTGTGCAAGGCTCTGATCTTTAAGTCTCCCAGCAGGGTCTTAACCATGCTTACTCATCCTTGTAATTTCAATAAGTCTTAATTCCAAGAAAGTGTCCTTAGTGTTGCAACCATTGCCTCTGTTCAGCATTTTTCTCACCCGCCCTCATTATTTCCATCAGGTTTACCAAACGCCTGAAAAAGAATACTTACACCAACACTTAGATCAAGCCATGAATCTTGCAGTACTGGATCACCCTATATATTTGAGAGGCCCTGATTGGCCCAGGCTCTCTTTACTGGTCCAGAACTCTTAATAATCTTCCTGTTTCATGTCAGGCCTTGTTCTGAGCCATTTGGGGATGTGCTGGGTTTGTTACACAATGGTGGTTGGTTGTTTTTTTTTACTGCTTCTTGCATGTTTCTCCTACCCAGAGGCTCTCATCAATCCTTGCTTCATTCCAACAGCCTGTTTTGATCTGAGTGAGACCAGCATCTTCCTGCAGGATCAGCACCTCTGTGCAGGGAATCGGTCAAGAAGGTGAAGATATAATATAATTGAGAAGCCAATCTGCTTTCATTTCCATGCAGAAAAACAGTCCAAGCAGGCAGGGTGGAGAAGGGAGTGGAGATAAGCAGAAGGAGAGAGATAAGAACAGAGAAGGACACAGTGACCAGTCATGTAGACTAGTGGCAGGTTGCAAGAGGCACAGAGAAGAAGAAGAGTTTGGATTTGATATCCCGCTTTATCACTACCTGAAGGAGTCTCAAAGCGGCTAACATTCTCCTTTCCCTTCCTCCCCCACAACAAACACTGTGAGGTGAGTGGGGCTGAGAGACTTCAGAGAAGTGTGACTAGCCCAAGGTCACCCAGCAGCTGCATGTGGAGGAGCGGAGACACGAATCCGGTTCACCAGTCTACCGCTCTTAACCACTACACCACACTGGCTCTCAGAGGCAGAGGTAGTGAACAGGAACAGTTCACAGAGGTAGTGAACAGGAAGATTCCTGTATTTTGATGGAGTGGTTGTTCAAGAAAAGAGGTGGTAGACAAGGTCTCCATTGAAATCTCCTGCAACCATCACCCTATTTCACCTCCTGCTTGATGACCATCATCTCTTGTGAGGGTCCAGGTCTCATGTGACTAGAACCGAGTCATATCTCCTTCAGTGCCTTTTCTGACCCCGCCTTGTCCTGAACTTTGGATGGCTAGTTCCTTTCTTTGATTTTGAGTCACACACATGCCCTTGGGACAACATGTCCTTTGCTCCTTTCTGTTCCTCTTTTGAAACGATTCTTTCCACAAGTAGCTTTCTGTCAATAATTCCCACCAGCTACTTCCTCTCCCAGCCGTGCTATCAGAGGGAAGAGAACCAAACAAATATTTACCATGTATACAGGGAGAAAAGGCACAGCTCTCTCCACTTTCTCCTTGAGTTGCTGCCATCTATTCCCCCTCCCACCAAATGATAGGTCAGTGGCTATTTGTGATTCGTTAAGTCCACAGGGCCATGCTGTGTCTTTTGCCTACAAAGTGGAATACATCTATTTTCTTATAGATTCGATACAGTCATGTGGATTGGGAGCTGTGAATAGTCAAACTGACTGGGCCTTAAACTGACAGAGGGAAAAGAATAATAATAATTATTATTATCATCATCATCATCATCATCATCATTGGATTGTTGGATTGTTCATGTTTTTGTTTTTATTATGTATTTTATGTTTTTATATTGTGATTTTATGTTGAGAACCACCCTGAGGCCTGTGGGTATAGGGTGGTATACAAATTTTTATTATTATTATTATTATTATTATTATTATTATTATTATTATTATTAAAATTTGTATACCCCCCTATACCCACAGGCCTCAGGGTGGTTCTCAACATAAAATCACAATATAAAAACATAAAATACATAATAAAAAATAAAAACATGAACAATCCAATAATCCCCCCTCCCCAACATATTTTAGAGGGCATTGGATATCAATCAACCAAAGGCCTGGTTAAAGAGGAACGTTTTTGCCTGGCGCAAGTCAAACTTCCCTGAGGATAGCATTCCACAAATGGGGAGTCACTGCAGAAAAGGCCCATTCTTGTGTTACCACCCTCCGGACCTCTAGTGGAGGAAACACATGAAGAAGGGCCTCAGAAGGTGATCTCAGGGTTCAAGTAGGTTCATAGGGAGAGAGACGGTCCTTGAGGTATTGCGGTCCTGAGCCATTTAAGGAATCTCAGCATTACAGGAGAGGCATGGCTCATGCTGAAAACAGTTATCCATGTTTCCTCCTCCTCAAGCGGCTAGTAATATCTTGGCCAGAGGTGAGAGTTAGGAGATTGCTGTTCCCCTCGCAGAGCTACAATTCCCCATGTCCCTCAGAAGAGGGACAGATTGTTAAACCGCTGCGGGAGTTGTGGCTCTTTGAGGAAAACAGGAGCGTTAACAACTCTCAGCACTGTTAAGAAACCACAGCTCCCAGGATTCTTTGGCCGTGCTCTCATAGTGATTTAAATGTATAATACAGACATTGCCTGTGACTCTCCAGGTGCTGTTAGAGTAGAAATTCTTGACCATTTGTGACCATTGGCCATGTTGGCTGGGACGGATAGTAGCTGGGGAGCCCACCAACTTCTAGAGAACCCCAAGTTCCCCATCACTGCTACGGATATTAATGGGGACTTTCCAAATGCCAGATGAAACTCTGGGCATGCCAGGGCTGACGGCTCTCCTCCCCACTATCTTTCACATAATGTTAGGATTTAAATTAAGCCATTAAGCTCCACAGGCTCTCTGTTTTAGCAATGTAATTCCCTCCTTGCTCTAAAGTGAAGCAGAGACAAGAGCTTTCAGGACCTTGGGGGCAATTGTAACATGAGTATCCTACATAACACGGGATTTAAGTCTCTATGGATTACTTACCAGTCCTGAAATAGTTTGAGGAAACAAGAAACAAATCATGTGCACTATGCGCTGACAGATGTTTTTCCATGCCAACATGGGGATGTGGGGGGGGGGGAGAACAGCCTCAGATCTCCAGTATGCAGCCTCCTACAGACTTATCGAAGGAGTAACATTGAATATGCCTAAACATTGTTAATGGAATTGCCTTTTTCAGCTCAAAATGTGTTCATTACGAGATGGTCTCTGACATGCAGCTACATCATCACATGGTTCAATTCCGCAATAACTGGGCAAAGTTGCACTTCTTCATTTGGTTGACTGTGAACCCTGCCCTTCCTCCCAGCTGAGCCCAGGATGAATCAGAACAGTCACGAAATATAAAACATAGTAAAAACTGTGATTAGCTATACAATCTATATTGTCAATAAAAACAGCTAGCAATGCAGCACTGACTGCTACATTCCAGACCAGCTATGTTCCAAAGACTACAACTTCTATCAACCCTAACCATTGACTATGCCATCTGGGGATGATGGGAGTTGTAGTCCGATGACATCCAAAGTTCTCTGCTGTATCATAACCCAGGATGGTGCCATGTGGACGGGAGCAGTCTTTGTTCTTGGTCGTGGGGTCCACATCTCAACGGTGCCCCACAATGCACCATTTTGCTTTCTCCTGTATAAGCAAATGCATAATATTTATTCCTAGTGGAAAAGTAAAGATAAATGAATTTTGGGAGAATGTGAAAACAAGGGCTAAACCTACCAGTTACCCCTCGCAGTGGATGACTCAGCTTTCACGGTCAAGAATGCTACAGATGGGTTCAAACTGAAACAGGGACCTTGGTAATAGAGAACCCCAGGCGCTGCAAGAATTGAATCGGTGTGGGGAGCCCGTGAGGCAGAGCACTACTCCATAGGGAGAAGCCAGTTCTGGTTGTTTATTGAAATTTGATTTATATTAGAGACTGGTACTCCTGGAAAGGGGTATGTGCAAAGCAAGCGGGGGAGAGTAGCAGCATGAAGAAGTTTGGTGAACAACAGGACGAGAAGATGGCGATGGTCGGAATGTGGCATTTGGAATTAAGAAGATCGACCTCATCCACACAGAGACATTATTTATTATAATTTAGCCTGCTTGCTGGCATATATCAGCGGCTGTGGAAATATTGGAAAAATTTTGAAAAGCAATTGATGGGGGTGATCAGGGCAGCTCCGGCGTCCGAGGCATGGGAAGTCCATATATAAAAAAAATATTATAATAATTAGGCATAATTGGAATGTTTCTTTTAATTGGGATTTGTATAATTAATTTGGATTGTAATTTGAAATGTAATTGGGAATAATTTCAATGTGATTTGCGGTGATTTGTATTGGAAAATTCAATAAATAGATTATATATATAAAAAAAGGTAATAGAGAACCCCAACTTACACCCACACCCACACCCACACCCATGACGATGCCCTAGTTCACTATGCTTTTCAAACTTAACTATTCTAAATAAGATTTTATTACTTCCTAAACAGGCTTGTGGGATCAGCAGTGTTGGAGAAAGCAGGATGTGTGGCATCTAAATGTGCTCATTACATCAGTCACCCACATGCACTCACATGCAAACCAGCACATAGTGCACTTAGATGCTCTTTCACTGGAAAACAAGTTGCCTGTTCCTAGAACTCATTGGCGAATCCTTAGTGAAACGAGCACTAATCTCGGACGGCTTAATCCCTAACATTTAATAGAGCTAATGCAGTAGCTAAGCGACTGAACTCTGAACCAGGAAGTCACGGAGTGAGATCTCTCCTGAATCAAGAATGCATTTGCCGTCCTTGGGAAAGCTTCTATCTCATAGCCCTCTCCACCTCCCTATCATCAGCAATGTGCTGACCTACTTTACAGGGTTGTTGAGGGTTGTTGAGATAATGGGCTTGAATGAGAAGCACTTTGAACCCTCTGTAAATTAATATGTTTGTTTGGAAGGCTGTGCCTTCAATGGTGTGATGAGGACTACTCTTGCAGTTCTTGAGTTGTTGCCTATGGCCAGCATCGCCTTAATTTGAATCGTAGGTAGAATTCCTCCTGGATGAACAACTCCACCCCCTCTAAACTTAGCATCCAGTTAATAAATGCTGTATATCGGGTGGTCTTCTGGGTGTTTGTTGGAGTCTTACTCCCATTAGCTCAAGGCAGCATGGCCAATAGTTGTGGATTATAGAAGCTGGAGTCTAATAGCATCTGGGGAGCCACTGGTTTTCCACTCCTGCTGTACATTAAGCAGTGGCCTCAGGCTTTGATCCTGAGATTCAGGTTTGAGAGTCTATACTCAGGATCACTGCCGTAACTGCACACTTGATGGGTGTCTCCAATGGTATCCATTAAACATGCCAGTTGCATATGCAGCACCAACAGTTATATAAATAATCAGTGCACAGGAGCAGTTGATTGCCCTGGCCTCCTTATAAATAACTTGCTGGATACAGTAGTCTGTAGAGCCTCATAAAGTTTTGTTTTCTACACACAGAGAGAGTGGGAGGTGACCTTGTTTGCTTTCAGTTTTGGAGAGGACTCTACATCTCTATCTTCATTCTTTAACTGCTGAGCTTTGTCCCTTTATCGCTCAGTAATACTTTTGTCCTGATCCACTGTGATGTCCGAAGCTCTGGAATACATTTGAAACTATGGCAAGGTCAGGACCTTGGACAAAGACCAACATGGTGGCTCAATGGGTTCAGGACCATGGTTAGCAGTCCTGCAGCTGAGACAGAAAGCAAGTTGTCTCAGCACCACCCTGGAGTAAGTAGCAGAATTTTACAGGGTGCATTGAGATGTGGGGGATGTTGTGTTAGTTTCCCTGATTATGATGTTGGTAGAATCATAGAATTGTAGAGTTGGAAGGGACCCTGAGGATCATCTAGCCCAATGCAGAAATACAAAGCTATCCCATATGGGGATCGAACCTGCAACCTTGGCATTATCAGCACCACACTCTAACCTACTGAGCTGTCCTATCTTCTTATGCCCCTTTCACAGCGCAGTTCCTGTTGTGTCGTGGAACGGTGTTTTTTTGACCAATATACCGGCATGTTTCACAAATTTTCATTCACGCCACTAGGCTTGTATGACACAACAACAAACACCATTGGACGATGTAACTACTCTGCCATCATTTTTGCACATGTGCCCTTGCTTCACTGATGAAAATGGCAGAAAAGAACTCTATGCCGGCATACCACCCCAAATTTCATAACTTTACACAATTTTCTGGGTTAATAGGGTTGCAAACAGATCATTCCTGGAGCCAATTAACTTGGAAGTGACTGCTAAGAGTCCACTATATCTCCATAAATGGCTTTTATGAGAGCCAGCGTGGTGTAGTGGTTAAGAGCGGTAGACTCGTAATCTGGTGAACCAGGTTCGCGTCTCCACTCCTCCACATGCAGCTGCTGGGTGACCTTGGGCTAGTCACACTTCTCTGAAGTCTCTCAGCCCCACTCACTTCACAGAGTGTTTGTTGTGGGGGAGGAAGGGAAAGGAGAATGTTAGCTGCTTTGAGACTCCTTCAGGTAGTGATAAAGCAGGATATCAAATCCAAACTTTTCTTCTTCTCTTCTTTTATGTCATGACTGCAGCACCTGGCTTGTTAAAGTGCCAGTGTCCTTTTCTGCAGCCACTGGCTCCTCCTAGACTTCTTTTGGGGAAGCTCCTCAAGTTTCTGAAACCACACTGTATATTTTGTTCAGGGTAGTGTTGTTGTTCCTTTCAAGGGTAGGCAGACCATGCCTTGTCACCACCAAGTCTCACCTTGTGATATCATCAAGCCCTGCCTCTTTCAGGATTCTGTAGACCTAGTAACTCTGTGTGTGCATAGGCAAATGAAGATGATGGGAAGAACTCATGCAATTACTGAATTATTGAGATGTTGCTAATTATATCATATTTGTCTGTGTTGAGTACTCATCCCCATTATGATAGCATCCTGAGCAACTCCTCTTGCCCATTGACAATCCTGGTTGGTTGTTGGTAATATACGTAGCTAATCCCTTGGTTTAGTAACCCTCCTGGGAAGTCCAGCTAGGCTTTGGATATTTCGAGAGCTCTGTACAGTGGTACCTCGGGTTAAGTACGCTTCAGGTTAAGAACTCCACTAAGAACAGAAATCGTGCTCTGGCGGCGCAGCAGCAGCAGGAGGTCCCATTAGCTAAAGTGGTGCTTCAGGTTAAGTACGCTTCAGGTTAAGAACGGACCTCCGGAACGAATTAAGTACTTAACCCGAGGTACCACTGTATTTCTGGAGGCAAATGAGCTTCAGGTATGTTACACAAGACCAGTTTATGATATGAAAACAAAGGTGATGTCTTCATCTTAATTTCTATTAGAAAGAGGAGCTTTTGAAAAAAATAAAAACCAAACATGCATATACAAAGGAAATAAAATAATACATGAACATCACAAGGCTGAAATGAAATCATGAGAACTGCCCAGATACCAAACAAGTAGAACTCAACAGAGCCCTGTTGACTTTGGATTGGTGCCTATTTATGTTCAATATTCTAATGTGACTTCAGAGTTCCTTGTATAGACATCCTGTCTGCACTCGAAATACTGCTTATCCCACTGTTAAGTAAACTTCTGGAATCTGATTGCATTAACCTAGGGATGCTGGGAAGGATTACCATGTAGACAATCCCCATGACCAGATGAGGGCACATGTATTTATGCTTACACAGGCACAGTGCAACTAGCAATACTGTTTGAGCATAGATGCCCATTTCCAAGCAGAAATCACGCATCGGACTAGGCTGACTATATAAATGAGCAAGACCTAGTGTAGGCACACAGCTCACAAGAGCTATAGAGGTTGCTGAGAGGAGACTCTGTCACAAAGCCACAATTCCCAGCACCCTTAACAAACTGCAGTTCCCAAGATTATTTTGGTGGGGGGATCCACAGCTGTTAAAGTGGTATAAATGTGCATTAAATGCATGGTGAAGCTGTGATCTTATTGTCCACCTTAATGTCATATTATTCAGGTTCAATATTAAAATACATTAAAAGAGTAATATGGGTTCCAAAGTTATCTTGACTGTGTGCGTGGCCCATGTAATTCCCGACTTCTCTGTAAATTGTAAAGTGTTTCATCTGAAAAACAGCGAGAGCACATGACATTTGAAACCTTTGCCTGTTATTTAGCAATGATTAGGTATCTCTCTACACATAAAGCATTTCATGGTTTCATTTGAATTATCTCTTCCCCTTGACTGTTTGTTCCTGTGCTGATTCATAAAAATTGCAAACAGGAACAAATATGATAAGCGAATGAGGCTTACATAGAGATTCATTGAGAAAGACTTTTTGGCTGTTACACAATTCCTTTTTGTAATATTCCACATGACTTGCATCCAAGGCTGATTACATTATAATTATTCTGGAGGAACAATGAGCTGTTATATATCTGCTTACGGGGGGAGGGGGAGTCAAAATCACATTTTTGATCCAGAAATAGCCAGTAGACTCCAGTCTAGTTCTCACTGAGCTGGTAAACATCAATTTGAGCTATACCATGTCAACTACCATATGGAGAACTGAATGTTACTCCATATGCTAAATAGTCCCTATACTTAGAAAACGTAAAAAATAAAATCCTTCCAGTAGCACCTTAGAGACCAGCTAAGTTTGTTATTGGTATGAGCTTTCGTGTGCATGCACACTTCTTCAGATACACTGAAACAGAAGTCACCAGACCCTTATATATAGTGAGAGGGTGGGAGGGGTATTACTCAAAAGGGTGGTGGGAATGGGTGATAGGCTGATAGGTGTGGTAAACCTGTTGACGACTGTTAACGACTGCAATTGGTCTTACAGGAAAAAGCAAGGGGTGAGATGGCTAAAAATAGCTTTATCATGTATAATGAGATAAGAATCCAATGTCTCCATTCAGACCAGGTCTCTCCATGGTTTTATGTTTGGTAAAGGTAAAGGGACCCCTGACCATTAGGTCCAGTCATGTCCTACTCTGGGGTTGCACCGCTCATCTCGCTTTATGGGCCGAGAGCCAGCATACAGCTTCCGGGTCATGTGGCCAGCATGTCCAAGCCGCTTCTGGCAAACCAGAGCAGCGCACGGAAACACCATTTACCTTGCCACCAGAGCGGTTCCTATTTATCTACTTGCACTTTGACGTGCTTTCGAACTGCTAGGTGGGCAGGAGCTGGGACCGAGCAACGGGAGCTCACCCCATCTCAGGGATTCGAACCACCGACCTTCTGATCAGCAAGTCCTAGGCGCTGTGGTTTAACCCACAGCGCCACCTGGGTCCCTTTATGTTTGGTAATAAGTTGCAATTCAGCAACTTCTCTTTCCAGTCTATTTCTGAAATTCTTGTGCAATAAGACAGCTACTTTGAGATCTTGTATAGAATGTCCTGGGAGACTGAAGTGTTCTCCTACTGGTTTCTCTGTCTTGTGATTCCTGATGTCATATTTATGTCCATTTATCCTTTGATAAATTTATCCTTTGATAGAAAACATAGTGTATTAGGGAGCAATCGAAGCCTATGATTTGCTGTGAAGAGTCGAGTATGAAATATACCAGTGCTGGATCTACAGATTTTGCTTGTAAGGGGCAAAAAACTGCCCTGCTGCCCCACTCTTCATGATGTCCATACACTAAGGTGGTTCTCTTAACTTTGGAGGCCAAGAAGCAACAAGTGGTAAATGAGGCATCTGGGCTCTGTTGTTCTTGGAAGCGGGCTATGCCAGGGGTGGCAAGGGCAGCCCCAGGAGAGGTTAATGAGCTTCTCTCCAGCTTGCTTCAAACTGGGCAGGACACATGCTCTGCACATGCTCAGAGGTACACTCATCATGTGCCGTCTGGCCAAGCAAGAGGAAACAGCTGTGTATTTTGCAAGGAGCAAAGAGGAAAAGGAGGGGTGCTTGGGTGCTTGCTTGCTTGCAGGCAGACACAAGGCCAGTCAGGGAGAAGGAGAGAATGAAAGAAGAGCATACCAGCCCCATTGCTTTAATACTATGTCCACTGGACATGTACACTGGTAAAGGCTTTCTGGGAGATGATATACAATGAATTAAAGAAAATGTTTTATCGAATGCTGAAACATTTTCTGTAATTCATTATATATCATCTCCCAGAAAGCATTTGATTGACTTTGGAGAGAGAATGAATGGAGTAATAAGACCACTGAGCCTAGGGCTTGCCGATTGGAAGGCTGGCGGTTCGAATCCCCATGACAGGGTGAGCTCTTGTTGCTCAGTCCCAGCTCCTGCCAACCTAGCAGTTCAAAAGCATGTCAAAGTGCAAGTGGATAAATAGGTATCGCAGCGGCAGGAAGGTAAATGGCATTTCCGTGCACTGCTCTGGTTTCGCCAGAAGCAGCTTAGTCATGCTGGCCACATGACCCATAAAAAGTGTCTGCAGACAAACGCCAGCTCCCTTGGCCAGTAAAGTGAGATGAGTGCCACAACCCCAGAGTCGTTCGCGACTGGACTTAACTGTCAGGGGTCCTTTACCTTTTTTTAACACACACAAACACACTCACTTTTAACAAATTGACAAGGCAATTTCAGCATTTCCATGGCCTTGATTGGAGTCACAAGATATTGCAGCTGCTACGTTACACTACATAGGTTTCCTCCTCCCCCGGTACAATTTAGTCTTTGTAAAACACATTTTATAACAAATACAGTGCCAGTGCAAATCCTAACATTAATTACAGCACAATTCTGTGCATGTCTGCTCAGAAGTAAATCTTCACTCCCATCCAGTTGGATGAGCATAGAACTGCAGTCATAAGTTACTGAAATCCTTATCACCAACACAGCTGCTTTAAAGTCATCTTTCCTCCATCCCATAACTATAAAAATTACATTTTTCAAGGGAGAGAAAGACAGCATTCTCACAGTTGCCCATACCAGTGTGGTTTTGTCTGGCATTACCTAAGTTTGCTTATTTCATAGCTACAGTGTGCTCCCAATGAGTCTCTTGGCCGTTGTTGCAAAACAACTCTGCGAAATGGATCAGGGCATTTGTTCAGAGCAAAACATTTGTATGAATTATGATTACATGCAGCATAATTGTGCAGATTGCTCCTAATATACACACCCCGCATATGCAATTTCGCCTAGCGTGCACCTTGCAAGCCATTTCCCTTAACATAATGCATTTTTTATTGTTATTTTCACTGATATATGCATTTTTATGCTCACTTCCCCCTAATATGGAGATGTTTGTGCACATTATTTGGTTGGGCACCTCCACCACAATATTCAGAAATGTACGAATTTCATAGAATAGCTGTGTTTCTATTAGCCTGTCACTTCAGAAAGTGCAAATCGGGTAGTTTTGCATCTAAATTTGATTTTATCGTCCATCCCTGGTGTAAGCCAGCCTCATAGAGAAATAGTTAAAAGGAAATGAAACCTTCCATTCCTGAGTTCCTGCTGTAATTCAATAGGGAATACTCCCCTCCAAATGCATAAAACATATTTGTATAATTTATTATGCTTTTCTTGATTTTTAAAAAGAATGTATGTGCATTTTGATGCCCTGATCCACGTTAAATTTATTATAAGTTTGTTCAGTGCTCTCCAGAAATCAAAGGAGGCATGTATATGTGCTGTATTGTTTGTAGTGGAGCAGAGATAGACAAGAAAAGCAAAAGTATTAAAAATACTTCAGATTCTAGAGTAAGGTGGAGTGGTTCAATATAGCAAAGATCAAACATCATAACGTGACTTATTATGAGTTTATATTGAAAGAAACCCAGATATTTATCATCCAAGTGCCTCATTTAAACTACAAGTAACTTCTTGCGCAACTATTGGCTCTCAACCTTTGGAATGTGCATACCCAAGAGGAAATAATCGGGATGACTCCTGCATAAATGAAGAAAAGAAGATCAAAGGTCAATTTCGATATTCTCCCTGAACGAGATTCATCTTCATCTTGGCATAGCTGGCTTTGGCTGCATCCTGGCAACGTTGCAATAATTAGGAATGTGTATTCTGATAAGTATTGAGCTAGAGCTAGATTTGGATCTGGGCATTTATACGAAGTTCTTCACAGCATTCTCTTAACAACATCATATGATTGCCTAGATTCATCCCCTACCTGTGGTACATTTATTCATTTGTAGTCAACACTTTTACACATTTGCTCTAGATTTGCAGTGACGAAAGATGACTTCCAATGTGCATTCTTATTTATTCATTCATTCAATAGTATTTTTATCAATACGTGTTTATACAAACTCTTGCTAAGTACAGTTCTGCTTTGAAACTTTCCCTGCAACAGGTGAACACATTGGCAGGATTATTGTAAAAAACCTGCAGCTTACACGTGTGTGTGTGTGTGTGTCAGAATAGATGAATAAAAGAATAAGCTAAGATAATTTGGAGTATGCAGGAAAAGATGAAAATAAATGTAAGGAACCACAGAAGGAGGGGAGAGGGAGTCAAAATGGAAAATGTTTAAATTTGGCAAAATAATTGTTGTAATGTAGATAAATAAACATTATAAATAAAAAACACAAACAAAAACAGAATATATATATTCTGCAAAATCTCATATATGTTGTCTCCGGTGAGTTATGCACATGTTTCCAAAATAATTTGGAAAACTGTAAGCAGGACATACCTGAAGTTGGAAAGAGTTATCATACTCTCTATCTCTTCCAATGTTTCCAGTCCCTTGGAGCAATGGTGGCTAAACTGTGGTCGTCTGGTGACTCCTGTCATTCCTAGCCATTGACCATGCTAGCCTGAGACTGATGGGTATTGCAGTTTAGCAACATCCAGAGAGCCACAGCTTAAGACATTCCTGCTTTGGAGAGTGTGCTTCCACATATTCTTCAAGTGGAAACAGTTAATGTTCCAATTAGAACAGGATTTCCCAAACTTGGGTCTCCAGCTGTTGTTGGACTACAGTTCCCATCATTCCTGAACTCTGCTCCTGCTAGCTAGAGATGATGGGAGCTGTAATCCAAAAACATCTGGAGACCCAAGTTTGGGAAACATTGCATTCGAATAACAAAGCCAAAAGAACAAATCAGTTTCTCCTAATATAGTTTTTCTCACCCTGCCTCATCTTTCTTTCCATTGGATCTCAAATTTTATGAATAATGTGCATGTCTCTAACAGCATCCCCTGTACATATGTTATACCTCATTAAGATTACATAAACTTTCCGCCAAACCCAAAACATCCCACAAATGATCATTTATATTGGCACAGTGTGAGGATTCAGGATGAGATGGAGACGATGTAGGGGATAAGGACCTGAAAGAAAACTCGGTAGACCACGGGCTGTTTTTACATGTTATAAGCAGGGATACAGGGTGTTAAAGAGAATTCTGGGAGATAGTTTGGTATGTTGGGTTCTACTCTTTTTCAAGAGTGGGTGAAAACAAAATCCAGAATAAAGAATCAACATGGAACTATCTGTTAATAGCATCTGATCCAGGAGAAAGAGACAAGGTGATTCAGATTGTCTTTGCTGGGGAATGATCAGGAGTTTAGTGGCTCCTCTGTCAACCACTCCAGCTCCATCCATCCTCCTCCAAAGCCTCTGAGATATGCCTTCAGAGTTCATAGCATCCAGAAAGACATGTCATGTTCCCCCCACTTCATGCTAGCAGGACACTATTCTTGCAGGGGTGGGGAGCCTCCCCACCCCCCACCCCAATGTTGCTGGACTATAGCTCCTATCATGACTGACTATTGATCATGCCAGTGGTGGATGATGGGAGTTGTAGTCCAACAAAATCTAGAGGGCCACAGGTTCTCCATCCCAGCTATATCATCTGGCTAGCCCTGGCAAAGTCTACTGGGCACTACTGCTTGAAGATATAGAGGGCCACTTGTTCCTCTGTGACAGCTAGCGGCATATTTGCACACAGGGTGCAGCATAGGGAAGCTCTGTGTGTGTGTGTGTGTGTGTGTGTGTGTGTGTGTGTGTGTGTTTTCTGGAGGATGGAATCAGATCTCAGCAGTACCGTGTACCTGTCTCCTGGAGTCGTGTTGTTGCACAGAGATCTTGGCAGCATGTGCTTCATGCATCTTGGCCATGGGCTGCATGGTGACCCACTTCCTTCCCCCTCGCCCCCAATTACGTAGGGTTATGTATTTCCAGTAAACAGTTCTTTTTCTCCTAATGCTTCTCTGAGTACTGAACAGCCTGTGCCCCAAGGCAAACGACTCCAGCCAAAGAGGGATGCGCCCTTCAGGATTCTGCTAATTGAGTGAAGGGGCAAATGATCTATAGGAAAAAGTTGCATCATTAACTTAATTGAGGGCAAAGCCTAATTAGAGAGGAAACGAAGTAGACAGAGCCAGAGACACAGCAGGCCTTCACGTGAGATGTCAACAAACAGACATTGTAACTAAAACCAGACAGCAACAGCAGGGCTTCATTTACATCGTCAGTTTCAATGCAGAAACATTTGCCATTAGAGAGGAGAGAGACAAACCGACAGAGAACAAGCATTTGGGAGAAGGGGCAAAGCAAAATATTTATGGAAATTGGGTCATCTAGCTACATTTTTAAAGGGGAAAAAAAAGAAAGGAACATTTTCTGATGCTAATTAAGAATGATCTCTAGTTCAGGGGACTGAGGTCTGCTCAAACTTTCTTTGACTCTGTACTTCTGAAGAAACCCAAAGTTTGGATGCTGCAATGTACACTAAGTGAGAAATACTCTAGAGACCCAGCGGATGGAAATAAACTGTGGGAATATGCATAGATTAGATGAGTCTACACAGCTCAGCCATACAGCAAGTGCTTTTGATGCCGAAAGGTCCAGGGATCTTGGGCAGCAGAATTAGGAATGATCTCTGCCATGGGAGACTTTCATTGCTAGATAAAGCAATCCAGGTTAGGATAACCAATTGCCTGACAGGATGGCTCTCATTCGGAGCAATTCGGTAACCAAGGCATGCTGGGGCTTCTGACAATGCACCGCTAGCTCCAAGGCCCCTGTCGCCATCCCTTTCCCAAACTCACACCTCAATCTTCTTCCAGGATGCTGGCTTGGGGTTGCTACCTGTCCTGTATAATACAGGATTGTCCTGCAATTCAATGTAAAGTGCCACGTCCTGTATTGATACAGTTTTGTGCACTCTCTCTCTCTCTCTCTGCCAAGTTAGGGATCCTCTCCAAATGCATGTGCTTGAAAAGGTGTGTGAAATGTCATGTATTTAAGCTCTAAAAGGTAAAAAGGTAAAGGACCCCTGGACAGTTAAGTCCAGTCAAAGGCGACTATGGGGTTGCGACGCTCATCTCGCTTTCAGGCTGAGGGAGCCGCCGTTTGCCCACAGACAGCTTTCCGGGTCATGTGGCCAGCATGACTAAACTGCTTCTGGCACAACAGGACTCTGTGACGAGTGCCAGAGCACATGGAAATACCATTTACCTTCCTGCCACAGTGATACCTGTTTATCTACTTGCACTTTGACGTGCTTTCAAACTGCTAGGTTGGCAGGAGCTGGGACAGAGCAACAGGAGCTCACTCCATCACTGGGAATTCGAACCGCTGACCTTCTGATCAGCAAGCCCAAGAGGCTCAGTGGTTTAGACCACAGTGCCACCCGCGTCCCTTTATTTAAGCTCTGGGTAGCCAAGCACAGAAAGATTTACGTTTGTGTGTGTGTGACAAATCCCAGCGGGACCATCTTGTAAGGCTGCAATAGATTGTAATGAATCATACCAGATTATTATTATTTTTTATAAAAATTGCCCCATCCCACCCTGTCCTGTATTTTGCCAGAACAATGGTGGCAACCCTACATCTCATCCTCCTGGATGCCTGGGGAACCAGGAACTACAGGCATTCCCTTGCTTGGCCCATCGTCTTTCCCTAACAGCTGATATCCCTGCTCATTGCAACTCAGAAAACTTGCAATATGCATTGTGTCTGACTGCTGCCCTGCCAATGGGTCTCTGGCTCCAATAGTGAAGCAGCACTTATGCCATTTCATACAACCCTTCTGCTGTTTTCTTGTCCGCTAAAACGAGGAACACATGACCAGCTGAGTAGCTCAGTTGGTTACAGCATGGTGCTGATGTCCTGAGTTCGAGCATCTTCAATGTCTTTGAAGATGCTTGAACACAGGACAAAAGGGAGAAACGTGCTAAGAGGAAGGCACGTTTGGCAAACCCTCACCACGATCAACTCCCACCCGAAAACCTATGTCCCCACTGTGGAAGGACGTGTGGATCCAGAATTGGCCTCCACTGTCACTTATGGACTCACTATTATGAATGTGTTCATGGAAGACAATCTTACTTGGTTACGAGTGATGGCCAAAGGAAGAAAAAGAAGGTGCTGATGATGCCAAGGTTGCAAGTTCAATCCCTGTACGGGAAAGCTGCATATTCCTGTACTGCAGGGGGTTTTCAGGGTCTGTTCCAACTCTAGGGTTCTAAGCAGACATGTTTAAACCACATTGCTGTCCTATAACATACAGAAACATCACTGTGCTGCCATGATATTTTTTGGGGTGGGGATATGAACTGCCCTGAGACCTCTGGGTATAGGGCAGTATATAAATTCAATAAATAATATAATAATAATTTAGGCCCTTCAGCCAAATGGATTGAATGCATCGATTTGAATTTGGCTAAATGTTGTATGGATCAGATAATATATTCAGCATACGCAGAAATAAAAGGAATGAGTAGATACTACACATCTGAACAATGGGGTTACAGACCCTCCAAGTGTCCCCATTTTCCAGGGACAGTCCCAGATTTACAGACATCTTCCCAGTTTCTGATTTGATCCTGGAACATCCTGCTTTTCCTTAGGATGTCCCTATTTTCATTGGATAAATGTTGGAGGGTATAGAGTTATCTGACCCTTGAGCCATCTGAAGGCAGCCCTGTATAGGGAAGTTTTATTAATGTTTAATGTTTAGTTATGTTATTATATATGTTGGAAGCCGCCCAGAGTAGCTGGGGCAATCCAGTCAGATGGGTGGGGTATAAATAGTAAAATTATTATTATGCAATAGGAAGCCCCTATTTTCATCGGAGAAATGTTGGAGGGTATGGGGTTAATCAGTTAAAAGCAAGATTCTGGAGACTCATGTGTTATGACAAAGACGACATAACTCACTGCTCACCATTTTGCTAGCGCAACATTATAAAATAAGACTATTCCCACCACAATTTAACTCTTAATTAGTATCTACTGAGAGGCGCTGCAGCAAGCTCATGTCATGTCAGAAGCAGAAAATTTTAGGGCCAAATTCACAGCTATAGGAAGACCAGGCTTTGGTCAACTCAATTAAATTTCAAGGCTTTCCGAAGGCTCAGGAAGAATCCAATTGACGTCATGCTTTTGGGGATCTTTATCAGTTTACATCATCATTAACGTCAGTGGTCATTCATCCATTAACTGCAGCCGAACTGTAATTGCACCCTATTGTGGCATTTAAGCACACTGCGATGCCAACCCATTGTGAAATTGTTGCGGGCTAGTTTCATGATGCATGAGAACATCCAGTGCCTGATGAACATGGAACAACTACAAGATTAGATGCAAGACTCACTTGATATGTTAACAAAATTCTTGCATGAAAGGGCACACCTATGAAGGTGGCAAATCTACATAATTATAGTTGCCATGTATTAATGGGGTGTTCTTACTTGGGGTGTTTTGTTTATAGCTGAGAAACAAACATCACTCAGCATGCCTTGATATTCGCTCAGATTGATCCTACAATGCAGTCTATATGGTGTTCTGATCTTGGAAACTCATTGAAATGTGCATCTGGGCTGGTATTCAGCTAAGTTTTACTCAGAATAGTGTAGACCTCTTGAAATTAATGAACATGACTAAGTTACATCCATTAACTTCAATGGGTCTACTCTGAGTAGGGCTAAGTTGTTATTGTTATTGTTATTGTTATTGTTATTGTTATTGTTATTGTTATTTATACCCTACTCCTCTGGCTGGGTTTTCCCAGCCGCTCTAGGCAGCTTACAGCATATCTAAAAACATAATAAAAATATCAAGCATTAAAAACCTCCCAATATAGGGCTGCCTTCAGATGCCTCCTAAAAGTTGTGTAATTCTTTATCTCCTTGAGATCTGGAGGGCATTTCACACAGAGGGTGCCACTAACGAGACGGCCCTCTGCCTGGTTCCCTAACTTCGCTTCTTGCAGTGAGGGAATCAGCAGAAGGCCCTCGGAGCTGGACCTCAGTGAACGATGGGGGTGGAGACGCTCCTTCAGCTACACTGGGCTGAGGACATTTGGGGCTTTAAAGGTCAGCACCAACGTTTTGAATTGTGCTTGGAAACCTATTGGGAGCCAGTGAAGATCCTATAGGATTGGCGTTATATGGTCCCGGCAGCCACTCCAAGTCACCAGTCTAGCTACCGCATTCTGGATTAGTTGTAGTTTCTGAGTCACCTTCGAAGGTAGCCCCATTGAGAATACCACCCTAGGATCCTGCATGGGATGGGAGTGGGGTTTTATATGAAATTTAAAGATTTAAATAGTGATGTTCAAAAGAATTTATTCCTTTATGCAACTAAAGGGTAAAGGTAAAGGGACCCCATTAGGTCCAGTCGCGGACGACTCTGGAGTTGCGGCGCTCATCTCGCTCTATTGGCCGAAGGAACTGGCGTACAGCTTCTGGGACATGTGGCCAGCATGGCTAAGCCGCTTCTGGCGAAACCAGAGCAGTGCACGGAAACGCCGTTTACCTTCCCGCCGAAGCGGTACCTATTTATCTACTTGCACTTTGACATGCTTTTGAACTGCTAGGTTGGCAGGAGCAGGGACCGAGCAACGGGAGCTCACCCTGTCGTGGGGATTCGAACCGCCGACCTTCTGATTGGCAAGCCCTAGGCTCTGTGGTTTAACTCACAGTGCCACCCGTGTCCCAATCTGTATGCACAAAAATGGAGAGAAGGAGCAGTCCCAACAAGGGAGGAGTGGCAGTGGAATATGCAGAATTGGCGAGTCTAACCAGCAGAATTAGAGAACAAGAGCAAACAGTATAAAAGGAAGACTGGAAAATGTTTAAACAAAATAAAATAAAAAAAATTCCTTCCAGTAGCACCTTAGAGACCAACTAAGTTTGTTCTTGGTATGAGCTTTCGTGTGCATGCACACGAAATTTGCTTCTTCAGATACATACCTTTAACTGGAAAATGTTTGTAGAATATATGAAGAATCACTGTAAACAGGTCAAAACGTTGGCAGGTTTAGAGTAGACTCGGTATTGTAAGTTATGCTGATATAAAATGAGATAGAGAAGATATGGATTAACTTGAATATGCAGTAATAATGGAAGCTTGGAGGAAACCATGGAAGGGGGGAAGGGAAGCCTAAGTTCAATGCATTGTTATTTTCAATGTGGAAAATTGCAATGATGAAAATTATAAATAAAATCGAGAGAGAGATGGCAACACAGGGCATTCACGACACATTACAATCTAAGCATGATATCCCTGCATTTTCTTATATAGAATGGCACTCTTATATAGAATGGCATTATTTTTGAATTCCGACTCTATCTGCCTCCTCGTTATTTGTAACATTCACCTTATTAACTCAATAAGACAATGTTCCGAATTACGGTAAACCGATGGCATTTCAGCCCAGTCAACATATGAGAAAGTGCTGGTTTGGTTTCTGGAAAAAGGAAGAAAAGGAGAAGAAAAACTAAATTCCTGACACCCTGTCCCCAAATTGTGCCCAGGAGCGAAACTAGGCTTTATTTCACCCGGGTCAAAGACCCAGTTTGGCACACACACCCATGCGCATTTGCGTACATGCACACATAGGCTGGGAGCCTCAATGGCGCCCCTCTGAAGGCTTCATATGGGGCCAAAAAACTGGCTACCCCCGCCCACCGTAGCTACGGCTCTGTTTATGCTTACAGATATTTGAGGCAGAGGGTTGGAAGGGACCCTGAGGTTCATCTAGTCCAGGCATCCCCAAACTTCAGCCCTCCAGATGTTTTGGACTACAATTCCCATCATCCCTGACCACTGGTCCTGTTAGCTAGGGATCATGGGAGTTGTAGGCCAAAACTCTGGAGGGCTGCAGTTTGGGGATGCCTGATCTAGTCCAACCCACTGCAATGCAGAAATCTCCTCATTCAATTGGATGGTTCCTCATCCAATCAGAAACCTCCATATTCAACTGATCCAATGGCTGTTTCTTCGTGATGTGCAGAAATGCCAGTTCAGGAGTGAACATTCCACAGTACTAGCAATTAACAGGCCTTGACAGCAGGACATCCTAAATATTCCTAAAGCCAATTCATCAAACATTTCCGACTAGTATAGTTCCTCTCTCATTCTCTCCCACCCATCTCCCTCGCTCGTTGATAAAAATTGCATTTAGTAAAGAACTATTTCGGAGTTCAGCTAATTTTGTCTCCCACCAGAAATCCCCAGAGACAACTTTTCTTTCGGGCATAAAGTTTGCTGTAAAGCTGGAACGAAAAGGAAATCCTGCTTGAGCTATCCACGAGTACAATATCTGAAATGTTAACACATTTATTATCCGTTGTCACTTCCCTATGAATGCGTCTTTGTGAATACATGTTAAGACCTATAGCACCCTCATTAATCACCGCTCTGTGAAGAAAAAGAAAATTGCTGGTTAATTATTTCTTTTGAAACATTGCATTTAAGAAAACATCCTACCCCATCGGATCAGTTGTGAAATAGTATTTGCATTGAGCTTCTTAAAGAAAAGAGATGCAGAATGTACATTTGCTATCAAATTTTAAAAGCTAGTATATAGAAAAGTCTTTTGTCCTGAAAGTAAGACGTTTCTATATCAACTTCCCAGGGTACTACAGGCGTTTACCAGAGCAATCCAAACTATAGGAAGCCAGTGTCGGTTACATGAGAGTAAATTATGCCACTGGAATTAAACTCAATTCCAAACTCTGTTCATCAGTGGGGCTACTGCTGAGCCTGGCAGAGGGAAAACAAACTTTTAAAATAGAGTTTCTAGGTCACATGACCAAGCTCAGGGGTAGGCAATTTAAGGCCCGAGGGCAAGATGCGGCCCAATCACCTTCTCAATCCAGCCCGCAAACGGTCCGGGAATCAGCATGTTTTTACATGAGTAGAATGTGTCCTTTTATTTAAAATACATCTCTGGGTTATTTGTGGGGCATAGGAATTCATTCATTATTATTTTTTCTCAAAATATAGTCCGGCCCACCACATGGTCTGAGGGACGGTGGACTGGCCCACGGCTGAAAAAGGTTGCTGACCCCTGTTCAAGCTGAATGGATTTTGGACTGTGTTAAGTTCTCCACTGCCCCATCCCTACCCCAGGGGCTACACACTTATTTTGAGACTTGCCCTGACCTTGGCTCATAGCTGTCAACTTTCGGATTTGAAAATAAGGGATGCCGCGAGGGCGGTGCAATGGCACCAAGTAGCCTCGCCACCCTGCGCTCCAAAGGCTGCGCACGAATGGGTGAGCGAAAAAGCGAGCGCGTAGATGGCAGGCAGGCTGTCTGTCTGGTTGGGCGTGAGGGTCTGGCTGCACAAGGCATGCAAGCTCCGCCCCCAGTCAGTCTCAGACTCCTTATTGGCAGCTGAGCAACGCAGCTCAGGAGCCTCCCTGGCCAGCAGGGAGGGAGAGGAGCTGCTTCCTTTGAAATCCGGGAAATTTAAGGGATATCAACAATCCCGGGATAGCAGCGGGAAACGGCATTGGAATAAGGGAGTTTCCTGCAAAAAAAAAAGGAGGGTTGACAGCTATGCCCTGGCTCAGGTTTCTGAGCCCCAGCTGACCTGGCTGAGCCCCACCTGAGGCAGGCTGGAAGACTTATACCGGCATATCCCTGGGATAGCTCAGTCGGTGGAGCATGAGACCCTTAATCTCAGGGTCTTGGGTTCGAGCCCCGCGTTGGGCAAAGGATTCCCGCATTGCAGGGGGTTGGGCTAGATGAGCCTTGTGCTTTCTTCCAACTCTCCAAGGTCTGTCTCTGCACCTTGACTGGATGTAAGTATGACAGCGGGCACGGCACATGGGGCAAAGGGCAGGCAGAGGTTGGTGGTACAGCTACACGAACCACCACACTTTCCAACCATCCAACGATGGTCAAATAGCTCAGAGTATTGGTGCTGATAACGCCAAGGTTGCAGGTTTGATCCCCGTATGGGACAACTGCATATTCCTGCACTGCAGGGGGCTGGACTAGATGATCCTTAGGGGTCCTCCCATCTCTATATTTCTATGAATTCTATTAATTCCATTCTAGTTTCTGTAGGCCATCCATGACACTAAAAAAACAACGCTCGCCTTCCCATTCTATATACACTGTGCAGTCTTCTGTGGATGACATTTCCCATTAAAGTGATGCTATTAATTTATCTATCAACCCATTGGATGGTTCATTCATTTATTTATATATTTATGCCAGGTGACGCTTCTCAAGGTGCCCTCATGTGGTAAGTTCTGGTATTTATAGCTTCAAGGAGATGGATGAAAAGCTCTACTTCTTTCCAATGTAGTGAATATCAGTGGAAATACTCTAGAATAGGTGATCATATAGTTTATTCCAACCACTGGGTTATACTTAAATGCTGGACTGCTCATATCAGATTTCAAAGAACAATTTCCCTGTAAACCAAAAGTCTGGCAGATAGATAAATAAATATGTGTACAGACAGCTATCCCAAAACATTGTTTTACCCATTGGAATAATTTTGATGAGGCAATACTCTTGACGGGAGAAAAGCCATTATTTTAAATCTTTATTTTAACTTGCTCTTAAGAAAAGGGAAAAAAATAAAATTAGCAACAACCTGCTCATGGGATGGTCGCATTGAATTAATATTTCGGAGTGCTTTTCTTTCCCTATAATTAAAGTTTAATATTTTTTGATTTTTAAAAAATACCGATGATCAACTTTCATCATAGGAAGAAGATGTCATTACTCAATAGCTGTCAGTAATTGGAAGAATAAGGGCTACCGGCTGAAATTAAAGCTGCATAATCACCCTAAATTTTAAGCCCATTTAAATCATATGACTTCCCCCCAAGGAATCTTGGGAACTGTAATTTGTAAACAGTGCTGGGAATCATAGCTCTGTGAGGGGTAAATTATGCTTCCCATGATTCTTTGGGGCAAGTCATGTGTTCTAAATGTTATGCTCTTGGACTGAGTCTTGGACCTGCATCTATAGGCCCCACCTTTGGCCAGAACACATTTCACAATTTAGATTGGTGTGCCACCTGTGCCCCTTTCTGGAACCTTCATGTCTGGCTACAGTAATCCATTGATCATTGCAATGTGCTCTGTGTGTGGCTCTCTTTGACGACCATTTGGAAACTTCCATTTGTTCTGAATGCATCAACCAGACTTCCTAGAGGGGTTGTGCTACCCTTTCCACCTTTTCCACCAACTATATTGTTGCCTATTCATTTATGCATGCAATTGAAAGTACTGGTTTTTAATCATCATCATCATCATCATCATCTACAGCAGTGATGGCTAACCTTGACACTCCAGATGTTTTGGGACTACAACTCCCATCATCCCTGACCACTGATCCTGTTAGCTAGGGATGATGGGAGTTGTAGTTCCAAAACATCTGGGGTGTCAAGGTTAGCCATCACTGATCTACAGTAATAAATTGCAAGTGTCTCTGCGTCCAGTCCCTGTGTCCGTCCCTGTGTCCTACTGTGCATGTGCCCCACGGACACAGGGATTGGAGTGCAGAGACTTCGGGCGGCCGGGCGAAACTGCGCATGTGCCCCACAGGCACAGGGATTGGAGCGCAGAGACTTCGGGTGGCCGGGCTGTTGAAGCGGCGGGTGCACGCTCGTGTGGACTTACTTCTAAGCGGCAGCGGCCGTTACAAGTGGCGGTTGAGTTGGCCTGCCGGGGCCTGGCTGATGCCAGTGCCACCGCCACCGCCGCTGCAATGCGCCTCCTGCGCTGCCTGCTGAAGGGCCATTCGGCGCTGGCCGGGGCGCCCAAGTACATCGAGCACTTCAGCAAGTTCTCGTTGTCCCCGCTTTCCATGATGTTCTAGCACCCGTTAATTTAACGGGCTTAAAGTCTACTAGTCATCTATAAAGTCCTAAGAATCTTGGTACCCTTGTTCCAGAATGTTTAAGAGCATATACATACGAAGGTTTACTGCTTGGAGTACATTCAATATGAAGAAAGGTATGACACCAGGGATTTGACGGGAAGTCAGAAGTGAGGAAATATAAGACAAGACTGTAAATCTATGCTTTCCTTGCATTTACTGTATACAAATCTTATACCTAAACAAAAGAAAAAGGATAATAATAGAAATAATGATGACTTCCACCTACCACACACCACACAACTTTCAATCCTCTACTTTAATCCATTTTTGTAATTTCCTTCTCTATTTTTGAATGATCTTAATTAATTCCATTTAAGTCTTCTTAGAAATGCTGAGTAATGTGGACAATGTATTTACAGACTTAATTCTCAGGCCCTTGCATTGTACTTTAATTTATATATCTACTTTCTTCTTTTTATGTTCTTTATGTTCTTTTACTTTTTTCTTCTTTCTTCTTTTTTCGGAAAATGGAATATTGGAATTTTTTGTTGTGTTATTGTGGAATTGTGGAATTTTAAAAAATAAATAAAGTTTATTAATAATAAATAATAATAATAATAAAACAAACGAACAAACAAAGCTAAAAAAAGACAAGACTGTAAAAAATAATGGAAATTATTTTTCGTGTGTGGATTTTTCTTCTTTTTTTTCTTCCCTTTTTCCTTTTTTATTTGGCACGGAATGAATTAAGACTGTGAGATGTAAGACTGTGAGAACAAATGTACAAATAAGAAAAATGTTGTATGTAACTTTATTTCATAACTTTATTTTTATTAGTGTAGGATTGAGATGTTTCTTGTAAATCAAAACTACACAATAAAAATTATAATGCAAAAAAAATAAATCTTGGTACCCAAGGAACAAGCAAGATCTTGCTTCCGCTTTAGATATTTGTAAGGTGGCAATGCCTGAGAGAGCTCTCCAGGCTCCAACAAGGAGCTTATCCAAGGCTTTTGAGGAACCAATGTAGGGTTGCCATATGTCCTCTTTTCCCAGGACACGTCCTCTTTTCCATGGGTAGAGTTGTCATAGCGATCCACAGCTAAAAGTAGAAGTCGGCAAAGGTGTCCTCTTTTTTGCTCTTCAAAAGATGGCAACCCTAAAATAGTCAATCGTGTTGCCAAGTTATTGGAGCCAAATCAGGAATAGTGTATGTGCAAGTCTGGGGATGGTGCAGGGTGAACAGCCAATGGCGTTGTATCTCTCCCATTTAACCAGCCCAAATCAATGCAGGGCCTACATGCTGGTGAGACTGGATGTATTACCCTCAGCTGGGCTACAGGGGAGATACCAGAAAACACCACTGGTGGAGAGACCATGCCCCCATGGACAGAGACAAATACAATCAGTTGCGCATATTCTTTTGCACTGTCCCTGGTGTCAGACAATTCAATCTAAGTTTATTAATCAGTTGGTTGCTAGTGTGGAGTGGAATTCAGATGAATGCAAGGTAGCTTTCCTTATGTTTACCCAGGATGGGGAGAGAATGGAGATTGTAGCCAGGTTTCTGCAACACGCAATGAGGATTCATAAATACTATACAACACTAACTTAAGTGTTAGATGCAGTCTACCTCTCATTCAAATCGGAACCAGTGAAGGCGGTGAAGATCCTGTGTGAGTGCCTGGGGGCGGTTGGAGGATGAATGGCAGCTAACGGATTGAGGTTGAATCCTGACAAGACAGAAGTACTGTTATTGGGGGACAGGGGGTGGGCGGGGGTGGGGGACTCCCTGGTCCTCAATTGGGTAATTGTGCTTCTGAAGGACCAGGTGACAGCCTGGGAGTCATTTTGGACTCACAGCTGTCCATGGAGGCACAAGTCAATTCTGTGTCCAGGGCGGCTGTCTACCAGCTCCATCTGGTATGCAGGCTGAGACCCTACCTGCCTGCAGACTGTCTCGCCAGAGTGATGCATGCTCTAGCTATCTCCCGCTTGGACTACTGCAACGTGCTCTACGTGGGGCTACCTTTGAAGGTGACCTGGAAACTACAACTAATCCAGAATGCGGCAGCTAGACTGGTGACTGAGAGCGGCTGCCGAGACCTACATTGGCTCCCAGTACGTTTCCGGGCACAATTCAAAGTGTTGGTGCTGACCTTTAAAGCCTTAAACGGCCTCGGTCCAGTTTTGTTTTGTTTTTTGATGAGTGGTTGTTGTTGTTGTTTTTAACCCTGCTGGAATCTTGTACATATACCAATAAAGGTTTGAGAATCTGGTAGTGCTGCCATGGATGTGTCTGTTGTTGTTGTTGTTAAGCTACCTTCCATTTAAAGCGGTATCATTCTGCTGTGAACTTTGCTGCTTGGAAGCGCATTAACTCCTTTCTGACTCAAGTTATGCCAATGTTACACAGAACTGAGCAGCCGAGATCACAGAGGGACTATGCATTGCCTTGCAATCAAAGGCTTTGGTACCTGCTTACATTAAAGATCAGACCAATGGAACACTCCACTTTTTAAAAGCTTCAGCTTTATTATTATAACCCCCCCTTCCCCACCAAAAAAAGGGAAAAGTTCATTTCAACATTTGTGATTTATAGAGAAAAGCTTAGTCGCTTCCACAAAAGCCTCAAAGGGGGGGACGCTCAAACAGTAGGTCAAACCTTCATTCACATGTTGTGTAATAAAAGGCTGACAGTGGCTTTTGAGCTCTGCTTCCAGTCACAAACAATAGCAATTGCAGAGCAAGACTAATAATAGGATTTAGCATAAATCCGCCACAGGAAGTGAACAGTTGTACCGGCAAATAATTAGCCGAAGGAACGTTTTGGGGCAACATCAGGATACCGCACTGTTTTTTTAACGGTTTTGATCACCACTGTTTTTGTTTGTTTGGAGAAAATTGTTTTTATTTAAAATAAGTTTACATCACAAAAGCTTACAAATCGAAATCCATTCCACATGCCTATAATATTATTATATATGATTCCTATAAAGGTTTACATAAAGACAGTTCATTCCACGTATCTTTACTATTTGCTCTTCCCCCCTTTTTTCTTTTCCCCTATCTTCCCCCCTCCCTTCCCACCCACCCCCCTGATCGGGGCTTCCTTCTTCATATCTTTAACCATGTACACAGTCTGTTCATACGTGCTTGTATATTCGGGTTGGCTTCTCCCCTTTCTACCCAATTTCTGTAAAGTGCCCACTTATTTATAATTTTTTGGCATTTATTTCCCCATCCATCATACCGCTGTTGTGACCAAGGAAAGAGAGGTGGAGAAGAGACTACAGTGAAAGGAAAACTCAAAACTTTTAAAATCAGAAAATAGACTGCGGTATAAAATTAGAGTTTAATGTAGCACTAATTACGTTGTCTGATAGCAACACGCTAAACATATATGGATCAAAAATAGCACAGCTGCTTAGCATCCTTTAATATTCTCAAGTAAACCAAACGAAGAATTCAATTGAACATTACCTTGAACTTGTCTTTATATATATATATATATATATATATAACCTCCACTTTACAATACATTTCTTTGATGCTTCTGTAATAATTAAAGTTATTTAAGAAATGTGCTTTCCAGGTTTTATTGTACCATTGAAATAAATCCAATCATTTGAGGGAAAGGTCCATTTAGCAAGAATGACAAGAGCAGTTATGAGTTCTGGATTTTCATGATTACCCATTTGTTTTAACCATTCATCATTAAGCATTTACTTTACCTAAGAAGTAACTGGGTATTTTTGAAATATTGCAACCAGTCATTGGGTCGTATTCAATGTTAATTCTATTGAGAGTAGCCCCTTGAAATTAATGGACATGACTAACTTAAGCCCATTCACTTCAGTTGGTCTATTCTGGGTAGCACTTAATTGAATACAATCTTTAGATTTTATTTCAAGGAGTTTCTTCTGCTACTGGCTACAAATCTGATGGCACCCCCCAGAACATATATAAAATATCTGTTCTGAGGTACTGATTTTTCCAACATTCTTATCCTGATGCTTATATACTTTCTTCACTCGAGTAGGTGCCAAATACCTCTAAAAGCTTTCTTTAAACATTGTTGGAATTGTATATTTTTAATAATATAGCCAACGCCATTCTTCTTCAGTAATTGACTCATCCAAATCCTGTTGCTATTTTTGTTCAAAACCACAAACAACCAGTTCCATATCTTGAGGAGTTTTATACCAATGAGGCCACAATGCTAACCTCACTTACCTAGGAGTAAGTCCAATGGAAATGAGAACTCACTTCTCAGTAGACATGGTTAGGATCACAGTTAGGCATTAGCTCTTTTGTTCAGGAAGGAAAAGTAGAAGTTCTGCTTCTGTACCTTTAAAGAATAGTAGGGTTTTCTTTTCTTTTGAACTCGTGAATCTGGAGTCCAACTCTAGTCTTAACAGCAAAAAGATGATGTGTGTGGGTGGGATTCTTAAAAAAAAAAAATAGAAGTCCCCCCCCTCTCCCTTTCTCTCCCAAATCTCTCTCTTATCTTTTACTGCAAATTCTTTTTAATTGCAAGGTGGATTGTGTTTATTTTGCACAGCTAACAAGTGGGTTCAAAGCAATACTTTGATCTTGAACCCCTGCCAGATTCCTAAAGTGCCCCCCCTTCACGCACAGCCCAAAGCAGACCTGCATTCACAAAGCCTGCCTAATTTGCAAAGGAATGTCAAAATTCCTGGCACAGCTCGGGACCAGGATGCATGTGGAGGCGACAGATCTTTTCTAAACACAGAGAGGTCTATTTATTTTCCTGTTGCTCGTTTCATCTGTCACTGTTCTTCGAGACACATTTAGAGGTACGGCAAAGCGTGTTCTCCCTATAGGAGAGCACGTGTTGCGGTGGGGGCTAGCAAGCCACCATCCCTGTAGATGGGGTGAGTTGGTAGATGGCCACAGATTTGATTGGACCTGGTGGTGTTGCTGGGGAGATTTATATGTTGCAATTTGTGATGGACAGCCCAGCGTCCTATAAATTGGTCAGCACATTGTGTGACCTTCCTCTTGGCTGCGTGCTTCGGATCACCCACCCTCCCTCCCTGTTTTATTAGGCCTCTGTGTTGACCTTGCTATTGCCTGTCATGGGGTCGTCTGCTGTTGGGCAGGGGCCTAGTAGGAATTTTTTCCATCTGGCGGATTGGCTGGTGCCATTTGGTTTTCGCCTACTACATAGCAACTAGTCACAACTTGTAAGGTTGGCAGTTAGGCATTGGTTATGTTGGTTGCTGGAAGGGCGGTCGCCCTCCAAAGTGATGATGGTGTGATGGGAATTCTGTTAAAGGAATCCAGGGGCTCGACATGCTTTTGTCCGAACCCCCGGTCGGGGGACAGGGCCACGCAAGAGCCCCTGGGAACCTCTGGGGAGAGGGAGGGCTCTGCTCCCAGCCTCCATAACTCTCCCCAGATGGGATTTCCCTTTGCTGACACGTGGTCAGCTCTGTCCCATCGGACAGCTAGTCTGAACCAATGCCTACGCAACCACTCACATGATTTGTATCTTAATAAAGTTGTGGCCAAAATTATGCCAAAAACCCAAACAAAAATTATGTCTGAAGTGTGAATTTATTCTGGGGGTGGCTTGGGGACCTCGACACGCAATCAACAGCCAATCATTCCTCTCTGGACCAGCTGAAACCATTTTGGAAGAAAAGAGCATTCTGGAGTAGATAATTATTAATTATATTTCTACTTCCCTCTTGCACCTACATATTGGTTCCCGGTGTGGCTTCCAACAGGTCAAGCCCATCCCAAAGATATGCAATGTAAAATGGGGAGGTGTGGTGGGGAGAGAAGCAAGGGTTTGAGGCACACATCTTCCCTCCATTTTGTGGCTTGCTTTGGTTCTTGCGTTCTGCGTTGCAACTGCCAGTTTATTCCAGGCACGGGGAATCCTTTTTATCCCCAAAGCCATATCCCTTCTAGGGGTTGCATGCCACTGGTGGGCAGGGCAAGAGACGAAAGTTTGAGGACCAATGAATGCAAGCTTTTCTTGATGATAGCTGCTGGATTTTACTTGATCCATGCCCAATCAGAATAGCTCCTCTCTTGGAAGTTCACTCATGGATATTTAAAATCCCATAATTCATCGTGATGTCCCATATAACTCCAAACACCTCTCCATGCCCCTCCTTACAAACTAAACAAAAAGAGTTAAAAACTAGCAATGTTCAAAGACAATGGAAGAATATCTATGTCACACTATCATGAATGTTCCCTTGGCCAAGCATTACAGATCGCCACATGTAACAGTCCCACCTTTCCTCCCCCATGTGCTTTTCTGGGGGTTCTCCTGTACACCCCAGAGTAACTATGGGACAGTTGTGTGGTAGGCAGAAATTCAACAGGTTAAGCCTTTATTGTAGTATGGAAATACTACATGTATCACCTGTTGACATTTTGATGTCCAGGCCTCTTACTACTACCGGTAGTTAAAAAGCCACTGATTGATTTTGAGGGCCTCCACCCCAACTACCAAAGAGGGTATGAATCTGCATATGGTACAAAGTAGATGCAAATTTTATGCAGATTTGTGTCCTCCTTTGCAAGTGAGCCAGACGGCAGGGCCCAGGATAATCCTGTTGGCACCCCCTGACTATGTTTACCCAAAGGAAGTCAATGGCCTGGCAGTTGCAAATTGATTTCACCACCATCCTCGAATCTTCGCTGGAAATTGACAGCAGAATCTGGACTCATCAATGGAAAGAAATCCAGTAGCAAAAATGTAAGCCGCAATGAAAAACTGGAAATAAGAATGTGCATACAAAACACTGAACAGGAAATGGGAGTGGAGAGAGTAGAGAAAATGGAAGAATGCCACATTTCTTTTTTATTTGTTTTTGTAGATCATCCTTGTAGATTAAATCACCAAGCATATGTTTTGCCATATGCCTTATATTTAAGGTTGGTTACCACAGTAATTCGTGTCCTCAAGCTTTGGCTTTATTTGTGGTCTATTATGGTCTACAGGAAACAGTCCAGGATCCCATGACTTAAATGTAATCTTTTACTCTTGTCAGTTTGGAAAAGGAGTGTCTTATTTTTATTTTTGCCCTAGGGGGAAACGACAAAGGAATCTAGAGCACCTGATGCCCAGGGTATCAATGATGGAGTGCTTTAAACCCGACCAGTAGGTAAATTGGCCAGGGCAATCTCCCAGTGAGAGTCCGTTTAAGATGATGAGGTTTAGCCTAAGTGCCGTTTGAAAAAGGCATGCACCGGCAACATTAGCAACTGGATCTAATGATCGTCGCCTAAAAAGGGGCCAGAATTAATCATTTGTATTTAGGCCACCTATTCCATATTCGTTAATCAGCTGTTCATCAGAGTGACCTACTCTTGCATTAAAATCACCGCCAATAATTAGGGAGGCTGAGGGAAACTTATCTGTGACAAAGTGAACACAATCTTCCAACTCATCCCAAACGTTTTTGAGATCAGATTGTTTCATAAGTGGATAAATATATACATTAATACATATGATCTTAAAATGTGAAGAAAATATCTTGACAGCCAAAACCCATTTTTTATCGATTTCCAATTTCCTTAGGTAGACCCTTAAGACTGTCGACACAAAGGTACTCAAACCTCCGGAGGGTCTGATGCCCAGGGTATATGAATGCCACAGGGGAAGAGTCATCCATCTGCATGGATTGCTTCTCTCAAATACTGGATTTCACAAAACTACAACACCATTTTGGGTGGTTGATTGGTAGGTGCATTGCTTTGACAATACCCACGAGTCAAGAAGTCCATAGAACTAGGACTCTTCCAGCATCCTTGGAGCACAACTCCCATCCTTCCTGGCCATTAGCCATGCTGAAGTCCAATTTCGAATTAAGGGTTGCATCCACCAAAGCTGTATACAGTGGTACCTTGGTTCTCAAACTTAATCCATTCCGGAAGTTCGTTGCAAAACCAAAGCATTCCAAAACCAAGGTGCGCTTTCCCATAGAAAGTAATGCAAAACGGATTAATCTGTTCCGGACTTTTAAAAACAACCCCTAAAACAGCAATTTAACATGAATTTTACTAACGAGACCATTGATCCATAAAATGAAAGCAATAATCAATGTGCTGTACTATAAAATAAATAAGACAGTATTGTAGATGATAACAATTAAAATTAATTTTTTTCTTACCTGCACTGATGATAGTCATTGTTTGGAAGGGGGGCTTTTATCCATCTCCACAGTCACACAATCAATCAATCAATCAATCAGTAGCTGAACTGGGTTCCACACAGTCACAAAAACAAATTAACCGAAAAAGCCACAAAAACGCAAAATAAATAGCAAAAACAAAAGCACCAAACTTAATCCGTTCCATAAGTCTTCCAAAATGTTTGAAAACCAAGACGCAGTTTCTGATTGGTGCAGGCACCCCGGAAACAATAACCGACAGCCACATTGGACGTTCGGCTTCCGAAAATCTTTCGAAAACCAGAACACTTACTTCCAGGTTTTCGGTGTTTGGGAACCAAGGCGTTTGAGAACCAAGGTACTACTGTATATAGCTTTGTTAGCCTTTTGTTTACTCCGAACAGTTAAGCTTCACATGAAAGCAGGAGCTAATTAACTGCCTCGAATCTTTGAGGCACTTATGAGTAATGAGCAGTTTGCAAATGTAGGTGCCCATAACCCCTTTGCATATCCCTGAAATAACTGAGCTAGGTTAGAAACACGAACAAGAGGGATCAGCAACAAAATGTTGTCGTATGGAAGGTAGTTCTTCCATGTTTAAGGGATCTTCTGCTGCTTCTGCTGAGGTCCTGCACAATTTTCCTTAAGTTCTGTTTGGATAGCACCATGTATGTGTGAACACATGCCAAACCTAATGTCTTTTTAAAACATTTGAAGTGAGGGGGGGTTTAGAATATTCATGTACAGTATATAACCTCCTCTCCCACATATAAGCCATATTCTACGATAATACCCACAACCTTAATACTGGCGGTGTTCCAGCAGGCCCTTGTTTCAGGAAGGCCAAAGATTTGCTCTCTCAGTAATAATTACAGAGCAGTATTTCCTTTCAGGAAGGACTGTATCTAAACTGTGTATATTCTGGAAAGAATATTGTTTCTTTCCTGATTATATCTTGGAGAGAAATTGCCTACAAAGCTGTCCCAGGAATAACTCCTTCTCTGGGGCATTTCAGCACAATCTCTGCCAGACCTTTCAGCTCTCTCAGTTGGGCAATAAGAGAGGAGAGAATTTCAAGGAATGGTGGCTGGTCGGATATTGTCTAGAAGCAGAGTCATTTGACGCAGAGTGCGCTAAGGATACAGCCCAGAATCTGTTTTCAGAATCAAAGCAGTACCAAAATGTCTCAGTGTGTGCCTGAATATCTTTCTGGTGCTCCAAAAAACCATAGAGCTCAGTTGCTTCGAGTGTGGTGCTGATAATGCCAAGATAACAGGTTTGATCCCCGTCTGAGGATACATAAAGGGAAAGGGAAAGGGCAGAGGCGTAGCCAGCCCAGGTGGTACCCGGGGCGGAATTTTTTTTGTCACCCCCCCCCACCACTTTGCCAGGGCACTGGCAGAGCTGCACCCAGTGGCATAGCAAGTCACCCCCCACCCCCCAAAATTGATGGTGCCACTTTGCGAGGTGTGGGTTTTTTTTTTGTGTGTGTCTATTATCTCTTTTTTTTCAATAAAGTTAAAATTTAATTTTAAAAAAAAAAATTAAAAAAGTGTCACGCCCCTCTGATGGTGCCACTTTGTGAGGTGTGGGGGGTTGTGTGTGTGTGTGTTTATTATCTCTTTTTTCCAATAAAGTTAAAAAAAATAAAAAAAAATAAAAAAAAATTATTTTTTTTAAAAAAAGTGTCACCCCCCTCTGGGGTGGAACCCGGGGCGGCCCGCCCCATCGCCTCCCCTTGCTACGCCCCTGGGAAAGGGACCCCTGACCGTTAAGTCCAGTCGCAGACAACCCTGGGGTTGCAGCGCTCATCTCGCTTTACAGGCCGAGAGAGCCGGCGTTTGTCCGCAGACAGCTTCCGGATCATGTGGCTAGCATGACTAAGCTGCTTCTGGCGAAACCATAGCAGCGCACGGAAACGCCGTTTACCTTCCCGCCGGAGCGGTACCTATTTATCTACTTGCACTTTGACGTGCTTTCGAACTGCTAGGTTGGCAGGGGCTGGGACCGAGCAACGGGAGCTCACCCCATCGCGGGGATTCGAACCGCCAACCTTCTGATCGGCAAGCCCTAGGCTCTGTGGTTTAGACCACAGCGCCACCCACGTCCCCTATACCTGTTCCCCCTGCAGGTAATCTTAAGGATCAGGGTGTCCCAAGAAGGATGTACATTCAGTACTTCTCTGTTTAGAAAGGAATGGGTGCCATTTAGCAGGGGCCATGCTAAGGCACCCCACCCTTAAGATTAGATGTGATCATTCTTGAAAAGCCTTGTATTTCTGGAACCTGTTTTCAGAATCAAAATAGAATCCTGAAATGCACGGAGATGTCTCGGCATGCGCCTGAAAACTTTCCTGATCCTTCAAGAAACCACAGACTACCCACCACCCACTTTAAGACCAGGTGTGATCGTTTTTGAAAAAGGCTTTCTATTTCTAGACATGATCACTAATTCTGCCTGCTGAGTGTCTACTGTACTTCAAATGGACCAGTGTAATAGATGTGAACACCAAAGGCACAAGTCCCTTTGGTTAGAAAAAAAAATGACTGTAGTCGCTTCCACACTATCAGTTTAATCTGGAATTGCCATCCTTCATTCTCTCACTTTTTACAGAAAACCTAGACAATGAGGTTGCAAGCCCCTTGCATACCAGTGAGCTGCGTTGATTAAAAATTTGTATTCTGCTTTTTTCTAAAAACAAATGTCCAGCTCGAAGCGCTCACAATGATCACAATAACATTTAAGAAACCCAATGTTGCAGTCACTATAATATCAAACGTGATGACATCTAAAGCAAACGACAGCAACAAATTCATCAGAACAATGAATGCAATTCAATAAAGTCACAGTGAAACACAGTGTTGCCGGGATACTTCCAAATCACACGGAACATTGTGACTTCTGTGTTGTCCTTTCAACAATCCTTTTTTCAGAACTGATTTGTGGTGATATTAAAAAAAAACAAAAACGAACAGATAAACAACCAGCAATTGCAGCACTAGCACTTCTTGGGTTTTTCAGAGCTACTGCATCTTCGATTTCTAGTTCCCTCCTTGCAGTTTCTGTCCATTCCCCTTCATCCTATTTGGCTAGGTTGCAACACTACCGATTAAGAGCTTCTTAGATGCCCCCGAATCAGGTCCTATTTCCTGGGTGCATAATTCAAATTACAAATTTCTTCTCGTTTTTTGCTTTTCATTTTTATTGCAAAATAGTTTTGTATAACCAGCGTGGTGTCGTGGTTAAGAGCGGTGGACTCGTAATTTGGTGAACCGGGTTCGTGTCTCCGCTCCTCCACATGCAGCTGCTGGGTGACCTTGGGCTAGTCACACTTCTTTGAAGTCTCTCAGCCCCACTCACCTCACAGAGTGTTTGTTGTGGGGGAGGAAGGGAAAAGGAGATTGTTAGCCGCTTTGAGACTCCTTAGGGAGAGTGAAAGGCGGGGCATTAAGTCCAAACTCTTCTTCTTCTTCTCTTCTCTGAACAAAGTAAACTCAGTTTATTGGAATTCAGGAGCAGATATTCAGGGGGACCCAGATTAGTGGTGTCTACCAGCTCTCCAGAGTTCCTTAGTTTTTTTTAAAAAATGCCTACAAAGCATTTAATCCAAATAAATTTCCACAGTCATCTAATCCCTTTGGTAATTATACATTCACTGTAACCACCTGTAACTGACATTGCAAAGTGCAGTGATTATCTAACACTGTTGCATCATAGCATTACTTAGGCATATCTGAGATAGGAAAAGACTGTGTTGTAATAAATGTGGAAGGGTTCATGTGGTAATGTGTTCGTTGAGGGGAGGGGGGAGAGTCCTTCAAAAACTAATCTGGATTATTTCAACAGAGCACTACAATGGAGGGAAAACGCTTAGCAGTAACAGGTAGCAGACCTCCATTGGCAAACATGCTGTTCTCAGCATGTTGGTTAATATGGATTTACCTACCGGTAGCGAATTTCTTTTCTGGACCCTGTGCATGAATACAGAGTAGGAAAGCCCCTAGTTTAGTTCCACAGTTTGGGACTCCTCCAAAACCTGGAGATTTCTGTAGCAATAAATCTAGTGCCTAATTCAGAAAATGTAGTTCGCTGTCTTATATACCAAGCCAAACCTTTGGTCCATATAGCTCAGTTCTGTCTCTAGTGACAGCTTTCCAGAGTTTCAGGAAGGGGGACAATCTCAACCCTACCAGACCCTCCAAGTGTTCCTATATTCCAGGGACAGCCCCAGATTTGCAGAACCCGTCCCGGTTTCTGATTTGATCCCGGAATGTCCCGCTTTGGATAGAAAGGGGGGAAGCCAACCCAAACATACAAGCTCGAATGAACAGACTGTGTACATGGATAAAGATTTGAAGAAGGAAGGCCTGTCTAGGGGGGAGGGTTGGAGGGGAGGGGGTAAAAAAATCTAAAAAAGAAAGAAAGAAAGAAAGAAAGAAAGAAAGAAAGAAAGAAAGAAAACCTGACCGAGACTCCAGCTTACTAGTTATCCCCCCACCAAGCTCCCCCGCAGGATAATCTGGGCTAGAATTTTAAGAGGAAAGGAAAAGAAACCTTTGGGTAAAGGGTTGGTCAGTAAGGTGGGGGCAATTTATCTGAGTGAGAGCGGGCCCACCAGCGTGAGAGGAAAAAGTGCCAACGCGCCCGTCGCACAGGGCACTCCCAAAGTTGATGGGCATTGCCATTCAAATGGTGTGTGTGTGCCGTGTCATGTGATGGATTATCCAGGGCAGGGCTTGGCTCGATCCCCCTCAATATTGTATTCAAATTGGCACCCCTGCCACGAACACCTCTCACGTTCTCTTCGATTGGCAATGGCGCCCACCTGAGAGTTCTGGTTGAAAAAAAGCCCTGCTCTTTGAGGAGTAAACATCACCCCCCCCCCAGGATTATTTTTTGGGGTGGGGTAGAATGTGTTTTGTTTTTGTAATAATTTTTATTATAGATTTTTACATACAGTCTTTTAAGTAACATTTAACATCCATATATTATACATTTTTTCTGACTTCCCCCAACCCTTCTCGAGATTTTCACTTTTTTTTTGGTAATAATTTTTATTATAGATTTTTACATACAGTCTTTTAAGTAATATTTAGGGGGGAGAATGTGTTTTAACCATATGGCATATATGCAGCCGAAGGCCCTCAATTACTTCATTTGATTTCTGTACTTGATTTCTCTTTACCTGGCCTTTTCTGTTTTCTGTTGCTACTGCTAGTAGTAATTTATTAGGCGGTTTTACTGCATTGTCTTTATTTATTTATTTTAAATTTTGCACCGTGTTTTAAGACCTTGCCCATGAAAGGAGACTTATAAAAGATGTAAATAAACAAGTCAGTCTCTGAAATATCCTCACATGACTTTAGAGTGAACATGATTCCTCATCTCACCTTCTAGGGGAAAATGGGACAATGTACTTCTGTTTATAAAACGCATTTGAATGGTATAGAAGCAGCTAACAGTGCTCACCTTTGTTTATGTAAAAGAGACCGTGGATTTCAATCTCCTTCCCCGCCCCCCCAACAACAAATGATTCGCTGTTGGGGAGAGAGAAATAGCAGCCACCATCTGAGCGTCATCCTGACATTCAAATGCATACATAATGCACTTGTTGTTAACTTTGTTTGTTTGTGGATGACACTGGATCCGACACATTTTACTATGGAGGTGGACAAATAGGATTAAAACAGAATGCCATGAATGGGTCATAAGGAAATATAAAACCAGGCAAAGCTCTCCTGAACTTGATATGACCCTGAGGCTTGGACTACTCAACCATTAAAAGAAAAAAAGAAAAAGAAAAAAACATTTATTGCACTGCAAGTAGATAAAAAAAATGGTTGAGCCTACTGTTGGGAGCAAAAGGAGGGTTGTATACTATCAGTGTTTGTCAGGCTATACCATTGGAGAGCTGAGCTCATGTTAAGTGTGGGAACAAGAGATCATTCCTGGCTCTAGGCCAATCAGAAGGTTGGATGTCTAGAAATGGCTGGTAGTTAGTTGAAACAGGTGCATGCAATAAAGTAGTCAGAAATAAAGAAATACAACAACTGGCCTGTATTAAGCAAAAGCCCCTATTAATCAGGACTTGTGCAAATATTCGCCATCATTTGAATGCCTCCAAACCTGGGAAATGTAAAATATGCAATGCTACCACTGCCATTGCCAAAAAATAAATTAAATTTAAAAAAAATGCACCCCACTTGAATGATTTCTTGGGAGTGCTTTGTAAAGTACAGTAATTTAATTCGCTGGAATTGTAGATGCTTGTATGCATTACTATGTGTTTAAATTTGATCGGTTGGTAACTGAATTCTAGAGAGTTCTCTCAAAGCACTCATGTGATTGGCTAACATTGGTCACATGGGAGGTATCTAGTGAAGAAGAGGCACAATTTTATGTGAAGCAGGATGACTGTGTTTTTAGAATCCACTGTGAACACTGCTAAGTTGAATTGAGTGTTGGACTGCTTGTTCTCTGCTTGAAAGAAAGAGAGCAAAGCTGCTGGAGAAGGTCGAAGTGGAAATCTCTCACAGGAGCTACAAGGCATGGCCTAATTGAGATACAGAAGGCTGAGTGCTGAGCTCTGGATAGAGAGGAAAATACAGTTGTTTGGAAGTTAGGAGAAGAGACTGCAAACCCATGCTTGCATAAGCATGTTTCTGTAAATATTATGTTTTAATTCATCTATAAGTTTCTTCAAGTAACATCAGGAAGAACTTTCTGACAGTAAGTGCTGTTCAGCCATGGAACAGACTCCCAAGAGAGGTGGTGGACTCTCCTTCCTTGGAGGAGGTTGGATGGCCATCTGTCATGGATGCTTTAGCTGAGATTCCAGCATTGGACTAGATGACCCTTGGGTTCCCTTCCAACTCTATGATTCTGTAGTCCTTCCTGACCACGGGGAACAAATGGACACTCTAGATGAGTAGAGCCAAGCTAGGTTTGGAAGGTGATTGACTGGGAGGCTGCAGTTACGCAGCTTGCCACATGGGTCAAAGTTTAGCAGTTCCTCACGTCTTCATGCATGCTTCTACATGTGCACTAAACACATGAGGGTGGGGGGAATAGGACTATGGCCTGCTATCCTCCCATACTGTCAAGGCAATGTCCCCTCCCCTCCAAAATCCACACCTTAAGTTACATAGCTGTCAACCCTCCCTTATTTTTTGCAGGAAACTCCCTTATTCCAAGGCCGTTTCCTGCTGCTATCCCGGATTGTTGATATCCCTTAAATTTCCCAGATTTCAAAGGAAGCAGCTCCTCTCCCTCCCTGCCGGCCAGGGAGGCTCCTCAGCTGCGTTGCTCGGCTGCCAATAAGGAGTCTGAGACCGATTGGGGGTGGAGCTTGCATGCCTTGTGCAGCCAGACCCTCATGCCCAACCAGACAGCCAGCCTGCCTGCCGTCTACGCGCTTGCTCTTTTGCTCACCCGTTCGTGCGCAGCCTCTGGAGCATAGGGTGGCGAGGCTACTTGGTGCCATTGCACCACCCTCGCGGCATCCCTTATTTTCAAATCCGAAAGTTTGTAAAAATCCCTTATTTTCAAATCCGAAAGTTTGAAAAAATCCCTTATTTACAAATCCGAAAGTTGACAGCTATGCTTAAGTAGAATGTGTGAAGAGATCTGTGGATGCATGTGCAGTTGTGCTCAAGTTGGAGTACCAGTCATGGTGAGCAGCTATGCACAAATCATTCTATGCCCATTGATCTCAGTGTCACATGTCTTCACTCGATGTGGTGGTGGAGCCACATTGGAAGGCTCACATGATGAGACCCCTAGTGATACCTTTACGGGATGGTGGTCAACCCTTTAAAAAAAATTGGACTGTGGCACTTGAATGAATGACAGAACCAGAGAACTGGAAGGGACACCGAGTACAATCCAGTCGAACCCTCTGCAAGGCAGGAATTTTTCACCCAAAGTGGGACTTGAACCTATGATCCTCAGATTAAGATTCTCATGCTCTACCAGCTGAGCTATCCCAGCACCTTTCTTTCACCGGATGCATGCAAACCAATGAAATTTATGGGAATGAAAAGTGCATAACTTTGGCTGGCTTGTGTCCTTTATTTTTATCGTCACTTCACTAACTGGAGTCATATATTACAAGTCTGCACTTCTGTATTTGGCATGATTTAGAGTTTCATCTTGCGGACAAATGATTCACTTGCATTTTGCAACTCTTTGGCATTCCGAACGGCAAGCCAAGTTTATTGCACAAGGAAACGTTTTCCCCTGCAAATGCTTTACAAAAAGAAAAGAAAAAGCTTGCTGGAAGTCCAGAATCTCACATTTGTCAAATGAAGATGTTTGCTTTAGAGATTTCCAAAGCAAACTCGAAATTTGGCAAGCTGGGGTCCAATACAGCTATCGGTGTGACAAACTTCAAAGATTTCTTCTGCTATAAAAGATAATTGCCAATGAAAGAAAAGGATGACGTTAAAGTTTTTTATGGGTTGCTGTGAGATCTAATCCAGCATTCTGGCCGTCCTGCTGCCTATGGGTAGCCCATAAGCCGGACCTGATTGCAACCATATTTTCTCCCCCAGAATTTCCAGAAACTGGTGTTCAGAAGCATACAATCTCCAATGGTGTAGTAGCCATAGCTAGTGGCCCTTCATAGCCCTCTCCTCCGTGAATTTGTCCAGTCCTCCTTTAAAGCTATCCAAGTCGGTGCCCATGTCCTCATTTTGTGGGAGTGAGTTCTGCAGTTCAACTACGCACTGTGTGAAGCGGTGAGGTCTTTTGTCTGCCCTGAATCTTCCAATACTTAGCTTCCTTGAATGTCCCTTAGTTTTGTTGTTGTTTAGTCGTGTCCGACTCTTCGTGACCCCATGGACCAGAGCACGCCAGGCACTCCTGTCTTCCACTGCCTCCCGCAGTTTGGTCAGACTCATGTTGGTTGCTTCGAGAACACTGTCCAACCATCTCGTCCTCTGTCGTCCCCTTCTCCTTGTGCCCTCAATCTTGTGCCATCAGGGTCTTTTCCAGGGAGTCTTCTCTTCTCGTGAGATGGCCAAAGGATTGGAGCCTCAGCTGCAGGATCTGTCCTTCCAGTGAGCACTCAGGGCTGATTTCCTTAAGAATGGATAGGTTTGATCTTCTAGTTTTAGTGTTATGAAAAAGGGAGAAGAACCTTTCTCTACCCACTTTTTCTGTCCACATTCTGCCTGTGGGCACCACGTTAATCCTTATATTTCCCCTGCTGGGTGTCCCAGACCTCCGTATGTCTACTTCAGCCAACAGAGAGCAGGCTACCAAAAACAAAGGGAATGTCTGGGGACAAGGATAGGCAAGGATGGATGGACCACACAGCTTCATGCAAATATTTGTATCTGGGAACCGAAAATGTCTTACAACTCTATTAACAATCACCAGATTGTGGCTGGATTATTGAGAAGGAAATATTAGGAAGAAGCCAAGAACACACGAGAAGCCAAGGCTTTCGGTTTGGAAGGTAATTTGAATATCAGAAACTCCTTGTAAATAGATGCAGAAGGAAAATTACTTTGCTTGCTCACTTTAAGATTCACAGAAGTATTATAGCAGAAGGTTTGGGGGCCTACAGCTCAGTTCATTGGATGCAAGTCCACAAACGCTTATGTTACAAGAGAATAAAATAAAATATCTTTTAGCCTCTAAGATGTCATAAGATTCTTATTGGTTTGCTGTGGGAGCCTAACTAGACTACCACACAGCTCAGGACCATTGTTGTTTCTATATCCCAGCACAATCTGAAATCCGTTTTGCACCTACTAAAATCTAATTGAAATAACAGAGCAATCTGAGGAACGTCTACTTGGAAGTGAGTCCAAGGGTGTTTGCTGGAACTTACTTGCTTGCATAAGATTGCAGTCTAAGGTTGCAATCCTAAATATGGGTCATTCCATGGTAACTCACGTTACATTTGACTTATGATTACAACAATTAAGTAATATTTAAACATAGTAATTGATAAGCAATCTTGAATATAATAATTGTGTATATAATACATACCTGGTTATTATAAAAGCTTATTACCTTTTTCATATTAATTTCAAAATATGAAAAATAAAAATTATTTTTGTGTGGTAACTCACGTTACATGAATTGGACAGCTTAATTTTATGTACCCACATTTTTTCTTTTTCCTCCTCTTATGAGGAATTTAGAAAAAAACTTTTTAGGTAATAGTATTACAGAAACCTTGCCTTTCATAGCAATAGTGGTCAGGCATTTCAAATTTCAATGGTTATTAATTGAATAACTTTTCTCATGGTAACTCACGTTACATAATATGGTAAATCACGTTACTTTTCAAATCATAATTTCATGCATTGGAATTTTATGAAGGTAAATAATTATTTTCTTGTCACTTAGGAAATTTTAGAAAGATATTCTAAAAATAACTTATTTTGGTAACGCACGTTACAGCTTCATCATCAATAATTAAAATCAATCAATACCAATGAAAAATGTAATTGGAGTAATATAGACTATTTGCAATCGAAAGATGACATTTTAAGCTTTCAATATACATATTACAATCATAGTTTACATGGTTTGAATAGATGTTATCTTACCTTTAATGTATGTCTAACTTAAAAAACAAATTCATTTGCAGCATGTGCTACATTCAGGTGGCGGCCATCTTGGAATCAAGCATTCTGGGAATAATTTGTTTTGTTGCCAAAACACTTTGATATGTGTACACAAACTTAACATGTAAAAATATTATTTAAAGAAAAAAAAGTTAAAAAATTTTTTCCCCTCGTTTTCATGGAATGACCCATATGCTTACTAAGGAGAGTAGGCCAGATTCTGGAAAACAGGGACACTTGGAAGGTCTGCAAGTATTCTTTGGGGAAAGATATGTGCTGCTCTCTCAGGAAGATTCTTCCTAAGGCAGGAAAGGGGGCATGGTAGATTTAAGCAGATGCATTCTGGGTGGAGACGCGAACCTGGTTCACCAGATTACAAGACTACCACTCTTAACCACTACACCACACAGGCTGTAGAGGTGATGAGGTGACAACCATAGAAACAGAGAGCTGAAAATTCAAAGATGGTGGCATATTTACATAATGTATGGTTGGATTGTGGCAAAAGTGGGATGGGAACTTTCAGGTGACTTTAGGAGAGAGATGAGGAACCTGCAGCACTATGGATGTTACTGGGCTACAGCTCCCATCCATGTTCTTGACCATTGGCCATGTTTTCTGGAGCAGATGGGAGTTGTGGGCCAATGACTTCATATCTCAAAACAGAGGCTATCTCAAAACCTGGCTAAAGTTATGGATACTTAAGGGCTAAGTCAGGCGAGGGAAACCAGTAGCCCTCCAGACCTTGTTGTGGTATAGTGGTTAAGAGCGGTAGATTTGTAATCTGGTGAACCGGGTTCGTGTCTCTGCTCCTCCACATGCAGCTGCTGGGTGACCTTGGGCCAGTCACACTTCTTTGAAGTCTCTCAGCCCCACTCACCTCACAGAGTGTTTGTTGTGGGGGAGGAAGGGAAAGGAGAATGTTAACCGCTTTGAGACTCCTTCGGGTAGTGATAAAGCGGGATATCAAATCCAAACTACGAAGACCTGAACAGCATCACAAGGTTCTTGTTTCAGGCTGCCTGGAGCCCTAGGTCTGGAGCCTCCCTCCTACGGACCGGGGATACGCTTGGGCATTTTTATTATTATTTTGCAACACCCATCGGTGTCTCTAAACTGTCATTACACTCAAATGTCCGTCCCCTCATTTTGTGCGATATTTAGATCAGCCCTGAGTATTTCTGTTCTCCCAGTCACTAGACCGATATGCTCCAGGACTTTTAATGCTGGATTCTAACAGAATACTTTTCTGCTTGCTCGCTTTCCCCAGCAGTGTGTTTGTTTCGATCACTGCCTTTTTGCAGCCTGTTTTTTTTGGGGGGGAGGGTTGCACGAAGCTAAAAAGACATTCCACCTTGCTGCCCAAGCAGTTGCCAGGCAACCCTAACTTCCAGGGAGGGCCTAGCTTTTCCTGTGGGTGGTAGATATAGGCCCCATCAACATCACAAACTAGGGATGCAGTTTGTTGGGTTTAGATTCTGGATTAATGGTCTCAAACGCACACATGCACATATTCATTTAGATAGCAAAATGTGGTCGGTCAGCCCAGTTGGTGGGAAGGCAAAAGGGCAGATCGTATTACTCTAGTATGTGTGACAGACCCTCCAAGTGTCCCTATTTTCCAGAGATGTCCCTGATTTAGAGAAGCCATTCCAGTTTCTGATTTGATCCCAGAATGTCCCGCTTTTCCTTAGGATGTCCCTATTTTCATCAGAGAAATGTTGGAGGGTATGGAGTTATGCGACCCCTGAGCCAAGGAGATAAGTAACTATGCAAGGGAAGAGTTTTTATAATGTTTCATGTTTTACTATGCTTTTATAGGGGACGCGGGTGGTGCTGTGAGTTAAACCACAGAGCCTAGGGCTTGCCGATCGTAAGGTCGGCGGTTCGAATCCCCGCGACGAAGTGAGCTCCCGTTGGTCGGTCCCTGCTCCTGCCAACCTAGCAGTTCGAAAGCACATCAAAGTGCAAGTAGATAAATAGGTACCGCTCCGGCGGGAAGATAAACGGTGTTTCCGTGCGCTGCTCTGGTTCACCAGAAGCGGCTTAGTCATGCTGGCCACATGACCCGGAAGCTGTACTCCGGCTCCCTTGGTCAATAAAGCGAGATGAGCGCCGCAACCCCAGAGTCGTTCGCGACTGGACCTAATGGTCAGGGGTCCCTTTACTCTTTATGCTTTTATATATGTTGGAAATGGCCCAGAGTGGCTGAGGCAACCCAGTTAGATGGACATGTAATAATAATAATAATAATAATAATAATAATAATAATAATAATAATAATAATAATGGAATAGGATGTCCCTATTTTAAATGGAGAAATGTTGGAAGGTATGCTCTTTCCTGCCCAGGTGGAAGATAGAGAGGACCATGTGACTGTGTGTGGCAGAGGTGCCAACTTGAATATCAATCAATCAATCAAATTTTATTACGGTCATAGACCAGCATTTAAAATCTAAAAAGTGCTTTACAGAGCTAAAGGAGATTAAAACGCAGAATGAATATAGCAGTCTAAAAATTTAAAAGGGGCTAAAAATATCCAAGAGGAGGGTCCAGCTTGCATTTTCCCAGCTTCTGCTTAAGGTCTTCATTCCATTCCCGAACAGAAGAGCTGCTACCCACAGCCCAACACCAAGTGCCAACTTGAATAAAAATATTGGTGTGACCCAGGTGAGTCCCGTTCCACATAATCGATCACATGATGTGGTGCACACACACCATTTGAGTGGCAATGCCCATCAACTTGGGGGGGGCAGGCCCCTTCAACTATTTTATGGGGGGGATGAAGAGCCCTGAGCCCCTAGGAGCTGGCTCCTGTGGTGTGTAGGAACTAGCCTGCTACACAAAGGTAATATTTATATTCGTAGCTCCACCCCTTTTGCCCGTGGCCCATCCCACCACTGGTATGTGGCCCCTGGAAGCCTGCCCCGAAGGGAATGAAGCCCCCCAGCTGGAAAAAGCTCCCCCCACCCCCGACTTTGAATACTTAGAATTCCCTCGGCCATTTGTGCAGCTGCCTTTCAAGGGGTTAACCCGAGCGAAATAAAAGACCCAGGCGATGGCTGCCTGCAGCACAGGGGATAATAAATGTGACACTCTCCGGACTATCGGTAGCAAATATTTGAGCTTATCAAATAACGGAGGAAGTCGTTTAGTTACAAATAAACCAAACTCTCATAAAAGAGGTCTCCGCGCAAGGTGATTTCATTGGACTGGAGACAGCTAAAGGCCACTCGCCCAGGCACAACTCCCTCTCTGTGTACATTTGGTAACAGGCCTGCAATGATTAATGGCCAGTCGAGGGTGGGGGGGTCTGGGCCCTGGAGCTGAGAAAGGCTGAGAAACTGTGCCCTGCAACTCTGGCCTTCATATCAGCAAAGCAGAAATAAATAAGCATCTCGGGGTTATTGCTAGGAAGTGACTCATCCTTTGGAACATAACAGGATCTGTGCTTCCCCTCCTCCTCCTCCTCCTCCTACATTCTCTTCTTTCTTTCCTTTTTATCAGTGGCAAAGAGCAGTGTGTCCCAGAGGCTACAGTTGATGTCTCTGCTTGGCACTTGATGTACGAATAGAGAGAGTGTGTGTCCTGGAATTATACCCTTAAAGCGACAGAGCTCTACGGGGAAATCTGAAGCCCAACCCAAATGATGTCTTAATTCTTGTGGGTGTGCATTGAAAAAGGACTGGACCTTTTCTGCTCTGGTGCAAAATGCAGAAAGTCTTTGGGGGGGGGGACACTTTCAGTGCCCCATGCCAAATAAATCAACCTGCTGTGCAACACTTTTATCGGGTAAAGTTGCTCCCTATCACTTTAACTCTGTGCCAGGAACAGCTACGCCAGCTAAATTTTCACATGTGAGGCTGCCATTAAAGCCACAGTATTATTATTTTTTGAATGACTCAAATTCAAATGTGCTACAGGATTAATAATATTGCTTGTGTATTTAGCTGCATAAGCACTATACATTTAAAGAACATGGATTTCCCCTGAGAACTGTGCTTTACTCTTCACAGAGCTACAGTTCCCAGTACCCTTAACAAACTACAATTCCCAGGATTATTTGGGGGAAGTCCTGTGCTTTAAATATACTTTAAATGTATGGTGTTTAGATAATGAATTCAGCAGGGAGGACTTGAGGAAGTCAACCGAAAAATGAAATTGAGGAAAGGAAGAATATCTGGCCTATAGAAATGGGCCAGACTCAAGCAATGATATGAAGTATGTTAATTACATTAAATGTTTATTGTCCTTCCCGGTGAGAGAGGGGAACGGAAATTTGCTTCCCCCAGTGAGAGGAAGGATGAAAATTTAACGGTATTGTAAAGTGCTTAAAATTGTTAAAATCAATTTAAAAAATTGGAAAAAATGTATGGTGTTTATGCAGTCTAAACATGCATGTTTATAATTATTCTTCTTTTTTTAATCTCACCTTTATGGACCCCAGCTGTATTGACAATACATATTGTTATGAAACATAATCGCAATTTTAAAAATTCTCTAGTCTTTCAGATATGTCAGTTTTAGGAATTATATATGAAGCATTTTAATTGCTTTATAAAGGTTTTGTCAGAAGGGTACGGGAGTTCAAGATCGTAAAAGGTGTTTCTTTTATCCTGGAGCAATGCAAAGTTGGAACAGCTCTTTCTCCTTCCACAGATGTTTGAAAATTGGTTCTTGATCTCTGTGTGTTAAAGTTTTTTTAAAAAAGCAGTTCAAATTAAGTCACTGCTCAGTCCACATTCTCTCTAATCTCAGTAATACAACAAAGGCAGGAAATGTAGTGCTATGACACACATTCATAATAGGCATATAATTGTCAGTTCTCAACACTCTCTCTGCCACCCTCTTTAAAACGAAAGTATCCATCATACACTAGCTGAAGCTGTGACAGATTGATATGAAGCAAACAGAGGTTAACTCAATTCATAGTGGCTCCTTTTTAATTTTTAATTAAAAATTTAGCTTTATAGCAAGTGTTGGCTGAAATCCTAGGCAGAATTGCAAGAGGGCAGAATTTGCCCCTCATCCCAAACACTGGCTTCACTAGGAGATCAGGGAGGGAAAATGGCACCCGCAATGTTACACTTGGTGACAACGTTCCATTTTGAGTGAGTAGAAGCTGGCAATATCTCTCAAAAAGGTATTGCTTGCAAGGATGTGTTACTGGGGAATGCACCTCTGTCACCATTGTGGTGGCAATGTCCCTCCCTCCCCGTGGAAATAATGACACTTGACACATCAATGAATTTTATGGGCGTAAAGGCAACAACTTTATTGGTTACGGATGTTGAGCGGTATTGGCTTAGGCATTGGACCCTAACCAACTATATCCAACCCCCAACCCGTGTGTTGGAGGTCCCGAGGCAAGGACCCTAAACAATCCAAAGTGGCTGGGAGCGGGGGGAAAAGATGGAGGGGTTCCCGTCCGCCTCCTGCTTAAAGGAAGCAGGACACGGCCACAGGCCAGCCGGGTTAGTCGGCCCTTGAGCGAGGCGGGTGGGAATCCCCTCAATCGCACAGGGGCTGAGTCTCAGCCCCTGTACGTGTGATCGGGTCGTGATGCCCGCAACTCCTCCTCCCGCTGAGGGCGGGAAGAGGCTTTCCTCTCCACTGGAAGGAGTTCCCTGTAATAAGCAGGCCTTCACTTCATGAATACCTCATAATGACAAATATTTCACAAGTATATCTAATGATATGAGGCATGAATGTCTTTGAAAGGTGTGGGGAACTGAATCCAGCTGGTGGGTCAGATCATTTCTTCCCGCACTCCACACTTGCCTGATATCACAATGACGTCAGTCATAGGGTCTGTGGGGGCTTTGGTCCCCACAATAAAATATTTGAGGGGGCTGGACCCCCCCCCCAAAGTTGATGGACATTCCCATTCAAATAGTGTGTGTATACTGCATCATGTGATAGATTATGTGGGGGCGGAGCTTGCCTGGGCCCCCACAATATTTTCTTCAAGTTGGCACCCCTGATATTGGGTGACCCATTTTTGTCGAAATCAAATGGTGTGACCAAAGGCACGGCCCTGTGCTTTGCAAGCCCTGTTGATCAGCTGGTTGTCGGGGCTTGCAAAGCACCATGAAGAGGCTTTGCACATGACTCAGCAGGAGCTGCCAATCAGCTGACTGGCGGTGCTTGCAAGAATTCATTTCAGCCCACCCACACCTCTATCAGGAAAGGTGGGTTGGCTCAGCTGAAACTGCCTTGCGGGCAAAATGAGGATTTCTGGCAGGCCTAATGAGGATCCCGACCATTGCCTTCATTGAAAAGGAGAAAGCGTCACACTGACAAAATATGGACATATTATTCCTTGTGGCTACATGTTCTATTCAGATCACAGCAGAACTTCTGAAATAGGCTTGAAGGTCAGTGCTCATGTCTAGATCAAGTGCGCTGTCTCATAGTTCACAGGTCTTGTCTTTCTGACAATACATTTGCAGCTATTTTAAGGCATGAGAGTGACTCACAAGAAATCCAGGGAACAAAGAGTGAATTAAGGCAACCATTATGTGACAAGTCAGCACAGCAACAGCCCCCTTACATCTCACTATTAATGACTGTGGATGTGGCTCCACAACATTATCACAAGCACAAAGGTGCATCAACAAAACACCCCGCTACTGCCATACTTTATAGCTGACCAGATGCAGAGCTTCATGGAAGATTTGGGGCAGATTTAGCTTGTCACACAGGGACAGGAAAACAGCCACCGACTGAAATTCCTTCTTTCAACTATCTGGAGGACAAGAGTCTTGTACGCCTTAGCATCTGTTTGCCCAATGCACCTTGCAAAAAAAAAAAAAAATCAATCAGTTTCTTTCATGTTTCAGGAGATGCACACCAACTGGGAACGCACGACTTTGAAATCACTTTTGTCAAGTGTCCCCAACCCATTTATAATCTACCGTCCAGTACTGAATCACAACATGTACTGGAAAGATAAGCACCACTTGTGACCTGCAAAAATGAGAAATATTGCTGGAATTTAATCAGAGCTCCTTTCCTTTGCCTCTCTGTGCTTCAAGGACACAGAATGTACTTAGAAAGTAGCCTTAGTCTGTCTCTTGGAGTTTTGAAGTGGCACAGTAACAGCTTGCCTCAGTTCAGCAAAAGGAGAATCCATTCAACCTTCTACTTCACAGGTCATGTCTGAGGACAGACATATCATCCTAGAATCTTGAAGTAATCGCTTCACTGTTTTGCTCAAACGGCATGTGAACTTCAAAAGTAGGGTTGCAGGAAGATGAAAGAATTTTTAGATCTACCAATCATACAAATGCATCAATTAATCCATTCATTGGATCTGAAGCACAGAGCAAATTTTCTTTCTTGCTAGATGATGCAGGAATCAGAGAAGGCCTCCCTCTGGTATTTATAGAGGTATAACCTCACTATAACCACGGCACCGAAATTCAGGCTTTGGAGAAAGTCTCCTGATGGCACCTGCCTTCTGTAGTTTTGAGAAGCGGTCTTATTAAAAATGATGGGTGATATCCAACATTAGTGATATTCAGGGTAGATTGATTGAGATCTACCCAACATTGCCTTCCTCTCCTCTCCCATGTACCACCCCACTGTGCACCCTCAAAATCCATTCCAGAGGTTTGGGGAGGCCCTCTGAGGACCACAGCCAATTTGGGTGGAGTGCGGCGAGACATCCCATTATGCAAGCGGAATACCGCTCACACAGTGTTGGGTACACCTGACTGAAAACAGTGGACTTCAGTAACTAAATCCATTGATTTCAATGGGACTACTATCTGAGTATGTCTCCTGGACGTTGGATATCACCCAATACAGTGGTACCTTGGTTCTCAAATGCCTTGGTACTCAAACAACTTGGAACCCAATTCCTGCAAACTCGGAAGTAAGTGCTCTGGTTTGCGAACTTTTTTTGGAAGCTGAATGTTCTCCAGTTTGAGTGTTATGCTTCCGATTTGAGTGCCACACTTCCATTTTGAGTGCCACCCTTCCATTTTGAATGTTATGCTGAGGTCTGTCTGCTTTTGCTATTTATTTTGCGTTTTTGTTTTTGCGGCTCATTTTTGTTTGTTTTTGTGACTGTGTGGAACCCAGTTCAGCTACTGATTGATTGATTGATTGATTGATTGTGTGACTGCAGTCCATTGTTTATTGTTTTCATGCTATGGCTCAATGGTCTCGTTAGATAGTAAAATTCATGTTAAATTGCTGGTTTAGGGGTTGTTTTTAAAAATCTGGAATGGATTAATCCATTTTGCATTACTTTCTATGGGAAAGCTCACCTTGGTTTTGGAAGGCTTGGGTTTTGGAAAGGACTTCCGGAACAGATTAAGTTTGAGAACCAAGGTACCACTGTATCTAAAAATAATATGCTGACGGGTTAATCAGGGATTTTCTTTTATTAGAAGATGGTTCCTGAACTACTATTGTCCTAGGGAGGGCATCCCAGGGGCCTTAGGAGGGAACGGACCCCCCCCCCACTTTGAGGGTGGAGAAAGAGGTTTGTTCCTGCATGAGACACCTCACCTCATAGGTCCTTCTCTTGTTTCTGAAAAAAACCTCCACGGCCATAAGGGGCATGCCAGGAGTAGATTGGGGGTCGAAACCAAGGAGAAAACTGCTCCTATTGGAAACAATGGGAGAGAAATTGTACCAGGGGCAGAACAGCTAGCAATGTGGGAGTGAAATCCTTTCTCTCCCTATCCGTTATGTCCTGCGGCCACATTTCTCGTAGGACTTTGGACAATTCCTATCCTCCAGCATCAGGACTTTCCTTAGTCATTAGGGATGGGGAAGAAATTTGATTCGGTTCCCATTTAAGCAACGGGATTTAGACAATTCCTGAAAGAGAAAGCAAATTAAAAAGTAGTCATCCTTCGAAATCTGCACTTCTCTGAATTTTGCAATGCGTGCAAAAATCTGAAAATCAATTTAAAAGAATTGGTGAAAAAAGAATTTTGCAATTCAGTTATCCAACCATGTAACATGTACAAAAATGCATATCATTGTGTTCCTACATTAGTGAATGCAATGTGCAGAAATATTAGGAGGAAATGCTTGCAAAATTGTGTTCATTAGGCAAAATTGCATACTGAAATGTTTACACTGGGAGAAACCTGCACTAAGTTGCTGGATAATTTTCGTGAGGATTTTTTAAAAAAATTGCCAACTGATGTGGAAATGGAGAGAAAAGGGAGAAACTGAGAGAACACAAAATCAACAAATTTGTCCATTTCAGTCCACTAATAAGATTGGTCCGGGTGGTGGGATCTAATTGATTAACAAAGTCAACATTGCAACCCCATTAAAAAGAAATAAATAGAAATATTTATTTGAGTTTAGCTATGGGGATGGGCATCCTGGGAGGAGATAGGAGAGAGGGTGAGATCTAGGTCTAGGTGGGTAGGAAGGATTGGGAAATAGAGCAAGCAAGAGTGGCAGCCCCTAGTAATTCATATTGGTGATGGTTGAGAGAGAAAATGATCCTTTACTCATGTATCATTTTCTTTTCTCATCTAATGAAACGAGGGTCAATGAAAGAGGGCCCAGGTGAGTCAGTTGCTTTTGCTAATTATTTTAAAATAAGCAGACCATTTCCGCTTATGTGACCAATGTGTTATGCTATGATATATGAAACTTAAGAACATAAAAGTGCCCTGTTGGAAAGGACTGAAAGTCTATTTAGTCCAGCATTCTGTTCCCAACATGTTTACAAGCTTCTCTCACTGGAATGCGTCTTATGCGTCTCTTGCACAGTCACGGCAAAAGTTTAATTCAGGAAAATAGCACATTGCTAGCAGGAGGTTTAAACTGTCTAATGCTGTAGGGACCACTATTTTATCAGCATTAGCGGCACAAAACGTCAACACTAAAAAGTTTTCACACTAAAAATGCATCCATTGGAGCAATACAGTTTATAAATTATTGTGTGAAATGAAAAAACTATTATTCTAAATGATAGTATGCAGATGATTAGCATATGTAATGAGACAGGAATCCAATATCTCTATTAAGACCAGGTCTCTCCATAGTTTTCAGTTTAGTGATAAGTTGTAATTCAGCAACTTCTCTTTCAAGTCTTACTTATCACTAAACTGAAAACATATGCCAATCATCTGCATACTATCCCTTGCTTTTTCCTGTAGGACTAATTGCAGTCGTTAACAGTCGTCAACAGGTTTACCATACCCATTGAGTCAATCACCCATCTCCTACTACCCACTTGAGAAAAACCCCACCCCACCCTCCCACTATATGTAAGGGTCTAGTGACTTCTGTTTCAGTGTATCTGAAGAAGTGTGCATGCACACGAAAGCTTATACCAAGAACAAACTCAGATGGTCTCTAAGGTGCTACTTGACATTTTTTTTTATTTTTATATATATTTTGATGGCATCAGACCAACACTGCTATCTACCTGAATCTCAATAAAGAAGTTAGTAAACTTTCTGGGTTGTACAGTCCATATTATTTACATAGCCACCCCTCACCGAAATGCTCAATTTTTCAGTATCCTAAATCAGGTTCCAAAATTGCACCATTGACTGCCATTTCTCAATCCAATTCCATCAGACTTATAAGTCTGTAATTCTATTCCAACTTGCTGGAACTCAGTGGGTCTCTTCTGAAGAAACATGCGTAGGATCGCACTGTTATTCTCTGAAAACAACACCACGGCATCTGTCTACACCAAACATGAACAGTCATGATTATTGTGGAATAAATAGCCTGGGGGAAATGTAATTGTGAGGGGATTCCCCCCCCCCCCGGGAAAAGCAGTACTCACTAGTGTAAGATCGAACATTGCTGTTTTATTTGTGGCATCAACGGTAATGGGCAGTGCAAGGGTTAAAGGCCCAGTGAACATTTCAAGGCACTTCAGTTTCACAGGGAGAGACAGACTTGCAGAAAGGAAGAGTCTGTACTGCCTGTTCTGGACGCTTTTAGATTAATGTATGCCCAGCTGCATTTCCTTGAAACTGATTAATTTCCAATGTATACTGGAGTCCTTTCAGGGGACAACAGCTCCGTTTGGAATGCACTACACCCAGGAATGGAAAGTTCAGTGGAAGGGATTTTAAAATAATCTGTAGGTTTTATCCCACCCTGGTGTGCATGGTGTATGCAAGTGTGTGCTTGCACATGCATTTGTACACATAGGGAAACGGCATTTTAATACATCTCAAGTCTATCCTGTGGCCCATAATTTGGACAAGATGCCAGACTGCAGCAGAAAGAGTGAGTGCCCCTTACCCACTTGCGCTTGTACTAATAACACCCAATAATAATAATAATAATAATAATAATAATAATAATAATTTATTATTTGTACCCCACCCATCTGGCCGGGTCTCCCCAGCCACTCTGGGCGGCTTCCAACAAATATCAAAATACATTAAAATATCACAGATTAAAAACTTCCCTAAACAGGGCTATCATTGGCATATAGCAAAATGGATACTTTATGGGCTAAAGCTGAAACAGGAAATAATTCTGGTCCTTTCAGTTCCATTATTGCATCATTTGCATAAATGTTAAACAGCAGGGGAGCCAGTAACCACCTTTGTCGCACCCCTTTTGTTTTTGGAATTGGAGCTGCCAACTGATCATTTGCCCCTATTTTCACTCTCATACACGTTTCAGATTAAATTTGACTTTTGGATTTATTTATTTTTTTTAGAAGGCAAATCTTTAAAAAAAAATGCAGTAGGTGAGGCGAAAAGGTCAAGGGTTTATGGGAAATGATAGATAATGAATTCAAAAGGAAGTTTAAATTGGGGATTCACCCAAAAAACCCAAAGCCTATAGGGACAGAGGTTAGGGACGATAGGGACAGAGGTTCCAAAGAAGTTGACTATGTATGCAACAACTGCAGGCAGAATCTTAGATGTGCAAAAATGGAAAGAGGAAGAGACTCCAACCAAAGAAGGATGGCTTGTAAAATAAATGGATTATGCCGGAATGTCAAAATTGCCTGTAAACCAAGAGATCAAAATGGCAAACTGTTTATGGAAAATTGGAGGGCCTTTTTGGACTATCTGTCAAAATATTTTAGCGAAACAAAATCTCGCGCAGGATTTGAGATATGAGCGGCGAGGGGGGGGATGTGATATAGACTGTTACAAGTGAAGTGCAGAGCTAACTGTAAAGCTGTTGTTGTTTCAGGGACACACGGGAAACCATCTCTGCAGAAAACCTCACACTGTCTTGCAGCTGCCTACCATACTCAGCATAATGCGCTTGTGCGCTAAATGCATCAAAATGATCCATTGTGATCTTATCAGAACAAAGGGTCTAGCGATGGACATTGCTGTGGTGCAAACTATTTGAGGGAGAAGGCTGGAAGCAAAGGGGTTAAAAAAAGATCACACGCTGCCTTGTAAAGATAGCAGGAATTAGGGAACAGGCGACAGATGTTCCATGTGGAGGCACTTAGCTTTATGGTGCCACCCGGGCCCATTTAATACATTTAAAAGCAATTGCTTGGTCATTTGCGAAAGCAGATATGGGGACTGAGTTGTTTGAAAACAGAGGCATCTTTGGCCTAGTCTATCTACCACCTCTAGGATGTTCTGCTGTGACAAATGGCGGAAGAAAGTTAGCTGTTTGCTGTCGCATAGGTATAAATCATTGCTAGGTGAATTGCTATGCCATAAACAATGTTCAAAATGCAAGGCGGGGGGAAACTAATTTCAAACGATACAGGCACATTTAATTGCCTATTTGATTTTGTTTATAATTCCTTTCCCATGAGACATCCCAAAGTGGTTAACAAATAAATGAAAACATCAATAAAAGGACAGAGAAGGAGGGAGGGAGGAGAGATGATGGATGGATGGATGGAGAGATGGAGAGATGCTATGCACAAAATTTCCCTGAGTCCTACCCAAGTCAGGTCTATTCAGAAGGACTTTGACATTGGATGAGGAAGACAAGCAAACTAATGCCAGTGTACTGGAAGAAGCAAAGATCACCAGTGTCGAAGCAACGATTCTTCAACATCAACTCCGTTGGACTGGTCATGTTGTTCAGACGCCTGATTATCGTCTTCCAAAGCAACTACTCTATTCCCAATTTAAGAATGGAAAGCGAAATACTGGTGGACAAAAAAAGAGGTTTTGAAGACTCTCAAGGCAAATCTTTTTTTAAATGTTTTTTTTAAAGTTTTCTTTATTGAACAAATTCATATTTTACAATAATAAACAGCATTATAATATAATACTTTCATGTCTCTTATTGTACATCTCATTCATTCACTAATATAGAGTATCTAATATCTCAGTGGTAACTCATGCCAATAAAGAAAACAAATAGCAGAAAGAAAGAAAAAGAGAGAGAGAAAGGGGGGAGAAAAAAGGAAGAAACGAAAAAGAAAAGAAGAAAGAAAAGAAAAGAAAGAAAGAAAAATCGATTAAATACATAGACTTCCTGTCCAACCCAAAAGCATAATCAAGTAATAAAAGTGAATGTCTTCTTAAAAAAGACAAATCTTTTTTTAAAATGTAGTATAAACACTGACAACTGGGAATCATTGGAGAACAGCCTTCAAACTCAGGACAAAAGGGCAAAAAGAGCTAAGAGGAAGGCATGTTTGGCAAATCCTCACCATGATCAACTCCCACCCGGAAACCTTTGTCCCCACTGTGGAAGGATGTTCAAATTCAGAATTGGCCTCTACAGTCACTTATGCACTCCCTGTTAAGACCATATTCATCTTGCTCGACTATGAGCGATCATCAAAGAAGAGGCATGAACTGCTATGGGTCTGGTTGGATGGTCCACAGCCATCCATGGCTGTCATCAGGAAGGGACATCAGACAGGAAGGAGAGGCAAGCAGGATGGGAAAACCCTTCAGCAAAGCCAAGATCCAACTCTGCTTGGTGGCTGCATCTTCCAGGAGGAGGAAGGCCCAACTTCCTGTGTGCCTGTTGCTCTTCTTCCTGCCTGCTGCCTCCCCACACCTCAGCATCCTGCAGCTTGTGGGTGGGTGATGTCCACAAGGAGCTTTCTTTTCAAAGGGGGAGCTTTCTTTTCAAAGGGGGTGCATCTGTGGGAGGGAGGCACCCACCATCTCAGCCAGGGTGCCTCCACCCTTCTCTTAGCTATGTATTGAATTAGGATTTCAAAACACTAATTCAATTCAATTTATTTATTAAATTTATATACCGCACGTCATCCGAGGATCACAGGGTGGTTTACAACAGAAAAACTAAAAAAATGCATCCCATAGTAAGAAACCAAAACAATGACACACACACACCCCAAAAATTAGTCCTGCCCCTGAACTTACTTGGACCCAAGTGTGGGGTGGTGGTCCTCAGGTCACCCAAGGGTGGGGCAGCCCAATGCTCTTTGGATTGGTGCCAAAGGTGGGGTAGATTGGGAGGCTGTCCCAGCCCTCTCACATCCCCCCTGCAGCCTCGATTCAGGGGTCCTGCATCAGGGCAACCCAACCTGGACTAACCTGAGGACGACCTACCTCACACTGGACCCAGATCCAGACAAGTTCAGGAACAAGGCTTATGTTTAATTAGGAGGGTTTTTTTCTGAAACCCTAATTAAACATATGGCCAGGTAGGGGAAGGAGAGATTGTGCCCCTCTCCCCCCCCCACTCCTGAATGAGAGCAAGGGGTGTTAATTCTATGGGTGGTCCTTTACAAGTAGCTTTGGACTTGATACAAAAATTACCCAATAGCTGGAAGGGCTTGTATAGACTTTCCAGCGGAGGAAATGAGATGTTTCTACTTGACTTGCTGAGATGAATGTAAAAGAGGTTTTTCACTTGAAATGGGGAATTTACAGGCCAGCATCTTGGGGGTTCAGCTGCCAGCTGAGAAGCCCCAGGAGATGACTGTCCTTCTGAATCCCTCCTTCAGGGGCCTTCTGAGCAGATGGAGAGACGGAAGAAGCTGAGTAGTAATGACTGAAGAGGCAACAGATGGTAAGTTAAATATTCCTCTGGGAGCTGGTCAGCTTGACAGTCATTCTATAAATAATGTGCTGAGTTTTTACTACTCTTCCTGTGAGTAGAGGTTGTTTCACAATTGCTTCCCACGCAGCCTTCGTCCTTCCTGGGTCTGTTTTCCAAGCCAAAAATATCTCCAGGAAAATTACACAGGAAGACTTCCCCAGCCTACTACAGTTTTCTTATATCCTAAGCCCAGGAAGATGTTCCATGTTTACTATTCAGCGGCTCAAAACACACAGCTCTCTCCGACTGTGTACATAAGTATACCTTTAAAACACATCCAAAGCACATTCTTTCCTTCAAAGAGTTCTGGGCACTTCCAGAGTTACAGTTTTCAGCAACCCTTAGCAAATTACAGTACCTACAGAAAACTCTGACAGTCTGCAAGACACCAGAGGATCAGTGTTAATATACCCTCCAACTTTTATCTGATGAAAACAGGGATGTCCTATTCTATTTATTTTTATTTTTATTTTTATTATTATTATTATTATTATTATTATTATTATTATTATTATTATTACCCCGCCCATCTGACTAGGTTGCCCCAGCCACTCTGGTTGGCTTCCAACATATCTAAAAACTCAATAAAACATTAAACTTTTTTAAAAACTTCCATATACAGGGCTGCCTTCAGATGTCTTCTAAAGGTTGTATAGTTACTGATCTCCTTGGATCAGGGGGTCACATAAGTCCATAGCCTCCAACGTTTCTCTGTTGAAAATAAGGATGTCCTAAGGAAAAGTGGGATATTCTGGGATCAAATCAGAAACTGGGGTGGCTTCTGTAAATCCAGGACTGTCCTTGGAAAATAGGTGCACTTGGAGGGTCTGTGTTAAGAACCAGATTTAGACCTGTGCTTCTGAAATAATTTGAGGTGGAATTTCCCTGCTCTAAGGCATCCATCCTGTAGCAAGAGCTGCTCGGGTGAGTGGAATTAGGATCCAGCAGATCTTAAGCAGGCAGAAGCCCTGAGAAAGAGGCATCTGGTGGGACCAGAGAGGGGCCACTTACGTTGGATCCTAAGCCCATTCAGCTCAGTCACATGTACTGGCAACCCAGCAGAAAGGGTGGTGTAATTCAAACACTATTCTAAAGGCTTGTTTCGCCTCTGCCAGGCTTTATGGAATCATAGAATTGTAGACTTGACAGGGAAGCTTAGGGTCATCCAAGTCCAACCTCTGACCATGTAGGAATCTCAACTAAAGCATTAATGACAGAAGACCATCCACCAAATTCAGCAGGCACAAAAGCCGTGAGCTTTTCCTGTGAGTTCTCCTCCGCTGACGAAAACACTGCCATTTTCTCCAGTGCTGACTTCTCCACCAATTTCTCTCGCTCCCCTTTTTCCACAGCAGGCTCAAACATACCCTGTTTCCCCTATTTTAAGACGTAGTCATAAAATAAGCCATAGCAGGATTTTTTCGCATTTGCGAAATATAAGCCGTACCCCGAAAATAAGCCATAGTGATAGGCGCCGTTCTGGAGGGTGCCAAGGAAAACGCGGGGTTGGGCTTACGTAATAAAAATAAGACATCCCCTCAAAATAAGCCATAGTGCGTTTTCTTGAGGAAAAAACAATATAAGACGGTGTCTTAAAATAGGGGAAACACGGTATTTGGGACTTAGAAGGGGACACGAAGGAAATAAGCCCTTCCTTGTTTGTCTCCAAACATCTGTTATCTAGTGGCATACTGATAGGATAGGAGAGACCCCGTACATAGATTTTCAACACGCACAGAAATGCTATATGGATTAATGCAAGAAAAACAGACATGCTCAAACACATGCGGAAAAAGATTATCTCTTTCCTTTGCTGCTCTTTCAGCTTGACGAAAACACTGCCTTCTTAAACCCAATGTGAGATGCTTCGTATAGAAGCACTTGCTCACGAAAGCGGTGTGCCTATACCACTTGTTAATTGATGGCAGAACTTATTCCAGTCTTTCCGAGATCTGTTTCTCTGAGGAACCCCAGGGAATAAATTACTTCGCACACAGGTATTTGTAGCACTTAGTCGCTTTCGTGTAAAACGCTGAATACAATATTGTCCTGTGTAAATCTCCTAGGATTAGCACTTTGATTCAACCTGAGACTTGAAATTCTTGCCCAGAAGGAATGGAGACAAAGAGATTTGCTTTGGGGCTCCCTGCACCTCAGAAATGACGAAGGTGAAGGAGAAAACTTGCTGACTCTTGGGTCTGACAAGCCCAAGCTCTAAACGCCTTTTTAATGCAAAAACAATTTTGAGCAAAATAATTTAAAATATGTATTAAAATGGGTCATGTTCTAAGCATAGGCATCAACGCTGACATGGGTAAAACACATCTGTCAGTTAATAAGATCTTGCTCTGTGCATGTAGGGAGATTGATAGCCAGTCAAAGGATTTCGAATGTGTGTATTACAATCTGCTTGGGAGTATCCCAATTTAAATGCAGGTGGGAAACTGATTGTATGAATGGTGAATTGTATCTAGAGTTGTACACCAGGGTACCTTGAGAAGTGCAGCTTCTTGAGGTGGCTTGGACCATTCTATTCCTATGATTATGAGACTTTTGAGTTGTCTTAGAGTTCCAGACTTGGAGGGTAACTTATGGGTCCCCTCTGAAGGTGATGCTTTGCAATCTTCTCTTTCAATGGCTTGGTAACGACCAAGAGAGCAAGCCTCAATTGGTGTTGTTACTCTGCTTTAAGATTATTTTCTTCCTTTGTTCTTGTATAATAAGAACAACAAATAAAATTAATTTATTGACTATTTTGAATTGATCTGTGATTCTATGTGCTCTTTGTATGTGTTACCTATTGTATATATGTTTATAATGGTCCAGTGGAGAAGAGCTCTGGTTGAAAAGACCTTAGTTTAGTGATTCAGGTTGATTTGATTCCCCACCCCCCACCCCCACCCCGGTAAAAAAAACAGTATGATTATGTCAGTTTTAATTTGTTCATATTTATGATATCAGCTTTCCATAACCAGTACATATTATTCTATTTCATAGAAATCTGATGTCCAGATCCCAGTTTGCAGCTTTTTGGTATGTTGGGTTGGAATATGGACTGTGTACACCCCATACATTTGAAGCACATTCCCACCCAACCCTGGGAACTGTAGTTTGTTAAGGGTGCTGAGGGTTCTTGGGAGACCCCTATACCTCTCCCCGAGCTACAGTTCTCATAGTGGTTTAACAGTCAATCCCTCTTCCCAGGGAACTCTGGCTATTGTAGATCTGTAGGGGGGGGGAGGCAGTTATTAACTCTCAGAACCCTTAACAAGTTACAGTGCCCAGGATTCTTTGGGGGAAGACTGTTTAAAGTAGTATGATAAAGCTTTAAAATATAGCACGGGTGTAGGCTTTATGGACCTTCATTGAGTATGTTCGAGGGTGTAGACCAAGACGTTCGGCCAAAGGCATCACAAAAATAGTGAGTTTTGAAGAGGATTCTGATGGAAGAGACTGGTAGCATAATCTGGGAGTTCTTTCTGGGAAGGATTGGTAAACATTCCAGTTCTCTGCCATCGTCTGAGTCATGATATATTCTTGACATGGCCTTCAGCGCTGCCTAAGTTACCTCAGCCTGATCTTGCCATATGCTTCAAAGCAGAAATACAATTATCCCTTGGAAGTGCCCATTCGTTTCTTCCTTTCCCACTGCCAGTTCTGCGTATGGAGTCTGTGTTTTTTTCTTTCCCCCCTTAGTGTCCATAGGAAATCTTACTCATCAATATGACTAGCTACACGAACCACTCGATTATTATCCTTCAAACATGCAGAGGGCCTCTTGACTAAACCAGCTGTCAGCGTTAACAGCAGCCACTCCTTCAGGAAAGGAACGAGGATCCCCCACCCCACCCATTCTGTTAAATCAGAGCTTAGTCACTAAAAGTTATTAATGGGAAAAGGTTTGACTGCAATCATGCATTCAGTCAGAACAGGTATGGAAAGTTTAGGGGTTTAGACTTTTTTTAAAACCCTAAAGGTAAAGGTAAAGGGACCCCTGACCATTAGGTCCAGTCGTGACCGACTCTGGGGTTGCGGTGCTCATCTCGCATTATTGGCTGAGGGAGCCGGCATACAGCTTTCAGGTCATGTGGCCAGCATGACAAAGCCGCTTCTGGCGAACCAGAGCAGTGCACGGAAACGCAGTTTACCTTCCTGCTGCAGCGGTATCAATTTATCTACTTGCACTTTGACGTGCTTTCGAACTGCTAGGTTGGCAGGAGCAGGGACCGAGCAACAGGAGCTCACCCCGTTGCGGGGATTCGAACCCCCGCACGACTGGACCTAATGGTCAGGGGTCCCTTTACCCTTTACCTAAACAGGGCTAAAAGCTTCCCTAAACAGGGAAGTTGGAAGATATCAGGAAGATGTACATCTGAGATGGGAATCCTGCAGGATCGATGATGAAGCCTAGTTATGGTTGGACTGCAATTCATCCTTGTCCATTGGCCAGGCTGGCTAGGGCAGATGGGACTTGGTATCCAACAACATGTGGAGGGCCACAGGTTCCCCGATGTACACACACACACACACACACACACACACCAATTCAGCATGACAAGAATGGCAAAGTGGAAGATAATCTGCCTTCTCCCTAGAACACATTGCCTGCTTCCAGATGTGAAAAGAGAAGGAGTGAACCTTATACACTGCCAGGAGTTCTTTAGAGAAAAGGTGGGATTTAATGCAATAAATAACAAGAAAAGAGCAGGGCCTGTGTGCTGATTGGCCTGGTTGTTGGAAGTGCAACAGCAGAGATCATTTGGTGTGTGACTTAAGGGTTAATTGCATTACCAGTAAGCCAGCTAACCAAGTGGGTTGAGGAGGTGTTACTTAAGTTAAGTTCTTAAGGGTGTGTGTGTGTGTGTGTGTGTGTGTGTGTGTGTGTATCTTTATGGCATCCTCATAAGATAGTAAATAGCCAGGGGATTTTGTTTCGTCCCATAGTTATGCTTTTAGCATAAATTTCTGTTCAGTTACAGTTCTGCCTTACTTCCGGAAATCTCTCTCTGTACCTATGGCAGCATGTGTTTTCAGTTAATTACATTTGTTCCTGATTATTTTTGTTATGGCTGCAGGGAAAGGAAGGGGCCTTACTATCTCTGAAATGTGATGTGAATATCCGCAACCCCCGCCTCCAAAATCCAGCTTTTCATTCATTAACAAACTATCTTTGGGGAGCGGGGGCGGAGGGAGACGGCAGAGACTGTCTGTACCATTGACAAGAAATAAAAGTCTTGTCTTTCAATACTGTTCCCCCCCCCCCAGTTGTCTTGCTATAACCCTGGAGACCCTTATTTTCCATATCAATTAATAATTCCATCTTTCCATCAGAAATAAAATACTTCGAAACTATGTGGAACAGAGTTTAGGGCTATATAAGGAGGATACAAGAAACAGCTGTAGGGGGAAAGTTAAGATGCAGGTTTAGGGAGCAATCTGATAAACAAGAATCTGGAGTTAAGCAAGTGCGGCATAAATGAAACCAGATCCAAACTCTGTTCAGAGCCAGTGTGGTGTAGTGGTTAAGAGCGGTAGACTTTTAATCTGGGGAACCGGGTTCGCATCTCCGCTCCTCCACATGCAGCTGCTGGGTGACCTTGGGCTAGTCACACTTCTCTGAAGTCTCTCAGCCCCACTCACCCCACAGAGTGTTTGTTGTGGGGGAGGAAGGGAAAGGAGAATGTTAGCCACTTTTAGACTCCTTCAGGTAGTGATAAAGCAGGATATCAAATCCAAACTCTTCCTCCTCCTCCTCCTCTTCTTCTTTTTCTTCTTCTTCTTCTTCGTCTTCGTCTTCATCTTCTTCATCTTCCTGGCTTTGGCTGGCTAGTTAAGTACCGCAATTTAGCATATCCAAAGACGTTGCTCTGTGCCACAGACAAATGTGTGGGTCTTTTCCACACTTCCCTCACCTGGCTGGTACATAGGAGAACGATAGCCAGAGTTGTTTTGGATGTGAGCAGAAAATCCGGATGCTGAAAGCTGGAGATGGAGACATGTTTGCTCTGGGCTGGATTTGGGGGCTGCCCTGGAAACTTCGTTGGGAAGCAAGTTCTATGGGAGCATCAACACTGTAGGACCTTTGTACTCAAGTTGCATATATGTGCAAATGAAACCAAATATCCTAAAGGCACCACAGTCTCTACTGATCTTTATTCAAAGGAAACCAAACTCTGGATAAGCGTAGGCACCCCTGGAAATCTCTCATGCTTGGAATTTAGGGTGGAGTGTAACAATATTTTATACAATATTGTTTAGTTTAAGCTGCTAAATTATGTTAGCTTTTTTGTATTGCTTCACATAATGTTACATGGAATGATTTTTTTAAAATTTTGATGTATAATTGTTTCTAAAAGGTTTTTGAGTTGTACTTCTTGTTCATTTGATATGTTGTGAGCCACATTGGACACAGTTTTGTGGGGAACAGGCATACACCTACACAGACGTTATCCTTTTTTCAGTTTTGTATGTACAGAATCAGTGTTTTCTTTTTTTAAAATCTGGGAAAGCATTCAAGCATGTGCCCCCCCCCATTTCTGCACTCTAAAATGGTACAGCCCAACAAAAGCTGCACCACATGACTGCCGAACTCTCAGTGTAGATAATACTTTGTCTCCTGTTTGCTTTTTGGAACTTTTTGAGAGATGACAGATATTTCCAAGCTGTCCTCTTGGAACTCTTCATTCCATAGCATTGTATGCCTTTAACCGAAAACCTAATATTTACAAGTCAAAAGAGACCCCACTGATGAGACACATTCAACAGCTGCTACATGTTTGTTGTAGCTTCAGAAGGCATGTAAATTAGCACAATTTTGAAGCAAGTAATGATTGTATTGAGTGCAAAGAAAGTATTTTTTTTTAATTGCTTTTGTATTTCAGATCAGTGTCTATTATCTTCTGTTGTTACCCTATTAAATGCCATTCCACTTGATGGCAAGATGGTGATCGCAATTCATCATCCAAGTTCACCACCTACCCAGAAGCTCCTAATTAACCCTACCTTGGCGAGAGCCAGTGTGGTATAGTGGTTAAGAACAGTGGACTCGTAATCTGGTGAACCGGGTTCGATTCCCTGCTCCTCCACATGCAGCTGCTGGGTGACCTTGGGCTAGTCACACTTTTTTGAAGTCTCTCAGCCCCACTCACCTCACAGAGTGTTTGTTGTGGGGGAGGAAGGGAAAGGAGAATGTTAGCCGCTTTGAGACTCCTTAGGGCAGCGATAAAGCGGGATATCAAATCCAAACTCTTCTTCTTCTTCTTCTACCCTGTTTTTTGGTTTTTTTAAAAGAAAAACCTACTAGATCCTGCCTCCCTTGACCCATCAAAACCCTCAGGGGTGATGCACAGAAATGGAAAGAGGATGAGATTCCAACCAAAGAAGAATGGCTTATAAAATTAATGGATTATGCTGAAATTGACTGGAAAACCAAGAGATCAAAATGACGAACAGTTTGTGGGAAATTGGAGGCCTTTTTGGACTATCTGTCAAAGTATTTTAGTGAAATGAAATTGCGAGCAGTATATGAGATATGAGTGGCAGGGGAAAAAATGAATGACAAGATGGAGTTAGGGGTGTTAGTAAAAAGTATAATGCAGCAATTAAGGATTAGAATAAAAGCATCAGGGAGGGAGGGGTGGGAAGCCAAAAAGAAAATTATGAGTGAATGATATATTTTATGTTAAGTAAATTGGTTAAAACCTTTGAAAAACTAATACAAATAATATTTTTTAAACCCTCAGGAGTGTACCTACTTATCTACCAAAAATTCATTAGATTCCGTCCCTTGACTAGTCATTCCCATCCCTGTCTCTGCTCAGCAGGTGTGTATAAAATCACAACTTGGCAGCCTTACTAGTGACAGCTTTGTTAAGGTGTTTTTTGGGTTGTTTTTGTTGTTGTTGTTTTTTAGTTTGTGCCCTTCTACAGCTTCACAGTTTGAAGTAAGAAAGAAAGTGACATTTTACTGGCCAACTCCATCCCCTCCTCAAATGGCTATGTGAATAATACCATTTACAAATATGTCTTGCAATTGAGCAGACCACCAGAGAGGTTGATTTTGCAAGGAAAGCCTTCTTGTTTAATCATTCATCGCACCTTCTACAAACATCTGGTTTTCTTTTGACCAAGCTACACCCGTCATGTCCCCATTGAGACAACGCTAAGGCAATTGTTCACCTGGAGAACCTCTAAAAGTTTAGGAAGGAAATATGAAAGGACAATGATGAATACGAGGTCTTTGACTGGCAAATGAGATACCTCCTAGTAGGCATCAGGGACGGAATTCCTTTCCATGGGACACTCAGTGCTACCTCATAAAACTTCACCAAATTGTGTAATAAACTGTGGGATGCTTTTTGAGTCATTCTTAGCAGAGTCCCTCTGTGACTCACTTAGTAAGGATTTGAAGAAACCTATTAGTGGGCAGTGCTGAAACGGCAAAGTGCTAACTTTCGCCACCGCCGCCCTCAGCCCAGTAAAATTATACACATCGTGTTTATAAGAGGAGATGTTTTCCTTGGCAGGAGTTGTGATGACCAAGAAGCAGTCCAACTCACAGGAAAGTATGAACAGACTGACCACTCACACAGCAGAGCTTCAGCACCCACTAGTCTTCCACTCAGACATAAACTATGTAATTTTAGAACATGCTGGCAGAAACTTGATTGCAGAGCGAGCAAAGTGGCCACAAAGGAACGGCAGTGCAGGAGCCAGCCTTTAAGTATTCTGGTGTGGGATGGAGGAAGTGGGAACAGGGTGTCAAGAGGAGATGGAGGGGGGGGGGATAGATGATTCTCTTTAAAGTCACCACCAGGAGCGAAATGATGAGCTGGGGAAGACCTTCCTGTCTTCCAGTGGATACGCTGAATGAGTCACGACAGAAATCTCAGCTTAAAAAAAGAAAAACAGATACAGAGCTAGACGTTTCCTGCACCTCGTAGCATGAGAAAAGAAATCAGGGGAGGAAATCAAAGGCAATGCAATCTCTGCTGAAGAGCCAAGCCATCAGTCTCAGGCAAGAGGAGGGGAAAGCGGAGATGAGGGCAGCTCAGCCCCACGAGCAAAACGTCACCCTCCAGTCCTCTCTGTTTGGCACTTGGAATGCTCCCCAGCTACACCCCTTCTCGTTAGGTCCCACCACTCCGCAACCCTCCTTTTCTGCTTTTCCTGGTTGGCACGAGTCTTTGGAAGTTGGTCACATTTCTGGTTTACTTGGGTAGAAGATAAAAATGGGTGTGCGAATGTGTGTAGGAACCAGCTTATGCAGCTTTATTTTATTATTTTATTATCTTTTATATTTGATTTTCAAAAAAGTAAACATACAACAAGACATAGTACAAAATCCAAATCTCGAGATTCCTCTGAATCTCCTGACTTCCCCCCATCCCTTCCATGGGTCCTTTTAATTCTATTTTCAACTGCATATCAATACTTCTCCAATTTTTCATCCTAAGTTATCTATCAGACACGGGTGGCGCTGTGGGATAAACCACAGAGCATAGGGCTTGCCGATCAGAAGGTCGGTGGTTCGAATCCCCGCGACGGGGTGAGCTCCCGTTGCTTGGTCCCTGCTCCTGTCAACCTAGCAGTTCGAAAGCACGTCAAAGTGCAAGTAGATAAATATGTACCGCTCCAGCGGGAAGGTAAACGGCATTTCCGTGCAATGCTCTGGTTCGCCAGAAGCGGCTTTGTCATGCTGGCCACATGACCTGGAAGCTGTATGCTGGCTCCCTCGGCCAATAATGCGAGATGAGCACCGCAACCCCAGAGTCGGTCAAGACTGGACCTAATGGTCAGGGGTCCCTTTACCTTTACCTTTAAGTTATCTATACATTATGTTACATTACAAGTGCATTTAAAATCCTGCTAATGTTTTAACCTGTTTACAATGATTTTTTATATACATTATAAACATTTCCCATTCTTTTTAAAATTTCTTGTCTTCTTGATTCCTGAGCTTCCCAGTTAATTTTGCCATTTCGGCATAATCCATCAACTTGATTTGCCATTCTTCTCTGGTCGGGGCTGTCTCTTCCTTCCATCTCTGGGCTAGCAACATCCAAGCAGCCATTGTGGCATCCTGTACATGAACAATTTCCTCTGATCCTTTGGAATCTCGGTACCTAATAAAAAAGCTTCTGGTTTTTTAACAAAAGTTATTTTAAACATATTTTTTCCCATTTCATTATATATCATTTCCCAGAATTTTTAAGTTACATTACAGGTCCACCACATATGATAAAAGGTACCTTCTTCTTCTTTACAAGCTTATGCAGGTTTAAATCCAGCCTGCATAGTTTGCAACTCTCAAAGCCCAACATCATGAGATGGTCGGCCGAGGGCTCGACTCATTTTTGCCTGCCTGTGAATGAAAAAGCAGGCAAGATATTTAGGTGTCTGAATGGTACTCCTGTCATGGCAGAATTATAATAAACACAATACTTGACAATGTGCTACCCATTATGCATAGGTGGCCCAATACCTGCTGCCTGAGATGGAAAGTATCAGCCTAGCTAATGTGAAGGCCAGACCTGAGCTGTCATAACAACAACAACAACAATTTATTATTTATACCCCACCCATCTGGCTGAGTTTCCCCAGCCACTCTGGGTGGCTCCCAATCTTGTGATCAATAGATCAATAGATTGATCGTTAGAGGTAGATAGATAGAGAGCCAGTGTGGTGTAGTGGTTAAGAGCAGTAGATTCGTAATCTGGGGAACCGGGTTCACATCGCCGCTCCTCCACATGCAGCTGCTGGGTGACCTTGGGCTAGTCACACTTCTCTGAAGTCTCTCAGCCCCACTGGGAGGAAGGGAAAAGAGAATGTTAGCCGCTTTGAGACTCCTTAGGGTACTGATAAAGTGGGATATCAAATCCAAACTCCTGATAGATAGATAGATAGATAGATAGATAGATAGATAGATAGATAGATCACAGAATCACAGAATCACAGAATCACAGAATCATAGAGTTGGAAGAGACCACAAGGGCCATCCAGTCCAACCCCCTGCCAAGCAGGAAACACCATCAAAGCATTCCTGACAGGTGGCTGTCAAGCCTCTGCTTAAAGACCTCCAAAGAAGGAGACTCCACCACACTCCTTGGCAGCAAATTCCATTGTCGAACAGCTCTTACTGTCAAGAAATTCTTCCTAATGTTTAGGTGGAATCTTCTTTCTTGTAGTTTGAATCCATTGCTCCGTGTCCGCTTCTCTGGAGCAGCAGAAAACAACCTTTCTCCCTCCTCTATATGACATCCTTTTATATATTTGAACATGGCTATCATATCACCCCTTAACCGTCTCTTCTCCAGGCTAAACATACCCAGCTCCCTAAGCCGTTCCTCATAAGGCATCGTTTCCAGGCCTTTGACCATTTTGGTTGCCCTCCTCTGGACACGTTCCAGCTTGTCAATATCCTTCTTGAACTGTGGTGCCCAGAACTGGACACAGTATTCCAGGTGGGGTCTGACCAGAGCGGAATACAGTGGTACTATTACTTCCCTTGATCTAGATGCTATACTCCTATTGATGCAGCCCAGAATTGCATTGGCTTTTTTAGCTGCTGCATCACACTGTTGACTCATGTCAAGTTTGTGGTCTACCAAGACTCCTAGATCCTTTTCACTTGTACTGCTCTCAAGCCAGGTATCACCCATCCTGTATTTGTGCCTTTCATTTTTTTTGCCCAAGTGTAGTACTTTACATTTCTCCCTGTTAAAATTCATCCTGTTTGCCTTGGCCCAGTTCTCTAATCTGTTAAGGTCATTTTGAAGTGTGATCCTGTCCTCTGGGGTATTAGCCACCCCTCCCAATTTGGTGTCATCTGCAAACTTGATCAGGATGCCCTCAAGCCCATCATCCAAGTCATTGATAAAGATGTTGAATAAGACTGGGCCCAAGACAGAACCCTGTGGCACCCCACTAGTCACTTCTCTCCAGGATGAAGAGGAGCCATTGATGAGCACCCTTTGGGTTTGGTCAGTCAGCCAGTTACAAATCCACTGAATGGTAGCATTGTCTAGCCCGCATTTTACCAGCTTCTTTACAAGAATATCATGGGGCACCTTGTCAAAGGCCTTGCTGATGATAGATAGATAGATGATAGATAGATAGATAGACTCTTTATTTGTGTCAGCCACAAGCCATAGCAAAGGAATCAAATCCCATAAAATACAGACATAGCTAGGTGGTGCGCTGTACAAAATACATTCTGAGAAATTACAACTATACAAATGAAAGAGTTAATAACTGTCCTCGACCACAAATGAAGCATATGAACGAGTGTTCTTTCCTTGCTAGGCATTAAACAGGTTCGTCAGATGGAAGATTTAATTCTAATTGCTGTCAAACATATCTCCAAGCTTGACAGCCTGGCTTTTGGGATGTATTTATTTGGCTTGGTGGGTCATGAGTTGCGCTGGTTTTTTCCAGACAATTGAAAACAGGTGTTCCACCCCCAGCCACCAACACCACTGTAATAAAAATGACATCCCGATGGGTTTGTTTTGCATAACACCACCCTGCTAAGTGTTTTCTGTGTTGCAATTTCATTCCTACACCCCCTTTGCTTTTCAGGACTTGCTGTTTCAATATATTGCCTGCTTGCTAGCAAATGGATCTGAAAATCCCACTTTTGAGAATTTTTGTTGTATTGATTCAGTCCCTGGATGGCTGTAATATGAGAAATATGTGGAAACTTAAAAATGGTATTTTGTTTACCCTCCTTTGCAGCTGCCAAAACAGCTGCCATTGAGCTTTTTTTAAAAAAAAAGGAAACAAGGGCCTGTTATCTGACAGGGGAGGAAAATAGACGTATTCTCACAACCAGGCCAATGCATTTCTCAAATGTGTACTTTAGAAAAGGGTGTGCAGAGACAATTTAGGTAAAGGGAAAATAAATATGGACAAAGCCACACAATGATTTATCACAGAGACAACTTCAGAAACCTTTTTTCAAGGTCCAGGCATCCCCAAACTGCGGCCCTCCAGATGTTTTGGCCTACAACTCCCATGATCCCTAGCTAACAGGACCAGTGGTCAGGGATGATGGGAATTGTAGTCCAAAACATCTGGAGGGCTGAAGTTTGGGGATGTCTGGTCCAGACCTTCATGCAAAGCCTTACGGATTCTTTCTCTCTCTCTCTCTCTCTCTCTCTCTCTCTCTCTCTCTCTCTCTCTCTCTCTTACTCTCTCTCTCTCTCTCTCTCTCTCACACACACACAGAGAGAGAGAGAGAGAGAGAGAGAGAGAGAGAGAGAAGCTGTAAATAGTCAAACCATTTTGCCCTGTTTTGTTAATTCCTTTGCATGTGTGCATGCAAAGTCAAAAACAGGAGTGGTGTAGAATCTCACAACTCGCAATGCCGAGCGTTTCTCCTCCTGTTGTTATTTCCCACCCTGTTTGAGGAACAAGCCAGCTAGCCAGCCACACTCTTTTCCAGAATCTGAAATTTGATTCCCTTCCCCAACCTCTGATTTCCATGCTTAGTTCTCATAGGGCTGTTTGGAGGCAACTCCTTCTCCGGCCCTCTTGAGATTTTTTTTCTATTTTCCCCCTGAAGGGTTTTGTACCTTTTCCCATAAGCCTCCTGATATTTCCCCCCTTGCACATAGATGGTGCCATTTTGAATAAATACAGATTGTCACTACTTTTTATGAATTAGTTTTTATTTAAGGCTTCATTGTGCTACAAAACAAACAAATGCGGGGAAACTACATGTTTTGTCTCCCCTTTCGATCCATCGAGTCTTTTTCACAGTTAGCTTGCATGTGGTGAGACACACTTTTGTCATTGACATCTTGCGATTGGAGGAAAAGAGAGGGAGGGAGGGAGAAAGATGGGGGTTTGTGTCAGCATCAGGTGGATAGGTTGTGTGTGTGTGTGTGTGTGTGTGTCCATATATATATATACACACAAACATTGCAAGAGGTTAGGGCAGGCATCCCCAAACTTCGGCCCTCCAGATGTTTTGGACTACAATTCCCATCATCCCTGACCACTGGTCCTGTCAGCTAGGGATCATAGGAGTTGTAGGCCAAAACATCTGGAGGGTGCCACATCTGGAGTTTGGGGGTGCCTGGTAGGGGGTCTAGAGCTTGATTGGTTGCATTCAGTTGGTTACAGTGGGGGTTGTTTGTAGGGGGGGCAGGTTATTGGGTCATGTTCACCATATTGATTCGAAGGATGCATTATTTTGCCCAAAAAAGAAATCAAGAATTTCCCCCATCCCATCCTCTCTGCAACTCATACAGCAAGGGGGGGGGGGAGCCAGGCTGGTCTAACTGCAGAAAGCCAAACAGCATCCAAATGTCTTTAATTTAGCTTAAAACAAGTAGAAAGTAAATTTCTCAAAAACCTCTGAAGAGGCTGTAAGTTTCGGTCCTTGAGGGCTGTTTGTAGCACTGTATCCGTTCCACTGTAAAGGACAAGAAAGATGTTAACTTTTTCTATGTAGTTCTAACATAGAGAGGCAGACGAACCTCCTTCAAGTACAGTGGTACCTCGGGTTAAGTACGCTTCAGGTTAAGAACTCCGCTAAGAACAGAAATCGTGCTCTGGCGGCGCGGCGGCAGCAGAAGGTCCCATTAGCTAAAGTGGTGCTTCAGGTTAAGTACGCTTCAGGTTAAGAACGGACCTCCGGAACGAATTAAGTACTTAACCCGAGGTACCACTGTATATCCTGTTTCGAATGTATTGCATACAATTGTATATTATTGATCAGCACCACATACCAGACTTTTTAATAGCTTGATGCACATGAGGGGAAGGTCAATGGAGAAACCTAAATAAGTTTCAACTTACCGGTAACTGACAACTGTCACTCTGTATTGGTGTATCCGGCCCCAAATTGTTTTTCTTGACAAGAGTAACAGACTCAACCACACAAACAAACATCAGATATAAAAATGAAACTGTTTCTCCACTGCTCTCCCCCCCCTCTCTCTCTCCCTCTCCCTCTCTCTTTCATACTGAGGTTACCCCCCTAGCAACAAAATTTCAACTTTGTTTTCTTCAATGAATTTTGGAATTCCTCCTCAGGCAAAGCCTCTGAAGAACATCAAGGGAACCCATTTACAGGGGTACCTCGGGTTAAGAACTTAATTCGTTCCGGAGGTCCGTTCTTAACCTGAAACTGTTCTTAACCTGAAGCACCACTTTAGCTAATGGGGCCTCCTGCTGCCACTGCGCCGACGCCGCGCGATTTCTGTTCTCATCCTGAAGCAAAGTTCTTAACCTGAGGTACTATGTCTGGGTTAGCAGAGTCTGTAACCTGAAGCATCTGTAACCCGAGGTACCACTGTATGAGCCTTGGGTTCAAAAGCCCTGAAAAGACCCATTCTTCCTATACAGAGGGTCAGAGTAAAATTTCCTTCTGGTGATTACTGCCTTGATTTCACGAGACTTTAGATGTCTTCATCCCCATGCCCTCCCATCCATATGTTCAGCTGGCATTTGAAAGGGCTCTGTCAGCATACAGATTGGGGCAGGGTCCCTGCACAACTAGAGTACCATATCCCTTCCAAGACAATCTGATAATGAAGTAGGCAGAAGAGTGGCAGCTGGATGTTAAAGCTGGTGAAGATGTCTTTTCCCCAAGATAAAAAGGTAAAGGTACCCCTGACCGTTTGGTCCAGTCACGGACAACTCTGGGTTGTGCGTTCATCTCGCTCTATAGGCCGAGGGAGCCGGTATTTGTCTGCAGACGGCTTCCGGGTCATGTGGCCAGCATGACTAAGCTGCTTCTGGCGAACCAGAGCAGCGCACGGAAATGCCATTTACCTTCCCGCTGGGGTGGTACCTATTTATCTACTTCCACTTTTGACGTGCTTTCAAACTGCTAGGTTGGCAGGAGCAGGGACCGAGCAACGGGAGCTCACCCCGTCGCGGGGATTCGAACCGCCGACCTTCCGATCGGCAAGCCCTATGCTCTGTGGTTTAGACCACAGCGCCACCCGCGTCCCTTCCCCCAAGATAGTTAGGCATTTAACTATACAACTGGTGCAACTGTGTTATGTTGGAGGAGGGTCCTCACAGAGCTCCATAAATCAATCAGCAGGGATTTCCTATTTTGAAACACAGGTTTACTCGTGGGTGCTGCTCTGCGGAGCTCTTTTAAGCCCCTTCCTCCAACACTGAACTGCTCACACAGATAGACCTCCCGTGAGATGTGAGATACACAAGAAAGCCAGGGAAAGTTAACCTGTGGACTCGATCTTGATCCTTTCCCAGCTCTTGGAATCATGGAAACTTGGAGCAGATGTTAAAAACTCCTAATCCTCAGCTGTAGTCATCCTGGCTCAAGAAGCCAGGACAAATAAAAATGATGGCCAACACTTCCAATAGATGCTCAAGCCCAAGCTTTGGTTAGCCTCCAAGAGAAAGATGTTAAATAAATATGGGACAGAGACTGGGATGTGCTCTCTGCTATCCAGATGTGGTTCATGGATGGCAATATTAAGAAGAAGTTCTTGGAGATCATTATGTGGCATGGAGTGAATACAAACATCTCCCATCACATTCTCCAAGAGTTCTTGAAGCAATTTAAAGCTTTTTATTATTATTATTATTATTATTATTATTATTATTATTATTATTTTAAAAAAGGTCAAAAATGTAATTGTGGCATTATAGGTCACAAACTGTGCCTGATTTTTAAAAATAATTCCGAGAAACACATAAGCCTACCTGCTTAGAGGCAGTGACAGGTTTAATGCAGATACCGGAAGGAAATGTGCTTCAGTGTGTGGTTTTTCACTATCCATTGCAGTAAAAAAAACAGGACCAAAGTAGTCTCAAAAATTTAATAAATGCACCTTTCATTCTCAGCCTTCACAGCTTTGACAATTAAATATCAACCACAGAATAGCCACAGATTAAGGATGCAATCCTCTATATACATGTACCCAAAGTAAGTTTCATTGAACACGTTGTTGTTGTTCAGTCGTGTCCGACTCTTCGTGACCCCATGGACCAGAGCACGCCAGGCACGCCTTTCCTTCACTGCCTCTCGCAGTCTGGCCAAACTCATGTTAGTAGCTTCGAGAACACTGTCCAACCATCTCATCCTCTGTCGTCCCCTTCTCCTTGTGCCCTCCATCTTTCCCAACATCAGGGTCTTTTCTAGGGAGTCTTCTCTTCTCATGAGGTGGCCAAAGTACTGGAGCCTCAACTTCAGGATCTGTCCTTCCAGTGAGCACTCAGGGCTGATTTCCTTCAGAATGGATAGGTTTGATCTTCTTGCAGTCCATGGGACTCTCAAGAGTCTCCTCCAGCACCATAATTCAAAAGCATCAATTATTCGGTGATCACATTGAACACATTAGGTAGGGGGAAAATCCACCTAACATGTTTGCCAGTAAGCATATTTATAAAGCAACTTGAGCCGTAGTTTCCCAAAGAAAAATATATACTATTTTCATTCAAAAGGGGGGGGGGGAGAAGCATATTTATTGCAATCTGTATCTATTGTTCCGTGATTTCCAAGCCATGACCTGCCCTGGAGGTTCTATCATTGTTCTAATGGTTGACTGGCAGAGCATGAAACAAACATGCTAAATATGAGAGATTGCCTGTAATGTTATTCTATCAAAATGGCAATTTCCGAAAGGATTTGAAATGGAGCTTGCCTTTCCTTAAACGTCAGGGAGGTCCACCCCTAGTTGCCAAGATGGTCTCCAGCTCAAGCTGGTCCTAATATCTCAACACAAAAACATTCCTTTCCCTCAGATTTATTTTTAAGGCCTAATCTCAAGCAGATTTCAGAGAACATGTCAGAAGCTGGAGTTTTCTGCAGTTAGCACTGTTGAATTTAAAGCTCTTCACCACACTTTGATGGGCTACAGGGCATGAAATATCTTCATACCGTAGTTTCCTTCTCGTGAGGTTAACTCTTCTAAATCTAACGTTAATGTAAAATAAAATAAAAAGGTAAAACCCACACACCACAATGACAAGGAGGAACAAGCCGAAATCAAAAGGATGTCAAAGCCACAGAAATAAAGGACGGCTTCCCATCTCCAAGAATGCAGCCCACATTTGACATAGCTTTCACATCTATCAAGATGTCTATGACATTTCTAAGATGGCAGAAGCTTGGCAATGGCTGGTGACTGGATTGTGGCTTGGCACCAGTTTCAGTGTCACATTTTGGACAAGGTGAAATTGTAAAATAAGTTTCCTAGACGGTATTAAGGGATCTCATCATGACTAAGATTTCACACACAGCACTTAAAGTGCTTTTCAGCGGCTGTGTGTGAGAGAGAAGGGGGAGGAGAGAGAGAGAGAGAGAGAGAGTTAAATGTACAGTGGTTACAGACGCTTCAGGTTACATACGCTTCAGGTTACAGACTCCGCTAACCCATAAATATTACCTCGGGTTAAGAACTTTGCTTCAGGATGAGAACAGAAATCGTGCAGCGGCAGCACAGCGGCAGCGGGAGGCCCCATTACCTAAAGTGGTGCTTCAGGTTAAGAACATTTTCAGGTTAAGAACGGACCTCCAGAACAAATTAAGTACTTAACCCATTCTCCTGTTCGCGCGCAGCCTCTAGAGCGCAGGGTGGCGAGGCTACTTGGTGCCATTGCACCGCCCTCGCGGCATCCCTTATTTTCAAATCCGAACGTTTGAAAAAATCCCTTATTTTCAAATCCGAAAGTTGACAGCTATGCCTGGGGAGCTTGTAGCCAGGGCTGCTGCAACAAAAAGCTGTGCAAACCTTTGGGAGGCAGAGACGTGAGAAGGCACCAGAGGAGAAAAGGAAGGAAAGAGGGACGGAGACCAGTGTTGCCTGCAGCACCCCTGACCATCATTCAACGCACCCCAGGGTGCCACAGCACACTGGTTGAAAATCACTTTCCTAGCCTGTTAGAAGGCAGCTTCCAATGTTGCAGGGCAGCACCGCCAGATGTAACTTGCCAGCTTAAAAAGTAGCAGCCCAACATGAACCAGAAGCAGCATTTCCTCCACAACCACATGCCACAAGAGTTCCTAGCCACACGCTCTCCTGGAGGGAAATCCAGGGCTCCCCCTGCTCTTCCTGGTTGTTTTTTTTCTTTTTTTCTTTTTGCTGCAGGGATTTCTGAAAAGGTCTTCCCTTGTCCAGACAGAACCTGCAACCCCGAGCTTTTAGAAAAGGGCAGGAAATCGATCTCCCGAGTCTGTCAGGCCCCTGCTCAAGGAGAGGATATGGTTACAAGCCACAGGTGCACTGCCAGAATGCCTCGCCAATGGCAGTGCAGGCAAGGAAGGGCTTCTCTCCCTTCGCAGTCGAAGAAAGAAATTTGTCAGTGACAAGAAAGATGGCTTGCGTGCCGCGCATTCCTGGGCCCGAGGAATAATGAAAGTGGGAGGGGAAAGAGAGGGGGGAAATCAAATTTCAACTAAGGATGTCAGCAGCAAAGTTAACGCAGGTGCAATATTCCCCCAAACAAAGGCCATCTTTGTTCCTCCTCTATTTTGTGCTGCAAAAAGGAGTTTCCTTCCTCCTCCTCCTCCTCCTCACCCTCCTCCTTTTATCAATGCACGAAAGATTAAAATGCTGATACCCTTCCCCAGCAAAAATATTTTTACAGCTCTTGCTCAAAGGACTGGAAGATGAGTCGCTTTTGATGGAACTTAAAAACAGAGACATTTTTTTTTTAAAGGAGAAGTCCGGAGAGGAGCGTTGTTCAGGGTAGCATTTATTAAGGACATTGTCGGGGAGGGGTGGAGAAAGAGGCACACCTGGATTGTTAAAAACTGCTGCGGTTCAAAATACGAGAACGCCACATCTCAAATAACAGAGCTGGTGCCACGCATTAGTTTGAGTGTTAGACTGCTGCAGGGTGGTCACTGTGGTGGCACTCGAAAAAGAATTGGATGATCTCCCATCATCCCTGACCATTGGTCACCCTGGCTAGAGCAGGTGGGAGTCCAATAGCATCTAGTGGTGCTACTGGAAGGAATTTTTTTATTTTTTATTTAGCATCTAGTGGGTCACAGTTTCCCCATCCCAGGATTATGGAACTCTTGCCCAAACTGGCATCCTTCAAATGTTTTGGACAGCAACTGCCCAGCTAGCAAGGGACTAGTGCCAGGGAGACCCAAGTCAGATTCTTTCACAGCCACAAAGCTCACTGGGTGTCAGGGACTGGGCAGAGGAGGAATGGTGGAGACCACCTCCCCAGCCTGACCTTTCCAGAGAAGAAGAAGACAGTTCAGAATTACAACAGGGGTTTGAGGGAGGTCACAGCTCAGAGCATAGCTGTCAACTTTCGGATTTGAAAATAAGGGATTTTTCCAAACTTTCGGATTTGAAAATAAGGGATGCCACGAGTGCGGTGCAATGGCATCAAGTAGCCTCGCCACCCTGCCCTCCAGAGGCTGCGCGCGAACGGGTGAACGAAAGAGCGAGCGCGTAGACGGCAGGCAGGCAGGCTGTCTGGTTGGGCGTGAGGGTCTGGCTGCACAAGGCATGCAAGCTCCGCCCCCAGTCGGTCTCAGACTCCTTATTGGCAGCTGAGCAACGCAGCTGAGGAGCCTCCCTGGCCGGCAGGGAGGGAGAGGAGCTGCTTCCTTTGAAATCCGGGAAATTTAAGGGATATCAACAATCTGGGAAAGCAGCGAGAAATGGCATTGGAATAAAGGAGTTTCCCACAAAAAAGGGATGGTTGACAGCTATGGCTCAGAGGCAGATGAGGGGGAAACCTGGGAAATAATGTGAGAGGAGGAAGAAGAAGCATTAGAGGGGCGACAGCCGGGGTGGAGGAAGGGGGGTGTGGTAGGTGCAGGCTGCCCCAGGTGTCACCACTGAGGGGGGGTGACAAAATGCTGGGCGGCACTCACCGCAGGGCCTGCAGCATGCCCGAGCCATGCGCCTCTCCTGGGAGAGACGCGGTGGCTTGGGCGTGTGCAGGCTCCATGCTGCCCAAACGGTTCGTCCGCTACCCCCCCTCCCCAGCTGTAGAGCGGCTGAGTGGGAGGAGGCAGGCAGACTCCAGAGGCCCCGCAGTGCACCCCACCCCTATGGGCGGCTCGCCCTGCCATCACCCTGCCCCTGGGCATGCCGCCACAGGCACCCAAGCGGCTTCCTCCACTGCTGGTGACAGCTGATGGACACAGTGCCTTTAGAAAGCATTCCAGATCCGCCCCCCCTCTCCCAGAACCCGGTGAGCATTGAAATTGGGAGAGAAAAGAGCTCAAAGGCAGAGGGCACTTCTCAGCACCCATAGTGGTGACGCATGGAGGGAGAGAGGGAGGGGGTGGAGACTCGGCCATTATTCCAAGAGGCTGCATTTCTAAGCCTCTCTGTGAATATTGAATAAAAAGCAGTTGGTAAGAACTTTTCCTTGTCTTATCCATTTCTGGCAACCTGCCATGGGGGTTGGATCCTCTGACACTGGGTGACATTGGACTGTACTTGCTATGGCCCTGTTGAGCCATTCAGCTGAATGCATGTAGCACAAATAAGGAGCACACATCCCCACGTTCCTCCCAACATCCCTGCTTGCACCAGCCCCAGCCCCTCTGCTTCTGATCAATATGAGCCAAAGATATGAAACCAAATCCGCACAGCCCAAGAGCTCAGGTACTGAACGAAAATAAATCTGAAGAGGTTTTGGTATCTGAAATAGGGCGTTGAATGTAGCGGTGTTGCATCCTTCGCTGCTGCCTGGAGCTCACGCATGTGTGTACATGCACCGGGTGCGACCAGGCGCTGGGAGCAGAGGGTAAACAAAACCCACCTCACCAGCCCAACCCTCACTGCTGCTGCCGGGTTCATGGGGGGTTCATGGGACCATTCTGCACTATGCCGCCTGCCTTCCTGCCCATGCAGGGGGAGAGCCTGGCTGGCCGATGCAGCCCTTGGCGAGGGTATCCCCCTAACACTAGCTGGGTGGCCATTCAGCAAGGGTGCCAGGGATGCAGCAGCAAGGCCAGGCCAGGCTCCGGAGCCCAGCCACTTCCAGTGGCAGGCTGGGCAGAGATCCCTGCGTAAGGGCACCTGGCTCGTGCCCCTTCAAAAACATGTGGCCTCTGGACACACACACACACACACACACACACTGTGCCCCTGGTTGGATGAACAAAGCTTGCAAAGCAGCAGAAGAACAAATCAGCTGAGTTGCTCAAGATTAATATCTGGATATAAAGGCTCCAGAAACAAGTGGATTACTGTGGCTTACTGGCAAGGGGGCAAGACAGCAGTGAGGTCAGCATGGTGCAAACTCGCTGATCTTATGCTCCTTCCATTGCGTCTGCACTGCACCAACCTGGGTGGAATCTAGACACATAAAAAAAATGCTGTGAGAATGTTTTATTTTAAAACGTTTTGAATGCTGTGAGAATGTTTTATTTTAAAACGTTTTGAAAAAACGCATTGAATTTTGCATAGCTCACTGTCGCCATCTAGTGTCACCTTTGTATATTGCACTTTGCAACGCATTTGAAATGTTTTATGTGCAGCTGTGTAGCCGAGTCCCTGGTAAGCAACAGCAACCCACTGCCAGGAAGCTAGCAGTGCAACTCTGTCCCACTGCACTTCTGGGTCCTGGCTGTATGTGGAGATAGCGGACAGAGCCTTAGATGTGGATTGGGAGTGTAGGAGACAGAGCAGTAGGCTTAAACTGGGGAGAACAGGAATTCGATTTGTCACTAAGCCATATAATCCATTGCATAGCCCTGGGGACAAATCATTAACCTAACCTGCCTCCCTGGGGCAATTATGAGAATAATTGTGTTGTATTGTATTGAGAATAAAATGGGGCAACTTCCTTCATGGCCTTTTCTCCTAAAGGAATGGTGGAATACAAATGTAATAATATAATCCATAGCAATGTTTGAAAACCTTAAATCTTCAGGCAAACTGAGGAGGAAAAACATCGTCAGGAGATCTATGAGTCTAAAATTCGTTGTTTATATCCCATAAGCTGTAACATATGGAAAGATTTGGAAATATAAGAAACATTGTCCTGGCTATTAAGATGAAAAATGTCAGGCCTGGCTTTTTAAATGTCATGGAGGAAAATTTACTGCACCTTAGGAAAGAGCACTGGATCAGAGAATTGTTCAGAACAAAGGAACTCAATTTATTCTGCAAATGTTTGCATTTAACAATCCACAGTTACCTTATACACCACGGAAGTCCGAGGAACTGATTATAAGATAATTATGGCTTAATACTCCAGTCCAGCTCCATATATATTGGCCCTTATCCAAAGGAAGTTAGCACCAGTTTATACATTCAGGAGAATCATGTGGGCTGTACTATTTTTGACTGTGAGTCAGGTATTGCAGGTTTTGACCTAAACATATACACACACACAAAACACAAATTGAGTTCATTGCCTACAGAAATGTAGCATACCAAGGAACAGGGGTAATCCTAGCTTTCCCCCTGATATGCTAACTTTCTAGGCGCAGGGAGTCTATTTCACGGAGGATCATGCAATCTTCTCCCACCTGAGACACTATGTCACCCAGGGAGCTTGATGGATGAGTAAGAACTTCAACTAGGATCTCCTTATCCCTCATTCAGCACTCAAACCACTATGCCATGCTGCCTGACAGGTAGGTCTATTCATAAGTAGAGGAAAGACCATAGCACAAAGCTAATGCACACACTTTTCACTCAGGTAGCCTGAGATTCGAGCCTGCCATCTCTAGGTAGGGCTGAGAGAGACCCCTTTCTGAAACCCCAAGGAGTTGCTGTCAGTCCGTGTAGACAATATTGAGCTAAATGGGCCAATGTTGTGACTCAGTGTAAGGCAGCTCCCTGTGTTCCTAGCATACAGGTCTCATTCCTCCACCACAAAACTTACAATCCTTGGCCAGGCGAGTGTTTGAACTGGGTCATATTAATTTACAGAAGCAGAGGTGGGAGGGTGTGTTTTTCCTCTATTATTCAATTGACTCTCTGTTTTCTGTATTTAACGTAAGTGGATTCGCAATAGTTTTTCCCCCCTTTTTTTCTTTAAGCATTCAGATGTAATGGAAGCCATTTATGCACCTTTGGAAAATTAGCCAGCATTTAATAAAGCAAACAGGAGCTGTTCTGATGCAAGAAAGGAGAGCTTGTTGATCAAGGACTACTTCATAAACAGAGAGCCAACGAGCTCTCCTTAAACTCGGCCCTGCAGAGGCACAACCTTGAGTTGATTGAAGGGACGGAGCCAAAATAGGACGTTCTTGTGGTGAGACGGCCGATATGGTCAGGCTGGAAAACCTCTCAACTGCTTCCTGTGGTCAGCCAAATTCCGCAGCCTTGCAGAAGTGCACTGCCTTGGAATAAAAGATTTCTTAGAATTTGCTGGGCACTAGTCAGGGACTCTGCAAACGACCTGTGATTCAGTCCTGGATCGTTCCGGTTCCTTAAACAAACTCAGATAAAGAATAAAAATGTGGCCGTGCTTTCTCTGGATCCATTCCCAAGACTGCAAGAGGCACTTGGGGAGGAAACGAAATCTCTAGCGACACCTCATCCTGGGAAAACTGAACTGACGGGTACAAAAATATGGCACACACATACACCAGAATATCAAAAGCAAGAATAGGCACGGTAATCTTGATTCCATACCCTCCAACATTTCTCTGATGAAAATACGGACATCCTATTCAATCATAATAATTTTACTGTTTACACTCCATCTGTCTGACTGAGTTGCCCCAGCCACTCTGGGTGGCTTCCAACATATATAAAAACATAATCAAACATTACACATTTTTAAAAACTACCCTAGACAGGGCTGTGTTTAGATGTCTTCTAATGGTTGTATAGTTACTTATCTCGGTTGGTTCGGGGGTCGCATAACTCCATACCCTCCAACATTTATCCAATGTAAATAGTGACATCCTAAGGAAAAGTGGGACATTCTGGGATCAAATCAGAAACCGGCTCGGCTTCTGTAAATCCAGGACTGTCCCTGGAAAATAGGGTGTAGTATGTTTAACATACAATATAAATCACATGTATCATACTATATAGAACTTACATATTGAAAGGGTGAAATTTAATACAGATAAAAATAATTAGTTCTTAAAAGATATACCGGTAATAGTTAAATTAAGAGCATCCCCAAAGCAGTCAACTGCAATCTCCTATATAACCCTTGTCACGATTATTATTTCTGCTAAGAGAGATTTTGTGAGTTATCCTACAATCGGTGTCCGGCAGGAAATAGAAAATATTTTCTGGAATGGTACTGAAATAGAGATGAGGCAGAATAGATCCTGGTTCTTGGTTCTTGGTGAACGAAAGAACAAATAGTGAGGCAGGTCCTCAATTTCTGGGGCTCAGCGAATACACAAGCAGAGTGCCAAGGGGAAAATATTTTCTAGGTGGCTTTTCCTCCACCACTTCTTCCTTTAATCGTTTCACAGAAGGACACAGGGATGCTGAATCAATGCCGATGAGGTAAACAAAAGGAATGGATAATTGAAACTCAACGTTAGCGCCAGGTCTACGCAACCGCTGGCTTTAGCGAGACAGCATAAGACTCCATGATTCACAGTGAAAGCCCAGTCGCTTCAAGGGAATAGGTAAAGGTAAAGGGACCCCTGACCATTAGGTCCAGTCGTGGACGACTCTGGGGTTGCGGCACTCATCTCACTTTATTGGCTGAGGGAGCCGGTGTACAGCTTCCGGTTCATGTGGCCAGCACGACTAAGCCGCTTCTGGCAAACCAGAGCAGCAGCACCTTCCCGCTGGAGCGGTACCTATTTATCTACTTGCACTTCGTGCTTTCGAACTGCTAGGTTGGCAGGAGCAGGGACCGAGCAACCGGAGCTCACCCCATCATGGGGATTCAAACCGCCGACCTTCTGATCAACAAGCCCTAGGCTCTGTGGTTTAACCCACAGCGCCACCCACGTCCTTCTTCAAGGGAATACCAGTGTCCAAAAGGATTGTTCACATCGGAGTCAGAGGAAATCCCTCTCTGGGAGAATGGGGGCACCTCAGCAAACTGGAAACGCTCTCTCTTGGACAAAGTTACAATGCTGGAATGTTTCATGGGACAAGTTGTACAACACAAATCATAGTGAATGAAGAGGGCCATCAGATCACTTGGGCTACCTCCAAAATATTTAGACTCGGTTTCTTCTTCACCCAGATAGGATAGGAGAAACTTTTGCCCTCCATTCGTCAAGGATGGGTTTTATGATGTGCATATGTATGAATGTTTTGTGTTTTACCCCACCCCAGACCCCCCAAAGGTCTTTAAAGAAAGAAAAAGCTGTAGTCTGTTCTGCAGTTTTTGGGACTTCTTCCTGTACAGCACTTTATTTATTTATTATTTTTGACACATATAGACTGCCTATTAACCACATCTTCTGGGCAGTTCATCAGAAAGAGAGAGAGAGAGAGAGAGAGAGAAGAGAGAGAGAGAGAGAAGAGAGAGAGAGAGAGGGAGGGAGGGAGGGAGGGAGGGGAGAGAGATGGCCAGAAAAATGTTAAAACAATAAATCAATGCAAATATCCACATAAAATCAACACACACATCATAAAATCATCATTTTAAAAGCAACAACCCCAGCATTCAAAACTTGGCTAAAATCTTTTGTTCCAAGGGCCAAAATCCTAGAGCTGTGCACTGGATTCAACTGGATCCCAAATTGGTCTGCCTAGAGGAGGCTTCTCTGAAGTTGGGTAGGGACAACCCCAGATCACCCTGGCATGGTTTTGACTGCCCACAGTGATCTGAGGCTGTCAGTGGGTGAGTTACCAGGTGGGAGGGAAGGAAGGAAGGAAGGAAGGAAGGAAGGAAGGAAGGAAGGAAGGAAGGAAGGAAGGAAGCTAGCTGGGGGTCTGTTTTGCAAGTATCTCATTTCCTTGCCCCTGTAAGGGCAGGTGTGTTGTCTCAGGCCATGTCAGGTCCCATGGGACTGAGGGACTGTGCACAGCCCTATAAAACACACTTAAAATATCCTGCAGATTATATGCATTCTATATGGGGTTTCCCTTGCACTGGATCTCAAAGCTGCAGTTAGGGCAGTTCACGGTGCTGCTATCAAATATATTAAGTACAGGATTCCATACGAAAACATACGCTGTATACGTGGCCAACCTCAGGTGGAAAACACAACACGCTATTTGTTGATCTGCCCTTTCCACGGGGATCGAAGAGACTGATTCCAGAAGCTTTACTAACTCTGAAACAGAAGCAGTTTGTTTTTGCGTTAACAGATTTGTGGCACACAGAGTGGCGCTTAATGCTCTGGCTGCAAGTAAAATGAGAATGCGAGAACTATCCGGTATTGCAATAGGTTGAGCTGGAGATTCAGAGGTCTAACGGAAGTTGAGCTAAGTATGAGATAACAGATGGCATTTATTAATTCCGACTCCCTTTCTTCAAATCATTGGTGCCTTGTTTTACGTAATTGCTGCATGCTCCATGTTTTGGGTTTGGCAGTGTGGCAAGTCAGATGGGTTGAAAATTGTTACAGCCTCTGATTAATACGATAAACTTTTGATTGTTGAGTCTACCATATATAAAGTCCTTAGCCACCTTGTAAAAAGCAAGACATACATTCATTCAAAGAAAGTATGTAGAAGAGGGGAAAACATTGTTTTGTTTTACCGTCTTTCCCCCTTTTTAAGACACCGTCTTATAATTTTTTTCCCTCAAAAAAACACAGGGTGGCTTATTTTCGGGGGATTTCTTAGTTTTATTACGTCAGTATGGTACGGTACAGCCTCCCCATGAACGCTGAGCAGGCGGGGGCAGAACTCCGCAAGAGGCGCGTTTCCCCCCGTGCCTCTCGCTGGTTCGCTGGCTCCCTGTGCACGGGGAACAGGTGGGGCAGGAAGAGGCGTCTCCCCCCCCCCGCGCGCGCCTCTCCCTGCGCGCTAAGCAGGCGGGGCCAGAACTCCGCAAGAGGCGCATTTTTCCCCCGTGCCTCTCACTGGTTCGCTGGCTCCCTGCGCACGCAGGAGGGGCTGAGGAGGCGACGGGAACAATGGCGGCACCATGGCTTACTTTTGGGGTACGTCTTACTTCTCACAAAGGTAAGAAAACCCTGCCATGGCTTACTTTATGACTACGTATTAAAAAGGGGGGAAACAGGGTATTTCTTTTTTATTTATTAGATTTATATACTGCCCCAAGATCTCAGGGTGGCTCACAGAATAAAATGAAGGATAAAATGTCTGGGAAAACCTGAACATATGGCAAGGTTTTAAAAAAAAAATCCTTATAAAAAACAGGGGAAAGCCCAAAAATGTTCTTTTTGGGTTAGGGGGAAATGTTCCCCAAAAAGCTCAGCAATTTTGAGGGCGGGGCATGCTCAACAACTTTCTCCAGATATTCACTTTGGGAATATGGCAATAATACCCATCTCTGTCAAGATGCTGTCAGTGGCTCCCAGCTGGTTGCCCAGGAAAGTATAAGACAAGGGAAAGTTTCTTACAGTCCTTTTTTATTCCAATCTTTATAGAAAGAGGCTTTGGAACCCAGCCTCTTGGATAATGGCGTTGTCCCGAGTGAATCTCCACCCCCCTTCTCTCCCACTTCCTCATTCGTCATCATTATCATCTCCTCTATGGCTGCAGCTAAGTGTCCTCTGTCTTTGAGCTCTTTGCTCTCCTACTTTTAAGGCTCACCAGGTTCTGGGAGATGCAGGGTCTGGAAAGTTTTCTAATGACAACATGTCAGCCATTGTAATGCAATAAAAACTAAGGTAAAAATGGATTATTTTAAGAAAATAGAGAAAATATATGATGCAGTAGAAAAAGTTTGATAATGGAAACCGTGGAGGGGTGGAGGGAAGACTAAGGAATCAGGGAATCCTAAATTATTATGATTAATGTTTGAATTCAAATGTGTAGTGTAAAAGTGAATAAAAAATATATAAAGAGAGAATATTGATTCTCTGGGCATCGCATTGGTGATATCTGGTCTAAAGAATGCCAGATGCCTCAAGAGTCACAAGAAAGGGTAATTTAAAAACAGGTTGTACTTAAAAAGGAAAAAGTCAGTCTCTGAAAAGTCAATGCCCTCCTGTTTCTGGACACTTACTAGCTAATTGAATATTAAATATGAAAAAAGTAAAATAGTGAGATACCATTACAAAACTACAGGAAGCCAAGGGCATGTCAACATATGGTTGTCTTTCAAAACCCTTAGTGAGCATAATTGACCCCAAATCCCTGAACAAATAGCAAGCTAATTTTAATTAGGGGAAGTATTTTCTTTGTAAAATATTGGAGCCATTCCTACAAGGGTCAATTTTTTTCCTCCAAAAAAAGAGAGGGAAGTTTAGAATAGAACGTTATTTGCTTATTTAAATGATTCAGTCTGCTTGCTTTATAATTAGAGTTCATTTCTCAATGAAAATCTCTCTCTCTCTCTCTCTCTCTCGCTATGCAGTTAAAAATTAAATTACATAAACTAGAAAATTAGAGGTTCCCCTTGGGTTGGGTACAGATGGCCATAATTACAGACCATGTCAACGCTTCCAGTGTGGAACTTTCCTGCGGTAAATAAAATACTGTTTATTTCCAGCTTTTCACAAGAGAGGCCTGTAAGATAGGCTTATAACCAAACATTAACGACACATGTAAAATAATCAAGAAAATATAAACTGAAGAAGAGTGCTTTAGCACTGATGGGCAACGCTCTATGGCACTGCAGGCTTTTGATGTTCAAGGTGCTGCAAACTGTACCCAAACTCACATCTCAGGGTGGAAGTATCCCAGGAGAGTCTAGATGTCTGAACCCCGAGAGCCCCATGTGGCAGTAGCTTGATGCTTGAGACCTACATCCCAGTGGGTAAGGCTGGTGGGGGTGGATGGTGCTGGGCCATTAACACATACACACATAATAATAATAATAATAATAATAATAATAATAATAATTTATTATTTGTACCCCGCCCATCTGGCCGGGTCTCCCCAGCCACTCTGGGCGGCTTCCAACAAATATCAAAATACATTAAAATATCACAGATTAAAAACTTCCCTAAACAGGGCTGCCTTCAAGTATTTTCTAAAGGTCATGTAGTTGTTTATCGCTTTGACCTCTGATGGGAGGGCGTTCCACAGGGCGGGCGCCACTACCGAGAAGGCCCTCTGCCTGGTTCCCTGTAGCTTTGCTTCTCGCAGTGAGGGAACCACCAGAAGGCCCTCGGCGCTGGATCTCAGTGTCTGGGCTGAACGGTGGGGGTGGAGACGCTCCTTCAGGTATACAGGACCGAGGCCGTTTAGGGCTTTAAAGGTCAGCACCAACACTTTGAATTGTGCTCGGAAATGTACTGGGAGCCAATGTAGATCTCTCAGGACCGGTGTTATGTGGTCCCGGCGGCCACTCCCAGTCACCAGTCTAGCTGCCGCATTCTGGATTAATTGCAGTTTCCGGGTCACCTTCAAAGGTTGAACAAAGGTTCAACACACATGCATGGAGACATATACCCAGATGCACAATGATCACCTCCAAGTGTTTCTCATGTGGTGCAGAAAGAGTGCATTTTGTGATTCCCTCCCCAACATTATGCTGAACATTTCAAGCAATCACGAATGTGGGAAGGGATCTTGTATCTCCACCCCCCCCATCCCCACCCCCAGTTAACAGGCACATTGAGGCTACGGTATTTAGAATATTTTATACAAAGGACAAAAGAATAGCATTTCACAAAAACCTGTTTTGCCTACTGTATGCTTTCCATCCTTTCTTATCTGGCCACTTTATCTCCATGGATTTTTTCCAGAAGATAAATCTTTCAATCAGGATTTCTATACAAGCCGGATCCCTTGTCCACTGGGTTGTATGCTGATTTGTGTGCGTGTCTTTTAGTGATTTTATTCAACTTTTAAAAGACTTGAAAGGCAAGAAACATTAGATGCGCTATTCATTCTACCTGGGGAGGGAAGGCCTTTCACCCGGCTCCTCCCCACCTCCCCGGAGTTACTGAACAAGTCAGTGACAGCGGATTGTCATGGGTTTGAAAGGTAATAAAACTCAGAATTAGTAACTATGACCGCGAAACTAAGAAATAAGGATGAGTCACAGATAAGAGATGAGTGGAAGTGTTTTGAAGAGTATCTCAGAGGGTATAATAGTCAGTTTAACCTACAAGTAGGAATGAGCGTATGAGCAGCAAATAACATTAAATAAAGGAAGATTTGAGACAAAAATGGGTGGAATAACAGATTGTCCAGTCGACAAAAGACTGCCTAGAACAGGCATAGGCAAACTCCGGCCCTCCAGATGTTTGGGACTACAATTCCCATCATCCCTAGCTAACAGGACCAGTGGTCAGGGATGATGGGAATTGTAGTCCCAAACATCTGGAGGGCCGGAGTTTGCCTATGCCTGGCCTAGAATCACAATGACTACCTAGAAAGACTACCTAGACAAAAGACTACAAGGGAGAGATGGACTGGGAAGTCCAAGAGATAAAGATGAATATTGTATGGTGTGTATATAAGTTGTAAAAATGCCTTAATAATAATAATAATTGCAATTGTAACAATACTAACAACACATTGGCTAGGACTGGACTATGCGCTGTGATCAGTTGAGCATGAGAGTTTCCTCAGAGACCCTCTTATATAGTGAATACAACTTAAGCACAGATGCATAAATATAAGATGGGGAAAACCTGGGTTATTAGCAGCACGTGTGAAAAGGATCTAGGGGTCTTGGTGGACCACAGGCTGAGCCTGAGTCGACAGCGTGAGGCATCAGCAAAAAAAGCTAATGCTGTTCTAGGCGTTTCTGTCCCTTGCAATTATTGCAACCATGCTTTTCATGATGATGAACATTTTGTTGTTTCGTCGTTTAGTCGTGTCCGACTCTTTGTGACCCCATGGACCAGAGCACGCCAGGCACTCCTGTCTTCCACTGCCTCCTGCAGTTTGGTCAGACTCATGTTGGTAGCTTCGAGAACACTGTCCAACCATCTCCTAACCATTTCCTAACATCAGGGTCTTTTCCAGGGAGTCTTCTCTTCTCATGAGATGGCCAAAGTATTGGAGCCTCAGCTTCAGGATCTGTCCTTCCAGTGAGCACTCCGGGCTGATTTCCTTAAGAATTGATGAACATTAGTGGCTCTAAATGTTGGTAAGAGTGTGTTTTTGCTCCCGAGTGCTCCTTATATACAGCCCACCACTGGGTACTGGAATTGAAGGTGAGAAGCTTTTCAACCAGCAAAAGGTCCAGGAAGACTACCGTATATTCTTATAGAAGACTTTAAAAGGAGCAGAAGGCCACCAGTGGCTTCTAATCATGATGGCTACATGCTACCTGTAGCATCAGAGGTAGCAGATCTCTGAATAGCAGGGTCTGGGGAACAACAACACAAGAAGGATATTGCTCACATGCGCTGCTTGTGGTCTTCCCCTGGGCATCTGGTTGGCCATGTGGGAAACGATGCTAGATTACATAGGCCATTGACATGATACAGGAAAGATCTTCTCATGTTCTGAACATGCTGTCTCAACTCCACTAAACTTTCCAAATGGAAAGGTTTCGGCCTCCACTATGAGTATTTTAGATTTTTTTTAAATTTTTTTTTGGTCTTCAAATGTTTAAAATATGCCTTTATTTTTTAATTGCATTGCTTTATTTGTGAGTGTGTGTTTGACACACACACACACACACACACACACACACACACACCAGTGCTCCTTTGGGAAGGAGAATGGATTATAAAATTTAAAAAATGAAATAAAAGTCTTCTGACATGTAGGGAAATCAGCAGCATAAGCCTGCTAGTTCCAATAAACAAACAAAAAAATAAAAAAATAAACATCTCCATATATTACGGCTTTTCTTTCAAATGAACAGTGCAACAACTAAAAAGTCAGCATTAGGATCCCTTGAGAGTGAGAACATAATTTCCACAAACAAATAATTCCTTAATCATACAATTTTCCTCTTATTTTTATTTTTAAAAAAAATAAAAATATGGCATGTTTCACAAACTGTTTACTCTGAGCCGCAGCTGAAGGATATTGAATCTTTGAAAAATCTTACTAAACCGTGTAAACATCACTTGATTGGCAATGTACAGTCAAATATTTCCTATTTATGAACTAATTCCTTCACCAGATTCCCATAGTAAAACCGTTTATTGCCATTTCTAAATGAACTGAGCAACGTCGGCTCTCAATGCAACAGTGTTAACCCATAGGAGGGTGGCGTTTTCATATTCCTTTAGGGGGCTCGTGAAAGAACACCCCCCCCCTTTTTAACAAGTGTGTCTTTCTTAATATTTTAACAAGTGCATAGACCTCTTGGGGGTGTGCAGTGCAGTTCCAACTAATGCACTCAGAATAGCTTTTCGTCTGGAATCTGTCACCTGCGTTGGTTAATGTGAGATAAAAAGCAGATGAGAACCATTTCATAATGGGCTATACATTACAACCAGAGTGTTTCTCTTTCGTTTGAACGGCATCTGACTCTGCTTCACACTGAGCCAGACTTTGGAGCAATGAACTAATCAGTACTTATTTGACTGGTAGCAGTTTTCGATGCCCTCCTCACTAAGATCCAGGCGTTATTTTCAGCCGGAACTCGCCGGAACTGAGTTCCAGCACCTGTCAGGTGGGTTGTGGTGCTATTGCCATTCTAAGAGAACGAGAGAGGTTGACACCTCTCACTGACACCTCTTTTTCTAGAAAAATAGCACTGCTAAGATCCTTTTAAAAAACATTTTTATTTATAATTTTATTTATTTATAATATATAGGTGGTATTTGACCCCAGTCAAGCTTGCTAAAATCTATCATTTGCAGGACAATAAATGTTGGAAGTGTGAGAACGCAGAAGGGACATTTTACCATATGTGGTGGACCTGTCCAAGGACGAAGGCCTTCTGGGAAAAGATATATAATGAAATTAAAAGAGTGTTGAAAAACACATTTACTAAGAAACCAGAGGCCTTCTTACTTGGAATGGTCAACCAAGAAATACCTAAGGATGACCACACCTTTTTTATGTATGCCACAACAGCAGCAAGGATATTGATTGCAAAATACTGGAAAACAAAGGACTTACCTACAATAGAAGAATGGCAGATGAAAATGGTGGACTATATGGAACTTGCCGAACTGACGGGGAGACTCCACGACCAGAGGGAAGAGGCGGTGGAAAAAGAATGGAAGAAATTCAAGGAATATATTAATAAGTATTATAAGATTTAAAGATAGAAAAAAGCTGGAGGAAGTGGTAGTTTACAGAATAGAAATAAGATTAATTAAGTAAATTGATGAGGTTTGAATATGATGAGTTAAGATAGTAATATGAGTAAGGAAGTATAAAGTGTTAAGTAATATAAGAAATAGTATCTGTTAGTATTTGTTAGGAATAGAAAACAATATTAGAAGATGATAGGAAATTGCTAAAGATGAAATACAATGAAACGCAGTAAGAGAGGTAGGAGGAAGTCAAACTAACATGATAAGGAAAGAAGAAGGGAAAAAGAAGATGTATGTGTTTATTGTTGTATTTGTTTTAGTATGTGATGTGTGATATGTGTTATTATGTGTTTATATGTTTGGAAAATTTAATAAAAATTATTTTTAAAAAAAACATTTTTATTAGATTTTACAAAAATGTTCTTATAACAATACACAATACATATCCACATGAAGCGATTTCTCTAAATCTCGCAACTTCACCCTGTCCCTTCCATGGGTCCTAATGTGAACATTTTCAGCTACATATTATCTGTGTATAACACGCCCCCATGTATAATAAGCCCCCCCTTTTTTTCTTACTTGCTCTGATGATAGTCATTGTTTGGAGGGGGGGCTTTTATCCATTTACGCAGTCACACAATCAATCAGTCAGCTGAACTGGACTCCACACAGTCACAAAAACAAATGAACCGAAAAAGCCTCAAGAACAAAAACGCAAAATAAATAGCAAAAGAGACAAATAAAAGTGGTACCTTGGTTCTCAAACTTAATCCATTCCAGAAGTCCGTTTGACTTCCAAAATGTTCGAAAACCAAGGCGCGGTTTCTGATTGGTGCAGGCGCCCCGGAAACAATAGGCGACAGCCGCATCAGATGTTTGGCTTCCGAAAAACGTTTGAAAACCGGAACACTTACTTCCGGGTTTTCAGTGTTTGGGAACCAAAGCATTTGAGAACCAAGGTACCACTGTATTTTATTTGTCTTTTTTCACTCTTCCTCATAAACACACCTGCCATGACGTTTATCCAATTGATGCATGCGTTTATGTGAATTGCAGATTTATTCTCAGGGTTTTTTCCTTTTAAAAAAATAAACATTTAAACAACTTTAGAAATGTTTTCTTACATAATCCTTTATGCACTCCCTGCACGTCATAGTCCAGCCGGTGGCTCTTAGACCTCCCTTAATTTCTGCATATTTTCCATGACTGGACTATGTCCGTCCCCCCTCTTTTTTCTTTTTTTTTAGAAGACGCTGACATCTGCAGCCTCTTGCTTGATGTTTTTCAAATATTCGTCAGGAATATTTGCCAACCCTCAAGACCACAGAAATCGCAAGGTGAACTTTGTGTTTTGAAAGCAAGAAGGGAAAATAATTTCATGGCAATGATGAAGGATTGGGAAATAAAGGCCATCAGCACCCGTTGTAAAGAAAATAAATATGGCATCCAGCGAGCTGCATGGAAAGGGAGGAAAGGAAGATGGATTAACATTTATTTTCCGGAGAACCATGGTCTCTGTGGAATCCTACATGCATGGGAAGTGCAATATGGGAATCAGGTAGGTTTAATTGACCTGTGTGATCCCTTCAGCTCTCTATATTGGACAAACAGGCCAAACCCTACGCCAAAGGATAAATGGACATAAATCTGACATCAGGAATCAGAAGACAGAGAAACCAGTAGGAGAACACTTCAATCTCCCAGGACACTCTATACAAGATCTCAAAGTAGCTGTCTTATTGCAAAGGAATTTCAGAAATAGACTGGAAAGAGAAGTTGCTGAATTGCAACTCATTACCAAGCTTAAAACCATGGAGAGACCTGGTCTGAACAAAGACATTGGATTCTTATCTCATTATACATGACAAAGCTATTTTTAACCTTCTCACCCCTTGCTTTTTTCTGTAAGACTAATTGCAGTCGTTAACAGTCATCAACAGGTTTACCACAGCTATCAGCCTATCACCCATTCCCACCACCCTTCTGAGTAATACCCCTCCCACCCTCTCACTATATATAAGGGTCTGGTGACTTCTGTTTCAGTGTATCTGAAGAAGTGTGCATGCACATGAAAGCTCATACCAAGAACAAACTTAGTTGGTCTCTAAGGTGCTACTGGAAGGAATTTTTTTATTTTTTATTTTGTTTTGACTGTGTGATCCCTGTCATCTCTAGGTAAGGCTGGGAAGTGTCCTGTGTCTGAAATTATGGAGAGCCTCAGCCAGGATGGCCAATAGTTAGGAACAATGAGAATTGTGTGACCGGAAAGCACCACATTGCCTCTTTCCAAAGTCCATGTCTTTGAAAACCAAATTGGCTACCCCGTTAAATTTAGTAGCAAGCGTATATCAAACACTTGTTCACATGAGGGTGTTGTGTTTTTTTTTAAAAGAGTTCAACTTCTATACACGGGTTGTTCTTTAAGAGTTTTAAACATGGATTTTTAAACATAGAGTTGTAAACGTAGTGTATTAAACACTGGGGTCTACCTCTGAGTGTCTTCTGGCGGTTTCCTCACTGCGAGAAGTGAGGTTATAGGGAACCAGGCAGAGGGCCTTCTCGGCAGTGGCGCCCTCCCTGTGGAACGCCCTCCCATCAGATGTCGAGGAGATAAATAACTACACAACTTTTAGAAGACACCTGAAGGTAGCCTTGTACCATGAAGTTTTTAATGTTTCATGTTTTATTATGTTTTTATATGTGCTGGAAGCCGGGTGTAAATATTATTAGTACAGTCGTACCTTGGCTCCCGAACGCCTTGGGAGTTGAACGTTCCGGCTCCCGAACAATTGAAACCTGGAAGTGACTGTTCCGGTTTTTGAACGCTCTTTTGGAAGCCAAATGTCCTACAGGGCTTCCACAGCTTCCAGTTGGCTGCAGGAGCTTCCTGCAGCCAATCAGAAGCCGCACTTTGGAATTCGAGCATTTCGGAACTTGAACGGACTTCCAGAACGGATTCTGTTCGACTTCCGAGGTACGACTGTATTAGTATTTTAGTATTAGTATTAGTATTATTAAACTTTCTAATAGGATCTACTGTTCTTGACATATCCTAATAAAAATAGCATCTTATGTCAAAGAGCACCAGGTTTGGATATTTTCTACTGGAAGAAAAGAAAAGAATACACATGTTTGTTGTGAGAAGTGGGTGAGATTTAGTGACGATGGTTTCAAGCGGGCTTTCACAACTGTAACCCACCAAGCCAAATACAGAGTGGCCACCATAAATCTGTTATGCAGCCAGGCCACCACCATGCATTTAGCAGCATGTAGTAGGTCTCATTTTACAATAATAAGAATATCGGTGTCTGCTAAATGATAAGTTGCAATATGTATCATGGATATTAAGATATATGGATAATTCTAGAAGGGAGAGGAGGTAGTAGGGAAGGTATTGTTAGATTAGCAATGTGTAAATTTAATTATTGGAATATATAAAAATAAGATTAGGATCTTCTTTTTTTTAATGATTATGTGAGGGGGAAAGGATCTGGAATTGTAAGAAGATAATGACTTGGGGTTTTTTTACTGTAATATGTTAAGAGTTTGGATGAGGAAAATTGCCAAAGCTGATATAAAATGAAAATCAGGAAGGAGGGAATTTGGGGAAGTCCATTTAAGATGAATACGAAATTGAGGATTAAGGAACTTATAATTATTTGTTTTGTTGTGTTGTTGTTTTGTTTTGTATGTTGTTAAAATGAGAAAATGGATAAAAAAAATTTTGGGGTAAAAAGATAAGTTGCAATAAGATCGCATTCTCCACTTTAGTGTTGCAAATAAAAAAAGAGATATTTTTCTTAATGTGAAATGATGCATGCTTGAGCAATGCTTGTCAGAAATGCAGAGTGGGTCCTTGTATTGGATATTTATGGGTTATTTAGTTTGGCTTCTCATTTGCTTTCAACATTTAAGAGGAGTGCCATTAATGCAATTCATTGCTAAGAGTTTACTGACAAGAAAATCTGCACAGTGAAGCCATATATGATTTTTTAAGAAACATATTTTTTCAGGTGAAACTATTAACCAGGGTCCCAATTAAGCTCACTGTTTCCTGAGATTTTTGTATGTGGTGCCCCAAGAAAGAGAGTTGCGTGGAAATACAGGCTGGATGGTGTAAGAGAGCAAGCAGGTGAGCCAAATGAACCATTCAGGACTAAGTCTTCACCTGAAGACAAAGGTGAATGGGGCACATTAAAATGTCTTAATCATAACAAGGTGAAAACTTCAGTTTGGGGGATGGAGGAGGAATTAATTTTAAACGGATTTATGAACAGAATTTGAGTGTTCCAACCTAATATGTATTTTTAAATGCTATTTTTCTCTATCAAAATATCACTTTGAGACATATTTTGATGCATTAAAACTGCTGAGAGGTGTGTAGTAGGTCCATAACATTGATGGAAGAGCAGAATGTGGTAGCATAGATAGGATTTGACCCACAAATTAGTTGGAGGGGTACAAATCAAATAATTTTATATAGGGATTTTCAAAGGTCCGATTCCTCAACCCCAACTTTTGCAGGCTGGCAAAATCCTTTATGGAAAAACCTGTCAACTTTTCTATCTGCACCTTTGTCAATTCACCCCTTTTTCCTTTGGTTCCTCTCTGCTTTTTTTATCTACTCTGCTCTCCCATATTCCACCCATCCGATCTATTTCCCTACTAGATATTTCAGAGGGTTGCCTTACGCTCCCTTTTTCTGGGACACTTCCTATTTTTCATGGGTAGAGTCGTCATAGCGATCCATAGTTGAAAGTAGGAGTCGGCAAATGTGCGCCCTTTCTTGCTCTTCAAAATATGGCAGCCCTAGACCAGGCTACAGCTGTGGCATTGGAGAGGAGAAGCAACAGGAGCAACTGCTATCTGCTTGCTTGCAGTCTTGTTCTCTGTCACTTGGTGACAATAGCAGGGAGGCAGGGGTGAACCCACTGAGGGATTGGGACCCACACAGAGATGGTGTGGCGCCCCAAAACCTGGGCTTCCTATTGTGTGCAACTAAGATAATAAGTGGGATGCGGGTGATTGCGGCGAGAATGTTAATAGCGCAAAAATGGAGACAAGAACAAACACCGACAAAAGAAGAATGGATTGTGAAACTAACGGAGTATGCAGAATTGGACAAGATGACGGGGAGAATCCGCGAACAGCGGTACCAGAAGTTCATCAAAGACTGGGCTAAATTTACAGACTATTTAAAGGAAAATTGTATTCAATTGAATACATTGGTAGGATTGCAAGAGGCTTTGTAGAGTAAGGAAGAAATATTGTTGTTAGTACGTAGACATAGTGATTAATTTTAGAAAATAATAATATAAAACAATGATTGACTTTGGAAATATAGATATAAGGAATAGATATTAGAATATCATAAGGAAGGTTTGACGGAAGTCACGGCCATAAAAAGCCAAAACGATATAAGGTGTGAAGATAAATGTGCGAATTTATTATTGTATTTATATAAAACCAATAAAAATGATTATAAAAAAAAATTAAGTGGGACGCGGGTGAAGCTGTGGGTTAAACCACAGAGCCCAGGGCTTGCCGATCAGAAGGTTGGCGGTTCGAATCCCCACGACAGGGTGAGCTCCCGTTGTTCAGTCCCAGCTTCTGCTCACCTAGCAGTTCAAAAGCACGTCAAGTGCAAGTAGATAAATAGGTACTGCTCCGGCGGGAAGGTACCGGTAAACAGTGTTTCCATGCGCTGCTCTGGTTCACCAGAAGTGGCTTAGTCATGCTGGTCACATGAGCTGTCTGCGGACAAAAGCTGGCTCCCTCGGCCTATAGAGCGAGATGAGCGCGCAACCCCAGAGTCGTCCGCAACTGGACCTAATGGTCAGGGGTACCTTTACCTTTAAGATAATAAGTGCATATGAACATTCAGAGATCAAGGCCATATTCACCAACATTTCTCTGATGAAAATAGATATGTCCTATTCAATAATAATAATAATTAATAATAATAATTTCATTATTTATACCCCACCCATCTGACTGGGTTGCCCCAGCCACTTTGGATGGCTTCCAACACATATAAAAACATAATAAAACATTACACATTTAAAAAAACTTCCCTATAAAGGGCAGCCTTCAGATGTCTTCTAAAGGTTGTATAGTTACTTATCTCCTTGGCTTAGGGGTCACATAACTCCAGAACCTCCAACATTTCTCCAATGAAAATAGGAACATCCTCCATACTTTCCGACATTTCTCTGATGAAAATAGAGTTGTCCTAAGGCAGTGATGGCTAACATTGACACTCCAGATGTTTTGGAACTACAACTCCCATCATCCCTAGCTAACAGGACCAGTGGTCAGGGATGATGGGAGTTGTAGTCCCAAAACATCTGGAGTGTCAAGGTTAGCCATCACTGTCCTAAGGAAAAGGGGGACATTCTGGGATCAGATCAGAAACCAGGATGCTTCTGTAAATCCGGGACTGTCCCTGAAAAATAGGGACATTTGGAGGGTCTATAAGGCCCAGCTTGCGGATGTTGAATAATACACCTTGAAACTGTGTGCACTGTGACTCATGGTCTACTATGGCCAGAGTGGCAAACCTGGGTTTGCTGCTGCACAAGGTGTGAACAAGCCATTTTGTATCAAAAGCAATGAGCCATGGTTTGGAAGCAGGTTTAAACCTGGCATGCTATCCCTGGCCAGAGCAAGACAATCCGGGCAGATTAATTTCACAAGGACTATAAAACATATAAGAGGCCCCCAACAGGACCATCCATCCTTTCTGTTTTAAGAGTGGATCTACACACAGGAAGAAAATGCTTTAAATAAGTCAAAAATCAAATTGTTATAACCAGTGCTTTTTTCTGGGGGTATTCAATGGTACGCAGTACCGGCACATTTTATCTAGAAGAAAAGCACCGGTTACAACAAAAGAAAAAAACTGCTTTGGAAAATCCCAAAGATTATTATTATGATTGTTTCCCCCCCTCTCCAGCACCGTTTGTTGTTGCATGTTAATAATAATAATAATAATAATAATAATAATAATAATAATAATAATTTCTTATTTATACCCCGCCCATCTGGCTGGGTTTCCCCAGCCACTCTGGGCGGCTTTCAACAGAACATTAAAATACAATAATCTATTAAACATTAAAAGCCTCCCTAAACAGGGCTGCCTTCAGATGTCTTCTAAAGGTCTGGTAGTTGTTGTTCTCTTTGACACCTGAAGGGAGGGCGTTCCACAGGGCGGGTGCCACTACCGAGAAGGCCCTCTGCCTGGTTCCCTGTAATTTGGCTTCTCATAGTGAGGGAACCGCCAGAAGGCCCTCGGCACTGGACCTCAGTGTTCGGGCTGAATGATGGGGGCGGAGACGCTCCTTCAGGTATACTGGACCGAAGCCATTTAGGGCTTTAAAGATCAGCACCAACAGTTTGAATTGTGCTCGGAAACGTACTGGGAGCCAGTGTAGGTCTTTCAAGACCGGTGTTATGTGGTCTCGCATTCGAAGCCCTGTTTTTTGACTGACGTAGCTGAGTCCTAAGTGTTCTAAAACCAGCCTTGTAACAGTAAGGTGATCTCCTTGGCCAAAAGTACAGCAGTGAGTTTGCCCTCCAAGGGTTAATACATTATCATTTTTACCAGCCAGCTAAACAAAAAAATGGCACAAATCCTGCCACTCAGGTTTTCAAGTATCATCCACATAATACAATCCAGCTTTTTTGAGATTAGGGGGAAAGGGGGCCAAGCCAAGAAGACAATGGCTGAATGAACCTCTCCAGTTGACATCACAAAACCATTGTCCTATGGGATTGGCTGAATGAGCCAGCTAGGGCTCAGTCCTGCTTGTTGATACAAGTGCCAGTAGGACCCCCCCCCTTCAACACAGCCAATCTTGCCTTATCACGGTGGTAAGGGTTGATGAAAGGCCCAAATAAATGAATAAACATAAGGATGTACCTAGTGTAGGGTTGCCATGTATCAAAAAAGTGAAAACCCAGACACAAAACTGGTTGAGCTTTTCTGTTTTGTTTTGTTTTGTTGCCAAAGTTGTTGAGCTTTATTTGCAAAACCGCAAAAAAATACTGTTTTTGAGCAAATTCGAACGGTTATTTATGAAAATCGGCAAAACGGCACTGCCGACATGGCTTGCCACACGTCCAGATTTCCCCAGACATCTCGCCAATTTCCACCCGGACACTGCTTTTGACCACAGTATTCCAGGTATGTCCAGGAAAATGGCAACCCTAACTAGTGTGCCCAGCTGTTCTGGACAAAATGGCTTTCCTTGGGTACAGTTATGCTGAAGAGCTTCCTGTTTGAGCAGCTCAGGCCCATTTAACTGGTAAAGGTAAAGGTAAAGGGACCCCTGACCATTAGGTCCAGTCGTGTCCGACTCTGGGGTTGCGGCGCTCATCTCACTTTATTGGCCGAGAGCCGGCGTACAGCTTCCAGGTCATGTGGCCAGCATGACTAAGCCACTTCTGGCGAACCAGAGCAGCGCACGGAAACGCCATTTACCTTCCCGCCAGAGCGGTTCCTATTTATCTACTTGAACTTTGACGTGCTTTCGAACTGCTAGGTGGGCAGGAGCTGGGACCGAGCAACGGGAGCTCACCCCGTCGCAGGGATTCGAACCGCTGACCTTCTGATCAGCAAGCCCTAGGCTCTGTGGTTTAACCCACAGCGCCACCTGGGTCCCTCATTTAACTGGACAATCCCTCAAAAAGTGACCTTTTTTAATGAGAATGAAAGGTTTCATGTTGTATTGCTGGCGATCATATACACAACAGAGTGTAGACTGTTCCAGGATCTCTCTCCTCATATAAACGAAGGGCTACTGTCTCTTTGAAAAGCATTTTAAACTCTTTTCAGATCCCCCACCCTCCACTTGAGTGCTCAGGTTTCCTTCCTTCGCCTCCCCCTTCCCCAGCACTCCAGCAGGTATTAGAGCTCAGAGGTTTCTGGCCTCCAAGTAGTTAAGTCTACATCAGCACTAATAGCTATGAGCTCATCTCGTATAAGCACATTTTTTCGTTAAAAACCCCGCAACCTCGGAAAAAAATGCGAGCGCTCTTAAACAGCCCGGCTCGGAATAACTCACGATATGACGCATACCACAGGAAATAAAGTGGTATGAGGCACCTACAAAATATTTTTCAAACAAGTCATTGAAGCCGTAAGCCCCATGCCTCAGCTTTTAGGAAGTCACTTATTAAGAATCAACACCAGCCGTGCCAAGCTAAGCTCTCGCTCTTGGTGATTTTCCAATTGAATATTCAGGGCCCCGTCTCGGTCTTGTTTTCAGGGAAGTACATGCCTGGAATGTTAGCAAGCTATTTGCTGGAGAGAGGGAGAGAGAGAGAGAGAGAGAGAGAGGGAGAGAGAAAGAGAGAGAGGGAAAATGCCCACAACAAGCCCAATGTTGATCACATTAATGTATTTGAGTGGGTATAGAGTGCAAATCATTGAAAGCACTTCCAGATCTTGGTTGCCGGGGGACAAAGCAGACTCTGTTCTCCGATCTGATGGTCATATTTTTCTGGGGAGGATGTGGTGCAGGAAGAGGGAATGCTGCCAAGCCCTGTCGAACGGTTCCAAACAGGGCCTAGGCCTAGCTCTTTGGCCATTGATGAGCGGGAAATGAAACACAGATGGGTCAGATGCGTGAGGAGAGGGGGGATTACAGGTCAGGCCAAGGAGTGGGAATAAATTAAGTGCTTATGGGGTACAGAATGGAACATTGTGGAACCGAAACAGAGCGGGATTTGGGGGGGGGGGGAGAGAGAAAGAAACGTACATCCTAACGCTGTTAGGAAAGGGTGTGTGTGTGTGTGTGTGATATACCTCCTCTCTCCCCGTCACTGGAAATGCACCATATCCCTGCTGGGATTTCTGCGCAATTGTCCTATGGATTCCTAGGTATGGTGTGGGCATTTGGGAGCATGCAACCCCCTGGAGCGATCAGGGGGGAAACGAAACACTAGAAAGAGGTTATTTACAGAGAGTAAAGGTGGGATGAGACGTTACGGGAGCGATGGAGCTGTAGCCAAAAGTAGCAACTTCATGTTTCCTCCTCCTCCTCCTCCTCTCCTCCCTACTCCCGGTAGCATTCAGTAAAGTGAAACGTGATGTCATTGCGTTCCGGTTTCTGTATACCCCATCCAGCTTTGAATCCAACTGCAGAAGCAGTTTGGTGAGCTGCCACCACCTAGTGCCCAGTGGTGGCCTCTCCTTCCCTCAACCGCCACTACATGGGCTTCTGGTGAATCCTCTTGCCCTGAGGAGAGCAGAGTAGAAGCAAGAGAAGGCCTCATCAAAACCGTTGTAGGCACTGTTGTTGTCGTTGTGGAAAAAAATTAAATGACGATGACACTTCTCGTAGTATTAAATTTATGTGCACCGCTCTGTGAGATCAGCCTAAAAAAAAGAGATACACAAATATGTTAAATGAATGGTTTGCTGCATGGTAAGACCAGCCATGGCTTGAAATAGTTACCAGGGAAATTATAATAGGTGTAATGCCCTGGATTTACTGTGCAGCTGCCCTGTCTGTTAGGACCTCCAGACCACAGCAACCATCAGGCATTTTCCCCGTGTTGAAATTTCATGGCTTGTTTTCTTAAAATGTCATCTCATTCTTGTAATACATATCAATGTTCCTCTGAAAAGCCAGTGCAAGGGGCCGGGAACACTTGCTAGGACATTCACACACACAAATCAAGACCTTTTTCTTACAAGGATGCTCTCTGGGTTTCGAGCGGAGGAAGGGTTCATGGTTCTCAGTTAACTAAAGAGGGTCGGCTTAAAGGTCTCCCCCCCAAACTCAGCTCAAGGAGTCTGCATGCACAACGTCCGAGAAATGAAAAACCTCCAGGAAGTCAATGGCCTTTCTTCGCAGGTCAGCACTGGAACTATATCCTCCAACATTTCTCCAAAGAAAATAGGGATGCCCTAAGGAAAAGCGGTGGCGCTGTGGGTTAAACCACAGAGCCTAGGGCTTGCCGATCAGAAGGTCGGTGGTTTGAATCCCTGCAACGGGGTGAGCTCCCGTTGCTCGGTCCCAGCTCCTGCCCACCTAGCAGTTCGAAAGCACGTCAAAGTGCAAGCAGATAAATAGGAACCGCTCTGGCGGGAAGGTAAACGGCGTTTCCGTGCGCTGCTCTGGTTCGCCAGAAGTGGCTTAGTCATGCTGGCCACATGACCTGGAAGCTGTCTGCGGACAAACGCCGGCTCCCTTGGCCTGCAGAGCGAGATGAGCGCCGCGACCCCAGAGTCATCCGCGACTGGGTCTAACGGTCAGGGGTCCCCTTTACCTTTAAGGAAAAGTGGAGAATTCTGGGATCAAGTCAGAAACCCGGGCGGCTTCTGTAAATCTGGGACTGTTGCTGGACAATAGGGACACTTGGAGGGTCTGTACTAAAGTTCTTGTTTAGCTTCTGGAATTAATTCTGCTTAAAGGTCCCACACAGTAAATGTGAGGCCATTGCAGACCATAGGGTCCTGATGAGCTTGTGCCAGGCCGGATGCTTATATGTCTTCTAAAGGTGGTATAGTTACTTATCTCATTGCCTTGGGGGTCACATAACTCCATACCCTCCAACATTTCTCCGATGGGAATAGGGATGTCCTAAGAAAAAGCAGGACATTCCGGGATCGAATAAGAAACTGAGACGGCTTCTGTAAATCCAGGTCTTTCCCTGGAAAGTAGGGACACTTGGAGGGTCTGCTGGAGATGAGTCACTTTCCGTTCAGTCTTCAGGGTTACATGAACCTCCTAATGCAGTCTATTGTATAGTTCTGAAAAGTGGAGCTTCTCCGACCTGGTACCATTATCAGATATATGGCACGAGGAATTCCCCCCACCCCATGTAAAACACTGGCACACACTGCTGAGGTACAAGATTTGTCCATTTACCCATTTTTCCACATTTTGAAACACCAGCCCTACTTTAGAAGTCTGATACTGTACAAAGAAGGCCTTTAAAAAGTCAACACAGCTCTAATTCTTTCTTGGGGATCTGAGGGAGTAGGTTTGGCTGACTCTGGAGTGTTTTGACCTTTGAAATAAAGAAAAGAAAGTCCGTGAGACAATACCATCTCTTGGCAAGATGTTGTTGTCACTCTGAATTTTCACTTCAGCCACTGGCCAGATGCCACAACCACAGTCTTGTTCGAATGGTGTTAAGTCTCACCACAGTGCCATGTCTGATACCCAACACTATCTATTTGACCATAAATCATTGCCTGTCAACTGCGGCCCCTCCAGTCTTGTTTGGTAATAAAACTGAGGCAATTTGGCATAAATGGTGGGGGCTAGAAAAAAATATCTTACGTGGTTCCACTATTTCACCACAGGTCACCTCATTTGCAAACTCTAGCTACACACTTACAAATTTAATGTGGCAGTGGGAACTCCATTGCTGATGCTACAAAATACTTTTGTGCTTATGATCAAATGGTAGTAACTGCCTTTTACCGGTCATTAACAGTCATTCGTTTCGTTTGTAATTAGAATGGACAAATATGTCCATTTCCTGTCTGTGGTCCTTTCACATGTTTTGCTCTGTTCCATTTCCACATCCGCCTGCAATTTGTCTATTTATTTTTAAAAAGCAGCCCTGTCAAAATATGTATTTTCAAATGCTATTTTTCTCTATCAAAGTATCACTTCGAGACATATTCCAGTGCACTGAAACTGCTGAGAGGTGTAAATAACATCGAGAGAAGAGTAGAATCTTGTGGCATAGGTAGGATTTGACCCACACATTAGTTGGAGGAGTACAAATCTAGGATTGCCTAGAAATAAAAATGTGGACACAGTTGCTAAGCTTTTTCGGGGTGATTGTCCAAAGTTGGGTGCCCATCAATGTGATGTCATGACATCATGCCATGTTGTGACAGCGTGGCACATTTAAGCACTCTGAAGCCATGGCACCATCCCCACTGTGGATGAACCCCAGAAGGAAGTGGCGGTGGACGGTGGGAGCAGAGGTGGAGTCCGGGCACCCACAGCAAAAAACTTGTGGGTGCCTGAACAGCCAGGGCCCCCTGGATGTCTTCTTCAGGCCCCCATAAAAGGTGGCCTAGTGATGTATGAGTGCGGGTGGTGCTGTGATCTAAACCAGGCATAGGCAAACTCGGCCCTCCAGATGTTTTGGGACTACAACTCCCATCATCCCTGACCACTGGTCCTGTTAGCTAGGGATGATGGGAGTTGTAGTCCCAAAACATCTGGAGGGCCAAGTTTGCCTATGCCTGATCTAAACTGTGGGATGTGTTACATCAGTACAGTCAATTACAACATGCTTTAATTCCTAGAGTGGACAGAGACAGGGGGATATGTAACTTCCTGTTCCTCTTGTAAATGACTCAGCAGATGAGTGTGACTCTATAAAAGGCAGAGTCACACAGCCATTTTCTCTTCTGTTCGATTTCAGCTCTGTTCGGTTCAGTTCAGTTAAGTCTGTGGCTCTCAGCCAGCAGTACTTAGGCCCATCCTCACAAAGGAGCCCAGTGGCGTCGCAAGGGAGGCGGGAGGCGGGGGTGGTCCGACCCGGGTTCCAGGGGAGGGGGTGACACTTGGGCCGGGCCCCCCGCCCCGCCCGCGGGCCCTGAGCAAGCCGCGGAGCAAGGCTGCTCTGCTCGGCGGCTCGTGGGGGTGCCCCGCCGCTGCTGCTTTTACGCGGCAGCTCCCAAGATCGCAGCAGGAGCAGCGACGGCCCGGCGACGGAGTGCGCATGTGCGAAATGCCGTGCATGTGCACTCCATCACCGGGCCGTCGCTGCTCCTGGCGGCAGCGGACCGGCGACGGAGTGCGCACGGGCGCATTTCGCACATGTGCACTCCGTTGTGACGGTGCGTCGTGATGTCACGACATAACATCATGACGCCCGGCCCCCAGGGGGATGCCTCAATTCGCCACCCCAGATAGCGAGAAGGCTTCCTCCACCCCTGAAGGAGCCACATTATATGTTTGCAACCTGAAGCTTAAAGCCTGCCTTCCAGGATGTGTACTGTGAACAACTAGTGAGTAAACTTATTGTTATACTTTTAAAGACAGACTCGTGAGTCTTTATTATATTTTAAGAGGGAGAAAAGGGGACACCAGGAGTAATCCATCTGGGCAAACCAAATTAGTCATCTTGTAAAGATTCAAATGCATCTAATCAACTAGCTTCCATGAATAGAGAGGGGATTTGCTCTGCTACAACACTCACTAGAGTGAGTGAAGGAAGGATAATACTTAACAAATATTTCCTTGCCTATTATCCTAAGCATCGCCACATAAACCACTGAGCCTCTCGGGCTTGCTGATCAGAAGGTTGGCGCTTCAAAACCCTGTGACGGGGTGAGCTCCCGTTGCTCTGTCCCAGCTCCTGCCAACCTAGCAGTTCGAAAGCACACCAGTGCAAGTAGATAAATAGGTACCGCTGCAGCGGAAAGGTAAACGGCGTTTCCGTGCGCTCTGGTTTCCGTCACAGTGTCCCGTTGCACCAGAAGCAGTTTAGTCATGTTGGCCACATGACCCAGAAAGCTGTCTGTGGACAAACGCCAGCTCCCTCGGCCTGAAAGCGAGATGAGCGCTGCAACCCCATAGTCGCCTTTGACTGGACTTAATCGTCCAGGGGTTCTTTACCTTTTACCTATAGGAGCGCACCATGTTGGCAACTCCTGTGTTAAAGCATTCACCGTATAGACAAAGACCAACTTGTGGGGTTGACTTCAGCACTTACAGAACCATATCCAGGCAGCAAATTCCAAGAGAGGGGCGATCTTCTTGACTTCCATTATATATCTCTGTGCAGCACTGCAGGCAGCAATCGGGGAGGCAGCTCCATTCCAGAAGAGTGGGGAATCATTTTAAACTTGTTGCTTCAGGTGCAAAAAAACCCAAACACCCCATCCAAACCCATGATGTCTCGGGTGTAGCTTCCCCACCAAGGCTTTGTTGTTAAATTTGCTAACATTTTGTGCCTATTGAGAAAGCTTCCTTAGAGAGGTGTGGACCTCAATGAGAGAACGGCTGCGCTCTTAATGAAAAAAACCTCCGGGATATTTCCTGAAAAGGGAGGGGAGTGTTCCCAGCTGTTAGCTCAGGTCTCTTTCTGGAGAACATCTGGAGAGGCATCTCCAGAGACTACATCTGGCTTCACTTCCCAGCACTCTGTCTCACTGATCTGGTTCCGTTCTGGCCCTCTGTACTCATAGTTCAAAGAACAGCAAGGCCTGTTAAGAAATTACTGCCATATTGTTCAGCCGGTCGCAACGAGCAAATATATGGAATCATAATTGGGAACATATTAAGGGAAACAGCTCGATAGAGATAAGCTGTTCAACTACATATGCTTCTTCATGAGGGCTTAGTGCCAATCCTAGAGGGTTTTCTTTTTCTTTTTGCTTAAAAAGGGGAGGGGGGAACTTAAATGTTTGTTACCAGTCCTTTTGAACTTCTGGCAAAGCAGATGGTAAAGCATTTTTTTTTTATTCAAATGAAAAGCATCCTAGTATAAAAATAGCTTGCTCTCCCAGACCTCTCAAATTGAAACCATTGGTGGATTATTTATTTATTTGTTGCCCTCTTTCCTACCAATCTCATTAACATATGCATTTCTGAATCACAGGTTAGGCTGGCCTGAATAGATATTTGACTTATTGTATGCATCTGCATGGCAAAGACCAAGCACATATGGCATATAATAGAACGAACTCTGTTTCTCTGCCCTCGCAAGACTGGGGTGGAATCTACACACATATAAAAAGTGCTGTGAAAATGCTTTTTTTAAAAAATGTTTTTAAAAATACATTGAACTTGGCGTAGCTCACTGTCGCCACCTACTGTCACATTTGTATATTGCACTTTACAACACATTTAAAACGTTTTATTTGCAGCTGTATAGCTGAGTGCCCAGGACTCAGGGCAAAACATAGGCTTGGTGGAAGAAACGAACCAGAGATCTATGGGGCAAACTGTTTAGCTTTTCTCACGTGGGAATGCAATCAGTCAATGGGGGAAGGGGAATGACAGCACTGTTGAAACTGGAACGGGCCTTTGCTAGGGAAGAGAAGAAGATAATGGTGATAATAACAGATGAATCCCTATTGCCTAAAACTGCTGTTCTATGTTGAGCAAAAGCTTACTTGCATTTTGCTAGCAAAAGCTGCCTTTTTCCTAGCAAAAGCTGCTCTGTGCGTGTTCTGAATTAAAGAAACCATACCACCGCTTGCAAAAGTCATCTGTCAGGTGGGGCAGAGTCAGTTACATGGATTACTATATGGTGGCTTTTGGTGGGACCTCACAGAGCTCTCATGAGATCTTGCGAAGCGCCACAAGATCTTGCTGAAAGCTGCAGCCTCCTCTTCTCCAAACTGCTATGCAGTTCTCCGGCCAAATCATGCATTTAAAAATGCAAATACTAAACGAAAGGTTCATAAAAATGTAAATTTTAGTGATATTCACATACCAAAATGCATTCTATGGGGATATTGCTTGCAAAGATGCAGATATTAGGCAAAATTGTACAGATGATTTTTTTGGGAATGTTTTAAAAAACAAACAAACCTCAAGCTGATGCAGAAATACTGTGTGAGCTGAACTTATAAATAATAAACTTTTATTTATATCCCGTCCTTCCCAGCCAAAACTGGGCTCAGGGCGGCTAACAATCATCAAACCACATACAGTTAAAATTAGCAGACAGTTAAAATTACAGATATAAAATACACTTAAAAAACTTAAAAATTTAGAATTTTAAAAGTTGCACTCAAATTAGCCCAAAAGCCAGACGGAACAGCTCCGTTTTTAAACTTAAAACTGAGAAGAAGAAGAGTTTGGATTTGATATCCCGCTTTATCACTACCTGAAGGAGTCTCAAAGTGGCTAACATTCTCCTTTCCCTTCCTCCCCCACAACAAACACTCTGTGAGGTGAGTGGGGCTGAGAGACTTCAAAGAAGTGTGACTAGCCCAAGGTCACCCAGCAACTGCATGTGGAGGAGCGGGGACGCGAACCCGGTTCACCAGATTACGAGTCTACCCCTCTTAACCACTACACCACACTGGCTGAAAGAAACTGAAATTCACAGGTTTGACCATCGCTGTTCCCAAGTGACATAAGGGGGAGTTGACTGACACCGTGAACAGTCCTTTGGGCTGCAAACCAAGAGTAAACATTTCCCTGAGTAGATACAGGAGGAAAAGGACCAAAAAGGAGTAAATGGACTCACCGCTAAAAATGTTGTCATCAGCTCACGTCCCTGGTATGAAAAAGCATTCGAAAAATGTTTCAAAAAGTATTAAATTAAGCAAAAGGTTTTCCAGTCTCATAATAACAGTAATATTTTTGTGCACTATTATATTTGTAACATGTGGAACTTCATAGAATTGCTTCTATCGTCATTCCGTTCATAATCAGGACAGTTTTATGGGGATAATATAGAACAGTAGGGCATGTCTTCGTGAGATTCATAAAACAGTCAAATGTTCGGTTGATGTTACTATTCTATCATTCTTATAAGGCCCAGACTTGCTACTCGAAATTTATTGTAAAGCCGGTTTCTTTCCCAAAGTTGTTATGTGGTAGTATAGATTTGGTTAGAGCCTTTGTTACAGAGCTATTTTGATCGATGTAAACGCAATAAGGTCTGGTAAAAATTAATAAAGAAAAATAAACAACACGGCTGAAAGTTACATTTGCTGTGCAAGCTATGTAAATTAGATTAACTTGAAGCTGCCATAAATCTGCTACGACTGATGGTTGTTAGAACTAGAGACTAATGCTTAGCACTAAAACCACGCTTTCTGAGTACTTGTCGTAACGATATTTCTGTAATGTGTTACCACAGCAAGCTGCTATTATCATTCCCATAGACAGGAGCCTGAGAAAAATAGCGGCTTGCCTGTGATAGGGATGAGGTTAGAACTGGGGAGTTTCCAGTTTACATATTCTTGCATGCCACCCCAATCTCTGAGCGGTGCAAGATTCCAGGGGTTCCAAGCGCTTACCCGGGGTTTCGTTTCCTCGGAATGAGGGACAGCGGAGACTGTGGTGTCTTTATGATCTATGGTTTATTGACACTCACATATGAAATCTGAGGATACAGTGCGGGGGCTCACACAGCCCCAGACAGAGGGTGGGCCATATGGGCCACTTGGTCCGGGCCTCCAATTCCAAAGGGGGCCTCGGTCAGCATATTCACAATCGCAAAAGTTGGTGAGTTTTTGTTTGAAATCTTGTTTGCCAAAAATTTAAACCACACGTAACTTAAAGATAAGTGTGTTGGCTTTCTTATTGCTATTTTTTTTTTTTTAATGATGAAAAATTGATGAAGATGTGGCCATTTGTTTAAAATTTTGTTAACTAGGCCAGGAATACTACTTACACCTGAGGAGTACATATAGCTCAATGAGGATAAATTTTGGTGGAAACCATGATTTTTAAAGAAATAGTGGCTTACGAGCAATAGTGGCTTTCTCACAAGCATACATCTTTCTTAAGAGTAGAATAAGAAGATAATAAATAATAGTCAAAGTTGTCTACTTAAAAATAGATTTTTAAATACATTTTTGAACTATTAAAATTGTATAATACATTTTAAAATGAATAGTGTATTTATTGTAAAATGTATTTAAAATTATAATACATTATAAAAAAATTACGTTATCGGAGATCCCCAGGGTAAAAAAAAAAAGAGGGGGCACATTATCTTCCTGGCCCGGGCCTCTGCCTGGCTCTGCAAGGGCCTGGGCTCGCAGCATCAACACCCCAAGAAGTTCATGCTCCGCTCATAGCCACAGTCTTGGATTCCTGCAGAAATCAGGCATGGCTCTGTCTCACAGGCTTCTGCCTGCAACCAGTCTTGCTCTTGTCTTTCTAACTACCAGATAGTTGAGGGAGAGAGCACCATCCATTTTTCCTTTAGCACAGAGCCCCTTCCTTTGTTACCTGAATGTCCCATACTTAAAGGGCCATGGCCAAGAAACTCTTATATGCCTATTGTCTTTGTCCATGGAGTTTTCTTGGCAGGGATACTGGAGTCGTTTGCCAGTTCCTGCTCCAGGTGGGTCACGTTTAGTCAAAACTCTCCACTATGACCTGTTCATCTTGGGTGGCCCTGAATGGCATAGCTCATAGCTTCTCTGAGTTATTCAAACCCTTTCGCCACGACAAGGCAGTGATCCATGAAGGAAATTAGTGACTCCACGAAATTAAAAGACGCCTGCTTCTTGGGAGAAAAGCAATGACAAACCTAGACAGCATCTTAAAAAGCAGAGACATCACCTTGCCGACAAAGGTTCGTATAGTTAAAGCTATGGTTTTCCCAGTAGTGATGCATGGAAGTGAGAGCTGGACCATCAAGAAGGCTGATTGCCGAAGAATTGATGCTTTTGAATTATGGTGCTGGAGGAGACTCTTGAGAGTCCCATGGACTGCAAGAAGATCAAACCTATCCATTCTGAAGGAAATCAGCCCTGAGTGCTCACTGGAAGGACAGATCCTGAAGCTGAGGCTCCAATACTTTGGCCACCTCATGAGAAGAGAAGACTCCCTGGAAAAGACCCTGGTGTTGGGAAAGATTGAGGGCACAAGGAGAAGGGGACAACAGAGGACGAGATGGTTGGACAGTGTTCTCGAAGCTACCAACATGAGTTTGACTAAACTGCAAGAGGCAGTGGAAGACAGGAGTGCCTGGCATGCTCTGGTCCATGGGGTCACGAAGAGTCGGACACGACTGAACGACTAAACAACAACAACAACCAAGAAACTCATCAACTGTTTTGCCCAAGCCTGCATGGAGTTCAGCCTTACCCTCATCCTGACAAAGACCCATATTCAGGGTGTCACTCTGTGCATCAGCACTGGTGTCCACACCCAGCATAGACAAATAATAATAATAATAATAATAATAATAATAATAATAATAATAATAGCATTGGTGTCCAAAATTCTACTAAAACACATTTTTTTGTGCAGCAATTTCCCCAATATGTGTGTTATTTTCAGCAACCTATGTATGTATGTGCAGACTTTACCCTAATGTACGCCTTCATGTACAAAACACTTGGCTGGAGAACTGCGTGGCAACATTCAGAGAAGTGTGAATTATTTAGAATGGCTCTGTTTCCGTTTGGTTCTTATTTGGGAAAGTGCAAGCTTCGGTAGGCTCACGTTTAAATGTGAACAGAACCAAATTTCTCAGCCCATTCCTATCCGCTAAATTAAAGTATCTGGTCGACGCATCTGGATAATTTAAAAGGCGACAATGCATAAAATGCATGAACACATTTCTGTATCCTTACATGTAAACCTGTCCCCCTGTAGCTGCTCCAGTCTAGATCTCAAACACACAGACGCTGTCTGCATCTTTTTCTTTTTAAAAAAAGTTCAAGATACTGAATTGTGAGCATACATTTAAAATATCCTTCATTTTGACCCTAAGGGAAAAGAGCTGCCGACTTGGGCAACAAATCTCTAATTGTTTGGGAGAGGGTTTGTAATAAACTTAACTTCTGCTAGCTTTCTTCATGCTGCCATGACATCTAGCTGTGTTTCTCGGGAGCAGGCAAGTCGGTGGCACAATACCACAGCAATTTGTTGTGTTGTCATGATCTCTTCATTTTTCAGATTTTAGGAAGCTCGACTCATTTGGATCTCCATGGAAACTATTCAGAAACGTAGCTAACCTGCTGGGGGAAGGCCAGGAAAATAATGCTCTCTCCTAGTGGATGGTTCGCCAGTTGAATAACGCTCAGCCGTTCAATTTATAATGATTTGATAAGCAGTGGCAGCTCATGGATTATTGCCGTAATTCTCAAACTGAGGTGGGCTACAGCAGTGTGCTGCGAGAGAATGGCTAACGTTCAGCAAGAAGTTTAAAAAGTGACTGGTTGGCTGTTTATATGGCATGCACGCATTCCAAAACACACATCCACCCACTCTCAGAGGAGTCTGCCTGACGCAACTCTGCATGATCCGGCCTTACCTCCTTCCAGTTAACCTCCACAGAGAGGTCTAGAAGCCATGCAATTGGATTATCCCCATAACTTACAATGCAGATGCAGAAGGATTGCCAGCCCTCAGAGGAGTCTCGCTTTTACCTTCCCAGTCAGTGATATTTGAAGGAGCGTCTCCACTCCCAGCGTTCAGCCTGGACCCTGAGATCCAGCTCCAAGGACCTTCTGGCAGTTTCCTCACTGTGAGAAGTGAGGTTACAGGGAACCAGGAAGAGGGCCTTCTCAGTAGTGGCGCCCGCCCTGTGGAACACCCTCCAATCAGATGTCAAGAAAATAAACAACTATCTCACTTTTAGAAGACACCTTCCCTGTACAGTGGTACCTCGGGTTACAGACGCTTCAGGTTACAGACTCCGCTAATCCAGAAATATTACCTCGGGTTAAGAACTTTGCTTCAGGATGAGAACAGAAATCGCGGGGGGGCGGCACGGCGGCAGCGGGAGGCCCCATTAGCTAAAGTGGTGCTTCAGGTTAAGAACAGTTTCATGTTAAGAACGGACCTCCAGAACGAATTAAGTTCTTAACCCGAGGTACCACTGTATAGGGAAGTTTTTAATGTTTTAAGGCTTACTGTTTTTTAATTGTTGGAAGCCGCCCAGAGTGGCTGGGGTAACCCAGTCAGATGGGCAGCATAGTAGTAGTAGTAGAAGTAGTAGCCTTCTCTTGATAGCTGGTCATTTGTGCTGGGCTATTCTGATGACTGAATGCTCCTCCATATAAAAACAAATTCAGCTAGAAAACAGGCCATGTCGTTGTCTGGTGGGTGGCAGAACCATCTGTTTATGGAATGTGATGTTTTGCTTGACATCAGGATCCTGGCAGTAGATCCAGCCCCAAGTCAACTTCAGTGGTACCACCATTATTGACAGGAAGGCCCCAGGTACAATCTGATGTGAGGCTTAGACAGACTCCCTTTTGAGACCCTGGAGAGCTGCTACCACTGAGCATAGACAGTCCTGATCTGGATAGACCAAAGGTCTGATCTCAATATAAGGCAGCTTCAAATGTTCCCGTAACATTTAGTTCAGACTGATAGCTCCTTGGAGGAAAAGCGGGATTTAAGTGTAATTCATAATGAATTCTAAAAGCACGTAGGTTTCTCAAGACAGATGGCAAGCCTGCAGATTGACGAGGAGGTGATTGGTACTGAAAAATAAATTTCTCAAGCTGCGTTGAAGGAAAAAGGCAGAATCCACATGTGCCTGACAATGCTCTGTGTAACTTGCCGAGGCTTCAACTTCACAGGGAAGCAAATCTTGGCAAAGCCATCGCATTTTTCATATTATTGTTGGCTTCCCCGTGCATAGAGGCACAATACCTTCCGCTCCTGAGGTTCCACATTTCGGGAAGTTTCTTTCTGCTTAATTAAGCAACAAAGCAGAGCGGCCATTGTTGACTCTTTATATTATGGGGGCATTAATTAAGGACTAATGAACTGAATACAAATTGCAGGCTGGAGTGGCAGCTTATTGTGATATCAGAAAAGTATAAATAATCTGTCCCTATTTAGCATTCCTCTCTTCTCACTGACATCTAATAGTGCCCTTTATCTTCAACGTTAGGAATATAGGCTTCCTAAAAGGAGCAATTTATTTACTTGCTACATGGTTCCGTTTGCAGGCATTAATGTGATTGATGCAGGAAGACATATCCTTTTACAGTCTATTGTTTTCCCAAAAAACACAAAATAATACACGCAACCAAGGGAAGCAAAATAACAATAGCCATGTCCCTGTGTGCATCTGGCATCTGCGTGATTTTGCCACCATGTATGTAAGCAGACATTTCCAAGGAAGAAAAATCAGTGCAAAGTCCTGGTTGGGCCTACCACATGTGAGCATGCAAAGCCAGAGATTTACAGAAGTCATCCAAGTTTCTGATACAATCCCGGAATGTCCTGCTTTTCCTATTTTCATCGGGGAAAGTCTGTACTTCTGGGGGAAGGACTCTAGTCCATAAAACAAAGGCTTTGTCTGCAGAGGGTAGGGTTGCCATATTTCAAGCAGTAAAAATCTGGACAGAAAAATTGCTTCTTCTTTTTTAAGGAAAATCGCCAGACACGACACTGCCAGCGTGGTTTGCCATACATTCGTATTTTCCCAGACATTTAAGCGCTTTCTGCCTGGGCACTGCTTCTGACTGCAGTATCGCGTGTCGAGGTCCCAAACCACCCCTCAAAATAAATTCACACTTCAGGCATAAATTTTGGTTTTGGTTTTTGGCATGAATTTGGCCACAACTTTATTAAATTACAAGATATGTGAGTGGTTGCGTAGGCATTGGTTCAGACTATCTGTCCCCTAAGGACAGAACTGACATTTGTCAGTAAAGGGGGAAAACCATCCAGGTAGAGAAAGGGGGCCGGATGGGTCTGACCCTCCCCTCTTCCCACAGGCTCCCAGGGGCTCTTGCGTGGCCCTGGCCCCGACCGGGGGATATGGACAAAAGCATGTCGAGCCCCTGGATTCCTTTAACGGAATTCCCCACACACCATCATCAATAGGAGGGGCAGACACAGCCAATCTTTACCCCTCCACCAACGAACACAATAACCAATGCCTAACCGCCAACCTTACAAGTTGTGACTATTTGCTACGCAGTAGGCGAAAACCAGATGGCACCAGCCAATCAGCCAACTGGAAAAATTCCTACCAGGCCCCTGCCCCAACAGCAGACGACCCCGTGACAGGCATAGCAAGGTCAATACAGAGGCCTAAAATTAGGGAGGGAGGGAGGGTGATCCGAAGCACGCAGCCAAAGAGGGAGATCACACTGCGCTGCGTGCAAACCATTTATAAACGCTGGGCTGTCCATCATAAATGGTAACATATAAGTCTCCCCAACAACACCCCAGGGTCCAATCACAGAAGTGGCCATCCAAACAAACCCACCCAGCAACTAAGGGGTAGTTTGCTAGCCCCCATCGCAACACGTGCTCTCCACGATGGAGAACCCGCTTTCCAGATAAGTCCTGTCTAAAACCCCAAAGACCTGCTGTCAATCATTGCAGCATTGCATTAACTGATCTGGGTGGGCCAACGGGTTGAATTCAGAGTATGGTAGCTTTCAGGTGTTTTAAAACATTATTTTTTAAAAAAAATGAAGAAAGAAAATATTCTACATTGATTTAATTGTTTATTCATTTATTTTATTGTTTAATTGACGTGCGCTGCCTTGTGCAGGGCGGGGAGAAAGATCATTTTAAAGTAAGGATACAAAGAACTGAAATAATGCAGAGGCTGGATGGCCATCTGTCATGGATGCTTCAGTTGAGATTCCTGCATTGCAGGTGGTTAGACTAGATGACCCTTGGGTCTCTTCCAGCTCTACGGTTCTATGAAAGAAGCATAGCTGAACTACCATTTGAAAACAGCAGCAGCAGAAGAAGAAGAGGAACGCACAAACATCTGGGGGATCTCCAGAAACGGGAAGAGCAAGACACATCTCACCATACTTCAGCCTTCTCTGTCTGCATTTGGAAATGTTAAAAGCGGCATCTGTTTCGACTTTGCTCAGGAAAAAAGGCAAACCAGCTTTGATTTTTTGATTTTTTGATTTTTAAAAGACATAAATTAATAAAAGACAAGCTGGCTTTTGTGGTGGAACATCCAGCAGATTAAAAAAAGTATTTGGGTACATTTGAGACCTACATGACCCATCTGTTGCCCTGCTTACATGTTTCCCCCTTCCTTCTTTCCTTCTTTCCTTCTTTCCTTCTTTCCTCCCTCCACCCTTCTCTTCATGCCATTCTTTGCACACTTGCTTTATTGCCGAGCGCCCTCCCCCCTTGAAAACAACACGCTGTAAATTTGTTTATGGCCCCCATTTTATTAATAGCGGCAATCAGAGGAGACTTCATGGATATGGCGATTTCCCTCCGGCCGCAATTGTGTCTGCCGACTTGGTGGGAACCCCACGGGGTGCTCGTAAATGGACAAGTTTACAATCCGGCCGACGTAAAGTACCCAAGCGGCATCTACAGCCAAGTCTCCTTTGTGCTCATTCGCCACCTGGGATGCCAGAGGGCAGAAGGTCAGCAAAGGGGGCTTCCTCTCCCTCCCCATGGATCAGGATCAGCCAGCCTCCATCTATCTGCAGCGGAGGACTTGTTTGCTTTCTCCCATCATGACTCTGTGGGGTTGTTTGGATATTTTAATTGAAAGACAAAGCACTTCCTTCTCAAAACTTGGCATCCATGAGGAGCACGGTGGGGGAAATGCTCGTTCAAAATAATTAAGGATGTCAGGAAAAATCCTTTCCTAACTACTACAAGATGAATGCATTTCGTAGCATAGTCAAATTAGAGTCTCATTGCTGCAGAACTTTCAGCTGACCTATATTTTTATTTCCTTCGCCCTTCCAACCAATGCTGAGAACAAGCACTGTGGGAAATACAAGCTATTTCTTGCGTATTTAACTACCACTGATTAAAGAAAACTAACCTTAGAAAGAGAGGAACAGCCATATAAGCATCTGGCCAGGTACAAGCTCGTCAGGACCCTATGGTCTGCAATGGCCTTACATTTACTGTGTGGTCCCTTTAAGCAGAATTAATTCCAGAAGCTAAACAAGAACTCTAGTACAGACCCTCCAAGTGTCCTATTATCCAGCGACAGTCCCAGATTTACAGAAGCCACCTAGGTTTCTGATTTGATCCCAGAATGCTCCGCTTTTCCTTAGGACATCCCTATTTTCAATCGGAGAAATGTTTGAGGGCATGGAGGATATCCCTGTTTTCATTGGAGAAATGTTAGCAGGTATGGAGTTATGTGACCCCTGAGATAAGTAACTATACAAGCTTTAGAAAACAGCCTGTCTAGGGAAGTTTTTTTCATGTTCATGTTTTATTGTGTTTTTATATATGTTGGGAGCTATCCAGAGTGGCTGGGGAAACCAGTCAGATGAACGGGGGTATAAATAATAAAGTTGTTGTTGTTGAATAGGACATCCCTATTTTCATTGGATAAATGTTGGGCACAGTATCTGTCTTAAAGAAGAACAAAACAGCAATGGGAAACTCCTAACTTTACCCAGATACAACTAAGTCCAGCACCATGTAGTGACTATACTATGTATACCAGGCATCCCCAAACTGCGGCCCTCCAGATGTTTTGGCCTACAACTCCCATGATCCCTAGCTAACAGGACTAGTGTCAGGGATGATGGGAATTGTAGTCCAAAACATCTGGAGGGCCAAAGTTTGGGGATGCCTGATGTATACCGACACTATCCCAACACTGGCCTGCCTGTGTCACTGGAGAAGTTTGGACGCAACTTTTCTGCCTTATTAACCCAAGATAGGTCTGGACCTTTCACACTCTGTGCTTGCTCTACATCTTTCATCCTCCCTTCTTGCCCTGATGCAATTCATGGGTTAATTAAATGTAGTTTTCTTTTACAGCTGAACTGGGAACTTGAGATCAGAACAACTTGGGAGCTACAGCAATGACACACGTTGACTCCAGATTCTGACAGGGCAAAATGGAGTATGTCACTTCAGACTGTGGGACAACTCCTTTTCACGCGGGAAGGAAATCTCTCAGCTAGCAACTCCTCCCCCTTTCTTCCCTTCTCCCCTCCCCTCCCCACCAAAACAACAACAAAAACAAAACCACCCTCTAGCAACTTCAGGAGAAAAAAAACCCGCTTCCCGAACATATTGCACACCTATTGATTGCATAGATTCCAGGCCTTTGGCAGTATTCCTTGACATGTTTTCCTGTTGATGCTCTTCCAAACACCCCCTATTGCTTTCTTACCAATATGAGGAATCCCCCTAACTTATTCGTTCCAGACTCCACTACATGAGCACGCTGGTTGTGTAAAACGACAACACAGAATAGCAAAAGCACAAAGGAATTTTTCACGATCAGTTTGATCCAATAAAGCTCCATTTTCTGTCAACCTGCCACCTTTTGACCTCTGCCCTAAGAGCACTGGTCACTCAAGGGCAAAGGTTCAGTGGTAGGTTAAGTCTGTGTGTGTTTGTGTTGAGGGGCGAGGGGCTGTCTGCTCCTGCTTCCTGTTGTCTCTAGCCCAACAATGCAATTGCTTTCTAAATGCAAACTTCACCCCCGCTAAGCAATGGCATACAGATGTTCTGCTCTTCCCGTTCCCATGCCTTTGAGTTTTGTTGCACAACTAATCAAGTTGGAGGAAGTGCAGAAGGAAGGAGAGGTTACATGTAAGTCTCTACCCTACTTTGGAGTCATTGAGCTGAAGAAAATATTCTACAGTTCCTCTTGCTAAGACCTTCCTTAATTTTAATCATTTATGTATAGGATTGCCTGGTCTCATGGCAGAGATCTTATAATAATAATAATAATAATAATAATAATAATAATAATAATAATAATAATAATATAAATTTTATTTATACCCCGCCCTCCCCAGCCAAGACCAGGCTCAGGGTGGCTAACACCAAGTATAAAACCAATTGATTAAAATACAACTTAAAAACAAGATTAAAATAAAAGTGCAGCCTCATTTCAGTAGAAACTCAAATCAAAAACTATTTGGGGAAGAAACGGTTAAAGAGCAACACAGCCTCAAAAAAAGGACACCATCTTCGTCATTGCCCTATGAAGCATCTCAAAGCCATTTCACCATATGATAGAAGGATATAGAAAACAACGGCAGATATAAAACAGTTAAAGCAATTGCAAATATAAAAAAGCAATTTCAAATTCGACAGAGGTATCAACTGGGACAATCCTCCACTTTGAAAGCTTGTTGATATTGCCAAGGGATCTCTCCTAGACCAGCTTTTCTCAACCACCAGATGTTTCGGCCTACAGCTCTTATCATAGGGTTGTCATAAAGGTAAAGGGACCAGGTCATGTGGCCAGCATGACTAAGCCGCTTCTGGCGAACCAGAGCAGCACCCAGAAACACCGTTTGCCTTCCCGCTGCAGCGGTACCTATTAATCTACTTGCACTTTTTTGGAGTGCTTTTGAACTGCTAGCTTGGCAGGAGCTGGGACCGAGCAATGGGAGCTCACCCCATCGAGGGGATTCGAACCACCGACCTTCTGATCAGCAAGCCCTAGGCTCTGTGGTTTAACCCACAGCGCCACCCACGTCCCTAGGGCTGTCATATTTATTTCAAAAAGTAGAAACCAGGGCACATACACAAAATGTGGTTTTGACTTGCCAAAGACCAAGAACAAAGCATCACACTTCGGAAATTCCTCCCAGAAATGCTGAGGCTGGTGCGAACTATGATCCAAAAGAAGGAGCTCTAGGATTTCTGAATTCAGAAGGTTGCTCAGAATTCTTCTGAATTCAGAAGGAGCTCTAGAATTTCTGAATTTGTAAGGTTGCTCGTTCGTAGGGATGAAAGATATCTCAGCTCTCTCGGTTTCTTAGTTTTCCAACTGTAAATTCAGTTCACATTTCTGAAGTAATTAACAAAAATAATCAAGCAAGCAATCTCCTTTATTGGCATAGAGAAAGTGCATCATATACGTGGATCAGAAAACAACACCGTTAATGAAACGCAGTAGGAGATACTTTAGGATAAAACTGTCCAGATATCGTGAGGTACAAAAATGACTCTTAGCACCTATGGTGATGCAATACTCATGAATACTGATGAATGGTGCTAGCATCTTAGTGCAAATTTCTCCTAATAAACACATTTTAATGCAGTTTTGATTCATGTACACATTTTCCCAAGCAAATTCCCCTTATTTGATGCATTTGTGTGTGTTATTTTCACTTGTTTATTCATTTTAATGTACACTTTCCCCTCATACAGGCATATTTGTCAACCTTGGTTGGTTAGGGAATTTCATCGCAAAATTTGGATCAGTGCGAATTTTAGTTCTTCAGTTCTCACATTGTTTCAGAAAGTGTGGATATGATAGCTTCACCTTTAAAATGCCAGTTATTTAACAGCAACAACTGTTCAAAAAATTTCTTCTTCCTAAATTATGCTGCCAATATTAAATCCTTCATAGGTGAGGGAACCATGAATGGATTTTTGTCTGTCAGGATTATAAACTCCGTTAAGGTACTGAATACAAATTGCTGGCTTGAGCATGTACCAAGAGCCAAATAACAAAATCAGCTTTAAAAGATTATATAGTGAGAGGGTCGGGGTGAGAGTCCTTGACAGATATCAAACAGTGTCTGAGGGTACCATGGTGCCCAAAATCACCACATTGGATACCCAGATCTAAGCAGAAGAGTCAGCATGAAATTAACATGAAGTTAACAGAGAGTGCTATATCTAATTGTTGTTGTTGTTTAGTTGTTTGGTCATGTCCGACTCTTCGTGACCCCATGGACCAGAGCACGCCAGGCACTCCTGTCTTCCACTGCCTCCCGCAGTTTGGTCAGACTCATGTTGGTAGCTTCGAGAACACTGTCCAACCATCTCGTCCTCTGTCGTCCCCTTCTCCTTGTGCCCTCAATGTTTCCCAACATCAGGGTCTTTTCCAGAGAGTCTTCTCTTCTCATGAGGTGGCCAAAGTATTGGAGCCTCAGGATCTGTCCTTCCAGTGAGCACTCAGGGCTGATTCCCTTCAGAATGGATAGGTTTGATCTTCTTGCAGTCCATGGGACTCTCAAGAGTCTCTTCCAGCACCATAATTCAAAAGCATCAATTCTTCGGCGATCAGCCTTCTTGATGGTCCAGCTCTCACTTCCATACATCACTACTGGGAAAACCATAGCTTTAACTGTACGGACCTTCATGGATCACTGCCTTGTCGTGGCGAAGGGGCTTGAATAACTCAGAGAAGCTATGAGCTATGCTGTGCAGGGCCACCCAAGATGGACAGGTCATAGTGGAGAGTTTTGACTAAACATGATCCACCTGGAGCAGGAACTGGCAAGCCACTCCGGTATCCCTGCCAAGAAAACTCCATGTCTAATTAGGTGTGTCCAATTTCTCTCCTTTTCTCAGCAGGTTGTAATGGAGACAGAGTCAGGTGTGGACCAAGGGCTCCTGGATTCGAACTCCACCACAGTCATGTTGAACTGCTCTCTTGAGATTACCCCACCAAGTGGGATTAGCATAAGCATCTTGTTTGTCACCGTGAGAACAGGATACTGGACTAGCTGGGCCATTGGCCTAATCCGACAAGCTCTTTTCGTGTTCTTATGATCTCAGGCTAGTCTCTATCACTCAGCCTAAATTACTTCGCAGAGCTGTTGTAAGGATTAAAGGGGGGGATAATTCTACATACATCATATCACAGCTGGCCCCAGAAGTACCCACATCTGACTAACTCATAGTCAGTTTCGTGACATCTGAAAGAAATCATTGAGGTCTAGAGATGAGAGGAGACACTGGTGACATGATGGGGTTGGGAGATGGCAGCTGTAAAGGATGTTGGGGCCCTGAGCTCAACATTTACGAAGTGATGGGTACCGTCTTCTGAATTTTTCACTTGACTGAACCACATATTAGAAAGCTAAAAGCAGATGTAGCTGTGGCCAAAACCATACAAAACTCAGCTGAGTTTAGCTCTGAGGAAAGGAAACTTCAAGCGGTGGGTGTATTTCTGTTTTGTGGTTCCCCTTCACAGGAAACACAAAGGACTGTAAAAAATCTACTTTTAGCTTATGCTGTCTGTGTTTGATGTACGTGACACTTGGTGGTGGGGAGGGGAAATTTTCCATTCCCTGCGATGATAATAGCATGTACAACTCACACCTGTATATTTATGGTAAAAAAAACAACCTAGAACTAGCCAAATAACTGTCAGTTTTCATCCCTACGGTGTTATTTGAAGAGTGGCTGCAATAGTGCTTCTTCCCTCATCAGTTAGGGCCTCTGTACAATTCAGGTGTCTAAATTTCAGCTGTATGCTTGAAGTTTCTTAAAAATATACATCTTAAATATGTAAAGCATGACAAACAAAGGTCTGATAATGCAAGTATCATACAGGTAAATACAGAAGCAGATCTGTTTCTGAACACACACACCACCACCGCCCCCCCAAAAACCGCCCTATATGTAATTAAACAGCACCACTATGTTGTGTTCTGTTTTTATACTATACTGCAGGGGTCAGTGTGGTGTAGTGGTTAAGAGCGGTAGACTTGTAATCTGGTGAACCGGGTTCGCGTCTCCACTCCTCCACATGCAGCTGCTGGGTGACCTTGGGCTCTGAACCTTCTCTTCACTGTAAATTCAGGTTGGATATATGTCTAAAATAAACCATATATCATAAAGACACTGCAGTCTACCCTGTGCCCAATGTTCAAAGGAAACACAAACTCCGGATAAGTGGCTGGAACTTTTTGTGCACTGCTCAATGGAGATAAGGGTGGTATGTAACAGTATTTATTACTTTAAATGTGTTTCAACTTGCTTGGAGACCTTTGAGTTACAAGCAACTAACAAATACAGTGGTACCTCTGGTTACGAACGGGATGCTCTGTCGTTGAGCTATGGCCCTTAGGAAGAGATACTCTGCTTGACACATCATGTTCAAAAAGCAGGTCCTGGGGAGGCGGGAGGCTTTCTCAGATTCCTCTTAGGGCCTGAAAACTGTTGATTGGTTTGGGAAAAGAGGAAGGGAGGGCAGGTATTGAAAGGCAATGCCTGTAGCAATTAACCTCATGACCATCTCTCACCCACTAACAAGCAGATGATAGATAGATAGATTAGATAGATGATAGATAGATAGATAGATAGATAGATAGATAGATAGATGATAGATAGATAGATAGATAGATAGATAGATGATAGATAGATAGATAGATAGATAGATAGATAGATAGATAGATAGATAGATATAGATAATAGATAGATAGATAGATGGATGATAGATAGATAGATAGATAGATAGATAGATAGATAGATAGATAGATAGATAGATAGATAGATAGATAGATGATAGATGATAGATAGATAGATGATAGATAGATAGATAGATAGATAGATAGATAGATAGATAGATATAGATAATAGATAGATAGATGATAGATAGATAGATAGATGATAGATAGATAGATAGATATAGATAATAGATAGATAGATGATAGATAGATAGCTAGATAGATAGATAGATAGATATAGATATAGATATAGATATAGATAATAGATAGATGGATGATAGATAGATAGATAGATAGATAGATAGAGATAGATAGATAGATAGATAGAGATAGATAGATAGATAGATATAGATAGATGATAGACAGATAGATAATAATAATAATAATAATAAGAAGAAGAAGAAGAAGAAGTTATTATTTGTACCCCGCCCATCTGGCCGGGTCTCCCCAGCCACTCTGGGCGGCTTCCAACAAATAACAAAATACATTAAAATATCACAGATTAAAAACTTCCCTAAACAGGGCTGCCTTCAAGTATTTTCTAAAGGTCATGTAGTTGTTTATCGCTTTGAACTCTGATGGGAGGGCGTTCCACAGGGCGGGCGCCACTACCGAGAAGGCCCTCGGCGCTGGATCTCAGCGTCCGGGCTGAACGGTGGGGGTGGAGACCGTTCATGGCTGCAGAATATAATACAGACTGGGGGCATGCAACGGCTTCTACGGGGCAAACTCCGATATATAGAATTTATTCTGGGGGCGGGAATTTGTCCCCCTCCTTGGACGCTGCTGCCAGGGGTGCCTGCAAATCCTTGTTTCTCCGTCAGCCGTCCACCTTCAGGCAGTTTCCTGCCTCTGTAGTTGAGATCTGCCAGTGCCTGCCTTTCAAGTGTCAACACTCCCCCCCCCCTTGGCTAGGCCAGCCAAAGGCTTGTTAATGAGAAATAGCAGCTGGGTAGAGGTGAACTACTGAGAAGTATAAAGGCATGCTGCTGGTGCAGGAAGCAATGCCTTTTGGATCTTTTCAGCACTCCAAAAGCATTCGAATCAAAGAAGGTATGTTGCATTCATTAATGGGGGGGATCCCAGTTTCCCATGCAAGGGTAGGCTAAACTAGACATCTCACAGAGGATGCTTAGAAAAAAAATCTCCCCAGCACTTTGGGGTATGGTTTTGTTTCCAAACTGAAAAGTAGCCCTGGAGGCTGCAAGCAGGAGTAGAAGACCAGGGGAGTGGCACTGCTTAACCCTTTCTTTTCTGGTTAGTTGTCTACTCAGATCCCCTCTCCCCACTGCTTTCCTATCCATTTAGGAAATGATTGTTGGTCCCCAAAGCTTGAAGGGAAGGTTGGGTGGAGCAATTTGCAATGACCGTTGTTTGAATTGCACTCAGGTCATACTTGGGGGCCCACTGTATGAGACATGATGTTGAACTAGATGAGTTTTTGGTCTAAAGCAGCAGGGCTAATCTTATGTTTTTGTTATTTTTCGGGGGGGAGTATATAGGTGGTGCTGTGGTCTAAACCACTGAGCCTCTTGGGCTTGCTGATTGGAAGGTCGGCGGTTCAAATCTGCACAATGGAGTGAGCTCCTGTTGCTCTGTCCCAGCTCTTGGCAACCTAGCAGTTCGAAAGCATGCCAGTGCGAGTAGATAAATAGGTACCACTGCAGCGGTAAGGTAAACGGCGTTTCCGTGCGCTCTGGTTTCCGTCATGGTGTTCCGTTGTGCCAGAAGTAGTTTAGTCATGCTGGCCACATGAACCGGAAAGCTGTCTGTGGACAAACACCGGCTCCTTCAGTCTGAAAGCAAAATGAGTGCCATAGTCACCTGGCCGAGAGTCGGTGTATAGGTTCCGGGTCATGTGGCCAGCATGACAAAGCCACTTCTGGTGAACCAGAGCAGCGCACAGAAACGCCGTTTACCTTCCCCCTGGAGCGGTTCCTATTTATCTACTTAGGAGATGGGACCGAGCAATGGGAGCTCACCCTGTCACTGGGATTCGAACCGCCGACCTTCTGATCAGCAAGCCCTAGGCTCTGTGGTTTAACCCACAGCGCCACCTGGGTCCCTAGGGCTCCTTTACCTTTTACCTTATACACTTTGATATCACTTGGATTATGATGGCCAAATTAGTATAATACTGAAGGTCCACATATTGAATACGATTTATCTTTCTATACTAGATTCTGCTCATTCTGGACATAAAATGCTGTTTGGCTGTATACAGAGTCATTTTCTAACACAACGGGAAATCCAGACATTGTTGGACTGCACTCCCATCATTCTTGACCATTGGCCACACTGTTTGGGGTTGGACAGGAATTGGAGTCCAACAACGTATGGAAAACAGCAGGTTCTGCAGCCCTGTTCTAATGGATAGAACCTTCCCTAAATGGCAACCCAAGTTTTGGCTATTATCAAGATGTTCTAGAGCTGAAATGCAAGTTCACATACTCTAGCCACCTGCTTACTTTATTTCAACAACCCATGGGTCTGCTGCCATCATGTCTATTTAGCGTTAGACCTTTACAGCTCAGTCATATTCTTACTCATAAGTAAGGCCCACTGTATTCAATGGAGCTCTCTCCCATGTCATTGTGGCTAGGATTAAAGCAGAGGCAGGGGTCATGTAGCCCTCCAAATCTTGATAGACTCCAACTCTCACTGGTCTCAGCCACATCTGGAGGGCAATAGGCTTCCCATCCCTGTATTACAGATTTAGGCCAGCATTACATAGATAACTTTGCTTGTAAAATAATTCATCTAAATGCCATGTTCTTTTAAAGGCAATATACTTATTTGAGTTACTCATACACTTACGTCTTTTGTTAAAATAGTTGGGGGGAGGGCTTCAGAAGCTATATGGGTCTTTTAAAAGCGTTTTCTGAATTCTCTAATCCGGGACAGAAGTTGCATTTTATAGTGGAAGAGCATTTCTTGTTCAGACATTTCAGAGTCCAGTCCATTCCTTCAACATTATTGCCTGCCACTGGACTACCATTTAGTTGAAGGAGCAAAGGAATAGGAACGAGATACTTGCAGACTTCAGAGCTCAGATGTTCACTTATATTTCAGAGAGACAAACTGATGGAAGAGTATCTAACAGAAGCACCCCGCATGAGCAATGTACAGTAGATGGCTGCTTATACCACACAGAACCTGCTAACCATTTCCCAACAAACACTGAGGTCCAGTGCCGAGAGCCTTCTGGCGGTTCCCTCACTATGAGAAGCCAAGTTACAGGGAACCAGGCAGAGGCCTTCTCGGTAGTGGCACCCGCCCTGTGGAACGCCCTCCCTTCAGATGTCAAAGAGAACAACAACTATCAGACCTTTAGAAGACATTTGAAGGCAGCCCTGTTTAGGGAGGCTTTTAATGTTTAATAGATTATTGTATTTTAATGTTCTGTTGGAAGCCGCTCAGAGTGGCTGGGGAAACCCAGCCAGATGGGCGGGGTATAAATAATAAATTGTTGTTGTTGTTGTTGTTGTTGTTGTTGTTGTTAAACCAAACAGTTAAACCAAATTTAACCAACCAATAGACTTTGGGAATCACTTCAAGTTGGAGGAAATTGGTTGAGCTGTTTCAGAACTGTGTAACACACACAAAATTGGACACAGGCAGTCGACAATTTGTTGCTTGTGTATGCGATTGTGTTGTTTCATCTTTTGATCATTGATGTTGCTCAAGCAGTAAAATTTCAGCAACCAACCATCACTCTTCTTAAGTTCATTGTTCATCAAAGTGTTGCTCAGGAACCCTTGACAGGTGGTTCTCATTAACTTCAATGAGAACCCAATGCATGCACCAGAAGAAGAAATTTGGTCTCCAGACTCTGCCAGCCTAAATATATGATTTGGTAGGGGCCTGTTTGAGAGAGCAAGAGTGTTTTGTTAAAATATGTTGAAAAAGACATGCTGGCAACGTTTTTAGAGAACGAGTCTATCTGTCGGTGGAACGGTGTAGCTGGAAGATGTTTAAATGTACGTCCACACAGAATGGTTTAATTTAAGCTGAAGAATTTAATGGTCATCAGTTTGGAACACTCTCCCTGATGAATGAGTACCAGGGAGATTCAAAAAGACAGTGCACATAAATTTAACCGATTCGGGGAAAGAACAAAGAGTTCAAGGAGAAGGTGTTGGAGGGAGACTCAGGTGGTGTCAAGCTGAAGGAAATGTATTCTCCTGTTTTCTTTCAAAGAGAGATCCAGCAGCCATAACAAAAAGAGAGGGAATGCTATAAAAAGTAGGGGGGGGAGATATTTTTTTCTACTATTGAAATACCGATACTGTTGACTTCTCTTTCTTTTCCTCTCTCCCCGCCTGGCCCCCAATCAACCTCCTAGGACAATGTACAATATATTTTAGAAAGTTGTTTGTCTAAGATATCATAACTGTGGGGGTTTTTTTTCATTATGGTCCCTGCGATCAAGGATCAGCTTTGGGGCAAAGTTTTGATACGACTGGACACCCGCTTGAACCAAGATGACAGACTGATCCTTTCAAACCTGCATTGATATTTTGGTTTCTTAGACTTCCTGAGCAACGCTGGTTAGGAAGCTGCAAGTATGTTACAATTCTAGGTAGACGATTACATGATTTGTTCTTTCATTGCAAGTCCATATCCGATATATAAATCCAATAAATTGAGCTGTTTCAAGTTTTGTGCTTTTCATTTTTTTCTACAAGGCATCTGTTTTTGAAAATCGAAGTCAGCAATTGGGGGGGGGGGGAAGCGGTGCAAGCAGTTAGTCTTGCCTAATCACAAAATAGCCTCAAATTGGATAAGCCACAGTAAGGCTAAGACTTGCATCCTCCCTTCTTTCCTTCGCTTGCTCAGCTGTGGCTGTAAGGAGGTGATTGGAAGCTTTTGATTCCATTTTAGATTAACCACAATTTAGCACAGCATTCAAGTTCTAAATTCTGATTACTCTTAACCAGGCATAGGCAAACTCGGCCCTCCAGATGTTTTGGGACTACAACTCCCATCATCCCTAGCTAACAGGACCAGTGGTCAGGGATGATGGGAGTTGTAGTCCCAAAACATCTGGAGGGCCGAGTTTGCTTATGCCTGATCTTAGCTGTGGGTAGTCTAAACAAGCCAGCCTTCATAGTTTGAAGTTGCCTTGTTTCCATTAACCATAGTTTAAACTAGCCAAAGTTTGTTGAGGTTCAGATGTCAGAACAAGCTGCAGTTTCCCAAAGCAGTTCCTGAAGTCCCAGTTGCAGAGACACCAGAAGAGAAGAAGCATGGATGGACAGACAGACAGACAGACAGACAGACAGACAGACAGATACATCAATCTATCAGACTTCTGTGCTATCAAGTTCTCCCTTTTTGTGTGTTCGGGACCAAGTTGCTCGTGAATTTGATACAGGTGTACTTTCCAAATAGGAAGCTGCAAAGCAGTATTCCTTTGGGTGGAAAATATGCAAGAGTTATTTATTACACTGATATATCTATTACATCACAATCCCTCTTGCTGTCTTACTGTCTGCTCTGAGTGCCAAAGTGTCTGTTATTTCATAGAGTTTCCATACTTTAACTTTTGAGAAAGTTGTCAGCTGTTCAAAGTCAGAATTTTCACTGCCCCTCTTTATCACAGCTGAGCCAGAAAGCATTTTCTCCAGATTATTTGTATGCCGGATATAAGAGCAACTCAAGAGCACCAATGTTAAGGCATCACGTATGTAGATATCATATAATTCACATTATCATTTCAATATTATGTTGACCTGGGCTGCATCTACACAGCATTAAAAAAATCGCTCTGGAAATGCTCGGAGGGGGCGGGCTGTTTTAAAGCTCACAATGGAAAATTTCATAGAGTTCCGGTTTCAGCTCTACAGTGCCATCTGGTGTCACAGTGTTATAACACATTTATAATGTTTTATTTTTACTAATGTAGCTGAGTCCCTGAGCTCAGTTCACACATTACTCATGTCTAAGACATAATTGTGTGGAGTGTGGAGCAAGGTCATGCTTTTAGTCCTGCTTCCAGGGTCTCATCTCCCCACTTTCAACAACTGCACTAGATGTGGCTGTCCATCATTTGCCACCTTCTTCCGGTGGATCAGGCAGGGTCGCTGTTAGTTTTCTGTCTCCTCTCTAGGCCACTCAGCAGACTAACAGGCAGAGCAGAGGCAACTCCTTTACCCCAACACCACACCCATTTGCAAACAGAAATTCACAGTAGGACAAATTTCCATTTTTACCAGTTTTTGTCTTTAAAAAGGGCTCTATAAGGTATCTAAAAGTTGGAGATGCAATAGGGATAATGCTTCTCTAAAACATATGTGTGTGTTTTTCATTGTCCTATATTGAAGGATTTTTGGCAGAACTGTATGCAACAACCTTACATTTACAGAGCAAAATATCCTCTTGAATTATGTACCCAGCACATGGACCCTTACAGAAGGACAATACGAGCAGACTCTCCATGCCCTCGCCACAACAAAAAAACTGATATTGATGAATTGGAAATAAAAATAAAAATGCGGCTCCCTTCTACAATTAGATTGAAGTCTTATACAAACTCACAACATATGAACAACTTGCATATAAAAGCAGACTTGCCATGGACAAATATTTGGAATTCATTCTTACAAATACTGTAATAGGTTAAGATCTGGTGAAGTACAATAATAGCTTTGTAAAATATACAGTTGTGGGTGTCGTCGTCGTCCCCCCCCCTTTATTTTCCGTTCTACACAGGTTCAGTTTCTCTTTTTCTTTTTCTCTCTCTTATTTACGTCTCACCATGTTTAGTGCACAGGGTCGTGGGTGCCGCTGTGGTCTAAACCACAGAGCCTAGGGCTTGCCGATCAGAAGGTCGGCGGTGAGCTCCCGTTGTTCGGTCCCAGCTCCTGCCAACCTAGCAGTTCGAAAGCACAAAGTGCAAGTAGATAATTAGGTACCGCTCCGGCGGGAAGGTTAACAGTGTTTCCGTGTGCTGCTCTGGTTCTCCAGAAGCCGCTTAGTCATGCTGGCCACATGACCCGGAAGCTGTACGCCGGCTCCCTCGGCCAATAAAGCGAGATGGGTGCCACAACCCCAGAGTCGTCCGCGACTGGACCTAATGGTCAGGGGTCCCTTTACCTATGTTTAGTGCACATATAATTATGTACTTTTTGAATTTTCAATAAAGATGTTTGAAAAAAGGGGGAAAGATTACAAATTTCCATTTTTACCAGATGCTGGTGAAGAAGAAGAAGAAGAGTTTGGATTTGATATCCCGCTTTATCACTACCCGAAGGAGTCTCAAAGTGGCTAACATTCTCCTTTCCCTTCCTCCCCCACAACAAACACTCTGTGAGGTGAGTGGGGCTGAGAGACTTCAAAGAAGTGTGACTAGCCCAAGGTCACCCAGCAGCTGCATGTGGAGGAGCGGAGACGCGAACCCGGTTCACCAGATTACGAGTCTACCGCTCTTAACCACTACACCACACTGGTGAAGGACCTGCCTAATTTCTGGGATGCATCAGAGCATGGATGGGCTTTCTCACCTGTCCCTCCTGGCAAACAGTCAGCAGTGACTTCACTGCTAGTTCAGGTAAGAGGGTCGCCCTATTGTTGCTATGAAAAGCACCACCTATTTATTTCTGCTTATCAAACTGTGCCAGGGAAGAGCAGGCTGGCTGGCAACTCTATATATGAGATACCTTCCACTTTAATGGGGCACTAAAAAAAAAACTGCTTCAAAATGAAGAGGAAATGTACTATAATTTTGCCTCGTATGCATTAATCCTGTTAAGTAGGGCCTCTTAAGGCCTGGTGGAATTGCGCTTTTATCAATGAGGTTACTATGTGACTTTTTTTTACGAATTCCACTGCTGTAGGAAAACGTCTGTTTGCTTTAAAGTCTAGATTAAGCTAAGGGTGCCCCCCGCCCTGCTTTGCACACACAAAAATCACCATATTTAGGAAAATAAAAGTTGGCATAGTAGAACTATGGAACCACAACAGTTTTGGAAATATTCAAAAAGTTGAAGTATCTCAGAAACTATTCTTTTTAATATGGGCTTCATTATTCCATGCTGCTGGGCTACCTACAGCTGGAGGAAAGATGTCCAAGGAAGAGTGGATGGTTCTCAGTGGTCATAAGCAGTTTTCCAAAATAAACAAGGAATTCGTTTTGTGCCTCTTTCCCAGATAAGAATTTCAATGTGCAAACACATTCCAGGGATTTGCCATGAAATAAGGCTCTCTTCTTAAATGCCAGGAAGCCAATCAGCAAGTAGAGTCAAGTACTATCCACAATTTCATTCCACACGGCTTCCTGGAGAGCAATTTAGTGGTCCTCATTTATGGACACATAGGTAACTCAATTTTGAAAATGCCTGCTGTTTATTATAAAGTTATATTTATAGGGCACTGTAGCCATGAGCACTCTCTCTCTCTTTCTCTCTCTCTCTCTCTCTCTCTCTCTCCTCTCTCTCTCTCTCTCTCTCTGCTGCACTCCAATAGAACTACACAAATAGAATCACATTCTGTTAGGATGGACGGATCTATTAGATTTTGGTGTCTCACTTTCATATTTTTCCAAACTTACATTCAGTTCTCCACATTTCCATTTTTAAAAAAACTGCTTTTGAAAATTCACCAGCATTTTAGTTTGAATTTCTCCTCATATACACATTTCTCTACGTAAAAAGGTAAAGGGTAAAGGGACCCCTGACCATTAGGTCCAGTCGTGTCCGACTCTGGGGTTGCGGCGCTCATCTCGCTTTATTGGCCGAGGGAGCTGGCGTACAGCTTCCAGGTCATGTGGCCAGCATGACAAAGCCGCTTCTGGTGAACCAGAGCAGCGCACGGAAACGCTGTTTACCTTCCCACTGGAGCGGTTCCTATTTATCTACTTGCACTTTGACGTGCTTTCGAACTGCTAGGTGGGCAGGAGCTGGGACCCAACAACGGGAGCTCACCCCGTCGCAGGGAATCGAATCGCCAACCTTCTGATCAGCAAGCCCTAGGCTCTGTGGTTTAACCCACAGTGCCACCTGGGTCCCTTTTCTCTATGTAGTTCAGCCCTAAACGTCTTCGGCCCAGTATACCTGAAGGAGTGTCTCCACCCCCATCGGTCACTGAAGGAGAGTCTCCATTCCCATCGTTCAGCCCGGACACTGAGGTAAAGCTCCGAGGGCCTTCTGACAGTTCCCTCATTGCGAGAAGTGAGGTTACAGAGAACCAGGCAGAGGGCCTTCTCCGTAGTGGCACCTACCCTGTGGAACACCCTCCCAACAGATGTGAAACAGATAAACAGCTATATGATTATTATTTTTTAAAGACACCTGTTCAGGGAAGTTTGTAGTGTTTGATGTTGCATTGTGTTTTTACTATTTATTGTTGGGAACCACCCAGAGTGGCTGGGGCAACCCAGTCAGATGGGCAGCATACAACAACAACAACAACAACAACAACAACAACAACAACAACAACAACAACTTATTACTAATGCATATATATTGCCAACCATTTCCCCTAATAAAATTTTTGCATGTTGTTTTCAGGGACCCATACATGTTTACGCATGTTTTTCCTTAGCATGTGCTGGGTTCTTGGTGTGTGTTTTTATATCCACATTATTTGGGTTGGAGAATTGCATCGCAAACATTCGTAGACCTGCAAATTTTTAAAGGAGAGCAGTATTTTGCATTGTGTATTGTTTCAGGAAGTGTGAATTAGGTTGCTTTGCCCAAAAATGTGAACCACGCCAAATTTCTACCCCCATCCCTCTAGCCCATGTCTGCTCAGTTTGCTTATGAGATTTTTATGAGGAGCTGGTCCATAGCTTTTGGGAAATTGAAGAGTCCAATGCCTGCCACTTAGCTTGGCATCTTTTGAGCATCTTGATGAGTGGTGCCTCCCATTGCCTTCATGCTGCCATGAAGAATTGACACGCTGGATCTGTTCTCTAAACTGCAGTCGCAATCCAGACCTGGCTCTGGAAGAATCTCCTTGTTTTCCCTCTTCTTTTTTTAATTAGCCCCAAACTGTGGAGTTCAGAAAGGCTAAATAAATGTAGTATTTTAATGGCAGTGGAACAGCTGCAGAGGCAGACACAGTCGTTCATACATACGCATAACCTCCTGACCACGTCTGCCAAAAGGCTGTAAACAGGTGCACCCAGAGGCCGAAGCTGTTTTTTAAAAAATAAAAACAAAAACTGTGACACTAATTTCATTGTCCGCAGAGAGCTTTACAATTAACTATGTGTTAGGACACCATAAAGGAATCCAGACACATATGGTCAGCTGGAATTCCAAGCCCCCCTTTCCTCTCTCTCTCTCTCTCTCTCTCTCTCTCTCTCTCTCTCTCTCTCTTTCTTCCTTTCCCTCCCCTCGCCTCCCCAAACTAAGCTGAAATTCCACTCATCAATATTGAGCTCTTTCGTACCGCGAGGGGGGAAAACCCTGTTATTGTTTTCAAGTAAGCTTCTGCATGGCTGTACATTTGAAACACACTCTTTCCCTCCAAGAACCCTGGGAACGGTCTCTTACCCTCACAGAGCATACCAAACTACAGTTCCCAGGATGCTTTGGGAACAGTGAGATGTGGTGAAATTTTCAGTTTTGGCCAGAGACACCAACTTGTGAGGAAGATTGGAGGGGCATCGCATGCGTGAGCATCATGCCTTCTTCCCTAAGCCGGGCAGAAGCTTCCTGGTCTTTGGGAAGGAGGCACCAGCCCTCTGACAGGATGTTGGAGCCCTCCTGCCTCCTTCCCAAAGGTGGGTGGGCTTTGAGAAGGTGGTGGGAGGGCTCTTGGACCCAGCAGAGCATCATGCCACCCTCCCTAAGCCGGGCAGAAGCTTCCCACGCTTTGGAAAGGAGGCACCGGGGGACATGTAGAGTACTAGCCCAGTCCCCCTAGTCTACTGAATGCACACAACTGTTTGGGAAAGTCATGTGTTTTAAGCGCATGGAGTGTGTCTGGCTGTGAGAGTAGGGTCAATGCGTCATAGAAGACTGTCCTCCACTTGAAGAGCCAGCAGAGGACAATCCTCTATTTGAAGGAACTTGTATCCTTGTGAGGCAAAATTTCAATCAGATGTTAAGAACCAAAGAGGAAAAAGAAAGATATTGATTGATTGATTGATTATGTTTTTGCTTTGAGGTCAACAGTCTTTAACTGGGTTCCAGAGGAGATGTCCCACTTAACTTTGCCCTGTTTTACTCTATGTTTTTGGTGGGGGAATCTTTCATTTCCTGCTGTGTTTTTCCCCAGTCTCCAGACATTTTCTCCTTGCCGGATAAGGTATGTGCCTGCAGTATCTCAAAATGGATTTAGAGAGTGCTTTTAATAGAATTCAATTTATAATCTTCAGTTTCAATTGTTTTGTGCAAAGTATCCTAGCCATGTCGTTGGATTATGGCCAACAAGATGTGATCTTCTTTATAGTTGAATCCCAAAAGTTCCAAAAAACGTTTTGATGCGGGGAGGAAGGGGTTGGGGGGGGGAATGACTAGATGCTGGAGCACAGGCCCACTGTCATCTCTGATAAAAGATGGGATATCACATGTGCTTAATACTGGATCCAGAGCAGGAAGCAAAGTATCCGATGAGGTAGATGAAAAAATGCCAGTAACGGATATCTGGAATATGCATCTGTCAAAATGGAAAAAATATTTGCCATTGGGCAGAAGTTCTTTCAGTGCTCGGTAATTCAGATGCCTGAAACTTTCTGTCTTGGATGTCTGAGGCTTCAGTTGATTCACCTCAAAAATGTAATGAAAAATTCAGACCAACGCATCTACCCTCTCGCCAGCACATTTATGAACAAAACCATACTTTCTTCCTTAATCTCCACCACCACCAGGAATGCATTATTTGCAAATGTTTACATAGCAGAGGCTGGTCCATTAGACTGAATTGCCCCACCAACTTCAGTGTCTCCTCAGCCAGCCCCCACCTGCCTGACTTCTTACTTCAAGCCCAGGAGGCATCGCTGCTGTCACTTTCTGCTTCCTTAGTGTCAGAGTTGCACTTAGTGTCAGAACTCAGTTGGGGTGGGGGATGGTGGCAAAAATGTCCATCCTGTGTTGATCACTCTGCCTTCCACCCTGCCAGTCCCAATAGTCACTAGCCACTGCTGTGTTTAGACCAGGGTTTCCCAAACTTGGGTCACCAGCTGCTTTAGGTGTGCTGGTCCCGTGGGTTATCCGAAAGACGAGGTCCAAGTCCGGTCTGTGGTCAGAGGTACAACATAAAGGCAGTCCGTAATAACTGAAGCTGGGTGCAGGGCAGGGAGTCAGGCGAAGTCAAGAACAGGTAGGCAAGCAGGGAACCAGGGAGGGTCAGGAGCTCAGGCAGGAAAGCAGGACAGGTTTCAAGTAGGAACACAGGCAGGAACTGGTCACCAACGATGTTGCTCCTGCAACTTGGGCCTGGGGCTGGCCGGCTCTTATCTGCCCCGAGGCATAAGGCGGCCCTGATCCTCTGGTGACTCGCCTCTCCTGGCTTGGAGGCGAGCACTCCTCCTGCGGGAACTCAGTTCCCTTCGCCTCTCTGCCCTTCGCCTCTGCAGCTCAGGAGAGGCTGGAGGGTTACCGGACCCAGAGGCAACCTCAGCTTCCCCTGACAGGGCTGGGAGTGGAGCACCTGCAGGCAATGGGTCCTCCATCCCATCAGGAGCCAGAGCAGACTCAGCAGATGCCTGCACCTGAGGATCCAGCACAGGTGAGGCCCCTTCAGACTCAAGCCCTAGCCCCGGCTCTGCTGGTTCTGGAGGCGGGGAAACCTGTGCAGGCTGGGATCCCTCAGGTTTGGCATCTGAGTCTGAATCCCAGGCCATCACATTAGGACTACAACTCCCATCATCTCAAGCTAGCAGGAGATGATGGGAATTGTAGTCCAAAAACAGCTGGCGACCCAAGTTTGGGAAACCCTGATTTAGACTATAATGAGGTTTTTGATTTTGTTTTGTTTTTTAATGGAATTAGAGGAAGAAAGCAACAGGAATAAATCATCACAACATTCCAATAACATGGTGCAAAGCAGCACAGGTATAAGCGCAGATGTGACATTCGTTCAGAGGAGCAGGGTGAAACCAGGTGTCAGGATGCTGTCAGCGGCTCCCGGCTGGTTGCCCAGGAAAGTATAATGACAAGGAAAAGTTTATTACCATCCTTTTTTACTTCAATCTTTACACAGAGAGGCTATAGAACCCAGCCTCTTGGATAATGGCATTGTCCCATGTGAATCTCCACCCCACCCCCGTCTCTCCCACTTCTTCATTCGTCATTCTCATCATCTCCTCCACGGCTACTGCTATGTGCCCTCTGTCTTTGAGCTCTTTGCTCTCCTACTTTTAAGGCTCGCTGGGTTCTGGAAGATGGAGGGTCTGGAATGTTTTCTAATGACAATGTGTCAGCCGGGTGTTATTCTGGCTCCTCCATGATTTCCCAACTTTCCCCCTCATCTGCATCTGAGCTGTGACCTCTCTCAAACCCCCGTTGTAAATCTATACTGTCTTCCTCTTCCTCCTCCCTGGAAGGGTCAGGATGGGGAGGCGGTCTCCACCACTCCTCCTCTGCCCAGTCCCTGACATCAGGGTGGCCTGCTTCAAGCAGTATCATGAAGCGGATGGGCATGGCAGAAGGAATTGAACTGGTGTCTGAATGGTGCAACAAGACATATTAAAATGTTTGCTTTATCTGTGACTTAAAAAACACACACACCCAAGTTGCCATCACTATACACACGTACCTAGGAGTAATCAATTAGACTTCCCTATGTTTGCATTTATACTCTCAGGTTATGGGATGTCCTGAACGCCTGGCCTACCTAGTAGCAAATAAGTATGCCAAGTCCCCAGTCCAGGGTCAATCCACGTGTCCAATGTCCAGACCTAAGCACAGTCCTGCAGAGCTCCTGGAGCATCCAAGCTGAGGTCCATCAGCATGGGGAGTTGAGCAGACCCAGCACCTCAGCTCTGTTGCCCTTTGGTACCTTGCCTGCTGATTGCAGCATCTGGACTTGAGGAGGCAGGTGACCCTCACCTGTTCCAAGCCTACTCCAGCTGAGGAATCACACACCTCCTCCCAGAGCTAGCGAGCCCACCTGGCCAACGTGAACTGGGCTTTTGGCCCTTGCCTGCCTCAGCCTCCTGGATCACCCAGCCTGCTGCTCCTCAGAGCCCACCACATTGGTGGAGACAGGGACCCCTCTAGCTCTGGTGACACATCCTGCTGCTCTGGTTCATAGAATCATAGAGTTGGAAGAGACCACAAGGGCCATCCAGTCCAACCCCCTGCCAAGCAGGAAACACCATCAAAGCATTCCTGACAGGTGGCTGTCAAGCCTCTGCTTAAAGACCTCCAAAGAAGGAGACTCCACCACACTTCTTGGCAGCAAATTCCACTGTTCCTCTGGCTCCTGACCCCCATCCCCTCGTCATCCTCCATCCTGACTCCCCTGCTCAGCGCCTGAGGGCCCCAGTCCGGCCACTCACCACCTGGCCTAGGGCGGGGCCTGATGGGCTCTATAAAGGACCACTGCTGCCGCCGCTTGGCAGAGAGGCCTCAGTTTTGTTTTGTTTTTGTTTTTTGTTTAAAATTCAGTTATTTTTATAACAGTTATAAGTTATAAGAGTTCTAAGATGGCGGCGCACATAGACGCAGCGGCTGCTCAGTGCTCTCCCTTATTTTTTTAGCTTTTACTGCTGTTACTCGTGTTGAGTACATTTTTGGTTGGGGAAACAATTGTTTAAATGAAAAATGAATTTATTTTTTAAAATTATTTTATTATTATTATTATTATTATTAAAATCCAATTTTGTTGTACTTGTACAATGACAATAAAGATAGAAAGAAAGAAAGAAAGAAAGAAAGAAAGAAAGAAAGAATCATCCCATGAGCACTTCCTTCACCAGGAGTTCCCAAACTAAGGCCCGCGGGCTGGATACGGCCCACGGGACTTAATTATCCGGCCCCCGTCAACCCCCGCCACCCTCTGCCGCCGCCCGCTCTTACCGACGCGGCGCAGCTGTCCACTTCCGGGTCGGCGGAGCACCGGAAATAGCTTGTGCGTATGCGCAAGCGTCATTTCCGGTGCACAGCGCCTGCGCACAAGCTACCTCTGGCGCTCCGCTGACCCGAAAGTGTGCTGGAAATAGTGTTTGCACATGTACAAGCATAATTTCCAGTGTACCTTCTGGTCGGCGGAGGCCGTGCACATGCCCACAAGCTATTTCTGGCGCTCCGCCGACCCGGAAGTGCACCGGAAATAGCGTGTGTGCACACGTATGGGTGCGTGCTCCCCCGCCTTCCGGCCTGCTGCGCGATCGGCACTGGCGGAACTGGCCCGAGGCCCGGTGAGTTTGCCGACCCCTATCCTACACCAACCGTTCCTTCCCCATCCCCAGTTTGCCCCAGTGTGTCCTAGTCCTGGCTACACCCCTCGCCAGGATCCTCTACCCCATTGTCCTGCTAGTTCACGACACTAGAGGCCTTCACGAGATCAAGCACACTCTGGAGTCTTCAGACCCAGTCCAGTTTTTCTGGGTGGCCCAGAGGAAAGCTGCTTGGCTCCATTTTTAACATATTAAGAGCATATGAAGCGCAGTCCTAGATGTGTCGAAGGAGAGGGATTGTTTGTGTGTGGGAACCGAACTTGATTCTCTGTGATTTGGTGAGAATTGGGAACATTGCTGTAATCTTTTGAGTACCACTTCAGTTCCAGGGTGTAAACCACAAGACCACACTTCCATTTTGGTTCCAAAGCAAAAGATTGTCATCCAATTGAATGAAATACCGCATGGCATTAAAGCCAGGCTGTTTCGCTGGCCTGCTTTCCCTCCTCTTACTAACTCAAGAGGGCAAAAAAAAGCAAGGGAAGGAGGTGAGATTTCCAATTTGCACGACGATGGCTCCCAGTCATTGGATAAATTATAACACATGCTGTGGTCGGGACACAAAAAGCCCTCTGGAATTATGCATTCCACTTGGGGAAGATATTGTGATAGCAAGCATTAAAATATATGACTGCACAGATATTTGTGGTGAATTGTTATATAAACTTTTTTCCCCGGTGCCAAAAATAGAGTAGCTAAACTGTTCTCAACAGCAGTGGCGATATCTTTCGACAATGTGATACTCTGGGAGCAAAAACTGAAAGACGGTAATGAGAAATAGGAAAATATGCACCACTTCAATGGTATATATTTGAATACGATCCTCTCTTGTGCCAGAGGTCTTAGACTGATGTATTTGAGAGATTGCTAGACTCTTTCCTAGACCCATTGGCAGCGTTGGACTTTGGTATTTCAAATTTCAGCGGTGCCCTGTGCAAGGCCAAAATTTGTCCATGCCACCCCTAATTCTCACCTTCTGTTCTGCTCAATTCACGATGTCATATAGAATAATAATAAAATAATAATAATAATAATAATAATAATAATAATAATAATAATAATTTATTATTTATACCCCGCTCATCTGGCTGGGTTTCCCCAGCCACTCTGGGCGGCTTCCAACAGAACATTAAAATACAATAATCTATTAAACATTAAAAGCCTCCCTAAACAGGGCTGCCTTCAGATGTCTTCTAAAGGTCTGGTGGTTGTTGTTCTCTTTGACATCTGAAGGGAGGGCGTTCCACAGGGCGGGCGCCACTACCGAGAAGGCCCTCTGCCTGGTTCCCTGTAACTTGACTTCTCGTAGTGAGGGAACCGCCAGAAGGCCCTCGGCACTGGACCTCAGTGTCCGGGCAGAATGATGGGGGGTGGAGAAGCTCCTTCAGGTATACTGGACCAAAGCCATTTATGGCTTTAAAGGTCAGCACCAACACTTTGAATTGTGCTCGGAAACGTAACTTTGACACCCTGCGGCGCCCCCCAGGCTCAGCACCCGGTGTGACGGAAGTGGACCCACTGTTCTAAATCCACCTCTGCCATTGGTTTCAACCCATGTCCAGTTATGCTCAGCATCCCCCCCACCCTCTTAGTGCATTTGGAAATTTATTTGTCTCTCTACTCCAGAGCTTTCCAAACTTTTCATGTTGATGACACGCTTTTTAGACATGTATCACTTCATGACACAGTAATTCAGTTTTACTGGCAAACCGGAAGTTAAACCAACCCCTTTCCAGCCCCGGGAGGAGCACGGAAAGTGTTTGTGCGACACATCTACACACTAATGTGTCTGTGACACACAGTTTGGAAAGCCATTGGTTTCCCATGTAGAGCTGCGTTAGCCAATAGTCTCTCCAGAGGGAAAGAAAATGATGCTCTGTGATCAGATTCGAGCCTATTTTGGTACCATCAGTTTTCATGTGAGGAAGGAGCAGGTGCATTCCTTTTCTTGTCACCATGCACATGACATAATGTGTGGTTAAAGAGATGTCTGCAATCAGTGTTTTTTTCTATAAAAAATGCTTAGGGGGTACTCTCATTTTGACTCAAGAAAATCTCTTTTTTATAGTTCAAATTGGGAAAAATAAATACAGTAAATGGACAGAAGTGCAAAGAACATGCATTGCCTCATATTACACAGCTGACAGCTCACAGTAACTTCCACATTGGCGTGAGGTTGTGTGCACTAACATCTTCCTGGCTTTCATCAGTAGAACACCCCACATCCACATTCTACACTGCTTCACACATTCAATGCTCGCTTCCGTCTGAGACTCAGGAAACACCAGGAAAGGAAAGGAAGCTGCCATCGGAGGTGGTAACAACGAAACTGACCAATCACCGTGCTAGATTTCTTTTATTACAAGGTGTGTATTGAGGAAATGGAGGCAGTGAGAGATTTCACTTTCTTGGGTTCCATGATCACTGCAGATGGTGACAGCAGTCACGAAATTAGAAGACGCCTGCTTCTTGGGAGAAAAGCAATGACAAACCTAGACAGCATCTTAAAAAGCAAAGACATCACCTTGCCAACAAAGGTCCGTATAGTTAAAGCTATGGTTTTCCCAGTAGTGATGTGTGGAAGTGAGAGCTGGACCATAAAGAAGGCTGATCGCCGAAGAATTGATGCTTTTGAATTCTGGTGCTGGAGGAGACTCTTGAGAGTCCCATGGACTGCAAGAAGATCAAACCTATCCATTCTGAAGGAACTCAGCCCTGAGTGCTCACTGGAAGGACAGATCCTGAAGCTGAGGCTCCAATACTTTGGCCACCTCATGAGAAGAGAAGACTCCCTGGAAAAGACCCTGATGTTGGGAAGGATTGAGGGCACAAGGAGAAGGGGATGACAGAGGATGAGATGGTTGGACAGTGTTCTCGAAGCTACTAACATGAGTTTGGCCAAACTGCGAGAGGCAGTGGAGGATAGGCATGCCTGGCATGCTCTGGTCCATGGGGTCACGAAGAGTCGGACACGACTGAACGACTGAACAACAACAAATTTTTGTGTTTTTATATTGTTAGCTGCCCTGTGATCCTCGGATGAAGAGCAGTATAGAATTTTAATAATAATAATAACAACAACAACAACAACAACAACAACAATGTCTCTGATCCTAGTTTTTTTAATTTAGAAAAAATCAGTGTCCATTAATTTACCCAAACAAACCTTGCACATGTGGAGTTGGAAACAGGAAAAGGTGGCATTCATGCCCCTATAATTTTTTGCGAGAGAGACAAAAAGGTATTGATGCACACTTGAATCCTTCTCTGGATAAAGGAAGCAAACCTCTGGGTTTTATGAATCAAAATTCCCTTTTGAAGTCGTTCCCCCCCCCCCATTTCTTCACAATCAATATGTACAGGAGACCGGCAGACATTATGTGTGTACGTTTCTACAGCCTCCCTCAATATATAAACTCCAGCCCATTTCCTAGTCACAATTTCCCATGCTTTCAAAGCTCTGCTGCGAAGGCAATCAAATGCAAAGACGATTACAGTCTGAGCAGCCTCCATGTACTGACATGAAGGCTTCAGGGTAAGCCCGGCTGTGGTGGCTGTTGTGTGGCCTCAGAGGCAATCCTATACCCCCTTACTTGGAAGTAAGCCCGGCGGTGCTTTTTCGGGACTTGCTTCTGAGTAGACGGGGATAGGATTGCACAGTCAGTCTGCCACCCCAAGCAATTTTACTGGGTGGAAAGTCCCGTTGAACACAGTGGTCCTCGTTTCTGAGTAAATCTGTGCAGCACAGTGCGCCAATTATGTATTAATAGGAGTTAAGGGGGGTTCCTTCCCCCCCCCCCGATTCCTCAGCGCACATGTGGGCAAGTCAGCTGCAACTGATTTGAGCTGTGTACCAATTCCATGCTCCACCAGGCCAAATGGCACCGCCTTGCAAAATATATGAGCTAAGAATTTCCCACGGAGCAGCTCCACGGCCGTCTATTAAACGTGTAATCCACAGAACCAAAGTGCCTTTTGTTTTTTTATGTACTTGGGAACAGCCCTGGGTGAAAATTGAATCCATTCCTCAAAGGGCTGGATGTTAAAAGCTGGGACAACTGAGGAGGAACTGGGCTCGCCTACGACGAAGGGAGAACCCAGAAGGAGCATGTGGCAGTGTTGTTTGGGGTCTCGGCTTAAGAAAGAAACTGGCAGCTCGGCTTAATCTACAGATGGTCCCAACCGATGTGGGAAAGGCAGCTGCTATTAAGAACCAGGCCTCATAAAATTCAAGACATCTGCATTGTGTCTATTAATGTGGCCCTTCAGATTTTTGGATCCTAAATGCGTGCAGGTATCCGATTACATTTGGCAAGCAAAGGCCCGAGATACGAAGCAGTTGCCAGTTATTATACTATGTGTTATTGCTTTAGCGTTGATTGATTTGGAAGTCTTGGATACCAACTCCTGTGCACAAGGAACAAGCTTTATCCTCTTTGCCAACAACCTTCCCCAGGGTGGAAAACACACAGTTCGTTTATCTTCACAACAACCCTGCAAAGTGGAATAGGTTGAGAGGACAGGGCAAAGTCACCCAGCTGGCTTCACCGCTGCATGGAGTCATTCCCCTTCGTCTAAGAGCCAAACTACAGATTACGTACAATCAGGGTTGTTGTTGTTTTTAGCAGGAACTCACGGGAACTCAGTTCCGGCACCTCTCAGTTGGGCACCGTAACCATTCTAAGAGAACAAGTTCATGGTGAGTTCTGGCACTTTTTTCCTAGAAAAATAGCACTGCGTACAACGAGATGGGGTAGAATAGAATAGAATAGAATAGAATAGAATAGAATATATTTTATTGTCATTGTCCCCTTCGGGGACAACGAAATTACTTGGCTGCTCCAAGTAAGAATTCTGGTTGTACCACTTCAAAAGGCTGGTGGGGTCATATTTTCCTAATCTCCCCCTGCACACAGAAAACAGCCCCCCCTTAAAATTTGGAAGAGAGCTATAGCAAACCTCCCCCTTCATGGATCACTGCCTTGTCGTGGCGAAGGGGCTTGAATTACTCAGGGAAGCTATGGACAGGTCAAGATGGACAGGTCGTAGTGGAGAGTTTGGACCAAACGTGATCCACCTGGAGAAGGAACTGGCAAACCACTCCAGTATCCCTGCCAAGAAAACCCCATGGACAAAGACAACAGGCATATAAAAGATATGACGCTGGAAGATGAGCCCCTCAGGTCGGAAGGCGTCCAACATGCTACTGGGGAAGAGCGGAGGACAAGTACAAGTAGATTCAGAGCTGATGAAGCGGCTGGGCCAAACCCGAAAGGACGCTCAGTTGCGGATATGCCTGGAAGCGAAAGGACAGTGGACAGTGTTCTCGAAGCTACTAACATGAGTTTGGCCAAGCTGCGAGAGGCAGTGAAGGATAGGCACGCCTGGCGTGCTCTGGTCCATGGGGTCACGAAGAGTCAGACACGACTGAACGACTGAACAACAAAATAGCAAACCTCGCTTCATGTTGGGCTTCAATGTATAGATATAATCGTCCTCACCACCGTTCAAAAATGAGTGTGCATGCAAACAGCTGTCTGAAGTGGTAAGGTAAAAGACCCCTGGACAGTTAAGTCCAGTCAAAGGTGACTATGGGGTGCGGCGCTCATCTCCGCTTTCAGGCCGAGGGAGCCGGCGTTTGTCCGTAGACAGCTTTCCTTCATGTGGCCAGCATGTCTAAACCACTTCTGGCGCAACGGGACACCATGACGGAAGCCAGAGCACACGGAAACGCCGTTTACCTTCCCGCCATAGCGATACCTATTTATCTACTAGCCTTAATGTGCTTTCGCACTGCTACGTTGGCAGGAGCTGGGACAGAACAACGGGAACTCACCCCGTTGCGCAGATTCGAACCGCCAACCTTCCGATCAGCAAACCCAAGAGGTTCGGTGGTTTAGACCACAGCGCCACCAGCGTCCCAACTCTGAAGTGGTGCAGTTCACGAACTCTACCACCTCACTCCACCATTCTGCCTATTATGGTATGACTCAGTGTCTAAGATGTTATCCACAACACCACACAAGCCTCCCACTTGACATACATCGTGGAGCTGAGGCAGGGAAATGGTAAATACTGGCCCAAGGCAAGCTATAATTGAGGCTGGCCAGCATTTCCCCCTAGATTGCTCTGTCAGCCCTTATGCGCTAGAGAACAGAGTGGAGAAACCTCTGTATTTATTGCATGGTTTCCTTTTAGAGGAGCACTGTGCTGAAATCCACAGACTGCTTAAACTGGTGCACCCACAGCTGAACCACAGATCCCAGGAAGACTAATAGCACAATCCTAAGCATGTTTCCTCAGAAGCAAGCTTCACTGCTTCCAATCTAACTTGCTCCTGAGCAAGCATATGTGAGAATGCAGCCTAGATCCCCTTTAAACGCTGGCTAATAGGCTTTGTGGATCACAGTGGTCTGGTTTGTACATCATGGTAAACGAGAGCCTGGCTTACTGTAGCTGGATTTTATTGACCTGTTTTAACGTTATTTTCCTCCTATTAGAACAATATTAGAGATGTCTAAAATGTCACAGGGCATACTTGTTAATGGAAACATTTTTTATGCTTCAGATGGGCAAATAGGATCACTTATTCCAGGGGTCGCCAACTCCTAAGAGACTGTGATCTACTCACAGAGTTAGAAACTGGCAGTGATCTACCCCCTTTATTGGGGTTCGGTTGAAAGTTGTTGAGTTTTTTCAGGGAGGATGTAAAATGCTGGGCTTTTTTAGGGGAGCCACAGTTGTTCAGCTTCTTTGGGGGGAGCCAATGATCTACCAGTGATCTACTGCAGACGCCCAGTGATCTACCAGTAGATCACGATCTACCTGTTGGACATGCCTGACTTATTCTAACAGATAGCACTTATCACAGCATCAGCAGCATCAACTGTGATTTGAAAGATTCTTGATCTGTCAAGGGGCCAAGAAAAGCAAGAAGGCAAGAGGGCTTTGCAGAAGAATTTGCTGGCTCTCAGGCAGACCTAGTGAAGAAATGACGCATGGCGCTTTCCTCATTTTCACTCCCCTCTTCCCAATCCTAGCCCCATCATCCTTCTAATCTGGTGCTTTCGGCTTTGTTTAAAGGTCAGAGCACCAGTCTCGACATGCCAAGCCAACTTAGACAGGGCTGGCATCAGGAGTTGCCACCATCAGGCACCTACCAAGGGGTCCTGCTGTTGATCCCTAGTACCCTAACATTCATAGCAGATGTGTCCCCATTCTTAAGTACATCTATGGAGCTCAGTGGGGCTTGCTCCCTGCTAAGGGTGTATTTGCAATCGCAGCTTCCCACCTGCTGTCTGAAGTGGCATCCCACACTCTTCCTGCATGTTTGGATCAGCCTTGAGATACGCAATATGGAAAGGATGTGGGGATTGAGGAGCGAGTCGATTTCCCTAATTGTGTAATGCAAGATAATTGGTTCAGGCTCAGGCATACGGTACTCGGCGGGAGCCAAGAGTTGTTCTCCAAGACTGGCAGCTCCCAAACCAACCCACTCCGGATCTTCTCAACTCTTGCCAGGTTAGTTAGAAATGTCCTTCCATCCGTCCCGACAGATGCAAACCAGCTGCATTTCAACAGGAGGACACAAGTGAGAGGAAGAGGCAGGCGAGTTGAGACTGAGCAGCAACAACTTCTGGAGCCAGCTGGAGCCCGAAGATCACAGACACTGCCACAGCAACACACACAACAAAAAGATGTTATTTAATATTTGCCAAACAGTGAAGTAATTCATCGCGAGGTTGTAAGTGGATCTAAAAGGTCTGAAATCGCCTGCTGAAGATTAACGCAACATCTCACGTTTCCCAACATGATGACCCAAATGGGAAGGAGAGTCGAATGGGGCTTGTCGGAAAGGCAGTAGGGACATTCAGAGAACCAGCAGGAAATTCTCAGGCTGACCATCTGGCGACACATTTTCAAAAGGCCTAAACCAGAATGACATTGTGAATGAAGATAGAAAGGAGAAGGTGATGTAAAGAACAGAATACTCATGTTGGAATTGCTCTCAACAGATTGTCTGGATGCAGGCAATCATTGTTCAGTGAGTTGGTTGGGGTATGAGACCCAGATCATTAACTTGGGAGTACACAAGGGATAGGGGATGCGGGTGGCGCTGTGGTCTAAACCACAGAGCCTAGGGCTTGCCGATCAAAAGGTCGGCGGTTCGAATCCCTGCAACAGGGTCATAGCTGTCAACCCTCCCTTTTTTTGTGGGAAACTCCCTTATCCCAATGCCGTTTCCCGCTGCTATCCCGGATTGTTGATATCCCTTAAATTTCCCAGATTTCAAAGGAAGCAGCTCCTCTCCCTCCCTGCCGGCCAGGGAGGCTCCTCAGCTGCGTTGCTCGGCTGCCAATAAGGAGTCTGAGACCGACTGGGGCGGAGCTTGCATGCCTTGTGCAGCCAGACCCTCACGCCCAACCAGACAGACAGCCTGCCTGCCATCTACGCGCTCGCTCTTTCGCTCACCCGTTCGCGCGCAGCCTCTGGAGCGCAGGGTGGCGAGGCTACTTGGTGCCATTGCACCGCCCTCAAGGCATCCCTTATTTTCAAATCCGAAAGTTTGAAAAAATCCCTTATTTTCAAATCCAAAAGTTGACAGCTATGAACAGGGTGAGCTCCTGTTGTTCAGTCCCAGCTCCTCCCCACCTGGCAGTTCAAAAGCACGTCAAAGTGCAAGTAGATAAACAGGTACCGCTCCGGCAGGAAGGTAAATGGCGTTTCCGTGTGCTGCTCTGGTTCGCCAGAAGCGGCTTAGTCTTGCTGGCCACATGACCCGGAAGCTGTCTGCGGACAAACACCGGCTCCCTCGGCCTATAGAGCGAGATGAGCGCTGCAACCCCAGAGTCGTCCGCGACTGGACCTAATGGTCAGGGGTCCCTTTACCTTTACCTTTATGTCCAGTGGGAAGTGATGAGAGTGGGCACTCTCCTCAAATTCCCACTGCTCCATTCACTTCAATTAAAATAAGCTAGCGAGTGTGTATTGTCTCTTGTAGACAGTTTCATGCTACCATTTTCTTGATACCATTGAAATCAGGTTGGCACATCAGGCAAAAGACTGGTCAAAATTGTCGGTTGACAGTAGTTAATTAACCTTCCTCCTATTTGACCCCCACAAATATTGTCAGATATTCCATGAAGTCATGATGCAGCTGGTGCGTGATGAATTGCCAGGCTGCCTTGAGTAAACTCATGGGGAGGAACATATTTAGAGCTAACCATTACTACGCAACAGATTCTAAACTTCACGAAAGCCAGTTTAATTAGCTACCATTCCACCCCACCCTCAAACAAGCCTGGCTTCATTTGCTATAGAACGTTTCAAAGAACTACAGTTCCCAAGGTACCTTGGGTGGAGAATGACAACAGCTAAACCGACTCTGCCCAGCTGGCTCAATAGGAAATGATGGTGTATCTCTCAGGAAACCCCAGAAGTCATAAGTTCTCAATAATTGCATGCCGGGTAAATAACGTCCTCCCTCTGGTAGCTCACCGAAGTTCAAACTAGGTCCTTTTCTAAATGTGATGCACAATTCTCTCTCGCACACACATCTGCCATGACCACGCCGGCTGGGACCGATGCTAGTAGTAAGCTGGAAACATCTGGAGGAGACCCCCATCTCCACGGTAAATCTTTGAACTTTAATTGCGTTTGAAATTAACTGTAATTGCTCTCAGGAAGAAGAGCAAACAGCCAAAGAGGGAGATTTGTAGCTTAGAAGCTGTCGCGATGCACCTAGTGGAAGCAGACATCCTGAGGAATTGCAGGTTTATTGTACTTCTGGCTGCATTAGCCGCCCAAAGCCAGTTTGGATATACCAAATATTGCATTTGGCTTCCATGACAACATAAACTTTAGGAGTCCAAACTGCTTGGCTGACATATTTACTGCGATGTTTTTCTTTACTTCTGTTCCCTGCCTTACAAGGTGTCTGTGAATCCTGATTACTGCCAGAGACAGGTTCAGATGACTGCGGTATATATTAATTATATTATATTATATTATATTATATTATATTATATTATATTATATTATATTATATTATATTATTATATTAATTATATTATATTATATTATATTATATTATATTATATTATATTATATTATATGTAAAGGTAGAGGGACCCCTGACCATTAGGTCCAGTCCGACTCTGGGGTTGCGGCGCTCATCTCGCTTTATTGGCCGAGAGCCAGCATACAGCTTCCAGGTCATGTGGCCAGCATGACAAAGTCACTTCTGGTGAACCAGAGCAGCGCACGGAAACGTCGTTTACCTTCCCGCCAGAGCAGTTCCTATTTATCTACTTGCACTTTGACGTGCTTTCGAACTGCTAGGTGGGCAGGAGCAGGGACCGAGCAATGGGAGCTCACCCCATCGCAGGGATTCGAACCGCTGACCTTCTGATCAGCAAGCCCTAGGCTCTGTGGTTTAACCCACAGTGCCACCTGGGTCCCATATTATATTATATTATATTAATTATATCATATCATATCATATCATATCATATCATATCATATCATATCATAATAACCATTGTTTCTCTTGCCCATCATGACTGTATGTGGCCTGGAATATTTTTGCATGAGACTGAAATGGGGAGATATAATTATAGTGTTCATACCACCTTATCATGGAGGGAAAACTCAACTTTGTTTGCATTTCAATGAAAAAGTGCCTAATATGTACTTCTCACCAAATTGCAAACTCCAAAGCAGCTATACTTCATAATTTGCACATCTCCGGGTTTTTCCAGTGCAGTTTTCCAAGTAAAATGTGCCAAATGTTGTATTGGTTAGTGAAAATAGCATACGAAAATATTTGGGGAAATTGCTTCAGATGTTTTCTAAAGGTCAGACAGTTGTTTATTTCCTTGACATCTGATGGGAGGGCGTTCCACAGGGTGGGTGCCACTACTGAGAAGGCCCTCTGCCTGGTTCCCTGTAACCTCACTTCTCACAGTGAGGGAACTGCCAGAAGTCCCTCGGAGATGGACCTCAGTGGGTAGGGATGGAGCTGAACGATGGGGGTGGAGACGCTCCTTCAGGTATACTGGGCTGTTCATGGGGCAGTGCTGGGTTAAACCCTGTGGAGGCCCCTTGGCAGTCAAAATCTGGGTGGGGGGCAGGCTTCGTGTGCACGCTGGAATAACATTGAACTAAGAAAGCTTGATTGTCATTTTCTTTCAAGATCAAATCAATATTACTTTGATCCATTGTCGCGGGACCCCTAAAATGTGTGAGGCCCATAGGGTCTGCCTACTCTGCCTATTTGGTAATGCAGCCAGGGCTGCAGGAGAGCGTAGAAACGGAAGTTGAGGGACGCCTCCTGATGTGCTGCATCTGTTCCCCACAATGAAATGGAAGGCTCAACATTTGTCGGGCACTTTCAAATGCTCAGCAGCCCTGTGTGGTTACAACAACCCTGTAAAGTAGGCCAGTGCTATGTGTTCCCCAAATTGCAGCTGAATCCCTCACAGATTAGCATCCAACCGCTGCTTAAAAGCCTCCAAGGAAGGAGAGTCCACCACCGTCCCAGAGAGTCTTACCGTCAAAAGTTATTCCTAATGTTTAGTCCGAATCTCCTCTCCTGCCCTCCCCTCTGAAGCAGCAGAAAACCAGTTTGCTCCCTCTTGCAGCCCTCAGATATTGGAATATGGCTCTCCTCTCTCCTCTCAGTCTCCTCTTCTCCAGGCTAAACATACCCAGCTGCCTCAACCGTTCCTCATGAGGCTTGGTTTCCAACTGCCTCAACCGTTCCTCATCAGGCTTGGCTTCCAGACCCTTCATCATCCTGGTCGCCCTCCTCTGCTCACCTTCCAACTGCTCAATATCCTTCTTCAACTAGCCTGCACTGACTGGCAGCAGCTCTCCAGGGTTTCGGAGGGGGGGGACATTCCCAGCCCCCCGGAGATGCCGCCCAGGACAGAAGACCTGCATGCAAAGCAGATGGTGCAATCCTGTGCTATGGAGACCCCTAGCCTGCCTTGAAGGATGTGAGGATGGTCTCCCTTTGGAAATGGGGCTGCAGGAAGAAGGATGTGAAATGCCGATGCAGCCCAGCTGCAGTTGAAACAGTAGGTGCCTTTAAGTTCTGACAGCATCACCTCTCAGGAGGGGCCAGGTCCAGGTGGAGGGGTTGCCATGGTGACAGGGACCTGCCCTCCTTTGTGACATCTCTTGCTTCTCCCTTAAGCCACTGACTTGCAGGCAGCCATTGTGGGTTAGTAGTGAGGCGAGTTGAGTAGCAGAGAGAGGAGTTGGTGGTGGCTGGAGACGATAAGGAGAGGTGTTCATTTGATTGTTATTGTTATTGTTATTTGATTTATTACTTTTATTTGATTCATTTGATTTTATTTCTTTTTATTTTGTTTATTATTTTACTTTTTTATTTTAACGCTTTTATTTTACTTTTTTGTTCTTTATTTTCATATTTTTTTATTTTACATTTTTATTCTGTGCACATTTGTGCACATTTTGTATATATTTTGTATATATTTATTTTGTTTATAGAGGAGTAGTTAGGGGTAAGTGTAGGGTTAGGGCGGGGGTTAGGGTTAGGGTTAGGTCAGGGGGTGGGGCAGAGTTAGGCTTGGGTGGGCATTTTAGATAGTTACATAGTTTAGAGAAGAGGGTGGGAATTCTTCGTGAACAAAATGTGCAGACTGTAAGTAGCATTCCTTTGCTTTCTCTTGGTCTCCTGGGGGCGGGGGGTGAGTCCTGGGGTCCCCTGCCCAGCTTTAGCTCTCTGATCCACCAGGGAGCTTCATGGCTGAGTGGGGATTCGAACCCTGCTCTCCCTGGCCCTCCTAGTCCAGCTCTCCAACCACTACACCTCTGCCTGGCTCCATTGTGCATCTCTCCAGCTGCCCTACGGCATTGGCCTTCTCCCCCTTCCTGGGGGTCTCTCTGGCTCCAAGGAAGACTCCACCCCCTTCCTCATGTTCTGCTCCTCTTCTGGGACACCTTGATGCTTGGAGGACCCTCCTAGGGGTCTCCTTCCTCCCCAGGAAGGGCAGGGCTGTCCTAAGAAGACGTGGCAGAGCAGCCCTTTAACAGCTGGTAATGCTTGTCTTTCCTTTGGGCTGGAGCTCTTGAACCCATAGCACTTGGGGCCTCCTTTCTCTCTCTGCCAGCCCTTCATGCCCTGGGCTGCCTCTTTCCAGCTCTGGTGATGCCCTTTCAGGTCACTGAACCGCAGAGAGATGGAAGGGATTGGGCCAGATGCCCCTCCTCACACACAAACACCCCCCCCCCCAAGAATTGGGGCTGCCGGCTTCTGAGTCGCTCCGATTGTCTCTTCTAGGTTCAGGTGCTTAAGGCACCTGAGCAGCCGCAGCAACAGGGTGGCCCCCCTGCAAGGCCCAGAGCAGCCTGTGCCATCAGGTGAGCAAGTGGCCCTCCTTTTTGGGACAGAGGATGGCAGGAATGAATGGGCTAGGGGGGTAGCTAGTCAAAAAATGCACAGAGGCAGACAGCTGGATCTGACACAAGGTCCATCTGGGCCAGCGTCTGGAAACCCACCCACCCCATGTTGTGGGGTCTGATAGAGGAAGCAGGGGGCTCGGCTGTGGGGCAGTTGTCAGCAGGAGGGACACCTTCCTGGGGAGTCATGTTCTGGGGGCAGGGGGCCAGGATTGGCCCCCAAGACCTGGGGGGGTGTCCCTCCCCTGTCATAGGACTTGGAATCCAGGAGAAAACTCTTGGAACATCCTTGCCAGGGGCTCAGGGATGAACACACCTGTCCCCATGTCCTTCTCTTTGCAGATGTGCTGGGGTTCCACATCCCTTCCCTAGCGTTGAGTATTGGATAAAACGAGAGCAGGGAGTAGATCCCTCAAACCTGCCCCCCGCTGCCTGGGCTCTTTGCCCCCTACTCTGCACTCTCAGATGCGGAGGAGCCCTCCCCCCACAAGGAACTGACAGCCTGACTTTTGCATTTCATCTGCTGGAGGAAGATCAGCTCTACCTCCTGGTGGTCATCCAGAACTGCCAGGCAGCTTGGCTCAGGGGGCTCCGAACCCTGAAGTGCTCCAAGCAGGAGACGGCCAAAGCCATTCTGGTGAGTGATGGGTGGTGGGAGGGAGGAACAGAGAGGGGCTTTGGGGGAGCGCTTGTGCATCTTCCGGAGAGGAGGACCCTTCTGGCTTAGGGCATGGAGTTGCCAATCCCCTGGAAATACAAGCCTGGTGTTTGGGGTCGGAGCCGTCCTCCGGAGACCCCCGGAAGGAGCTGACTTTCCTCCACTGCTCTCTTCTGGGACATCCTTGGCCACTTGGAGTGCGTCTGGCCCTGGCCCTGGCCCTGGCCTTTCGAGGCCCTCCTCCAGCTGAGGTGAGTGGGGTCTTTGGGGTGGGGGGGGCAGAACTCCAGGGGGAGCTCTGGGTGGGCAAGAGCAGGCAGGAGGAAGAAGGGGGCAAGGGAGACTTGGAGGAGGCAGCATCTAACCCCTTCCCTTTCTCCAGCTTCATGAGACCAGCAGGATCTTGCACCTTTGCTAGTGCTATGTACAAACATTTGAAGTGCCCAATATGATTGCATCCTGCCCTATCCCCACCCCAGTTGTGTGACAACTGAAATGTCTATGGGTCCTTCCAGCTGGAGCCTTCATACTGCAAACTGGCCATTCATAAATTGCAAATGGGACATTGGCAGCAGGTTTTTTGTTTGTTTTCACTGATTTTCTGTGACTCTGAATATAAAAGGAATGAAACACAGCCCAGCATTTTGATGCTGATGTCATGGGGGGGGTGTATGCGAGAGCAGTGCCAATCCCACAATAAACACCTGTGTGGAAGCAACCTATAATGTACCAGGATGCAGCAAAATAGGTAAACGTACCTTTTAACTCTTTCAAAACTGCAGCGGCAGCACATATCACCTTGCCATACGGATGAGGCTGTAACACGATAACATAAGACGATCCCTGCTGGATCAGGCCACCTAGTCCGGCATACTGGGGCTTGTCCACAACTGAGCAATATGTGGCTTTGTACCTGCCTGTCTCATTAATAGAGGGACATCCACATTACGTCCTCCCCATCCCTGTGTTCTCCCAGATCTTTTCGAGCTTTGAAAAGTCAGAAACGGCCACTATATGTAGTGCTTCCCCCCCCCCTCGGGGGTATTCAAGGGTATGCAGTACCCACACCTCCGCACCTCCCCATTTTAAAAGTGTGGCACTTATTGTAACGACTTCATGGTGATTACTGGCACCTTTTTTTCTTTTAAAAAAAAAGCACTGAGAGACCCACATTGAAAAGGCGGAAAGGTCCTAGACAACACTGGGCTTCCTGAGCTTGCAGCCTCCTACAGAATCTCCTGGGCACATGTGGGTTTTTTTCATGCATTACCTTTGGTAAAAATGACTTAGCATAAATCGCTGTGGGTTAAACCACAGAGCCTAGGGCTTGTCGATCAGAAGGTTGGCGGTTCGAATCCCTGCGACGGGGTGAGCTCCCGTTGCTCGGTCCCTGCTCCTGCCCACCTAGCAGTTCGAAAGCACGTCAAAAGTGCAAGTAGATAAATAGGTACCGCTGCAGCGGGAAGGAAAACGGTGTTTCCGTGCGCTGCTCTGGTTCACCAGAAGCGGCTTTGTCATGCTGGTCACATGACCTGGAAGCTGTACGCAGGCTCCCTCGGGCAATAAAGCGAGATGAGCGCCGCAACCCCAGAGTCGGACATGACTGGACCTTATGGTCAGGGGTCCCTTTACCCTTTACCTTACTCTAGAAGGTAAGTTTCTAGATGACACAGCGAAGGCCCCTTCATTGCTCTCCTGATCTGCCATTGTATTTTCTTTCCTGCACTGCGGGCTGGTTTTCTTGGTCTTGTTTTGTTTGCTTTGCGGGGCTAGCAGGAAATGTGTTTTAACCCAGCTTAACATTTATATTGTTATTTTAATAATGTTGGATGGTTTTTTTGTGTAAAGGCATGGTCCTCACAAGTCTAATAAAATCTAAGTAGTACTCTAGAATTGGGCGCCTCTGCCTCAGCCTTCTATACAGTATATGTTGGGGACTAATGCTGAACAGCCACACACACACACACACACACACACACACACAGAGGCGCCCTTGAGATTTGTGCGCCTTCATTTTGCATGCAGCGCCCACGAGTGCAGCTGGCAGGAAACTGCCTCAGGAGGCCGGCCAGCAAACTCTCCTCCTGCCTGCACACCCGCCTGCCCCCCAATAGCACACCCTGGCTACGCCACCTGGAGCCTCTCGGCGGCCTGGCCCCCCCACCCTCTGCATGTCACTGGTGCTCTTTGCATAGGCAGAGTTCCCCACTGGCAACCCCCTTTATAGGCTCTCCCCTCGTACTGGGAGCCAATCCAGTTCTTTTAGGACTGGTGTTATATGGTCCCAGCAGCTGCTCTCAGTCACCAGTCTGGCAGCCACATTCTGGATTATTTGTAATAATAATAATAATAATAGCCTGCCCACCTGGCTGGGTTTCCCCAGCCACTCTGGGCAACTCCCAACAGAACATTAAAAACACAATAAAACATCAAACATTAAAAACTTCCCTAAACAGGGTTTCCTTCAGATGTCTTCTAAAAGTCAGGTAGTTGTTTATTTCCTTGACATCTGATGGGAGGGCGTTCCACAGGGCGGGCGCCACCACTGAGAAGACCCTCTGCATGGTTCCCTGTAACCTCACTTCTCACAATGAGGGAACCGCCAGAAGGCCCTCGGCACTGGACCTTAGTGTCTGGGCAGAACGATGGGGGTGGAGACGCTCCTTCAGGTATACTGGGCCAAGGCTGTTTAGGACTTTAAAGGTCTAAAGGTCTCTTTACGTAAAAGAGAATACCAGAGGGTTATGACAACATCTTTGTAATCTAACTGTTTCTCTGCAACCGGGATAGCTAACATGGTGCCCTTCAAACCACAACTACCCTGACCAATGGCCTTAATAATTAAGGCTGCTGGGAGATGGTCTGACAGCCTGTGGAGACCACCACGTTGGCCACCCCTAACAAGCACATTATACAAGCAAGCAGCAGAATACCAATCTCTGAAACCCAAAGAAGAACAGCAGGTTATTCCCCTTGCAGCCTCCCCAGATGGCTTCCAGCTTAATTTAGTCCAGCTAAGAACTCTTGGTTCTCTGCCTCTCTCTCTGCATCCCATTCCAAAGGCAGGAGAGAGAGACATGGAACCATCAAGGAACCTCCCCATTCTTTGGTTAAGTCCCTGAACTCTGTTAGCTGCCCGGTGATAGGCTCATTGGCAGTAATCAAGATAGCAATACTCCCAACAATATCTTCATATGATTCTTGCAATCCCTTCGCTCAGGATTTCCAGCTGTGTGAACTGACACCTAAGTAAAACAGGCAGATTTCACTTTAAAGTTCAATTCTTTTTTTATTCTTTTTTAAAAATTATTTTTATTACAAGATATATGCAAAATGTTACAAATAAATTTTGACATTCATACCTACATACATATAAATCTCCAGATTTCATAAAAAAGAAGAAAAGAAAAGAAAAGAAAAAGAAAAAAGAAAAAGAGGGTTAACATACAAGGGCGAGGGGAGAAAAGAAGGGAAAGGGGGGGAAAGAATTCAATTTTAAAAATTACATTGATTGACTTCCACCGCTGCACATCACTACTTATATCCAAACTAGAGTTTTCATCTGTCCTTTTTTCATCTGACACCAATTAATACATTTTCCAGTAACATCACAGGTCTACTCTAAACACAACCAAAATCTATCATTTGTTCCTTGGCTGTTTAAATACTCATTGAAGCATTTCCATTGTCTTTGAATTACATTTTTCGGTTTTTGTCTTATCAAGTCAGTCAGCTTTGCCAACTCCAAGTATCCTGCCAACTTACTCAACCATTCTTCTTTGGTTCAGTTCAATTCAATTCAATAACCTTTATTAGGCCTAACAGACCAAACAATTTCAGAGCAGACATTGTATATCAAATATTTAAGCTATAAACTCAACAAAGTAAGGTTTGTATTAATTAAATCTTTAACACTATAATTCACTACTAATCCATAAAAAAATAACTTCAAGCTTCTCAAAACAGACCTAAGTTAAAATATCAATTAATATAAATAGCACGACAATATATCAATTCCGCATTACTAATTAATTAAGATCCTCTAATCCTCTTTGTGATGGCTTAATCTTTCTGCGTGGACTGAGCTTAAAAATTCGGCCACTATTGAAGTGATTTTATCATTGCTATCCGATAATAGCATTTGAATAGTTGAAAATGTAGAGGTTGGCCTGTCCATTTGCAAAGCATTTAGTAGTTGAGGGCTTTAAAGTTCATTCCTGAGGGTGGGGAGGGGAGAAGTTTGGGGCTGGGGGGAGAGAGAGCAGTTTCCTCTATCCTCCCCCCCCCCCACCCCATAGATGTCATTACATTCTCACTCCTCGGAGAATTAGCCAATGTGGAAATACAGAGGCTAACACATAACACTTGGCCTTCCTTCAGCAATGAACACATACCACAGAGTTCACATATGCTCAGAAATAATCTGGGCCGGGGGGGGGAGCGGGGGGGAGGGGGAGATGAAGTGAAGCACAACTGCAGATCATCAGTCTGGCTTAACCTTGTCAAGCAAGGATGAAGCAGGAAGTTCCTTGTGACAATGACTGGCAGGTATACAAATGGAGGAAGGGAACAGAGAGGGTCTCAGACAGTCAGCTGGAGCACAGGAAGAAGACACAGGCAATAGCCAAGATCAGAGAAGACTGACATTGGTGGCAGACATTTCAGCAAAAAGATCTATTCCAGATGCATTTTATTGGGGGGGGGGAACCTTTCCAGCAACGCTGTTTGCCAAGTGAAGACCGAAGAATTTCATGGGGGGGTAGCTTTTTAAAGTATACTGTTACAAACGTGGAAATGATAAAATAAATTGAAGGAACCTCAGAAAGAGGAGGGTGGAAGTCGAGGTTTGAAATGTTGGAACTATTGGTAATCTATATAAAGGAAAATTATAAATAAAGTTATTATTTTTTTAAAGTGTACCGTTACAAAAGTTGGGTGCCTGCCCCTCTCTCTGCCGAGCGGGGGCAAGAACACACGGAGTCACAGGCACCCACACGAGGTAGAATAGAAGCCACAGTGGAGACTGTTGTGGCTTTAAGAAATATGGTTTATTCACCTATTTACACCTTCATTCCGCATGGAGGGAGTCAAGATCTTATAACATGGTCAATTCAAGAGGCAACAGCTCAAGCAGCTTGCAGCCAGCCTCCTGCAAAGGTGGATCTCAGCTCTTTTTCCTAATTCTTCTTCCCAGAAACCCTTTTCCTGTCCCCTCAAACATACACCTCATCACCTTGGTGACATCTCACTCCCCAGTGGCCCATCACCAACTTTTGTCATGTTAACAGGTTTGCTCTTCGCCCAGCCAGGCTGGTTTGCATAAGCCAGCCTAGAAATTCCCTGAATTCCTTGTCCGGCACAGTTCTGCACTTTAATCCGTATCCCAGTTAATCAAAACCCTGGCATTTATTAATTTCTGGGGGTAAAGGTAAATGACCCCCGAGCATTTAAGTCCAGTTAAAGGTGACTATGGGGTTGCAGTGCTCATCTCACTTTTCAGGCTGAGGGAGCCGGCAGTTGTCCACAGACAGCTTTCTGAGTCATGTGGCCAGCATGACTAAACTGCTTCTGGCGCAACAGACATGAAAACACTGTTCACCTTCCCGCCACAGTGGTACCTATTTATCTACTTGCACTGGTGTGCTTTCGAACTGCTAGCTTGGCAGAAGCTGGAACAGAGCAACGGGAGCTCACCCCGTTTGGCGGATTCGAACCGCCAACCTTCTGATCAGCAAGCCCAAGAGGCTCAGTGGTTTAGACCACAGCATCACCCACATCCTTCCCTTCAAGGGATCCTCCCCTTTAATCTATAACATAACATAAACTTTTATTGTGCTAGCCAAAGGCCATGGTATCATCCAAAGAAGGGAAGGGCGGGGGGAGACGGCATTTGATACATGTGCAGTAAAACCATGATCAAATCCACCAAAATTCCTTATTGCACAGAATAAAAAGTAATTCTCAAATCAAATGTTCAAGTTAGATCTCTGAGTCCCCTTTGCAACTGACCGCTAGCCCATCCAGTTCCTTCTCCCTAATCTTCCTAGCTGCCAAGGCATAGAGATCTACCTTCTAAGTCAAAGAGTCATCAGTATCACTCAGCAGCCATTTCACCCTCTCTACCCTGGTTAGATTTGCTTCCTTTGTGAAAAGGGGTTTTATGAATCGATTTCTTGGGTCTGCATATAGTGGACATTGTAGTAAGTAATGGCAAATGGTTCTTCACACGGAGAGATTCTCTCTTCATAAGGCATTTTGTTGTATCATCCATCTAGGTTAAAACTATAACAATGCTTATGCCATTCTTGATGTCATAATCAAAACAAGAATGCCGCTGCAGGCACTGAACAACAGATAGACAAGTGACAAAGAGAAACAGGTTCATGTTCCTTGTACACACACTGAATTTTATCACCTGAAAAGTCCAGAGCTTCTGAATGGATGAAATATTCATCAGTCTTCTTCTTTGGTCATCACTCGTAGCCAAGTAAGATTGTCTTCCATGAACACGGTTTCAGCAATGAGTCCATAAGTGACTGTGGAGGACAATTCTGGATCCACACATCCTTCCACAGTGGGGACATTGGTTCCCGGGCAGGAGTTGATCATGGTGAGGGTTTGCCAAGCGTGCCTTCCTCTCAGCATGTTTCTCCCTTTCGTCCTGAGTTCAAGTGTCTTCAAAGCCCATGACACCTTTGGTAAAAACTGTTCTCCAACTGGAGCGCTTGCAGAACAGTGTTTCCTAGCTGTTAGTGTTTATACTACATTTTTAAAGATTTGCCTTGAGAGAGTCTTTTAACCTGTTTTGTTGACCACCAGCATTACACTTTCCAATCTTGAGTTGTGAATAAAGTAGTTGCTTTGGAAGACGATAATCAGGCATCTGAACAACATGACCAGTCCAATGAAGTTGATGTTGAAGAATCATTGCTTCAACACTGGTGATATTTGCTTCTTCCAGTACACTGGCATTAGTTCGCCTGTCTTCTTTGGTAAAGGCTGATCTCCGATTGGAGCGCTCACAGACCAGTGTTTCCCACTTATCAGTGCTTATTGGGTTTTTTAAAAGATTTGCCTTGAGAGCATCTTTAAACCTCTTTTGTTGACCACCAGCATTATGCTTTCCATTTTTAAGTTCGGAATTGAGTAGTTGCTTTGGGAGATGATAATTAGGCATCTGCACAACATGACCAGTCCAAAGAAATTGATGTTGAAGAATCATTGCTTCAACCCTGGTGATCTTTGCTTCTTCCAGTACACTGGTATTAGTTTGCCTGTCTTCCCAAGTGATGTGTAAAAATTTTCAGAGACACCATTGATAGAACCTTTTGAGAAGTTGGAGATGGAGTTTGTAAGTGGTCCATGTTTCACAAGCATACAGTAAGGTTGGTAGTACAACCTTCTGAACAGATGAAATATTCATCAGTAGAAGGTGGTTGGTTCAATAAATAACAGCTGGTTCGCACTTGTACATATATATTTTATTTACCCAACCCCTGATAATTCTCAGTGGAATTTCCATTTAAAAAAATAAAAAATAAAAAATCAGAGCCAGGCACACTCAGGCAGAAAATAATGGTCCAACACCCCAGAAGACACATGAACTCATCATGCCAAATGTAGCTGGATGGAGGCATTGCTGGCTGGGTGAAATGCTGAACAATAAAGTAAATACTGTTAATTTAAGTCCCACTTTTTCTGACCTAAATTCAGTCTAGTCATTCTGCCCGGACACTGAGGTCCAGAGCAGAGGGCCTTATGCCGGTCCCCTTGCTGCGAGAAGCCAAGTTACAGGGAACCAGGCAGAGGGCCTTCTTGGTAGTGGCACCCGCCCTGTGGAATGCCCTCCCACCAGATGTCAAAGAGAAAAACAATTACCAGACTTTTAGAAGACATCTGAAAGCAGTCCTGTTTAGGGAAGCTTTTAATGTTTAATAGATTATTATATTTTAATATTTTGTTGGAAGCTGCCCAGAGTGGCTGGGGAAACCCAGCCAGATGGGCGGAGTATAAATATTATTATTATTATTATTATTATTATTATTATTATTATTATTGGCTCTAAGTTGGTCTGAAGTTGAGGGCATGGTCCTTGTTGCATGCAAAATTGAGTGGCGGAGCTGTGTGACACGGAAAAGCAGCCTTGAGTAGGCTGTGGTTTGGACCGGTGGGGTGGGGAGCAGGCATGTCGAATTCAAAATTACCCTCCCCAGGTTGCTTTCCCCCCCATAACAGATCCAGATGTGTTTGCTCCGAGGGGCTCTTTAAAATAAGAGCTTTGAGGGCGGGGGGAAGGCAAACCGACAGGTGCTCAGGAGCACTGAAGTCAGACAAACATCTGCTGCGGATGTCAGGAACGCACAAAAGCTGCTCTGTGTTGGGTAGTGAAGCATAGGAGCAAAGGAACAGCTGGAGCAAAGGAAGGAAGGAGCCCGGAAAAAACAACAAGGTATCAGATTAAAAGAAGACAAGCAAGGAAAGCTACTTTAGGGGCCTGGTAAACAGTATCCAGATAGATAGATAGATAGATAGATAGATAGATAGATAGATAGATAGATAGACAGACAGACAGACAGACAGACAGACAGACAGACAGACAGACAGACAGACAGACAGACAGAGATATTGGGGAAATGTATCTCTGTGGCTGATCTGGAATTATTTCTTTGTTTATTTGGTTTATTGTAAGGCTGGACAAATCTGTTAATTTTGGTTTCGGTTTAAATTCAGTTCTCCACATTACTAGTGATTTGTGACTTGTTTGCTTGTTTGCTTGCTTGCTTGTTTAAAAAACTTCATGAAAGTTTGCCAGCATTTTCATGCCGATTTCTCCCAACATACACATTTTTGCAGCAATTCTCCCTCATTTCTGTATGTTACTTTCACTTATACCTGCATTTTTATGCACACCTTTGACATATGCATTTTTATACACCTTGTCTGGTCATCGCAGAACTCAGAGAAAAATGAATTTCAAGGCATAATCATGTTTCAGTTCTTGCCTTGGTCTGAGAAGTCTCTCTGTGTGTCTTCAAAGAGAAAGACGGGTTGCAAATTCTAGCATAATGAGTTGGTTGGTAGAGCACCTGATCAATTAATACTCTAAGGCAGTAGTTCCTATTTGGGGCCCCAGGGGGCCTGCGTAACACAGCCAGGGGTCCATTGCACCATTCACACACCAAAAACTACCGTAGCGATATCAACGTTTTCAAATGTTGGGGTTCCATGGCTTGGCTTTTGAAAAACGGGGTTCCGCAGAACTTAGCTAATTGGGAACTTAGGTTCCCAATGAGGAGAAGCAGAAGAGAAGTGTATTCTGGCTTCTTACATCAGCCAGGGGATCGAGAGACACTGAGAGGCTGCACTCCTCTGCCTCTCAGGAATAAACATCAAGGCAACGGGGAAGCCGACCTGGCTCCATCCATCAGCCAGAGAAGAAGCAGCTGCAGGGAACTGGCTTTCCCCCTTCATGCCTGAAAGAATGTTCAACTCTAGTTGACTGTTGCAGAAGCCAAGCCGGAGAAAGAGGACACCCAGGCCTTGGGACCGGGGAGAATTTCTATTCTGTTTGCCTTGAAAGGAGAGGCTCTCAAACCCACCCTTTCCGACACAATCCGTGAAGCAAAACACAGCCCTCTTTCAAAAATCGCACTCCTCCAAATTTTACAATGTCGTTCTCCGGCCTGGAGATGTACACAAGAATGCACAGCCCAGGAATAAAATGTGCATCTATTAGTGAAAAAAACACAGCAGGGGCAAGGCTTTTATTAGAGCCATCCAATACTAATAGAACAACCTGGAATTGCTGAGTCGATTCATGTCAAGGTCCTCCTTGAGGACAAGTTTGATACTATTAAACTGGCTGTAACAGGGGCGTAGCGAGCCGCTTGGCTGCCGGGGGCGGCAAGCCAAGCGGCACCCCCGGGGGCAGGGCATCGCTCCGTGCGCATGAAATCACGACGCATGCGCATGAAGCGACGCCCCGCATGGACATGCACTGGCCCGGGCAGAGCCGCGGAGGCAAGGGGCGGGCCAGCTAGGAGGGGCGCCACGCTTGTGGCTGGCGTGACGCCCCTCCTCGCTGACCCGACCCTCGCCTCCATGCCACGGCTCCGCCCAGGGCCCAGCTGAGCGCTGAAAAAAAGCCCTAAAAAAAAAAAAAGGAAAGCAGGCGCCGGTGGCCGGCTAAGCAAGCAAGCCAGCCAGCCACCACGTGCCGAGCGATGCTTTCGCCGCAGCTTAGAGGCGCCAATCGTGGGGGGCGGGGTCCTACCCCAAGTGTCACCCCTCCCAGGGTGCTACCCGGGGCGGCCCGCCCCCCCCTCACTCCACCCCTGGGCTGTAACAGAATTCCTTTCGGAGGCAGTAAAAATAAAAAAATCGGTATGTGCAGCCTCTGTTGACTAGCAAGGATGGTCTTACACCTTAATAACTGTTGATATATACTATTACTGTACAGTGTATTTTGGGTCTATGGACAGCAATAAAGCTGTGTGTGTGTGTTTATTAGAGGGACTTTAAAAAAAATAATGGCAAGTTCCGATTTGAAGAACTAAAGTTCAGATTGGAGAAATGAGAAACTGAGACTCATCCCTCCTCCGACACCATCCATCCTTCAAAGGAGCAAGAGAACACCAGCAAGGGAAGACCAGTTTGACCTGAACTGCATTCTTATAAATATTTGTTGGAAATGTAAAGAGAAGGAAGGCACTTTCTACCATATGTGGTGGACGTGCAAGATAACAAAAGCATACTGAGAAATGATATATAACGAGTTTAAAAAAATGTTTAAAATAACTTTTGTGGAAAAAACAGAAGCTTTTTTACTAGGAATTTTAGGGGCAGAAATGCCAAAGAAACAGAAAAGACTATTTATGTATGTGACGACAGCTGCGCAGATACTTTTTGCCCAGAGATGGAATGAAGATAAAGTCCCTACATGAGAAGAATGGTTGTTAAAGATGATGGACTGTGGCAGGGTTCAGCAACCTTTTTCAGCCATGGACCGGTCCACCGTCCCTCAGACCATGTGGTGGGCCAGACTATATTTTTTGGGGGGGACTATATTTTTTTGATGCAGCCCTATATGTATCCCTCTGCCCAGAAAACCTATCATAGAATTGTAGAGTTGGAAGGGACCCCAAGGGTCCTCTAGTCCAGGGGTCAGCAACCGTTTTCAGCCGTGGGCCGGTCCACTGTCCCTCAGACCATGTGGTGGGCTGGACCATATTTTGAAGGGGGAAAAAATGAACGAATTCCTGTGCCTCACAAATAACCCAGAGATGCATTTTAAATAAAAGCCACATTCTACTCATGTAAAAACACGCTGATTCCCAGACCATCCATGGGCCGGATTGAGAAGGCGATTGGGCTGCATCTGGCCCCCGGGCCTTTGGTTGCCTACCCCTGGACTATGCCAAAATGGCGAAAATGACTGGGAAGATTAGAAACCAAGAATATAAAAACTTTAACAAGGAATGGGGGGGAATTATAAGTTATCTTGGAGAACACTGTAAACAATTAAAAACATTAGCAGGATTGTAATAGCACTTGTAGAGGGACGCAGGTGGCGCTGTGGGTTAAACCACTGAGCCTAGGGCTTGCCGATCAGAAGGTCGGCGGTTCGAATCCCCATGACGGGGTGAGCTCCCGTTGCTCAGTCCCAGCTCCTGCCAACCTAGCAGTTTAAAAACACTTCAAAGTGCAAGTAGATAAATAGGTACTGCTGCAGTGGGAAGGTAAACGGCGTTTCCGTGCACTGCTCTGGTTCGCCAGAAGTGGCTTTGTCATGCTGGCCACATGACCCGGAAGCTGTACGCCGGCTCCCTCAGCCAATAAAGCGAGATGAGCACAGCAACCCCAGAGTTGGTCATGACTGGACCTAATGGTCAGGGGTCCCTTTACCTTTAATAGCACTTGTAATGTAACAAGAACTATGGTAAGAATAGAATTTTGAACAAAAAGTGGAGACTATTATTAGATGCAGTTGAATAAGATTAGCAATGGAACCCACGGAGGGAAGTCCAGTGATTCAGGGAATCACATATTTTTATGATTATGATTTTTATTTAAATGTCAATGTCATTTGTAATACTGAATAAAATAAAAATAAAAAATGGCATTCTTACAGATAACCAATTTTATTCTAGCCCTGAAGAACTGATCTCCTTCCTCCACCTTTTCTCTCCTCTCCCCGTTTCAGTGCATGTCTTGCCTTTTCCGTTGGTGAGCCTGGTGGTCTCTCTCTGCTTCGTCACAGGAAGCAGCTTCAGGAGGCAATACCTGTCTGAAAAGTGGATTCATTCAGTAAGCAAACCAATAAACCAGAGTTCTCTGAACTTGTGAGTTTCCCTGAGTTGGGCTGCCTACACACCACATATTTAAAGGATTGAGCTTAGCCCCAAGAATCCCAGGAACTGTAGTTTGCCCTCTACATTTCTCAACACCCACATTTGCCTAGATTCTTTGGGGGAAGTCATGTGGCACCTTGGGCACTATTGTAAAGGACCCGGGAGTAAAACAAGGACAGATCTTCCAAACAAAAGGGACAGAATATCGCAGTAAAATGTTTATAATTTTCCTCCTTTTTTGGCAGAGATTTTTATTAAAGTTTTCACAATGCAATAGGGTTATATCTGGATCCAGTATCAAGAAAGAAGAAACAACAACAACAGAAAAGAGAGGAAAGCAAGGAAAGAAAGGAAGGAAGAAAAAGAAAGAAAGAAAGAAAGAAAGAAAGAAAGAAAGAAAGAAAGAAAGAAAGAAAAGAGAGAAGAAAAACATTAGAAATAATAACACACATACACCTAGTGAGAAGGTTTTCCTTTCCCTCAGCCTCACACCCTAAGAAAATCCCATTCTTGCCTGTCTCCCACCCAGGCCCCTGTCTTCTATCCATCACCTATTTATAATTCCCAGCACATTCCTAACCCCATTGAATTCAATGGGGCCTACTTTGGCCAGGATTGCCGCTTTAGTGTGTGCATATGATAATAAGACAAGGTGGGTGATGAGGCGAGGGAGAGTTGGAAATTGCCCACAAAAGTAGTCATAATCTTGGGCCGGCCCTGATCCTGACCGTGATTTCAGAGCAAGCTCGCTGCTCCTTTCGCCCCTCCAAAAACAAGTCGGAGGAATGTTCACAAAGTCCAAGGAATACAGGTAAAGCTGTGGGTGAAAAAAAGAAAGATGTTATGCGTGTGAGGGAAATAAAACTCGGGATATTGGGCGTGGTGGAATGCTTTCAGGAGCACAAAAGACCCATTGTTGATGTGGGACGAGCCTTTCCCCGGTAGGGGAGGGAGATGAGAAAGTGAGAGTTTCTAGCAGATCAGGGTAAAAGAGTAAATGCTGTTAATACAGCTGGTGTATTAGAAGGTTTTGGAAGGATGCATTTCTTTTTTCTTTTTTTTCTTTTTCTTTTTTCCTATTTTTTATGGTGCTGGAGGAGACTCTTGAGAGTCCCATGGACTGCAAGAAGATCAAACCTATCCATTCTTAAGGAAATCAGCCCTGAGTGCTCACTGGAAGGACAGATCCTGAAGCTGAAGCTCCAAGATTTTGGCCACCTCGTGAGAAGAGAAGACTCCCTGGAAAAGACCCTGATGTTGGGAAAGATTGAGGGCACAAGGAGAAGGGGACGACAGAAGACGAGATGGTTGGAGTGTTCTTGAAGCTACCAACATGAGTTTGACCAAACTGTGGGAGGCAGTGGAAGACAGGAGTGCCTGGCGTGCTCTGATCCATGGGGTCACGAAGAGTCAGACACAACTAAACAACTAAACAACAACAACAACAATTTTTTATTTTGACAAAATAATAATCATAAATAAATAAGAATAAACATGTGCACCCCGCCACTGAGACCATTCCATTGTCACTATCCAACCTGCCAAAATTTCAGCACCTCTTGCGATGGTTTGACCCCTTTCCGTTTTAACAGTAGAAATCCTACAAACACCTTCCATATTTCCTCAGAATCATTTCTCCTGCGGTTTCCCCGTCTTACCTTAATGGTACATGTTAATTTATCATTAATAGCTATACACCACACCTCTTTATACCATTCTTCCATTTTATATTCTGTTTGCCCCTTCCGGAAGGGTGTATTTGTATAGCCAACCTGAGACATGTGTGTCCAAGTGAGGTAAGAAAAAAGTTTGTGTCACACTTAGGAAAGAGCAGAAGGACTCATCTATGGTTAGGACCTTGATTCCAGACCATATAAGAGGGAGCTAGGCTCCATCTTCACCAGGGGTCAGCAAACTTAACGCACCTTGGGCCAGTGTTTGCAGTGCCGATCGCGCAGCGGGCCGGAGGGCGGGGGAGCACACGCCCATACACGTGCGCACACACTATTTCCGGCGCACTTCCGGGTTGGAGGAGCACCGGAAATAGCTTGTGCGCATGTGCACAGGCCTCCTCTGACCCGGATGTGCACTGGAAATAACGCTTGCGCATGTGCACAAGCTATTTCCGGTGCTCCTCCGACCCGGAAGTGGGCAGCCACGCAGAGCAGCACCGGTAAGAGCGGGCGGCGGCAGAGCGTGGCAGGGGTCGCCATGGGCCAGATAAACAAGTCCCTCGGGCCTTATGCGGCCGGCGGACCTTAGTTGGGGACCCCTGATCTTCACCATATACCACTTTAAGTAGCCATGGCTTTCCCCAAAGAATCCTGGGAACTGCAGTTGGTTTAGGAAGCTGAGAGCTGTTAGGAGACCCCTGTTCCCATCATGGTGCTACAATGTTCGGTGGTCAGGGATGATGGGAGCTGGATATACAGAAAATGATATATAGATGGTATCTGACCCCAGTCAAACTTGCTAAAATCTATCATTTGCAGGACAATAAGTGTTGGAAATGCAAAGAGGTCGAAGGGACATTTTCTCATATGTGGTGGACTTGTCCAAGAATAAAAGCTTTCCGGGAAAGGATTTATAATGAAATGAAAAAAGTGTTGAAAAACACATTTGTCAAGAAACCAGAAGCTTTTTTACTTGGTATTGTGAATCAGGAGGTCCCCAAGAAAGACCAAACTTTTTTTATGTATGCCACAACAGCAGCTAGGATTTTGATTGCAAGAAACTGGAAGACACAGGAACTACCCACAATAGAAGGCTGGCAGATGAAAATGATTGGACTATATGGAACTCGCCGAACTGACCAGGAAACTACGTGACCAGAGGGAGGAGACGGTGGAACAAGATTGGAAGAAATTTAAAGTATATTTAAAAAACTATTGTAAGATTTAAAGATTGGGAAAAGTTGGAAGAAATGATAGCTTACAGAACAGAAAAATAGGTTAAGTAATATAGACTCATGGTTTTAGGTTAAGACTTATATAAGAAAAGGACATAAGTGATAAAATAAATAATATTTAAAGATGTCAAGAAATTACTAAAGATGTTTGATAATGAAACGCAGTGGGGGGGACGTGAGGAAGTCACCCCAACATGATTAGACATGATGAATGGGAAAATAAGATGTATGTTTGTGTTTTGTGTATTTTGTATTTTGTATTTTTTATTACCGGTATGTAGAATGTAATGTTAAGTTTTTGTTTTTTATGTCAAACCCAATAAATATAATTTTTTAAAAAAGAAGAAGATGGGAGCTGGAGTCCAACAACCTCTGAAGGTCATCAGGTTTTCCATCTCTACATACATATATTCAATGAATGCACTTGGCACAGGCCAAGCTGACAGAGCGCTATGCTAACTTTAGGAACCAAGGAAGAGCCAAATACTGTATGCAGCTCAGAAAATAAGTGGGTAGAGTTTAGCACTAAGTTCATTGCAGAAATCCACACTGGGCCAATTTCTGCCATCTCGCTTAGCAGGACCATAAGGGTTGCATATCTCAAGTGAAGCCACCGGTCCCCTATCAAAATTTATAGCACTAAACAGGGGGATCTTACTGAGAAGGGGCTTATGGCCCTGGCTGGATCATGACCATGGCTCTCTGGAGTAGGAATGCGGGGAGAAATCTGGTGAGCTTCATATTTAAAGGCGAATCTACCGAAATGGTGCTTTCCAAATTGCTATGCAAACCAAAATGCAGCCAAACTTCAGAATTGACACTTCTCCAAATTTTGCAGTTTCTGGCCAAGTAATGTGTAGGATAATGCCTGTGCTCAAGTGTGCATAAAATGCCAATATTTGTAGAAATAAAACACAACAAATGCATTGCATTGTAGAAGGTGGGTTGGCAAAAATGTGGAGAAATTCACATTAAACCCGGACGAATTTTCGTGAGGCCTTTGCAAAGAAAATCTCAAACTGGTGTTGAAATGTGGAGGTGTGGATTTAAGGGGGAGGAAAAACAAGAAAAGGAAGGAACCCCAAACTGACAAATTTGTCCACCCTGCTATGGCGGAGAGGAGGTCAACACTTTCCCCTTCTGCCATTTAAAGGTAAAGGGACCCCTGACCATTAGGTCCAGTCGTGACCGACTCTGGGGTTGCGGCGCTCATCTCGCTTTACTGGCCAAGGGAGCCGGCGTACAGCTCCCAGGTCATGTGGCCAGCATGACAAAGCCGCTTCTGGCGAACCAGAGCAGCGCACGGAAATGCCGTTTACCTTCCGACCGGACCGGTACCTATTTATCTACTTGCACTTTGATGTGCTTTCGAACTGCTAGGTTGGCAGGAGCTAGGACTGAACAACAGGAGCTCACCCCGTCACGGGGATTCGAACTGCCGACCTTCTGATCGGCAAGCCCTAGGCTCAGTGGTTTAACCCATAGCGTTACCTGCTCTAAAAACATGCCTCTCTGCTCGCTCACCTGCTCTTTGCCTTCTTAGAAAGCATCCAGGTACCCAGTCACAGATCTCCAATGTCTCTCATTTTTTTATCCATGGGTCTGCATATTAGCACATGCAAATCCTTAGCAGCATGCGGAGATTTTCTGACATGCTCAAAAGCTCCTTCATGGACAGATCAGTGTGGAAAGTGAGCCGTGAAGTTGGAAAGTTGGAAAGCCATTGACTGTGTGGTATAAATGCATTTAGTATTTAGCACTAGCAGCAATGTCTCATGATACAAATATGAGTCAATCTCCACTTTCTGGGTCTACGTATATTCAAACAGCAGCATGCGATGGTGAGAATGACTGCATGTTCAGAATCACTGCATCGCTTGCCATTCTTCCTTCTATCGACACCAAGCTGTCTCCGAAGACAATAAGATATTGTTCCTAGTACATGCAAAAGGGTTTTGTTCTGGCAGGTAGAGGCTTCCATCCAGCCAGCTTAAAATAGTAGGTTAAAGAGAGGCTTGACTTGTTGAAACCGGGCTGTCAGAGCACTTGATAACAGCAATGATTCACTCCTGGCTCGAGCTGTTTTGTGGAAGTATTGCAAACAGAAACCAGACATTGAGTGGAAAAGAGACCATTGCAGGGTTTGGGGGGATGTTCTAACAAGGAAGAATGCCCAAGGTAACAATGGCGTTTCAAAACAAATACCTGCGGATCTTGACGTTACAAAGTGTCCCAACTATGTGTTTTGAAATTCCCTGCTTCCAAACGTTTTCTCAAGAGTGAATCCAATTAAACTCGGCTCCCAACAAAGAAAAGCAAATGGTGCGCATTCTGCAATTTTGCACTAGCAAAAGGGGGGATGTTGCACTGAATTCAACTGCAGTAGAATCATAGAATTGTAAAGTTGGAAGGGACTCCGAGGGTCATCAAGTCCAACTTCCTGCAATGCAGGAATAATAATAATAATAATAATAATAATAATAATAATAATAATTTATTATTTATACCCCGCCCATCTGGCTGGGTCCCCCCAGCCACTCTGGGCGGCCTCCAACAGATATTAAAATACATTAAAATCTCAACCAAAGCATCCAAACTCTGCTTAAAAACCTTCAAGAAAGGAGATACCCAGCTCTACCTCTCTTTTGAATCGGAACCAGTGAAGGTCCTGTGTGAGTGTCTGGAGGCAGTTGGAGGATGGATGGCGGCTAACAGATTGAGGTTGAATCCTGACAAGACAGAAGTACTGTTTTGGGGAGACAGGAGGCGGGCAGGTGCGGAGGACTCCCTGGTCCTGAATGGGGTAACTGTCCCTGAAGGACCAGGTGCGCAGCCTGGGATTCATTTTGGACTCACAGCTGTCCATGGAGGAGCAGGTCAATTCAGTGTCCAGGGCGGCTGTCTACCAGCTCCATCTGGTATGCAGGCTGAGACCCTACCTGCCCGCAGACTGTCTCACCAGAGTGGTGCATGCTCTAGTTATCTCCTGTTTGGACTACTGCAATGCGCAGGGCGGAGCGGCCTCGCTCCATGGCTTGCTCGGGGCCCACATGCTGGGCCGGCCCAAGTGTCACCCCCCCTCCCTGGAACCTGGGGCCCCCCGCCACCTCGCGACGCCACTGTTCCCTCTTCCATGTGACGGTTCTTGAGATATTTGAAGATATCTATCATATCTTCTCTCAGTCTCTTTTCCAGGCTAAACATAAATCTCATTTCTTAACAAAGTTTCCAGTTCTTACTGATATAATTGTAGACTTGGGAAAGCGTCTGAAATTCCACCACAAAAACAAATGATGTGCAGCCCTGCTGTATCCCTGTTTATTTGGAAGTCAGTCCTATTGCTCAAAGTGCATCTCACTTCTGATTAAGGCTGCCATCTTATGCATACTTACTTGGGATTATTGAACTCAGTAGGAATCACATCTGAAGAAATAAGCATAGGACTAGGTTGCAAGTGCATGTAACTGCAACTTTAAAATAACCTCCAGTGGCGGGGTTTTGGGGCCCCATGATGTTCCTTGCTCTTCTTCATGCCGAGCAAAAGCAGAAAAAAAATGTTTTAAAAGTATATAAAAATTATGCGAAGTAAGCCAAAGGTATGTTGGTCACAGAATTCACCTTTTATTAATAAATACATCTTTATTTAGGCTCGGGTTGCACAGAACCCTGCATATAGCATGTATGTGGGAGTCCTTTTTGGATACTAGTTGCACTGGGAGGAACGCCCCCCCCCAAAAAAAATGACAAAAATGGAGAAATTCCTCACAGTGCAAATAGCAGCTTCAACGAATGCTTTTCATCAGGACACCAGAAGGCAGGAAAGGGTTAAATTCCCCCTCCCTGCATGCTGTGACTCCATTAATCCTTCCCCTCCTCATTTGCATTCTTTTTTTTAAAAAAAACATCTATTTATTAAAAAAAAAAACACCTCCAGTTTGGGTCCCAGTATAACAGATACAAGAGACTACATATCAGAAGTGCTGTCGTCTGAAAGTTTGTGCGTTTCCTCCCACATTCTGCCAGCTGACCTCCTTCTTGACCCGCAAAAGCTTTGCCATTCCTGTCTCCCCTGCCAAGTTATGTGGTGGTTTCGTGATGCGCACAAATAAATGATCAAACTCCCCAGGACATCCGCTCCAACACGTTTGAAGTCAAGTTTGAAGTCAAAGCTTCAGGCGATGCAGACCTTGGCAAGATCAACACCTTGGTATTTGAGGGAAGAACATTGTTTTTTTAATCCAGAGTTCACCAGTCACCTGCCAGGGTCACCTGAGAACTGCCGAAGGATTGTACGTGCAAGGCTGCCATGAGGTTGCTCAGAAATTGCCGTTTCAAATATCTAAAGTCTGCGACGCACACTTGAGTGTTTTAGTATCTGAAAGTGCAGGTGGCAAGAGACACATTTCATGCGGCTTTCTGTTCAGAAACATGTATTTATACAGCGATTTCCTTAAGAGTTCTAGGATCATCTCAAAAATCATTCCAGCAACCTGCAATGTAGGCCAATACAGAGGTACCTCGGGCATAGCTGTCAACTTTCGGATTTGAAAATAAGGGATTTTTCCAAACTTTCGGATTTGAAAATAAGGGATGCCGCGAGGGCGGTGCAATGGCACCAAGTAGCCTCGCCACCCTGCGCTCCAGAGGCTGCGCGCAAACGGGTGAGCGAAAGAGCGAGCGCGTAGACGGCAGGCAGGCAGGCTGTCTGGTTGGGCGTGAGGGTATGGATGCACAAGGCATGCAAGCTCCGCCCCCAGTCAGTCTCAGACTCCTTATTGGCAGCTGAGCAACGCAGCTGAGGAGCCTTCCTGGCCGGCAGGGAGGGAGAGGAGCTGCTTCCTTTGAAATCTGGGAAATTTAAGGGATATCAACAATCCGGGATAGCAGCGGGAAACGGCATTGGAATAAGGGAGTTTGCCGCAAAAAAAGGGAGGGTTGACAGCTATGACCTCAGGTTACATACACTTCAGGTTACATACGCTTCAGGTTACAGACCCTGTTAACCCAGAAATATTACCTCGGGTTAAGAACTTTGCTTCAGGATGAGAACAGAAATGGGGCAGCGGCGGCGCGGCGGCAGCGGGAGGCCCCATTAGCTAAAGTGGTGCTTCAGGTTAAGAACGTTTTCAGGTTAAGAACGGATCTCCGGAACGAATTAAGTACGTAACCAGAGGTACCACTGTATTGCTATCACCGTGTTGCAGACCCAGGGGGACGGAGGTTGAGAGAAACAGTGTTGGGTTACCGGTACTTGGTTATATACCTGCTATGAACCACCTAGCCAAGTATCCACGATACATCTAAAACAAGCAGGACAAACATTTCACACGATGTGAATAAATGCAGGCGCACAGCGTGCAAGTTTATTCTCTTATAAAGTGCGCATGCAACTTGTGGTGAAGCAAAGTCATGAAACAGACTTTGCCTATGCAAAGAGGTATTCAAAAGTTAAACAAATGAAGGGGGTGACAAACACTTTCCTTGGCTGTAAGGTAGGGTTGCCAAATTTCAAAAAGTAAAAAACAGGGCACCCTGAAAGTTGTTGACAAATCCATGACTATACTGAAGTGGCTCTTGATGCAGACGTTCAGGCTTTGAACCACGATTCAGGGGTCAGCAAACTTTTTCAGCAGGGGGCCGGTCCACTGTGCCTCAGAACTTGTGGTGGGCTGGACTATATTTTGGGGGGGGGGGAATGAATGAATTCCTATGCCCCACAAATAACCCAGAGATGCATTTTAAATAAAAGGACACATTCTACTCATGTAAAAACACACTGATTCCCAGACTGTCCGCGAGCCGGATTTAGAAGGCGATTGGGCCAGATCCGGTCCCCGGGCCTTAGTTTGCCCACCCCTGCGCTATGTTGTGCCTGCTTTAGAAATTCCAGGACAAACCTAAATTCCATGCATCTAACTTCAGATAGCTCTAATACAGTATGTCATAAGGGACAATGTGATAAATAAGGGGTAAGATGCAAGCACATATAAAACGCTCCCAGAACACAGAGCCAGCTGTTCTCAAACTGATCCTGTTTACTGGCAGGGATCAACAATGGCTGGGCAATCACACATAGAAATAATTTGGATGTCAAGGAGATAAATAACTATACAACCTTTAGAAGACATCTGAAGGCAGCCCTGTATAGGAAGTTTTTAATGTTTGATGTTTTCATATGCTTATATATTTGTTGGAAGCTGCCCAGAGTGCCAAGGGGCAACCTAGTCAGATGGATGGGTACAATTATTATTATTATTATTATTATTATTATTATTATTATTATTATTATTATTAGCTTTCCCTGCCCCTCAGTGCCCGATGACATTTTGCATTCCAAAATGCACATACATGAAAAGGTAAAGTTTCACAGGAATATAATATCCCTATTTGCCTCACGGAGCTACAATTCTCAGAGAGGTTAGCAGTCAATCCCTGTTCCTAAGGAATTCTGGGAATTGTAGCTCTGTGAGGGAAATAGAGGCCTCCTGACAACTCTCAGCGGTCTTCACAAACTATACTTCCCGGGACTCTTTAGGAGAAACCAGGGCTTATTTTTTTTCCGGCTGGAACTCACCAGAACTCAGTTCCGGCCCCTCTCAGGTGGACGCCGTTTCTGTTATAAAAGAACAAGGTTGGTGTTCATGGTGAGCTCTGGCACCTCATATTCTAGAAAAACAGCACTGGGGGAAACCGCTGCTGTTTAAAACGGTATGATACTGCTTCAAATGGAGCCTGAGGGGGATTGTCCTGGCAGCTTTTCTTCTTCTCGGGGTTCGTAAATGTAATTTCTAGTCCACACTTTCAAAAACAAGCCATGAATGATCAAGATGCATGCTTGCATGCTTTTCCTTCTCCTCTCACTGGGCATGGTAAATACAACTTAGCTTGAGAACCTCCGGAATATGGGTCCCTCACTGTTTTATCTGACAATGTGATTGCCTACCAGTGCCGGATATACGTATAAGCTAAAAAGCTATAGCTTAGGGCCCCACTCTCTTGGGGGCCCCAAAAAAAATTAAAGAAAAAAAAAACCTGGATAAAATAAATATTTTGTTATGTGCAAATGATTTTAGATACCTATTAGGTCAGGGGTCAGCAACCTTTTTCAACTGTGGGCCGGTCTACCGTCCCTCAGACCATGTGGTGGGCTGGACTATATTTTGGGGGGGGGGGGGGAATGAACGAATTCCTATGCCCCACAAATAACCCAGAGATGCATTTTAAATAAAAGCACACATTCTACTCGTGTAAAAACACGCTGATTCCAGGACCATCCGTGGGCCAGATTGAGAAGGCGATTGGGCCGCATCCGGCCCACGGGCCTTAGGTTGCCTACCCCTGTATTAGGTCCATAAATTGGCATATAGCATATATTCAACACAAAAAACAGTGACAATTTGTTGTTGACAAAGGACAGCTGGACATATAAAGGGCGCCATTACCTTCAGTAGCTTAGGGCCTCATCAAACCTAAATCCGGCCCTGTTACCTACCTACTCCAAGACTGGGAGGTGAAGCAGGTTGTAGACTGAAAACAAGAACATCTGTATTTGTAAACAGGGCTGCCATACACCTGGAAAATCCTGGACATTGCCGGGATTTTGATCCCAAAAATGGCATCTGGACGGATTTTTTTAACTGTTCGTTTCAAATGTTGTATGGCAAACCCATTCTGCAAGTTGTTGCGTTTTTTTGACAGTTTTCTTTAAAGCAGCAGAAAAACTTGAAAGAAAGAAAGAAAGAAAGAAAGAAAGAAAGAAAGAAAGAAAGAAAAGAAAGAGGGAAGGAAGGAAGGAAGGAAGGAAGGAAGGAAGGAAGGAAGGAAAAGAAAGAGGGAAGGGAGGGAGGGAGGGAGGGAGGGAGGAAAAGAAAGAGGGAAGGAAGGAAGGAAGGAAGGAAGGAAGGAAGGAAGGAAGGGGGAAGGAAGGAAGGAAGGAAGGAAGGAAGGAAGGAAGGAAAGTAAGAAAAGAAAAGAAAAGAAAAGAAAAGAAAAGAAAAGAAAAGAAAAGAAAAGAAAAGAAAAGAAAAGAAAAGAAAAGAAAGTCAACGACGTTTTTGTCCGGATTTTCACTTTCTGAAATGCAGCAATCCTGCTAGGGGATTTCTCAGTAGCTGAAATCCAAAAGCGTCCCACATTGACTCGATATTTCTCTCCCCACCCGACCCCGCTCCCATTTCCCCGCTCAGTCTGATGACAGTTAGGTGAGAAAAGCTGCCGACAGCTATTGTCAGCGCGGCGTTTCAGGCCTGCGGTAACTGGTGCCATTTCTGCGCTGGTCACATTCCATGCAGAGGAAGATGGGGTTATAAAAGGGAAAGGCTTTCGACATTCCATATCCTTCTCTCGTTTGCCAATTCGGAAAGCTGCCTCACAAATAGGTCACTCATTAAATGCTTATATAGCTGGATTCAGGAAGGCCACTTCTCCGGAGAACAACGGAAGAGAGGAAAGTGGTTTATTGAGCCTTCTGGGTGGTCACAACGGTCACGCAGAAACCCAAGCTTAATGAACTCATTACCCTTCAGGTCCTCATATGGATACTCATTACACAACGGGTTATTTACCCTGTGTAAATATCTGTGGGCATTTTTTTTCTCCTCCATGTTCTGTACTCAAGTCAAAAGAGAGGGAGGTGTTTTGTTTTTGTTTTTTTAAGTTGGCTCCCGATCTTGCAAAGTCCTTCAGTTCCCCTGTATCTGATAACTAAAAGGACACTATTAAATTATAGTGGAGTGGCCGGAAACGAGAAGGGAAATGATCAGTTCCGACCAAAGGTCACAGTTAGAAAGATTTCCCAACGAATGAATGTCTAGAACTGCAGGCTTAACAAACGACGGTGCCCAGAATCCTTTGAGGGTTCGGGGAGGGGGGATGTGGTTTGAATGTGCTTTAAAGCTATAGTGTGTACACAACCAGAAGGGGGGAAAGGTACGTCTGTTTCCAAAATCAGCATCTCAGGTGAGTTTGAAAAGGATTAAAGCAGGATTCCTGCATTGCAGGGGGTTGGACTAGAACAGGGGTAGGCAACCTAAGGCCCGAGGGCCGGATGCGGCCCATTTGCCTTCTCAATCCGGCCTGCAGACGGTCCGGGAATCGGCGTGTTTTTACATGAGTAGAATGTGCCCTTTTATTTAAAATGCATCTCTGGGTTATTTGTGGGGCCTGCCTGGTGTTTTTTACATGAGTAGAATGTGTGCTTTTATTTAAAATGCATCTCTGGGTTATTTGTGGGGCCTAGGAATTCATTCATTTTTTTTCCCCTTCAAAATATGGTCTGGCCCACCACATGGTCTGAGGGACAGTGGGCCGGCCCACAGCTGAAAACGGTTGCTGACCCCTGGACTAGAGGACTCTTGGGGTCCCTTCCAACTCTACAATTCTATGATAGGTTTTCTGGGCAGAGGGATACATATAGGGCTGCATCAAACCAAAGCCAGAGGCAGAATAGACCCACTGAAATTCATTCAGTATGGCTTACTTAGGTCTATTACTTTGACATGAGGGTACTCCACATAGAAGTCAGTTGGATAAAGCCAAAAGATCCTAAAATGCCAAGGTGCAATGCTGATGAACCAGACAGCACAGCAGAATGCTGCCCCGATGCCCCCCCCCAGTTGCACAGCTCCCATGAGGCCGTTGGCACATTGCACAGGTAACTCACGGGTGGAAGCTGCATATTTCTAAGTCTCCAAAGCTCCTTTACCCGCTAGAGCAGTGTCTCCCAAACTTGGGTCTCCAGCTATTTTCGGACTACAATTCCCATCATCCCTGACCAATGGTCCTGCTAGCTCTGAACGATGGGAGTTGTAGTCCAAAAACAGCTGGAGACCCAAGTTTGGGAAACTCTGCCCTAGAGGGTTGCAATCTCTTTTGCAGGTGGGATTCAACCAAATCTATTTGTGCAATTAAAGGGATCCGGTGCTCTTGCATAGCAACCTCCTCCCCCCCCCCCCAAAAAAAATAAAACATCAAGAGTTTACGGGGTAAGGAAATGAACGGGGAAATACAAGATAATGGCTGGATGCAATTTTGCATAGCCTCGCTGCAAAGTAGGAAGGAACGTGCAATCAATAGGTCATCCAGAAGCGACCGGAGAAATTAAATAGGCCCATTAGGGCAAACTGGGCGCTGCTCTCCCAAGCTTTTTTGTTTGAGTTTTTGTTTGCTTTTGGGGGGAACCAAGGTTGTTGATCTACAAGAAATTTGGAGCTTTCTTTGGGCATTTTCAGCACGATTTAATCCCTGTTGCCAGTTTCATGGGACATTTGCCTGATTTCCAAGAAAGAATCTAGGACACTATTTTCGAAGGCGAATTCCAGGACATGTCCTGGAAAATCAGGACATATGGCAGGGAGGAAGAGAAAGACAAACGAGAATCAGTTGGCTCTGCCTGTCATTGGCTCTGGCTCCCCCTACTGTTCACCTCCCTGCCTTATGCCCTGCCAGTCCCAAATGGGGGACCAGCCGCCCTCCGAAGCCGGCAGAGGTTTCTCTCGCTGCCAATGAAAACCAATAAATGAATGGAAAGAGAACATGCCCAAGCTGATGCAAAAACCTTATGCATGCACTCAGTTTTAAAAAGATTACGTTTACCACCCACCCTCTCCCGCAACTTGTCTTCCCCTCCAACCTTATACTGAACATCGATGTCTCGCATTGAACGTAACTAATCTATAGAAAAGACTCCGAGACCTGAAAAGAGACATTGCACGTTCTTTTGCAATCCGGGGAAATCTTTACTAATAAACTCTTATGAAAGAAAGAAAGAAAGAAAGAAAGAAAGAAAGAAAGAAAGAAGGAAGGAAGGAAGGAAGGAAGGAAGGAAGGAAGGAAGGAAGGAAGGAAGGAAGGAAGGAAGGAAGGAACCCTTTAGAAAAAGCATCACCTCTGTAATTTCTTTGTCAGGCTCTTGTAAAACACACAGGGAGAGAAGGAGATGACAACCGTCTCTGTGCCTTGAATAGGATTGATTCTTTTTTACTATCAGGCCTCTTTTGTGCCCTTAAAAACTGCAAGGCCCTCTAACATTTCTCACACGAAAATAGTGACGTTTTATTCTGCATCAGGAAGTTTCTTCCGCATTTGATCTCGCCGCACACAGACGTCATAAACACATGCAAATCTGTCTCCTTGAGCCAACGACAGCCTCTCCTCCGAACCTGCCTTGCAGGATTGTTGTACAGAAAAAAAATATGTGAGGGAAGGGATCGTGTGCAACACCTTCCACAGATAAATGGAATATTAAATTCAAGCTGCCTCAAGTCACTGTCAGGGAAATAACAACAACAACAACAACAACAACAACAACAACAACAACAACAACATGGAAACTGTGAGAATAATCAGGAACATACCAGAGAGTAAATCCTATTGAACCCTGTGGGACTTAGTGCTGAGTAAAAATGCTTAGGACTGCAGTGTAAGGCTGCCTAGTGTTGACCCATTTACCTGGGAGTAAGCTCCATTGAATACAGTGGGACTTCCTTCTGAGCAGACAGTGTAAGGCTCCATTTGCAAGAAAGGAATCGACACTCCCACCCGTTTCCTAAAAAATCGCTGGCTGCCGAAGCATTGCAATTAAAGAATTTAAGGTGGAATATTGACCTTTTCCGTCAAAATCCTAGGAAGGGCTTTGTACGCCAGCTTCACCATTTCCTTCATTTGCTGCAGATATTTTATTTGCAGTATAAACAGGGCTCCATTTTTGCGCACCCACCCCCGCCACATTTTTTATTGTTCTCCGCCGGTTTCCGCCCGGACACTGCTTGTGGCTGTAGTATTCCAGATATGTCCGAAAAATTCCTGACATATGGCAACCCTAGGGATGGGGCACTCCAATAGTTAACACTTCTGCCCATCGTAGCAGAGAGTGATGCACTTTGGGAACGTACAGAATAGGACACCATTTAGTTACTGTCAACTCTTTATTCAGAGAAACCAAAGCAGCGCAGGCCTCGCGATCCCAGCAACTCTTCCCAGTAGGTCTTGCCCCAATGAGGCCGTTGTGAGGAATGGTGGTTATCACCTTCCCACCGCTATCTAAGATTCCTTCCCCAGCAACCAGAGGCTCCTTTGCCTCTTTTTTTCTTGTCTCCCATGTTCTGGGAGACCAGGGAGGAGGGGAACTAGACACAGAAGGAGGGGTGGTGTGATGGCCTGGGATTCAGACTCAGATGCTGAACCTGAGGGATCCCAGCCTGCACAGGATTCCCCACCTCCAGAACCAGCAGAGCCGGGGCTAGGGCCTGAGCCTGAAGGGTCCTCACCTGTGCTGGATCCTCAGGTGCAGGCATCTGCTGAGTCTGCTCTGGCTCCTGATGGGATGGAGGACCCATTGCCTGCAGGTGCTCCACTCCCAGCCCTGTCAGGGGAAGCTGAGGTTGCCTCTGGGTCCGCTAACCCTCCATCCTCTCCTGAGCTGCAGAGGCTCAGGGCAGAGAGGCGAAGGGAACTGAGTTCCTGCAGGAGGAGTGCTCGCCTCCAAGCCAGGAGAGGCGAGTCACCAGAGGATCAGGGCCGCCCTCTGCCTCGGGGCAGATAAAAGCCGGCCAGCCCCAGCCCCAAGTTGCAGGAGCAACATCGTTGGTGACCAGTTCCTGCTTGAAACCTGTCCTGCTTTCCTGCCTGAGCTCCTGACCCGCCCTGGTTCCCTGCTTGCCTACCTGTTCCTGATTTTGCCTGACTCCCTGCCCTGCACCCAGCTTCAGTGATTACGGACTGCCTTTATGTTGTACCTCTGACCACGGACCGGACTTGGACCTCGCCTTTTGGGTAACCCATGGGACCAGCGCAGGTAGACTCCCTGGCTTCTTCAGCAGCCTGCCCTCTCTCCTCTCCAGTCTCTGCTTCCGCCTAGGAGTCTGGACTGCTCTCTGCCACAGTCTCTTCCTGCTCACTAAACCCTGTTGCCTCTTCAGCTTCCAACACCTCCTCCTCCTCCCAGTCTTGCTCCCTCCCCTCTCTCTAACCACTCGCCATCATCCCACCACCAATCGCCTGGCTCTTCAGCCTTCTTCCCCTGGAGGTTCCCTTGGGGGGTTCCCCGACTGGTGCTCCACAATAAAAATACCAAATCTTAAAAGCCAATCCACATTTACAAGACTTCTCAAAACATCCAATACCCGGAAGCTATGATAGGGCTGATATCTGTCGGGATTTCCCCCAGACATTACTGGGATTTCAAAAGGTGGAATTTCCGAAAGGTGGTGCTGGATCTTAGACAAGTCAATTGAAAAATCGTGTTTTTGTAAAACAACAACGACAACAACACACTTCAACAACTTTTGGGTTTTCCTTAAAAAGCCTTCTCCAAAAGCATTCCGGGGTGTCTTAGCAATCCTAAGCTATGAGCCTACATCATGTTGCATGTGCACAAGTCCCATTCAAGTAAGTCTCCCCAATTGATGGAGATTCTGTATAGGAGTCAATCCAATGGCAGATGTAAACGCTTCCTATAAAAGGTAAAGGGACCCCTGACCATTAGGTCTAGTCGCGGACGACTCTGGGGTTGCGGCGCTCATCTCGCTTTACTGGCCGAGGGAGCCAGTGTACAGCTTCCGGGTCATGTGGCCAGCATGACTAAGCCACTTCTGGCGAACCAGAGCAGCGCATGGAAACGTCGTTTACCTTCCCGCTGCAGCGGTACCTATTTATCTACTTGCACTTTGACGTGCTTTCGAACTGCTAGGTTGGCAGGAGCAAGGACCGAGCAACGGGAGCTCACCCCGTCGTGGGGATTCGAACCGCTGACTTCTGATCGGCAAGCCCTAGGCTCAGTGGTTTAACCCACAGCGCCACCCACGTCCCTAAACGCTTCCTATACTAGTAGCTTAATATAGAAGTAAAAAAAAAAAAAGCAGGACTTTCTGCCAACATGACAGTAACAAGAGACTACAGCCAAAAACCATTAAAATGTTCAGAAGAGATCGTCTAAGTCCTGTTTATTTTATTTTCCTCAAATAACTCTTTACAAGAACAATGTCTACTAATCGCTCGGCTTTAATATTTGTCTGAAGAGAGCACAAAATGAACTTGAGATGAGTTCATAGATATCCAGAACTGAAGTCAAAGAACAAAACTTTATGAATGGGCTGTTTAAGGTTCTGCTATTTTGATCTCTGATGCAGAAGGACTTTTTGGTCCCAGGAACTGAAATGCCTGTTTCAAATGTAAAACAGGTTATTTTTAAAATCTGTATTTAATATAAGACGCCTGTTAAACTCTATACTTAAATCTCTAAAAAACTGTCCATGACCCTCTATTAAAGCCCATTCTACATTTAACAAAACTATTGGGAATATCCAAGCATTTGACACTATAGATCAGAGTTTCCCAAACTTGGGTCTCCATCTGTTTTGAGACTACAAATCCCCATCTTCTCTACAATTCCCATAATCCCTGACCACTGGTCCTACTAGGAATGATGGGAGTTGTAGTCCAAAAGCAGCCGGAGACCCAGGTTTGGGAAACCCTGCTATAGATCATGTATTATTGTGGCAAATTAGCACGTTTAAATTTTTTCCCACTGAAACCAACGCAGCTCCCTTTATAGAAAAAAAGCCTTGTAAATAACTCAGGTTGTTTTTCTTAATAGAAGAACTGAAGAAGGGGAGAGGATGAATTCATAGTCAAAAGCCAAGGGACCTAAAGCAGCAAATTAGGAGCTTGTACTTTGCTTCCCAGGGACGCGGGTGGCGCTGTGGGTTAAGCCACAGAGCCTAGGGCTTGCTGATCAGAAGGTTGGCAGTTCGAATCCCCACAACGGGGTGAGCTCCTATTGCTTGGTCCCTGCTCCTGCCAACCTAGCAGTTCGAAAGCACGTTAAAGTGCAAGTAGATAAATAGGTACCACTCTGGCGGGAAGGTAAACGACGTTTCCATGCTCTGCTCTGGTTCGCCAGAAGCGGCTTAGTCATGCTGGCCACATGACTTAGAAGCTGTACACCGGCTCCCTCAGCCAATAAAGCGAGATGAGCGCCGCAACCCCAGAGTCAGTCACGACTGGACCTAATGATCAGGGGTCCCTTTACCTTTTATTTTGCTTCCCGTTGAGACAATGTATTGTCCTCTTACTACCATTCCTTCCCCCTTATGGAAACTTCTGAGCTCTTGAAGCATGCATTGTTTTTCAATGTCTGTTTATGTGTACAGAGAAACCCAAATAATTCATTTCATTATTACTTGCCCTCCCACTCATAAGGGCTTTGGACTGCGCTTGTAGGTAGAATGAAGCTCCTATTTAGCTGAACACTTTCACATGGAGTATACATGGGGGAAACCTGATTCTAAATAATGTCTCGTCTGTATCTTTCATTTAAAAATAATCCACTCTGGGGCAGGTGTAGGTGTGGAGCAGACACAATAGATTCAAGAACTTAGCCTTACAACCTCATTGTTTTTAAGGGGACTGCAAAGTACATATACATAACAGAAACTTGCAGGCTTGACTTCTCAGGGAAGAATAACGAATGCAGTCCCATCCGCAGCAAGATCATCCCGAATGAGAAACTCCTTTATTGCCTTGCAATTTTCAGGCAGGAACCAGTTTCTTATAAGCAGGAGTAAACCTAGGAAGTCACCTTAAAATGATTTATTTCTAGGCAAGGGAAATAACTTTTCTACTCGTCTCAAATCCCTTTATGTTTTCCCTTGTGGGCAAATATAAAGTCTCTTTCTTTCTATGTGCAGTGTTATTTAAAAACAGGACACTGCCACCGGGATGGGGGAATCAAGAGACTCTTCCTTAGTGCCTTGCCCCTAGTATCTGAGTGTTTAAGGACTGGGACATTTGCAGGGAAACCAAAATGCTTGTTTACAAAGCTACTGTACTACCAACTGTATGCTTGTGAAACATGGACCACTTATGTCATAACAGTCCACCAACAGTGTGTCTGAAAAAATTTACACATCACTTGGGAAGACAGGTGAACTGATGCCAGTGTACTGGAAGAAGCAAAGATCACCAGTGTCAAAGCAATGATTCTTCAACAGCAACTCCGTTGGACTGGTCATGTTGTTCAGATGCCTGATTATCGTCTTCCAAAGCAACTACTCTATTCAAAACTCAAGATTGGAAAGCGTAATGCTGGTGGTCAACAAAAGAGGTTTAAAGACTCTCTCAAGGCAAATCTTTATAAATGTAGTATAAACACCAACAATTGGGAAACATTGGCCTGTGACCGTTCCAAAGGGAGAAACATGCTAAGAGGAAGTCATGTTTGGCAAACCTTCACCGTGATCAACTCCCACCCGGAAACCTATGTCCCCACTGGAAGGAGGTATGGATCCAGAATTTGCCTCCACAGTCACTTACAGACTCAGTGTTAAGACTGTGTTCATGGAAGACAATCTTACTCGGCGACGAGTGATTGCCAAAGCAGCAGCTTTGAACTTAGATAAAAACACCACTCACAAAAGTATATCCTCTCTCTCTATCTCTCACACACCTGTTTACAAATCCTCCACAACACTTTAACAAATTTATAGAGTTTTTAAAATGGAACCAAGCAGAAAGCATTCAGATGAACCTGATAGAAATTGTAGCAGTTTCCTAATGTGCAACATAAAACCAGGAGCCTTTATTCCAAAACAAAAACTTTTATTCACCTGTCTCTTATGAGAACAAATAATGCAAAAAAAAGGAAGATAAGATAAATAAGAGAGAGAGGAGAGAAAATCATAGAAAAAAATACTGATGAATTCAGAGAAACACATGGGAATTCCCAAGAGAATCTTGTTTTCATGAAAAGCAGTAGTGGGCTTTTGCTTTCAAACTCTTCGGCCTTTTTTTTTAATTATTATTAATCCTGAAATATTAAAGAATATAAACCTTATGCATACAATAGATACAAAATTGGATACAGCACTAAATGAGACATATAATTCCTCTACACATTAGTATTAAAAATGCAAGAGTTCAAATTAAGAAACAAACAAAAGAATAAATGTGCATCTATCACTCCCCAAACGCAGAGTGATTAGTGATTGGCAGCAACTGAGATGAGAGCTGTTTGTGGATGTCTGGGAGATTTTGTCTCCCGTCATGCCAGAGTGCAGAGTCCCAGAGATGTTTGGGGAAGAAACACATGTGCTTCAACATTTGCCTCCCCATAAAAAAGCCCTAGATATATTCCTTTGCATGGGAGGGCCATCATTACTATGGTGCGGATACCACTGACGGCGAATTGCTTGCATTTTTGCAAGGAAAATGAAAATGTGCCTGATGGAATTGACCTAAACTTAACATCATTCCTGCGAAAGCATGGCAAGTAACCTTTGGGGTTAAGGAACGGCGATTATGGAAATACTCCCACAAAACACAATGACAAGGAAAACTGACACTCCGGCTTAAAGAACTAGGTTGTTCATCCACTGGTGATGTGCAATGTCCGTTCCTTTCAGCTGAAACGGGGCAGGGCCCCTTGACAAACACACCTAGCGGAGTGGAGGTTGTGCAGTCAGAGTCAGACAGTGTACAGTCCTGATCTCCAGTTAGAGCCAATGATTGTAGGGCTGGGTGAGAAAGAGGAGTGGGGTAGATGTCTACCTACCTAGAAAAAAAGTGCAGGATGAGACTAGCAATTATCTAACGCTAGCCTTTCCAATGAGATGATGAACATGACAGTGAACAGAGTGTAAGATTTTCCCCCCTGCAGGACCGGGACTCAAAATCCATCACATTTGTGCCCTTAAGGAAACATCATTGTTCTGATGCACGTCTTAATTCTTTTGGCTCTGTCCAGATTGTTGCCGAAAGCTTTCTTGCAGGGCTTAACGCTCATAAAGTTACACAGCACCAAAGACCCGTATGCACGTCAAACTGGTAAGACATTGGAGAAGAAGTGATATTGCTAATATTTTGCCATTGTTTGTAATCCAGACACTTCTTTTTGAAGTTTAAGGGCTGGTGGGAATGTTTTGGGAACAGCGCAGCCACTGATCCAACATGGCTCAATCCCATGTTGCTCTGCTAAGGCAGAAATGGAGAAGCCACATAGGAAGAGAGAGAGCAATCCCATTACTTCCTGATCTGATAACTGAGGCTACCGCTCCCATCTCTCTTCCGGTTTCCTAGATCACTAGAACAGCATGGGATGGTGTTACACTTTCCTGTAATATAATTATCAGATCAAATATTGGGACTTTATGAACTACAGCACATGCAGTTTTCTTTTTACTGTATATGCTTAAAGAATCTATTCAAATTGGGCTTAAAATGGCAGTGATTAAGGCTACTGCTTTTATGGCCCACATCTATGTAGGGGGGACCCAAATTCACACCAGTGTAAGAGAGGTGCACTAGGAAAACCTTGGTTAGCCCTCGACAGCTTTTCAATGCGTGTTTACAGAACTACATATCATGTGATAGAGCAGTTTTTATGTGCATAATTGGATGAATGCAATTTACATACTAACAGAGTCTGAGTGGCTTACTGTGAGTCATTCAGTACAAATTACTTGTACTTAATGAAACTTCTGTTAAGTAGATAGTACATAATACTGTGAAAACAAGTTACCACTTTAAATCTTCCAGATACAAAACACAAATTAGTCAAGTCTGGCTGTATTCAACTGCTTAGCAGACCATATGCATGGAATTTATTCTTTTTAAAGTTCTTGTTAAATTAGCACATATGCATATGTGCAAGACAAAAGGCAATGCTTAATATAAATATTTAGCGGAATGAACAGAAATGGCACTTAAGCATAGACCACCCTGTCATTCCCTAAGCGGCAAAAAGATCCTGCTTCAAATTTATCTCCTGCTTCTAGTAGTCGTCTTTCCCTATTCGCTTGGAAGGTTACAGATTGGCTGGAAGTTCACATTGGTATGAGAAAGGAATGTCTGGTCGATGCAGTCTGGGAATAAAAGAAAAGAGCTGTATTTTAGTTAATTAAAAATCAGTGGGATAATCAAACAACATATTTAACAATTCTGCATTCTGAAATATATATGTGAATATAGTCCCTTGGGGATATTTCAGTACATGGAGAATTTTTCACCATTACAAGAAGAACTCTGGTGGAGGCAAATTAGTTTCTGGGCTAAGTTCAAGGTGCTTTAATCTTTAAAACCCCATATGCTTCCCCCTCTGAGTGAGCATTTCCCCCCTACATTTCTTCCCAGGTGTTAAGAACAGGAAGCAAGGCTTTTCCTGCAGGTGTAACCACCATCAGAAATGTATCTGATGGTCACCTTGGGGTGGTGGCCAACAACTGTGGAATTCCCTTCCTTCAGAAAAACCCAACATTCATTAAGTTGCCCCTTCTAAAGCCCATGGAAACCTCTCTGTTTAGAAACACCTTAGGTTTGTAAACCCTTGGGAGACACGGTTTACAGACTGCTACCTATTCCATGTCAAGAATGGTCAGACAGTCAGCTGTTTTTATTGAGAATTTATGCTATGATGTTGTTTTCACTTATGCTTTAAGGGCTCCAGTCAGTTTCACATTTTGAAAAGAAGCACACAGCTCATTTACATTATTCTGAAGCCATATTAAATTGGTTGGTCTACATTCTTATCTGCATCCCCTGAATTATATTCAGACAGTGATACAAAGAGTAATAACATATTAATACTATATTATATTATATTATAGTATAGTAGATTATAACAGACTAGTTGAAGTTAGCCCGTTAAATAACGGGCGCTAGAGGAGGAGGAGGCAGGAGGAGGCAGAACAGCGGCCACGGGGGGGTGGAGAGGGGCTCCCTCCCCCTTCTTCTTTTTCCCCGGGGGCGGCTGCAGCGGCGGCGGTAGCGGCGGCGAGGATGGGTCGGCCCTCCTTGGCTTCCGGAGCACCGGCGCTCCGTTGGATGGGCCGTCCCAGGCCGCTAGGCCTCGGAGCCGTGGGGATTGGGCTCTGCGTCCGTACGAGGCAGCGGCGCTGGCGCAACTGACAACGCGTGTGCGCCGCCGCTGCCTCTCGGACACGCCCCCCTCTCCGCCCGCTCCAATCCCTGCGTCCGTGTGGGACATGGACATGCGCAGTAGCGCAATTCCGTGACACACGGACTGGACGCAGGGACACAGCAACTTTATTATATAGGATTAATACTGAATATTGATAACTATTTAAGTGTGAAGATAGTTTTTGCCTTAAACACAGCCTTACCACACTATATTTGGGGGGCCCTTTCCTCATTTTATCCCTTCTATGCATCTGCATATAATAATATACAGTAGATAGCCTTTGTGGTCAGTTTAGGGGCATGATACTCCGGGGATGTTAAACTCTGGACAATATCATTTATATATAAATTAAACAGTGTGGGAGCTAGAATGCAACCTTGCTTAACTCCCCTTTGTGGCTGGTACGGATCCTGTGAGCTGCCCATTTGTAGACCAAAGCACTTTCAGCACTGTGGTTTTATACAGACATTTAATTAAGAGCAACAATATTTTATCTATACTTGGAAGAGTTCAGCTTATCCCACAGTCTTACTCGAGAGATTGACTCAGATGCAGCTTTCAGGTCAATGAAATCTGCATATAGCACACCACCTGGTTTCTTAACATACTTATCTATAAAATGGGCTAGTACAAAGCAATGGTCTATAGTGGATCTGCTTCGTCTAAATCCTGCTTTCTCTTTGGCAAAAATAGCTTCATTGGTTATCCAATCAACTAGCTTGTTGTAAAGACGCTTTGCATATAATTTGCTAATTACAGATGGCAAACTAACTGGTCTATAACTAGCCAGATCAGATGCAAAGCCCTTTTTGAATATAGGGATGACTACCGTTGTGGCCCAAACTTCAGGAAGTAACCCTGATGAATCAATAAATCAGACTATTGTGCATTTAAACTACTCTGTCCTTCCCTTCCCCCCTCCCCACCCCATGAAACAGCCTTCCGGAAAGTGAACGTTGTGCATGCCACCTCTCTCTCCCTTCAAATCCCTCCTTACAACCCACCTTTTCCACATGGCTTTTTGTTTATCCTCTTAATCCTCATCCAAACTTCAAGTGTTTGTAACAGCATTTGCCCACATTCTTCCCTCTTCTGTTGTCACCCCCCCTCCCCACTCTCCCTTTTAGATTTTAAGCTCCTTGGGAAACAGGAACCCATCTACATTGCTGGCATAATTCTGTAATGCACCACTGCACACTGACGGTGCAGTTTAAACATCCTCTTCTTTGTCCAGGCAGAGGAGTATGTTTGGAAAGAGTCAGTATTGTGATATGAATATTGTACCAGGACCGCAAGTGTTGCAAAGGGAAACCTCTGATTCAAATCGCACTTTGGCAATGAACTTGCGAGCTACTTTTATGCACCTTGCTATTTTCTCAGTCCGCATGACACACACTCCAAAACTGAAATATGGTCTAACTTGCATTTTGTCAGCAGGCCTTGCAAAAGCCTTATGCCCAGTGATCTGAAAACGGAAATGGGAATGCAAATATCATGGGCAACGTTCAATGGGACTATATTCCATCAGTTAAGGCCTGGTATATCTCTTTTCTGTAGAATGTGGGTTGAAGTTTAAATGCTCATGGACTTTGAAGACATACAGTGGTCCCTCGACTTACAAGTGACCCGACTTCCGTATTTTTTGAGTTACGAGGGATCAAAGCGGCCGCGCGCCTACAAATTTTTTCGACTTCCAAAAGGAAATCGCGGCCGTTTTAGATAGGGTTTCCTCGACTTACAAAGTTTAGATGCGGTTTTTTGCGACCTACGAATTTTTTCTCCCAATGCATTCCTATGGGGACTCGACTTACGATTTTTTCCGACCTACGAAAGTCCCGTCAGAACAGATTAAATTCGTAAGTCGAGGGACCACTGTACTAGTTAAGCCTGCCAAATGTTTAAAAAGGTGTTATGGGAGTTGATTTATCCTCACTATAGAAGAGTCAGACATTTATGTAGAGGCCTACAACATTTAACAAAGTTGGGGAAATCAGATATTAACAGCTCGCTTCTCCATCAGAGGAATGCATGGGATTTGCTGTTGCTGTTTTTTAAAAAAAGAAGGGGGGAAACTAAACCCTGACATTGCAGAAATAGGCTTGAAAAACAAAGGCAACTATCAAGCAATAGAAGGCAATATTTGTGGCATGCATGCCCAAGTGTGCAAAACTGAGAAAGCAATTTGGCTGAAGGCATTTTCTGTGCCAAGTACTTACCTACGAAAGGAGCTACGGTGCTTACCTCTAGTACAAGAAGAAAAATCTTGTTCTATGAGCAGCTGCCATACTTTCAGACATGTTTCTGACTTTCAGGTAATTAACGAAACCTCGGAAAAATAGGAGGAGGCCTGAAAGCAGAAGTGCAATGTGAAACGTTGATTAAAAGATGCATTCTCACACTAATCGAAAGGAAAGCAATCTTTCAATAATTTGCCATTTTACACATACAGTACAGGTACTTTCATAGAGTCGCATCAACATACCTTGGCGAGTGCAAGGAAAGGATGCTTTCCTAAGCGGGCTTTCTAAGTAGGAAGTTGGGGGCTGTACAGAGAAGCTAAAAATATATGGCAAGTAGGATGAAAGCTTAACTTTCCTACGCAATCAATCACAGTATCTCCAAAAGGAACCTATATTAAGATTTTGGTGATAAATTACTGAACCAATCAACGGCCTTAATTTTAATTAGACTTGCGTTTTACTCTTGCTTTTACTTCCAAGGTATGTATGGGCTACATGGGCATTTATTTGCATCAGTGGTGCATCTATAAATTGCCGCTGTTTACATTTAGTTCTTATATTTTATTGTTTATGGGCCGTTTCAAGAAAGCTGAAACGGAATTTTAAAATATAGTGGTAGGAATAAGCTATAAATAGTTGGAGTGATAGTTACACCACAAGGCAAGATCACCAGCTGACCCAAGCCAGTGAGCCAAGCTTCGGACGTACAATGGATGCTCAAATACACTTAAAAGCCTTCTTTCCCCCAGCAACCTTCCCTGCAGCTGCCCCAGAAGCCTGAAGCTCAGCAGACAGCTTTTCAAAAGAAAATTGAGGGAACAGAAGCACTGTGTTCAGCAGCATAAAGCCCTTCCCCTTGCCTGAGTGAATAATGATTAATGCACAGTGCATTTCTAAGGCAAAAAGGATACCTCCATGGACTGAATACAAAGTGACAGGCATACTCGCATTCAAAACCATTCATATAGTCCAAGAAAATAATTATAAAAACTAGGTATCTTAAAAGGAAAGCTTATACGTAAACTTTGACCTTATATAATTGAATAGTCTTAGTTCAGTTATGATGCTGTGTTTTAAACATAATGAGATCAATTCAGAAATTCGGAAAGCTTTATCTTATTAAGATTTAGAAAATGTAAAAAAAATTATTCAGAAAAATCTACCCTCTGTCTCTAACAGACTTCTATTTTTCTGACTTTTAAAAAGGAGTGGCAGTAAAACAAAGAATATCAATGAAACCCGCAGAGGATGAGAAATATAAACCAGATTGTCAAACAGAACGTTGAGGATAGGAATCAGACGACCCTTTGCATTAGCACGTTTGGGATTTTGCTTTTAAAAGTTAAGTTAAATATTTAATTGTTCAAACTTTATTTATTGAGGACTGGTGCCACATTCAGGTATGAACCGCCTCTTGTGAAAATTATTTTGCCTGTGAAGAGGCAATATGGAAATGTGATCTGTGATAAGTTCTACCGCCGCTACAGTAAGCCCTTGATTTCAATGAGCATACATGTGCAAATTTACTGCCATCTTTCTTAAACCCAGTTACGATTGTTCTACTCAGTTATCAAGTTATTTGGAAATTCAAAAAGTAAAGTTTTTGATTGGGACTTACCGAGTACAAGAAATATCCACCAAAGCCAGTATTGTCCATTGAAATAACCAGTAAAGTAATCTGAGAACTGGAAGGGGAGAAAAGCCCCCAAACATGTTAGCTACATTTCAAATCATGCTTGTAACATATGAGGATCACTGAAAATACATATCTTAGACATTACAGAACATACACAACAAATTTTAAAAAATCACAATTGGTGCATTTGGGAAGACAAATATACTCTGTGCAGCTTTAGAATAAAAACGGAGTTATTTCTTTTACTTTCTTGCAAGCAAAGAAGTCTCAACCAACCTGTGAAAAAAATGGTTTATTGCTCATTAGAATCAGACAGTCACCATAATAATGGTTGCTTTCGTAAATCCGTCTCCCCCCCCACCCCACCCCCCACCCGGTGTCTGCCATCTCAAACACATTACAGGAGCCTGCTGCTTTCGATATTAACACCAAAAGTCACATTAGTTTAATCTTATCAGATGGGGATGTTTGGCTGACCCCACAAAAGGAGAGCTTTTGACCTTCTGTACACCCCCTACTGATAATCGCTGCCAAGAATACCAGTTCCATAAAGACCCCTGATTCATTAAACTCTTTTCATTTTCAAACTAGATTCTCCTGCATTCAGTTCCCAGCAGTGAGCTGAACGCAGCTAAATGAACCTTGAAGGGCCAATTCAATCGTTCCTGTTAGCGAGCACGGTAGACAGTTTTGTCTTCTCTGTGATGTGGGAATCTGAACAGGCAGCTGGAGGGTAGGGTGCGATGGTTTTGGAGACAGGTATCTGGCCTTCAGCAGACTGCAGACTGCATGCTTCACTGATGAAAAGGGTTGAATCAAATGTCTCCAAGAACTCAGGACAGTTACAGCCTGAAACTCAAAGTAACGCAGAACGTGCACTGCAACTTTTAGAGGGTGGTATGAAACAATTTAGTCAAGCAGGGGCTATTCAGTCACTTCCTTTTCTGTTGCTACAATTGCCCCAACTTGCCAATCAATTCTAGGTTGTTTCGTGTCAGTAAATAATTGGCTAATGCAGTATGTTAAGTCAAACATTTAAAGAAACAAGGCAGGGCCAAATGATGACATAGCAGAAAAATAAGGCCAGTTTGCACATAATCATTTAAACTGGCTAATGGAGCATTTCCATTATTTAAAGCTTGTTGGTGTATTTATGGCATTTGCAAAAAGAAAACACAGTAAAAACAAAAATACTTCCAACAAGGTCTAACAATACGCATTCATCAAATGCAGAAAAGCTTCCCACAGTATTACAACACATTCACTACACTATAGTAAGGAATGGCCACGTTACTATAGCTTGGCCAACTATGAATGTCTCATAGGGCCATGAACAACCTGTTCCTGCCAACTGCAACCAAGCAGTACACTTGCCTCTGTTTCTGTGTGGCCCCACCTATTTATATCACCTAGATTTGGCATCATGACGCAACTGCAGTGCAGCAGAGGACACACACTGGAAAGGGCTTAAGCCTGCTGTAAGTCCAAGATTTCCCCAGGCTGTGGGCAAAAAGGGGGGAGCTACAGGAAACCCAAACAGGCCAGCAAGGAAGGTTTGTAATAGCTGTAGGCAGAAGAGGTCAAGTATCTGACATCTATTAAAATTCCCATGCCTGAGCAATTTTAAGGGGGTCTCTGCTGCTGTGTTAACTGCAACAGACTGCCTTTGCTTCACCCCTCCCACTGCTTTCCTTTGGATGTGACCTGCTTGTCTCACCTTTGCACCCTCTCAAAAATGTGGCAGGAGCAGGGAATTAAGTAGATGCTGGTGCCCATGTGCCCTGGGCGTGCCCAGACCCTCACACCTGACCTGGGCCCAAATTTTAACATTAATAGCACTTAGAAAAACTTTTAATGGTTTGGGGCAAAAAGGTACCATTTTGTATCATTTATTGGGAGCTTCTGTACCCTGTCCCACAACAGATTACATACAATCAATTAAAAGAGGACACTTCCAGACTTCAGGCCCCAAAATCCAAAATGCATGGCCCAAAATGAAAAAGGGATCTGAAGGGAAGAGGGGGGAAAGCAAACTCAGGCACCAATTCTTAAATGTGAATAGTATGTCTTATAATAATGCCTAGCTAGAATGGAATACACAAACTTCCAAGTTGCTTGATAGACATGTTGTTCCTCTTGGCTAAATTGAATCATCTGTAGAAATATCAACATCATAGTTCAATAAAATTAAAGCAGTAAAAGATAACCAATGAAACAAAACAACTATAAAGGCAAAAGTTCCCATGTCATAAAAAACAACCACATGACTCAAATTTTGTTGCGTTAAACTACAAGAAATTCTTGGTCCTTTAAGTAGATTCTTGATCAAAGTGGAAATAATTATCTGCCAATATTCATTTTAAACAAAAAAGTACTTTTAAAATTCATTTTAAAATCTGTAATTGGAAGAGACTTACTCGAACAATGAGAATCCATTTGATCAGAGACAGCCCAAATCCACAGATGGCACCATATCTTCCTGCTATGGTGTTCGTTATGCAGAACGATAAGCAAAATCCAATCCAGTTGAAAATGAATGCCACTAAAATGAAACGAACGTCTCGTTAAAACTTAATTGCATTTCTGTTTAGCTGAATTCATATATGTGTGTGTCTGTATGTAAACTGACTTTATCAAGATACTTATTTAAGACTGTTTGAAAGGTAAAAGCAAACAATAAAAAAGAAACCACTAAGAATGGAGAAGCAATGGAGTAGTTAGGGTGAACTGGGATGAACCAAATCAAAGTTCTAAGGCGTCACAGACACTCCTGATAAAATGTCTAGAGTGAGCAACTCTGAGGATCTCCCAATAAATACCTTCCCGCTTCAGTGGTACCTATTTATCTACTTGCACTTTGACGTGCTTTCGAACTGCTAGGTTGGCAGGAGCAGGGACCAAGCAACAGGAGCCCACCCCGTCGTGGGGATTCGAACCACCGACCTTCTGATCGGCAAGCCCTAGGCTCTGTGGTTTAACCCACAGTGCCACTCGCGTCCCACTCCAGGATGTTAGGAAGATAGCAATTAGCAATTGGACCTTCTCTATAGCATCATCCTGGCTTTAGAATTCTCTTCCCAAAAGATTTTCCAGATACCAAGTTTATCTTTTCAGCATAGAGTGAAACACTTAACAGGCTTTTTAGGTCACCAATTTCAACTCTATTTTTAGCTGGCTGCTCCATCTGTATTTTTCATTGAAGATATTTTACCCTTTCATTGTTTTTAAGGATTTTACATTGCACGCCTCTCTGGAAATTTCTCTGTTAAAAGTGAGGGGCTTCAACTGCTGGGGATAAACACAACTCACTATCCAAAGATTAACAGATTTAATGGTCCTTTTCTTTCTAGAGGTCCAGAAATTGCAGGGAGGTTTTGCATTCCCCACCCCATTGCTCAATACTGCTAGACTGGAAAAGCAGCCTCCACAGTGGTGTGCTAAATATTTAAAGGAGCATCACGTCTTATGCCTTGCGCTAAGGAGGTGCACAAACTCACATTTCCATTTACAAGTGGCAAGTTCCATCATGCGGAGCTCTTATTTTCATTAGAGTACTCAGCTTTTCGAGAAGCTGCTCCAGTTTCCCAGAAACATTAATCAGCGCTGTCAAAATGTAATTTTACTCTTCCACCAGTTCCTTGTTTACATCTAGATTGCACAACTTGAAACCCACCGAACTGAACATAGCCTAAAGGCCATATATGGTGACTTCCCAGAGCTTGATAAATCTCCCGATTTTGCTGCCTGTGAAAATTAGGGGCGGCGAAACCATTTGGTACTATCATACGTGGCTCATCTGCTGTGCTTGGGCAGTGCTGACCTGGCTGGCATGAATTGCAAGAAGCCCCTGCCCCATTATCCTAATGCAGAGCTTTCCAAGCTTTTCATGTTGGTGACGCGCTTTTTAGGCATGCATCTTTTCATGTCACAGTAATTTAGTTTTACTAGCAAACCAGAGGCTTTCCAGCCACTGGAGGAGCACAGGGAGCGTTCGTGCGACACACCTACAGACTGCAGCTGACAAACTAACGTGTCGCGACACATAATTTGGAAAACTCTGCTGTAATGTGCTTTTTTACTTTGCAAACAGCACCCAAAGATATGCTTGTATAACGTATCTGTAGTATTCAATTAAAAAAACAAACCAACACAGAATCTCTATGCTAAAGACCTGAGTTATTGCAGGTAATTTCAAGTATCGACATGAATAGTTGCAAAACATTAAACACTTGTTGCATGTAAGTCATGCAATGATGGCAGCTGCAATACAGAGAATTGTCACAGGGTGGCAGTCACGTATCATGATCCACAGCAAGGACAGAAACTAATTTGACTTCAAAATAACGTTCAGTGCACAATGTGCGACACACTATGAAACTACTGGACTCGAATTACAATGCTTCAATTACTGTAAATTCAGAACCGGGTGCTTTTATCATAGCACTGGTCTACTGGGGAGGATAGGATAGGATCTGGGTGAGAAAGATTATTCATCCTACTCCACAAAGCAAGAACGCAGCATATGTTATTGATGTCAGTAAAAACTCTGATATTTCAGAGTACAGTGGTACCTCGGGTTAAGTACGCTTCAGGTTAAGAACTCCACTAAGAACAGAAAATCGTGCTCTGGCGGAGCAGCGGCAGCAGGAGGTCCCATTAGCTAAAGTGGTGCTTCAGGTTAAGTACGCTTCAGGTTAAGAACGGACCTCCGGAACGAATTAAGTACTTAACCCAAGGTACCACTGTACAGATAATCAACCTACACTTTGCCTCCACTTATCCAGCCTCGGAAGTCAAGTGCAAATATATCACTGGTCGCTCATGGAGTTAAATTTGCTCAAACCGCATGTCAACGGCAACTCTTAACAACACAGATCTCTCTCAGGATTCTAACATGCTTTGCAATTTGACGCATACGCCTAAAATCGTAAAACGTAAATTATGAACAAGACTTTAATATATTTCTCTATTCTCCATTAGTAAATGCTGCATCTGGTGTGGCTGGGAAGAGAGGATTATTAGAATCATAGAACTGTAGAGCTGGAAGGGACCACAAGGATCATCTAGTAGTTCAAACCCCTGCAATGCAAGAAACTTTTTGAGGCTCGAACCCACGATCCTCAGATTAAGAGTCTCATGCTCTACCAACTGAGTGACATCAAGAATCCTGCTGCATTTACCTTTATACCATGGAGGAGGAACCTCTGGCTCAGGGTCTGAATGTGTCCCTAGGACTCAACCCAGGCCCTGTGCTCCCCCCTCCCTCTACATCCTCCTCTGTCCATTTTACCTGGCTGGAATGTGTCCTTGAACTGTGATGAAACCTTTTGCATGTCTGAATGGGGGATGGACAGTGATGGGTGTCTGGCCACACCCATCACTGGTATGCAGCTGTCGGAAAGTTGTTTGCAATGAGAAGTGGCCCTTGGGCTGCAGGGTGTTCCCCACCCATGCCTCGAACAACTGCTGCTTACGAGGACACAAAGATGTGTTACTTACTGAAAAAAGCCAACATGAAGATGCCATCATTGCCCACGCGAAGCTGGTCTGCATCACTGAAATCATCCCTTGGGGGATACTCTTCTTCCTTTAAGATGATGATGATGATGATTAATAAACACACGTTGCATGGAATTAAATTAATTAATTTTTTTATTAAATTAAAAAAACCAAGGTGACTACATACAGTGAGGGGGGAAAGTATTTGATTCCCTGCTAAATTTGCCCGTTTGCCCTCTGATGAAGAAATGACCAGTCCATAATTTTAATGGTAGGTTTATTGTAGCTGTGAGAGACAGAATAACAACAGGAAAAACCCCAGAAACCCAGAAGACAGTTGGTGAACCAAATTAAGCCGATAATAGGCATGCCTTGCCATCAATGTTACCCAGACCTCCCTCGGCGAAGATGGATCACAGAGCACCCCCCCCCAAAAAATGACACATCTGGTCCGTCAGAAGGAGTGCGGTCCCATACAGACCTGGGAACCGCTCACCAGCCAAGTCTCCCTCTTACCAAAGTATAGGCCAGGCTTCCTCAACCTCAGCCCTCCAGATGTTTTGAGACTACAATTCCCATCATCCCTGACCACTGGTCCTGCTAGTTAGGGATCATGGGAGTTGTAGGCAAAAAACATCTGGAGGGCTGAGGTTGAGGAAGCCTGGTATAGGCCCATGAATGGCTTCTATATTCTCACCATTCCTCAGCACTTCCTCTCTTTCCCAAGCTAATGGGTTATGCCCACATTCCTTCATCTCTCTCAAGAGTCAACCAAAACAAGCAGCAAAGGGTGGTGCCCTCACTGAACCACATAATTTTACGAAAAAGTTGCGCTCTAAAATTACTTAGCCGCTGAAGTCAGAGAGCCCCTTCACATTTCAAGTTGTTGGGGTGCAGTATAACATGTACGACAAATACACCGGTTAAAAATGCACACACACAGGAGGGAGCAGTGACTGGCTGCTCCCCCAAAATGTACACTTATGGGGAACACTAAAATGTCAACGGGCCACCAGTTTATGTACAGATATTTACACAACACCCTAAAGTGTAAAACACCTGTGTGCTTTCTAGTTAACGCAACAGAAAAGTTCAGGTGTGTGTCTTTCTTCCCTAAGTCTTGCTACAGTAATTAAGATTTTAGATTCTGTTGAGTTTATGTGTCTCAACGAGGAGCCATGGTTTACTGAGGGACTGCAGAAAGGTCTAAGTTGGTTCCCCGACTTCTGTATTGAAAAGGAAGTCAGTTTCGAGAAGATTATTTCCGCTGTAGAGACAGACACAAAAACTCCACCAAAGCCAAACATTTAACCTGCTCCCTATGCTTACTGAGCCTTGGCCTTCAAGTCTTAATTTCTGGCTTCCGCTCCTCAGTAAATAAAGTAGGTGGCCAGAAGGTATCCAGTTGGTGTGTCAGGGTTAGATCAAAACACACAGAAGTTAGAACTACAGCTAAGACACTTCAGCAACTTCCAAGGATTCTTGTCATTGTTTTCCTGTTGTCTTAGTGGCACTTTGGGAAATTTGGAGATTATTTTTGTTAAGGGAACTTTGTCATGAAAGAAGCTGGAGAACCCCTAATCCTACAGCATTCCTGGATATATTTTATTTTGAAGATGCGTGTAGAGCATTATTGAGCATTATTTAAAATGCTGCAGCAGCCCCTGTATAAGCATAGACAGACCTATCTAAATATTTTCTGATATCCACCCTCAACTGTTCACATACATTTTAGTAGTTAGGGACTCTCTCTAAATTCCCACTAAATAATATGAACTTAAATCTCATTTATTTTAGCTATGCTATTGAGATATTTAACATGTGCTCGTGCAATGTAAGACAATAGTTTATCCACAAGAGTCTAATGAATATTCTAAATCAAAAGCTTTGCTACTATCAGACAGCAGAGGGTGCTAACATCCTAAAAAAATACAACTTCAGTTGAGGTACCATAATTTTGGTGCTCATTCCATTGCAATGTTAAGTGGCAGTATGGTGTCCCTACATTAAAGGGATATTTATTTATCAACTTTTTTCCCCTTGCTAGTATGTACTATGTAATAGTGAAAATTATACCTATTTTGACCATATGGAAGGACATTATAACAAACATATATTTACTTCGCATTCTGCCTGGTAAGGTTTGGTGGCTGTAGCATGATCAAGTATTTGACATCTTCATTGGTATTTTAGAAATACCAAACAATCATCATTTGGAAGCATAAAGGTGCTGCGTACTAACACCTCACAGAAACTTAATGAACTGAAAGCAAGTGTTGCATTTAATTTCCTTTCATCCTTCCTACTGGATACATTTCCCACTCCAACCCCCAAATATTGGAAATTGCAACAATATCCAATCCAAAGGTAGAAACCTTGTTCATAGCAAGATACACTCTAAAATGCGGGAGGCTCAATTGCCCACACAAATGATGCTAGTTTGAATGGCCATGAGCAATGCTCCCCAAACTGATGTTATCCAGTTGTTTTGGACTAGAAATCCCATCAATCACAGCTAGTATGGTCAATAGTCAGGGATGATGGGAGCTGTGCTACAAGGCACACAGTGAAGGCTCTTCTAGAGCAAGGATGCCCAACTTACCAGGTATTCCTGGTTATTTCCCTCATGTTTTCAAATTTATTTCCACTACTATAGCAGATGAAAGGATATTTTCATAACAGCACAATCTTATGCATGCTTACAATTAAACGTAAGTCCCAGTGTGCTCCGTAGTCCTTATTTCTATTTAAGTCTTTATAGAAAACTAATGAGAATCTTAATACAGCATTGTGCGATTTGAATCACGGCAAGTTCACTGAGAGAAGGCATTGAGAAATTCATTTGTTTCTGCTTGGCAGGAAGAAAACTCACTGCAAAATCTAAACTTCATAGAACTGTTTCATACCTCTGGTGGGCTCAGGAATATTTCATCAAACAGACTCCTAGACTCCCTAAATTGGCCGTGCTAAGCATGTAAAGAAAATAAGACAGAAGAACTAAAGGAATGTTAAGCCAATCAGTACAAGTCAAACATTCAAGCAATGTTTCTAGCAAACTAAATTCTAATTTAAATGTAATGCAATATAAAAGGAATTGAAAATAGCTCACAGAGAGAGATCCAGTAATTCAAATACTGACAGTGCTCTTCTATACATTCGTATTCAGAAGCAAGCCCCACTGTACAATGGTACTTACTTCTGAGCATAGGATTGTAGCATGGAAAAAGATCATTGTTATTTGGACCGATTAGAAATGATAAACTCACGAGGAAACAGTCACACAAAAATGTGTTTTACTACACAGTATGCAACAGCTTTTACAAATGGGCAACTGAGGTCAAAATACAGGCTAAAACAGCTTTCTGTGGTCTTAACATTTATCTGAGATAGCATATCACATTGTTACTGTGATGGAAAACCTCTGTATTTGAACAAACACTTTCTTATCCGATTTATAAGATTTGAGAGTAGTTTAAAAGGGCAGGAAGTTTCCAATGCTAGCCCCATTTAAGTGTAAGAGTGAGTGAGTGAACGAGTTTGTTTAAGTAAGCAGATGGCTTTTCATTCAGATGAATACAATGTATTGCATTCAATGTAAAGGTAAAGGTAAAGGGACCCCTGACCATTAGGTCCAGTCGTGTCCGACTCTGGGGTTGCGGCGCTCATCTCGCTTTATTGGCCGAGAGCTGGCGTACAGCTTCCAGGTCATGTGGCCAGCATGACAAAGCCGCTTCTGGCGAACCAGAGCAGCGCACGGAAACGCCTTTTACCTTCCCGCCAGAGCGGTTCCTATTTATCTACTTGCACTTTGACGTGCTTTCGAACTGCTAGGTGGGCAGGAACTGGGACCGAGCAACGGGAGCTCACCCCGTCGCAGGGATTCAAACCGCTGACCTTCTGATCAGCAAGCCCTAGGCTCTGTGGTTTAACCCACAGCACCACCTGGGTCCCTTGCATTCAATGTAGAGCTAACCAAAACATTCCATCGCTGCAATGATTTCTCCTTGCACAATGGAGCATTCTTCCCCCTCCTCCTCTACCCCCCATGCACCCCCTAAATCAATTTTGGGAATTCCTCCAACCCTGTATAGCAGATTTTGGGTGGTACAAGGTGCGTGTAAGGCGGTAGGGAAGGGCAATCCCTTTGTAACAGCACAGCTGTTACAGCTTTGTACTAGCACAGCTATTTAGTTGAATACCACCAACAGCCCAGTACAATGACATCTGAGATGGAAAAACATTTCAAATATTTATGCACTAGTTTTATATATATATATATAAATAATACCAGTCTTGAACAAGAATGAGAATAAAAACCTGCAAAAATTCCTATGTGCCAGCAAAATTACTAAGCATGTGCATGCAGCCAGGTACCTGCAGTTTTGTACTGTGACATATACTTACTCTCTAGCATTGTAACTGGTGACCCTTCAGGTTAAATGCAGCTTAACCACTGCATATGGTGGTACACCAAGAATTCAGTGGAGCTACTACTGTGTGTTGCCTCTCTAGAACTACAAAGTAGAAACGACTTCTGAGCTCTTCTAGCTGGTGGACTGTGCATGGTTTGATTAGTTATGAACTGAGTTCAGGAATATTAAGCATGAAATAAAGCTTGAAGCAGTCAACGGGTCAATGGGTCCTTTTTTCTTTTTACTCCATAAAGTGCTACAGAAACCTTCTCGATTCTTAAGGTGCTTTGTACAAATAATCAAAACAAACCCCACCTTAATTTAGCTAGCTAATATTTCCTTTAACAAGCTAAGCAAGTGTCAACGACGTTTGCTTCAGAATTTGATTTTTATCCAATACTGTATATACCGAAGCCAATCCGAAGTTACGTATTTCAAAATTGCATGTTTTCAAGCTGCACAGATTGCTCACTCACTCTTTGAGCTGCTGCTGCTTCTGCTGCAACAGCTGCCATTGCTGCAGCTTTGGCCTTCTCCGCTTCATCGTAAGTGGGAAGAGAGGTAGCTACACTGTATGGAGGTGGCACAGGGTAAAAGTCATTAGGCGATTCCATTTCTGTTAAAAAAACACAAACACACATACATCAATTCATGTTTTAGAGGCTAAATAATCATTCGTCAGAACTACAAGTCTATAAAGCCCTTAAGAATGCTGTATTGTTTCTTATAGCTAGAAATACTGAGGGTGGTTTTATATATTTATCAATACAATTGATTCCTCATACTGTATCTCTGTCCTGTTAGGATTGTGGTCCAAGTTTAATCAAATAAGACATGCTAGCCTTATCATACATAGACAGAAAGGCATCCAAGACAAATCCATATCACAAAGAACATTAATTTAATCCGGTTATTTGCTCTATTAAGCACAAAGTCATTTGGGTTCCTGTACAAAAAGAAAAGAGCAGATCATATTTTATAAAGGGCAGCAGAAGGAAGCATGAAGAGATGATGGCACCATATGCTTCTGAAAAGATTATTCAAGCCATATTTACTGCTCCAGCATTGCTAAAAATATCTGAGGTTATATAAATGAAAGGAAATACCTGCTGTTGCAGCTGCTTCTGCAGCAATACTACAGTAAGGTGGAGGTGAAGTATCTTCTTCAGGTAAAGATGCGTCCATTTGAGAGGCTGGTGGAGTTTCTGTAGAGGTGGAAGGTTGTTCAACCACTGATGATTCTGGAAGATCATCTTCATTGTGAAGCTTTTAAGAAAAACAAATACTGTACATTCAGAGAACTGTTTCATCTACTCCGATGCAATTTATTAAGTAACGACTGAAGTGAACCTAGTAACAAGAGTAACTCCTAATCTGGACTTAACCATACTACTCACCTGCCACCTCTCCCAAAAGGTAGCAAGTACGTAAAATGTTTCCCCCCCCAAAAAATGTACTACTTACAAGTATTTGCCTATGATGAATGGGTGAATGGTACTATAGTGTTTCACCATACATTGTATGTATTTGGGGGTGTATTTGAGAGTTTTCCTAAAAGAACATAAGGATCAACTAGACACAGACAAAGTAAATGGGTGAGAATATATGAAACCATTTCATGATATGTAGATAACAATGTGCTATTTAAGAATATCACAGAACATTTGTCTAAACTGTCAACTGCACTCTTCCTGACAGATACCGGTAATTGGGAGTGAAGTCAAACTCATTGCACCTCTGATGTATTGTGACTTATTATGTAGATATGAGTAGCTTGTACTAGGCAAGCTTCTAACAACCCTTGATGTTAGGCCCTATAATGTCTAATTATGGTTGATTCAAATACTAGTCCGGAGTGTGAAGCAAGAGTTTCCTATGAACAACAATAACATTTCAGATTTGCCTGAAAATCCTCCAATTATTTCACTATGTCTACAAAGTCTACAAGACATGATAGTAGAAAATAAGGGTTATGCAAACCACTTGTAGCTGCCCAGATTTCAGAAAAATCTCTTCAGAAATAGTTGAGATGTAGCCATTTACATTGAGATGTAGTGGCGCCCGCCCTGTGGAACGCCCTCCCATCAGAGGTTAAAAGGATCAACAACTATATGACATTTAGAAAACACCTGAAGGCAGCCCTGTTCAGGGAAGTTCTTAATCTGTGATATGTTAATGTATTTTAATGTTTGCTGGAAGCCACCCAGAGTGGCTGGGGAGACCCAGCCAGATGGGTGGGGTACAAATAATAAATTATTATTATTATTATTATTATTATTTCCTCAAGAAGTGTAAATCTCACTAATTTGTGATCAAATTGGTGCTTGTTCTCTTTTTCTGTATTCTTGTTATATAGCTCATTCTGTTTGCCAGGTTTGTGATTCATCTGTATTTACATTATGATTCATCGCCATTACATTTAGGTATGCTCAAGAGGCTAGTTAGTTTGCACTTACGTGATATGAACTAAAGAAATCAAAAGACTTGTACTATAACTTGTTCATTATCAGCAGTTACATCACTCGCATTGTGCGAGTCAGAAGTAATTCTACAACAACTAACATCATATCACACTGGCTGATTTAAAGTCCTCCTCTTGAACAGGAGTTGAAAAATTCCACCACTCAATCTACAACCAAAAAGGTTATATAACAGCAATCAAAAAGCATTACCCTGTAAGTGAAAGCATTGTGAGACACCTTCCAATTCCTCAAGCCTTTCCCAATGTCCCTTGATGAAAAGGGACCTTACCGGTTATACCAAAATTTAAAAGCTCTGTGAAATCTAACAAACATCCCTGATTTCACAGTTTTGTGAAGGGCTGTTTGTGTACAACAGGGCTGTACAGCCAATGTCTCAAAGCATCCTGAGGTCACATGGCACCACTTGCCCCAACCCCAATGTTCGTATGTTCAATGAAGATGTCTTCTACAAAGAAATTAATATACATACAGACCTATTTACACAAGTTTTACTTTGCAGACATCTAGGCCTAATGCTTGGACATCCAGAGCACGGACACTTCACAACCCTAGATTCACGTCCAGATGAATGTCCTCACATTCTTCACAGCATGTGACTTTACATCATGCACGCATGAAAGTGTATAGTATTTCACAATACTGCAGCTTCTCACACAAAGTTTAGCTCTGTGGTGTCCGTTCTTTTTACGTGTTTTATTTCAATCACCATACTTTCTGCTTTGGACATTTGGAGATCAACATGTTGACGTTATGCCTTTTGGGGTTGCACAGAGTGTTAAATGCAAAGACAGATACTAAGCAATGCACTGGATTCTTAGTGACCCCAGATATTCTGTTTCATGGAACCCAAATTCCTGTGCCATGAAATGCACAATTGTGTGAAAAATAAAATTCTGTTCTGAACTTTTAAAAAATGCACTTCTGTAACTTGGGGGGGGGGTTGTAATATATATGCAAATTGTGGGAAGATGTGAACTGTTACCAGATCTACTCATGTCTCTATGCAAGAAACAATTGTGCACCACAGATTTCATTGCAACAAGCATGATTACTCTGCAAATACCAATACTGCTTTGCTCTGACACAGAGGCTGATCTTATTAAGGGCAGGGCTGGGCTTAAGAGGCACAGCATTAAAGAACACAGGTTGCAAGTTATGCTTAGTCATCACAATATAATTTCCCTGCCAGAAAGGAGGCGAAGACAGGTCTCTTGCCAATCGGACAATGCTCTTAGTACACAACTTTTTCTGCTTCAAGGAATATTATCTTCATGATTATTTATTAAACTTGCACCCTACCCTTCCTTCCAGGGCAGCAGACATCAAAATGTTAAGACAATTTAAAACATCTATAAGCCATTTAAGAACATAAGCACTTTTTCAATAACTGTAAAGTAACTCCCAGTAATCTTATCACTGCGAGTTGGTACTTGCTACGGGGGTTGCCTCAGTTATTTTAACTAACCAGTTAGGTATGTAGTTACATGATTCCTTACGTGTATCATTTACTTCCCTGTGCAGCACAGCTAATATAGGGAGAATATTTGTCAGTAACTACCAATACTTAGCTTGAGCCACTCTCTGCTTGGAGAATATTAGGCTGGGGTGATACTTATTTTCAGCTACTGTAACTTCCTCCAGTTTCTTGCAACAGAGCCACACTCATTATTCACAGCCAAACCAAAACAAACATATTATAGGGCATGTGCAAAGCTCCAGCTGAATTGAGCATTTGGGGAATGGAACCAGATTTGGGGGAAGCTGATAAAAAAATATGTAGGAAGCCCACCGCAGAGTCAAATTTCTCCCACTGAACAAAATCTTGTTGCTTGTACAGAGCAAGCTTTGAATGTTTAGCCTGGAAAAGAGGGCACTGAGAGGAGATATGATATCCATCTTCAAATATCTAAAAAGCTGTCACATGAAAGAAGCAAGCTTGTTTTCTCCTGCTCTGGAGGGTAGGCCCAATGGATTCAAGTTACAAGAAAGAAGATTCCAACTAAGCATCAGGAAAAACTTTCTGACCAAAAGAGCTGTTCGACAGTGGAAAGGACTCCCTCAGAAGGTGATAGATCCTCCTTCCTTGGAGGTTTTTAAGCAGATGTTTTACTTGTGATTCCTGCATTGTAGGGGGATGGACTAGATGACCGTTGGCGTGCCATTCAACTTTATGGTACCACGATTCTAATAAATAAGAGCAGGCTGTGTGGGTGAACTGTAGGAAAGAGTATGGTAGATTTTCCCAGCTCTACTTTATTATTCCTCGAGTTCTACCATTAGTAATGAGGAAGAAGAATTTCCAGAATTCTGGTAGACAAAGAAAGTGCTTCAGAAGAAGAAGAAGAAGAAGAAGAAGAAGAAGAAGAAGAAGAAGAAGAAGAAGAAGAAGAAGAAGAGTTTGGACTTGATATCCCGCCTTTCACTCCCCTTAAGGAGTCTCAAAGTGGCTAACAATCTCCTTTCCCTTCCTTCCCCACAACAAACACTCTGTGAAGTGAGTGGGGCTGAGAGACTTCAGACAAGTGTGACTAGCCCAAGGTCACCCAGCAGCTGCATGTGGAGGAGCGGGGACGCGAACCCGGTTCACCAGATTACGAGTCCACCGCTCTTAACCACTACACCACGCTGGTTTTTTGCTTTGGCCAACATTAAACTTTTTTTAACCACCCCTGCTTCCTTGAACAGAAAGTCCCTGAATTCACTGACCGGGGTGGGGGGCAACAGAAGACCAAGCACTGCCCTCTGAACCACATGCTTCTAAAGGAATCTGGGAAGCAAGATGAAAATCTTAGCCTGGCAGTTTGAATTACATTTGTGTTTCACAGATGGAAACATTGACAACAATAATGATAAGCAATCTTACATTTTTGAGTGATGTGCCTATTCCTCCACCCCCACCCCGTGATATTTGATCTGGCCACAAATGAAAGAATGGCTGCGGTCCTATTCACCCTTATCTGGGAACAAGTTTCACTGAACTCAGAAGACTTACTTCTCATCAGACTTGGATAGTATTGCATTGGAAGTGATACTCATATGTGTGTGACGGAATGCAGATGGGAATGACAAACAAGGTAGCAGCTTCCAAACCATCTACTTTCTCAGCAGAAAGAAAGAAAAAATAATCTGCAACACTTGTGTGCTGCAGAGAATTCTGCAGTGTTCTAGGATTTATGAGGGTAGGGATGACAGCTCCCCCTTGGAATCCTAGCTAACTTCTGGTGGACTTACTAGTGCCTGGTGGAATTCCTGGTGGAATTACTGCAAGAATGCCCATCTAAGGGGGACTGAGCAATTTATCTTTGCTGAAAAACTTACGTACAGATTAAGTTATGCCCAAGTCTTGCTTTGTAAAACTCACATTGGGGGAGCGTAAGAATTCTAGTAAAAAAAAAGCACAGATGATGCAAAACTGAAGTCAGCCCTGTTCAAGGGCACAAATGAAGGAAGGGCCCCGGGCCAGTCATGCTAGGCACCATGTGAACTGAGAGTGAATCTCAATACCTCTATTGCTGCAAACTGAAGGAGAAGATAAGTAGTGCTGCAGAAGCTGCCTTACAGAGAAGCTTGCCCACCTTTACAAAACCCCTAACAGGCTTCCTAGGAATCACTGGAACAGAGTTCAAACACTATTGCAACAGACCAAGTGAATGATTGTTACTACTGTATAAGCTCCAGAAACTGGGAAAGTTGCCAGTTGCTGCTGAATATTGGTGACCCCCTTCACTTGTGGTTTCCTATATTCAGAACAAAAATCTGTTTTAAAAAACCCCTGTAAATTTCCCACATTCAGAGTAATAGACAGAAATACATTATTGATTCTAAGTGTAGCACAAGCCCCTTTCACCAACTCAAGCCTATCAGATTCAGATACACAACCTACAGATTTTCTTGGCTGTGGTTCAAAATTTCACAGTGAGGTTGATCATATCATATAACATGGACGGAATTATGTCAAAAGTGAGACAGCAGATATCTATTGAATTTTCACTAGGTTAGAAGTGAGTTCTGTTCTGAAGCTGGGTGCAGGCTCGGAGGCCACAAATGGCCTACTAGGACTCCCGATCTGTCCCTCAGAACTCAAGCCAGGCCACACCCCTTTCCCCAGGCCACACCCCTTTCCCCAGTCCAGCTCCATGCTTTCCTTGAGTACTTTTACCTGGCTGGAATTTGCTCTCTGTGATAACGCCCCTTGCTTTCCTGGATTTAGGTGTGTGCGAGAGAGAGGGAGACAGATAGAAACAGAGTAGAAGCATTTTACTTGTGCAGCAAGAATGCAGCTTACTGTACAAAGGTAGAACTGTAGAGTTGGAAGGGACCCCGAGAGTCATATAGTCGAACCCCCTGCAATGCAGGAATCCTGCCCATAGCCACACCTGGTTAGGCTCAAACTACCAACTTTCTGCTTAACAGCCAGACACACTGACCCATGGCGCCATTGGTAAGAGTCATATATCTTGCTCCACCCACTTTTGCCATGGTCCCTACCCACGTTTTGACTCTGGCCATTCCCACCACTGCCAGTGTCTCTCCATGCCAATGCCTACAAGGCAGTGTAGCCCTTGAGCTGAAAAAACGTTCTCCCCCCTGCTCTTCTCCCTCTTTTGTTATGTACCGGGTAATAGAAGTAAAGGGAGAAACAGGACATGGTATGCTGCATTTCTTTCCTGTTTTCTAAATAGTTGATCAGCCAGGTTGCTTACAAGGTCCATATAGATTTCAGCTGCAGCAGTTGCCTCACTTCCTCAATGCATTTATAAGCAACTGTGATACAAGGAACTTGCTTGAAGTGGAGCAATTGTTAGAATGAGGACACCCCAGGAAGTTATTCATACAAAAATAAGCAAACCTTGCAAAACACTACTGTATAGAAAGAGCCATGCCGTCATAGTTATAATCTATTGATGGCTACCTTACTCTGCCTCCTGTTATAAGAATTCTAAGGTCTCAAATATAGAATATTAATAAATGCTCACATATCTAAATATATAAACCATGTGTCTGAAATGGAACAGGAGAGCAATCCTGATGCCATTTTGACTCTCGCAATGACCTCAAATATTCTCTGCAGTAAGGGAGGCAAATCGGGAAAGCCTTCCCATTGTCTTTTCGCTTACAAATCCTGTCTTAAGGGCATATTTGTGTGTGAATAGGGTGAGCCTGTGAACTGGATTCAGGAACTAAAGTATTAACCACCACAAAAGAATGGCCAGGCTGCCCAGGTAATGCAATCAGCGACCATTATCAGGTATCCTGGCAGACAGGATTTCTGCTGTAGACTCGCCTCCTATGATGTATGTATGATGATTTTGGGGTGGTCTTTGGCTAAGGAGGTTGGGTAATGTCAAAAGTCTTCAAAGGTTCCTGTACGCTTTTGTCTCCCTCCTTGGAACAGAAAAATAAATATGTGCCTTGATTTCCACTGGATCCAGTCTCCATCCATTTTTCTCTGACCGATCATGGACTTAGGGGACTCAAGAGTCCCATGGGGAATTTGGCAGCAAAAGCCAAACCCCAATTTTTACATCACTCCACAGTTGAGGCAACAACACTTCTGAGTACCACAAGAAACCACAGGAGGGGGAGACTGCTCTTGTGCTTGAAATCCTGCTTGCTAGTTTCTCACAGGAATCTGGTAGGCCACAGTGAGAACAGGATGCTGGCCTAGATGTGCCAATGATCCAGCAGGTCTTTATGTTCTTATATAGAATGCTAATTGATGCTCAATCAGTTATCCTTACAGCATTCCTGTAAACTAGGTCAGTAAAATTAATATACTGAAGTCAAGGAATTGAAGTGGAGAAACATTTGGGCTAAGCCAGAGGTTTCAACCAGCGACTGTGTAGAAAGCCATCTTGTGAACTACTAATTGGTCATATTCATAATGCGCACAGATACTAAGGGCTGATATACATAACCGGTATACAGAAGGCGGAGCAAACCCAGCATAAATTTCCAGCTTTCACTATACAGCATAGTAAGAGTTGGGTGGTTTTGTTTTTTAAAGAGAAATGTAATACAAAGGAGGAGTACCAGGAGCTGACTGTAGCAGCAGTGCAATTAGTTAAGGGTGGGAGGGATGAAGGGAGCAAAGGGAAGAACTAAGGGTTTAAGTGGTAAGTGACAAAATACTTCAAATGGTACATCAATTTTCAGACGTACCCCTTGCTGCCTGCCTCCCGCATACACATATGCTGTGGGCAGGCTTTCAGCTTTCAAAAAGTCAAGACATCTAGTGAACTGTTCCCTTGTCACTTCCCATTTCAAAAGCTAATGTTTTTGGTGAGAGAAGATTAAACTTTAAATATTGTCATAGGCCAGGGATGGAGAACGTATGGCTCTCCAGCAGTATTAGGATTCCACCTCCCATCAGTTTCATGGCTAATGGGGAGTTATAGTCAATGGGTGGCCACCAATTTCCCATCCCTATATACAGTATAGGCAAATATGGGAAGTGGCTTGATTCAATCTGCACAGTCAGCTTCTGCTTGGGGAAGGAGGGGAAGAGTTCTTTCTGAGTTTGATTTTCTGAAGAAAGGCTAAGTACAGATCTGCAGCAGTTTCATCACTCAAACTATGCATATCTATGTGCACCCCAAAATACTCCCTACTTTCTCTTCCCAAAATATGCATGAAAGGGTATACCGTACTTTTTTTTGTATACTGGTTATGAGCAATCAGATTTAAAACCACATCAGCATGTAACCTAAAATCAGAGGCATGGGGGAAGTCTTACAGTACATCATTTCACCAATGCCTATTAAAGCTTCATTTGCAAGCCAAGGGTTATGTTTTTCTGATTTACTGGCTTTAATGACTGGAAAATGTCCAATTATAAGCCTATTTCTTTGTTTCTTTTTCCCCCTTTAAATTGTTTTAACACCCTTAATTTCTTCTTGCCATGAGCAATAACAAACAAGCAAAAGCAATAAGTGCAAAGGAGTTTGCTTTAAGAGTTACTCCATGCCAAAATCATCTATCATGTGATAAGACAAGGAAGGAACAAGTTAAGTGCTATGTGGTTAGTTCCTTAAGTTCTGCAAGCAGCCAATCCTTAAAGGCACCTATGATGTAACTACAGCTGCCTCCAGCAGAATCAAGAAACCACCTACGGTTTCCCAGCACAAACAAATGCTATTATCTGCTTACAGAAAAGGTTCAGCAGGGGTGAAAAGAAACATTCTATGAAACATTGAGCTTACACTCTTTCCATTCATAAAATGAGACACAGGATAAGAGATGCTCCGGTTCTAAATCTTGTATGTGCAAAGATCTGCTTTTAAGCATGTTTTAATGCACATTGTTTGAAGTACACTTTGTATATAGTCACATTCCCAGGGACTGTGTGTATTCAAAGCAAAGAGAAATATAAAGAAATAGCAAAGTCCAAAGTAACTTTTTGCCAAATACTTTTGTTTATAAATTTAAATCCAGCATTCTTACTCAGCAGTTCTCAAAATGGTTTGCAAACAAACCATAATAAAATCACAATGCTGGAATACCTTTTATTCCAAAATATGAGCTCTTCTACTATATACAAATAAATTCCTTATTTCAGGGCACAAAATTTTATAGGGTGGAGCTTCGGAAAGCTGAGTCTCACTCATCCTAAATATAGGAAGCTGCCTTATAGTGAGTCCTGCCACTGGTCCATCTAGCTCAGTATTCTCTACACTGACTGGCAGCAGCTCTCCAGCATTTCAGCCAGGACATTTCCAGCCCTGCCTGGATATGCCAAGGATTAAACCTGGGATCTTCTGCATGCAACGCAAGTGCTCTACCACTAAGCTCCAGCCCTTCCCTACAGAAGAGATGTAAGAATCCAAAGAATTGTACTAATACGGCATGTTAGTTTACAGATAAGGAGTGGTCATTAACATCCAGAAAGAGGTACCGGTAGGCTCTTTTTAATAGTCTTAAGTTTCTAGTAAAATGCTTACCCATCACTGAAAAACACCTTAATTATGTAAAAGAAACAGCAAAGAATAGGTAACATCCAGTTTGGGGATATAGGTTTCACCTTTTGTCCAATTTGGACCCAAGAGCACTCAAACTGACCCCCAAAAAAGACATCCATGAGGTACTGGCAAAAAATTTGGGAGCATGATTGAAACAATGTAGAAAAATCTGTTAATAATGGCAAGGAACAAATCTCTTTTTTACTTCATTTTTAGATAAAATTGTTCATATAAATTGAGAAATGATTGGCATTTGGCATATGGTACACCAACATTTTCCTCTCTCACCTTGCTATCTGACATCAAACATCTCTATTAAGATAGTATTCCTGGCATAAAACAATACTCCCCACCACCCACCATATTTCAGACGAGTTCCTTCTTTTTGTGGCGCTGTGGGTTAAACCACAGAGCCTAGGGCTTGCCGATCAGTAGGTCGGCGGTGAGCTCCCGTTGCTCGGTCCCAGCTCCTGCCAACCTAGCAGTTCGAAAGCACGAAGTGCAAGTAGATAAATAGGTACCGCTCTGGCGGGAAGGTAAACAGCGTTTCCGTGCGCTGCTCTGGTTCGCCAGAAGCGGCTTAGTCATGCTGGCCACATGACCCGGAAGCTGTACACCAGCTGCCTCGGCCAGTAAAGCGAGATGAGCGCCGCAACCCCCCGAGTCGTCCACGACTGGACCTAACGGTCAAGGGTCCCTTTACCTTTACCTTTAGGTACCATCTTAAGGGAATAAAGTACCGGTAGGTAGGATTTTTCCATAGCCTCTGACCCCAATAAAAGTGTTAGTTATGATGGCAATCAATAACAAGCGGCTTTCACTGAAAAAAAATCTTTGTTTCGGAAATAGGTTGCAAAAATATGAAATATGAAGCAACAAAATGACAAAACTACATGATCATCCTCAATGTGAAATAAAAAGCAATTAGAGGAAAATTAAAGAGAACCTGATTCCATGAGAGTGCGTATTATTCTGCCAGTATGTTGCCAATACACATGCCTTTCTTCGGACCACTTATCTCCGTTACAAAATGCACTTTCAAATGCAATACAGAAATCACAACAAGCATTGTGCTTGGTTGTTTCTTCATTTAATAAGAGAAATTGTGTGCCTATGGACTCTTCAGTGTTACCAAGCAATATAGGTCTGGGATGCCCCGGAGTGGTATAGGTATGGCATTAAGAATAAGAGCTGGAGCTGGAAACTGCATGTTGTTTTACAGGTTTCAAGGTTTTCACGGGTAATCAGTAGATTTCTTAACTAAGGCTTTGCCCGATTCATTGTTGTAAGCAGTGTTAGAAACTTGAGATATGAAAGCTAGGATCTCAATGGCATCTTAAACCTAGGTTATGGGCGCCACAACGCAATGTCTAGGCATGCTTTTTTTTTTTTTTTTACAAGAATACAAAGCTGAAAAGAATGAACAGCAGCTAAATATTATGTTCATTTTTCACATGGTCTAGTTTCGAACGCTGGGGGTGTAGGCCATTTTCATTAGCGGCCCTTTGAAAGCAGCTTGTTAGGGCGGACTCAAAACGAGGTACTACTGTATATTTAAAGCTATTGCAGTGCACTTACCCAAACAGGAAGTGACAGCACTGAAGGCTGTCTGTGGTTGGCAAAAGAAAAGCATCATCACCTGCCTATTGAATCATAAAAGTTCCCTCTCGCTCCCTTCACCATCCGAGGGGGGGCAAGGAAAGGGCTTAAACCAGTAAAACTTTGGGTAGGAACTGAATTCACACGAATCGATTCATTGATGCAATCGTATCCACCGAAAGGCAAGACAGGTGATGAATTATTGTTCTGGTGGGAAGCCCTACAAACCCGATCTCACTGAAGTAGTGTGCATGCACACGAAAGCTCATACCAAAAACAAACTTACAGTAGTTGGTCTCTAAGGTGCGACTGGAAGGAATTTTTTTATTTTTTATTTTGTTTTGACTATGGCAGACCAACACGGCTACCTACCTGTAACCCGATCTCACTGTGTTGACCTCCAAAGGAGCGTGGCAGCATTTAAGCTGCCCAGAGTGGCTGCAGAAACCCAACCAGATGGGCGGGGTATAGATAATAAATTATTATTATTATTATTATTATTATTATTAAGACCACAGTCCTGCGGTGGAATCAGAGGTAACACTGAGCTCCACCGTAGCATAGAAAGGTCTGCTCATGAAAGGCAAGCGCGAATCATAATAATAATAATAATAATAATAATACCTTTATTATTTGTACACCGCCCATCTGATTGGGGTTGCCCCAGCCACCCTACAAAGACACAACAATACATTGTGGTATTTCACATCGAGGGTGGTGTGTCATTTTGCCGCTCGCGATATTGGAGCGTTTCCTCTTTTCGCTCCCTATTGCCCAAACCCAAGATGTTTCGTTTTGGGGTTTTTTCCCGGTGAAAGCCACGGCCGTCGAGTGAGATCTCCCGTTTCTAACTCGGGCTGGACTAGATGACCCTGGGCGTCCCCTCGACGGGGGCTCCGAAAAGCTCATCTGGGCGGCAGCCAAAAGGGAAGGAGAAGCGCAGAGGAGGAAAGGGGGGGAAAGGGGGCCGTTAAGGACGAGGAAGGAGGAGGAGGAAAGGGATGCGGGGAGGCCTCACACCAGGTACGCTTTTCCTCAGTATTACAGAAAGCGGAGGCGCTTTCCGTTCGCCCCCGGAGGCCTGAGGGAACGGAGGCCTCGAGTTGGCCTGCGGCCTACCCCGCCCCGCCCTGCCGACGCGCTGACAGGACCCCGCGGCGCCACTCACCACTTGGTACCGGCTGGCGGGCTGCTGCTGGTGGTGCTCCATCCCGGCGAAGGAGGCCTCTTCGGGCCTCGGCGCTCGGCTCGCTGCTTCCACCGCCTCCGCAGCGTCTCTCTTTCTCTCTCTCAGACTCTCTCTGTTTCCCTCCGCCCTCGTCGCTCTCGGGCCGGCTCCTCCCCTCGCGTCGAGGCCGCCCTCTCGGCTCGTCCCCCCTCAGAGGCGCGTGCGTGACGGGGCGAGGAGGCCTCCTTTCTCCGGAGCTCGCTCTGAAGCACCACGGTAGCGGTGGTGGGCCGAGTCCGCTTCTCCAGAGACTCCCCGAATGAAAGCGGGGCCTCCCACGCCACCAACGACGCGTCCGGACTTGTCCGGACCTCCCCCCCGCCGATTTCGCCACGCGTGTCCGGGAGATTCCGGACGCGTGGCGGCCTTTGGGGAAAGCGAGGATCCATACACGGATATCGGAGCTTTAAAAAAAAAAAACACGGCGGCGGGGCTGCCTAAAATGAAAGAACTGTGGAAATGAGAAGAGACCCAAGGGTCATCTAGTCCAACCCCCGTGCAATGCAGGGATGCTCGGGAGTATTCAGAGCGTATGACTTTTAATAGGTCAGAGCATCGCTCTAAGAGGCATAGGAGACAACTCCTCGAGGCCGAGGCTTGGCCCCCGATACAAATCGATACAGATTTTAGGTTCTGACCCCCCCTCCCACAACAAAAGCCTGCCCCCCAATCAATTCAAATCAATACAAATCTGAGGTTCTGCACCCCCAACAAAAGCCTGCTCCCCAATCAATACATATCAATACAAATCTGAGGTTCTGCCCCACCAAGCAAAATTCCTAGCTACGCCCATGGGCCAAGGGGTCTTAACTCCCCCCCCCGTAACTTATTTGAGGGGGCCACCCCCCACCCCAAAGTTGATGGGCATTGCCATTCAAATGGTCATTTTCATCAGCAACGTCATCGTCATCAGTGCTGTTTTTCTAAGGAAAGAGGTGCCGGATCTCACCATGAATGCTTCCCTTGTTCTCTTAGGATGGCAACGGAGCCCACCTGAAAGGTGCCAAAATTGAGTCCTACCTGGGGGGGGGGGAGCCACTCAGAGCGGCTGGGGCAGCTCAGGACTCTGCTGCAAATAAAGCGTTTTAAGTGTGTTTTAAGTGCAATATACAATGTGACACTAGATGGTGATGGTGAGCCTTATTGAAAATTCAATGTACTATATTTTTTAAAATGCTTTTTTAAAAAGCATTTCCAGAATGTTTTTTTAATATGTGTGTAGATCCCACCACAGTCAGATGGGTGGGGTACAAAATAATAAAATTGTTGTTATAATGGGGAAGTTGCTAGGTGCTGCTAACTGTTGGGCAGCTTTGAGGCTCCTGCTCCCCTTATGGATCCTTATCTTTAAATCAGTCTAGGGACTGGGCAGTCCTCAAATAGAGGACTGTCATCTCTTTAAAGTGGGGCACATGGCCACCTTACCTTGAAGGCAGGCAAATGTATTGTGGCATAAGCTTTTCGTTAACTAAAGTCCACTTCATCAAATGCACAAAATGTTATCCTCAATTACAGGGGTGGGTGGGTGATTGTAAAAGGTTAGGGAAGAGGGAAATGGAATGCCGGAATATACAGACAGTGATCATGACATACTTAACAGTGGTAATTCAGAAAAGGTTTTCCATGACACAGACATCCTGGTATTGGTGATCTAATTAACACATAAAATGTGCTAATAATCATTTGCCTCCATTGAGTCAACAAGTGATAGCATCAAAACTCTTGGTGTATTGTTACTCAATGTGTTCACATTGCAGTTGTTTCCTTATTTGTGGAAGGTGTTCATGGTAATAGGATAAAAATGTCTTCACTTAAAAATAACTGCCCTGATCCATGGTAAAAATGTCTCTCAAGGCCACCTGAGTTCCTGGGAGAATTCACGAAATCACCTCCAGGCTTCCAAAGCCAGTGCAATGAGAAGGACTTGCCCAGTGAGCAAGACAAAGAGCTTAAAGCTCTTTCTGCACTGGGTCAGCCTTGGTCACATTAAATTTGTGTTATTTCTAGCCAGCCAAACCTCAAACATGCAAGGCTGAAATCATACAAGTTAAATCCATGTAATATGTGATCATACCATAGATGGAAAGGCGCAGCACAAATATATTAAATAAAGGAGGGAAGGGGAGAAATAAAGGGGAATAAAGAATGGGAAATGAGTAGATAGCCCTTACCGCAGACTGCTGACCCTCTTAATTCACTGCCACTTTCAATTCACCCCTTGACCCAGGTCTGATGTCAACGTGGTGCTGGGTTGTTACTGTAGGGCCTACAATGTAGACTAGCCAATTATATAGACTAGGAAATCAAATAGCAAGGTTGCAAGGACTCAGGCCAGGACGGCAATAAACAATAATTTCTTCTATTTTAGTTGTTTCAAGTATGACACAAATTCCAGTTGCAATGATTTTTAACTCCAGGACCGAGTGTGTTTCAAACACACTCGGTACACTTTGACTATGAAACTAAGAAACTACCCTGTTTCCCCTTTTTTAATACGTAGTCATAAAGTAAGCCATGGCAGGTTTTTTTTACCTTTGTGAGAAGTAAGATGTACCCCAAAAGTAAGCCATGGTCCCGCCATTGTTCCCGTCGCCTCCTCAGCCCCTCCTGCGTGTGCAGGGAGCCAGCAAACCAGTGAGAGGCGCGGGGGGGAAACGCGCCTCTTGAGGAGTTCTGCTCCGCCTGCTCAGCGCGCAGGGGGAAGCTGTACCGTACCATACTGACGTAATAAAAATAAGACATCCTCCGAAAATAAGCCACCCTGTGTTTTTTTGAGGGGAAAAAATTATAAGACGGTGTCTTAAAAAGGGGGAAAGACGGTAGAGCTGATGAAGAATAAACGAAACAGGGCCTTGTCCTGGAGTTAAAAATCATTGCAACTGGAATTTGTGTCATACTTGAAACTACTAAAATAGAAGAAATTATTGTTTATTGCCGTCCTGGCCTGAGTCCTTGCAACCTTGCTATTTGATTTCCTGAATTATATAGACTAGCCTTAACATAACACAACTCACACTGTCACACCGACAGGCCTTGGGTGGTAGACCCGTCCTTGCTCACAGACAGCCCCCCAGGGATGAAATGCCTACTCGGCATCAATTACAGGCTGCCCAGGAACAAACCCTTGCAATGATACCTGATGCCAATTCTGTGCCCATGCTTACCTAGGCCAGGGGTGGGGAACCTGCAGCCCCACCTCCAGATGCTGCCAGACTCCCAACACCAACTCCAGGTAGCAAAGACGCCGGACAGGGTTGGTGGTTGTTCCCCATCCCTGATGCAACAATCACATTGGATCCAGTAATATTAGCCATACTGCCAAAGGCTTGTTCACATGCACATCTTCAAACACTATATATGCCATCATCACTCCACAATGCCCTTCTGCAATTAGCATAACTCAAATGGGTCAGGTGCAACTGCGGAAAATAAATGGGCACACATCAAGACATTTAGACTGTTTCCAAAACCAGTGAGGGGGCATTTCAGTCTCTCCGGAGGCAGGCAACTCTAGCGTGAAGCTTCCTAATTGGAATTCATTAGCAGTTCTGATGCTATGGCGTGTGGTTAGCTCATTACCGAAAGCGTTTGTCTCTTTTTAGCTGTTTATTTGCACTATTGTTCTTGCTATACCTATTCATCTGTTGTGGCTGCTCCTCAGAAGTAGATCTCACCCATGCTGACGGCATCTTGAACTCATTCATTTAATCATTCCTACTTTTTCTGATGCACAGGCATGACTGCAGCCAAAAACACCACCACACACTTCCACAAGAGTTGACAGCAATAGGCTTGGTGAAACCCTGAGGCTTGAAGCAGTAGAAAAAAATCTTTTAGTAAAAATCGTTAAGGAAAGTTAATGAGGACTGGGCATGCTCAGGATTCATAGAATGCTTAATCACTCTTGGGTGGGGGGAGGTGGGAGAAGGAATGGCGTGGAATGTCCTTCCAGACTGGCTGAGTGAAATTATAAATTGTTCACTCTACACTGCAACATTTTGTTGCAGGTCCCACTTGTTGGCTTCTGCATTCATTTGTGCTCTGCTCAAATTCAACTGTAATGCATCTACAGTACTACTACCTCTTTCTTCACTTGCTTGCCCTTGCTCTGTAAAAATACTCTTCCTTGCATCCTCTTTAATAAGGTGTCACACACACACACACACACACACACACACAGTTGCTGTTTCGTTGTTGTTGTTGTTTTGAGATGGTGTTCTTCTTCTTTGGCGATCACTCGTAGCTGAGTAAGATTGTCTTCCATAAACACAGTCTTAACAGTGAGTCTGTCAGTGACTGTGGAGTCTAATTCTAGATCCTCACATCCTTCCACAGTGGGGACATAGGTTTCTGGGCGGGAGTTGATCACCGTGTGGATTTGCCAAGCGTGCCTTCCTCTTAGCTCGTTTCTCCCTTTCGTCCTGAGTTTGAGCGTCTTCAAAGTCCATGACACCTTTGGTAAAGGCTGTTCTCCAATTGGAGCATTCACAGGCCAGTGTTTCCCAGTTATCAGTGCTTATTGGGGTTTTTAAAAGATTTGCCTTGAGAGCATCTTTAAACCTCTTTTGATGTCCACCGGTATTTCACTTTCCATTCTTGAGTTGGGAATAGAGTAGTGGCTTTGGAAGATGATAATCAGGCATCCGCACAACACGACCAGTCCAACGAAGTTGATGTTGAAGAATCATCGCTTCGACACTGGTGATCTTTGCTTCTTCCAGCACACTGACATTAATTTGCCTGTCTTCCCAAGTGATGTGTAAAAATTTTCAGAGACACCGTTGATGGAATTTTTCAAGGAGTTGGAGATGGCATTTATAAGTGTTTCACAAGCATACAGTGAAGTTGGTAGTACAATAGCTTTGTATGCAAGCATTTTGTTTTCCTTGCAAATGACCCGGTCCTCAAACACTTTATGCTTCACTTGGGAGAAAGCTGCACTCGCAGAGCTCAAGCGATGTTGGATTTCGGCATCAATGTCAGCTCTTGTGGAAAGATAACTGCCCAGGTAGACTAATGTTACGCCATTGAGTTGGATTTATAGCGCTGCAAAGGGGTTGTTTTGTATTCACCAGTATAGAGAACCAGCATATCTTTTTATGCTGCTGCTTCTGGCAACCATGGTTTGCTGGCATCCACAGCACTTTTATCAAGATATGAATACCATCACCTTTCCCCCCCCCACCACCACCAAAAAGATACCCACCCACCCCACTTTGATGCCCAAAACATGTATCTGATGGTTGGCTCTGATTCCCAGAAACTCATGTCATTTTGAATATGTTGCAATTGAATAAATTTATGACTTTTTGTTGTTCTTGCTGCAGCAGAGTAACATAATATTTGAATTGCAATTCTTCAGCTAGGAAAAATAATCTGGATACTGATACCTGTACCTGAATATGACACTTCTGGCTTTGCATATAGTATTAACTTTTTATCAGTTTCTGTCGCTTTTATTACTCTCCAAGCAGGAACCATGGCAAGTGCTCACAAAGTAGGAGCAATGGAGTTACTCTCAAGCTAGGACCAACACAACTATTTACTAAAAGGTTCAACATGGGCAGTCTCACAAATTTAATAGTTTCTTAACAAATGGAACTGCAATGTGATTCATTATTAAGCTATCTGAGTTATCATTAATAAATGTATTTCCTTACAGTGGCTTCATACTTCGAGGGGATAATGCTTTGCATTTATATAATATTTCACATGTATTCTCTTACTATTGCGGACAACAACCGTGTGAGGTTGGCTGATATTATGATCCACATATTGCAGATGTGGACTGAAACTAGCTTGCCTGAAGCCACCCAGTGAATTAATGGTTTTGATGATATTTGATTGGGGTACTCTATTTTCCAGTCCAAGAGTCAATGCAGGTATTATTCAAGTACCGTAAGCTTGTCCATGCAAACAACTGTTCATGCAAGTGGTCTGCTTGAAGGAGTAGTTTAATGTTGAAGGACAAGACTCACAGTGTCTCTTTAGCCATGGGTCAAGGTTGCAATCATGGCAAAGTATGCAGTAACATCTGCAACTTATCTTAGTTACCTTGGCATTCCAACTTTAAGATAAAATTTGGCATCACAAACCCAAGTGAATCTGTTTTTCCGAAATATAAACACACGCCATGCACAACTGATTGCTAGGATCTTGTTATATAGATACAAAACTCTTAGGTTTTAGGAGTTCGATAACATGTTGAGGTAATTAAAGGTAAAGGGACCCCTGACCATTAGGTCCAGTCGCAGACGACTCTGGGGTTGTGGCGCTCATCTCACTTTATTGGCCGAGGGAGCCGGCGTACAGCTTCCAGGTCATGTGGCCAGCATGACTAAGCCGCTTCTGGCGAACCAGAGCAGCACATGGAAACGCTGTTTACCTTCCCGCCAGAGCGGTTCCTATTTATCTACTTGCCCTTTGATGTGCTTTCGAACTGCTAGGTTGGCAGGAGCTGGGACCGAGCAACGGGAGCTCACCCTGTTGCGGGGATTCAAACTGCCAACCTTCTGATTGGCAAGCCCTAGGCTCTGTAGTTTAACCCACAGCACTACCCGCGTCCCTGTTGAGGTAATTACGGAGCTTTATATGGGATCCTGGTTATTAAAATGCAATTTTTGGTCATGCCCTAAGATAGACACGAGGAAACCTGTGGTCCTCCAGCTCCCATCAGACCCTGACAGCATTGTCAGTGATCAAGGATGAGGGGAGCTTCTGTCTAACAAAATCTGGGGAACTGCAATTTCCTCTTCCATGCCCTACAGCCATGGGGGTATACCCTCCAACATTTCTCCGATGAAAATAGGGACATCCTATTCCATAACGACAACAACAATGTTATTATTTATTCCCCGTCCATCTGACTGGGTTGCCCCAGCCACTCTGGGTGGCTTCCAACATATATAAAAACATAATAAACATCCTTCCCTATACAGGGCTGCCTTCAGATGGTTCACGGGTCAAATAACTCCAAACCATCCAACATTTTCCCAATGAAAATAGGAACATACTACCATACCCTCCAACATTTCTCCGATGAAAATAGGGACGTCCTAAGGAAAAGTGGGGCATTCTGGGATCAAATCAGAAACTTCTGTGAATCCAGGACTGTCCCTGGAAAAAAAGGACTGTGGGGGCTATGGGGGCTGTAAGAGCAGAGTAAGGCCTGTGGCTGCTGCATGAATTGTTCCAATAGCCTGCAGATTAGATTTGTAGTTTCCCTCATTCCTACTGCCTCTGTTAATAGACCCAGAAACATTAACATTTATGATTGTTAGTTCTTTATATTTAGACATTTCCCTCCCACATTACAAGGTCGGTGGACCTAACCCTCCCCATATCACACTTTGCAGGAGTTATTTTTTTACACCTCTATAAGGTGAAAAAAAAGTATCATAGCAACAGAGGTCTTTATTCATTCAGGCAGCTACCCTGCTTATAAGTGCCTATACATGGTAGGAGGTAATGGGAAATTAAGTTAGGTCCCCTTGAACAGAAAAGTTCTCTTGCCACCCTCTCCACTGTCCTGCACATTTGCTTCATTCAGGGTCACCACCAAGTACATTCATTTGGTTATTACTTATAAGCGTAGGCACTGCTATTGGTCATGACCATGCTAAGATGCTGGCCTTGCTGATGCCTGAGTCAGAACACTCGAGATAAATAATACAGATGGCAAGGTTATGGGGGTAGAGGAAAATAATCTCCATTGTTGTGGAGAATGGCCATGACATCACAATACTCTCAAACCCCTTCAATTAGGCCCAATACTTAAAATGCTAGGTTTGAAGTGCTCACTTTTCAATATATACTTGCTAAGCATTATCCAGAGGCAATCCTATTGTTTTGGATATAGAAGCGCATAGGAAAAAAGCTGTATAAGGAACGTTTGTGAGAAAGTTGCTATCATAGGTAAAGGTAAAGGGACCCCTGACCATTAGGTCCAGTCGTGTCCGACTCTAGGGTTGCGGCGCTCATCTCGCTTTATTGGCCGAGAGCCGGCGTACAGCTTCCAGGTCATGTGGCCAGCATGACAAAGCCACTTCTGGCGAACCAGAGCAGCACACGGAAACACCGTTTACCTTCCCGCCAGAGCGGTTCCTATTTATCTACTTGCACTTTGACGTGCTTTTGAACTGCTAGGTGGGCAGGAGCTGGGACCGATCAATGGGAGCTCACCCCGTTGCAGGGATTCGAACCGCCGACCTTCTGATCAGCAAGCCCTAGGCTCTGTGGTTTAACCCACAGCGCCACCTGGGTCCCTCTAATGCTATCATACATGTCCTCTAAGTTGCTAACTGACTCAGTTAATAAAAAAAGACCAATAAAGTTTATTTGGATTGGATTGGCACCATGCACACAGCCCTAAATCTGCCCTGATCTGGTGCTTCTCCCTCTGTTCCACAAGCAGAAGGCACGTGGAAGTAAGTTGAATCTTACTTCAACGCTGGCAATGGGATAGTGTTCTTCTGAATACCAGTTGCTGTCAACCACAGGAGGGGAGAGTGCAGTTGCAAAAGGAACGCAGCTCCAGCTTGTGTCATAAGCCAAGGCACATCTGTACATGCATCCTGACTGCTGAACTGCATGGCTCTAGCTGCTCACTACGCCTGATGCCTTTCCGAATGTTGTTGTCTGCGACATATTAAGAGGAAGCCGGCTATTAAATGAGAGGCAGCTAGCCAGCCAGACCAGGCCACCAGCAAGCAAGCACTGTTGCCAGTGGGTTACTAGCTAAGGTGGCTGGTGATGACTGGAGGGTATGGGGCTGACCCATGCCACTCGCTGCATCACAGCCACCTCACTCTGGGAGGGACAAAAAGGAAGCCTCCATATACTGACTCAGACCTTGGGTCCATCTAGCCTAGTACTGGCTACAGGAATTTAGATTCCTATCTGGCAATTCCAGGGATTGAGCCTGGTGCCAAGATTGCAAGTTCAATCCCTGTATGGGGCAGTTGCATCTTCCTGCACCTCAGGGTCCCTTCCAACTCTGATTGTATGATCTTCTGTATGCAAAACAGATGCTCTAGCACTGGGTTGTGGCTCTTCCCCTCAGACTGGCCCTGGAGCATTCATCAATCTATGTGACAGAAAAAGGTAAAGGTAAAGGGACCCCCGACCATTAGGTCCAGTCGCGAACAACTCTGGGGTTGCTGCGCTCATCTCGCTTTATTGGCCAAGGGAGCTGGCATACAGCTTCTGGGTCACGTGGCCAGCATGACTAAGCCGCTTCTGGTGAACCAGAGCAGCTCACGGAAACGCAGTTTACTTTCCCGCCAGAGCGGTACGTATTTATCTACTTGCACTTTGACATGCTTTTGAACTGCTAGGTTGGCAGGAGCAGGGACTGAGCAACGGGAGCTCACCCCATCGCGGGGATTCGAACTGCCGACCTTCTGATCAGCAAGCCCTAGGCTCTGTGGTTTAACCCACAGCGCCACCCACGTCCATCCAGAAGCATCACTGGGAATAACAAGCCTATGCTGAGTTTTACACATACCAACCAGTGCCGGATTTACGTATAAGCTAACAGAAGCGGCTTAGTCATGCTGGCCACATGACCTGGAAGCTGTACGTCGGCTCTCGGGCAATAATGCGAGATGAGCGCCGCAACCCCAGATTCGGTCACGACTGGACCTAATGGTCAGGGGTCCCTTTACCTTTTTTAACAAGCTATAGCTTAGGGGGCCCCTCTTTTGGGCGCTCCCCCCCAAAAAATTCACTATTAATATACTTCTTAATTGTGTTTCAGTTCAACAATTACTTTTATAAAATACTTATTTGTTATGTGCAAATGGCTTTAGATACCTACCGGTATTAGGTCCATAAGTTACCATATAGCATATATTCAACACAAAAAACAGTGACAATGTGTTGTTGACAAAGGACAGCTGGGCATATAAAGGGCCCCATTACCTTCAGTAGCTTAGGGCCTCATCAAACCTAAATCTGGCCCTGATACCAACACACACCAACAATGAGGCATGCTTGCTCATGTAAGTTCTCTTCATTACGGACTGCACACTCAATGTGATGCCACAACTCTTGGGTTGGGGCAACTGGCTAAAAGTTTTTAAAATGTTTTAAACAGTTCTAATTTTGGTTCCTCTGCTTTCTTTTTGTTGGGTTGATGTTGATTTAATGTTTAGTTGGGAATGGTGGTTGCTTTAATTTGGGTATAACTGTAAAGTCTTTATTAATTCTATTATTGTTATGATTATTGTTACTATTGGTTTCTATTGATTTATTGGTTTGTTTGCTGCTCGTTTAGGATATTTTGTTTTCTACTGTTTGATGCTTTGCTGTGTATATATGTTGTAAGATGCCCAGAGTGGCTGGGGAAACCCAGCAAGATAGACGGGATATAAATTTTAAAAATGTTGTTGTTGTTGTTGTTGTTGTTGTTGTTATCATCATCATCATCATGGCATGGATAAATGTAGCTACTAAACCTTACAGTGAGAGTTGGGATAATGTAACCACCCCTTTGGGTTTGTTGCCAGGATTCTCTGGGCTCTCTGAACATCAGCTCTCCGATAATAGATGTTACAAGAGACCTGCTTGAGCTCACATCCGGGTACCCAAGCAATCGTTAAGATTTCCTTGACAGACAGGCTATAAGCGTCTGATGAGCAAAACCATATCCTGAAACACAACCCACAGCATATCATCAGGTAGGTAAGGAAGGAAGCGTCCAAACTGGCATCCTGCCCCTCTCATCTCTAAGTAATGGACAAGCCAGCTGGGCTTGCAGTAGGCCTTAAAAAGAAGAAGAAGAGGAAGAGGAAGAAGAAGAAGAAGAGGAAGAGGAAGAAGAAGAAGAATAGTCTGCTAGAAACACAGTTGTTTTTAAAAGCATTGCTTATTTTTAATAGGAATGCTGTACTTGCAGGAAACCTCAGGTGGCAGTTCCGTCCTAAAAGAGGCACGCTTCATTCTCTTACACATAGGAGTGAATGTTCCGCCTAAAGGCTACATGCTGAGCAAAGGGGTGAGGCAAAGGGGTGCCGAAGTGGAGGTGCCGGACAGCCCCCTGCCCCACCATCGATCCCTACCCCTACAATCTGTCTCCACGGGAGTTTTTTCTTTCTTTCTTTCTTCTGGTCAGTCTCCAAGAGCAAAATGAGCCCAGCTGGATGACAAGGGCTAGGGGGTAGGGTGGGCACCAAGAGGAAATGTCAGGAGCAGAGGAAAGGTTTGTCACCCTCCAACTGTGCACCCAACTAAATTGCACCCCTACTTTCTGCTTTAGATGAGAACGGAGCAGCCCCATGTCCAGTATTTAAGTCCTGCTGCCGACATGACATGCAGTTTCGACCTTGGATGATGCTTGCAGTGAAATGCACAGGGTTGCCAAATATACCGGAAAGTTCTGGTGATGTCCTGGGGGCGGGGGCTAACATGGCCGCCCGGGGGAACTTTTTAAATTTAATAATAAAAAAAAAAAGCTCAACAACTTTTTGGACGATTGTCCAAAGAAAGCTCAGCAACCATGTCTGGATTTTTAATTCTTGAAATATGGCAACCCTAGAATTGCACAACAAAAATAAACAGATGCATAGATTTTTCTACACTGATTTAGCCAAGGACATAACAGACTGGAAGGTGAAAATCCACACAATGAACGAAAGCAGAAGCTTCTGCCTTTGCCTGCTTACTCATAGTCATAAGCAAGTGAATTCAATGGAACTTACTCCTAACCAAGGATGGCACCCTTTCTTTAAATTAATGACTACAAAGAAATAACAGCCAATCCGTCGGTCAACTGTTATGCTAATTGCATTCAATGAAAAGTGTGGTTCTCAATAGCTAAATGGGCATGCCAGGAATACTGTATAGCGAAACATCTCCTGCAAGTAAACATTGCATCCATAAGTTGCATCTTTGTTTAAAAAGACTTGTTTTGAAAGATCAACATGATGAGCAGAACTTGAAAACCCTGAAAACCCCTACGTAGGATGCTTTCAAACTGGAAGCCTGATATAACACTTGAGCCTAAACAGTGCTTAAGGAAAGAATATCCACTCCCAAGTGTACCCACACTAGGATTACATGAAAGGGCAAATTGAACACCCTCAGATCTAGCAGAGCTCTTTGGTTGACAGCAGACAGCTGGGTAGGCATCTGATTACCAGTCAAATCTGTCCCCGAAGCCCACACAGGCTGTTTTCACCTAAACTGAAAAAGAGGAGTCTTTCAGCTCTACAATCAATGACAGTTTCCACTAAGGTTAAGCTGAAACGGAACGGGCATTAAGGGGATGTGGGGCTTGTGAAAGGGAAACCTGTAAAATTGGATGTTTCTTCAATCCCCCAAGATAAAAGTGAAGTGCCCACTGTCTTGGGTGGAGTGATTTGGAAGCCGTCTTTTCCAAACTTATTGATTTATGCCTGGATCAGGGGAATCCAAATTTACTGGGGGGGGAACCAGCAGGATAGCTGCTGTTGGAGTGAGACGTCATGCAGACAACACCACATGAATAGGAATGCAAACAGCATCGAAAGCACAGCAAATGTTGGCGTGGAACAAGCCCCATTGTTTACTTCTGTGCAAGCAACAATATCTTAGGAGGACTACATTATAGGTCTATTTCTGTGGAAAGGGTGTAGCTTTACCCGCAAAGATCTGGGCTGGGGTTAATGTTTTGTTTGTTGATGTTTGTCACCATGTTAGCCCCAAACAGAAGGTTGTGTGCTCTTTGTACACTGTGCCCTGTTTACAGTACACACACAGTTCCTTCTCTTGTGATTAGTGAAGGATGTCTTGCGTCTGTTTTGAAACTGATCCGTGCCAAATCTGCACACACCTGGCTGCTAGTCCCCTTCATCCCATACTAAGACATTTACTGCGGGAATAGGGGAGGGGATGGACAAGAGATTCAGAAGAATGTGGTGACAATCAAAGTTGGGGGGGGACAGATATAATTTTGAAAAGAAGCCTCTTTGGTGAAAATTTCCAGGAACAGTGAAACATGCAGACTCAGATTTAAAAATATACAGTCGAAACCTCAGAGGAAGATGGAAGAGAACTCATGAGATGAAACCCAGGGTGAAAGAAGTTTCAGTACCAAATGCCCTTTGCTAACAAGTCATTTTGTAGACAGGTTGATATGCCTCTGTTGTGGGGTACTATTGTTGAAGGGGGGAAAAAAGGAAAACCCAAATGGCATTACACTGCAATTCAGGGCATGATAGATGCTGATTGCACAATGGAAAATCAGCATGTGTTGGCAAGTCCTATAAGAAACTAAAGGCAGTCAGAATTAAATCTTCCTTATTGTGTCTAACTTGTTAATCGAGCAGCACAATTCTTGGTATCTGAAGAAGTGTGCATGCACATGTAAGCTCATACCAAGAACAAACTTAGTTGGTCTCTAAGGTGCTACTGGAAGGAATTTTGTTATTTTATTTTATACTGTATCTTGTTTTGACTACGGCAGACCAACACGGCCACCTACCTGTAACTAATTCTTGCTTTGAGTGTGAGAGGTCTTAGGTTCAGTACCCAAACCACTGTCCAAAGCAAGGGTTCACAACTTGGCAACCTGTCCACTGGTATCGCTGGACAGGTGTCCCAGACTGAGCTTTTATTTCTAAAAAGTGTGGAGGGGGAGAAACAAGCCTTTAGCCAACCACCCCCAACTGAAAGTTATGGAGCAAAAGGTGCAGGCCTACTCTAAGTGATTTCCGTGAAATGAGAATGAGTGTGTTGTGGCCACCTTGCATATTTTTGCTAGTACTGAGGAATGCTCCCTGTTGAGATTAGCATCAGTGTGTATGAAATCAATACCTTTTGATCTTCACATTCACGGCCAGAAGGATATAGCTGACACCCCATTTAAGGTGGTCTAAAGTGTCTGTCTCTCTAACGTTATGCCATGGTCCTCGTGGCAGCCAATTTGTGTTGTGCCACGCTGCCCCCTCACCATTGCAGCTATTTTGGGACTGGTGCCCCCAGCACTGTCTCAGCATTTGAAATGTGCCCACTGGCCCAAAAAGGTTGGTAACCACTATACTAGAGGAGCAACAGGACAAAGCTTGGGGACACTGCTCAGTGGCAGATCATCTCCTTCATATGCAGAAGATGTCTGGCATAATAATAATAATAATAATAATAATAATAATAATTTATTATTTGTACCCTGCCCATCTGGCTGGGTCTCCCCAGCCACTCTGGGCGGCTTCCAGCAAACATTAAAATACATTAACACATCACAGATTAAAAACTTCCCTGAACAGGGCTGCCTTCAGGTGTTTTCTAAATGTCATGTAGTTGTTGATCCTTTTAACCTCTGATGGGAGGGCGTTCCACAGGGCGGGGGCCACTACCGAGAAGGCCCTCTGCCTGGTTCCCTGTAGCTTTGCTTCTCGCAGTGAGGGAACCGCCAGAAGGCCCTCGGCGCTGGATCTCAGTGTCCAGGCTGAACGGTGGGGGTGGAGACGCTCCTTCAGGTATACAGGACCGAGGCCGTTTAGGGCTTTAAAGGTCAGCACCAACACTTTGAATTGTGCTCGGAAACGTACTGGGAGCCAATGTAGATCTCTCAGGACCGGTGTTATGTGGTCCCGGCGGCCGCTCCCAGTCACCAGTCTAGCTGCCGCATTCTGGATTAATTGCAGTTTCCAGGTCACCTTCAAAGGTAGCCCCACGTAGAGCGCATTGCAGTAGTCCAAGCGGGAGATAACTAGAGCAGTGATGGCTAACCTTGACACTCCAGATGTTTTGGGACTACAACTCCCATCATCCCTGACCACTGATCCTGTTAGCTAGGGATGATGGGAGTTGTAGTTCCAAAACATCTGGAGTGTCAAGGTTAGCCATCACTGAACTAGAGCATGCACCACTCTGGTGAGACAGTCTGCGGGCAGGTAGGGTCTCAGCCTGCGTACCAGATGGAGCTGGTAGACAGCCGCCCTGGAAATAGAATTAACCTGCGCCTCCATGGACAGCTGTGAGTCCAAAATGACTCCCAGGCTGCGCACCTGGTCCTTCAGGGGCACCGTTACCCCATTCAGGACCAGGGAGTCCCCCCCCCCCACCCGCTCGCACCCTGTTTTCCAAAAACAGTACTTCTGTCTTGTCAGGATTCAACCTCAATCTGTTAGCCGCCATCCATCCTCCAACCACCTCCAGAAACTCACACAGGACCTTCACCGCCTTCACTGGTTCTGATTTGAAAGAGAGGTAGAGCTGGGTATCATCCGCATACTGATGAACACCCAGCCCAAACCCCCTGATGATCTCTCCCAGCAGCTTCATATAGATATTAAAAAGCATGGGGGAGAGGGCGGAACCCTGAGGCACCCCACAAGTGGCAGCCCAGTGAGAGGCATCTCTAGACAGGGATCAGAAAGAGCCCTGGAGAATTGCTGCCTACCAGAGAAGACAGTACTTACCTATGTGAACCAATTGTCTGATTCATATAAGGTAGCTTCTTATGTTCCTGTCTCTAGCTGAAGATACATAGTATTTTTAACGGTGGCATGTGGAAATGAAGAAAAATCACAAATAGTTTTAAAAGATGCAGCATAATTTTATGGAATCACTCCAATATTTCAAGGTATCAGATACCTGGGTTATCTGGCTGTTTATCTAGAAAGAAGATTAACGATTCCAAGACGAGCCCCGGGAAGCTTGCTGTGTGTGTTCCTTCTTCCTGGGAGAGCAACAGCTCTCGGATGAGGAAAGAACAGAATTGCTTGTGAACTCTTAGTTCAGCAGAATTCTTAAGCTGGATTTGCGTACTCTCTGGTTTGAGGTGTCTGATTGAAATCAGTGGATGGTTGCAATAGTTTTGGAAATGGGTCCCAAGGATCTAACCTTCCCAGAGGCCCCTAAGGCACCAGCTTGTATTCAATGACATTAGCAGGCAAGGGCCTAGAGCAGTGTTTCTTGGGTCTCCAGCTTCTGTTGGACTACAGCTCCTATCATGCCTAGCAAGCAGGACCAGCAGTCAGGGATTGACCCATTCCAAGAGCACCATACAGTGGCATACTGTGGGGCGGGCACAGGAGTTGTTGCCCTGGGCGCAGGGGTGTAGTGAGGGGGCGGGGGAGGTGGGCCGCCCCGGGCAGCGCCCTGGGGTGGGGGTGACACTCGGGGTGGGGGACACTGCCCCCCACGATCGGCGGTGCCGAAAGCATCGCTCGGCGGCTGGCTTGCTTGCTTGCTTAGCCAGCCGCCGGCACCTGCTTTCCTTTTTTTATTATTATTATTAAAGGGCTTTTCTCCCCGCTGCCAGGGCGACCAGCAAGGAGGAGGGGTGTCACGCTTGTCACAAGGGTGACACCCCATCCTCGCTAGCCCTCCCCTCCCCTCGCCCCTGCGGGCCTGTGGGCGGCTGCGCCCGGCAGCGGGGGAAAAAGCCCTTTAAAAAAAAGAAAAGCCAAGGCAAGCAGGCTGCTTGCCTTTGCTTTGCTTTTTTTTTTAAGGGCTTTTTTCCCCGCTGCCGGGGCGGAGCCGCAGTGATGTTGTAATAAAGATTTTATTGATTGATTATTTGGGCCTTTTATAAGGGAGATGTGGTTGTGGTTTTATGCACTTTGCACATTTTTTGTAGACAACGAAACTGATTGTAGTAAGCTACTATGAACAAGTTTGTGTAGTTCTGTGGCTTTAGCAGTACAGGTACAAACAAGTTCTAAATCAGGGGTCAGCAAAGTTTTTCAGCAGGGGGCCGGTCCACTATCCCTCAGACCTTGTGGGGGGCCAGACTATATTTTTTGGGGGGAAATGAACAAATTCCTATGCCCCACAAATAACCCAGAGATGCATTTTAAATAAAAGCACACATTCTACTCATGTAAAAACACCAGGCAGGCTCCACAAATAACCCAGGGATGCATTTTAAATAAAAGGACACATTCTGATTCCCGGACACGCTTATTCCCGGACTGTCCGTGGGCTGGATTTAGAAGGCGATTGGGCCAGATCCGGCCCCCGGGCCTTAGTTTGCGTACCCATGTTGTAAATGAATCCACAGCTCTGATGCTATGTTTACTCTCAAAGCCTTCCAAGTTGAGCAACAGCCAACCAGGAGTGTTCAAGAATGTATAAACCATGTCATGATATATTATACCCAGGCCTAAGAAGAATCTTCTGAGACGAGGCTGCAACACTTATAGGACTTTTAAAACAACAAGCTCTTGGGCCAAAGAATTGAATGCACCAGCATGATGCAACAAAGGAAAGCTCTCTTCCATCTGCTGACCCCTACAAAATATTATCCCTAGGGAGCCGCCTCAAAGAGTTGCTTACTCAGAAGCCCTGGAACTAGTTCTGATCTAATGACTATCTGTTATGCTGACCTCATTTTCCCTGCAGCACACTTTCCATGCAACCAATTAGCAAAAGAGATGCATGATAACGAATGAGACTTTCAGGCACAGACTAGCTCAGCCTTCATCTTTTGATCCTCAGTTATTATCCTCGACAGTCGGCAATAAATTGGGAGACGCTTTGTGCCGTGCCTGTCTTTGGACTAGAAGCAGGGAATGAATAATGGTAATCGGTCCCTGTTTTTAGTGCTGACTTATTGTAACTTTGCACCCTGTTGCGTATTAGAAATGGGAGGTGCCCTACCCCTCCAGCTGAGGCCTCTATTTGTCTCAGGGCTATCACTCTTGAAAACAAAACACGACATGTTGAAGGAAAGACGGGTGTCAAAAGGCATATACTGGAATCAAATCTGTAATGTAAGCAGCGAGTACAAAGATACAGGATGTCATAGCAGCATCAGGTAATGTGCTGAAAAAGTTTCATTTAATACATGTGTAGGTACAAAAAGCAGATATGTTAATCAGTCATAGTGCCATGAAACTACTATCTTAAGGCGGATCCATCCATTTGACAAGTGCTTAGGGAAACACTGGTGTTTAATTCAGCTAGCACATAAGGCCTTGGTTTCGTACATACATGTATGAGCATGTTTAAACAGTACACCCATGCACACATGCTAAGGAAATCGTAATTCGCCAAGATTCCAAAATCCATGTAAACTGATGTTTAAAAATGATGTCCACAGGTATTTGTTGGAAATGTAAAGAAAAAGGAGGAACTTTGTATCATATGTGGCGAACTTGCAAATTAGTAAAGGACTGCTGGGAAATGATATATAATGAAATGGGGGGGGGGATGATGAAGGTATCTTTTAAGAAGAAGCCAGAAGCCCCTTTTTAAGGAATAATAAGAGAGGAGATTCCAAAACATCAGAAGAACTTATTTATGTATTCTATGACAGCGGCACGGATGTTATATGCCCAGAAATGGAAGGAAGGAGTAACTCCGACAAAAGGGGAATGGCAAATGAAACTGTGGGAATATGCTGAACAAGCTGGTTTAACAAGCAGAATTCTAGACCAAGAGAAGGAGATGTTTAAGAAAGAATGGGAGAAATTTGTGGAATATATGAAGAATTATTGTAAACATCTTAAAACGCTAGCAGGACTAGAATAATCAGAGCAGAGAAACAAAATAAGGCTGAAGGTGAATATAAAATGGTAAAGGGCCATTTTGGATTTGCAGTCGAATAAGGGAAACGTTCATGAACCATGGAAGGTGGGGAAGGGAAGTTGAGGATAATGAGATTACTTTAATAAAGATGTATTTGTTGTAAAATTGAAAACTTTAAATAAAATGTGGGAGGAAAGATGACGATCATACATCTATGTTATGTGTTCACTAAAGGAAACGCTGGTTTAACACCAGTATAGTAAAATGTGAAGTTTCCATTAGTAAATTGGAAGGGGATCATACTGTAAATGTAGGGAATAGATTTCCCTCCTTACCCGTTTTGGTTAAGGTTGTAAATGTGCCCCAAATGGATTAAACGGGCATATATAGATAAACAATGCAAACTAGTAACTTTGGTAAGCTTATTTGTAAGCTTCACATTTTGCAAAACAGTAACTTTTGTAAGTTTATTTGTATTCTGCATGCATTGCCATTTTCAGCTGGCAATAAAATTGCATCTTGAATGGAATTTCACAAACAAAGTACAGTAGCTGCTTAAATAGGCTTTGTTACTTAATTGTAACATTTGTGACAAATTTGACCTCACAATGCTGCGTGCAACTGCAGTGCATCTTCTCTGCAAGATTATTCTAATCTGCATGCATCCTGGTGTATTTATAGCCAATATCATCTCCTTGCAGAACCCTTCAGTCAGGTGGCAATTTCTATATTTAGCTGAACTGCATATTAGTCCACCCTAGGTCAGGAGTTCTGATTTCAGATTTACAATACAGCAAACTTTTCAGTTGTCGGCTCTGATGAACGACATTCATGAATGAGTGCTATTTCACCCTGTGTACCATGTCTGTCTTTATATTATTCAAATGTTTTGCCTTGAGTACCTTAAGTGGATCTGGGCGATTGCTAAATAAAATAAAACAAAACCCAAACCACACCAATAGCCCAAATCATTTCAAACTTACTAAAGTCCAGTTCTGTACACAATGGCTACAAGCATTAGTATAACAAGATATTTCTCTTTAAATTCATGCGCAAACATTTTAAGATGATTTGAGCCACTTAAAAGGAGAACTAACTATCACAAGTATGTTTCTTATTTCACAATGATGCAGAGATTATACCTGAGGGAAGCAAATGTTGCATATAAAACTTTGGGGGTGCAAAAAAAGTTAACCCTTGTGGACTACAGTGAACTGCTGTAACTTTAAAAAAAGGACAAAAGTACCGGTAACATATAGGAGGGAAGGACGTGGGAAAGAAACATCACAATTATATCTAAATATTGATGTCTTGCGCTTTGTTTCTGTACAACTACCACCACAACAAACACGTCTAAAATTACAGAACTTGTCCTGCCTGGAAGATTCCTGAGAGAATCTGAATGAACTGTGTACAGTACATTCGTCTGATAAAAAGAAGTCCTTCATAAAGATAATAGAATCATAGAGTTGGAAGAGACCACAAAGGTCATCCAGTCCAACCCCCTGCCAAGCAGGAAACACCATCAAAGCATTCCTGACAGGTGGCTGTCAAGCCTCTGCTTAAAGACCTCCAAAGAAGGAGACTCCACCACACTCCTTGGCAGCAAATTCCACTGCCTAACAGCTCTTACTGTCAGGAAGTTCTTTCTAATGTTTAGGTGGAATCTTCTTTCTTGTACAGTAGTTTGAATCCATTGCTCCGTGTCCTCTTCTCAGGAGCAGCAGAAAACAACTTTTCTCCTTCCTCTATATGACATCCTTTTATATATTTGAACATGGCTATCATATCACCCCTTAATGTTTGCAATTTTATTTATTTATTAAAAAAAAGAAGCCGTACCGATTTCCCTGCTGCAGAGTATGTTTTCTGTCTGTATTAGAAATGCTTTTTATTTTTTTAAAGAGAAACATGTGTATTTGTTAAGGTTGCTGTATCACGTTCACATTTGGAAAGATTTAGATTTTTAAAGAAGATCGGGAAGAGTTTTCCTTTTTTTTTGGCATACCTCTGAAATGTGTATCATTATGGGAGAAATATGGGAATTGTTAAAGCAAACATGTAGGGCAGCCACTTAAGCAGAAGAAGAAACAATGTTTGAGCTCCCTCTGGCGGGACCACGGAAGAAGTAAATAGAATAAACTTGACAGACTGCCAGTTGTTTTACAGGAGGGAATCAATGACTTACCAGAAATTCAGGTTTGTGCAATTAAAGAGAACTAAAATGCTGTATTGTTCTGGCCCAACAAATCCACTTGTAAAGGAAAAGAAAGAGGTCACTTTGGGGTTAGAAAAGGAATGAGGAAACGCACTTTGAAATGTGGCACAAATAGCCAATTAACAGGAAGATGTATAACCGGTACTTTTTTTCAGGAGGTACTCAAGGGTAAGCAGTACCAGCACCCCCTTTTTCCCCCGGTAGAAGAAAAGCACTGGTTAAAAGTGTGGCGCTTCCTGTAACAACATCATGGTTAGTACTGGCACTCTTTTTTTTTTCTAGAAGAAAAGTGTGGTGTTTAACTACTGTGTAAGCACATCAGGATGAAAAATCTCATTACCGCTTAACTTCACTGCAAACAAGTCAGAGCAAATGCTCAGAAGAGCCCAGAACTCCTCTACCCCCCATTTAAGTTTTCTGCAAGCAAATCAGAATGAATGCTCCATAAACAGGCCACCTGGAGAACACTTCTCTTTCTAGAGCAGAGATGAGGAACCTGCAGAACTGCAGATTTTGGACTCCCAACTCCTATCCGCTCCTGCCAACATGGTCAATCATCAGGGATGATGGGAACTCTTGTCTAACAATATCAACGTGTAACAACGAAATCCCAGTGCCAACAAATGTTCACGTTAGGTCGATGGTGAATGTGCCTGTGATATTGGCATGTTCTGTTGACCAGAATGTAATACCTAGAACTGATGAAGCCTCAGAGCGAAACCTGAGCTATATCCGGAGGACAGGTTTTCTTCTTCCCATGTGCCACTCGGATTGAGTTTGTATGGATGGTGACACTACTAGACTCACACCATATTTTTCTCCTATCGTCGTGTTCAGGACATTGTTTTATTCATCTGCCAAAGTACTCCGTGGCACATTCACCATCGACCTAACTTGAACGTTTGTTGGCACTGGGATTTCGTTGTTACACCTATCCATTGCTGAATGGTTCTATTATATAAACTGTATACATTCTGTTATACATACGATATACATGGCTTCATTTATCAGTTGGCTTTATTGACAGATTATTAGTTCCTCATATGAGTTTTTGATGTAACTTTCATTCTATCTTCAGCCATTGTGTGGTGGTTTTTGTTGTTGTTCTCGGTTTATATTATCACCACCATGATACTGTATGCTGTTTGTGTTAGGATTATTGTAATAACCTGCAGTTTTATAACATTTAAAGTAGATGAATAAATGATTAAGTTAATTTGGAATATGCAAAAAATATAAAAAAATAAATTTAATGAACCGCAGAAAGGGGGAGGGAAGTTGTGTTTCAAAATTTTAAAATGATTGTAACATTATTGAAATGTATAAAATTGAAAATCATAAATAAGAATTAGAGAGAGAAAGAGAGAGAGAAAGGGTTGCCAAGGTGTTAGTTAATAACTAATGAATATGGTATTGAAACAGAGTCAGATTTAGGGCAGCGTGATCAGTTTCTCCACGCCAGGTGCTGAGCCGAGAGGGGTGCTGCAGCTAGGACATGGTGCATGCGCAGAACAGAGAGAGGCTGGAGGGGGGTGCCAAATTTTGGGCTCGCACAGGGAGCCGCTGAAAAACCAAAGTCCACCCTGGCTGAAACTCAGGAAGCACTCCACTTATTCAAACAAGGCTAAGTGACAAGAAAACAGTCCCCTTTCCATGGGCAAATGGAAAATTATTGAAAATTAACTTTGCAGCGGGGGCACTCGGACCTTCCTGCTGCCATGATGGGCCTTGCGGTCTCCTTGGAGCATGTGACGTGTCCTGTTTGCCACCCCCCCAAAAAAGTTGGGCGGAGCCAGGTGCCTGTGCCCCCCCCAATCATAACAGTATTATTTTGCCCATAGTACTGACGGAGAACTGAGGCAAAGCCGTCCCTTGCCTAAAGTCACCTTGTGAGTTCATGGAAGGGGCAAGATTTGAATAGAGGATTTGCTGATTCGTAACTCCAATCCAACCACTTACCCGGGACTTCTGAACGGACACGCGCAGGATTGTGGTGGCAGTGTCCTTGCCACTTCGAGAGCTACGGTGTCACAAGCAAGGAAACAGGCGGGGGACAGGGAGCACAAGAGCATAGAGATGAGCCCAGCGGATCGGACCAAAAGCCCAGCATCCTGTTCTCAAAGTGGCCAACCAGATGCCTGTGGGAAGCCGTGCCGCCTCCAACCATGGAGGTAGCAACCAACTAAGACGCTAGTCCTCATGAAGCAAGCACAGAAGACAGTAGGCCTACATTGTTGAGTTTCCTTTTGCCGTCTAAGTCGCAACAAGAAACGGAGGTGAAATTTGTCAAACTGAAGTATTTTTAAAAGTTAGAAATGTCCAGATGTGTACATTCTTATTTTATGTAAGTATATGAGCATTGCTGTGGAGGTCCATTTTCTAGGAACAGGATTTCCGATGGTCCTCCCCCCCCAAAAAAAAACTACCCAGAATGCCAATATCAACATTCCAATATTTGGAATTAACCGTTTCCCCTCCAGTCTTGAACCTGAAATATTGAGATTCCCATTTGGATTTTCTCGTTCATTTCTTTCCCCCACATTCCCATCTTACAAAAAGACAACTGCTTTCTAACTCCATGTATATGTACAACACATTGATATTCTTACATTGCAGTGTTTTCCCTGGACGCCTGCTGTTTTTACTCCGGGTGTGTGTGTGTCACACTATTCTCCTCCTCTGTAAAAAAAAATAATCTATTTGAATCAGGGAAGATGCAGTACCTGAGATCCATTCTGCCCGTTTCCTACGCCAGATGGTGAAATCCCACTTGTGTCAATTTCCATACTTCATGGGCACACAAAATCAGGCCCACAGACCGTAGTGTCAAATCTCATTTTTCGCACAACAGCCATGGGCTTGAGAGGCCCACCCCGATGTCACCAAGTTCCATGCACGGTCATTCCATTCTACAAACAATTGTTTAACAGCCAAGAGTCTCCGTGTTGCTAAGGTTATTGATGCATTCCAGGAACATGGAGAATTTCAGCCTCAGATCCTCAGTTCAGGTCCATTCGCGGTATGTAGCATTTTATGGCTTAAATCCTCAGAGGGCTTTGTCACACCACGGGATTTTAATGGCTTCACGTTTGACTGTTGTAGTCACATGACGGAATTCGTTTCTATTTCTGCTGTGTTCAGGAGGACGACAAAGCTATTTATAAAATTTATTATATTGATGACCATAATTGATACTCCCATGAACATGGAAGGAGTTAGCTGCTTGGAGGGACTTGGGATACATAAATAGCCCAATGGGGAATGGTAAAGAAGCACGAAAACCTCTATCCTCAAAATGGTCCCTTCCTTTCCTTTTAAAAAAGCAGCCACCAATTGCAAATGCCATACAGTCGTGGGCCTTCATACCCACGATTTATTGAATCATCAGACAAGACTAGCATTCTCAGGATGCATTACATATGATTGGCCACATATATCTCATAAAACATGAACAGAAATGCAGCTAAGGTTGTACAACACTACATCCAGCATGAACATGTTCTATCATAAAGCATGGAGAGTTACAAGTGCTGCTGTTCCTCCAGCCCCGAGTCCAGCTAAATCATGAAGTTAATTCTTCTCGTTGTAACTACACCACTAATAGAGTATGTTATTCCATATTACTATATTCAAACCCACTTAATGGAGGCGAGATACATTTTAATACAATCCCCACAGCCTGCTATATTTAGCGTGTTAGGATAGGCAAAGTAGCTGTTTCCCCAGTGAATATTTATGAATAGAGTTTCCAATCCACTTTAGCAACTGAGTGCTGACTTTGTGATATAATAAGAGCTTTGCAAACTTTTCATGTTGCTGACATGCTTTTTTAGACATGCATCATTTTGCAACGCGGTGATTCACTAGCAAACCAGAGGTTAAACTAACCCCTTTCCAGCATTCGTGTGACACACCTACAGACTGCAGCTGACACACTAATGTGTCGCAACGCACCATTTGGAAAGCTCTGAACTAACCTGCGACATGTGCAAATTAGCTACAACTTCACTGCCCTTTTCTACATGCAACCAAGGCTTCATTTTAGCCCCGGAGTCTGTTTCGAGGGCCAACGATGACGCTGAGATGTGTCCTTACGATAGCTGCCCGCTGTTGGCGCCTTGCAGTCACAATACTACACTTCTCTGGGAGCAAGTCCCATTGTACATGCCTAGGATTGCACTAGAAATCTCTGGCCTCCGAAAAGCAGAGGGCACACATATAAAAAAACGCTGTGAAAATGCTTAAAAAAAAAAAAAAGTTTTGAAAAACACATTGAATTTTGCAGAGTTCACTGTCGCCATCTAGCGTCACATTTGTATATTGCACTTCATGACACATTTAAAACGTTTTATTTGCAGCTGTGTATAGCTGGGTTGCTGCAGCCACTGTGGGAAGCTTTCAACATATAAAAAAATAATAAAAATAAAACACTAAAAAAACTTCCCTATACAGGGCTGCCTTCAGATGTCTTCTGAAGGTTGTATATTTTCTCCTCGGCTCGGGATTGCATATTACTCCATACCCTCCGAGCGGCCACGCCCCCCTGCTTTTGAAGGAGATCCCGGCCCTTCAAACCAGCCGGGGATGCGCGCGCAGCCTCCTCCTGCTAGTGACGCCCCGCCCCGCGCCTGCGTGCTAGCTCGCTCTCCCGCCTCCCGCGTTGCGCCCCCTCGCGAGGTTTCCGCAAGCCTCGCGACGCTTCCCCGCCGCCATCTTAGTTGTTCCTTGCACGAAAGAAGACGAGGGAAGGGAAGGGAAGGGGCGGGAAAGAAAGGAGAGAGGCTTTAGCTGGGGCCGCGTCCGCATAAGCATTCCGGGGTCAGAGTCAGGGCCGGGGAGGCTGCCTGGCCGCCTGCCGTTGCCCCTTCCTTTGGCTCGGGCCTCTCTCTCGGCGTCCCCTCAGGCCCGGGGCCCTCGCCGCCAAGCCCTCGTCACCGCTGCCTGAGGAGGCGGGGCTCGGGCCGGCTCTGGATGGTGGCGAGAATGATCATAGAAAACTTCGAGGCGCTGAAATCGTGGCTCAGCAAGACCTTGGAGCCCATGTGAGTAGTGGCTCTGGCGAGGGGGGGACACACCCTCCTCCTCGCCGCCCTGGGGAACGTCTGAACGCGCGCGCACACACGTGTATTCAGGGCGCCTTCATTCTGCATATGCGTGTGCGGGAGATGCGTAAATACGCACCCGCCCGGTTGCCCCTCTGCAAGCGGGGATTACAAAAATGGACCCATAGTGTCACTGGGGTGGGGGTTGGGGTGTCTGGTGTGCAGAAACCTGACTTCTTCCTCCTCCCTTGCATCTAGTTCAGTGGTTCCCAATCGCGACGCGTGACTACGTTGCAAGGTTTGGCTGGGGATGTCACCTAGCCCTAACATACGCCTGTCCCCCCCCCCCCATGAACACGCTATGCCATTTGAGTATCTGGACAGCTTCGAGACGTGAAGCTCTGTACCTCAGAAGCAAACTGGAATGAAACCGAGATGGGAAAGCCAGGAGCCTCATGGCACCTTAAACCTAGGTTATGGGCTCCACGGCGTGCTTTTTTATTGTCTTAGCAAGAATACAAAGCTGAAAATGAATGAACAGTAGCTACAATGTTATGTTCATTTTGCACATGGTCTGGTCCTTCTTAGTAGTATTAAGAGGGCCTCTTCTCCAGTCTTCGGAGAGTAGCTGGAAGTGGGGAGGCAGAAAAAAGGTCCTCCTTTCCTTCCGCTCTGCAGTTTTAAGCTGAAATCTCAGGTGCCGTACTGCGCCCAGAGCTCAGAAACAGCTCACGCTAATGAAATTCCTTGTTGCAAAGTGCTCCTCGAATAATGGGAGTTTCGAACGTTAGGTGTAGGCAATTTCAAAGTAGCACACGTGTTATATGCAAAGCTATTGCAATGCACTACCCAAACAGAAAGTGACAGCCTTAAAGGCCAAAGAAAACCACCATCACCTTATGATTATTGAAGCATAAAAAGTTTTGAACACTGTTCCCTATTAGGGGTCCAGGGACCCCTGGGGGTCCACAGAATGCACCCAGGGGGTCTGCAACTCCACCCCTCAACTATTTTTTTGCCATTTTTGCATGGTAATATCACAAATTTTATCATCTGTTTTTAGCATACCTAAAATCATTTGCTTATTAGGGACTGCCCCACATTTTGTTCAAAAAATTGCTTTGCAGAGGTAGCTACTGTATAGAGTTATCAAAAATTTCCATGGCTTGGATTTTGAAAAATGTGGGGTCTTCAGTAATTAGCTAATTGGGAGCCACTGATCTAGTTCACTCTGTGAAGGGGTGCTGCTTTTTTGGTGGTGTGTGTGTGTGGGGGGGCATTGTGTATGGAGGTGCTTTCAACTCATGACAGCCCCTATACCTGCAGCCTGTAGTGGTACAACTCGAAACACAAGTTGGAAATTAGCCCACATAGGTATTGCTGCCTCAAAGTTTGTGGAAGGGCACTGCTGCTCAAGAGGATGGGTGACTTGACCTTTCCCTTGCTGTATTTGTCTTGAAAGTTTGCTGTGCTTAACTGATCTGCACCTATGGGTTATGTATGCATACTCCTTGATCTGGTACACCTGACTCTTACATATGTATGTTTCAGACTTTATAGTGTGTAAATAACTGATGCTGTATAGAATTATACCACCATCATATTGGATGATGTATAAATTGTGCTAGTTTCCTTATGAGAAAGCACACTTAATTAACAAATGCTTTTTGCACTTCCATCATAAAGTCGTATGCTTCACAGTTCCTTGTGCGCAAGGAATTAAAGGTTAAAATTAAAAGTTCAGTTGCAAGAAATTTTCAAAATGTCAACTGCCGTTCTTGCCTGTTTGAGACTCTTGCCTAACAATGTATTAAATTGAATTGTTGGTTCACTCTTTGGTGCTTTGAATTGAATTGTTCACACCAAAGTTTGAGTGTGCAGCGTGTTTTTAATAGATGTTTATTCTTGCCAGCTATTTCCGGGCTGCCACCAATTCAGAGGGTTTCCATTATGCAGCTGATATGTAGAAAAACATGTAGGAATTGTGATTTGTGGCAAAGCAGGGTGTTGGTACAGTGGAAATACTCCTGGAATGAAGAATCAGTACTTCTTTTAACATAACAAAACATCATTTTAATATAACTTACTGCATAAAAGCAGAATTGACACAACATGATAAGAAAATTTAATGGCTGTGCTCCATTGTCTCAGAAGTTGAGCACGGTAGGTTGATTTCTGGGTTTGTAACTACATTTTGGGATTATAAAATTGTAGAGTTGGAAGGTACCACTCCAAGGGTCTTTTATTCCATTCCTCTGCAATGCAGGACTCTTTTGCCCAATATGGGGCTCGAACCCACAACTCTGAGATTAACAATCTCATGCTCTGTGCAGATTAAGCCTCCATAACCAGCATGATAAGAAATGGTGTGAAGAGATGTAATTGGTTCTCAGTTTATCCAGTTTTTGGTCACCCCAGAGATTCTTGTGTCAAATGCAGAAGTAGGGACCTTGGACAGAAATTGCTACATTTTTTGCAAGAGCTGATTTGTTTGGCTGAGGAAAGTGAGCCCTAGATGGAAATGCAATAGGAGCTTTTTTAACACAAAAGTCCTGGAAGGAGCAGATGACAAGTTAGATTTTAAAAGTGTGATTTTGGGTGCCAAATAAATACTGAAAATGCAAGACGATTTTTTTAACTATTGTGCCTAGTGAAGTGTGCTGTGTGTGGAAACATTCATGTGTATATGTGCAAAGAAGGGGAAATCTTGCAATCCTTGGTCAGATATGTATTCTTTTTTGCAGTTTTGCAGTTAGGTTTCAGGAGTGGTTGTTCATCCACTACATCTTGTTTGGAAAAGCGACACCGCATTGTGGTCGCTCTCTGCCTTAAGAACAGAAGAAAGAGGACATATGTAGCCACTTCATAAAATGGGAAGGGCTGTGGCTCAGAAGTAGAGCATTTTCTTTGCATGGAGGTTCAATCCCTGGCAACTCCAGGTAGGGCTAAGAGAGATTCCTGCTAGAAACCCTGGAGAGCCATTGTCAATCTAGACCAGGGGTTCGCGAACTGTGGTCCCCAAACATCATTCTGGCGTTCCACAGTGTGCATGTGAATTCTATGGACTTCAACTTGTAATCATTGTTAGATAAGAAATAAAAGAAGCAGTTAAAATGCAAATAGAAATCACATCATTTCGCATAGTGCATTACAATAGCTACAATAGGCGGCAGCGGGGTGGGGTGGGGGAGATCATTAAGTGGCCCTTCAAGAGTCTGTAATTTTCAAGTGGTTCATAGAGGGGAAAGTGTTAGGGAATCACGGGTCTAGATAATAAAGAGGCGTCTCCCCCCCCCCCCCGTGCCTCTCCCTGCGCGCTAAGCAGGCGGGGCAGAACTCCGCAAGAGGCGTGTTTTTCCCCCCCCCCGTGCCTCTCACTGGTTTGCTGGCTCCCTGCGCACGCAGGAGGGGCCGAGTAGGCGACGGGAACAATGGCGGCACCACGGCTTACTTTTGGGGTACGTCTTACTTCTCACAAAGGTAAAAAAACCCTGCCATGGCTTACTTTATGACTACGTATTAAAAAAGGGGAAACAGGGTACTTGGGGCAGAGTAGCACAGTGCAGCAATAGCTGCTTGGGCAGGTTCTCCTTGAACTTGCGGGTGATCTTTGGGAACGATTACCAGCCCTAAGTGTGTAGCAAATTGCATAGCTACATTTGCAAGTAATAGTAGCACACCATGGAGAAAGATTCTAGTTCAGCCTTGTTCTTGTTGCCCTGGATGGGCACACTTTTTTCCCCACACCAGAGAGCTTTAAAAATGTGATTCATTCCACCATCTGAAGTGAGATGGTTTGTTTTGCCATTCCCATTCCCATCTCATAGTTCTGCATGTCTGGACCAGCTATTCATTGCAGATAAATATGTGACTAAGGAAAACATTGACTTGGAATCCTTTGCTTTTTATAACTTTTTGATACCAAACATGGAGACTTCTTTGCAATCAATCTCTCCAAGAAACATGCATAAACTTTTCTTTCATATGGCTACCAATGCCGCTTCAAATATGGTAGATTTTCTTAATGGAGAATCTATCTGATAAAAGATGAGTGGCCTCATAAGACAGCAGTCTTGTGAACACAATAAGTAAATATGGAATGGTTATTGTGAAAATAGGTTTTGATTATTATTCTGAACAGTCTTTCTCCCTGTTTTCCTTGTTAATATACTTGTCTCCCAGTTTAAAAGCATCCCTGGAGGTGCTGTCCATGTAGACTGGGCAAACACTTTCAGTCATTGTTGTTGCCACGTTGATTCACTGCAGTGCTCCCTGGAGTTTTCAATCATATTTATTTCTCATTTGAACTTGTTGTTTGATTTGGCTTTTTCAGGATATTCAACCTATTGCACTTTAGTTCTCTTGGAATGATACTTTTTGCACAAGCTTACTATTATCTAACTCAGGTTATTTTGTGAAAGCATGGTTAAACATTGGTATTGTACAGAGACGTCGTAGAAGCATAGGCTCATTAAAATGGAAAGTGTTCCTTCTGCTTGTTAAATGCCCTGGGATTTTGTTGCTGTAATTCATTATGACGGGAATACAATCAAGGAGATGGTTTAAATGTAGTTCATGGTTTTATTATTACTTTTGTTTCCCATCTTTTATAGTAAATAAATGGTGTGTAGGAGAAATCTTTGGGCAGGAAAAGGAAGGGGCAGCATGAAGAGGCCTGCAAGTCTCCCAAAGGAGGCAAAGCCTCAAAATGATGCTTAGTGCAGACATTTATTGGAACAGTAAACTGAAATTCATTGTATACATTTCCAAGGCAAAGAAATTTCTATTCCATTTATGTTGTCTGAATAAATGATAAAATGGCTTGACTGAATTGACACAATGTGGAATAGAAATCTTTTTCTTGAAGAAGGAGATCACTTATTTACTCGAGTCTAATACGCCATTGAATCTAATGCACACCTCAATTTTCAGAACCTTGAAACCAAAAAAGTATTTGCTGGCGAATGTAAATGTGCCATAGAATCTAAGGCACACCTTAATTTTCGCAACGTCATTTGGCCAAAAAGGGTGAGCATTAGATTCCAGTAAATACAGCATGATGGACAGGCTTTATTTTGTAATGAATTTCTGCACTTGCCTGTTTTGGGACTTAAAGTCCTCCTTTCTTTTCTTAACTTCCTGAGAGGATTTGTTTTCTTCCTATATTCTAAAAGTTTTTGGTCTCCTGTTTTCTTAGATTTTCTCACACTTTTCATGTCATTTGGATTATTTATACATAGTTCATAGTTTACTGTATGAGCAAGTTGCATGGATGACCTATTCATTAAAAAAAATTAACCTGCATTTTGCTCCCAGGGAACAGCACTAAAAGCTATTATGTTTGGGAAATATGATGTTGCAGGTAAGCTACTAGTAGTTGGATTTGTTCTTTGCTGTTTGCATCACTTTTATATAATGTTATCCAAAAGAATACAAAGTTGAAGTGTGTGTACAACTGAATGTTGCAGAGTGGGCAGAGTTTGTAGCTCAGAACTGGGGTGTACATTTAGATCTTTCATTTGGCTTCTGAAACTTGATTTCTGGAAATATTTGCCCAGATGGCTAAACAAATTATGATGCTATGCCATATTGGCAACAAGATTCTTGTCAACAAGTCAATTAAAAATGGGAAATGTATGTAAATAGTTTGAATGAGTTTGTGAGCTATATAAAAACTGGAAGAATGTCTGTAATTGACAAGAGAGCTAAACTTCCATTTTTTTCATGACTTCTTTTTTAAAGGTTTTAAATCTTGTAAAGAGCAACAGGAGCTTACCCTGTTGCGGGGATTCGATTCACCGACCTTTTGATCGGCAAGCCCTAGGCTCTGTGGTTTAACCCACAGCGCCTCTCCAGCCTCGAAAGGTTTGCTGAGTGACCACAAAATACAGTGATTTTTAACAAGTGTGTGTTGCAGTCTAGCATGGTTTTGAAACATTTGAAGCAGATGTTAGCTTGTGAACTTGATGCATCCAGTGGAAACATGACACGGGAAGCTTCATATGGTAAAGGTTTTAAAGGGTACACAACAAGGGACATCATCATGGCAACCAGCCCCTACAAGGTCTTTTGTTATCATTCCAGCACCATTGTTGGCTCACCTTCCTCTTTACTTGACATGATTTTCATGCTTGAGTTAGACTGTTGAACTTCTGAGAAGCCCACTTTTTAAAAATTAATCTTTAAAATTTCCTATGCACCCTTCGTTGTAAGGTCCCAGGATGGGTTACAACAATAGAATGCAAAATTATAAAAACAGATAAAGCAATTGCAATGATAATGTATGAAAAGCTGTTCCAAACAGAAGAGAACAATGTAAATTCAACAGAGGAGGTGGTTTCTAGAAGATAAAACAGTGGAACAGACTCCCATGAGAGGTGGTTCCTTGGAGGTTTTTATGCAGAGGTTGGTTGGCCATCTGTCATGTATGATTTAGTTGAGAGTCCAGCATTGCTGGGGGTTGGACTAAATGACCCTTGGGGTCCCTTCCAGCTCTACAATTCTATGAGTCTATGAAACATTAATTCAGTGGCCATTTACTGTGCAGAATAAATATTAGATGTATGAACTCCTGAAATGCTTAGAAATCTTAATATAATACTGGTAGGGGACCTTTCACGGATAACTTTGAAACTTTAAGGCAGAGGTTTTCAACCTTTTTGAGTCCACAGCTCCCTTGACCAATTCCATTTTTCTGCGGCAGCCCTGTGGGGCTCAGGAGCCCAGTTATGCCACCCCATTCTTGCAGAACTGGCAGCCTCTCACCCTTTTCCAAACACCCTCCCTTGTGGAGTGTTCCCTCAACCTCGTCTTACCTGTCCTTGGGAGTCCTCCAGGCAGTCGCTACTGCGACCCCTGGACTCTGAGCTTCCCCCCTGTCCCAAAGAGAGGTGCCTCCTCACACTGCCTCACAGGGGCCTGGGAAGATGATGCCCCCAGCCTTGGTGGCCCAACAGAGACTGGCCAAAGGTGAACATGAGACCAGCACCTTACTCACCTTGGGAGGCAGCAGTAGCAGCAGCAGCGGGTGCTGCTGGGTCTGCATGGTGGAAAGGCTCCCTTTCAGAACCGGACACTCAGCTCCTAGGCAGGCCTTGCACACAGCAAGCACCAGAAATGCCAACACAGTGCCTGCCTGCCTGCCTCCCCGGCCTCCCACTTGCCTGTCCATTCCCAACAGCAAGGACCTGGCGGACTGGCTGGCTGAGCTCCCTCGCCCGCTTGCCTGCTTGCTCTGAGGCTGCCTCAGCTCCTGGCAACCAGCACCCCCTGACCAGTCCCTGAGACACTATTCGCCTGGGGAGCTTGTAGCCAGGGCTGCTGCAACAAACAGCTGTGCAAGCCTTTGGGATGCAAACACATGAGAGGGCATCAGAGGAGGGAGGGGAGAAAAGAGGGACTGAGGCCAGTGTTGCTTGTGGCACCTCTGACCTTCATTCAAGGCACCCCAGGGTGCCACGGCACACTGGTCGAAAACCACTGCTTTAAGGTGTCCTATACCATATTTCACAAACTTCATTTACTTGGTACTCAATCACTTTATTATTTTTAAGTGCCTCAAAATGGTGGGTTGTAGCCAGCTAAGTTCTATTTGGTAGACCCATTGGAATTTAATGTACCTATTAATTTCAGTGGTTCTATTCTGTGTAAAACAGCAACAACAACAACAAATTCTATTATTTGTATGCTGCCCATCTGATTGGGTTGTCCCAGGCACTCTATGTGGTAATATACACCTGTGTATCTTGTTTTTAAGAATGGGAAGTGCTTATGTTTAATATTATGTTCGGTGACCAACTGTTTTGTCTTGAAGAACACGATGGATGAGGAATATTTAAAATAGTGTAAAGTTAATTTTTAATTTAAAAGAACATCCAGTCTTGCAAAGACCGTTGATGCTTTCAGGTGTTCCCAGTTTCCTTGAACCATCTCTTTAAGGCTACTTTGATCATGACAGTCAGAGAACATTACTTGTTTAGATGGAATATCACACTCCTCCACAGAGAGACTAAAATTAGTCTCCTTTAGATAGATGCACCATGATGAAACACGTTAGTAAAGTTTCAACTGAACCCTGTGCCAGTCGTGTATCACACCTACACCTTAAGGATACTCTAGTTGGATAAGTAAATTTGAAGATGATGCGTATGAGCATATTGAAAAGCCTAGATCCCCCTTTATCTGGAACTGTAAAGCAATTTGGTGGTAAACGTGTGGAATGTTATTGACCCTGCCCTGATACCATTTGTGGTGGTGTTAAAGGAAGTGAATGTCTTGGGATCATGTTGACTTCTTGACTTTTGTGCAGCTTTTGTGGTTTCTCAGTTATTACAGTAGTGGCAGAATTGACATCAAAAGTTGTAAAAGTAAAAACCTCCATAATTTAGTCCTCACAGAAACAACCTATGGCAATTTATACTTCACCATAGTGCTAGCAGTATAGAACCTAGCAGTTCGAAAGCATGTCCAAGTGCAAGTAGATAAATAGGTACCGCTGCAGAGGGAAGGTAAACGGCGTTTCCGTGCGCTGCTCTGGTTCGCCAGAAGCGGCTTAGTCATGCTGGCCACATGACCCGGAAGCTGTACGCCGACACCCTCGGCCAATAATGCGAGATGAGCGCCGCAACCCCAGAGTCGGTCACGACTGGACCTAATGGTCAGGGGTCCTTTGCTTCCCATTGAGACAATGTATTGTCCTCTTACTACCAGTCCTCCCTCCCCCCTTATGAAAACTTATGGTCAGGGGTCCCTTTACCTTTTTTATAGTGCTTTTAAAAATACAACTTAATTATAACAAACTAAATATATACAGTTACAGGTAGGTAGCTGTGTTGGTCTGCCGTATCTGAAGAAGTGTGCATGCACACGAAAGCTCATACCAAAAACAAACTTAGTTGGTCTCTAAGGTGCTACTGGAAGGATTTTTTTTATTTTTTATTTTGTTTTAAATATATACAGATATCAATATATAACAGTATGCCACAACCTTTCATCATTGAGGACTATTTGCAACATGGATTTGTGGAAGAACCCAAAAGTTTTATTAATGTTTTTTCAGTGCCGTTGGGGTGCATTTAACCCCACTTGTCAACAGATGGTTAAGAAATAAGTGACAGTGTCCTTGAGCCAACTTTTGGTTAACCATGAAATGCTTTTATGTTTAGTATTAGCCAGGTCTCCATTTCTCTGTGTGATACCTCATCAGCTAATTACATATAGTCTGCAGAACAGTAACTAATGACTAGAAGCCCAGTAATTATCATTGATAAAATGAACACCACAATGGTAAAAACTATGCCATTGAAAATTCACCTACCTTTTTTAAAATAAGTAAGAACTTATTTTAAATTTCTTTACTAACTAGCAAAATGTTACAGGCGGTGGGATTTCTGTTCCGGCCCCCTGTACATGTCGGCGGAGCATATATTAGCCAGTCCTGTTCTGCCCCGCCCCCATTCCGCATCCAAAAGCACCCGAGTGTTGGCAATTACACATCAGTTGGACACTCCTAAAATGGTCATGCCTGTATTTTAATGATTGGGGCAAAGGAGATTTAATACTTTGCAGAAAGCCTGGCTGAAGGGTACACAATGCCCAGCATTTTGGGTCAACCTAACGCATTTTGACCCTGTCACTGAAGGCTGGGTAACCCTTGTTCAGGGATGGGAACAGCCATGAGCACAACAGTGGTCCAAAATGCAGTGCAGCAAAACAAATTGATGAAACTCATAGACTGGCTTTTTCAGTAGAATTTGACACTTGATTCATTTTATATAGCACACATCAATGCAAAATGAAAATGTAAAGATACGGAACACCCTGGGCATACTTCACCAGCTCGAGTTAACTTTTTAGGATATCTTCATTACTGACAGCAGTCTTGTTTTGCTCCTTTTACAGATGTGATGCAGACCCATCAGCTCTAGCTAAGTATGTTCTTGCTTTGGTAAAGAAGGATAAAAGTGAGAAAGAACTGAAGGCATTATGTGTTGATCAGTTGGATGTGTTTCTTCAAAAGGGTAAGCTCTTGTAAATATATCACTGACTTGTTCTGAATTCTGACTCCATCTTGAATTAATTGTATATGATTATTATGGCATCCTGGGCTGAATGGCTCTGCATTAAATAGGACAAAAAAGTATGCAACCCAACAGATTTGTTGATTCATAGAAATAAAGTAGTGTATAACATCTAAGAGACATTACACATACTCATATGCTGTTGTAGCAAATAAATACACTCTTGGAAGATCTGAATCCTTTTGAGTGGTTATTGGATCATCATCTAGAATTAAGTATTAGAAACACTAAGAATTAAATAGTATATGCCTTAGATATATAATAAATACAGTCGTACCTCGGAAGTCGAACGGAATCTGTTTCGGAAGTCTGTTCGACTTCCAAAATGTTCGAAAACCAAGCTGTGGCTTCTGATTGGCTGCAGGAAGGACCTTTGGGTTCCAAAGAACGTTTGCAAACTGGAACACTCACTTTTGGGTTTGCGGCATTCGGGACCCAAAACATTTGACTCGCAAGGTGTTTGACTTCCGAGGTACAATTGTAAATATAATAAATGTTCAATTACAGAGCACTTGGCACTCCCCAGACATTTTTAGAAACCCAACATTTTGTGATTTTTAAACGAATAGTGCAATTTGTGAATTTGTATCTGTCACACCAAAAATTGGATGTAGTCAACCCAAAGTTGTGTTTTAGTCTACCATCTTGATTCAAAATGGCTCCTGGCATCCAAACATTGATGAAGACTACCACCCCCACCTTGGGCATTCTTCTACCAAGTTTGGTGATGGTATATCAAGAGGCAACCTATAGAGAACAGATGAACAAAACATTCCAAAGTGCATAGTAGATATACTTCTCTACTCTCTGCTCTGAGCTCTGCTTGCCAGAACAGCTCTCCTTTCCCCATGTGCTGTCTGAAAAGAGTGTGCCAACACTTGAGAAGGCAGATGAATGCCTCATGCTGCTTTTCTCAAGATTGAAAGCACTAGGGATGGGTGTTGGGGATAGCACTGTGCTAGTGATGGGAAAGGGATGGCGAAAGGGTGGGTTGCTGTTGGTCTTCTCTACTGGCTACAGTTGTCATGTACCTCAAGCAAACAGGAGAGTGACCATTTGCTCAACCAATACAAAATGGCTAATTGAATTCTCAGTAATACTAGCCATAGAAATTGTTTGTCAAATGCTACCTTTGGATCTTGTTTTAGAGACCCAGATATTCGTAGAAAAACTTTTTGATGCTGTGAATACAAAGAGCTATCTACCTCCACCAGAGCAGCCAACATCGGGAAGCCTGAAATCAGACTTTTTTCAGCATCAAGAAAAAGAAACAAAGAAGGAAGAGGTAAGGACCAGTCATGCATCCTCTTCTTAATGCGTATCTTGCAATTTGGGTTTGTATGTTTAATCTGTTTTCAGTTACAATGCATTTAAATGCCAATTTCTTAAAGCTCAGTACTTTTGATAGGTAATCGAGGATAAACTTCACTTAGTGGCTCTTAACTATATGATAGAGATAGTGAACCTTACAGAATGAAGCTATGGGTGTTACTATTGGATCGAGGGTGTGAGACTAGTATTTACAGGTGCAATATTTGTTTGGAGAACCCGGAGCAAGAGTGGATTATCACATATACCGTCTTTCCCCCTTTTTAAGACACCGTCTTATAATTTTTCCCCTCAAAAAAACACAGGGTGGCTTATTTTCGGGGATGTCTTATTTTTATTACGTCAGTATGGTACGGTACAGCCTCCCCCTGCGCGCTGAGCAGGCGGGGCAGAACTCCGCAAGAGGCGCATTTTCCCTCCGTGCCTCTCGCTGGTTTGCTGGCTCCCTGCGCACGGGGAACAGGCGGGGCAGGAAGAGGCGTCTCCCCCCCCGTGCCTCTCCCTGCGCGCTAAGCAGGCGGGGCAGAACTCCGCAAGAGGCGCGTTTCTGCCCCGTGCCTCTCACTGGTTCGCTGGCTCCCTGCGCACGCAGGAAGGGCTGAGGAGGCGATGGGAACAATGGCGGCACCACGGCTTACTTTTGGGGTACGTCTTACTTCTCACAAAGGTAAAAAACCCCTGCCATGGCTTACTTTATGACTGCGTATTAAAAAAGGGGAAACAGGGTATGTGTAAAAACCCTTATTTATTGTATTATTCATTATTAGTATGTTTATTAAATTTCTACACTGCCCTTCACCCAAAGTTCACAGAGCAATTTGCAATATAAAAACACAAAAGGGCATACCATAGTAAACAAAAGCAATACCCAGTTTAAAAGGCCATTGATTGTTTAATTAACCAAAGGCATGGGAGAAGTGGAATTTTTTGCCTGATGCCTCTTCTAAACAGCAAATTCTCATGTCAAAGCATCTTCTTTGTTACAAAGATGTGCAGTACTGAGGGCTGAGGTTGGAATAGAATTCTTGAGAAGGATTTTAATAATAATAAATAATAATAAATTTTTATTTATACCCCGCCCTTCCCGATTTAAAAACCGGGCTCAGGGTGGCTAACAACAAATATAAAACATTGATTAAAAATGACTTAAAAAAGAAAAAAAGAGAAAAAGCTTAAAAACAGCATAAAATGCAACATAAATGTAACATCACCATGGCTCACTGGCCAAGTTATTCCTGCTAGGGCCAGTAAGGAGACCAGGGAAGAGTTTGAATGTGGGGTCTCAGAAAGGGTTTCTTCATAGAAAAAGGGAAGGGAAAAAAGGAATGAAGGATCAGGCTAAATTGAAGGCCAGGTGGATTAGCTCTGTCTTACAGGGCCTGGCGAAGGAGATCAAGTTCTGCAGGGCCCTAGTCTCGTGGGACAGCATTCTACCAGGTCGGAGCCATCACTGAAAAAGCCCTTTTTGAAATGGTTTTATTTTGTTTGGTTGCTGGATGTTTCTCTGGGTGCAGTACTCTTGTCTGATTTTCATTTTCCTTCTTCATCAAGGTCATTAAAGAGGAAGAGCGAGAGAAAAAGTTTTCTAGAAGGCTAAACCATAGTCCCCCTCAGTCAAGTTCACGCTATCGAGAAACCAGGTAATCATATATTCTGTCCCTTGTAGTAAAAACCAGGAGAGGTTATTTAATAAAGTTCTCATGTGTTTTTTTACTGGCTTTGCCTTCCTTTTTCATGTACTGTATAAATGTTTTGAGGTGGAATTAGTTACATTGTTTGCTGTCACAGCAATTTGAAACAAATTATATGGTAAGGATGCAAAGGTAGATAGATAGATAGATAACTTTATTGCAGCTATAAGCTCAAACATATATACATAAATAGGCACACAAATCAAGCCTCTCTTACAATCTGTTAAAAATAAAAATAAAAAAAATTAAAAAAATTAGATTTACATAGGACTGATGAAATAAAATATATACAATCAGTCAATGGAAATAAAAATGACATCAGCCTATGATGTCATCGGAGCTATTGACCTGGAAAGGGTGAAAATAAATTATTGAGATTCGTGTAATAGACCATTTCTCCTCTTGTGGTTCAGAACCGAAGTCAGATACCTTGCCACTTGCAAGGTTACCGTAGGGTTGGAATCCTGAAATAAAAAGGTAAGCTGCCTCTCCACTGGCAATCCAGAAATTTTTTGGACCAATGGGGTCAACAAATTTCTCCTCGCATTACTGTATAAAGGGCAAATAAAAACAATGTGCAGGAGGGATTCCCTTGACAGCTCATCACATGAACATAAATCTGATACACTTCCCCTAGAGAATCTATGTGACAGGACCCCCGAGGGAAAGGCATTAAACCTTGCCCTAATAAACGCAAAACGGTGCTTGATGCAAAGGTATAAATGAGCCAGTCTCCATGCATAATACATACAGAGCACAATCCAAAAATTTTTTAATGAAGTTTTTATAGTTACATAAGGGTGTGTGCTTTCAAACATACCTATCTCCTTCCACCTGACAGTTTTGAAGTTAAAGAGCACCTTAGTGAATTTTGTATTAGAAAATTGTCAACCTCTGAATTTTCCTACAACAATTCTGCATCATCAGTGTTTTTTTCACCCACTTAAATGGATGGTGATTGTCTTTAGTCAATATACATTTCGTAGGATATATTGGGGAAAATGGACAACACTTGCATCTGCAAGAAAGCACCCAATTATGCACAGATTATTGCATTTGAATTAGGACTTGCCTTTGGTATGCATCCATTTTTCATGGAAGCAAATCCTGTCCTGGCTACAGAATGTCTGAGCTCATGAACGTCTAGTGGAAATATAAGCCACTTTACAATACATTGCTGGGTTATTTGAAGTATTCTCTCCCCTTTCATTTGCTTTGTTTTCTCTTGTGAGAGTCTACATCGGGGCGGACTTTTTTCTCTGCTCCTGTGTTTCCAATGAGAGAAGGAGGGTGTCTGCTGTGCAGCTCAAAACTTGCGTTCTAGGCGCATTTTGCAACGTGGAATGTCATTAGCGTGAGCAGCTTCTGAGCTCTGGGCGCAGTACCGCACCTGAGATTTCAGATTAAAACTGCAGAATGGAAGGAAAGGAGGACTTTTTTCTGCCTCCCCACTTCCAGCTACTCTCTGAAGACCGGAGAAGAGACCTGTGAAAAATGAGCACAATATTTTAGCTGCAGTTCATTCATTTTCAGCTTTGTATTCTTGCTATAAAACAGCGCACTGAGACATTCTGTTGATGCGCCCAGGACCTAGGTTTAAGGTGTCACGGAGCTCCTAGCTTTTGTATCTCAGTTTCTAACACTGGTGCTGTGCTGTTGGTATTCCAGTGTGCTTCTAATATACACTAACAGAGCTTCATGTCCTTGAGCTCAGAAACTCAAATGGCATAGCATGCTCCTGCGTCCATGGGGAGTTCATGGTGAGGGCGGAATAGGGTTAAGGCTGGGCGATACCGCATTTCAACATCCCAATGTATCACCAGCCAAACATTGCAATATAGTAATGCATCGTGATGTTGAAAAGTGGAGGGAGGAACTAGCTACATCGACCCCTGGTGCCTCATGGGGCCGGAGCCGATGCAGCTCGCTTTCCTCTCAGCGTTCTGGGTGCTGGCAGCAGAGGGACTCCAGAGCGGTGGTGGTTTCACTTATGATATACCGCTCAGAAAGATGCCATTGTGCTCTGGCCCTCAGACCAGTCCTGGGCGATGTATCGATACCTGAACAAGCCCCCAAACCAGGGCTTTTTTTCAGCTGGAACTCACCGGGACTTAGTTCCACCACCTCTCTGGTGGGCGCCATTGCCATTATAAGCGAACAAGGAAGGTGTTCCTGGTGAGTTCCAGCACCTCTTTTTCTAGAAAAATAGCACTGCCCCAAACTATAGAGCTTTTAAAATGGTCTGTGGTTGGTGATAACTGGTGCTGGTTCAAAGTTTGTTTCCCCCCAGAATTGGCACTGAAAATAGTGTGTGTGTGTTCATTTTAAAAATATTTTCACTGATTCTGATACAAATGGTTACACTCTTATATTTGGTGTGAATTGTAGGTTCCTCTTCTGTTTAGAGCCTAGAATTTATTTCTGTATAACAATCCAAAATATTTAGAAGCAGGGATGAAAGAAAGAAAGAGGAGCGTTCTCGCAAGAGAGACTACGACCGGAATCCCCCGCGAAGAGAGTCCTATAGAGACCGCTACAACAGAAGAAGGGGGCGGAGCCGGAGCTACAGCAGGAGTCGCAGTAGAAGCTGGAGCAAGGAGAGGTTGCGGGATCGAGACCGCGACAGGAGCAGGAGTCGAAGTAGAAGTAGAACAAGGAGCAGAGGTGAGCGATGCTCTGCACACGCTAACTTGCAGCATTGCAATTCTTTTTGTAAATCGCTTTAAAGTTTTTTTTTACAATCAAGCAGTATATAAACTTAAATAAATAAACAAATAAATGTAGGACTGTCTCCAAACTACAAATTCGTACTCTGTAGAAGTTGAACGTTTTCAGGTTTGGGTGGATAAGACTTGTTTACCAGAGACTTTTCAATATATGTGGTTAAAGATCATTTGATACATTCAGATGATCATTAATGTTCTGTCCAATGCCGGACATTGCAAAAGTCTGAGGATACCGCTGAGAGGAGAGGAATTATATGTGCTGCCTTGGGATCCTCAAAGGAGAGGCAGGATATAAAGTAGGAATAAATATATATGATTATGTTTATGCTCTAGAAAAGCTATGAAGATTTCTTTTGAAAGTACCCGGACAATGATACACAAATATGCCACACAAGTGTGTTCTAAGACACATACATTTTAAGTACAGTGCCATCCTGTGGATATATACTTAGAAGTAAAACCATGGTGTTCAATGGTATTTGTTCTCATGCATTGGATGAGCAGACACGTGCCTGTTGCTTTCCCTCGCATGTTTTTTCCACACTCTGTACACTAGAGGTGCAAAGGAGCGATTGAACTGAGAAAAATTGTATATCTTTGAATGGTCTTTCTTCTGGTTCACTTGCCTGTTTCTTCCCGTGGTGAGATTATTGGGGAAGAAGAGCACACACTTGAGGCTTCCTCCAGATCTCTCTCTGGGTGAAATTTGATGAATTGACATCACAGCAAGTTCTTGGGTTTGATACTTCATTTGTTCCACAGTAAAGGGCTTTATTTATGTGTTTCAGGATTTAAGACGCTTAGCCAATTGTATTTTGCAAATGTGATTTGAGATTGCCATTGGCTGTCCTGTATGCTTTCAGATCGATAAACCAGCTGGGATTGGGAGTTTTTTTAGTTTTAAAAATGTTCATCAGTTTGCGTAATACTTGTCTTACTGACATAATGTGGATGCTTTGTTCTTCTTTGCAGAAAGGGATATAGGGAAACCAAAATATGACTTGGACAGAACAGAGCCATTAGAAAACAACTATACTCCTGTAACAAACATTTCATCCAGCCATTACCCTGCCCCTACACTAAGTAGCACTATAACGGTTATCGCTCCTGCTCACCATGGAAATAATACTACTGAAAGTTGGTCAGATTTTCATGAAGAACAATTAGACCACAATTCCTATGGGAGACCTCCACTGCCAAAGAAACGTTGCAGAGACTATGATGGTAAGAACAAAAAACGAGTTATCCCATTGCCCTGCCGAGCATTGATGACAATAACCATTATATCTTCCAGACATTTTAAATATTTTTCTTTTAAACTATTTCTTATCCTCAGCATTTTGCATTTAATTTTATTGTTTTACAAGTGAAACATAAAAAGTAAAAATGGGTGGAGCTTTCTTTGCGATTGGAGGTTTGTAAACTGCATTCCGAAACTGAATGGAAAGCTATGAATTTGCACTGCTCAGAACACGGCAAACATTTCCTGGTAACATACTGTTTTAACTTTTCAGAAAAGGGTTTCTGTATGAGAGGAGATATGTGTCCATTTGATCATGGAAGTGACCCTGTAGTTGTAGAAGATGTGAACCTTCCAGGCATACTGCCTTTTCCAGCACAGCCCCCGGTTGTTGAAGGACCACCCCCTCCAGGACTTCCTCCACCGCCTCCTATTCTTACTCCTCCTCCTGTAAACCTTAGACCTCCTGTTCCACCTCCAGGCCCTTTGCCACCCAGCCTTCCACCAGTTACAGGTAGGATGTACCTTTTAAATTTCAAAATAACTTACTGTACTATGTTGAAACCCATTACAGTGGTACCTCGGGTTACATACGCTTCAGGTTACAGACGCTTCAGGTTACAGACTCTGCTAACCCAGAAATATTACCTCGGGTTAAGAACTTTGCTTCAGGATGAGAACAGAAATCGGGCAGCGGCGGCACAGCGGCAGCAGGAGGCCCCATTAGCTAAAGTGGTGCTTCAGGTTAAGAACGTTTTCAGGTTAAGAACAGACCTCCGGAACGAATTAAGTATGTAACCAGAGGTACCACTGTAAAACACTTCAGATACAATGTTTCTAAACCAAATCGGGGAAAATTCCTGTTTTCTTAAAAATGAGGAGGAAGACAAGAAAATATCCTGGGGCATGGAGTTCCATAACTGGATTTCTGTCACTGAGAAGTCCCTAGATTTTGCAGCAACTTGATACCGGTACATCTTAAGGGCCTCAGCAAAACAAGCGCAGAAGGTCTCGCTGCCTGGGATAGGGAATATATAGAAAGTAGTGCTCTTTTAGGTATACATGGTGCAGATCTCGTAAGCTTTAAAGGTCAAAATTGGCACATTTATTAAATTTGCGTTCAAACCAACTGTATCTCTTAGGATGAGTGTTTATATTGTCTCTATTACCTGTTGCATTTAAAATTCTGGTGGCCGAAGTTTGAACTAATTGTGGTTCAGGCACCAAGCTGAAATCGGTAATCAAACCAAGCACTACTCCTCTTTCCTTTTAGTCCTCACCTTACACTAATAGGGAACAGCATGCTACTATTTTTACGGCAGGTAGCTTCCCTGGTGACTGTACACTTGTTAAATATAGGTTAAAATAACCAGGACCTTTATTTACATACAGAGGATAGCCTTAATTAAACAGCCAGAAGCTAAACAGCAAGTTCTTCTATTCCTATGTCTGCATTTATGCTGCTGCCTACCTCTGAAGATCCATAATGCTGCCAATGGTCAGGATATTATATTTTGTGCTGTATGTGGTTGTTTTTTTCTTTTCACTTTTGGTATTAAATTATTTCTGGTTTTGGCAGGACCACCACCTCCTCTCCCACCTTTGCAACCCTCTGGTATGGATGCTCCCCCCAATTCTGCAACTAGTTCCGTTCCTACGGTTGTAACAACCGGTATTCATCACCAGCCACTGCCTGCTCCACCCTCTCTTTTTACAGGTGCAGTACTAGAATATTTACTCGTGATAAAGAAAGTCTTATTATCCTTAGACAGATGCAATGGACAATTGGAGTGTAATAGATTTTATCATCTGGTAGAAACTTGTCATTGTCAATGAATAAAACGGTAGAATGTAGTTTTGCGCTCGATGACAGGATCAAAAGCATTGCAAAAATTAGTTCCGAGCCCCATGGAACATGAAATGTATTTTTTGCAAGCAGCCAACTTCCTGCAGCAAACTACTTTTGAAACTCATGGGGCTTAAGCGGTTTGTAAAAAAAATGTATTTATTTCTTTGCAAATTTATGAATGCTTCATAGCCTGAAGCCATCCAAGTGGTGTACAACAGGATAAAAATAAGATAAAATCTTCAAAATACGAAATATGTCATGGGGATCAGATGTTCAAATTCAAAACAGAATTATTATTATTTAAAACCACTGAGCTAGTTCAGGCTCCTCACAGGAGCCAAAGCAGCTCTTTGGATCCTGACGAAGATTGTCCAGAGGAAATGAAGGTTTTGATCTGTCCTCTACAGATAGTTTTAGCTTCATAGCTATGGAGAGTGTTGTATAGACTGCCTTGTTTGAATTTGGAGGTATGTAACCCTTTCTGTATTGTAGTATAACTAGACAACTTCTTCTTTAACAGAAACATATGACACAGATGGCTATAATCCTGAAGCACCAAGTATAACTATCACTTCAAGGCCCATGTATAGACACAGAGTGCATGCCCAAAGACCAAATTTGATAGGACTTACATCAGGTGATATGGACCTGCCACCAAGAGGTATCGTGAAAGATTTATTGATCTATGTTCTCAAGACTCATCTTAACATTGTTTTATTATACAGTACTAGGAATAATTGCCCTGAGGGGGGTGGGTTATGTTTTCTGCCATTTTGAAATCTGCTAGGAGCAAGATGTTTTCCAAGCTCTGCTGCCTAACCAGCTTGTGACGTTAGAATAAAACATATTGATAATACAGGGCTTGTTTGGCAGCAACATGCTCATTGTGGAACCCTCTGTTCATAGAATGTTGGTTTAATGCTATTGTGATATTTTGTTAGTATGTATGGGTTTTACCTATTTTATTGATGCTTTTGTATTAGTAAGATGACTTGGGGCCTCCCATGCTGCCCAAAGGCAGATTTTAAAAGCTTGCTTTAATATATCATTTGAACGTACCTTTTTGCTATGTCACAGTGGGTGGCACTGTGGGTTAAACCACAGAGCCTAGGGCTTGCCGATCAGAAGGTCGGCGGTTCAAATCCCCGCGACGGGGTGAGCTCCCGTTGCTTGGTCCCTGCCTCCTGCCAACCTAGCAGTTCGAAAGCACGTCAAAGTGCAAGTAGATAAATAGGTACCGCTGCGGCGGGAAAGTAAACGGCATTTCCGTGCACTGCTCTGGTTCGCCAGAAGCGGCTTTGTCATGCTGGCCACATGACCTGGAAGCTGTACGCCGGCTCCCTCGGCCAATAATGCGAGATGAGCGTGCAACCCCAGGGTCGGTCACGACTGGACCTAATGGTCAGGGGTCCCTTTACCTTTACCTTTACCATCTTTTATCTGATTTAAGGACATATTTATGGAGTCATGAAATATTAAGAATATCTTCTCCGAAGTAGAGAAGATTTTGTGTGTGTGTGTGTGTGTGTGTGTGTGTGTTTGTTTTTAACTGGTACTCTACTGTGGAGAAGCTAATCCCATACTGTTCTGCACATGTACATAAACCATCCAAAATAATAGATGTGTTTGCATTGATAAAAGTGGACAAGTCCCTGTTTACAAGTTCATTATCTGATTTTAAAAATGCACCGAAAAAGTAAAAGAAAAATTAAATGGTTGGTGGGGAGGGGGAGAGATATCAGCTAATGCATGATGAGACCTGGGCTTCTGATCATTGCCATGAAACATATTGTGCGTTTTGGAAAACTTGGAATAGTCAGTACTTAGGGCACTGGAAATGGTATAGCTGCTTCAGGATACTATAAAACGGCCACGTTACATATATGATTGGTGCAGATGATGTTCTACCTTCATCTTGCTTTACTATAAATTGGCTTGAAGAGTTGTGGGGAACTAAAGCGAGTTGGTTAACTTTGCTATAAACCACACAGTACAGGATGGTACTTCTTTAATTCTTTCTGTGCATTCCAAAACTCCTCATTTTTCTGGCGCACTGGTTTGGTTCGCTGGGGGAGTCTGACCAGTAGAAGCTTAAGGGATCTGGCTTGCAGCTTGAATCAGCTGAGGCCAGGGCAGTTTGCTCAGAAAGATGTTTTGGGGAACTCTACTTTTACCAGTTGGGTGCCAACAAGACTTGCCTAAACTCAGGGTATCAACGGAAGGCGTGGTTGGATCTGAAAAGGGAAGGGTAAATTTGGGTGGGAGGAAGAGAGAGAAAGTTTGCAAAGCTGCAAGGCTCTCCTGAACTACCCATGTTATATTTGTACTGTGCGTCTATGACAGCCCCCCATCTCTTGTCTAGCTTCTTTTTCAAAAATATTGGAAAATATCAAAGGCATCCCTTTCGGGCTCAAGTCATAAGCCATCTGCTAAATATCTAAGAGTTGAAAAGAAATCTTGCTTTCTGGGCAATGTATTCTATAGTTGCCCTGTGGGGTTTCTTGCACTTCCTTTTGAAGCATCTGGTTTTGGTATCTGTTGGAGACCAATGCTGAACCAAAGGGACCTTGGGTTTGAAGAAGTATAGCACTTAGTATGTTCCAAAAATGCAATAAGTCAGCTGATGGTAATAAGGAGAGAAAATCCTACTATAAAATGCACAGACAAACATCTTTTAAAAATTAATCAGTGTACTCTTTTCTTCCGCACAGAAAAACCTCCTAATAAAAGCAGCATGAGGATAGTGGTGGATTCTGAGTCCCGAAAAAGAACTATTGGTGCAGGTGATGGAGTTCCAGCAAAGAAGAATTGGTTTGACAAGTGAGTAGTTGCTAGATGTGTTAACTGCATACTAATGCCTGAACTGTGAAATGTGTTTCAAGTTTGCTTTTCCAGTGCTCAAATTTCCAAACCATTCAAGATATTCCAATTAAAATTTCTGTTTTTGGTTTGGAGTATCCTCCTCTGCGTGATATGGTTGTTTTGTTTGTCACAGGTTGTTTTGTGTAATAGTCAACACTTAACTTGTCCATACACCTGTACAATCAGGTGTTTAAATTGTGTTATACAGTACAGCCTTTCATTTCAGTTGGTTCCCCATCACAATTTATGTGTTTTTAGATTATGTGGGAGTGGACTTTCATCCTTTTTAAGTTTTGAGCCTTTGGTTTCCACGATTAAGTCTGGTTCTACATGGCATGACATTGTAGTAAATTTGTATATGCAAACCCTGGTTGGCCTATGAGGGCGTCACACTGCTCTGAGTGCAAATTATAGAGGCACAAATGAATGGATACCTACAGCTTGTAGCAGGAAGGACAACATATGTACATATCTGCAAATTAAGGAAATTCAGACATTTTTAACCTTAAAATCTAAAGTGGACAAAGCTTGTGATCTTGAGAGGCTTTCGGTGTTGGATTACTGACAATTTCAGAGCATCCTCCCTCCCATCATTGCATTTCCAAGTTACTTGCCCAGATCTGGTGAGTTGATGCAAGTGTTTTAAAGGGGATCAGCTCCCAGAATAACTGGTGTTTCTTCTCCCTCCCTGCTTCTCTTTTAAAGAGACATTTTGTGCATCCACACCGCAAACTCAAATCATTGGGAGGCCTTTGCCTGCGATGAGGGAGGTCTGCAACATCCTGTGGCCCCTTAGCCATGTGGCCAAGGGAACATAGGGTTGCAACCTTTGGTAGTTGTTTGGTGTCAATATGTGCACTCCTTCTTTCACTCTCGTGTTTTATTTTTTATTTTTGCATTTCTAAACAGCCCTTCTCAGGGCAGTTAACAAAATGTAAGAATTGCAGAACAGCAATTAAAAACATATGTAAGCATTTGTTCAGCTGCAACAATTTCCTTATCTCAGCAGACCAAATGTCTTGTTAGACTCCACATCTGTCTCCCAAAATCCCGAAGGAACAGGAGTGTCTTCAGTTGACACCAGAACATTTCCTAAAATGTAGCTTTAGACTTGTTTTCATTGAAATTCCACATCTTACCTGTCTGTCCCGTTGCAAATTAATGTACTACTAGTAGCTCAAGACAGTCCCCAACTCATTGTTTTATTGCAGGCAAAACTTTAATAGAACAAGCAGTCCTGCTTTCCAGAAGAAGATGCAATTTGGAAATGAAAATACTAAACTTGAATTGAGGAAAGTTCCTCCAGAGCTTAACAATATCAGCAAACTAAATGAGCACTTCAGCAAATTTGGAAATTTAGTAAATTTGCAGGTAGGTGGTATCTTTGACTTTTTTATCACTCATTATTTTATTTATCACTCATTTTATCACTCATTGGTTGTGGGGGATGAGTGTTCAGACCCCTGGGCTCTCACTTGTGGGGTGCCTCAGGGTTCTGTCCTCTCCCCCATGCTTTTTAATATCTATATGAAGCCGCTGGGAGAGATCATCAGAGCGTTTGGGCTGGGTGTTCATCAGTATGCGGATGATACCCAGCTCTACCTCTCTTTCAAATCAGAACCAGTGAAGGCGGTGAAGGTCCTGTGTGAGTGCCTGGAGGCGGTTGGAGGATGGATGGCGGTTAACAGATTGAGGTTGAATCCTGACAAGACAGAAGTACTGTTTTTGGGGGACAGGGGGCAAGCGGGTGTGGGGGACTCCCTGGTCCTGAATGGCATAACTGTGCCCCTGAAGGACCAGGTACGCAGCCTGGGAGTCATTTTATACTCACAGCTGTCCCTGGAAGCGCAGATTAATTCTGTGTCCAGGGCAGCTGTCTACCAACTCCATCTGGTGCGCAGGCTGAGACCCTACCTGTCCGCAGACTGTCTCACCAGAGTGGTGCATGCTCTAGTTATCTCCCGCTTGGACTACTGCAATGCGCTCTATGTGGGGCTACCTTTGAAGGTGACCCGGAAACTGCAATTAATCCAGAATGCGGCAGCTAGACTGGTGACTGGGAGTGGCCGCCATGACCACATAACACCGGTCCTGAGAGATCTACATTGGCTCCCAGTATGTTTCCGAGCACAATTCAAAGTGTTGGTGCTGACCTTTAAAGCCCTAAACGGCCTCGGTCCTGTATACCTGAAGGAGCGTCTCCACCCTGACCGTTCAGCCCGGACATTGAGATCTAGCGCCGAGGGCCTTCTGGTGGTTCCCTTACTGCGAGAAGCAAAGCTACAGGGAACCAGGCAGAGGGCCTTATCGGTAGTGGCGCCCGCCCTGTGGAACACCCTCCCATCCCATGTCAAAGAGATAAATAACTACCTGACATTTAGAAAACACCTGAAGGCAGCCCTGTTTAGGGAAGTTTTTAATGTGTGATATTTTAATGTTTTTGTGTTTGTTGGAAGCCGCCCAGAGTGGCTGGGGGGACCCGGCCAGATGGGCGGGGTACAAATAATAAATTATCATTATTATATTATTATTATCATTATTAGAGCCTAGATCATGAGGGTGCTTTTTCTAACAGGGTGGCAACCTTTGGCCTTCCAGATGTTGTTAGACTCACATCAGACCTCACCTGTGTAGTCAGTGGTCAAGGATGATAAAAAAACTGTAGTCTTGCAACATCAGGTGGGCTGTACCGGTAGGTTAGCAACCCCTGCTTTATAAGGATGAGCTGAAAATTATTTGATTTAGTCCACTTTACTGTCAATATAACAGCCAAGTATTAATGGTTATTTCTGCACTCATTCCACTTCCTTAGCCCCGTTGCCTTTGTCTCCTGCTGTAGTTTATCTCCTTACCGGTACTTCTGGCCACTACTGCCATCCCTTAGAGCAAAGGTCTTTGTGATTGTGCAGAGACATGAAGCATGATTGGTCTAGGGATGCTGATGTCACAAAACAGCCATGTCTTACATATTCAGATAGCCTTGCAGTGGTTTCACCCTCTGGAAAATAATGTTCTATCATCCCCTCCACCAATATATAGTAAAAAAGAGGGCCTGAAATTAGAAAGAAAGGCTACTACCGGTATTTATAAAGTACTAATGCACGTTTGGGACAATGTTTGTACATTTAGAAATGGTGTTCCAAGTGCATTACAGTCAAACCTTGGTTGTCGAACGTAATCCATTCTGGAAGCCCGCTCAGCTTCCGAAATGTTCGACAACTGAAGTGCTGCTTCTGATTGGTTGCAGGAGCTTCCTGCACTCAAACAGAAGCTGCATCGGATATTTGGCTTCCGAAAAGCATTTGAAACCCGGAACACTTCCGGGTTTTCGGCTTTCAAGAGCTGAAGCATTCCAAAACGGAGGCATTTGGGAACTGAGGTTTGACTGTATTAATAATTATTCTATCTCTTGCTACTTACTCCCCCTTTCCCTATCCAATTCCTGTTGCCTGCTTAGATTACAGCTGTAGGTATCTTTGAGGCAGGACATATTTTGCTTCTGAATGTCTAGCACGCTGGTGGTTTGGAGTTAGTTTCCCCAAGTGATGTGGCTGAATGGGGACAGCAAGCCTGTGTGTTATTATTTCTGCTCTTATTCTTGGCTTTTCTTGAGAACCATAGGTTGCTTATCAGGGAGATCCAGAAGGTGCCCTTATCCAGTTTGCTACCCATGAGGAGGCAAAGAAAGCTATATCGAGCACAGAAGCAGTATTAAATAATCGCTTCATCAAAGTCTATTGGCATAGAGAAGGCAGTGCACCACCAATGTCAACTTCAGTACAGAAGGTAAAGGGGTAGAAGAAACCTGGTTTAAATTTCATTTTTGTTTTTTAATCCACGTAAATATACATTAGTTTTCATGCACATACACATTTATGTATGCTTGTGTTTATTTATGCAGAAACACCCTACCCTTGAGGAGGCCTCAGGGGTAATGTTGGAAGGTTAGCAGTGGTAATTCATTTAATATCTGATGTGCTACAAACACAAGAAAGCAGCCTGGCTCAGATGTAATTTAGTGGCTACATTTGCACATAACTCCAAGCCATGGTTTGCTCAACAACCCCGAGTAATCTCATAGATGAACAAATGAGCCATGGCTTGCTTGCTTTTCCACCTGCTTTTGCATTGTTCCTTTGTAGCCTGGCAAGCACCTGGGGTAGAGTAGCTAACTAAACCATGGTTAAGCAAGGCTGTTCAGGCATAATACCAAACCATAGTTAAAACAATCCAACAAAAAACCATGGCTTCACATCAGGGCTTGTTGCTAGAAGACAAACCATGATTAGCCTACTGGGTTCAGTTCAAATGTTCAAACAAGCCACATTATTTAAACAAATAATGGTTTAGCATTAAGGAGTCCCAATGTTTCAGAAATTAGTCTGCATGAGCCTTAGGTTTGCATGCTTCTCCTTCATGAAAGGAGAATATTTTTAACCTTATGCTTTAGATTGAACTACACTTCCTAGTGACATTGGAATGAAGAATTCTGATTTATTCCAACAATGGTTTAGTAAAAACAAACTGTCAGACTGTTTAGACTTTGAAGTAATTCATTTTTAGACTTAGAATTTACTCTAGTACTGTAGCCTTGTAAACAATTGCACTGAAATATAAATGCTCCTGCAAAAGTATTTGATGCTTAGCTTAGGAAATTTCTTCAGCAGATGAATACTTGCAGTTTAGAAAGCAATGGAAGAATGAGAACATCTGCACTTAAACATTTAAAAATGGTATTGGGGGTGAAAAGTTCGTTTTGGAATGTTCATGTGCTGCTATAAAGATCTGCTCTTCTTTTTAAGGTAATGCAGCCTTTAGCTCAACAGCCCATTTTACCTGTTGTGAAGCAGTCTGTCAAGGAACGATTAGGTCCAGTACCTGCCAGTAACCTTGAGCCTCCTGAAGCTCAGAGTGCCAGTACAGAAGCTGTTCAGGTGGGTATAATAATTGTTTTCCAAAATATTAAGAGATCTGTAAAACTAAACTGAAATTATCTCTTTGATAAAAGGTTCTATTTAGCAGAAATTGGTGGACTTTATTTATAGATGCCCCCCCCCCTAATACAGACAACTGGTAAAAAACCATGTTTCAGTTTGTGGACCAGGTTATAGGCTCTTTAAAAAACTCCCTTTCACAGCCCTAGACGGTAACTGGCATAATACCCTTGCGATATACTATTTTGTCAAAGATGCAAGGTCTGTCTTTTATGCTGCTGGTTGGGTAGTATTAAAAGTCTTGGTACAAAATACACATCATACCAATATTCAAAAATGTCAATTATTTTACAAGCAAAACCTATACACTTAAACAAAGTTATTTATGTGGAAAAATATGGGCAAAGCAATTTTTATTTTCTGTTTTTAATGAAATTATGGAACGCAATGTCATTTTGTCAAATGTTTTAGAGAGATTGAGGTAATGACGTGGCACTGCTATTTTTTGGTGATATCTGTGTGCTTCCCATAACTCCCAATTCCAGTATAAGATTATCTAATGGCTTGCCCTCTAAAGAAAATGCAGAGAGCACACTGTTGAGTTGACAAATTGTATTCACGTTTGTGAAATCGGTTTGCAATCTGTCTTCATGCAGTTCTTGGTGTATTATCCAAACGAGAACTACTGCACAGCTTCAGCCTGGGTGTGGAAACCATATGACCTTAGTTGGAGGAAAGGGGGTTGGTTCATTGATGCCCTGATGCGTTCTTCTTCATCCTAGCCTCTCCACAACCCCTTTTGCAAGCTTTTGTGCTGCATCTCATTGGCCTGCTCTTCCCAAGCATTTTGTAGCATGGCTTCCAAACTGCTGACACCTCTCTGCCAACCCTCAAGGTCCTGCAAAGCTACAGGGTCTTGCGATAATGCAGATGGATGTGTTACCATGGTGCTCCAACAACTTTTCACTACCTTGACCTCCTTGTTGCTGGGATAGGCACCTGCCATGCCAGCAATGGAGCTCCTGAATCCTACCACATCCAGCAAAAGGGGCGGGGGAGACAGATTCTTACCTGTTGGCCAGGTAAGAACCTGACTGCTAAAGTGGTGCTCCTTACTCTCGTATGCTGCAAGCACCTTTTCTTGCAACCTCCTGGAGGCTGTACTGGATCCATCTCTCCGGCCTACCTACCAACCAGGCCAGCCTTTCTAACTGAACTTAAAATAATATTTGAAAATGCAGAAGCTTAAGAAATAATGGCTTTGCTTATAGCTTCAGTTAAAGTGAGAAATGCCCGTGTTTAGCTTAAAAATACATGATCACAAACTATTTTTTTAAATTGTTTTTCCTAGAATGTAACAAAACTATCTGTGAAGGAAAGGCTGGGCTTTGTACCTAAACCATCTACTCCAACCACTGAAAAGGTAAGGAAATAATAGTGCCCTTGAACTGTCACATAGCAATAATATCACATGCACACTTAGCATAGGTGCTTCTAATGTCCATTAAACATGTGAATGCAAAATGATTGCATGCTCCTCCTCCTCCTCCTCCTCCTCCTCCTCCTCCTCCTCCTCCTCCTCCTCCTCCTAATGAATAGAACTCTGCAGTGAATTGAACACAACTAAACCTTGCTGACAAAGTTAAGATGAAATAAAGTTTTCAGTATATATACGCGTCTTCATGAAACCTAAATGGTTGCCGTTTGGGCAGGAGCTTGCATGACAGGGCTATTATTTGTAATACTAAATTGAGATTGGGCCTGTGAATGAAGAGTGGACAAAATTATAGTCCTTTGGAAATGGCCTCTGAGATCTGGTGACAGGCATCCCTTACCGTGATTCTACTTCTTTGGAGGTCTAGGATATTCAGTAAGAGTTGGAACTGCATGGGTGAGCTGCCTTCTTCCTGAAAACTCTGAATGTTCTTAGTAAGTGAGGGGTAGCCTCTGCTGAGATCTGCTTTTTGCTTTCGGTGTTGCATTTGCTGTTGCTGTTGCCTTACTGCTTGCCCAGTCTGCTTGGGTACGTGACCTGCATCCCACAGGATTGAGATGCCGCTCCCTTCTAGAGCTCTTCTGTTCTGCTTGGTGAAAACTGCATGATAGAAAGGGGAAAGAGGTTGTCTGGAGTGGGTGCAGCATCTTCATCTATTGCTGCCCTTGGATTGTGGACTTAGCTTCTTGCCTTGCTGAATCAATATACATGAAATGTGCTTCAGGGTCATTTGACTTGGATAAAAATTGCTCACACTTAGTGCTATAAGCTTTCTAAAAGCTAGTTGGAAGTCCTGTTTTACATCTTACTTGTATGTTGGACATAAAAGCATGTAGAGCAAGGAGCAGGGCTGTGCTTTTAGGCCTGCCCACAGCATTGTGTGTTTTTCCTTCTCCCCACAAATGTAGCGCTATGTGTGGTTGTGTTAACAGAAAGCCCAATGTGCAGACTCTTGCTCACGAGTAGTGGCTCCACATGAACAGGGTATCCACGTGATCAGGTCTCCTGATTGAGTGCAGCAGGAACTCAACATGTTGGGCTTTTTGTTCATACAACATTTGATGGTTTTTGAGGAGTGGGGAAAGACTCAGGTCATGCTAAGAACACAGCCCAGCTACTTGTTCTAAATACTTATGCCCTGCTTGCAAGTAACATGTGAATAGGGTCAGTGTTGCAGAAAAGGGGGTGGGAAAGTCACCTTAAATTGAGGTCTTGCATGTTTGTGAATGCTTAAAATAGATTTGACAGCCTAGAATTCATTTCTAGTGACTGTTAAAGGAATATTTTGAAAATGGTGGCTGGGGAAACTCAGCCAGATGGGTGGGGTATAAATAATAAATTATTATTAAATTATTATTCTATAGGTGTTATCTACTTCTACTTTGACATAGCTTCAATACACCTATAAACAAACTGCTTGACTTGGTAGCGTTGCTTCTGTATTTGTGACACACAATACAAAATAAGACTGATTCTGATTTTTTTATTTGTGAATCCTTTCGTTTGTGACACAGTGTGAGGCAAGAGAGTTAACACCTTTTTCCCCTTTGTTTTTTCCCCTGTGTGCGGGTGGGGTGACAAATAAGATCTGTACTAAGTTTATGGAGCGTATTTCTGAGACTTGTTTCTTAGACCGTGATATTCAGTACTACATAGCAAAACTCTCTTGAAGCAGAGAAATGTTTAAAAGCAATTTTGTATGGCAGGGTGGCGATCTGCCGTTCAAAGGGGAAAGTCAACAATCCCACTGGACATCCTCAGACGTTAAGCAACAACCATTTGGGGGGTGAGCGGGTAGGGATCGGCAGAGAATATGCTTCTAGGTTTTACTGTGCTAGGAACTTCTGAGAAGAACATTAATCTCTGTATAGTTTGTGTTTTTCGATGAAAGACTTTTTAGCGATATAGAAATTCTTAGGCTTGCTAAGCAGATAGAGCTACTATATCCTAGGGTTCTGTAGTCAGAAGAGTACTTATGTGTCTTGCTTGTATACTTGGGTGTAAGTGATCAACTTGTTCCACAGTGGGAATGAATCTCTCCCCAAGTCAGTTTTACTGAGTTGTGTTTTATCTTCCAATACTGCATAATGTTTGGCTTGCATGCAGCTTGGCTTGCTTGTTTATTTGAGCTATATGTTTCTTAACCAACCATATTCCATGTTGGATATAATGCTTCTTTCTATGATGCTAGGGACATACAAACATCTTGGGCAATCGCTGGCAGCTGGGAATTGATCTTATTAGCTATACTCCAGCTGTGGAATTCTATGACCTTTTTAACTACATCACTTGCCGGCACTTAAAATATTCACCCCAAAATAAGTGAAGAAATTGGAACTCCCATCTCTTCATTAACTGATTATATTGCATCATCTGATTCATATAGAAACTGCCAGGCACAACTTTCCTGCTGAAACAGAGGCACATGTTCATAAAGCTCAAGTAGATTGTTTTCTACAACATATGAAAAACAATTCTTGAATTCTGACTTCAGAGGCAGTCCTAGTCTGTCTTTAAATTGACATGAGTCTGTTTACTCCATTTTTTTATGTTCATGTCATCTTTGCAATCACAGCAACAAGCATCTGTCTTGGAGTAATATACTTTGAATCCTATATTTACGAATTCTTTATTTACTAGCAAAATAAAATGGTTTCCTTCTGTAGGTGTTGTCTACTTCTACTGGCTTGACAAAAACAGTGTATAACCCAGCTGCTTTGAAAGCAGCGCAGAAAATGTTGCCTGTTGTTAACAGTTCCATGCTAGATTCTAGTGAAGCACAGAAGAAAAAACAGGTAAATTGAACTCTGTTTATTTATAAAACAGCAATAATTTATTTAGAAATTTGCAACATCTAGAACATAGTTTGTTATGATTGCTTATTCCTGAAGAAGCTGGATACTGTGCCTTTGCCAGAATCTCTGTCAAGTTCTGAAAATTGTTTCAAAAGTTGCAGTTTGAGATGTTTTGTTGATGCACCTTCTCAGTAAAGGCTAAACCTGAATCTGCTTTCATGGACACATTTTAGGAAGAGGGGTAATTTTCTCCATGCTACCTAAGGCAGTGGGTTGTTAGATGCTATTTGATTCTCTTACTTGGCTTCTAGGGTTGCAGAAGATTTGTTATACAGTACTCAGACCAATTGTTAGAATTTATGTGAATTATTTTTCTATTTCATAATATTTATATACCGCTTGAATGAAAGAAAAAACCCTAAAGCGATTTACTGCAGTTGTGATTGTAGGTGAAGGATGCCTTTCTTACAGTGGGTCAGGCCAGATGCAGCCTAAAGCTTTCTGATCATCTAACAACGATTAGATTGAAGATGCCCCCTTCTCTGCGTCTTCCCCTCTTTTTAACAGATTCCCTTCCCTTCCAGTTTTCGAGCTAACTGTGCTGTAGTGTCCTGTCCTCACTAGTGTGCTTGCTAAAAACGCTTACCTCCAAATCAGTTGCAGCCAATGTTAGTGGTGGGTTTGTAAACCGAAGGTTGAGCAATTCATGGCTAGTGGAAATGCAGGTGCAGATTTAGTGCTACATCAGCATTATAAAGCAAAGTGGAAGGAGGGTTTATGTGCAGAAGGAAAGGAGAATGTAGGGGAAGTTACATATGACTTGCTCATATCTTGTGACTTTCATTAGACTTGGTTTGGTGCCTAACTTCTGATACTGAGTGCCTATATAGAAATAATACCATCATGAATTATGTCTGGCCTGCTAAATCCCTGTACTGTGGACAAAAGAACACAAACGATGACCTCTACATGATAAAAGAACAATGAGCTATATAAAGATCTTACACTCAAAAGCATGAAATAAACATCTTCAGTACCAATTACTGAAATGCCCTTAGCTCCAAGTAGCAGTTTAATCTTGTGTTGATCTTAAGGACAGAACTTTGTTTCATGTTACATTTTACAGTACTGTAGTATGTATTTTCTGCTGCTGTTCTTCCTGCATAGCTTTCTGACACTTTTTTCACAACTTAATGGACCTGTTTTTTTCTTACTTTTTTTACCAATGCACTTCATCTTTGGGTGTATTCATCTCCCTTTTCTAGAGTTAAATAATCCTGAACAATCTCTGCCTTGAGCTGCTTCTTCTCTTAACGTCTTACATTTTCTCATTATCCTTGGAGAGGAGACTTGTTTCTTTTTTTACTTGATTTGGACAAGCGTAAAATGTTTTATCGACATTTTCCTTTCAGGGCTGTAAGTTTCCAACATCAGATTTGCAGTATTCTGCACAGTATTGTGCACATTCCTTTTCAGAATGTCAAACCATTTTTCATTAGTTGACATTTTTTATCAGTGTATAGTTAGGGGAAAGTGATTAGTATTTGAACTTTGCTATGGGCATGAGAATTTATTTGAATGCTGGGGTAGGTGATAAGATCTTCAGAACAGGGATGCAGCTGGTAAAATTTATCAGGAGATGCGAACTCTGGTATTATTTATATATGTAACACCTAGTGGTAGAAATCATTTGACATTCTGCATACTTCATTTTGCCGCAAGATAAATAAACGTGGTAAATTTACTTCCTAATGTCCCAAGATTAACAACACATCTATGTTATCTAAGTAAATCAGATAATTCACCAATTGAAACTCTTGCATTATCCAGTTTAGTCTCCAAACATAATACTTTATTGATCTTTGCATTTCTCTGTATGCTCTGGATTATTTGGGGAAAGGCCTTGAGTGATATTCAGCTAAGTTTTACTTAGAGTAAACCTCTTGGAATTAATAGTGCTTAGTCATGTTCATTAATTTAAATGGGTCTACTCTGAATAAGTTGAATAGCACCCCTTCAGTTTGGTGCCCAACTTTGGTTAAGAGATGCCACATAGGGCTAATATGCGCAATATATCTGAAAATATTGACAACTAATTGTAACATTTTAGAATTTTTATGCATATGGTCTAATAAAAGGGGGTGAGATCCATAGTTACCTGCTTTCAGAAACAAGTTTGATTTCTTACAAATTAACCACTTTAGAAAGTTGTCATGATAAAAGAGTCTCTTTCACTTCTCTTGCAAGTTCAGATTTGTTTCAGCTACTGCAGAAAAATCAATAAAATAAAATCCATTTGATCAAATATTTTGGAAGGGGTCTCTTATTGCATCACATTTTCTTCGATTATAATTCAGACATGAATGGGATTCACCTCCATTTGAAAACGACTGGATTACTCAGTACTGTAGTCCCATTAATGTAGCAGTTCTGTAGGCTGGTTTCTTCACTTGCAGAGATCAAATATTCAAATTTCTTTCTCAGAGGCCATTGACTCAGAATAACCCACATTTGTGTCGCATCTTTTTGTATTTAATCATTGGGAAAGTAATTCCTCTAATTTCCTTGCATATTAATCATATTTATCACCAGAAATTGAGTTTCTGGGTATTTTGCTCTGAAAGTCATGATGCAGGTGGTTCAGTGCTTTAAGAAATTGTTTTTGAGGAGAGCAAGCTGGTTTTGGAATAGCAAAATAGGCTACATAGGGTTACAGCGATAATTATTTCCTTAATTTAGAGTCTTACATACTTTGTAACAAATTTTCTCTGTTAAACTATTTTGAATTTCACTTTTGTTCAAGTTACGAAACTGAAGAATATGACTGTCATTACTGTGTCTTGCCTCAAAATGGAAAACTTTTCTGCTAATATGTTTTTTTAAAAAAAACCATAAATGCACAGTTACAACTGTGATGAACCAGTAAATATTTCTGTTAACATAAAACAACTTCATTTGCAATTCCTTATTCAAAGAGTCATGGAAAGTTCAAACAGAAAGGAAACAAGGAATTCAGAGTCATTTACTGAAGCAGTCTTAAGAATGTATTCCAGATTTAATGAATTGCATTTCCTTGCTATGTGTAGCTATTTTCCTGTAGGCTCTTAATGCATATTAGTTGGAAATCCAATATATTTTCAATATTTCTGTCAATTTAGCTACTAGAAAGGTGCAATTTAGCTATAAAAGTTATGCAGATCCCTAACTTTAGAAATACTCCAACAAATCCTCCTGTAAACAGCACAGAATTAGTAATCTTGGAATTCCAGAATGGCACCTGTGACCAAAAGTAATGCACAAAAAACTCTAAATATATATAAATGGTGCAATCGTGCAGCATTCCCATAGCAAAGCGTGGAACCTTGCACTTCTTAATCCTGAATATGGTAAGGGAGTGTACAAGTGTCCAGAGGAGCAGATATAACACAAGCATTTGGTCCAAAAATATCGGTTGTCAAATGATGTAACTGTGTATACTGCAGTTTTGTGTCAGTTATAAATATAGGAAGAGATGATATCACATAGCCATTCAAGACGCGATTCCATGTATTGTTAGCTCAAGATGTTTGAGAACTGACATTGTGCAAGTGCTAGCATACAGAGTTTAATAATAGTAGTTGCACTAAGGGCTGAATATGATCTTTCACAAATACAAAATACCCATTGGATTCTGCTGTTGTGCTACACTAAGACATAGGCACCAGTTAGCGGTATGGCTACCATTATTGGAGATCACCTTCGGCGTGCTCATACTCAGTCACGTCAGTTCTTTCCACATTATTGGTTTATTCTAATAGGACAGAATATATGGGTAAAATGGGTGGAGGGGGTTATTGTGCAGTTAACCATCAGCTTATGTTTAACAATGGGTGATAATAATTGCTTTTTTTATGCTTCCAGGAGGCACTAAGACTTCAGCAAGACGTGAGAAAGAAAAAGCAAGAGATTTTAGAAAAGCACATTGAAACACAAAAGGTAAAATATATACATTTATGCAATTGGACTACTGTTGAATAATATTAATAATCATTGATGTATTGTAAGATAGTGCTAGGGATCCAGGTGGCGCTGTGGGTTAAACCACAGAGCCTAGGGCTTGCTGATCGGAAGGTCAGCGGTTTGAATCCCTGCGACGGGGTGAGCTCCCGTTGCTCGGTCCCAGCTCCTGCCTACCTAGCAGTTCGAAAGCACGTCAAAGTGCAAGTAGATAAATAGGAACCGCTCTGGCGGGAAGGTAAACGGCATTTCCGTGCGCTGCTTTGGTTTGCCAGAAGCGGCTTTGTCATGCTGGCCACATGACCCGGAAGCTGTACGCCGGCTCTTGGCCAATAAAGCGAGATGAGCGCCACAACCCCAGAGTCGGACATGACTGGACCTAATGGTCAGGGGTCCCTTTACCTTTACCTTTACCTAAGATAGTGCTACTCAAAGTGGTGGTCCATGGACTGATGTTGGTCCACAAGCCATCGGTTGCTGGTCCATGACCCCATCACAGCCCAGGTTGAGTAGGATACTTCAGGAACCGAATATTGGGCGTATTGTGGGTGGTTTGTTGATCCACTACATCAACATAGTTTGAGAAGCACTGTTGTAAGATACAGTGCTCGCTACATCACCGTAAAATCCTGTGCTGTAAAGTTTGCTAAGTGGTGATTCAGGTAAAACACAAATATTACTTATCATTTCAGGGCTCATAGGGATCCCGCTAGAATTAATGAACCTGGGGCGGTGTGAGCTTGTGTACACCCAGATGAACATTTGCAAGTAAAACAGAAAGTGGTGATGGAATTAATGGGGTGGAAGCCTGTGCCTCCGTATCCTAGGTATTGGTCTGTGTTCTTTGAGTGGAATTCCTCTTGGATCACCAACCAAAAATCCACTCTGGAAGGTCCAGGGACACTCATACTGTGTGAGGTGATGCCACAGGGCTGAAGTGAGAACTAGCGAAGAATCACCCTCTCACTTTCATTCATGGAAGCCCCTGCGGAAGGTAAAACACTCCTTCCAAGAATGAAGTAACTCCTTCCGTCGACAGAACCTTTTGGATCTGTCTCATGAAAAAATAATTCCAGATTCTCAGCTGAAGCAGTCCATGCTATTCTCCACAGCTGGTGCTATTGCCAAGCTATTACTACTTTATGAATATAGATTTTAACAGCATAAAAGATCTTCCGAAGTCAAGTTGTGGAGAGTTTCTGCAAATTCAGCACAACTCTGCCAAATGCTGCCAAGCTTTTCCACGAGTTGTCCTAGCCATTCTTTCCCAGCTCTTCACAGAGGAGAGTACAGTTTACAAATTTTGTAGAAGAGTTACAGGAATGACTATTGGGATTCTGTATTGGAGAGTTCTCAATGCATCTTTCTAAGTGCACTAAGTTTGGTGTCAAGACTGTAGTTCCTACATCAGAATCTAAGGGTTGTCTAATTCCTCTCTCCAGTTGGAGCTGTTTTCCATGGATGTTGGTGCCATTTTGGATATTTGGCAGCTTTCCTTATTATGTATGGAGAATTTTTTTTAAAAAAATTGTGTTTTCAGAAATGTGTGTGATGGTGGGGAGCTTAGATAAACTTCCTTCGAAGATGAAAAATAACCCGCGTGTAAAGGATTCCTGTTAGTAATATGTGTAATTTCAATAGATGCTGATTTCAAAACTGGAGAAGAATAAAACGATGAAATCAGAGGACAAAGCTGAAATCATGAAAACTCTGGAGACCTTGACTAACAGCATTACCAAGTTAAAGGATGAATTGAAAGGGGTCTCCACTCCAGCAAGCACTCCAATGAAAAACATGAAAACAAAAACACAGGTATCTGTATTTTGTCCTCATTGGATGCTTTTAATCTTTCTTTTCTTTAAATCATTTTCTTTTGATGTATAAGTTTGCTGAAGAAAGATGGGAGTGGATGCATTGATCACATTTGTGTTTTGCTTATCCTCCAAGATAACATATATAGGAATCTCTCTTTCCCACCACCACAATCCCATGAAATACATTAGACTGAGAAGTAGTGACTTGCTTAAAGCCACCAAGTGACCTTTATGGCCGACTAGAAGTTTGAATTCATTCACCTGTCACTGGTGGGTCATTACAACACACCAGGGTTATGCTAAATCCTAAGGTGGTTTTCATTGTGGGAGAGGAGGAGACAATTTTTGAAATTTGAGAAAAATAAAACTGCATTACTCTCCTGGCTTTGTACCCCGTTAAAAAAAAGTGGGCCCTTACACTAACCTAGCAATCATCCTTCCCGTGGATGTCAGCTAATCTCTCTTTTAAAGACGTTCTCCCTGAAACTTGAAACATTGTAAGTCTGGCTATTGAAGTCTGACTATTTCTGCCACGTTTTCTGCATGAGTTAAGAAATGCATACTAAATTGCTTAGTATCCCTTAGATGCAAAAAGAACTACTGGACACTGAATTGGACTTGTATAAGAAGATGCAAGCAGGCGAAGAAGTCACTGAACTAAGACGAAAGTACACAGAACTGCAGCTTGAAGTAAGTTTATTTCATTTTTGATGGTCAACACGGCACTATTCCACATGTATCCCCCCTCAGTTAATTTGTGTAACAGCTAGAAAAAAAATAGATTCTCACAACATATGGCAACATCATATGCATAAAATAAAATATCCCACCCTATCCCAGAAGATGAAGTTTAGGCAATATATCCAAAATAACATCCAAATAACTTAACTTTGGGAGCAGCATGCATTTTCAAAATGTTCCCCTAGGTGGCGCTGTTGGTGTTTGGAACTGGTAAACAGTTACTGAAATGTCTTGTTTTCGTTTCACTGCCTTTAAAAGAGCGCAAGCACATTGGCAATAATGCATTACTTCAACGTGATTGTATGTTAAGCCCAGACTTCTAGAGTGAAGTGAAATTTAATGGCAGAAGGTCATCTGATGCAAAGTTAGTTCTCTTTCTCTTTGAAACTGAATTTTGCTAATTATTGCTTCCCGATTCTTATCGGTTTGCGAAGCATATTAAAATGAAGCGTTACGTAATGCCAGCTTGATCAGCATTCTTTTATATTTCATTTCTTGGGAAGTGCCTTTACCAGACCTAAACTTCATACACTGGCATTTGCTGCCCTGTTAGGTGACCTGCTGCACCATATACTGTATTTTTCCGTCTATAAGACGCCCCTATTTTTGGGGACTCTGATTTAAGAAAATGGGGGGAGATGGCCGCCATGTTTAAGACGCCCCCAAATTTTGGACATTATTTTTTAGGGGGAAAAGCTAGTCTTATACACGGAAAAATACGGTATATTGCTGTCTTGTTGTCTCCAAGTATACAAAAATAAGAAGTGGCAAACTTCAAGGACCTTTCCATCTGTGTGTTCCTCTGCCTGCCTTGCATCTCTGACTGAGTGCAGCGTACCCATAGGGAGAGAGCCTGTAATCCCATCATGCACATAGTATTTCCTAAATGGGGCAGACATGAATTTGGCCCAGGACAAAACAGACACCACTACCACATATTAGAGAGATAAGAAAAAGAATGGGTGGATGTAAACATCTGGAATGAACAAATGTCTTTGGGAGTCCTAGGATCTGTGCCTGAATGTGAAAGTTGTCGCGTGTAATTGCTCTGGGTGTGTTTCAAGAGGTTTGCTCTTCAAGGAGACTTGGTGTGGTGTTGCAAAGGGAGTAAGCTGTCAATCGACAAGCCCCTGGCTCTAATCTTACCTCTGCCATAATTTCACAAGGTAGCATTAGACTTGTGTTTCCCAAACATAGGTCTCCAGCTGTTTTTGGACTACAACTCCCACCATCCCTAGCTAGCAGGACCAGTGGTCAGGGATGAAGGGAATTGTAGTCTGAAAACTGTTTGGGAAACACTGCAATTAGACAGTCTCCCCTGAGTCCCCAGTTGCAATGTGGAAATCATTGAGATGTTTTAAGGTTTACAGTAGCATAACACATATGGATAAGTTTGGCTTGTATTAGATGTTGTTGTTATTACATGTTAGGCTGCGAAACGAGGAATTTTGTCCTCGGGTCGTGGGAGAGGAATCCATACACGAGGTCGCGGTGCGTCTCGCGGTAGAGGCAGGGGAGGACGTGGCCGGGGTCGGGGAAGAGGTGTTCCTAGCCATGCCGTGGTGGATCATCGTCCAAGGGCACTTGAAATATCTGCTTTTACAGAGAACGACCGAGAAGATCTCCTTCCTCATTTTGCGGTATGTACCCGCCCCACTGCCTTCCTGATCTCAGTGTGATAATATGTCTTAGAAACCTAACATTCTATTGCAGTGTGATTGTGATCAGTGAAAATCAGCAAAGTGTTGTAAATCAAATATGCCCCTCTTAACTTCCAGAGGAAGGCCTTAGGCTAGGCAGGCACTATAATAATGTTCTGTCAAGTATGTGAAATTAAGTGCAATGGACAGGGATGATTGGTTCTTATAGTCACGACTGCAGGTTTGTTTTGATGCCTTTCCTAACTTGTCCATCCATGCTGGCAAACAGTCAACCAGAGAAAAGTCGAATGGGCACCTGTCACACATGTTGGCTTTTCTGCACAGAAATTATCTCAAGAGTGTGCTGTTGCATAATTTGAAGTATGTTGCAACTGATTGTTTCTACTGTGCATAAATTAATTAGAAAGGCAACAGTCATTCCCTGACCTGTGTAAAACACTCGATGCCTATGTTTTTTTCTACATGGAGTTTATTTCACATATTCATGTGAAGCTACCCTTAGTGGAACTAATAACTGAAAATAACTCTATTGATCCAAAGTCAAAAGCAAGCAAAGTTTCTGGTCAAACTTCAAGCACATCTGACACAATAAATTCTTGTGATACTCTTTGGAATAATAAAAGTTATCAATAGTGACCTATTTATAAATTGAATATCTGTTTTCCCTGATATTTAAATTTGCTTAAGTTTCATTTTTCAGTTTCCTTTTCATCCAATTTTAAAATTTGGGATGGTTTATTTTACAACTATCATAGAAGATTTGGGACCATTAGGCTGCGTTATCAATCCAGAACTGTTAACAGCCCTTGCATGTTATGTGTGTAGCATTTGCATCAATGAGAGATTATTTCAGTAAGGTGACAATTTTCCTCCTCTTAAAAAGCAATATGGTGAAATTGAAGACTGCCACATAGATGACTCGTCTCTCCATGCAGTGATTACTTTCAAGACGAGAGCAGAAGCCGAGGCAGTAAGTATATCCTCCTTTTTTGTTTTCATGTTAGGCGGCAAGGTTGAGTTTAACTGCATTTAACTATTGTATAGAGCTTCTGTGTTCCTCGCCTTTCCTATTATCTGTAGTACATGTGTTGTGTATTAGCATACGCTTTGTCTGGCTTCAGTTATTTAATGAAATAATGAAGACCAAACCACTGAAATAAAGTGAGTGTGTACAGAGGGTTTGCTCTCATTTTCCCGTTTCAATCTAAGATGTTGGAGGATGGAGGACTGCTGGGGGGTTTCTATAATGAGGTGTGTCTGGCAGTGTAATCTTAAGCATTTTGGATTGGATTCAGCTAAGGAGTCCCGTTAATGGAAGGATTTCTGCTGTTGCTGCAGGGATCTCCCCCGCCCCCCCCCCCCCGGGCCACCGCACAGACAACCGATTGGCTCTGGGAGCGTTGAGAGAACCTCCACAACAGCATGCAAAATGTGGAGAGGGGGGTTCGTTCCAAGCATCATACGGAAATGCTTGTGTCTGGGGAATGATTGCCATAGCACTACATTGAATTTTTCCCTTCAGGGTGTGTGTGTGTGTGTGTGTGTGTGTGTGTGTGTGTAAAACACAGTTTGCAACGCTGACCTCTGTTCTATTTTATCAGCTTTTGTCATATTGGTGTTTTCTTTGGTTTTCTTTGGTTGTAGTTCTCTTTCTCAGCTTTTAGCTGAAGAATCGAGAAAATGTGCTTTATGAAAGCTAGAAAGAGCTACAGTCTAAATTCCTTGTAACACGTTTGTTTTCCACGCTTGTGAGCACAGGGATCGTCAGCTAGGATTCTCTTTAACATCTTGCAGCTTCTAACAGTATTTCATCACTAAATGGCGAAGCAAAGTTTTGTGCAAAATTACTTTGGAAAGATTAAGGCCCCCAAAATGCACTCCAAAACCCTGAGTACCTGGAAGAGGGGTTCTCTATGCACATTGCGAATGGAACAACACATTTGTGTTTTCTCTAAAACTTTGAATCTGGTTGTGCTATGGATATGAATAAAAAGTTCATAGTGTATAAATCAAATATCTGCAAGTTAAGTTTCTACTTGTTAGCAAATCAAATATATTTTAAATAATAATTGGTAGTAGAAGTTAATCTTCCAAGTAGTTATAGCTTTCTTTGAAGGAATGGTAGCTAATATTTTACTGTCTTGAATGAAAGAGGTTTAAGTTTTATGGTCGTGTGCATTTGAGCTTGGAAGGGTGAGGAGGATTCCCTAGTCGTAAAATGTTGCATTTTTATGTTGCAGTAATTTCTTTCAAAGATTACAAGTTGTTTCTGAACCCAAATGTCATATATAAGTATTCTTTAAAAATTCCAGTTTGTGACATTGTGATGAGACCATGGACAAAAAACCCACTCCTGTGGTGCATTTTAATAGGCATGGAATCTTTTAAAATTGATCATAAATTTATATGTACAGATTTAAAATTTATACCTGGGGACCTTAATATCACACAATTCATGTTCAGATGTCATCAAACATGTAATTGTTTCCACATTTCACATTATGCTGTACTTTCAGATTGTACTATAAATCTTTTGTGACTGTGGCAGTTATTTCGGAATGTTGCTAACACTGATTTATGCTAGTTCATGTTACTTTAATTTGAACATACTATTTCCAAAGCAGCCACTTAATGCAGCTGGTACTAAGAAGGCATGAATATCCCATAGGTTAATTTTTTATTTTTTTTTAACATTTCAATTACCAAGCCTTTACAGAAAATGGAATGCTTTTCGGCAGAATAAGTTAGATTCTTTAAGTTTATATATATAAAAAAATCAACTCAGTTTTATTTTCAGGATGCCCTGTTTTGGGCAGTAGTAATAATGTATGAAGATTAAAAATTATCAATATTTCAAAAGCAAAATACCAATGAGGAGATTGTTCAGTAACAGTTGGTTTCTCTGAACAGTACCTGCATGTTGAAATAATTCAGGACTTTAAAAAAATCATTTTTCTTCATTGCCTTGTGTATGCTTAGACACCAAAAGAAATCTAAAAAGGCTTGCATGCACATTTACCTTTGAAATAGGAATCTGCAATAGAATACTAAGACTACAGTACACCTAGTGTGCCCTTGTAGGGTTTGCTCACACCTGCATTGAAACCTGAGCTTAAAGTTTGCCGAAGGACTTGGGGATGCCCACTGGGGTGATGATTTGTTCTTTGAACAACAGCCCCCCCCCAAAAAAAAACCACCACCACCAATGCTATATCGTAACCTACTTTTGTTAGTACACACAGTTTCCAAAGTGATTTGCCATGTGGCATAGTGAAATAGTGTCCTAAAAACACAAGTCCTGAGAGTTGGGACAATTACTTCGATTGCAGCCTTGTTACGCAGAGACGCATGCAGTTTATCCAGGTTGCAGCCCTGGTACTTGTTGCCGTTGGGCCGTTTCCTGCAGAGGACATGTTTCGTGTTAAAGATAATATTGCTGTTCTCTTTAGGCTGCTATCCATGGATCTCGATTCAAAGGGCAAGACCTGAAGTTGGCCTGGAACAAGCCAGTCGCAAATATCTCAACGATGGAAACGGAGGAGACTGAACCAGATGAGGAGGAGGTAAGTTTGCATTGTCTCCTCCTCCTTTACAAACAGACGAAGGAATAGAAAACTTGTTGCTGTTTAATAAAGATAGCCTTTGCTGATTCATAACAGCTCTGGTAATTTCGTAACACGTAATACCACTTGTTTTCTCTGGGGGAACGTGTGTCTTTTTGATAACAGAAATGTTAGCAGAAAACTCGAAAACAATTATTGAAAAGAGGATGTCAATATAATGCTCTTGGGGATAGTATGCAACCAAATCATACTCAGTTGACCCACTGAAGAAAGGCAATTTATTTCATATTAATAAAATGTAAAATAATATATTAATAAGTGTCCATTATTTCAGTGAGTCTTCTAGGAATATGACTTGATCAGATACCATCCATAGACTATGATTCAAAAGTTGAGTGGGTAGTTCATATACACGCTTTTGTCTTAATACCCCTACAATTTCATTGAATTTCCATGTATTGCACATTGGAGAAACTTTTATATATTTATTACATTTTGTTTCCTGTTCCCCCTTTCAAGTAGATTAGGGGTCATGTTATCATATTTATCCTTACACCAGCTGTGTAAGAGAGTGAGTTGCCAATAGCTATCCAGATTGCTTTGTGCCTAAGCAGAAATTTAAAACAGACTCCCTGTTCTATCTACAGCATCAAACTAGTGCATTCAAAATAGCATGCTCAGATAATAATTTTCATGCAGAACTATTGCAAGTGGTTGATATTCAGATCTTACTTGGTGTATATGCTGAATGTAAAAATACTGCAAACTCTCTTGCTATCTTCTTGTGATGCAGTTGGGAATCCTTAGTTTTCCCTGAATTTGTGTACTTTGCATTTGTAATAGTTTTGGCACAGCACGCACCTATATTTTCCTTTTTTTCTTTACTAGCTCATAGTCTTAATATACATTCTGTTACTTTAGTCATGTTTTCTGTCCTGTATGCATTGGCCTTTTTCTGATTTACTTAACCAGGTTATATTAATTTACGTTCTCCTCCACTATTACAGAACCAGTCCCCTCTTTTCTTCAATAAATTCCCATACATAATGGATTTCCAATCAAAGTTCCCTCAAGCATTTTGTATTTCTTAAATGTCAGCTTTTCCTAAGATAGAATTTCATGAGTGCTTCTAGCACAGACACCAAGGAGTATTGAAATAGAATATTTGTAATCACCGGGTCCTGGATGTATCAGCTGTAGAGTAAATTATGAGTGAGAACCTACATCGCTTTCACTATAAATTTTGTCAGAGTTGGTGTTCCAGTGTCAGGATATTTTCTGTTATTTATGGTTTTTGGCTCTGACCTTTGCGTAAGCACCTCCTAGAAAATGCATACTCCGTTTATGAAAAATTAGTTTCATAACTTCTCACCGGAATCTCTCGTTCTGAACTAGTAGTATGTGTTGATTGGAAAACTATTATATTTATTTATTTAAATAAATAAACATTAAGTAATTATCTATATTAAATAAATAATAAGAGGAGAATTTTGGCTCAGTAGCGGATAGATCAAGCTTGTGTTCTCCTTACTCGGGTTCAACCCTATCCAAAATGCTCAGGATGAAAGTAAAATATATGTGCATTACTAGAGAGCAAGGTTTGTTTAGGGCTTATATCTTGTAGATTGCTTGGAGGGAAAGAAACCACAAGTCCAGGGTTGGCTATAATGACCAGCCAAACCATGGTTTGTTTCCCAGCAGTACGGCAGCAGCAGGAAGGGGGCAGGGGGAGTGTTTTAGCTTGTGATTTCAGCACATGTACCAGGACAATGCATGTTTACATTAAAGTTTATTTTAGCTATGTTTTAGTGTGGCCTGCAAACCAAAACTGAATATTCATCTGCTGTCTTGCCGAGTGTTCAGAGCACAGGACTTCAACCGTGGTGAGCCCTGTGTGGGCTGGTCCATAATAACAAGAGCGACTGGGTTTGGATGTAAAAGAAATGAGCAAATGACTCATGCTCTCCCCTGGTGCAGTTGCAACGAGGAGATTGGAAACTTCCTTTTCCATTTGTAGCTAGCCATGATTTGCTGTTACATGCACACTGAAGTGTGGTTAAACGGTGGTTTTCCAAAACTAGCCAGGAACATTAATCACATTTTGGAAGTTGGCTTGTCCAGACAAGACCTACAACCGTTATCCATACCTCATGTCACTTACATAATAAATCAGTGATGTTGTAGAATTTATTAGATAGCTGTCAGGGACTGGCCCGAGCCAGGAGGGGTGGCGGAGGGGCCAGTGGGACCAATGGGGCACCCATGCACGGCTCAGGAGGTATTGCGGGCATGGGAAGAGGAGGAGAGAGCGCCGAGGTTGTCGCCAGAAACAGGGAAGGAGGTTTGGAGAAGTGGCAGTGAAAGGGGGTCGCCGCCTGTGCTGACGGCGGACAAGCAGGGGGCGAGGGAACCAATAGGAGGGGAGGAGAGGATGGAGTCAGAGGTGGAACAAGGGGTTGGGGAGCTGGCGAGAGCCTCGACGGCAACCTCTAGGGAAGATGAAGGTGAAAGGGAAGGGGCCAGCGCTGGGACCAGTAGGGTCAAGAAGCGGAAGAGGAGGAGTGAAAGGAGGCGCTGGAATTTCGCTAAGCTTTTATGCTGGGGGGGAAAACGGAAGCCCTTACTCGAAGGATCTGATTCATCCGAGGAGGATGAGGAACTGTAAAGCTTGTCAGTGAAATAAACTCTTAGTTTAGTCAAACGGACTGTGGAGTGGTTTACTCTTGAGGAGGACACACCATCATCCTCACAATAGCTTTTCAAAGTATTACACAGTTTGCAGCAGCATGACGGCTTAACATAAATAAATGAATCCCAGCATGAGATGTATATCTCATGATCTATAGAATTTCCCTCCATTTGTTAATTTTCATGAACAACAACGCTTGGCGTGGAAGATGCTAACATTCTGATTTTCACAGGTATTGTGTTTTCCCCATTCTTTCAAACTGCAGAAGTAATTTGCATAGTCCTAAAAAGTGCCTGAATGCCACACAACCCTTTTCGTTATGGAATTTCATATCTTCAGTGCTTCCAGCAGAGTCTTATGAAACATTTCTTTTTCAGTTTCAGGAAGAATCCCTGGTAGATGACTCATTGCTTCAAGATGATGATGAAGAAGACGACGACAATGAATCTCGTTCTTGGAGAAGATGATTCAGCGGATTACTGAGAATGCTAGAACTGTTCCTGTGTTGCATTAGCATTTTCTAATGTACTTTTGCATATTTGTACTTCGAGGAGTTTGGGTGAAAGTGGTGAATTTGGATTTCAGATAAGACTCAAGCAGCTGATTGGTCCCGTCTTTTGAGTGATTGATGTTCGAGTTGCATTTACATTTCGGTAAATGATTGCTAAAGACATCATATTAGGAACATATGCAATGTTTTTATTACTCCTACAGAAACATTACGGAATTCTTTGGGTTCTTTGTAATTTAAAGAATTGGTCACACAACAAGATGACCAAGAGTTGTTATAACATAGATTTTTGTTTTGTTTTGTTTTATTCCAAGTATGGAATGGAAATTTGCATTTAAGATCTTTGTGAATGTTTTCAGAAATAATAATAGATAACATTACTAAACTGAAGTCTCTAAAGTTATGTATTCATAATATTGCATAGTAGTATACTTAGGCTTTACTATGTACTAGCCTTTTGTTGGATTTGTGTACGTATTTTACGTATGAGTTTTAATGATACAGTGTATGACTGCTTTGCATATATCTCCTTATCACTTTAAGATGTTTAAAAAAAATAAAGAGATGGAATGGTCTTGGGGAAAAAAAGCAAAAAAAAAAGCAATAATGACGTTATACTATGGCCCATGATAACAAAGAAAAAAAAATGAAAAAAACAGAGACCATTCCATGTGGCGACCCCCACCCCCCCATATTCACGAAAAGAGCTGAATCACTATCACTATTTCAACCTTATAAACAATAAAACAATTTGGCCTTGAAGCCAAATGCTGGAAATCCTTTTACACACAATTTAAATTGCCAGCTGGCTACCTGACTTCAAAACCAGGCTTTCAAAGGGAGTTCTTGCTTCAAGAACGGCATGGCCACACTCACATTTGAGAAACCCAAGAGGACTTGTTTTTCTTGTGTGGCGGAAACTCAACGTTTAAAGAAATGCAGCAAAGTGACTTGACCGGTAGGTACTAATTTTATTTATTCTTCGTTAAGCTCTCGATATTGCACACAGAATAAAAATCAAGGTTATCAAAATGCTCTAATACAGGCATCCCCAACCTTCGGCCCTCCAGATGTTTTGGACTACAATTCCCATCATCCCTGACCACTGGTCCTGCTAGCTAGGGATCATCGGAGTTTTAGGCCAAAACGTCTGGAGGGCCACAGGTTGGGGATGCATGCTCTAATAGACAAGGCATAAGGGACAATGAGAAGAAAAAAAACAAGAACATTCAGAAATCTGGTCCAATCACTTTACAAATGATAGGGTAGACTGGTCTCTGACAGGTTCTTTCCTGGGAGGGAGGAACCCACAAGTAGCCAGACCAGTCATGCCTTTTTGCCCCTTCCATCTACCCTATAGATACAATTTTGCACCAGATTATAATGTGTCTCTTTTGCCCTTACAGCTTTGAGCATCCATTATTCTCCAGTGTTAAGTATTATTTTTTAACTCCCCCCCTTTCTATTTACAGCAGGCCTATTCTACTTCATCACTCCACGAGGCCTCTTCCTAGGTTGTTCTGACTACCATCAGCTTTAAATTACTCAATTTTAAATCCATTAAACCAGTTAAATATTGAATTGATTGCTGTTATATTTCCTTCTAAAGTTACGCTTTCCATCCTTTATATTTTATCACCCGTTGAACACTTGTTCTGATGATTTCCTTTTTTTCATTTCAGGCAGATGCTTTGAAAAACAACAAAGAAAGCCGCAACTGTTGGTCTTTTTCCCCTGTCTTTAATTTTGATTTGTTCTTTGTATCACAACTGTACTGTCTACATTCCTTATTGGTAAGGCATGTAAGCTGGGAACCTAAGAGAAGTTAACTCTTGCAAGCTAATGGAGTTGCTATGGACCCCAGCAGCTGTTTCAAAATATTGTCAAATATCTTTTTAGCAACCTGAAGCACTTCATACTCCCCTGGCTGGCCTTGGGGTGTCTGATTACCCATATTGAAATGAATCAGAAGATGAAACTACCAAATTCTGAAGCTTGCTGAGGTCTGTTCTGTCTCCCAACAACTTCTCAAATAGGCTAGGGAAAATAACTCAGTGTTTTGCCTTATCATTTTTATTTTTTTTAAGAGTGTGCTTATACAACTTAGAGAATGCCAGAGGAGATTTTTTTAATTTTTTGGTAAACCTTTTTCCCGTACATTCCTGAGTATACAAAAAAACACAACCCCACTCTGAACCCGTTACAAAGCAGTGCAGGGGTTTGTTGAAACTCGAGAGTGAATTTTACCCTGGGGCAGAGGTCTCCAATGCCGCAGGTAGAGCTGGGCAATGGTCAGAATGGTAAATGGTCAGAAACTGGTACGGCGTTCAGATCATGATGCTGGTTTCAGACATTTTGAGCTGGCAATACAGATGGCAAAGGCGCAGGCAGATGGCAAAGGCACAGGTAGGCAGGTGGACAGGAATCTGAGAAGGGTCCGGGCGAGCACTTTCTTGGGCTCCGTTTGCCTGCCTTACCTGCCTGTGCCTTTGAGGAAGCCCCCCTCCCAGCTTGTGCGAGCCGGAACATTATCGGGGTTCACTCAGCTTCCCGCCCCCAGCGGAGCAATTTAAGGAAGCCTCTGCCTCTCCGGCTCCTGTGAGCTGGAGCGATGGGGGGCTTGCTCAGTAGGGCTGGACGATGTATCTTGACTGCTTCTTCCTCCCCTAAGGTGGGAGATACATTCCAGACTTTGTGTGTGATATATCAGCATATCGCGGTAGCTAGCTGCTGATATATCATGATGTTGAAAAACAGATATTGCCCAGCCCATGCAGCAGGGACACAGGTACTGCGGAACGCATCTTGCTGAAATTAGACTTGAAAAACATACTCTTTTTTTTTTTAGCTGATAGAAGAGGTTGTGCCCATGACAGTGTCGCTACTTTACAAATTTGCCCACCAACCTAAAACGTTTGGTGAAGCAGGTCCTGGGGCTTAATTCTGCTCCAAATTTTGTCGTGACACAGGAGTTAACATTCTCCTTAGTGCGAACTTGTACCACTGATTTCTTTCTTGCATTGTTGATTTGGGGGCAAGGGGACCCTATTTGTCTATTGGGGTACATTGAGCTCCTGCCGCTTACTAAGAACCCAGTATTTCACCTAGATAATTATTTGTCTTCTGATTTATTTTCTCTTTTGCTATGAGCCCCCCACCCCAGTATTTAACTTCCAAATTTCTGTTTCCTCCTCCAAGATTTCATGATAGCCCAAGGAGGAATTTTAAGTTAATAATCCGAGATCCAATGTACCCTAATAAATTATGTGTCGTGTTATGTTTTTGAAACATGGTACTGTACCAATAAAATCTCCCTTTTTAAAAAAAATGAAAACTGGAGTTACTTTGAAATCAGTTCTGTATTTCCAAGCTAGGACTTCAAAGAGATCGGTTGGAGCTCAATGCAGATACTGGTTGCTGTTTTTTAAAGAAGAGGTGAGAAGCTTAAGTTATCTGAATAAAAGTTTTGACCCTGTTCTTCTCTCTGCAGGCAGGTATGCCCGTAAAGGAAAGTTGAAGGACTCTTCTGAACAATATGTGATGGGGCACAGGGACCCCTAAGTGGGGGGAATTGCCCAATATCAGGCTTGGATCAGATATGTTATTCTGTGAACTATCTTTGAATTCAAGCCATTGAGTTGTATGCTGGAAATGGGAGTTTCTAGACAGCCATGGCTATTACTGGAATGCAAAGCAAACTTGTTGAAGCTAAGCAGGTCTGGATCTGCTTAGTGCTTGGACTGGAAACTCCCCTTGAGTTCTCTTAAAGGCAGATTTTAAATGCAATAATTAAAAATATAGTCACAGTTGCAGAGTTATTGGTTTATATATGTCACTAGAAAATGCCATAGGGGTGTAGTAAATGCTTTCTTGCAAGAGATCTAGTTTTACGTTTCGTGCATACCGATAAAAGCTTGAAACAAGCTGTCCATCGTGCAAATGTAAGCCTAAGCTTCAATGCAGTGAAAAATGAAGAATGTACTAAGTTCTTAATGTATAATCGTTCTTCTGATGACTGACTTTTAATGGCGTTTATAATCTATCTACTTATTAGCTTCAAACCATGTGTTAGTGATAACCAACTCCCCCCCCCCCATTATCAACAGCGATACAGTTTACCGTGTGGTAATTTATGTAGTTTACATGTAGCTTCATGGAAGGCCAGTTGCCTGGATCATTCTGACATGTGTTGATGTTAGCACTCCATCAGAAGCAGTGTTAGAAACTTGGATATACAGGTATAAACTAGGTGCCAAATAGCTCCTTAAACCAAGGTTACAGTCCCCAAAATGGAATGTCTAGTTGTCATTTTTGGGCAAGATGGCTCTAGAGTCTTATTTTTCAAATGATGGACTGACTGTGATTGATTTTTCAGTTAAACCTCTGGCTAGTTCAGATGACCACCTTGAGTTAGGTTAAGAACTTTGAGAACTTAAAGAAGAAAAGTCACTTGATCCAGGGCCAGTCTCTCTCTCCCTCCTTCTCTCCCTCCTTCTTGGCCTATCTAGGGTTGCCATCCGTCTGGGAAATCCCGGGCATGTCTTTTGGGGGTCTACATGCCCATCCGGGGGCCAATGTTCGGGTTTCTGGGGTTCTTTTTTATATCAAAAAAATGTGTGCAGGCGGCTCTGGCGCGGGCGGCTGGCAGACACAAGCAGAAGAGACGGCAGCTAGTAGAGCTGATGGGCAGGAAAACTACCATGGGGGGGAGTTTTTCAAAAATTGTCAAAATATCTGGGTTTTTACTTCTTGAAATGTGGCAGCCCTATTCTTGCCTCTTTCTCATTGGTGACTGCTCCTGCTCAGGCTGCACAGAAGAAGCATTTTGGTTCCAGAAATTCATTTCGATTGTGCAGATAAAATAAAACTGATAGAATTCTACAGGAGGGCGTCTTAGTGGGCAATAACGGTCCAGATCCAATGATCCCCAGGCATGCACCTCCAGGTGCTGGAGGCGTCAGGCGCCATCCTGGCCACCAAGTGTTTGAAACTCGGCCCCAAGGGGTCAAAAATGGTGTACAAAATGCGCCTGGCTAATTTCAAACACTGATCTGAAGCAGGAAGTGTGGTAGGATTCTTCTTGCCTCTTCACAAGGCAATACAGATGGACTAGCTTTCCAAGACAGCATCTTAAAAAGCAGAGCCATCACATTGCCGACAAAAGTCCATATAGTTAAAGCTATGGTTTTCCCAGTAGTGATGTATGGAAGTGAGAGCTGGACCATAAAGAAGGCTGATCGCCAAAGAATTGATGCTTTTGAATTATGGTGCTGGAGAAGACTCTTGAGAGTCCCATGGACTGCAAGAAGATCAAACCTATCCATTCTTAAGAAATCAGCCCTGAGTGTTGACTGGAAGGACAGATCCTGAAGCTGAGGCTCCAATACTTTGGCCACCTCATGAGAAGAGAAGACTCCCTGGAAAAGACCCTGATGTTGGGAAAGATTGAGGGCACAAGGAGAAGGGGACAACAGAGGACGATATGGATGGACAGTGTTCTCGAAGCTACCAACCTGAGTTTGACTAAACTGCGGGAGGCAGTGGAAGACAGGAGTGCCAGGCGTGCTCTGGTCCATGGGGTCACGAAGAGTCGGACACGACTAAACAACAACAACAAGCTTTCCAAGTGGTTACACACACACTTTGAATTACTTGCAGGAAATTGCAATATGAATCCTCTCTGTGGCGACACTGGCTGCTTGTATCACCCGCATCAGTTGCATTGCATTGCCAATAAATAAGAAATGAATGAGGCATCTCAGAAAATACCCACATTCCCCTGTCATGGCTTTCTCCTCCGGCAACCCCAAATGATATGCATTCAACTGCAAGCATTTTGACATAACTTGGATTTCCCTGTTAAGATGGGGAGACCTCTGTTCGTCACCATTTCGTTGGGGAGTTAACTGAGCCAGGTTTCCTTGCAAGATGGAAAATAAGATTTTATCACCGTTACACAAATGAAGTGTCACACAAATCTTTGTCCCTGGAAAATGAATTGGGAAGGTGGCTGTAATTTTTAATTAAACAGGTATGTATGATTGCTGAGCAAGTCGATTTTCTCAAAAAGTTCCTTGGGATTTCTCGGAAAAGGAAGATGAAATCGAAACAGCTGCTGGGATTGTATTGTGTATGCTCCATTCGCAGGGAACGTAACATGTTCAGCACACTAGAAAAAGTATCATGAGCCACAAGTTTATCGCAAACTTGCTTATCTCATTAAATGGATGCACTACAAGCCAGGGACTGAGATAAGGATGAGTCCCCTTTTCGCAGCTGGAGTCACAGCCATCTGCGATGAACAAGATCTTTGTATTGCTAGATCCAAATAACTAAATCATAGCTCTTGGCTATTTAAACGCATGATCTATAAAAACTGGCATTGTTAAAATATACAGTATTTTAAAGATTAATTCAAATATACAATCCATACATGTCTACAAAACCTGAGGCCTGGAGTTTTGAGCTCAGATTTTTATTGTGCCTTCAAGAGGTTGCTTCTAAGAGGTTGATACTTTACCCAGCTTTTGCTCTAGCTCTTGCCATTGTTATCTTTTTCCTATTCTAGGAGAGCTGCAAAAAGTAATGACTAGATACTGTTAAGTCTTGAAAACAACAAAATAGGGGGAGGGGAAACATTAGGGTTAAAAGCAGTTTACTTAAGAAGAAAGGGGTATACAGCCAAATATTACTGCAGAATTTATCATACTAGTATTAAAGAAATATGGCTTATCCTCAAACAAACTTTCTTGTTTTACAGAACTTTCCCAAGCTTGAATGCAACATGTCAAAATCATACCCTGGATTCGACAGAACCAGCCGGATATCAATGCAGCAAGGACCAGCCTCCAAAAATAAGCAACTGAGGGTTTCGCTGATGTTTTAGTAAGTTGCTCGTTGCTTTCTATCACCTTAACTGGTCCATTTTAAATTAATAAAACAACTTTTCATCTTCTGTAATCTGTCAACATAAAATCAAACCCTTGATTGATTTGAGACTCCTTCGGGTAGTGATAAAGCGGGATATCAAATCCAAACTCTTCTTCTTCTTCCTCCCAATTTTTTCCTTTTCACATTTCCAAAATGGATGAACTAGATAACCATAACACTTCAACAACAGCCATCATTATTGGAGGTATTTCCCCCCAATTTGTATTTTATAAAGTACCACCGATTAAAAAAAAATCTATTGGAAATCTGCTTTTGGGTTTATATCTATTAAGGTATTTAAAGTATTTTTTAATATTCATTGCCAAATGCATTATGGCATTGGAGTCCCTAGATGTTTCCCACGTTCTGAGTGTTTTCGTATTATATAAAAAGTAATTGCTAAATCTTCCATATCATTGTTACTCTGTATTAGATGCTGAATTTTTTGTCAGGCCTCTAACTGGACTGTATTTTCCTTTCAGCACCATAACAGAATGTCAAATTTGAAAATATTGAAATGAACATGGCTCATCTGGTCTCATTTTGGCTTTGATCTGTTAAGTGACAAAATTTACTTGATCAAAAAGGGCCCTTTATGTAAACCAATTTCCCCACAAAAATGAGTGGCTCAGTATAGCTTGTTATCAGATTTGTTGATTAATATCTTGTGAAGGGGGACATTTCAGAATTTTAATGTTCATTTACATTCTACATTGTTAAAGAGACTTGACGAGGATTGCATGTTAAATTATTTCAATACTTGCTTGGTTAGAAAATGCAGCATATCATTTGATCAGTGGTACACAGGTTGTTGTCTCAAATAATTATTTTCTCCTTGCATTTTTCAAACTATTGTCAGTCTGTATTCTTGATAATTCTGAGCCTAGGTTGTAGGAAACCACTGAGCCACCCTGAAACAAAACCGTTTATAACACTCAAGGAGATTTGTTGCCTACAAAATCTAAATGTATTTTTGCCAATTATAATGCCATGCCTTTTTGCATGGTGTTGAGAGAGTGATTAGAGTTCCCCCCTCCTTTTCAATATCTAACTATCTAGATCTATCTGTCTATATCTAAATAGTCTTAAGGTTTATAGAGACAGATACAAAGCTTAATATCTCCCCCCCCCCCCGCTTTTAAACCAAACCAAGATTTTTATCTAGATACAATAAAAAACACAAAAAGGGGGGGGGGGACGGGAGAAAGAAAGAAAAATAAAAAAGAGAAAAGAGATTAAAAGAGAAAGTTAGAAAAATAAGATTCAGAAAGTAAAGAGTTTCTGATTCTACATCTGTCCGCTATATAAAAACAATATTCCCTTTGTCCAATCCAACTCCAACACCCAACGAAGCCACTTTCTATATCAACAAACATTATCTTCGATCCTCCAATCCAGGTAATCATTATACCATTTTCTTTTTCACGCAAAAACATCCATGAGAGGTTTCCAGTCTTTAACAAATGGTTAAACATGCCAATTTGAACATCTCAGCTGTCTATTTCTAGAGCTGCAACACGTCCAGGATTTCAAAGGCGGAATCAACATCGGGGGGGATTTTCCAAAAGACGGTGCTTCGCCCTGTATCTTAGGCATAAAAAAGCTCAACAATTTTGGGGTCTTCCTAAAAAAGGCTCAACAACTTTCGGGGTGTGCTGGTTTTTACTTTTTGAAATATAACAGCCGTTCTTTCATTGTTGGTAATAAGGGGTCCTTTCCTATAATTCTTGACCCCCCCCCCGGAAAAAAAAGCAACCAAAAACTTGTGGGTAAGGAGATGTCGGGCCGACAAAAGGAAGTATTTTACACAGGACATAATTCTGTTTGTGGATTTCACCGCCAGAAGTTCATACAGGTAGTGTTGCCCTCAAGCTTAGTAATGGTAAATGGTAAAGTCGTCCAGTCGCGGATGACTTGGGTTGCGGCGCTCATCTCGCTTTACTGGCCGAGGGAGCCGGCTTACAGCTTCCGGGTCATGTGGCCAGCATGACTAAGCTGCTTCTGGCGAACCAGAGCAGCACACGGAAACGCCGTTTCCCGCCGTTTCCCGCTGCAGGGGTACCTATTTATCTACTTGCACTTTGATGTGCTTTCGAACTGCTAGGTTGGCAGGAGCAGGGACCGAGCAACGGGAGCTCACCCCGTTGTGGGGATTCGAACCGCTGCCCTAGGCTCTGTGGTTTAACCCACAGCGCCACCCGTGTCCCTTGCCCTCAAGCTTAGATGACTTTAAAAGGGGCTTAGACAAATTAATGAAGGGAAAGTCTTATCGGCTACTAGGCATGATAGCTAACTGTTGAATATAGATTCAAATGTGGTTTGTCTCTGAGTGCTGTCAAAGAAGAACAGGAGAGGGCTGTTGCTTGGCCTTGTGTCCTGCTCCTGAATGCTTTAGTTTAGATTCCTGCATTGCAGGGCATTGGACTAAATGACCCTTGATTTGTATGTGTGCTTTTGAAATCCCTGCAGATAGTGTTTCTTCTGACTGAAAGCTTTCCCCACCTGTTAATCTCCCCCCCTTTTCTGTAGCAAGGATGTAGAAGGCCACCAATCTGCTTGAAGACCAGATTTTGAGAACACCCATGCTTTGCAGGTGGTTGCCAAGTTTGAGGAAAGTTTCTTTCCTTTTTATAGCAAAAGCTACTCTTTCAGTCCAGATTTTCTGAAAACGAAGTAGAAACATGTTGATGGCGATAATACTGTTATGTACATGGTTTTTTTGTTTGTTGAAGGCTAGGGGGCAGTCTGTCTCCGTAAGTGAAACCAAATTCATTTTCTCGCACTTGCCGGCTCCTCTTCAGTCATTTTGCCCTCTCTTGGGCCTTTCCCATCGAATGAATGAATGAATGTTTGTGGCCAGTATTTTGCGTTGAGGTTACACATTCTTACAAAGGCCCCACTTGAAAACTGGTTCCGTCAAAAGTTCAGGCTCTGCTTTGAGAGCCACTGAGATAATGTGATCTGTGATTTGTTAACCTTGTAAGTCACCACATGGCTTCTTATCAAATGTATAGTTGGTGATGATTTCGTGACCTGGAAGGCGATTCCCAATCGTAAGGTGTATTATTACCTCTACCTGCCTGCGTCACCTGCCCTTCCTACAGGTTGCTGCTGAAGCATAGCATAGCAAGTCAGAAAAGAAATAGATAATCCTACAGAGAGACTCCACAGCTGCACAATTTTTTGCTTTGTTTTCCAGCTGCTGTTATAGTTCTGTCTTCTCTTCCGATAATCTCCAGACGGTCACAATGATGTCTTCCTAGCTAGCCAGCTGCTCCAAAGGCGTAAGCCACAGGAAAAGGTTTCACATGTTCTTGATGTGCCAGAATAATCTCCAGCACATGGATCACAGGGCTACGTAAACGATAATTTGTAACGTGAAAGGCGGGGAGGAATGAACTTCCAACTCGCCAGGAGAGGAAAAAGACACAATTTTTAAAAGGTTCAGGTGTCTTTCTAGCATTTTCCTGAGCAATTTGCATTTCCGTTCCTTGTAAACATAGGAAAGTTGCACGTTTGCCAAAACTCAGCAATAAAGTCAACTAAATGTTCATTATGTTGTGGTAGTTTTAAAATAGTCTTAAAAAAAATACTAATGCACAACTTTCTTCTTCAAGACCACAAAAGAAGATATTTTTAATGTGTTAAGATATTAGAAAATTTCTTTCATGGTTCCCAGTATCCTACTTAGGGGTAGTAATGCTTTGGACAGATTGGTCTAATGTTTTTCAGTTCTTGGCATATGCTTAGATCAGCAGCTTGAATGTGTAGTTTGCCCACAATCTGGTGAACAGAAGCTCAACGCAGGCATGTTGAGTAACCTTTCCATTCCTTTCCTTCTCTTATTTTTCTCTCCAGCGACTTCTCACAATTCCTGCACATCATTAATGTGTACAGAGGCTCTAACTTCTAGGGATGATTGTGGGGGCCCTACATGACACCCTGCTATCACACGCACGACGGGGTGAAGCCAAACGCCTTCTGAACATAGAAGAAGAGTTTGGATTTGATATCCTGCTTTATCACTACCCGAAGGAGTCTCAAAGTGGCTAACATTCTCCTTTCCCTTCCTCCCCAACAACAAACACTCTGTGAGGTGAGTGGGGCTGAGAGACTTCAGAGAAGTGTGACTAGCCCAAGGTCACCCAGCAGCTGCATGTGGAGGAGCGGAGACACGAACCCGGTTCACCAGATTACAAGTCTACCAGATTATAAATCTACAGGTCTGCAGGATGGAATACAAATGTTATAAATTCTCCTCTTGTTGTGAGTTAGGCCTCCAGTAGAAAAAAAAATTGAATTCTCATTTTAAAAGATGAACTTCCATGTACATACATAAGGCAGCCTGTAGTGTCGTTCATTATTTGTTACATTGCTAACTACTCAAATACTCATCTCGGCTGTGAGCCCTGGAAGAGCTGCTCCCTGCCTCGCAGGACCTTTTCCACCTGACCTGGAAGTGCAGGACCCTGACTGACTCCAGCTGCAAAAGCTGAGGCTGCCAAACAGACTGTTGGTTGGGGTATAAACACTGGCGGAGGAAGAGGGGCGCAGCGGGAGCACACCTCCCCCAGCAGCGCGATCCTGGTGGGGTGCCATCACGGCTTGCCCCTCCTGCGCTGGGCACCACGCCCCGGCAAGTGGCTTGCCACACCCCCAGGACGCGTGTCATGCCCCCGGGACACACGCCAGCCCCGCCCCCGCCTGCTCTCCGCCCCCCAGTGCCAGAGCATGAAGCTCCGCCACTGGGTATAAATGCAGTGGTACCTCGGGTTACAGACGCTTTAGGTTATAGACTCTGCTGACCCAGAAATAGTACCTTGGGTTAATAACTTTGCTTCAGGGTAAGAACAGAAATCGGGCAGCGGCAGTGGGAGGCCCCATTTGCTAAAGTGGTGCCTCAGGTTAAGAACAGTTTCAGGTTAAGAATGGACCTCCAGAACGAATTAAGTTCTTAACCTGAGGTACTACCACTATAGTAAAATTATTATTATTATTATTGAATATGCAGGACCTTTTCCGCCTGGCCTGGAAGGGCAGGATCCTGACTGACTCCAGCTACAAAAGCTGAGACTGCTGAACAGACTGTTGGGGTGGGGTATAAATAGTGAAATTATTATTGTTATTATTATTGAATATGCAGGACCTTTTTCCACCTGGCCTGGAAGGGTAGGGCCCTGACTGACTCCAGCTACAAAAGCTGAGGCTGCTGAACAGACTGTTGGGGTGGGGTATAAACAAAGTATTATTATTTTATTATTATTGAATAAAGGTAAAGTGACCCCTGACCATTAGGTCCAGTCATGTCCGACTCTGGGGTTGCGGCGCTCATCTCGCTTTATTGGCCAAGAGCCGGCGTACAGCTTCTGGGTCATGTGGCCAGCATGACAAAGCCGCTTCTGGCGAACCAGAGCAGCGCACGGAAACGCCGTTTACCTTCCCGCCAGAGCGGTACCTATTTATCTACTTGCACTTTGACGTGCTTTCAAACTGCTAGGTGGGCAGGAGCTGGGACCGAGCAACGGGAGCTCACCCCGTCGCAGGGATTCGAACCGCCGACCTTCTGATCAGCAAGCCCTAGGCTCTGTGGTTTAACCCACAGCGCCACCTGGGTCCCTATTATTGAGTAGGATGTCCCTATTTTCATCAGAGAAATGTTGGAGGGTATGCATTCTTAGGACACTGAATGAGGTTCATTACTTGTCTCTTTTGGCTAAGCACTGGGATAAGTAGTGTCTAGGCTCCCCAGCTACTGGTTTGGTGGGTTCTGCTTTTTTATTTATTAAGAAAATGCCTTTTAACAGGGTGCTCTGGCTAGAGACCAATTGGGGTGGAGGAATGAGAGGGGGGGAAACAGCTTCTGCATTGGCTTAGCCAATATCTAAAGCTGTCGTTCCTCTCACAGTATGCAGAGACGGCTCCAGGCTTTAGGCCGTGTGTAAGTTGGTGGCCGTAACAGAAGTATATAAAAAATAAGGAAATTTTTAAAAGACGGTTATTACTCTCTTTTGCGTGGAAGGCTACTCTGTTTTATGTGCGGCGGAATGCAAGTGCTCATTTCTTCAACTGGTCGAGATGGTAGGAACCAGCTCTCGGGGAAGTTCTCTTCTGGTTTATATTATCAGTGGGAGTCTGTTTCTTCAAAAAAAAAAAAAATGGATGAAATCTCTGATCTGTAATTTTTCTATCAAAATTATACCTGCTTCCCTTTAGTGGAGCTGTGCACACGATTCTTTCTTTCTTTCTTTCTTTCTTTCTTTCTTTCTTTCTTTCTTTCTTTCTTTCTTTCTTTCTTTCTTTCTTTCTCTCTCTCTCTCTCTCTCTCTCTCTCTCTCTCTCTCTCTCTCTCTCTCTCTCTCTCTCTCTCTCACCTGCGGCCAGAACTGCAATACTATTCTGGATTCAGCGTGATTTGACTTCCGAACAGACAGGTTTAGGCTAAAGACATCCTTTCTGGCAAGGGTTGCCATATTTTGAAGAGCAAAAAAAGAGGACGCTATGACGAGTCTCATTTTAAATATCCCTACTATATGTAGGCTGTAGAAGTTGTGATATATTGCTGAGGGGGGCAGGAGAAGAGAAGAGGAAGGCAAGTCTTCAACCACCAGTTATGTCTATGTCTCATCCAGAAAGTACAGCCAGAGACATTTTGGCAAATTTAAAAAATCCGCCCGGACAGAAATTTTACCCCTGAAAAAGAGGACGTGTCCTGGAAAAAGAGGACACATGGCAGCCCTATTTCCAGCTCAATCAGGCATCGTAATAATGGCACCCTCTGGAGTGCTGTAAGATTTACTGGCCAGTTCTTTCTATTGCTGTACCATTTGTATATCCGTAGAGGGAATGTATTAAGCAAAAAGTGAATTGTTTAAACAAGTTACAGTCCAATAACTCTTTGGCTAGTATGTTTTTCTTTGTTTGCGTTCTCTTCTTTCTTCCCTCTTCCCCCCTCCTTTCTTCCTCAAGCCATGAAGTGTCACAGTCCCATAAAAAGATGCATAACCCAATTATTACGATCTTCATCATGTATTTTCTTCTTTTCTTCACAATGGAGGGCAAATGCATTGGCTTTGATGAAGCATACGCCCAACTGGCATTCATTTCTTGTTCTTCTGCTTTGACACATCACGGCGTTGGCATTTGAGGTCCTGCGGCATGCACCTTCCCAGAGAAGTTTAAAATCGGTGTTCTATACTTACTAAATTTTGGGAGAAAGTTCTGGATTGTATAACTATGACTGTTCAGAAAAAAAAACCTAAAAGCAGAGGATATTCTTCTGAACTACATACCTACTATATGGAATTTAACAATCGGACCACAAAAATGGATTTTATGAGCTCTAATGGTAGCCAAGAAGCTGATACTGATGAACCGGAAGAGTGAAGATTTGATCTTTAATTGGTGGATTGATAATATGAACCTACAAACGGACTGCTTACAGACGTAGACTCTGCTTGGATAAACACGATAATATTTGGAACAAATTTATACAAAACGTAGACTATTAGTATTCCTATTAGTACAGTGGACCCTCGGGTTACATTACCTTCGGTAATGTAGATTACCTTCGGTAATGTAACTTTCGGGTTGCGAACGCGGCAAACCCGGAAGTGTATTCTTCCGGGTTTCGCCTCGCCTGCATGCGCAGAAGCGCTCTGCGCACCTCGCGCATGCACAGAAGCGCTCTATCGCGCCATGCGTGCACGCAGAAGTGGCGCCTCTACTTGCAGATTTTTCGGGGTACGTACGGACCCCTGGAACGAATTACATTCGTATCCAGAGAGTCCACTGTATTAGAATAGAATAGAATAGAATAGAATATATTTTATTGTCATTGTCCCCTTCAGGGACAACGAAATTACTTGGCTGCTCCATCCACCCAGATAGGGCACTCCACGCAAAAACAAAACAACTACTTGACACAATTTGTGCAGCACTTGCTCCGTAGCCGAATAGATAACATATCTTGTCGACTATAAACAAGTCTATCTTGGCAGGACAAAAAAGCCAAATTCTGAGTTAAGGAGCAACCAGCCGCTGCGTCTACATGTGCCGCCATCTTGGATTCAGTTTCAGCAGTTTCAGCATTTGATATTGTTAGGATAACAATATCAAATTTATCAAAGAATGTATGGGTTCGGGTGTTTTTGGTATGTATTCATATAATGTTCCCCTCCTTTACACAGTTCTGTGTTTTTTTCCTTCTTTTTTGTATCACTTTACTGCTTTAGATTTGAATTTTTTTTCAATAAAACATCAATTAAAAGGGGAAAAAATAAAAATCAGTTCATGAGATTTCCAGAGCTCTCCTCCTTGTCACTTCTCCATCAGCTTTCGGTCCATTTAATCTGGGCCTCGCCTCTGTACGGCTCCGGCTCCTGTTGTGAGCGATCGGCCTGCTTGAGTGATCTCAGCTTTCCCTGTCACATCACATTTGCATAAAAGAGGACGGATAACCAAATTTGAGCACACAAATGAAAACGCTAAGCGCCGAACCTGTCACAGTTGTTGTCCAACTAATTGTGAAAAATCTGATTTGCGGGCTTTTCGCTGTTCATCATGCAGGCCCCCTTCTCAAATTTGCCGTGGCGTTATGCTGCTGTACCTGCACCTTTTAAACTGTCTGCATGAACCTCGCGCCCTGGGGATTACTTACCTCTCCTCCCAGCTTTTAATGTCGGCTCATCTACTTGACGAAATTAGGCCACCACGGCAAACAAACACATAATTAAAAACCTGGTAAGACAACGGCAGTTGCATCTCCCTAAATTGATATTTGCGGTTGTGTGCTGGTGTGTTGAGTGCCCTCCCTTCCCTCTCTTAATTCTGTGTGGGTTTTTTATTGTGTTGGCAGAATATATTGCTACTTGTCGTTAAAGTTACTTCCAGGGATCACATAATTAAGCCCTTATTGGTAGATTTACCTGGAAATTCTGAAACCTTCTATCTCAAGTATCTTCTCGAAGATAAGACAAACGTTATTGTCCTGGCCGTGTCAAAACTTCTCTCGGAGGTAATAAGAATTAGAAATCAACATCCTCTGGATAAAACATAGTGGCTGCCTTGGGATGTTTTCTCTGTATTCCTGCTGCATTTTGCTTTAGAAACTGTTTTTGTGGGTCTTTGGACCATAATAAAAAATGTATGTGATATCACTTCTTACATTCCGTATAGCGGTTTGAGTATTATAGATTAATATTAGTAGATATCCTCATGCCACATGAGCATGGCAGATCATTTTCTTCTCCAAAATGTTTTGTCTTTTAAAAAAAAATAATTAAAAAAATGGAAATTTCTGACGAATCTCTAAAATTCCTCTACACTTAACTTGTTCCCCCTTCTTGGTTGTTTTAAAGTGGTTGCATCCATTTTGTTGTGTTGTTGGCTCATGCATATCATAGAAACAAAAAGGCAGGAGCTGGGACTGAGCAACAGGAGCTCACCCAGTCGCGGGGATTTGAACCGCTGACCTTCTGATCAGCAAGCCCTAGGCTCTGTGGTTTAGACCACAGTGCCACCCGCGTCACAGTGATATGAAGCAAAACAAGCAGTAAGCAATCTTGTCAAGCCATACAGCCAGGTCCTGTAATCCACTATGCACTGCCATCCAAAATTGGTGGCCATCACCGCCTTTTGTGGGAGCTAGTTCCATATGTTAACTATAACTTTCAGAATACCATCTTTCCCCCTTTTTAAGACACCGTCTTATAATTTTTTCCCTCAAAAAAACACAGGGTGGCTTATTTTCGGGGGATGTCTTATTTTTATTACGTCCGTATGGTACGGTACAGCGTCCCCCTGCGCGCTGAGCAGGCGGGGCAGAACTCCGCAAGAGGTGCGTTTCCCCCTGTGCCTCTCGCTGGTTTGCTGGCTCCCTGCGCACGGGGAACAGGTGGAGCAGGAAGAGGCTTCTCTCCCCCCACGCCTCCCTGCGCGCTAAGCAGGCGGGGCAGAACTCCGCAAGAGGCGCATTTCCCCCCCCCCGTGCCTCTCACTGGTTCGCTGGCTCCCTGCGCACGCAGGAGGGGCTGAGGAGGCGACGGGAACAATGGCGGCACCATGGCTTACTTTTGGGGTACGTCTTACTTCTCACAAAGGTAAAAAAACCCTGCCATGGCTTACTTTATGACTACGTATTAAAAAGGGGGAAACAGGGTAAATTGCGTTCTATTACACAGTCCATATCTGTAACATATACATACACATCAACCTTGAAGGCGTAAAACAAGTATGAAGTAGACCTTTTATCTACGGCCAATTCAGATGTTTGACCTGGGCTGGATCTAGACACATCAGAAAAGCGTTTCAGGAAAACGCATTGTAAGCCTCAAAGGGGGGAATCCCGTTGGTGAAAGACGGGACTCCACAGCGCCATCTGGCGTCACAGTGTTAGAACACATACAAAACATTTTTTCTTTACTAATGTAGCCGAGTCCCTGGTGTTCTTGGTTCAGTGCAAGAGGAGGAGGTGAACTGCACGGATGTGTGTATTTGCTGCCATGGAAAGGAAGTTGTTTGAGTCAAGATATTGTGGATATGGATAAATTCTTTATGGGATTACATGTGTGAATCCCTACAGTGCACAAAAACTGACATGTGCGGTGGCAAGAAAGCCCGAGTCCGGGCCCTCCACACTGAGGTCCTGGATCCAGGAATGAATATCTGAATGGCTTTTAAATGCCAGCCGGCGAAAGCTGAATAATGTTTGCTGCAACACTTTTGAAAAGCACTTAACGCTCTAGCATTGTGCCTTCAGGGATCAGGGAGTTTTGCTGTTAAAACGCATTGTTTGGCTTTTAAATTTTGAAAAGCGTAAGAGCGAATGACATCCGTTAAGTGTAAGGGTCTGCGTTTTAATCAACACTGAAAAATGAAAAGGGCGGGGATCAGAACAACAGGTTATAAGTAGACTCTACACACCAATGGATTTGCCACATAAGTGTAGGAATATAATATCCAGACTTCATCTTTTTTTAAAAGACATTTTATTGGTTTTACAAATAAAAAGTACAAATAAACAGAGATCAATAGACCAGTTACAGGTAGATAGCCGTGTTGGTCTGTCATAGTCAAAACAAAATAAAAAAATTCCTTCCAGTAGCACCTTAGAGACCAACTAAGTTTGTTCTTGGTATGAGCTTTCGTGTGCATGCACACTTCTTCAGAAGTGGCATCTGAAGACTTCTTCTTGGTATCTGAAGAAGTGTGCATGCACACGAAAGCTCACACCAAGAACAAACTTAGTTGGTCTCTAAGGTGCTACTGGAAGGAATTTTTTTATTTTGTAGAGATCAATAGAATCATTCTGTATGAGGGGATTGTCTTAATCTCAATACTCCCCCCCCCCCAATCCCATCCTTTGAGTCTTATTTTAAACATCTACAACTGCATATTATACTCCAATTTTTATATCAAACCATATTGTCCATAATATTTTTTTACACTACAAGTGAGTCAAAATCCTGCTCTTGTTTCTATCTGCTTACAGTGGTCTCCTATATAAGTTATAAATAAGTGCCGGGTTTACGTATAAGCCAGGCATGGACAAACTTGGCCCTCCAGCTTTTTTGGACTACAATTCCCATCATCCCTGACCACTGGTCCTGTTAGCTAGGGATGATGGGAGTTGTAGTCCCAAAACAACTGGAGGGCCAAGTTTGGCTATGCCTGGTATAAGCTAAACAAGCTATAGCTTAGGGCCCCACTCCCTTGGGGCCCCCCAAAAAAAAATTAAAGGAGAAAAAACTGGATGTACTTTGATAAAATACATATTTTGTTATGTGCAAATGGCTTTAGATACATATTAGGTCCATAACTTACCATATAGCATATATTCAACACAAAAAACTGACAATTTGTTGTTGACAAAGGAAGAAGAAGAGTTTGGATTTGATATCCCGCTTTATCACTACCCGAAGGAGTCTCAAAGCGGCTCACATTCTCCTTTTCCTTCCTCCCCCACAACAAACACTCTGTGAGGTGAGTGGGGCTGAGAGACTTCCAAGAAGTGTGACTAGCCCAAGGTCACCCAGCAGCTGCATGTGGAGGGGCAGGGACGTGAACCCGGTTCACCAGATTACGAGTCTACCGCTCTTAACCACTACACCACACTGGACAGCTGGACATATAAAGGGCCCCATTACCTTCAGTAGCTTAGGGCCTCATCAAACCTAAATCCGACCCTGTAAATAACTTATAACTTTCTTTTATAAGTTTTTATCCTCTTGGTTTCTGAGTTTTCCAGTCAGCTTTGCCATCTTGGCATAGTCCATCCACTTGGACTATGAATGGAACAACAGCTGCTCGGATGTTCTTTGTCCAGAGTTGGAAGGATGACAATGTCCCTACCAGAAAAGAATGGCAAACCAGACTTCATCTTTTAAAAACAAAAAAAGCATCGGCTTGGATCCCGTGTTGTCCTTTCACAAACACTTCTATCCAGCCGAGGTTAGTTTGTATTGGAATTCGCGAAGATCAAATTCCCCAAGCATCCCCAGATTGGGCAGAAAGAACAGCACAACATCTACACTGGAGTATTTCATCAGATTCATGTATTTCGCCGCATTGTTGGGTTGTGGCTTCAGGCAGGCAGAATCAGAAGAGGAAGAAGAGTTTGGATTTGATATCCCGCTTTATCACTACCCGAAGGAGTCTCAAAGCGGCTAACATTCTCCTTTTCCTTCCTCCCCCACAACAAACACTCTGTGAGGTGAGTGGGGCTGAGAGACTTCAGAGAAGTGTGACTAGCCCAAGGTCACCCAGCAGCTGCATGTGGAGGAGCGGAGACGCGAACCCGGTTCCCCAGATTATGAGACTACCGCTCTTTACCACTACACCACACTGGCTCCATGACAGGAATGCTAAGGGCCATGTGGCTCCATGGACCTAGTTTGTGGGCACCAAAGCAAAATGTTTAGACACCTTGCCCCACTACCAGACCAGGCAGTCAGGTGAGAGATTATGGAATTTGTAATCCAGCAACATCTAGGCTTCCTCAAACTCTGTCCTCCAGATGTTTTGAGACTGCAATTCCCATCATCCCTGACCACTGGTCCTGCTAGCTAGGGATCATGGGAGTTGTAGGCCAAAAACATCTGGAGGGTCGAGTTTGAGGGAGCCTGATCTAGAGGACCCACAGATTCTTCGCCCCACCTTCATATATGTTAACTTACAATGTTTGATTTGATCCCCCAGCCCAAGTGCGCTGTATTTTTATTTAACTGATTAGAGTTGGACCAGGGCGTTTCTATTTTTCAGTACTTAATTCAGTTTCAATGCTTAATAATAAAAACGGGCAGCTATTGTTAACGGTACAAGGGACTGTAGGAGAGTGGCAGTGTTAGAGGAATCAGGTTTTTGCACGATTGCTTTCAAAACTTTTATTTAAGTGACTTCACTTGATTAAAAGAGAGGTGGAATAATCTGTAACTACTGAAATGTTAACAAACCGTCTATTCTAAATGTAGTGTTTCAAAGACTGAAGGATGAGATCATTTGAGATGAATGAGGTGAAGTTTTTCACCCCAGATGGCCAGTTCTTAATTTCTAAAATGTACAAATTGAGCTTGTGAGGACTCATGATCCTAAGTTTACTTTTAGAGGATTCTATGGTATCTTCCCCCCCCCCTTGCCCAGTTGTAAAATTTCTTGATGGAATGTTTGTACAGAGCTGACACAAGGTATGTGTGAAGTCTAACGATCCATTTAATTTTTGAACCAATATTAGTGGGAAACTGTTTTGTGGCGTTCCCCTAGGTCTCAAACACACAGCTCCTTCTTATCCTCCTATTAGACATCTATTGACATTTGATTAACAGCAGTCCTTTCTCCCGCTTCCATTAGTACCTCTGTGAATTGTGCGGGGAATTTTCTCATTTTCCCTTGTCTACCTGGGCAAATAACCATCCCTCCATTCTCTCCCTCTCCCTACGTTCTCTTGCGGAGCTAGCAAAGTATCTACACACATGCAATTTGATTTTCTGCAAAGCATGTTAGAACTCTATTCTCCTATAATAAGCTCTAGCATGTGCAAAACTGTTTTGTTTTTTCATGCTTGCTCATCCAGTTATAAAGCGAATTAGGGTTTTTTTTTTACTCCTATTAACGCCATAAGAATGATAGGCTCTGATCTTGAAACGGGCACAAAGCATTCTCAAGACAGCTGCTGGGGCCCCTGCTTTAACAATGGGGTGTGTGAAAGCTACCTTGTATATTTCCCACAATGCCTCAGAGTGATGCTGTGTTGGGGTATTATGGGGCAAGCACAAGAATGGGGCTTTCCCACCTCCTTTATGCTGTAGCCCCCAATGCCTCCCGACAAACATAGAATTATACAGTTGGTAGGGACCCCAAGGGTCACCCAGTCCAATTCCCTGCAGTGCAGGAATTCCAGTTAAATAATCCCGGACAGATGGCTAATGTAGGATAGAGCCTACCACCTACTGAAATAGTTCATTCCACCGTCGAGCAGCTCTTACCATCAGAAAGTTCGTCCTGACCTTTAATGGGAATCTCCTTTCTTGTACAGTGTTACCTCTGGTTAAGTACTTAATTCGTTCCGGAGGTCCGTTCTTAACCTGAAAACGTTCTTAACCTGAAGCACCACTTTAGCTAATGGGGCCTCCTGCGGCCGCTGCGCCACTGCTGCCCGATTTCTGTTCTCATCCTGAAGCAAAGTTCTTAACCCGAGGTACTATTTCTGGGTTAGCAGAGTCTGTAACCTGAAGCGTCTGTAACCCGAGGTACCACTGTAACGTGAAGCCATTGGTTTGATTTCTACCCTCTGGAGCAGTAGAACACAAGTTTTCTCCATGTTCCCTTCAGATACTCTGAGGTGGCTATCATATTGCCTCTAGGCCTTCTCTTCCCCAGGCAAAACACACCCAACTTCCTCAACCGTTTCTCGTAAGGCTTAAGGGTTTCTTAAGGGCTTGAAGTCTCCCTAGAAAAGCATTTGTAGCTGGGTTTGTGTGTGTGTGAGGTGGAAATCAAAAAGGCCACCCCTTGGCTGGCTCGTAAGTTAAGACTGCCGTACACCTAAAAGTTGTAGTTATTTATCTCCTTGACATCCAAATAATAATACATTGGTACCTCTGGTTAAGCACTTAATTTGTTCTGGAGGTCTGTTCTTAACCTGAAACTGTTCTTAACCTGAGGTACCACTTTAGCTAATGGGGCCTCGCGCTGCCACCATGCGATTTCTGTTCTCATCCTGAAGTAAAGTTCTTAACCCGAGGTACTATTTCTGGGTTAGCGGAGTCTGTAACCTGAAGCGTCTGTAACCTGAGATACCACTGTAATAGTAATAATAATTTTATTATTTATACCCCACCCATCTGGCTGGGTTTCCCCTGCCACTCTGGGAGGCTTACAGCACATAAAAAATGGTAAAACATTAGACATTTCCTGACATTGCCTTCAGATGTCTTCTAAAAGTCAGGTAGTTGTTTATTTCCTTGACATCTGATGGGAGGGTGTTCCACAGGGCGGGTGCCACTACCGAGAAGACCCTCTGCCTGGTTCCCTGTAACCTCACTTCTCGCAGTGAGGGAACCGCCAGAAGGCCCTCGGAGCTGGACCTCAATGTCCGGGCTGAATGATGGGGTGGAGACGCTCCTTCAGGAATACTGGGGCCGAGGCCGTTTAGGGCTTTAAAGGTCAGCACCAACACTTTGAATTGTGCTCGGAAACGTACTGGGAGCCAAGATCCTTCAGGACTGGCGTTATATGGTCTCGGCAGCCACTCCCAGTCAATAAATTGTATGTGTAATTGCACAGCCATTGTTGATCCCTGCCAGCAAACAGGATCAGTTTGAGAACAGCTGGCTCTGTGTTCTTGGAGAGTTTTATATGTGCTTGCATCTTACCCCTTATTTAACACATTGTCCCTTATGACATACTGTATTAGAGCTATCTGAAGTTAGATGCATGGAATTTAGGTTTGTCCTAGAATTTCTGAAGCAGGCATAACAGGGATTAAAAGCCTGAACGTCTGCATCTAGAGCCACCTCAGTATAGTCATGGGTTCTCTGAGTAGCCTTACAGTAGGGCTGCCATACGTCCGGATTTTACCGGGATTTCAAAGGTGGAATTGACGTCCAGGAGAAATTTCTGAAAGGTGGTGCTTTGTCCTGGATCTTAGGCAAGCCAATTGAAAATTTGCCTTTTTTGGGCGTTTTTGTAAAGAAAAGCTCAACAAGTAACAATTTGGGGGGTGTCCTTGTTTTTAGCTTTTGAGATATGACAACCCTACCACAAGTAACTTCTGCTCATCCTAGAGCTCGCTTGAATCCACACTTTACAAATCCGAATTTCGGTGGTGGGGATGACAACAGAGGGAAAGGCAGGGTAGCAAAGGATGAATGTAAGCAAATGAAGTTGCTGGCAGGGTTTCAATTACTAAGCAGTATTTATTCAGAATGCATAAGAAAACATTAGTCTATTAGAATATTTAAATGTTTCACTTAAATACTTGCAGCAGGAAAGATTAAATAAGCAGACGCTTTCTTGTCGGAGTGTTCCTTTGAACACCGCTCCCGCATTCGGAATGCAGTTGTAGAAGCTTCTCTGGTTGAGCATTTTTTGTCCAAAAACCACACTGACACGGATTTACTTCTCACAGTTCTATGGATCAACAAGAGAGCCACTAACAACAGATGTGATTTTGTAAAAAGGTTAAGACAGAAAGAATCCCAATTTATTTTTATGTTCAGGACGCTCCATCCAGAAGGGTTGAATTCAGAAACGGATCTTGGTTGCTTTATTTAGCTCAGCTGTAGGAGTAATGTCGCTTTAACTGTGGTCATTCTTGATTATAATGTAATTCACCTGGTGCCATGAGTGGGTTTATAAGCCTCTGTATTTCTGATAACCAACAGCAGTGGTTACATATGTTTATGACCACTGCTCCTTGTAAATTTCCATTGTATGGCGAGGTATATTATTATTATTTATTATTATTTTTTATTAGTTTTCATTATTATATTGGCGTATTGTGTTATGTATATTTACATTACATGTATTGTTTTCATGGATTACTGTGATGCATGTCCATGCAGGTATTTTGTTGTTTATCTGTTTATATCTTACAGTTATTATATGCTGAAGAAGACACAAACGAAATTGTGGCAATACCGGATCACTGTCCGTTGCCTTTCTGTCATTTTACAAGAAAAATACATATATATTACTTTCAAACTTTCATTGGCCATTGTGTTGCTTATTTTTGGGTTTCTGTTTGAGGAGTATTCCTTTTAGCAGCTCTCCTCTTCTGCCCAGGCTGAATCCCCACCTGAGATCTCGCAGGTTGCCATTTCAGGAGCCCCTGTGCCTCAAACCTGCCTAGTTTCGTTTTTACATGACCAACGCTGTTTGTTTGTTTAAAAAAAAATAAAAAATACCTTAAATACCACTGATGTTTAAAGTTGAGAATCCAGATCTTGCCCATTTTTGTATTTGCTCCTGGGAAAGGAGCCATGAAAGTGCAATTAGCGTTTCTACAGATCATTGGTTAAAATGATTTAACCTGCCATTTCACAACTGAATATAACCTCCTAGAGCAGGGGTGGCCAACTCCCAAGAGACTGTGATCTTCTCATAGAGTTAAAAACTGGCAGTGATCTACCCCCCTTTTTTGGGGTTCAGGTCAAAGTTGTTGAGTTTTTCCAGGGAGGAGGTAAAATGTTGAGCTTTATTTAGGGGTCCACAGTTATTCAGCTTCTTTGGGGGGAGCCAATGATCTACCAGTAATCTACCACAGACGTCCAGTGATCTACCAGTAGATCACGATCTACCTGTTGAACGTGCCTGTCCTAGAGTAATTACATCATTTTGCTCAATGTTGAGAATAATGAGATTATATGGAACAGATATCATTGATCAGGCTGTTTAGATATTTGGGCTGTTCCTCAAGAACATGTTAGAAAATGTACCTGTTTTAATCGCCTGCTACACCCAAAATATAATGTTGGGAAAGATGGAGGGCACAAGGAGAAGGGGACAACAGAGGATAAGATGGTTGGACAGTGTTCTCGAAGCTACCAACATGTGTCTGACCAAACTGCGGGAGGCAGTGGAAGACAGGAGTGTCTGGCATGCTCTGGTCCATGGGGTCACGAAGAATCGGACACGACTAAACGACTAAACAACAACAACAACAACAAATATTTCATCATGTTTTCATATATACTGGAAGCCACCCAGAATGGCTGTGGCAACCCAGCCAGATGGGTGGGGTACAAATAATAATAATAATAATAATAATAATAATAATAATAATAATAATAATAAAAATAAAAATAAATAAATAAATAAATAAATAAATAAATAAATAAATAACTTTAACGTTCCGATTGATGTTATCCTCACTTCCTTTCCGGTTGCACATTTTGATCTCAAACTGAAGCTTAATGGGGCCGATTTGAAATCTTTTATCTTTCCTTTCATGGTATACAACTAAGTGCCTTGGTAGGGTTAACTTAAATCGAGCAGTGATAAGTATTACCAAGATTAATTCAAAAAGACAGTAAAGTGGAAAATGCAGTGTTAAAAATGTAAGTGAGAGAAGAAACCACAAATTGGGGGGGGGGGAGGGAAGTCCAATATGTATTTGTATTGGAAGTATATGACTCTAAGATGTGTACTTTGTAAATTCTTGAAAACTGAAAATAAAATCCTGTATCTTTCCAGTATCAGCTTGGTATCTCCCACAAAAGTGCCCCCCCCCCCCGTCAAGGCTCCTTTTCAACCTGATGGCTGCCAGTACCTTTTAGCAGAGAGTTACACTTTGCAACAGTCCCGATTACCAAAGCACAGTAAAACAATAATTAGATAAGGCTAATTTGCATCAATACTATAAAGTTCCGAAGAACAATATCCCAGGTAATTGGTCTTGACCAATGTAAATAATGTGCGGCCTTTTTATTTACATTTGGTTTCTCCCATAAACTGCCTACTGGGTTGCAAGGAAGTTAGAGCCTAGCAAAAAACCGAATCCCCATCTATCAGTATTAATCTCACACTTTACTGAGGTGCTATCCATTTATCTTTCAGACACAAATTAGAAATTCAAGAGTTTTAACAAATGAGCCTGCAAATGTAAACTTATTAGGCCATATATTTTTTACTACACACTGTGCAGTGCCCTCCACAAAGCTGTCCCTTCAGAGAGCGTTTTTCTATTTTGTGTTATCTAACTAATCACATTTTAATGTTGTCTTTGGGGAGGGCTGTTTGAGTGCCTGGGCAAACTAAACTACCCAGAATAAATCTACCTTATTAAATGCTTGAAATTATGTGTCTTTTACGATAAAGAAACTCTCGAGCATTGTTACATTTGCTAACCTCGTTCTTCTCCCCCCCAGAAATCAAGGAGACTTGGATTAATTAAAATAATACATCAAAACTGGGGGATTGTACAGAACATGTCTGGGTATGAGGAGCAGGCAAGAAAAAATGGTTAATTGTCTCTTTATCCCTATTCACACGCCACCTTCATCGAAATAGGCTAGCTTTTAAAGGAACTCTTAAAGCTAAACAAAGTGAATCCAGCGAGGAGCCAGATCTATTGAAGATTCAGCAGAAAGAACGGCTGCAGAGCACTCTTCCCAGCAATGTTCGCCTGCTTCACAAAACCACTGCGACCAAATCCTACTCCTGAGCTCTCGCACAAAATATCCAATTTAAGTGAACCTTAAATCATTCCACTGCAGCACCTGAAGTTTATTTCGGATTTCATAAACTAAAACAGATCATGTCTTTGTTGTTGTTGTTTAGTTGTTTAGTCGTGTCCGACTCTTCGTGACCCCATGGACCAGAGCACGCCAGGCACTCCTGTCTTCCACTGCCTCCCGCAGTTTGGCCAAACTCACGTTAGTAGCTTCGAGAACACTGTCCAACCACCTTGTCCTCTGTCGTCCCCTTCTCCTGTGCCCTCCATCTTTCCCAACATCAGGGTCTTTTCTAGGGAGGTCTTCTCTTCCCATGAGGTGCACAAGTATTGAGCCTCAGCTTCAGGATCTGTCCTTCCAGTGAGCACTCAGGGCTGATTTCCTTCAGAATGGATAGGTTTGATCTTCTTGCAGTCCATGGGACTCTCAAGAGTCTCCTCCAGCACCATAATTCAAAAGCATCAATTCTTCGGCGATCGGCCTTCTTTATGGTCCAGCTCTTACTTCCATCCAGTAGTGATGTATGGATGTCTTTACATTTGGTTTAATAGTCCATTCCCTCTCCTTGAGGAATTCCGATGGCTGTTGTTCTTATCTGTGAAGTGGGCTGAATGAATTCTCAGCATCTTCTTCAAATTACAGTTCCCAAGTGATGTTGTAATTTATTAAAAACAGTTTATACCTTACCTTACTGTTCTGGTTTTTTGGTTGTTGTTTTTTTAAAACCCAAACAGTTAAGCCAACTTGCAATACCAAGGTTAAAATAATACAACCTCCACACACAAACACAAACTGGCAGAGCAACCGACCGCTTGCTTCGCTGTTTTTACAAAAGCCATTCAGCAGCTGCCTTTCTATCCCACAGTAAATATTTTTCTTTACACGCCTAGGAAAGCACTACCACGGGCAAGGAAGAGGAGTTGTACAGTAGTCATTAACAAATGGAAGAAATCATAATGACGGCAAAGGGGGCGAAAAATGTGCACTTTAATTTGCATCTTGAGCTGCGGCAGACTCCTGAGTAACTGCATCATCTAGCAAGGCAGTTTTGCACATGTACTTTATGCTTTTTCTCTGCACGCTAATCTCTAATCTCACAGTTTTGTGTACTTTTTGATGTCTTATTTATTGTTTGTGATTACTTTTGTTATGTCCGTAAATATGTAAAAAAAAATATAATATTGTAAGCCGCCTTGAGCGTGGTTTGAATTATGGAAAGGCAGCCCATAAATAAAAGGGTGATGATGATGTATGTATTTGCACAAGCCTAGGTAGCTCAGTTGGTGAGAGCATGGGGCTGATAATGCCAAGGTTGCAGTTCGATCCCCGTGTGGAACAGCTGCATACTCCTGCCTTGCAAGGGGTTGACTAGATGATCCTCAGGGTCCCTTCCAACTCTATAATGCTATGATTTTGTGGGTAGTAGGGAACATGCAAAGTGGAATCCCATGGCTGCTTTGAGCATTATGCTTCCATACAGCATGCGGGCAAAAATCGTGCCCATAGTTGTTGAGCCTGCATTTCCAGTATACCAAAATTTGGATTTGGTGATATATTTACCTACCATATTGGCCCGAATATAAGCCGCACCCGAATATAAGTCACACCTTTAAATTTGGGGGGGGAGGGAAGAGGGGGGAAAAGACAATACCAAATATAAGCCGTTCCCTTAAAATTCCACAGGGCACTCACACCCGGTTCCATTTTACCTTAGGTCTGTTTCAGCAGCAATATCGTAAAAGCCAATTTTTGCAAGGTCGCGAATTTAAGCCGCACTTTCACTTTTCACAAACAGAATTTGGAAGGGGAAAAAGTGAGGCTTATATCCAGGCCAATACGGTGTTTTTATATGCTTCTTATACCACTCTCACGGGACGCGGATGGCTCTGTGGGTTTAGACCACAGGGCTTGCCGATCAGAAGGTTGGCAGTTCGAATCCCCGTGATGGGGTGAGCTCCCGTTGCTTGGTCCCTGCTCCTGCCAACCTAGCAGTTCGAAAGCATGTCAAAGTGCAAGTAGATAAATAGGTACCTGCTCCGGCGGGAAGGTAAACGGCGTTTCCGTGTGCTGCTCTGGTTCGCCAGAAGCGGCTTAGTCATGCTGGCCACATGACCTGGAAGCTGTACGCCGGCTCCCTCGGCCAATAATGCGAGATGAGCGCCGCAACCCCAGAGTCGTCCGCGACTGGACCTAATGGTCAGGGGTCCCTTTACCTTTTCTCATACTGCATTATCCCACAAGGCAGCTTTGCCTGTGCACTTCAGGGACTGCAGCTGGGGTGCCACTTGGGAGCACAGAGAGATACGTAAGATAAATAAAGCCATCAACGTCATTTAAATTCACAACCGCATTAAAATCCAAAGGACGCATTCTTCCGAAACGGCACTCCCCACATAGACAGCTATTGGGTTCGATTTGCGAAGCCTGTGTCGTTTGTTTCCCCTTGTAATTATGCAAAGTTTTCAAAAACCAGTATTAAACATTGCCATTTAGACAGCGCTGGGGTATGTTTTCTAGCATTAACTATGTATCTGCTTGAATCGTTTCTCCGACATTCAAGGGGAATATTCCCAAATTAGGTGCGTCAGGAGGATAGACTAAAATGCTCGCTGATACCTCGCCGGCTCTTTTGTTGCCCAAGGAAATTTCATCTGTCACAATTGGTTGTTGCATTTTCGTCGCTTCCTCTGTTTATTTGGCCTTTAGCTTTTTTAAAAATCCAAACATGCCAATATTGTTGGGACTTTTTTTCCCCCCTCCAAAAACAGCAGCCGCAACAAGTTGACTGTAAATTGGAGAGCTGGATCCAGTTTCGCTGCTGATTGCTTAAATGGATCAAAGCCTAATTTGGCTATGTTTGAACGAAGGTGGGGGGGCAGATTTGTTTCTAAAGCTACCGGTATGTCTCCCCTCTATTTTAAAAAAAGTGATTGTGCCTTCACTCATTACACCCCATGGCACTGTTTCCCCACAAAAGATGAAACGAAAGGCTCCCCATTTGTAGGAACAGGATACACAGGAGATGGCCTTCTTGCAAGGACAATTTGGCCTCAGTCACTGGGCATACGATTGAGCATCACCAGGTAGATGCAACACCTGCGTCCCAGCAAGAACGCCAGCAAAAAAAGGACCAACCTGATCTCAACTGGTGCCTGCTAAAAACTCACCTTTTCAGACCCTCCAAGTGTCCCTGATTCTCGTCTCTCTCTCTCTCTCTCTCTCTCTCTCTCTCACACACACACACATCACACACACACACATTAAATTTTCTGTTTTACAATTTAAAACACTCATTTAAACATCCTTAAAATACAAATGACTTCCCTTCTCATTCCATGGTTCATTTTGCATATTAGCCCTGTTTTGGAAGTTTTAATGTTGACATTTTATTGTGCTTTTAATTTTCTGTTGGAGCCTCCCAGAGTGGCTGGGGAAACCCAGCCAGATGGGTGGGGTATAAATTATTTTTATTATTTTATTTTTATTATTTATTATTTCATAAATCCCTCATATTTTACAAAAACTAAACCATTCAGTAACACATCCATCAACACTTATTTACACTGTTGAATTTATCTTATGTTGCCAATGTTTTCAAGTGTACACAATTCCCCTCCCTCCATATAGTCAATAAACGTTTTCCAATCTTCTCTCAAGTGTCTCTATTTTCCAGGGACGTCCCTGATTCAGAGATGCCACCCCAGTGTCTGATTTGATCCTGGAATGTCCTGCTTTTCCTTAGGATGTCCCTGTTCTCATCAGAGAAATGTTGGAGGGTGTGAAGTTATCCGACCCCCGACTGAAGGCAATCCTGTACAGTCATACCTTGTGTTGCGCACGTTCGAGTTTGTGGACCTCCGCAACCCGGAAGTTCTCCCCGGAACCGTACGGGACGCACAAGGTGCGCAGAAGCATTCTGCACAGTTTGTGCATGCGCAGAAGCACAAAAACCCGCAAACATCTGGGGTTTTTGTGTGTGTGTGTGTGTTCATGTTACGCCCGCCCGGGTTATGCAGCGTGACCCCGGAGCAGATCGCATGCGTAACCCGGGGTTCCACTCTATAGGGAAGGGTTTTTAAAAAAATATTTAATGTTTTATTACATTTTTATATCATTGGAAGCTGCCCAGAGCAGCTGGGACATTCTGTGAGGGGTATAAATAGTAAAATTATCATTATGGAATGGGACGTCCCTATTTTCATTGGAGAAATGTCGGAGGGTATGGCTTTTTCAGCCTCATTTCACCATCCTACGATCTCTATCCTTTCCCCTCCACTCCTGTATCTTCTAGTCTTTCAGACCGTAAGCTAGTATATTGTGGAGGGAAAGGATAGCAGGGCTAGTATATTGTGATTTATGTACAGCATAATGTAAATGCTGCAGAAATAATAACTTACCATGCATTGCATATCCCGTTGCCTGTAGCTATTGTTCCCCACTGGGTTTTGGTCCTGGTCTTAGAGATGCAGGGTCCACGTTCAGCCTCATCATCAACCTTCTGCATACAGGATGCCATGGTTCTTGACCTGTACCTTCTTTCTGAAAAATGGGAGTAATGTATAAGACACAAGCTATAATGCAAGAGCAGCAAGATGGCTGATCTATGCTTGCAGCGGATTTGAGAGGGTCAGTTCCTGGAATTAGAAAATATTTCACGGGGGGGGGGGAGGCAAAGTCCTAACCTTTCCCCCATCTCGTTATGCTATTTTTATTTATTTAAATGAATGTACACCTTCCGTTCAGAGGAAGAAAGCTTATAACAATTTGAAAACAACTTTAAAGCAAAAATAGTAGAGGGTAGAACCCAGTGCAGCAACAGCAACGGTATCAACCAGAGAGCCAGTGTGGTGTAGTGGTTAAGAGTGGTGGACTCGTAATCTGTGAACCGGGTTCGCGTCTCCGCTCCTCCACATGCAGCTGCTGGGTGACCTTGGGCTAGTCACACTTCTTTGAAGTCTCAGCCCCACTCACCTCACAGAGTGTTTGTTGTGGGGAGGAAGGGTCACATGACCTGAAGCTGTACGCCGGCTGCCTCAGCCAATAAAGCGAGATGAGCGCCGCAACACCCAGAGTCGGTCACGGCTGGACCTAATGGTCAGGGGTCCCTTTACCTTTTAAACCTGGGATACCTTTTCACAGCTGCCGAAAGAGTCCCATTTGATCCATTTCCTCTCTCGGAAAGACAAGCCCCCCGCGAACCAGATTACGTGGGTCAGGGTCACTGATCTTGACACCTCTTGTTTAGCCATCAGCAGGTAGAGGGATTAGAGTGAGTCCGAATGTGGGTTCGACAGCTTTGTGCTATGAAAACTGATATATTTTCCCCCAAGGTATTCTAGGAGTATTTTTCACCAGACTACGTCCTTTGCAAGAAAAAGCAGCACAGACAAGCATCTTTAGTTGCTATTCTGTGTACAAAACCAAACAGCTAATATAGTATTGGAATAATTGATGAATAGCAAACATTTCTGACAATACACAGCATCGTGGAGGCGGTTTGTTCCATTCATTTTCTCGGCGTTAAGGCTAATTGCTTCTATTTAGAGTATGCACTTCTTTATCGCTATTAACTTACCGGTATATAGGAGGTGTTAGGGACCCAGTGGCGCTGTGGGTTAAACCACAGAGCCTAGGGCTTGCTGATCAGAAGGTCGGCGGTTCGAATCCCTGGCGACGGGGTGAGCTCCCATTGCTCGAGTCCCTGCTCCTGCCAACCTAGCAGTTCAAAAGCACGTCAAAGTGCAAGTAGATAAATAGGAACCGCTCTGGCGGGAAGGTAAACGGCGTTTCCCGTGTGCTGCTCTGGTTTGCCAGAAGCGGCTTAGTCATGCTGGCCACATGACCCGGAAGCTGTACGCCGCTCTCGGCCAATAAAGCGAGATGAGCGCCACAACCCCAGAGTCGGACACGACTGGACCTAATGGTCAGGGGTCCCTTTACCTTTACCTATATAGAGGTGTTTTGTTTTTTTTAAGGAATAGAAGCTTCCTTCTCTAAATTATGAGGGCCGTAGCTCAGTGTGGGAACATAAGCTTTGTTTTCCTGACCATTCAAACGGCTGCCGAAATTTCCGCCCTGGGCGAGGCTTTCGACAGCGGGTAAGGTAACATCCTTGCCTCCATATATTTATACACATGTGCGACTTTATTCCTGAGAGGCAATATCTGATCCGTATGTATTTCTGAGACCACGGAAAGAGTGCTACAATAGCGTATCACCTAAAATTCATCTGCACTTTGTTCATCTAAAAACTTCTTCTTGTCCTGTTTTCCTCCTACCAAGCTGGTGCAGCTCTTGGTCCGGGATCCAGTGAATTCTGAGCTCGATTTGGGGCTTTCTGTAGGCTACCCCGGCAGGGCTTCCCATCAGTGTACTTTGGTGGATCAAATGAGGAGCTCTGCATGTGAAAAGGATCTAGGAGTCTTGGTAGACCACAAACTTGACATGAGTCAACAGTGTGATGCAGCAGCTAAAAAAGCCAATGCAATTCTGGGCTGCATCAATAGGAGTATAGCATCTAGATCAAGGGAAGTAATAGTACCACTGTATTCCGCTCTGGTCAGACCTCACCTGGAATACTGTGTCCAGTTCTGGGCACCACAGTTCAAGAAGGATATTGACAAGCTGGAACGTGCCAGAGGAGGGCAACCAAAATGGTCAAAGGCTGGAAACGATGCCTTATGAGGAACGCTTAGGGAGCTGGTATGTTAGCCTGGAGAAGAGAAGGTTAAGGGTGATATGTTAGCCATGTTCAAATATATAAAAGGATGTCATATACAGGGAGGAAGAAGGTTGTTTTCTGCTGCTCCAGAGAAGAGGACACAGAGCAATGGATTCAAACTACAAGAAAGAAGATTCCACCTAAACATTAGAAAGAACTTCCTGACAGTAAGAGCTGTTCGACAGTGGGATTTGCTGCCAAGGAGTGTGTGGAGTCTCCTTCTTTGGAGGTCTTTAAGCAGAGGCTTGACAGCCACCTGTCAGAATGCTTTGATGGTGTTTCCTGCTTGGCAGGGGTTGGACTGGATGGCCCTTGTGGTCTCTTCCAACTCTACGATTCTATGATTCTATGCACTGTCGAAATGATACTGGTGTCATTATACAGACAGAGACCAGCAAGTCTGGGTGGAGGGATGATGACGATGATTTATTATTTATCAAATTTATATACCGCCCTATTACCCAGAGGTCTCAGGACGGTTCACCAGAACAAAACCAGAATATAAAACCACAAAATATATAATCAAAATAGCAACAACAACCCAATAACCCCCCTCTGCCAATTCCAAACAGCCCCCCCAGCTGGTGCAAAGCAGAGTCTCGATTGCAGCCTTGGTCTGGATCCAAACCATAGTATCTAAAAATATGGCGTTTCACTGGAAACGGCACCGTTGAAACTTGCAACAGGGCGTGGGTTCTCATGAACGAACAAAGCACATTAATTTCAATTTTAAAACTTTACATTTAGAGGCCCAGTAGGGATCAAATGCATTCTTTAGTTTGACTTAAACACTTAGTACTAATGAATCTTTTATTTGAGAGATAATGGTTACTAATTAAAGAGCTTTATTTTAAGCTGCCTCCAAAAATACTTCACTTCATCATCGGAAGAAACAATTACTGTGTGTTGCACATAAAGGAAAGTTCCTTTCCAATTTGCCCCTAAACTTCGGAGAAGTTGTGCTTTGTATCCTGCTTAGTGATTCATTAAGGCCACCCAGACTTCATGTGGCAAGCCAAGGCTTCCTAAATTTAATAGGAGAGTGGCTGGGCACCACTAGATGTGACAGCAAGAGATTCATGGTTGGACCTCCCAGAGTTTTTTGAAAGGGCAAATGCAACTGTGCAAGTCCCCTGACTTAGACTGAGTTGCAACCATTCCTTCATGTACTGAGTTTCTCACCTGTCAAGCTCTTTGCTTCCATGGAAAAATAACCCATACTGTGAATATGATGGGTGCCATACAGCATTAGTGATATTCAGAGTAGACCTATTAAAATCAATGGACTTAACCATTTTGTTTAAGTTCCATTGGTTTTAGTGAGTCTACTCCGCAAGTACGACTTAGCTAGATCTCACCCCGTGTGTTTTGCTCTGCAGAGAAAATGGCAGCTATAGCACAGAGGGTTAGCTAGACTGGTGACTGGAGTGGCCACCGAGACCATATAACACCGGTCCTGAAAGACCTACATTGGATTCCCAGTACATTTCCAAGTACAATTCAAAGTGTGGGTGCTGACCTTTAAAGCCCTAAACGGCCTCGGGCCCAGTATACCTGAAGGAGCGTCTCCACCCCCATCGTTCTGCCCGGACACTGAGGTCCAGCTCCGAGGGCCTTCTAGCGGTTCCCTCACTGTGAGTAGTGAGGTTGCAGGGAACCAGGCAGAGGCCTTCTCGGTAGTGGCGCCCGCCCTGTGGAATGCCCTCCCATCAGATGTCAAGAAACAAACAACTGTCTGACTTTAGAAGACATCTGAAGCAGCCCTATTTAGGGAAGTTTTTAATGTTTGATGATCTGAAGCAGCCCTATTTAGGGAAGTTTTTAATGTTTGATGTTTTATTGTGTTTTTAATATCCTGTTGGAAACTGCCCAGAGTGGCTGGGGAGGCCTGGCCAGATGGGTGGGGTATAAGTAATTAATAATAATAATAATAATAATAATAATAATAATAATAATACCGGTAATAATAATAAATAATGATTTGGATCCAATAGGTGAAATTTTGAAGGGGACAGGGGCAGCAAGGTACTGTAGATTTTAAAACTGTTGTTGTAATTATGGTTTTTGGATCTGATCTTACCAGATTTTGTGCAAGCTGCCCTGGGCACCCTTTGGGGAGGAAGAGTGGGTTTACATATGAGCAAGTTACATATGAACTGGGCTTCAATCTACTATGTGCAGACTTTCTAAATGTTAGGCTGGTCATGCATGTTGGCTACCTGAACAGGTAGTTATTTGCCTACATCAGGGTCCATGAATCTGCAAAAATGCCCAGTCTACACTATAGGTTTCTATAATTTTATTTTATTTTTACATTTTCGAATTTTAAAAGTGTAGTTTTTCCCCGCGCTTTATTTTGCACCAGAATAGCAGTGACAGTAAACGGGAACAAAATTCTCAAAGTCTACAAATGAAATACAAAATGTAATCTTCATCATCATTTTAACAATCTCAAGCTTTCCTCCAAAGTTGGGGTTGATAGCAGTTGGAGCTCAACAACATTTGGAAGGCTGTGGGTTCCTCGTCTCTGTTCTAAAGGATTTTTAGGTATTTAGGTACATTTTGTTTGGAAGTTTGGAAGCAGTCCTGGGCCGAAATTTCCCCTCCAGTTTCTTGGAAGTTTTATTCCCTGCAAAATAGGCATCTACTTTTCTGCCTTGTTAACGGGACACTTTTTTGAACTCATGTTGGCGTGTTTGGGTTTATGCATTATCACAGAATCACAGAATCATAGAGTTGGAAGAGACCACAAGGGCCATCCAGTCCAACCCCCTGCCAAGCAGGAAACACCATCAAAGCATTCCTGACAGGTGGCTGTCAAGCCTCTGCTTAAAGACCTCCAAAGAAGGAGACTCCACCACACTCCTTGGCAGCAAATTCCATTGTCGAACAGCTCTTACTGTCAAGAAATTCTTCCTAATGTTTAGGTGGAATCTTCTTTCTTGTAGTTTGAATCCATTGCTCCGTGTCCGCTTCTCTGGAGCAGCAGAAAACAACCTTTCTCCCTCCTCTATATGACATCCTTTTATATATTTGAACATGGCTATCATATCACCCCTTAACCGTCTCTTCTCCAGGCTAAACATACCCAGCTCCCTAAGCCGTTCCTCATAAGGCATCGTTTCCAGGCCTTTGACCATTTTGGTTGCCCTCCTCTGGACACGTTCCAGCTTGTCAATATCCTTCTTGAACTGTGGTGCCCAGAACTGGACACAGTATTCCAGGTGGGGTCTGACCAGAGCGGAATACAGTGGTACTATTACTTCCCTTGATCTAGATGCTATACTCCTATTGATGCAGCCCAGAATTGCATTGGCTTTTTTAGCTGCTGCATCACACTGTTGACTCATGTCAAGTTTGTGGTCTACCAAGACTCCTAGATCCTTTTCACTTGTACTGCTCTCAAGCCAGGTATCACCCATCCTGTATTTGTGCCTTTCATTTTTTTTGCCCAAGTGTAGTACTTTACATTTCTCCCTGTTAAAATTCATCCTGTTTGCCTTGGCCCAGTTCTCTAATCTGTTAAGGTCATTTTGAAGTGTGATCCTGTCCTCTGGGGTATTAGCCACCCCTCCCAATTTGGTGTCATCTGCAAACTTGATCAGGATGCCCTCAAGCCCATCATCCAAGTCATTGATAAAGATGTTGAATAAGACTGGGCCCAAGACAGAACTCTGTGGCACCCCACTAGTCACTTCTCTCCAGGATGAAGAGGAGCCATTGATGAGCACCCTTTGGGTTCGGTCAGTCAGCCAGTTACAAATCCACTGAATGGTAGCATTGTCTAGCCCGCATTTTACCAGCTTCTTTACAAGAATATCATGGGGCACCTTGTCAAAGGCCTTGCTGAAATCAAGATAGGCTACATCCACAGTGTTCCCTTCGTCTACCAGGCTTGTAATTCTGTCAAAAAATGAGATCAGATTAGTCTGACATGACTTATTTTTCAGAAACCCATGCTGACTTTTAGTGATCACAGCGTTCCTTTCTAGGTGCTCACAGACCGTTTGCTTAATGATCTGCTCTAGAATCTTTCCTGGTATTGATGTCAGGCTGACTGGGCGGTAATTGTTTGGGTCCTCTCTTTTCCCCTTTTTGAAAATAGGGACAACATTTGCCCTCCTCCAGTCTGCTGGGACTTCACCTGTTTTCCAGGAATTCTCAAAGATTACTGCCAGTGGTTCTGAAATCACCTCTGCCAGTTCTTTTAATACTCTGGGATGTAGTTCATCTGGCCCTGGAGACTTGAATACATCTAAACTAGCCAAGTGTTCTTGTACTACCTCCTTACTTATTCTGGGCTGTGTTTCCCCTGCTGAATCATCTGCTCCATATTCTTCAGGTCGGGCATTGTTTTCTTTTTTGGAGAAGACTGAGGCAAAGAAGGTATTGAGGAGTTCTGCCCTTTCTGCGTCCCCTGTTCGCATTTCACCATCTTCTCCTCTAAGTGACCCCACTGTTTCCTTGTTCTTCCTTTTGCTACGGACATACCCATAAAAACTCTTTTTATTGCTTTTAACCTCTCTAGCAAGCCTGAGTTCATTCTGTGCTTTAGCTTTTCTGACTTTGTCTCTACATGTGCTGGCTATTTGTTTGAATTCCTCTCTGGTGGTTTCCCCTTTTTTCCATTTCTTGTACATATCCCTTTTAAATCTTAACTCAGTTAAAAGTTCTTTAGATAGCCACCCTGGCTTCTTTAGGCACCTTCCATGTTTTCGTCGCATTGGTACTGCTTGAAGTTGTGCTTTTAATATCTCCCTTTTAACAAACTCCCATCCATCATGAACTCCCATCCCTTTTAGTATTACTGACCATGGGATCACATCCAGCATTTCCCTAAGTTTTCTGAAGTCGGCTTTCTTAAAGTCTAGAATTTGAGTCTTAGTATGCTTGGTTGCTCCTTTCTGATGTATAATAAACTCCAGAAGAGCATGATCACTCCCACCTAATGATCCTGCCACTTCTACCCCACTAACCAGGTCATCACTATTGGTTAGGACCAGATCTAAAATGGCTGATCCTCTTGTTGCTTCTACCACTTTCTGGACAATGAAGTTGTCTGCAAGGCCAGTGAGGAATCTGTTCGACCTTATGCTCTTGGCTGAGTTTGACATCCAACAAATATCAGGATAGTTGAAATCCCCCATTACTACTATCTCATTTCCTTTTGAATGCTTGGTCATCTGTTCCAGGAAGGCATCATCTATGTCCTCAGTTTGGCTCGGGGATCTATAGTAAACTCCCACAATGAGATCACTGTTATTTTTCTCTCCCTTAATTTTGACCCAGATACTCTCAATTTGGCTTTGAAGTTTTAAATCATGGATCTCTTCACAGGTATACACATCCCTGACATATAATGCCACTCCTCCTCCTTTCCTGTTTGGTCTATTTCTCTGAAATAGATTGTATCCCTCTATTACTACATTCCAATCATGAGACTCATCCCACCAGGTTTCAGTGATGCCTATTATGTCGTATTTAGTTTGCTGTATCAAGAGCTCAAGTTCATCTTGTTTATTTCCCATGCTCTGTGCATTTGTATACAGACATTGAAAACCATTGATCATTCCCCCTAGTCTCCTACTTAAGGATTTTTTCCTCCCACCACTAGGTCTGTGTGCTGTTTGCTCCATTTGGTCCTTGACTTTTGGATGATCATCTTCAGCATTTGATAGACTCCTACCTTCAGGACCACTGTCTCCCTCCCCCACATAAGTCAGTTTAAAGCCCTCCTGATGAGGTTTTTGAGATTGTTGGCAAAAACATTCCTCCCAACCCTTGTGAGGTGCAGCCCATCACTTGCCAGAAGTCCATCTTCAAGAAACTGCAGGCCGTGATCTAAGAATCCAAACCGTTCCTGCCGGCACCATTTGCGAAGCCAGTTGTTCACTTCTCCTATTTTCCCCTCTCTTCCTGGGCCACGGCGTTCAACTGGGAGGACAGATGAGATGACAATTTGTGCATTTAATTGCTTCAGCTTCCTGCCCAGAGCCTCATAATCACTTTTGATCTTCTGGAGGCTATGGCTTGCGGTGTCATTGGTTCCCACATGGACTAAAAGGAAGGGGTTTTTATCCGTAGGTTTTATTATTCCTTGCAGCCGTTCTGTAACATCATGGATCTTGGCCCCGGGGAGACAGCATACCTCTCGAGACATCTTGTCAGGCCCACAGATCACTGCTTCGGTACCCCTCAGTAGGGAATCCCCTATCACCACTACACGTCTCCTCTTAGGCTTGGTCGGGATTCTTACACGTGCTGTCCCTTCCAAGGTCGCCTGCACATTCCCGGAGGACTGACTATGCTGCTCGTCTTCATATACCTCATCAACTGTGATGAGGGAGAGATCTTCCAATGGAGTCTGGTCTTCATCTTCCAGATTTGAGAGCACTTCAAATTGATTTTGTAGTTCTAAACACTCAGAGCGATCCCTGGGCATTCTACTTCTGTGAGTCACGTTCCTCCATTATAATATACATAATTATTTAAAGGCATTCATATACTGCTTAATCATTAGCATTTCTAAGGGTGTGTGTGTGTGTGTGTGATTTCAGCTTCCCTTACTGCTGCAAGATGGCCCAGAGAGGTGTGTGAAAATGTGTGTTTTTCTTTTGCGCTTCCTGATCTGGGATGAGTTATCTCATGACATCTTCCTTTGGGCTTTAATTGAAGCTCAGGAAACAGAGGGAAGCCATCTGCCTGGAACCTGAGATTGGTGCAGTTGCCGGTTTTGTTATTTAGGGAATCTTTCCATTCTGATTTCTTTAAAGGTAAAACAAACAAACAAAGAAAGAAAAGACCTTCAATGTTAAAATAAAAAAATATAAACGAACAGTTGCCCGGAGCATTATAAGCCTCCTTCTCATGTTTCTGCACTTACAGGAAAGCCCAGCTGAGGGTGGCACTGCAGAAAGCATGCAGACAACCTCACAACTCTGCAATGCAATGTTATGCTGGACGGGGGGACATGCTCACCGAGACCCCTGGGCATTGTACCCCCACTTCAAGTACCAGCCTATCTATCAACTCTTTCTATTGCTAGTCATCGTTTCGCTTTTATTAAAGCACGGTTTAATGTATTCCCCTCAAACGTCCTTTTTCATAGATTTTCTAGGGGCCAAGTTTCGGTCTTATGTGCCTGTGATAACCGTTCGATTGAATCTCTTCATCACATAGTGTTTGTCTGCCCCTTGTATTCTGCTGCCCGAAAGACTCTATTACTTCCCTTAACTCAAAAATTACCGGGGTATTTGGAAGAGTCTTACCTTGCTCTTCTGTTGCAAGATTCAGACTCGATTATAACCCTACATATGGCAAAATTTCTGACATCAGTTCTGACACTTAAGAAACGCAATGGGTTGCTATATACAGCTTGAAATTTTTATTTAATTTTTATCATATTTTATTCAATTGAGTATCCTTTTTAATCTATTTTACTGTTAGCAATTGTAAACCAGACTGTGCTGTTTCTGTTTTTGGTTGTTATGTCTATGGGCTTAAAGCCAAAATAAAATGAGTTGAGTAGAACCTCACAACTCTGGTAAGTGCAACAGAAACCCTGCACTAGACCCATGAGGATATCACAAAAATGTTTCCTTTGATAATTTTCAAACACAATTTCTTTTCTCATTTGTTGACAAAGAACGGGCAAAAAAAATATATATATACAAAAGAAAGTTTCTTGAAGATGCCTCGCCTTTGTCTTTGAGGTAAAAAGGAAATTCCCAGGTTTCTCTGAGGAAAAGAGATAACTGTTAAGCCAGTTTACATGTAGTGTAGGCAGGACTATTTTTCAGCCGGAACTTGCCGGAACTCTTAGGTGGGTGCCATGGCCATTCTAAGAGAACAAGGGTTCGTGGTGAGTTCTGGCACCTCTTTTTCCAGAAAAATAGCACTGGGTGTAGTTATACCTCTGAACTTCATAATTTCTATCTCTCTCTCCACACGGTAAAGTGGTAGTCACACCACCTGCTGCCTTGGTACTGCAGTAGGTGATAAAAAATCTTTCCCGTTGATTGAGAGCTTCTTTAGCTGTAAAACAAGTGCCAACTTGGGATGAGTAGACAACATTATTTTTCAGTGCAAGCAGGGCGGTAGGTTGATGTGTCTACAAAATGCTGGTATGGAAAGATGCTTTTCAGTGCAAAGTGAGCCACCCTTTCCATGATTAAGGCTGGAATTCTGCAGGTGTTGGAGCTTCAAAGAGTTCTCACACAGTGTCCGTCGTTGGAGAGACCTTTGTTTGTTTTTAAATCGATGGGCGCGAAGAGTGTCTGGTATTGTTGCCCTGGCACGGGGACCAGGAATCCTGCACTGTGGGTGGGTGGGGGGCTGTTGGCAGGGCAGTGCCAAACACACCCTGAAGTTTGGGCTCTGCCACCCCCTGGTCACACATGGCAGTGCAGTCGGAGGTTGGTTTCTCAGTCGCGCTCCTCTTAGGGGAGCTCTCTACAGGTGTAGTGAATAAGAGAGCATTATGCAAAAGACCGAGCGTTCATTAGCGGCGATCTAATTATCACTTGATGGATTTTGTGAGACTGCGGTGTTTTTTAGAGCTCATTGGTGATGCATAAAACTTGAGTTAACAGCCTCGTATCCAGCCGTTTATAATAGTTACTATTAATGGTGTGAAATTGCACAGCAATCGCCGCTGAGTAAAAACTCAAGCCATGGTGGACTTGCCCCATTGAATTCATTAAAAACATTTTTCCCCCATTTTTCGATTTAACGATAATAACCATAAATTACATTTATATACATACTTATTTTGACTTACCTCCTCCCCTTCCTTGAGAGCCAGTGTGGTGTAGTGGTTAAGGGTGGTAGACTCGTAATCTGGTGAACCTGGTTCGCTTCCCCGCTCCTCCACATGCAGCTGCTGGGTGACCTTGGGCTAGTCACACTTCTCTGAAGTCTCTCAGCCCCACTCACCTCACAGAGTGTTTGTTGTTGGGGAGGAAGGGAAAGGAGAATTCCCAAAACTGCATCTCCCCCTGATCAGCAAATCCAATGAACAGTGGGTGGAACGTCTCACCTGGGCCCAGAACATGGGTGGAGAGTGGAGTAATCTCCACCAATGGCTATGTAAGTTGGCCTGAACATTCCTGTTTGGAACTCCACACTAGAACGTTCACGAATATCGACCATCCTAATTTAGCGGAGCCGTGCCCTATGGATAAAGGGTAAAGGGACCCCTGACCATTAGGTCCAGTCGTGTCCGACTCTGGGGTTGTGGCACTCATCTCACTTTATTGGCCGAGAGCCGGCGTACAGCTTCCAGGTCATGTGGCCAGCATGACAAAGCTGCTCTGGCGAACCAGAGCAGCGCACGGAAACGCTGTTTACCTTCCCGCCGCAGCGGTACCTATTTATCTACTTGCACTTTGACGTGCTTTCGAACTGCTAGGTGGGCAGGAGCAGGGATCGAGCAACAGGAGCTCACCCCATCGCAGGGATTCGAACTGCCGACCTTCTGATCAGTAAGCCCTAGGCTCTGTGGTTTAACCCACAGCGCCACCTGGGTCCCCCTGCCCTATGGATATGAAAGAGCAAATTTCTCTCCTACCATGGTTCCTGCTCCCTCCTCAGTGCCTTGACTTGGTGGCTTCCAGTTGCCGAATGAAGGCAAGCAGCTACTGCCCAAGCTTCTAGCAGTAACAGGCAGATGCCAGTTGTACTGCAGATGCCAAACTTGGCTGCTTGTACTGTGTGCAGCTTGGCAGGATAAAACCCCCTCTCTTCTTTCCTTTGTTTTATGCAGCCATTAAAACATGTCCCCCCCCCCCCCCAATTCATTCTAAATCATTTCCCAGATGTCTTTTACTATCTTACAAGACCACCACATATGATAAAATGTGCCCCATTGATTTTGAGGGGACAAAAGTGTGACTAACTTTCAGAGCCAGTCAAACCACGGCCAGGCAGATGTTGGGCATGACACAGCCACATAGCCGCTGCCACATTCTTGTTTGCATAAGGCATGGGGCAGGGAGAAACTTACCCTGGGCTATGCCAGCCCAGGAGCTGGCATAGTGATCGACTCCGATGCTATCAAGGGATGGCTATGAGTCTGGCTGTGATACAGTGAATCGTGGGTTGGCCCAATCCTGTACTCTACTTGCAAGGTAATACTGGGGCAACCCCGTCAGATGGGCAGCATATGAATAACAAAACCATCATCCTCACTCCATGGCTGAAGGCTGCCGGAGCTTTTGTTAGCTTGGCAGAGAGAGACCGTCTCCTCATCCAATTCCCCCTCTCCCAGAGTTGTGGATCAAGGATGGCACCCTTAGTGTACAATGGATCCTGTCCACAGTGCCATATGTCTTATTTTACTACCCATTACCAGGGCAAGAGGAGCGGGTGGCAGGAAAATGGACAGAAGCCATATGTAGCCCAAATGCAGCAAATGCTAAAACTTTATTATCTCGCTTTTTAAAACACAAACACACACAACAATCAAAAACTTGTTTTTGTTTTGGAATGACTGTTTGAATATCATTTGCCAGCAGCAATTTGCCGGCGGTTTTTAACTTTTCCTTTTGTTGTACGCACTTTAATCTGGAGCTGTAAAAACCTCCCAATTAAGCTTTCTGAATAAAATATAAACGTTTAAAAGCAGCTCTCTTCGAGCGCCGCTGAAACAATGCACACAGGAGACCGTAGCAAAGGCCTTGCTTCCATGTCGAAAGTGCTTCCTAGCCTGCTTTGTAGGGTTGCTCAGAGGAAGCCAGGCCAAGGAAGGATATTAAAGAAGGAAAGAAAGGAGCCACTACAGACCTTCCCTTTGCAAATTTGGTTGGTTTATTCCTATCATTGCTGGCTCCCCTGCAATTTTCCTGGACGGTGTCTAAGCATTCCTTCAGAGTGCTGCATACCCCAAATTTCTCCTCACTTCGACACAAGCGCAGGTCTGTAGCAATGCTTTTTGTGGCGATAATATCAGTTGCTGCAAAATGGCGTCAGGGGAAAAAAACCTTCAAACCCACGTGATTCTCGAACCATTGCAGACAGCCAATCTTTGCCGGGTTCAGAAACAACCTCTTCAGATTCTGTATATCATAAAATAGGGATGGGGTGACTTTCACCATGGCCAACCAAATGCTGGTAGAGAAGCGTGCAAGAAGGACATGATTTCAGAATTCCACAAAACCTATATTCTGTATCACGCTTCCTCTACCAACACCCTAGTGGAACAAGTGAGTCTCTATTTGCCTCCGAGATTGGTATGGGAGGAGTTGCTCCCACAGATTACATTTCATAACCAAAATACAGTCTTTCTACTTGCTCCTTTTGTTGTTGTTGTTCAGTCGTTCAGTCGTGTCCGACTCTTCGTGACCCCATGGACCAGAGCACGCCAGGCACGCCTCTCCTTCACTGCCTCTCGCAGTTTGGCCAAACTCATGTTAGTAGCTTCGAGAACACTGTCCAACCATCTCATCCTCTGTCGTCCCTTTTTCCTTGTGCCCTCAATATTTCCCAACATCAGGGTCTTTTCTAGGGAGTCTTCTCTTCTCATGAGGTGGCCAAAGTACTGGAGCCTCAACTTCAGGATCTGTCCTTCTAATGAGCACTCAGGGCTGATTTCTTTAAGAATGGATAGGTTTGATCTTCTTGCAGTCCATGGGACTCTCAAGAGTCTCCTCCAGCTCCTTTTGTAGGGTTGCCTTATTCCCAAAAGTGGAAATCTGTACAAAGTTGTTGTGCTTTCTTTGGGAACATCTCCTCCCAAAAATTCATTTATAGGCTTTTCTTTGATTTTTTAAGACTTTTTTTTTTTAAGAATGCCCTACTTGCCATATGCCCGGGTTTTCCTGGACATTTTTGCCAAATTAGCAAAAATCCACCCAGATGCCATTTTGCTGAACTGCCTAGGTCTTTCCCTTTCCTTCTTTCTGCCCTAAGTGGCTTCCAATTTTCCAAAAGGAATCTCCCAGTTTCTAGGCAGGCAGATCCACAGGTGATGATTAGTTCTTCCCTCTGTTGCTGCTTTAATTAGCATGAAGAATTGAACCTCTTATTAGCATAAGCTTTCTTGATTGATTTTCCCCAAACCAATTGTCTGACAGTCCCTCCCTATCTTACTTACCAGATAATGATTGGTTTACATCGCTAGGGATGCATGGGCAGCTTTTGCCCAATTGCAATGAGTTAAAGTTTTGAAAAGAAGGTAAGCCTGATAAATGGGGCTCTGAGTCCATCTACCTGTCACAACAGTGTGCCGGCAGTAAATCACACCATCTGCAGTTGGAGTTAACTCTTTATTAGCAAAAAACATTTGCAACATATGAACAACTTGCATATAAACGCAGACTTGCCATGGACAAATTCAGTGATATTTGGAATCTGTTCTTACAAAGACTGTAATAGGTTAAGATCTGGTGAAATACAATAACAACTTTGTAAAGTATACACTTTTGGGTTTCTTCTCCTCCCCTCTTTGTCTTCCCTTCTACATGGGTGCTGTTTCTCTTTCTCTTTTTCTCTCTTTATTTACGTCTTATCATGTTTAGTGCATATATAATTATGTACTTTTTGAACTTTCAATAAAGGTGTCTGAAATAATTCAAAAAACAAAAAACACACCAAAAAAAACCCTCTTTATTAGTAAAAAGGCAATCTCCACAGACTTAGTTAAGTGTCAAGCAGCTTGGTAGGTCTGGCCTAGTAGGTCTGGCCCCATGAATTAGTTGCCAAGACTGAAAGTCCCTGCCTCCACACAGCCGTCTTAGTCCCCTCCTCTCCAGGGCTTTCCCCCAGCAATTGGAGATGGTGCCTGTGTGCAGCTAACATCTTCTCTGCTCTTTTCATGCCTCTTCTGGTTCTGGGAGACCACAGGAGAGGGGAGCTTGTCGCAGCAGGAGGTGAAGACACCCGTGACTCTTCACCAGTCTGACTCATCTCTGCCTCTCAGCCTCCCTCCTTTCCTGTTCCAGCTTCTGCAGATTCTGGACTTCTCTCTGCCACGGACTCTCCCAGCTCACCAAGCCCTGTTACCCCTTCAGCCTCTGACACCTCCTCTTCCCAGTCTTCTCCCTGTAACTACTCATCATTGTCCCACCACCACTCCCTGGGCTCCAAGCCTACTTCCCTTGGTGGTTCTCCAGCTGGTTCCTCCCATCATTCCTCTGCGTCTAACCAGTCCATGACACTACCTCAGGGACAGGGAAACTTTGGCCCTCACAGGGTTGCTGGACTCCAGCTTTCATCAGCCTCAGCCAGCATGGTCAATTGTCAGGGGTGATGGGAGTTGCAATTCAACACATCTGCAGGTCAACGTGTTTGTGTTTGTGTGTGTGATAACACAAAATGGCTGCCCCCTCTAAAAGAACAATGAGAGACAGGATCACAAAATGGTGCAGGAATGTCCCAGTCCCCAATATCAATCTTCCTCTTCAATGGGGAAAAGGCTCCTATATCAGTCACCCCTATGGCCACTCACAGAGACAAACTCTTTGCTCCTCTCCTCTGTTCAGAAAGGGAGGGAGGTTGGATGTCCAGTCCTGGCACCCACTGAAATGTGGGAATGTTCAAAGGCTGTGTGCTCAACGTAGAATAGGCTCGACCACTGCAAACAGGAACTAAGCAGGATGAACAGCAAACAGTTTCTCATGCATTGTGGACCTGCATTTAGTGAGATCTTTTATGGGTGCTGTAGGAGATGCTGGCTTGGGGATATTTACTGAGACCTCTCTGTTGCAGATACTAAAATTGCACAGTTTGAAACGACTGGAAGCATAAGAACTGACTCCTTTTGGAAATGAATCATTGTCCAGGCCCATAAAAAAATATTATTCAAACTTTTGCCGGCAGAACTCTTCAAAACAAAACATAAGCATCGAACATACATCCATACAACATCTTGTGCTGTTCAGCACAGGCGCTGTGTCTTACAAAATATGAAATAATCCAAACAGACCTATAATTAAAGGTCTCTCTCTCTCTCTCCACAGCCTGCGTTCCAGCCTCCATTGGCTTTAGGCAGTTTACTCTCCCTTCAGGAGAACTTAATTTATATCCTTACTCCAAGAAGTTTGGGAGACAAAGGACCAAAGGCAACTCCTTTCAAAATGGAGATTTGCAACCCAATACCTCTCATATGATCTAAGGTTACAACACTCACATGTTAGCTACCAGAGAACAACAATCAGTTAGTTAATCATTAACCCATTAAGGAGCTCAGAGTCCTTTAGAAAACAACATTGGGGGAAAAACACTAATGTTAGCAACCCTTCAGCAATACACATTTAGCCATTTTTTGTTTCTGTGTGAATTAAATCAGTTATACTTAACACTCTTGTGGGTGGCAAAGGTGGTACTCAGGTCCCATACAAAAGCAACAAAAAGTTTCGAAGCAGAACAAAAAGGTTAGGAGGCTCTCACATCTCACCTTGCATAGCTTCCTACATCTGACAAATTTCAGCAGGTAACGCACCCGCCCGCAAAGCAACTTATTCAGCCCCAGTTGACCCTACCAATTTTTCATCCGTTGAAGATGTGATAATAGGTTTGCCCAGAGTTTCCTTCTTAAGGTAAAGCAAAACAACGTATGCAGATATTCCACACTTTAGCCTACACCTCTCTATTGGACTTTGTATGTACCAAGCTGGCCATGCCTGAGCATGTGTACTTCATAATGCGGACAACCTTTAGTTCCATATCAGCACCAGCTTATCAGCAAATCCAATGAATTGTGGGTGGGTTGTCTCACCTGGGCCCAGAACATGGGTGGAGAGTAGAGTAATCTCCACCCACAGCTACGTGGCCATTCCTGTTTGGAACTCTCCTACCATGGTTCCTGCTCCCTCCTCGGTGCCTTGGCTTGGTGGCTTCCCGTTGCCGAGCGAAGGCATGCGGCTACTGCCCAGGTGCCAGTCCAAGTGGACGCTCTATCTGGTGTACTGCAGATGCCAAACTTGGCTGCTTGTACTGTGTGCAGCTTGGCAGGATAATAAGCCCTCTCTTCTTCCCTTCGTTTTATGAAGCCATTAAAACTATCCATGACCAAATCAGAAATTGCACAGCTGTTTCAATAGCGGCAAAACTGCTCCGAACCGGGAGCCCCAAGCGTAGGGAAAGAGGCCTTGGTGAATTGAGCGCTCTCTGAACTAACTTGTTCGTGGAAGCCCATGTATATTTAAAAAGCCTCTTGTTAGGGAATAGAGCCATAGTTATATGCTCACAATGTACATTCTCGTTGTTGTCGATGCTCCCGCTCTGTTCCCAGCTTACATCTTTTTCGGAGCTATTACCCAACGATGTGGCGTTATCAACCTCCAGCTATTGTAGCACATGAATATAATTACGGCTTGGACTCCCTCCTAAAGTTAACTTTGCTTTCTCAAAATATGACTTCATGGTAGGTCATAACTGAGCCGCGCTAGTTCCAACGAACTTCCGAATGAAAATCCAAGTAGCAGCATTTCTGCCTTGAGGAATGACGCTCTCTCAACCCAGCCATCTTCATTCCTAATTGCACCGATCCGTGCTCAATTGGAACACGCTCTCCCTCCACCCTAAATAAGTCACAAATTTTGAAAGACAATGTTTACGCCTGGCATTTCCCAGAACAATCAGAATAAGATTTATTTAATGAACCATTTACTTAGCAGCTAATTAAGTTTTGCATCATGAATAACACATTCGGATTGCTGCAGCATTGTGAACAAGGATTCAATAAAATCAGCAATTAAGATTCCAAGGTTCTGTTGCTTTTTAAAAAAATAAATAAAAAATAAAATCTATAGGGGGGAAATGCCCCAGAGAACAATGTTTTTTTAATATAAAAAAGAATGCTGAAAACGATCTTATCAGACAATAGTCCGATTCACTCCCCTGCCCCCTCCCTCCACTGCAATTTTTCATGCCCTGATCACAAACAAATAAGAAACGGGGATATTTATTTATTTATTGTGTTTATATGCCTATGTTTTGTCAGAAGTATCCTCGCATCGCAAAAGTCAGGAAACATGTACCTTTAATGAAAACGAGAAATATGCATGGCTCTTTCCAGTATTCTAAACCTCGTTCACTAAAAAACCCAACCCATGAGTAATCGTTACATTTTCCTATTTACAGATGAATAAGAAATCTCTAATTTCCTCCTGCTTATCCAAATGCTGATTATTCTAATGGCTTGGATACAATATAGGTGATTCCGGGAGCGAATGCCACTATCCTGCACCATCCCAGTAAGGCAATGTCTAGTGATGTATTGCCTGTTTGTACAATGAAATTCCACTAGCACAATGGGACTACTGGTTTTTCTTCTCCCTTCTGCAGCCCCCTTTGCACACACGCACCCCCAAATCTGCACCAAAGGGTCCTTCAACCCACCAGGGCTGATTTTGGGGGTGCACACCACTGGATCCAATTCATAGCTTTTGACTCATATTTAACGTTTAACTGGATTTTGTCTGGATTACAGGGTCAAATGTATGCTGGAAATGTAAGGAAAAAGAAGGTACCTTTTATCATATGTGGTGGAAATGTAAGGTAGTAAAAGAATTTTGGGAAATGATACATAATGAGTTGAAAAAAATATGTTTGAAATAACCTTTTCTAAAGAACCTGAAGCTTTCCTTTTAGGAATTCTAGGTGCCAAAATCCCAAGACAGCAGAAGAGACTATTTAACATATTGGCCCAAAGATAAGCCAATTTTTTTCTTCAAATTCCGACCATGAAAAGTTAAAGTGCAGCTTATATTTGTGACCTTACAAAAATGGGCTTTTTTACGATATTGCTGCTGAAACAGAAATGCGGTAAAATGGAACAAAAACTGTTTTATTGCCGATTTGAGAGCTTGAGTGCCTGCGGAATTGTAGCAATTGAATAGTGATTTGCAATTTTAGCGATTGTACAGTAACTTTTGTGGGCTTGCAAGATCAAAGGCTTAAATTGGCTTGGAGTTACAATTCTACCAACCACAGCGAGTTTCAGCCTGTAACCCAATTTTAAGGGAGCAGCTTATATTCGGGTATTCTCTCTCTCCCCCCCCCCGAATTTTAAAGGTGCGGCTTATTTGCGGGTGTGGCATACGGTATGTATACGACTATGGCTGCATGGATGTTATTAGCCCAGAGATGGAGAGAAGATAAACCTGAGAAGAATGGCAGATCAAGTTGATGGATTATGCCGAAATGGCTAAAATGACCGGAAGAATCAGAAATCAGGAAGGCCAAATTTTTAAAATAAGGAATGGGGAAAATTTATAACTTATCTTAAAGACCATTGTAAACAGTTAAAATAATTAGTAGGATTGGAATATCACTTGTAGTTTAATGGTGAATTTTGGACACAATGGAGAGATAAAAGATTTGGATTATTATAAAAGGTGAAGGAGGAAATGATTAACAATAGGACTCACAAAGGGGATGAGGGAAGCCCAAGAGATTACCGTATTTTTCGCTCCATAAGACGCACTTTTTTCCTCCTAAAAAGTAAGGGGAAATGTCTGTGCGTCTTATGGAGCGAATGTGTGGTCCCTGGAGCTGAACTGCCCAGGGGCAAAAGCAGATCGTGCTTTTTTATATAAAAAGAGAGAGAGAGAGAGAGAGAGAGAGAGAGAGAAGGGGGTGTTGAAAGGAAGCCCGCTGAGCAGCTGCTCAGCAAACGATCGGGGAGAGAGATAAGGGAGCGAGATTCCAGCCCCGCCCCCTTGCAGAGGGAGGCTGTTTCCCCAGCGACATGTGACTGGCTGATTAGATTATCTGTCTGGAAACTGTAGAAATGGCTCCCTTTACTGAAGCTGCAGAACTGTGAGTTAAACCCCATAAAACAGTTTTTTTTCCCTTTGCAAAGTAAGCTCAACAACTTTGAGCTGATCCTCAAAAAATGGGGCTTTTCTCCTTTGCAAAAGAAACTGCAGAAATTTGAGCTGATCCTCCTTTTCCCCTCTAAAAACTAGGTGCATCCTATGGTCAGGTGCGCCTTATAGAGCGAAAAATACGGACTTTGAATCTTGTTTTTATGTTGTATTTTGGATTGTAAAAATTTAATCTGAAAAACCACACACACACACACACACACACACACACACACACAGGGCTGGATGTGTGTGTGTGTGTGTGTGTGTGTGTGTGTAGATAGATAGATAGATAGATAGATAGATAGATAGATAGGCTGGATTGTATTCTACATTTGAACTTGCATTTGGAGAGGTGATGCAAATATTAACCAAGGGCTAAGTGTGAATATGTGACCAGTATGTGAGCCGATTCAGACAACACCTATATGGAACTACCAAACTATCCCAATGTGACCTCTCAGCCTTGTTTATCTGTTGAGAAGGGGTAGAGATATTTTGCGACACAACAGGAGTAGGTGTAGAACAGCCACCTTGTATCTAAGGGCATTTCAAGGTTGTCACTATTTTGGGGTGGGATACAATTGTTTACAGTCAAATTCAGTTTGCATAATTAAAAGGGATTTGGAGCCCTCCCCCATCCCAAAATTGGACCTTTTGCGATAAGTAAAGCAATGGGGAAATGCACTGATAAGTTTGGGATAACATTTGCTTGGAGCAACATTGTCTAACTTCCCCATGAATGTTCAGTAAATGGTCAACATCATCAAAGCCACTGGTTCCCAAACTTTATTTTCCCATGGACCACTTCAAAATTGCGGGCGGTCTTGATGGACCGCTTAATGGTTTTTGGTTTTTTTTTTTTGCTCTTTGTAACAATTGTAATATGCTGTGCTGGTGCTCTATGATTTTTAATTGTATTTTAATTGCTTCTTTTATTTTTTTTATATAGCGTCTTTTATTGATTACAACTTGTGTTCCACGAAATTCAAGTTGTAACGCAATAAAGCACAATATAAGAAATAAAAGAAGCAATAAGAATACAATTAAAAATCAATGTGACTATTTAATGTAGGGATGCCGCGGTCCATTGCAATGAAGCCCATGGACCACAGTTTGGGAGCAACTAATGCCAGGTAGGACTTGGAGAGATGCCTGCCGGAAACTCTGGAGAGTCACTGCAAGTTATTTTGGAAAATACTGAGCTAGAAGGGATGTCATTGCTCCCACACAAACAAATCAGGATGAATGCTCATGAAACAGGTTGTCTGGTAGCGACCGTATTGAGCAACCACTTACCTTTAGTGAAATCAACAGCGTTTGCCCCATGCCAAATCATGCTCATTGAATATAGGGCACAGTGGCAGAACGGCAGGCCTCCATAGAATGGGTCTGAACTGGAGCACCACAGGTCCCTAGCACGCACACAGAGTTCACAGAGTTTCCTCTCTGGCCAAGGGCTGCTTGGATCACTTTAACACCAGGGAACGTGCGGCTCGCGAAGCCGAGAGTGCAGGATATAAAAAGCCGGATCATCATTTCTGGGAATGCATCAGCAAGTGTAGATCAAAAGCAGCTCTGCATAAAAGCCAAGCTGAAAACACAGGGCATACGCAAAGGCTCAGTAGGGGATATGAAAATGTGCTTTCCTATTTAAAAATGAACATTTCCCCCTTAAATTATGAGAAGCGCTTTGCAAGGTTAAATGTGCTTCCTATGGAATGCTTAGAATCAGCATATGTAGCAGGTGATGCTGTCTACTCGATGTGTATTAAATGTGCAATGTTACTCCAATCTGGATTCCAATGAACGCCTATTTGGCGATTGGTATGCTTCCTGTTCTGCTTGAGTCTTTCTGTCCTGATACTTTTACGAATGTCTGTGCATTTCAAAACCCAGCAATTGATGGCAGGAGCTGCCTGGGGCAGAGTTGAGAATCTGCAAGGATTGCTGTAAGGATTCTATGTCCATTTCGAAGCATTTTACAGTTTAGGTTGTAGATAATGCAATGGGGAAATAGTGCCGTGAATTGGCAGGACGATGGGGCAAAGGTGGAGCAAGCTGGGTGTGGGCCGCCCTGGGTGTCATTCTGAGGGGGACCCTCATTCTGAGGGTGACATTTGGGGCGACACATGCTCCGTTGCCCCCGCTCCCGGATGAAGGAGGCAGGCAGGCAGGTAGGCAGGCATGCAGGCAGGGGAGAGGATGAGCTGCGTGGCTTGGCACTCCCCTGGGAGGATTGCCACGCATGGCACACCCCCCCCGGGACAATCATCACGTGCAGCTGGCCACGCCCCCATGCGCAGGGCATGCGTGCGCCCTGGGAGTCTGACTGGCTTGCTCCGCCACTGCGATGGGGAGGAGGAAGAGGACCCTGGTGAGGACTGCAACTGGGACTGGGACACAAGGAAGGAAGTTATCCCAGGGTAAGAGAGGATGGCGAGGGGATGGAAAAAACAAAGTAAAAAAATAAAAAAAATCCTTCCAGTAGCACCTTAGACACCAACTAAGTTTGTTCTTGGTGTGTGCTTTCATGTGCATGCACACTTCTTCAGATACACTGAAACAGAAGTCACCAGACCCTTATATATAGTGAGAGGGTGGGAGGGGTATTATTCAGAAGGGTGGTGGGAATGGGTGATAGGCTGATAGCTGTGGTAAACCTGTTGACGACTGTTAATGACTGCAATTAGTCTTACAGGAAAGAGCAAGGGGTGAGAAGGTTAAAAATAGCTTTGTCATGTATAATGAGATAAGAATCCAATGTCTTTGTTCAGACCAGGTCTCTCCATGGTTTTAAGTTTGGTTGTTGTTGTTCAGTCGTTCAGTCGTGTCCGACTCTTCGTGACCCCATGGACCAGAGCACGCCAGGCACGCCTATCCTTCACTGCCTCTCGCAGTTTGGCCAAACTCATGTTAGTAGCTTCGAGAACACTGTCCAACCATCTCATCTTCTGTCGTCCCCTTCTCCTTGTGCCCTCAATCTTTCCCAACATCAGGGTCTTTTCTAGGGAGTCTTCTCTTCTCATGAGGTGGCCAAAGTACTGGAGCCTCAACTTCAGGATGTTTGGTAATGAGTTTGGTAATTAAGTTTGGTAATGAGTTGCAATTCAGCAACTTCTCTTTCCAGTCTATTTCTGAAATTCCTTTGCAATATGACAGCTACTTTGAGATCTTGTATAGAGTGTCCTGGGAGATTGAGGAGATGGAAGTCAGTGCACAGGAACCAGAGCATCAGGACCCATCACCAGAGCCAGAGGGGCCCCTGTCCCCATGAACTCTGGGGCATAGGGAGCAGCAGGAGGGGTGCTCTAGGATGCTGAGGGAAGCAGGGGCTCACACCCCAGCTCCCTAGCCGGCCAGGTGGGGCTCGCTAGCTTTAGGAGGAAAGTGGGTGATTCCTCAGCTGGAGAAGGCTCGGAACAGGTGAGGGTCACCTGCCTCACCAAGCCCAGATGTTGCACTCAGCAGGCAAAGTACAAAAGAGAAGCAGAGCTGTAGGGCTGCCCCCTTTCCACTGCTGCCGCCGCCACCGCCACGATCTTGTGCCAGAGCTGCTCTGTGGTTGCTGGCGAGGTCTATCCATCACCATCTGACCACAGCCTTGCTCCCTGTTCTCAGGGACTCAGCCCGGGGGACCCACCCCGACATGAGAGCTAAGACGCGAATGTGCAGGCTGAAGTGCAAAGGGAGAAAGATGAGACAGAGGTCCAAGTAGATGTCTCACGGTGCTACTGAAGCTGTAGAACAGAGCGTGGAAAAGCAGAGCTTGAAACGCTGATTTTCCAGCCAGAAGACCCCTTTCCTATCACCAGGAGATTCCATCGGTTGGAGGATGGATGGCAGCTAACAGATTGAGGTTGAATCCTGACAAGACAGAAGTACTGTTCTTGGGGGACAGGGGGCGGGCAGGTGTGGGGGACTCCCTGGTCCTGAATGGGGTAACTGTGCCCCTGAAGGACCAGGTACGCAGCCTGGGAGTCATTTTGGACTCACAGCTGTCCATGGAGGCACAGGTTAATTCTGTGTCCAGGGCGGCTGTCTACCAGCTACATCTGGTACGCAGGCTGAGACCCTACCTGCCCGCGGACTGTCTCGCCAGAGTGGTGCATGCTCTGGTTATCTCCCGCTTGGACTACTGCAATGCGCTCTATGTGGGGCTACCTTTGAAGGTGACCCGGAAACTGCAATTAATCCAGAATGCAGCAGCTAGACTGGTGACTGGGAGTGGCTGCTGGGACCACATAACACCGGTCCTGAGAGATCTACATTGGCTCCCAGTACGTTTCCGAGCACAATTCAAAGTGTTGGTACTGACCTTTAAAGCCCTAAATGGCCTCGGTCCTGTATACCTGAAGGAGCGTCTCCACCCCCATCGTTCAGCCCGGACACTGAGATCCAGCGCCGAGGGCCTTCTGGCGGTTCCCTCATTGTGAGAAGCGAGGTTACAGGGAACCAGACAGAGGGCCTTCTCGGTAGTGGCGCCCGCCCTGTGGAACGCCCTTCCACCAGATGTCAAGGAAATAAGCAGCTATCCTATTTTTAAAAGACATCTGAAGGCAGCCCTGTTTAGGGAAGTTTTTAATATTTAATGCTGTATCGTTTTAATATTTGATTGGAAGCCGCCCAGAGTGGCTGGGGAAACTTGGCCAGATGGGCGGGGTATAAATAATAAATTATTATTATTATTATTTTCTTAGGAGCTGTGATCTTTCAAGGAGTGTGTGAGCCTCTGAGCCTTATTCTTCTGCACTGGCGGAGAAGGGGGGTGCGGTGGGTGCGGTCTGCCCTGGGTGTCATCCTTGAGGGGGGTGACATTGCCGTGCCCCCCCCGGGATGCACCCCTGTGCGCAGCTAGCCCTGCCCCCGCAAGCACAGCATATGCGCCGCTCCGGGTGCCAGAGAACCTTGCTCCACCTCTGCTCTTCTAGCCTGATCTTGTTATTGGTGGCTTGATGTAGTGCCTGTATACAATAAACTTTCATTTTTTTGGGGGGGGGAATTCAGCACATTTCCCCCTGTATCCAAAACCCCTGTAGGGCTAGGTGCCGAAATCCCAAGGGAGCAGAAAAGACTATTTATGCATGTGACCACGGCTGCGCGGATATAATTGGCCCAGAGATGGAGAGAAGATAAAGTCCCTACCAGAGAAGGATGGCAGATCAAATCGATGGATTATGCCGAAATGGCTAAAACGACCGGAAGAATCAGAAATCAGGAAGACCAAAATTTTAATAAGGAAGACCAAAATTTTAATAAGGAATGGGGGAAATGTATAACTTATCTTAAAGACTGTTGTAAACAGTTAAAACCGTTAGTAGGATTGGAATATCACTTGTAGTTTAATGGTGAATTTTGGACACAACAGAGAGGTAAAAGATTTGGATTTTCATAAAAGGTGCAGGAGGAAATGATTAACAACAGGACCCACAAAGGGGAGGAGGGAAGTCCAGGAGAATCCTTGGAATCTTGTTTTTATGTTGTATGTTGGATAGGTAAAGGTAAAGGGACCCCTGACCATTAGGTCCAGTCGTGTCCGACTCTGGGGTTGCGGCGCTCATCTCGCTTTATTGGCCAAGAGCTTGCGTACAGCTTCCGGGTCATGTGGCCAGCATGACTAAGCAGCTTCTGATGAACCAGAGCAGCGCACGGAAATGCCGTTTACCTTCCCGCCAAAGCGTTTCCTATTTATCTACTTGCACTTTGATGTGCTTTCGAACTACTAGGTGGGCAGGAGCAGGGACCAAGCAATGGGAGCTCACCCCATCGCAGGGATTCGAACCGCCGACCTTGTGATCAGCAAGCCCTAGGCTCAGTGGTTTAACCCACAGCACCACCTGGTTCCCTGTATGTTGGATATGTGACTGTAAAATTTTAATCTGAAAAACAGAATATTTTTTTAAAAAAACAAAGAAACAAAAAACACCTGTAGGGCTGTCACTTTTTCCTGGAACCTAGACAAGCCTGTTTTTGTTAAAGAAAAAAGAAAAGAAAAAAGAGCTCAACAATTTCGGTGGTGGTTTCCTATGAAAAAGCTCAACCATTTCGGGGGCTCTTGGTTTTTACTTTTTGAAATATGGCAACCCTACTCAACTGCCCAAGTTGATGGACCTCAGAGGGGGTTCAAATGGAAAGGCATCCCTAGAAACTACCACTGTGTTGGTCTACCACGTGTGCTTGTGCCCCTTGCCACAAGTCATGTGACCCACATTCAGCAAAGCGTTGCCTTGGGAAGTGGCCATTACGGTCCTATATCCCTGAACGGATCCCGGAGTGAGACTAAGGTGGTTTTTCTTCTTCCTCGATTTGTGCACTAGTCTCGTGTCTAAGAGAAGAACAAAAGATGTTATGTAAAAAAAAATCAAAACCTGTGCCAGTCTTCGGGCTTTAGCTATAGATTTCTGTCAGCCACTTTCAAGTGAGTTGTGGAAGGGGTAGGGGAAATATACATCAAGAATTTCTTTTAAAGGCAGAATGCCGGTAGGCTCTTCTCCTTGTTTGTGTTCCAAAAAAAAAAAAAAATGAAGAAGAAGGTAAGTCTGTGGCCTCCAGCTTTGTGGCGATGCTGAAGTCTGGCTCTGATCTGAAATCCCTTGCAGAGAAGACGATGGAACACCAGGAGTACAAACCTGCCCATTTGCGTCTTCCCTCTGCTTATCGCTGCAGCCAAGCACATGCTGATTAATTCAAATTGCAGCCAACTATCAGCAGCGGGCCACTAATGGGGATAACTTGCTCCGCTCTTTGTTCACCTTGCACAGCTGATGTTGAGAGGGGCTGCCATGTGAACAAGGGATGAAACCGCGAAAGGAAGGCAAGGGAAAGTCGACACAGATGAAAGGCTGGGGACTATACCCGGCTCTCCTTCGATTCTGGAAATATGAGCCAGGGAAAGGGAAGGACGCAAAGGGTCTGAGCTCACGCCTGCCTGGTAGTAGCTGCAAAGGTTTGTTAGAAAGCAGCTTGCTGAATTCTGTGCCAGATACATGAAAGGTTTCCCCTTACCATGTCATACCCTCCAACATTTCTCCGATGAAAATAGGGACGTCCCATTCCATAATGATATTTTTTACTATTTATACGCCACACATCTTACTGGGTTGCCCCAGACACTCTGGGCAGCTTCCAACACATATAAAAACATAATAAAATGTTAAGCATTTTAAAAACTTCCCTTCGGATGCCTTGGAGGGTTGGATAGCTCCATACCCTCCAACATTTCTCCAATGAAAATAGAGACATCCTACCATACCCTCCAATATTTTGCCAATGAAAATAAGGACGTCCTAAGGAAAAGTGGGACATTCCGAGATCAAATCAGAAACCTGGATGGCTTCTCTAAATCATGGACGTCCGGGGGAAATAGGGACACTTGGAAGGTCTGCCATGTCTCAATAACGGGCCCACCGCCATAATCTGTTATCCTTCCCTAGGACCAAACCAGACATATATAAGGCAGTTTTCTGTTTGATGGTGTCCTCTATTGAAAGGGCTGTCTAGTTCACATATAAAGAAACAGAAGAAGGGAGAAACCAGCCAAAGGTCTTGAATTAGCAGTTCCAGAACAGTGGCGTAGCAACGGGGGCGGTGGGGGCGGTTCGCTCCCGGTGCCACGTCTCCAGGGGTGACAAGGCATGCGGTTTGCCACCGCCGCTGCTCCAGCACCGTACGGACGGTGCTGGGATCCTCTGCTCAGCCGCATGTAGAGGATCCTCCGTTTGTGGCTGCAGTCGTGAGCAGAAGATCCCACGCATGCATCGTACGTAGCAATGCTGCACATGCGCGCTATGTAGTGACGCCCCGTCATGTTTGACACTCCGGGTGCCCGAGCGGCTTCCTACGCCACTGTTCCAGAAGACAGATTTAGGAGGCACCTGCCCGGACTTTCTCCACAGCAATGAGATACAGTGTATTTGTAATTAATTATAGCCATTATTTCTAAACTTTTCTAAACTTCATAGGAATCCCCTCTGGCGGGCTGGCCAGAAGTCAGTGGTTGCCCAGTGCCTATGCCAATCCTCTTACATCTGTCATCAATAAAGTTGTGGCCTTATTGGTCTAATCAAAGTGTGCCACGTCCATCATTTATACTCAGTCGGTGAAGGTGGTGTGTGTGTGCAGAGCCTGGGCATGCAAGCTCACATGCAAATGCTGATTCATCAAGCTCGGCTGACTTTCATTGGATTTACTGACTTGAATTTACCAGGCTGTTGCTCAATATACCAAAGGCAGCTTCTCTAAAGCAACAGGGTCTGCCTCGCTCCAGTATTTATGCAGACACTGACAGGCAGCACAGAAAACAGATTCAATGAGATTTATTGGTGGGCTGCTTTCAGCTGGTTGGGTCACAAGCTTATGTGGATAGGCAAGATGAGAGTGCTAAAGTATCCTGCAGGCTCTCTGTGTACCAGTGGCATAGTGTGGGTTGCTGGTGCCCGGGGCTGCATGTTAGACACACTCAACTGCCTCACACTATCTGCATCACCCAGGAGATCACAGCCACAGATAAGATAAGATAAGATAAGATAAGATAAGTTCGCACGGAGAAGCCATTTTCAGTGGTGCCCAGGGACAGAAGCATGCAGCTGTATTGAGGCAGCACTGGGTGTTGAAATTTTGTGCCCTCTAACACCACCCCTATGGTCCTCGTAACACTATGCCACATTATTATTAAGAATAATTCTGAACCACCACCTGAGAGTCTCCTCTAAAGTCCTATTGGTTCAGTGAAGTTTTCTTCTGTCTCTAGCATTATTGCAGTAAATCTTAAGAGAGTGCCAGTCACGCTCGGCACATCTGCCTGGGAGTGAAGGCCCTTTCCAGTTACATCTGCTGGACCTGGCTCCTTATTTTATTATATTTTTAGCAAGATGTGCTATCGTGTTCATGTGTGAGAAACTGTAATGCATCTTTCACATTCAAAGTGCCCTCTTCAGCTTTCTGCTTTGCAACCTCTTGCCTGCTTTCACTGTTAACCACTAAATTTTTTATACCGTCTTGAGCATCTCTGAAAGAATTGCAAATTCCAGATAGGGCATGATTAATTTAGCACTGTCGTCTCCTACAATATAGCGTACAACCGTCCATCCTTTTCCTCTGCGGTGCTACATCTGATCTCCGCTCTTAGTGGAGAAGTAAATTAAGGCAAGAGGCTCGAGTCGCTGTTGTGTGCCACTCTTAAAATTAATTTTTACTGACAGTGCCACAGAGTCGGCAGCCTGGAATCGCATTATGGAAGGCAGAAACCGCAGATTAAAATATGTGTATTTGGGTTAGTCGAGGAAAAGAAAATCTGTTGCTCTTTCTACGTTATAGTTGGTTTCCCTAAGGATGTTGACACTCTCCGTTTGGGAAGTGGAAGGCAAATCAGAGCTTTTTGTGTTCTGTTCTGCACAGCAGTCTCTCTTGTGCTTTATATATAACCACATACCCTTTCAACATTTACTAGGTCTCCTCCTTAACCCCACCATCAGCATTAAGAAACCCCACTGGGTTTGCCGTGTAGTGGTCGTGTTATACCTATGGAATAACCAGCGTTGTATAATCAACATGCTTAAGTCTAATTGATGCATGTAGGGGTTAATACCATAGAGTAAGCTGTCCTGCCAGGCTTTGGTATGTTGTTGTTGTTGTTGTTGTTGTTTAGTCATGTCCGACTCTTCATGACCCCATGGACCAGAGCACGCCAGGCACTCCTGTCTTCCACTGCCTCCCGCTGTTTGGTCAAACTCATGTTGGCAGCTTCGAGAACACTGTCCAACCATCTCGTCCTCTGTTGTCCCCTTCTCCTTGTGCCCTCCATCTTTCCCAACATCAGGTTCTTTTCCAGGGAGTTTTCTCTTCTCATGAGGTGGCCAAAGGATTGGAGCCTCAGCTTCAGGATCTGTCCTTCCAGTGAGCACTCAGGGCTGATTTCCTTCAGAATGGACAGGTTTTATCTTCTTGCAATCCATGTGAGTCTCAATAGTCTCCTCTAGCACCATAATTCAAAAACATCAATTTGGTATGTTAGGATTGCCATATTTCAAAAAATAAAAATCAGGATACCCTGAAAGTTGTTTTGATGAGCTTTTTTTTCTTTAGGCAACCACTGTTGAGTTTTCTTTAGGAAAACCCCAATATTGTTGAGATTTTTTTTTTAATTACAAAAACATGATATTTGATTGACTTGCCTAAGATCCAGGACAAAGCACCACCCTTCAGAAATTCCCGCTGGACGTATGGCAGCCCATTACAGTATAATTACACACCCTTTCTACATTTCCTAGGTCCTCCTTAATCCCACTACAGTGGTACCTCGGGTTAAGTACTTAATTCGTTCCAGAGGTCCGTTCTTAACCTGAAGCGTACTTAACCTGAAACGTACTTAACCCGAGGTACCACTGTATCAGCATTAAGAAACCCCACTGGGTTTGCCATGTAGTGGTCATGTTATACCTATGGGATAACCAGTCTTGTATAACCAACACGCTTAAGTCTAATTGATGCATGTAGGGGTTAATGCCATAGAGTAAGCTGTACTGCTATGTCCACTTCCCTCACCCTGGGAGGAAATAGGTAATCAAGCCAATTGTTCAACCTCCAGTCTACCTGTGAACAGCAGCCAGAGCCGTAGCTGGGGGTGGGGTATCTAGCCATGGTTTCTGCCCCAGGTGAAGCTTCCAGAGGGGCGCCATTGTGGCTTCCAGCCTCCCAGCATGAGCAGGAGAGAAAGATGACAAAGTAAACAGCAGCCACAGGCTCTGTCCTTCCCCTTTCCCCATGAACTGAAGAAGGCTCATTTACCACGCAATGCAGGGAGAGGAAGAGTTCAAAAATCTGGAGAGGCTGCGTGGCTCTCCCCAGTGAAGCAGAAGATAGGATCTCCTGTGGGCTTGCTACTGTGTGAGAAAGAAATTCTGCAGGGGCGGGAAGCTGAGGAAGAGAATCAGTTGGTCTAGATGATCCTCGGGGTTCCTTTCCAACTCTACAATTTTATGATTCTGTGACCCCTTCAGAACTTTTAATGTGTTTGAATAGCTAAGGTTGAGTCATTTCACAGACTATACATGATCTAAACACAGGAAAGTAAGAAGAAGAGGAGGAGGAGGAGGAGTTTGGATTTGATATCCCGCTTTATCACTACCCGAAGGAGTCTCAAAGCGGCTAACATTCTCCTCTCCCTTCCTCCCCCACAACAAACACTCTGTGAGGTGAGTGGGGCTGAGAGACTTCAAAGAAGTGTGACTAGCCCAAGGTCACCCAGCAGCTGCATGTGGAGGAGCGGAGACGCGAACCCGGTTCACCAGATTATGAGTCTACTGCTCTTAACCACTACACCACACTGGCTCTCAGGAGGGTGGGTGGCCATTTTTCCTGTGGCAAGCTCTGCTCAGCCCGGCTGCATTAGGATTGTAATGGAAGGGCTCTTTCTACTTTAGACTTGCAAAAAGCATTTCTTCACCTTACACGGAACCTAAAAGGTGAGTAATCAAGCCAAAATAGAATGGAAAGGACTCTTGTTGAAGCTTACTCGGGAGTAAATTTACACATTAAAACTCATTGAAAGGGTTTGTATGGAACCAAGAAGAGGGGTGGGTGGCAAAAAGCCACAAAGAGAAAGAAAGGAGAGAGAGAGAGAAAAGCATTTTAAAAGGAAGTTAGAGGGTCTTGGCTGATGTTATGCAAATACAGTCTTTTAATGATCCTAGGACCAAATAAATCCAATTTGAAACCCAAACTCAGATAGACAATTGCTGCATGTGGAAGTTCTACTTTTGAAAAAAACCAATTTGCTTATACTGGAGGGATACTGATTTCCCCTTTGGTCATACAGTAATAATACTTATTAGGAATCCTTTGTATTCAAATGATACATTAACTACATTGTATGCCCTTTATGAATTCACGGTGCTCCAGAAAATGAACACTCGGCACCCTAACCCACAGGGTGACATCTTGCCCATCTTTGGGGGTTCACTTTGGCTTTGGTCTTGCACTCAAGAGGTATAGCCTCTGTGCATGTACAGGTGCCTGGAAGGTATGGAGTTATCCGACCCCCGAGCCATCTGAAGTTTTCTTAATGTTTAATGTATTATTATGTTTTTGTACAGCGTTGTTGTTTTTTCTAAAAAAATGTCTCATTTTATACAGGTTCCCCCCCCCTAAAAAAATGTCTCATTTTGACTCGAAGAAAATCAGCATTTTATAGTTCAAATCAGGGAAAATAAATACAGTAAATGGACAAAAGTACAAAGAACATGCATTACCTCATATTACACAGCTGACAGCTCACAGTAACTTCCACATTGGCGTGAGATTGTGTGCACTAACATCTTCCTGATTTTCATCAGTAAAACACCCCACATCCACATTCCACACTGCTTCACACATTAAACGCTCGCCTCCATCTGAGACTCAGGAAACACTGGGAAAGGAAAGGAAGCCAGCATTGGAGGTGGTAACAACGAAACTGACCAATCACCGTGCTAGATTCCAACTCCTACTTCACACATTAAACGCTCGCCTCCATCTGAGACTCAGGAAACACTGGGAAAGGAAAGGAAGCCAGCATTGGAGGTGGTAACAACGAAACTGACCAATCACCGTGCTAGATTCCAACTCCTACTTCACACATTAAACGCTCGCTTCCGTCTGAGACTCAGGAAACACTGTGACAGAAAATGAAACCGCCATCAGGGGTAGCAATGGAACTGACGATTCACCATGCTATTCAACGGAACTGACAATTCACCGTGCTAGAGAAGAAACTTAAAATTTTAATTTTTTAGTTCATTCTCCTGTTAGATTCACAAATTGTTTAGGGGTATGCATACCCCTGCATCCCCCTCCCGAAAAAAAGCACTGTTTTTCTATATGTTGGAAGCTGCCCAGAGTAGATGGGGCAATCCTGTCAGATGGGTGGGGTATAAATAGTAAAATTATTATTATGGAATTGGATTTCCCTATTTTCACTGGAGAAATGTTGGAGGGTATGCATATGTATGGGACCCAGGTGGCGCTGTGGGTTAAACCACAGAGCCTAGGGCTTGCTGATCAGAAGGTCGGCGGTTCGAATCCCTGTGACAGGGTGAGCTCCCGTTGCTCGGTCCCAGCTCCTACCCACCTAGCAGTTCGAAAGCACGTCAAAGTGCAAGTAGATAAATAGGAACCGCTCTGGCGGGAAGGTAAGTGGCGTTTCCGTGTGCTGCTCTGGTTCGCCAGAAGCGGCTTAGTCATGCTGGCCACATGACCTGGAAGTTGTACGCCGGCTCTCGGCCAATAAAGCGAGATGAGTGCCGCAACCCCAGAGTCGGACACGACTGGACCTAATGGTCAGGGGTCCCTTTACCTTTACCTTTATGCATAAACTGAGGCCCCTGTTTGGGTCCTGGAAGCTGTGTACGGATCCTGGGTGCTGTATTAGGGTTATGTTGGGTGCAGCTGCAGTGTAACACGCCGCTTGCTTCTTACTTGCCTCCAACCCAGTCCTACAAATGGAAAGCTCTAGCTTTTCAAAAAGGTACTTTAAAAGAAAAAGAAAGAAAACGGGGAGGGATGAACTTTTAAAGGTACCCTCCAGAGGGCCGTGTCGATATGCATTGTAATTCCATCAGAGCTGAATCAAGCGAATGAAAGGAGAAAAGCGCAGAACTCTAAAGGGGCCCAAATCTCTCACGGCTGAACCATAAAAGGATGAAATATACAAAGGATATACAATATAAGCGTCTGCCAGGGTGCCAGATTCGGGTTTTTTTAATGGCTTTCCAGCACCCCCTGCCTGCAAATATTCGACTCTTGTAGTAAACAAGTATATGAGAGGAAATATTGCTCATTTACCGACTGAGTTTGCATTTCTATGTACTATAAAGAAAATGCTATAAATGACAAACTGGTCTGGAGTGAATAAAGAGGGCTGTTTGCATTTTTCTCTCCCCTACCCCCTGGGTGGTAGAACTGATATTATTTCTTTGGGGATAAGAGATCAGTTATCCTTTTCCCTTATTCCCCAAGTAGTTCCAGAGAAATCGAGAAGAGAGAGAGAGAGAGAGAGAGAGAGAGAGAGAGAGAGAGAGAGAGAGAGAGGTGTTAGTTAATTTTGCTCCTGGGATGGCAACACGTAAGAAGTAGACTTTCCAAACCTTTGCTTAGTGTCTGTGGAAATGAAGATATTATCTGGAGTGCCAGTGTTAAGGGACTTGTAACAGAGACTGAGAAACTCCTGGAGGTTTTCGGATTACTTGGCATCTACTTAAGAATAAATAAATGCAACCATTCAATTTATGGTTTTGAGGCCAGGAGACAGCACACACAGAGAGATATTTCTATCATGGCCAGGGCTGAATCAGCAGCAGACATCGGGAGTAACAGCAGTGTACCCCCCCCAAAAAAATGGCTCAGTGCGGCTGGCGTTGGGCTGAAACCATTTCCCCGGCCATTGACACTACAAAAATATTGGAATCTCTATGACAACACAGCTATTGCTGACATCACTATTCTGAATCTACTCACTTTATGGCATGAGCTGGAGAGAAACACATGAGACAAGCGCTTTGGGAAGTCCCCAATTCAATCCCCAGCTTCTCCAGCTAGGGCTGGGAACATCTCCTGCCATTACACAATGAAGTTAAATAAGGAGCTATGGAAGATAGTTCCAAGAGGGATGAAGGCAAGCAGATGGAGAGGGTGTTGATGTCTGAACTCTCCCTTTGATGCAGTCTGCAACAGTCCTGGGGGAGTGGAGGCATAATAATCATAGGAGGAGCCAGCTCCCTTCCAAAGGTATACCCTCCAGCATTTCTCCAATGAAAATAAGGATGTCCCCTTCAACATTTCTCCAATGAAAATTTGTTGTTGTTGTTGTTGTTGTTGTTGTTTAGTCGTTTAGTTGTGTCCGACTCTTCATGACTCCATGGACCAGAGCATACCAAGCACTCCTGTCTTCCACTGCCTCCCCCTGTTTGGTCAAACTCATGTTGGTAGCTTCGAGAACACTGTCCAACCATCTCATCTTCTGTCGTCCCCTTCTCCTTGTGCCCTCAAACTTTCCCAACTTCAGGGTCTTTTCCAGGGAGTCTTCTCTTCTCATGAGGAGGCCAAAATATTGGAGCCTCAGCTTCAGGATCTGTCCTTCCAGTGAGCACTCAGGGCTGATTTCCTTCAGAATGGATAGGTTTGATCTTCTTGCAGTCCATGGGACTCTCAAGAGTCTCCTCCAGCACCATAATTCAAAAGCATCAATTCTTCAGTGATCAGCCTTCTTTATGGTCCAGCTCTCACTTCCGTACATTACTACTGGGAAAACCATAGCTTTAACAATATGGACCTTTGTTGGCAAGGTGATGGCTCTGCTTTTTAAGATGCTGTCTAGATTTGTCATTGCTTTTCTCCCAAGAAGCAGGCGTCTTTTAATTTCGTGACTGCTGTCACCATCTGCAGTGATCATGGAGCCCAAGAAAAATAGGGACACCCTATTCCATACCCTCCAACATTTGTCCAATGAAAAGAGGGCTGTCCCCTTCAACATTTCTCCAGTGAAAATAGGGATGTCAAGCACCATTTTTCTAGAAAGAGAGGTGCAGGAACTCATTCGTTCTCTTATAATGGCAATGGTACACACCTGAGAGGTGGCGGCACTGAGTTCTAGTGAGTTCCAGCTGAAAAAAAGGCCCCAGGGACATCCTATTTCTTACCCTCCAACATTTCTCTGATGAAAATAGGGACATCCTAAGGAAAAGCAGGACATTCTGGGATCAAATCAGAAACTGGGACAGCTTCTGTAGATCTGGGACTGTCTCTGGAAAACAGGGACACTGGGAGGGTCTGCAAAGGCTGCATGAGAAGAAGAACTTCTTGGTGATTGTTTGTGTTATTGATAGATGACTGACTTTTATTAAGGCCTTTGGACAGGCATTGTCTTTTATATTAAAACAAGCAGTTGAGCTCCATTAGTAAATAGCACTGTCTGTTCTTACTGGAAGCCTGAGGGTACCTCTGACTCTCTACAGCCAGAACCTTTAAGTGTAAAGGATATTTAGATGTAAAGATGGATGCATGGAAAGAAAGAGCAGTGCTCGCCCACTGGTTGACTTTGGTGTGAATACAATTGGCATAGTCTCAATCGCAGAGCAGAATGGAGCAATTTTAACACAGAGAAGGATTGTGAGGACTCTGGCAATTGCCAGCTCCTCTTTATTTCTGTATGCGAGGCCTGAACATGAGGTCTGCAAAATGGAACAGAGCCCACCAGCTGGGTATTGTGGCCTACGCAGTGCGGCACCCCCTTTCTCAGGCAACTCCCCGGTTTTTTTGTAGTCCTGGGTAGGCTAAAAGATGGAGAGATTTACTCAAGCTGCCGGTGGGATGGATTCTGCTTGGCGGGTCACTGAGTTGTGAAGGTTTCTCTGTGAACCCCCCTGAGACCTCCATGTATAGGGCGGTATATACATCCTATTATTATTATTATTATTATTATTATTATTACAGTGGTCCCTCGACTTACGTATGTAATGCATTCCGAAGGGACCGTAGTAGGTCGAAGAAATCGTAAGTCGAGTCCCCATAGGAATGCATTGGGAGAAAAAAAATTGTAAGTCGAAAAAAACTGCATCTAAACTTCGTAAGTCGAGAAAAACCGCTTCTAAAACGGCCACAATTTCCATTCGGAGGTCGAAAAAATTCGTAAGTGCGCGGCCACTTTCTTCACTCGTAACTCGAAAAATATGGAAGTCGGGTCATTCGTAAGTCGAGGGAACACTGTACAGTGGTACCTTGGTTCTCAAATGTAATCCATTCCGGGAGTCCATTTGACTCCCAAAACCCTTCAAAAACCAAGGCGCGGCTTCTGATTGGCTGCAGGAGCTTCCTGCACTCAAGCGGAAGCTACGGAAGCCACATCAGACGTTCAGCTTCCGAGAAACATCAGCAAACTGGAACACTTACTTCTGGGTTTGCGATGTTCGGGAGCCGATTTGTTCAGGAGAAGCAAAGTACCACTGTGATGATGATGATGATGATGATGATAATAATAATAACAACAAGTCATCCCCCACCCTGTGACTCCTCCACCGGACTATGCTTCATCATTTGGAAGACAATGTTTATCTCAACATTCATTGTGAAATCTGAAATGGGCCTCATGATACATCTTGATTAATATATTTAAAATTTGATTTGTATCAATTTTGGTTGATTCGAGAATCATTTATAATTCATACAATAATAAATACGAAATGACAGAGAAACGTTTTGCAGGGATGACTGTTCTTTTCAAACTTTTAGCAGCCTGAGGCGGAGGAGGGAGGATGGAGGAATAACACTGGGGAACAAAATTTTGGTTGCATTGACACCTGCAGTTGTTCTAACCTAATTTTGATGTGCTGATTTCATATCTGAAATCGGTTGTGTTCTGTAAGCTCTAGTTTTTTTTTTTTGCAATTCATGTTTTTCACTTTTCACCATAATCTTCACTTTTCACAATGCATGAATTCAATATTTTATTAAACACATAGCCAAAGTAGTACAATATGAGTATAAATGTAAGTGACTTATATAGCATTGCACATGACATGTATAGCATTGAAAATGACATGTATATCTATGTACAGTTGGAGGTATGCAAAAAAATATACCGGTATTCCCTTGGGATACACAGTATCTGCAAGCTGTTGTCATTCAGGTAAGAATTTGCACTTGTAGCTCTTGCGTTTGTGGACTTGCACAGGGGATTCTCATTTGATGGTCCAACAGTAGTCCTACATCATAGTTTTATCCCACCGCCCTTGATAACGCTCTTCCATCGCCTTCAGGTCTTGATAGAAGCGCTCTCCCTGTTCATCACTGACTGCCTCAAGGTTTTTGGGGAATGGATATTCTAGGGTTGACATATGTCTGGAATCTCCTGGACATATCTGGAATATCGCAGATATATGGAAACCCATGTCGTGGTTTATTGTAGCTGCTGTGTACGGTCATACCTTATGTTGCGGACGCTTCAGGTTACCTGTTTTCAGGTTGCAAAGTGCAGGGAAACCTGGAAGTACCGGAATGGTTTACTTCCGGGTTTCGCCGCTCATGCATGCGCAGAAGTGCTAAATCGCGCCTGGGCAGATACGGTGCTTCAGGATGCGAACGCTGCGGGTTGCGGACGTGCCTCCATCACGGATTACATCCACAACCCGAGGTTCCACTGTATTATGCTGGTTGTTGTTCCGGTTTTTAGCCAGCCTATTTTGATTTATTTTATCTTGTTTTTAGTGCTTTTATTGTGAACTATGAATTGTACTTTAATATTCATGTGAACCACCCAGGGAACTTGGTTAGATGCACTAAACAAATATTTACCTAGGCGTATCTGGGCAGTATTGGCCAGTCGTGGCCATCAGTGTCTGCCATCAATGTCTGTTTCCCCACCTATGAAGTTGTCTTCATCGTATTTGCTTGTGCTTCTGAAAGTTTTGCTCCCAAATGTTACTATTATGAATTATTTTCATCCCAGAAAGCCAAATTTCTTTTTAAGGGAAGACAATCCTAAATGTCCATTTATAGTGAGGGAATACATAGCCCTCTTGACTTTCTTCTTGACAGATAACTTCTCAGTGGATAAGACACTGTTTTCCTCAGAGGTTACTTAATCTTGAAGACTCATTAATCAACTGGGATAAACTTCGTGCTCCAAACAGGTGTTTAATTGAATAGGTTTTTCCATCCATCCAATTTATGTTAAAATCCCCTTGCTAATTAGTTCAAACTTACTCCCAAGTCGATTGCAATCAATTGTATCACTACATGTTTTGGTGAAAAAGTACACAACTGTCATTGTTGAATTATGAAAATAGTAAGATTTGGCTCCATGCTTCTAAGTCCAGATTTTGAAGAGGACCCTTAATGGTTTACAATGAATGTCCTTCCAGATTAGTGTGCATTGCAGATATTTGTGTGTGTTACACCAACAAGTGACTAGAGTGATCTACGATGCTGATTTTTACCATTGTGGCTAGAATGATCTATGGTGCCAGTTTGGCTATTATGTTCCAGTTGGCAATGATACACAGTAGACAAATTGTTGCCTTGGGCGCTTATTGTTATCGTATGTTACATGTAGAAACTAGGGCTGCTGTACGTCTGGATTTTCCCATGATTTGTTTTTTATTTTTTTTATTGGTTTTAACAAAATAATACCATTAAAAAACAAACAATATTAAACAAACAAAAAGAAAACAACAACAATAATACACATAAAAACATACATAATTCATTTTAACCTATTAATCCTTCTTATCATTGTGGGTTGACTTCCTCCCATCCTCTCTTCCTGCGTTCCTTGTATATCATCTTTAGTAATTTCTTGACATCATTAAAAACATTTTTAATTAATTAACCTCAAATATCTCTTCTATCCTAATGTCAATATCATTTATTCCAACAATTATAAACCTTAAATCTATTCTCTAAATCTATAGCCTCCCTTATCTTCCAGCTTACTTCTATTCTTTAATCTTACAATACTTTTTTAAATATACTTTAAATTTCTTCCAGTCTTCCTCCACCGCTTCCTCCCTCTGGTCACGAAGTTTTCCGGTCAGCTCAGCAAGTTCCATATAGTCCATCATTTTCATCTGCCATTCTTCTATTGTTGGTAGTTCCTCTGATTTCCAGTTTTTAGCTAACAAAATTCTAGCTGCTGTTGTGGCATACATAAAGAAAGTCCTATCAACTTTTGGGATTTCCTGTTTTACAATTCCAAGTAAAAAGGCTTCTGGTTTTTTACTAAATGTGTTTCTCAACACGTTTTTCAATTCATTATAAATCCTTTCCCAGAAGTCTTTCACCTTTGGGCACGTCCACTACATATGGAAAAAGGTTCCTTCTACTTCCTTACATTTCCAGCATTTATTACTCTGTGCATGATACATTTTCCCGTGATTTGAAAGAAGGTGGAATTGACGTCCGGGGAGAATTTCCAGAAGGTGTCGCTTTTTCTTGGATCTTAGGCAAGTCAATCGAAAAATAACGTTTTTGGAAGTTTTTGTAGAAAAAAGCTCAACAATTCCGGTGGTTTCCTAAAAGAAGCTCAGCAACTTTCGGCGTGTCCTGGTTTTCACTTTTTGAAATATGGCAACCCTAGCAGAAACAATTCAGTTTTTGACAAGGATCTCAATGAAAGGGAAAAGGTTTCTTTAGTGCTGCAATTGAATGTCACCTACAGCAAAACTTAAGAGATGGACTGAGAGGGTCTGGCTTGGGTGAAACATCTTTGGAATTCTGACTGAAGGGTTTTGATAGGCAACTTTTTGCAGGAAGTTAAAGGTAAAGGTAAAGGGACCCCTGACCGTTAGGTCCAGTCGCGAACGACTTTGGGGTTGCGGCGCTCATCTCACTTTATTGGCCGAGGGAGCCGATGTACAGCTTCCGGGTCATGTGGCCAGCATGACTAAGCCGCTTCTGGCAAACCAGAGCAGCGCACAGAAACGCCATTTACCTTCCCGCCGGAGCTGTACCTATTTATCTACTTGCACTTTGACGTGCTTTCGAACTGCTAGGTGGGCAGGAGCTGGGACTGAACAATGGGAGCTCACCCCATCGCAGGGATTCGAACTGCCGACCTTCTGATCGGCAAGCCCTAGGCTCTGTGGTTTAGACCACAGCGCCACCCGTGTCCCTCTATTGCAGGAAGGCTCTGAACAAAAAACCTCAACAATTTTGGGCCCTCCCTCAACAGAATTTGGGCCCATGAGAAAATGTGGTCCCTCCTGGTGTCAAAGAGGTCCCCTCCACCTGTTCTGATGTAACATTGTAGTCAGTCCTATCTGTAGCTAGAAAGCAAGGCAATGATCTCAATGAACCCCTTTTTGCTTTGTCCTTTTCCAAGGCATTCCTGTACTTCGAAAGAAGGAGAGGGGGTGGGTAAGATGCATTAGTACCTCTGGGTTGCTTTTCTTTAAGTGTAGATGCTGAGGGTTTTCTACAGCTTTGAGTAGTAGGGGGGAGGGGGAGGACATTATTCTGTCCTCAAACATATACATTTCCTGTTGCATTCGAGATTTAGGTCATACTTTTCAGTGTTTTTTTTTTTAAGGGGACGACATCATTCTTCCAGAGAATCAGGTTTATTTTAATGCCAATCATACATTTCTACAGAATTGTGGAATTCAAGCATACACATAAAAAATCAAAAATATTAGTGGGACAAATGGAGGAGGAGGGTTTATTTCCTGCGCGAAGTTTAGTCCAATGGGATTAGAAACAGCTGAGATATTAAACCTTGAAAGGGGGATTTATAATAGAAAGGCTGACAGAACTTTAATTATAGCCAGTAGCACTTTGGCATACTTAAATGTACTCTGTTTTCATAAGGACACTCTCCAAAACCAGAAGAGGGAGAAAGTGAGAGGTTACACATGAAACTGCTCTGGAATAATTGTTGGGGAAATGTAAGCTTTTAAGCCAATTTTGAAAGACCCAAACACATCTATGTTTATAGATAAATTACTAAAGTGATTTATCATTTCCAGCATCATAGACAGTGGTACCTCGGTTTAAGGACAGTCCGGTTTAAGAACGATTTGGTTTACAAACTCTGCAAAACCGGAAATAGTGTCTTGGTTTGAGAACTTCACCTCGGTCTAAGAATGGAATCTGAACGGTGGAAGGGCACCAGCAGCGGGAGGCCTCATTAGGGAAAGCTTGCCTCGGTTTAAGAATGGTTTTGGTTTAAGAATGGACTTCTGGAACGGATTAAGTTCGTAAACTGAGGTACCACTGTAATGTATACAAGTGACACAGAGGTGTTCAGTTGCATGACCTCCCCCTCCTCAGGTCTTCAGGTTCAGTTGCTGAAGAGGGCCATCTCCCCAAAGTTCTGAGTGCTGAACCAAACCTTGTGTCAGGGACTGTGCTGAGGAGGGCTGCACTGAGGAGAATCGGTGGGAGCCACCCCCTCACCATGATCCTGATCCTGCTCTTGAATCTTCCCAGGAGCAAGAGGACAGTATAGACTTGGAACAGTGGTTTGCAGAGGGGTATAGTTCAGAAGGCAGAAGCTGGGAAGTATTGGATGAGGAACAGCTAGCAGAAGAAACACTAGAAGAGAGAGAGTTAATAGATTCACAGTCTCTGGACAGCGTCTACCCCCCCCCCCACCCCAAGGACATGGAGAGCTCAGAATGTGTTAGAACAGAAAACGCAGCAGGTACAAGCTCAGGTTACAAGACATAGGAGAACAAGATGAAGAAGAGAATGACCCTTAATTGGGAGCACCGCCATTCTAGGAGACGTGTTTTTTGTTCTCGCACTGTGATTAGCAAAGATTGTAACTGGTAAGAAGTTCCTTTTGTTTGATCTTTTGTTTCCTGCCACAGGGAGGAAGCCAATTCCCCGAAGCCTGACACCTTGTGGTCGCTCAACACCCCTAATAAATAAAACTGACCTATCTATTCAAGGATGGTTGTTAAGGATTACTGAAATAAATCACCCAGCAAGCAAGCTATACAAATGCTAAGTATCATCAAACACACATGATTTTTATAAATGGCACTGCATGCCCGTGTACATCTCCTTTTCTTAGCCTTGTGCATGACCATATAGGGGTGGGGAGACACGTTGTGTTAAATAACATTCCTCACTTTGAACCGTTAGTGGAAATAAAGAGAATTTAGGGCCGGTCTACATGTTACTTTGGTCACATATCCCCACTCTTTGGGTTCATCTAAACAATCTAAGGTGTGAACTGTTAGCTCATTGATCTCAGTTGTGTCATGGTGCATTTCAGATTCCCACTGGACCTGGAGGTCGCAGCAGTGACAGCTTGACGCCTCGCTGAAATGAGCAGGCAAACTTTGACAAGTGAAAACAGTATCCCCAAGTGATTTCAATATAATGTGTGAACTCCCTCTCAGCTCCTGGTGTTTGGTTGTTAATCAAGAAGATTGCCCATCTCCGACTCTGAACAGTCTTTTGTTGTGCTTTTAAAATCTGTACAGCAAGGAAACATTCAATAAGTGTATTTTCTATCACTATCTATTCAGTCACCCATTCACTAAGGATCAGTGTAGTCTAAAGGTTGGGGGAGGGTTGGATGCAAATCGCTTTGCCATGAAACCCATCTCTCAAGTCTACTCCACCTGCTATGGGGATAATTGTGTGCTGCTTTGAGCTCTTTAGCAAACAGGCAGGATATAATGGAATCATAGAATTGTATAATTGTAGAGTTGGAAGTGGCCCCGAGGGCCATCTAATCCAACCCCCTGCAATGCATGAATCTCAACCAAATCATCCATGACAGACAGCAATCCAACCTCAGCATAGAAACCGCCAATGAAGGAGAGTCCACTATCTTCTGAGGGAGCCGTTCCAATGTCAAATAGCTCTTACCGCCAGAAAGTTCTTCCCAATGTTTAGTCGGAATCTCCTTTCTTGTAACTCCGGAGCAGAAGAAAACCAGCTTCCTCCATTTTCCATGTGATAGTCATTTAGATGTTTGAAGATGGCTATCCTATCCCCTCTCAGTCTCCTCTTCTCCAGGCTAAACATACCCAGCTCCCTCAACCGTTCCTCATAAGGGCTCCGTTTCCAGACCATTGATCATGTTGGTTACTCTGCTCTGCACACCTTCCAGCTTGTCAATATCCTTCTTCATTTGTGGCCCAGAACTGGATGAAGGACACCAGGTGTGGTCTGACCAAGGCAGAATAGGGCAGAACTATTACTTCCCTTAACTGGGACACTACACTTCTGTTGATGCAGCCTAGAATATGTATGTATATGCACAAATCATATACATATGTATAAATCTTTGCATTCCAGAAACACCAACAGTCTCCACTGATCTTTATCCCAAGAAAACCAAGCCCTGGGGCACATCCTGGAACCCTGGAAACCACTCACTGCCTGGAGACTGAGTTGCAGACCGTGCTAGTTTTCTATTAAAAGAGGTGTTGGAATTCACCATGAATGCCTCCCTTGTTCTCTTAGAATGGCACCCATCTGAGAGGTGCCAGAACTGAGTTCCGGCGAGTTCTGGCTGAAAAAAAGCCCTGGTTGCGGATAACATTTTCTATACCCATAAAGCACAGAAAACACTTCCTAGGATCAAGATTTGGTAACCGGACAATCTTTGTTGTTTAGTTGTTTAGTCGTGTCCGACTCTTCGTGACCCCATGGACCAGAGCATGCCAGGCACTCCTGTCTTCCACTGCCTCCCGCAGTTTGGTCAGACTCATGTTGGTAGCTTCGAGAACACTGTCCAACCATCTCGTCCTCTGTCGTCCCCTTCTCCTTGTGCCCTCCATCTTTCCCAACATCAGGGTCTTTCCCAGGGAGTCTTCTCTTCTCATGAGGTGGCCAAAGTACTGGAGCCTCAACTTCAGGATCTGTCCTTCCAGTGAGCACTCAGGGCTGATTTCCCTCAGAATGGATAGGTTTGATCTTCTTGCAGTCCATGGGACTCTCAAGAGTCTCCTCCAGCACCATAATTCAAAAGCATCAATTCTTCGGCGATCAGCCTTCTTTATGGTCCAGCTCTCACTTTTGTACATTACTACTGGGAAAACCATAGCTTTAACTATACGGATGTCTCTGCTTTTTAAGATGCTGTCTAGGTTTGTCATTGCTTTTCTCCCAAGAAGCAGGCGTCTTCTAATTTAATCTAGGCAAGTGAATACTCGGTGAGAAGATTTTTATTTTTGTCATGTTCCGCTTCTTCTCCCGCTTTATGTCTTTTACAGGTTTTGAGCAACCACGACAGCAGCAGCAGCAGCCCACACGGAGTAGAGCAGAGAGTTTAAAGCAGTAAAAGTTGTTCTTAATTTCCATTGATTCACTTTGCATATATCAAAGAACATTTTACGACACACCGTTGTGCTGATGGAGGTACAAGCAAGGCACTAAGCATAATGTATAGGCCATGCTGAATGATTTATTGAACTGACTGGTTAGTATAAAAAAAAGGGGGGGAAACAAGCAAGGGACTAATCTGATTTATGGTTCTAATTTTGTTTGGTCACAGTGTTCCTTGCCTTTTTGTCGGATGGAAGAATTACCATGAATGATAAACTTCAAGTAATCATTACCTCTGGCATTTGTAAGTGTGCTTAAGCTGCATACTTAATTACAAAAAAACAAAGATGTATTATTTTCACACAGTTTTATCCTGCTGCTGAAGACCTTGCGAGTTCGAGGTGTTTAAATATCAGTTATTAAGAGGCTAATAAATAGAAGTCTAATGTTTAGCCAATTCATCAGCTAGGTTAAATGATTGTGGCTGTGATCTGTCGCCAGGTAGGATATACGCAATTCCTTGGGTGTAAGCCCAATGGAATTCGGTGGGACTTACTACTGAGTAGATGTGTCTAGGATAGTGTTGGAAAACCCTTTTGATCAGATAAAAAAAGATGCCCTATTAATTAGGCAATAGATTTTAAAAATAAAAGCGAAATGCATATATTAGTGGAAATTAGTATATCACATATAATATTATATCTACTAAATATTAATAGAATATTTATTATATGAGGGGAAATGCATGCAAAAATTATTAGGAGAAAATTGCACTAAAATGCTGGTGAACTTTCCTGCTGACTTTTAAATAATTACGTTATATTAAAAAACAAAACAAAAACAAAACTGGAAATCGATGTGGAAATTTGGAGAACTGAACTTAAGCCTTTAAAATAGAGAAACCGAGAGAAACCAAAAGGGACAGATCCATTCATCCCAAGTCACAGGTGGCACTTTGCCCCACCCAGTTACCAGGAGTTTAGAAAGGGAAAATGTATAAAACCCTAGAAAGGCCTGGTGGTATGTTTCGTGTTAATATACACATTTCTTTTGCTCCCTGAGACACCGAGGCCCAAACAAATGAATTTGTAATATGTTTCTGGTCAGTCTTATTAGGATCCATACAGTAAATATAAGGCAATAATATAATGGAACTATATTGTCATATCAAAATGTATTATCGCATCCATAAAGTTTGCTGTATCGGTTGAGTCTAGAGAGACAGAAAACGCTGGAAAGTTCAGGACAATGACCATAAAAGAAGAAATGCTAAACCTTTGGAGACAAATGCAAATAATATTGCAAAAACCATGAAATATGTCATTCACTTTTCTTTTATGTAACAAACAGTTGTTTCGATATTTATGTCACTCTGTGAAAGTAATGTGTTTACTGAAATAGGATGTGTTTTGCACTGTGGACGGGATGTTATGTTTCATTTGATTTCCAGAAGTGATGGATTCCAAAAAGAAGATTGGGGCCATAAATACAGTAGATACCTCTGCCCAATATACCCCCCTCAATTCTCTGACCCTTTCTACTAGTATAATGTTGTTTGCACAGGATTAAGATCAAACCTATCCATTCTTAAGGAAATCAGCCCTGAGTGCTCAGTGGAAGGCTCCAATACTTTGGCCACCTCATGAGAAGAGAAGACTCCCTGGAAAAGACCCTGATGTTGGGAAAGGTTGAGGGCACAAGGAGAAGGGGACGACAGAAGACGAGATGGTTGGACAGTGTTCTCGAAGCTACAAACATGAGTCTGATCAAACTGCGGGAGGCAGTGGAAGACAGGAGTGCCTGGCATGCTCTGGTCCATGGGATCACGAAGAGTCGGACATGACTGAATGACTAAACAACAAGAACAACAACCTTGTTAGATTAAAGGCTAACACAGCAAGAAGGAAAGATCGCACATAGACAGCTTTAAGACAAAAGGAAGGACCCATTTTCTCCGTTTTCTCAAGACAACTCTTGCAAAAGGACGCATCCTGCAGAATGCATCTGTGATGGTTTGAAGGCCACCGCTTTCTCCTGTCCCGGGATTTCTCATTGGGTGTTGCCAAGCAGTGATGGGAATTCCTGGCTTCTAAGTGTCCGCTACTCACATAAATAATTTAAAACCCACTTCATATCAGGTTCCACATTTTAAAATATGTTTGTTTGCTTACATGTAACAAGGGCTTCAATGTTTGCAGAAGCCATCTGCTCTGACGTCGCAGCATCGCCTGAAAAGCAGCCAAGATGAACACTAGTTTCTCTTTTCTTTCTTTTCAAAATATTTTTATTCATTTTCCAAATGATCACAAATCAAAGCAAATTAAATTAATTTGAAACAATTTCTCAAAATCAGGTTTCCCGCTCCTTTTCCGAACATATGATGATGATCATCATTTGCTCACGTTGCAGCATCATTCCTTATATAGAGTCCAGTTGACATCCTTCACTCCATGGACACTCAATCCATATAGTTATAGTTATTCGGGTTGGGGGGGGCACCCAAAACACTCTGTCTCCATCTTGCAAAGTTTTTTCTTGCCTTTTAAGAAGCTGCCCATAGCCTGGAACAGCTAGCACATGGAGACCACCCGCTGCCACACACTGAGAATAGAATAGAATAAATCCCCCTGGGACTAATGAGACTTGGTGATGCTCTCAGAGGGAATTGCATGGGGAAAATATGATTGCCCACAGTGTTTTCCTGGACTGTAAAGTGGGGTTGCGGAATTGGGATGGACTGAACTATAATGGGTCCATCTATCCCCAGTGCTAGGTCACAGTAAAGGTAAAGGGAAAGGGAACCCTGACAATTAAGTCCAGTTACGAACGACTCTGGGGTTGTGGCGCTCATCTCACTTTACCGGCCGAGGGAGCCGGCGTACAGCTTCCGGGTCATGTGGCCAGCATGACTAAGCTGCTTCTGGCAAACCAGAACAGCGCACGGAGACGCCGTTTACCTTTCCGCCGGAGCGGTACCTATTTATCTACTTGCGCTGCGTGCTTTCGAATTGCTAGGTTGGCAGGAGCAGGGACCGAGCAACAGGAGCTCACCCCGTCACGGGGATTCGAACCGCCGACCTTCCGATCAGCAAGCCCTAGGCTCTGTGGTTTAACCCACAGCGCCACCCGCATCCTGCCAGGTCACAGTACTAATATCCAATCTCAAGAATTAACCAATAAGTCACCTCAGAGTAGTTTTTTGAATTGCCAGAGGCCCTCTGCTGCAGACCCTCCAAGTGTCCCTATTTTCCAGGGACAGTCCCAGATTTACAGAAGCCATCCTAGTTTCTGATTTGATCCCGGAATGCCCCACTTTTCCTTAGGACACCCCTATTTTCATTGGAGAAATGCTGGAGGGTATGGTAGGATTTCCCTGTTTTCATCGGAGAAATGTTGGAGCGTATGCTCTTGCAGTCTTATAACTGGTACACATGGCTTTTTTCAACCAGAGCTCACTGGAACTGAGTACCGGCACCTGTTTGGTGTGTTCTGGCACCTCTGCCATTCACCTGTGCTCGGGGCTGCTTGCCAGAGGCAAAGAAGAGAACCCACCTTAACTTAAAAAAAGGCCAACAAGTTCTTTTTTCTGCTTATACATGTGTGGCAAAGCAGAATCAGAGTTCAATAAAACCATGTATGTCTCAAAATTGCTTTTGCTCTGTCTTGAAATGTTAATTTCTCTAACATGGTTAGCTGTCAAGCTCTGTCATACTGAAGTTAAAGAGCTTTCCAGAGCCCTTCTAAGTGAAGAGCAAATTTGTATCCTAAAGCCTGCCATAGACCAGTTGAGGGGCCTCTGGAAATGGAACAGATGTGCTGCTCTGCTTTCAAAGAAAGAGATTAGAGAATTAGAGAATTGAGCCAAAGCAAACAAGATGAATTTTAACAGGGAGAAATGTAAAGTACTACACTTGGGCAAAAAAAATGAAAGGCACAAATACAGGATGGGTGACACCTGGCTTGAGAGCAGTACATGTGAAAAGGATCTAGGAGTCTTGGTAGACCACAAACTTGACATAAGTCAACAGTGTGATGCAGCAGCTAAAAAAGCCAATGCAATTCTGGGCTGCATCAATAGGAGTATAGCATCTAGATCAAGGGAAGTAATAGTACCACTGTATTCCGCTCTGGTCAGACCTCACCTGGAATACTGTGTCCAGTTCTGGGCACCACAGTTCAAGAAGGATACTGACAAGCTGGAACGTGTCCAGAGGAGGGCAACCAAAATGGTCAAAGGCCTGGAAACGATGCCTTATGAGGAACGGCTTAGGGAGCTGGGTATGTTTAGCCTGGAGAAGAGAAGGTTAAGGGGTGATATGATAGCCATGTTCAAATATATAAAAGGATGTCATATAGAGGAGGGAGAAAAGTTGTTTTCTGCTGCTCCTGAGAAGAGGACACGGAGCAATGGATTCAAACTACAAGAAAGAAGATTCCACCTAAACATTAGAAAGAACTTCCTGACAGTAAGAGCTGTTCGACAGTGGAATTTGCTGCCAAGGAGTGTGGTGGAGTCTCCTTCTTTGGAGGTCTTTAAGCAGAGGCTTGACAGCCACCTGTCAGGAATGCTTTGATGGTGTTTCCTGCTTGGCAGGGGGTTGGACTGGATGACCTTTGTGGTCTCTTCCAACTCTATGATTCTATGATTCTATGAAAGAGGCCCATCACGGCAGGATTGTCTTCCCCCGCTCCCCCAGTACAGCCATACAAATTTATACATGTGATGATGATGATGATGATGATGATGATGATGATGATGTGAGCAGCTCATTTAAGGGCATGACTGTAGAGTCAAAGGATCCCAAGTCCCGTCATCCCATGACAAATGCTAGAAGGGGCAAAATCCTGGGGCTGGTATAGCATCTTCCTTCCCACTGGAATCAACGGGAGGGGGAAATGGAAATGAAAGAAATAGGTGGGAAAGCCATTCCACACTTCCTTCCCCTGCCACAGATAGCTAGCAGGGCTTCAGATGGGGTGACTGATCCCTCAGGGAATGTCCCTATAGCCCAGGGATGTCAGACATAAAGTCCAAGAGCCTTATCAACTCCTTCAAGGGCTCCCAGTCTAGCCCATCAATTCTCTGACAACTTTGGGGTTTGTCTAAACAAAGCTCAACAATTTTGGTGGTTTCCTAATGTGATTTTTCGATTGACTGTTTACGAGGGCTGTATACCATGGAAACCCTAACCTTCAGAAATGGCTTTTGAGGGGTGTTTGTGTAGGGATTCAAAAGCCAACCCATTTCTTTGGCCCTTTGAATCCGAACCACGGTCTGGTAACCATGCAAAAGAGATGTGCATAGACTGCATCCCTCAATATTCCACAATGATGCTAAGTGAAATTCTGTTTTTCCTCCCCAAGCCTTTTCTTGTATAACAAATGAAAAACTAAGTTACCATTGATGGCATTATTCTGAACTGGCATTTCCACTCTTTGCAACCATACATATTCATAAAAACTAACTCGGTTAAAGAGATTAAAATCAATTGGTTATTTTAAAAATTTCTCCGCAATCAATTCATATATGAAATTTGACTCTAATAACACCCAAGTGGATCCATGTTGAAAGTTACTCCAGGGACAACAGGACTTCCTTTTCATTACTTTTCTACATCTCATTGATTTTGATTCACGTTTAGAATGACACTCTCAAAAGAAAATGCCACAAATTAATATTCGTCAATTTACAAGAATGACAGCCAGTCCCAGGGAAGTGTGAACTCTTCATTTTCCTCTGCACGTTCTATGCTTTCCATTACAGGATGCTGATGAATGTATGTTTAATACAGATATACTGTGGATGCATCAAATGGCTGGTCGTAATTTGCCACTATAGCACAGGGAATGGTAAATGCTCATTGTTTCCCAAGATTTAGATATTTGAACAAATCATCAAAGCAATCAATTTTACTTTATTTTATAAAATCGTTTAAAAGAATACGGCAACAGGCTTTGTACTTGGGGGCGTTGTATTGCTACGGATTTAGCTATCAGATGTATGTGAGTAGGAACATCGCTCTGGGTTTGGCAGGAATGGGGTGAAGGAAGGGGGGGCATAGGTATCCCAGATTGCTTGTTAGTCTCCATTAGCTTAGAACGAACACATCACGTTCCGGGATATGAGTCAACTGGAAACAGGCTAACCACAGTACAAGGACAAGATAAGAGCAGTCGTAAGATTACGCACAAGGGCCCAGCCAAAGTACAGGAGGAAGGAACTTCCTTAAAAGGTTACAGAACCTTATGAGGTTATTCCTTATGTAGAAGGAGGAAGGATCTTCCTTATAAGGTTACAGAACCTTATATGGAAGGAGGAAGGATCTTCCTTATAAGGTTTACAGAACTCCGGGGTAAAAGTGTATAAAAGCTGCATGCAAACAGCATTTGGGCGCGCTTGCTGTGAACTATCACGCAGTGTCTTTCTACTGTCCTAGGCAGGAGAAATAAACTCTTTCTCTTCGAACCAAACCTCGGTGTCCATTTGGCTCCTTCCTCCCTCCCCCTTGGGAGCAACGCGGAACCCAGCTCTATGCTGTAATAAGGCTACAGGGGAACCTTACTCCAAGGGACCGAATGAGGTCCTCCAATCCTCTCTGTCTGGCTTTTGGGACTCTCCCGGGCCACACACAACCAGCACTGGTACATGTCCTCCAGAAAACTGCCCAGAAAGGAATGTTGATCTCAGGCTGCAAAAGATTACCCATATCAGCCTAGCCTAATGCCCACAAAACAGATGTTCAGCTGCACTTTCACTGCTAAGGGTCAAGACCAAGGTCTTTTGGTGCTCTGTGGAAAAACAAATTCTTAAACGCACCCCTCCAGCTTTTTACACAGTAGGCACCATCCATGAGATGTTGCCAGACTCCCACCATCCTTGACCATTGGCCTACCACCTGAGAATTATGGGAGTTGGAACCCATCAGCATGAGGAAGACCACAGAGTTCTCCTGAGATGGACTTTGCTTCCACAAACCTTGTTGAAACGAACAGAAGATCATGCCCTCCAACATTTCTCCGATGAAAATAGGGATGTTCTATTCCATAACCATAACCATAACCATAACCATAACCATAACCATAACCATAACCATTATAATACAGTATTTATATTCCGGCCATCTGACTGGGTTTCCTCGACCACTCTGGGTGGTTTCCAACATATATAAAAACATAATAAACTATTGCATTCAAAAATTTCCCTATACAGGGTTGCCTTCAGAGGTTTTCTAAAGGTTGTATAGTTACTTATTTCTAATAATAATAATAATAATATACCCCACTCATTTGACTGAGTTGCCCTAGCCACTTTGGGCAGCTTCTATCATATATAAAATAATAATAATAATAATAATAATAATAATAATAATAATAATAATAATATTTTTTTATTTATACCCCGCCTTCCCTGGCCAAGACCGGGCTCAGGGCAGCTAACACTGAATAAAAATACAGTAAAAACATTAAAAACAAACAAAACACACACACACACACAAAAAAAACAACAACCAAAAACCAACCCCCCCCCCCCCCCACAAAAACAGTTGATTAAAATGTTGGAATACAGTTTAAAATGCAGCTTAAAATGCCTCCAGGTGTCTTTTAAAGGTTACTTATCTCCTTGGCTCGGGGGTTGCATAACGCCATACCTTCCAACATTTCTCTGATGAAAATAAGGACATCCCAAGGAAAGGTGGGGCATTCCGGGATCAAATCAGAAACTGGGACAGCTTCTGTAAATCTGGGAATGACCCTGGAAAATAGGGACACTTGGAGGGTCTGGAGTTGGCAGCCATCAACATGAGGAAGACCACCGAGTTCTCCTGAGATGGAGTCCGCTTGCACAAACGTTGTTGAAATGAACAGGAGCTATCCCAAGACACCTTGTTCTTCTCCAGCTCCTATTCATTCCAATGGGGCTTGGGCAAGACTGCCAAACGGTTTTCTGCTACATAGGTGACCTGTGTGTGTTGCCCTTGATGGCCCATAAAAACTGCCCACCAAGGCAGCTGCCTCACTTTGGCTCACGGTAGGGCCACTCTGGTATAACATACGAAGAAGAGAAATCTTCATGTGTTTGGTGGTGGCCGAAAATAGCCTGTGCATTGCAGACAGTCTAACTGCACAGTTTTATTGTTTGTGACTTGAAGAGGATTTGTAGCTTTCTGGAATAAAATATTCATGAAAATACATTGGAAATGTGTTAAAGCAACCATTTCTGAAATATATGAAATGAGGCTTTTTGAAGTGGAAAAAGCACTTTGGTTTTTTATTTTTTAAGAAGTGCTAAAATGACAGCGGGTTTGTGGAAATTCAGTTAAAATAAGATTACTTTACTAATGCACTGTTATAGTTTTTGCTTACTGGCCTGATGAATTTTTTGACCTGGCAATAATTTAATAAGGATGATGATGCTTGTGACAAATATAGTTTACTGAGCTCTCGACTTTTGTCTAAATCATTTTAATATTGGCAAGATCTAACAAAGATGCATACGGCTATTATGGGATTTATACAATGCTAAATATTTTTAGATTGATTTCAAGGGAAGAGCTTGGAGATTTCTCTCACTGAAGTCTCAAGGGAACTCTGCATTGGCATTTGCTTGATAGAAGTAAAAACCAACCTAAGAAGTAAAAACGAACATAACAAATGGAATATAATTTGTTGCCTCTTAACCTCCCTGTTATTTTAGACCTGTCGGTTCTAACTATATAAATAATAATGGGTGGCAAGCTTCATATAATATAAATATAAACGGAAGCCTTTTTAGCAAAACTGAATGGTAACCGTGAGAAAAATAAAAATAAAATAAACCAGAACCATGGATCAGACCCAGACCACTATTTTGTCTAATTCAACAAATGTCAGACAGAAATAGTGCACATGGCACTGATAATCCAGACTTTTTCTAATGTTATATTTGATACTTAGACAAGCCAAATGATGATATGAATATCTAAAACACTGAAGAATTAGGCATCTGGCATGACTGTTGTTTCTATGGTTGATCAATAGCTTTAACAGGAAGGAGTGATGAAATAACTACCTGTGCTCCAGGGTCCTTCAGTTTCCTACCCAGAGTTTCATAGTCCCTTGCTATACAACGAACGGTCTGTCAGGCAGTATCATTTGGATCAGAAGGAAGGGGTAATGGTCAGTGGGCTTATAAGACTCTGTCGCATCTTGAATATTTCAGACCCTCTAAGTGTCCCTATTTTCCAGGGACAGTCCCAGATTTACAGTAGCCACCCCGGTTTCTGATTTGATCCCGGAATGTCCTGCTTTTCCTTAGGATGTCCCTATTTTTTCATCAGAGAACTGTTGGAAGGTACGGTAGGAAGTCTCTATTTTCATTGGAGAAATGTTGGAGGGTATGGAGTTAACCGTATGAAGGCAATCCTGTACAGGGAAGGGTTAAAAAAGAGGTTTAATGTTTTATTATGTTTTTATATATGTTGGAAGCCACCCAGAGTAGCTGGGGCATAAAAAGCTGGGTAGGGTATAAATAGTAGGATGATGATGATGATGATGGAAAAGGATGTCCATATTTTCATCAGAGAAATGTTGGAGGGTATGATATTTGCACTTGGAAGACAAAACACCTCCTGGGACATCCTTTCATGTCCGCACAATGCAGCTTCTGTTCCTCTCGGAAGGGAGTCACCGGCCACCAGCTCATGTCTCTTCCTCCTCTGGTAAGTGGCAGAAATGCTTGCGCCCACGGCACTTTCTACAGCCACCTCTGTGCTCTCTGAGACCTGCAACTGCTGCCCCTGTCCTTCCGACCCAGAATATTTGCATGGCAAGGCCCCGAGAAAACCCCATTTCTAGATAATGAAACACACGGACACCGCTATTTTGGGTTAATGGGATAAATAAGGCCGCAACATTATTGGTTACAAATGTGAGCAGTATTGGCTTAGGCATTGGAACTGAACCGGCTATATCTTACTCCTGCCCGCCATGCAGGTAGTCTCATAAGGGTCAACCACCAGTAGGGGGAGCCCTGTTGATGTACATCAACTGCAAGCTCCCCCAGGGTTCCCGATGGGGTCGTGGGGTCAGTAGCCCTTTTCAGCCGTGGGCCGGTCCGCCATTGCTCAGACCATGTGGTGGGCCGGACTATATTTTTTTTTCGGGGGGTGGGTGGGGGAGAACGAATTCCTGTGCCCAACAAATAACCCAGAGAGGCATTTTAAATAAAAGCACACGTTCTACTCATGTAAAAACACCAGGCAGGCCCCACAAATAACCCAGAGATGCATTTTAAATAAAAGGACACATTCTACTCATGTAAAAACACCAGGCAGGCCCCACAAATAACCCAGAGATGCATTTTAAATAAAAGGACACATTCTACTCATGTAAAAACATCAGGCAGGCCCCACAAATAACCCAGAGATGCATTTTAAATAAAAGGACACATTCTATTCATGTAAAAACATGCTGATTCCTGGACCGTCCATGGGCCGGATAGAGAAGGGGATTGGGCCACATCCGGCCCACGGGCAAGCCCGGCGCTACCATTTAGGCAAACTAGGCGGTTGCCCGGCGGCAGGGGGCGGGGCACCGTACGTCATTGCGCATGATGTACGGTGCCCCGCCCCCTCGCCTAGGGCTCCAGAAACCCTGGCACCAGTCCTGCCCACGGGCCATAGGTTGCCTACCCCTGCCCTAGCCCATACCTGAGCTTCAGACAGGATCTACACCCCCGGATCCATTTAAAGGAATACCCTTAAAAAGAGGAGGGGCAGGTGAAGGCCACAACCTCCCCTCCGACCAACCATCAAGCTCCGAAGCAGGAGGAAATAAGGAGAAAGAGCCCCCCCAGGAGCGCGGCCGTTTAAATTAGGTAAGCCAATCCGGTCCGCCGGGGGGCGTGATGCGGCCAGAACTCCCAGTGATGCGGGCGGCATCCCCATGCCCTCCACTGTACACAGGGAGTGCATGTGGCCAGCCTGCAACACCGCCCCCCCGGGAAGGTGAGTGGATTTGTCCGAAAGGAAGGCCTGGAAGTGAGTGCTAAAAGCTTTCTGTCATCCCTGCTTCTGTGTGTCACTTTCTCCCAAGTGATTGCCTCCTGCGATTGGGGGTGTTCCTCCTCCCGAGAGGCAGCCCCTCTGTGAAATGTGCCTTTCGCTGAAAGTGTTTCACAATTGGGTGAGGGGACTTGTCCCTTTGCCACCGCCCTCCCATCAATGCTGCCTACGGTCTGTTCACTAAAGGGGCTCCTTAATTTTCCTGGCTCCAAATTAGAAGCAGAGCACAAGCAACACGAGTGGTTAGTTCATAAGAATATGTAAACTTCCAAAATTGAGAACTAATTCCCTACGTCGTCACCATACAAATACAGAGCAAAACCTTCGCTCCCGCATCAATTGGTTTAGTAGGAACTAATTTGAAATATTACATTATTATTTACAATTCTAGCCAAAGAGGCAGAAACATAGATTAAAATTATTGTAATTTCAAATTCCCTCAAGAGAAAAAAAATATATTAAATGATTAACCCAATCCAACCTCCCTCCAGGCAGCAATTTTGAACACTTTAAGATCTCCATTTTTATCCAAGCGAGTAATGATGAGAATTAATTCTAGATGAAATCGTGGGCTCCTCTACCCCTCCCTACTTCATTGTTTACTGTTTAATGAAGTCAGTAGTCTACATTCTTTCATCAGTCAGATGACTATTTGCACCAAATTATACTGGCAAATTACAAAATAATCCCTGTAAAATTGAACGAGACAGCCGAGGATTCATTGTGCGTTATGTGGAAGTGCAGAACAAAATGGATAATAAGTGTCATGCAGGTCATGGCTCCTGGCTCTTTAGGTCAGATAATAAGGTCATAAGCCACAAAGCGGTGATACTGCTTTCCTGACTGTTGTAACTGGTAGTTCATGATGAGAGTACATTATTTTTCACCTGCAGTGCGAACCAGGCCAAAGGAGAGAGAGGAAGGGCAAGGGAAGGGTTAAATGGGTCTTAAATGCCTTGCAGCGCATTTTTGGCACATTGTGTCTTAAAAGGTAAAGGGACCCCTAACCATTAGGTCCAGTCATGACTGACTCTGGGGTTGCGACGCTCATCTCCCACAGAGCCTAGGGCTTGCCGATCGGAAGGTCGGAGGTTCGAATCCCCGCGACGGAATGAGCTCCCGTTGCTCAGTCCCTGCTCCTGCCAACCTAGCAGTTCGAAAGCACGTCAAAATGCAAGTAGATAAATAGGTACCGCTCTGGCGGGAAGGTAAATGGCGTTTCCGTGCGCTGCTCTGGTTCGCCAGAAGCAGCTTAGTCATGCTGGCCACATGACCCGGAAGCTGTACGCCGGCTCCCTTGGCCTATAGAGCGAGATGACCCCAGAGCCATCCACGACTGGACCTAATGGTCAGGGGTCCCTTTACCTTAACAGAAAATGACAGCACAGCAGAGTCCTCTGGTTCATCTTAATCGAGCTGGGAGGTTGCTGAATCTGACCACTAGCTCCACCCTTCCCCTCTAACCTTTCACTCTGGATCCCTCCCAAACAAATGAAGGCTGTGCCAAAGGGGGTGAGCTCCTCCCCTGGGTCTGTCTGGCCTGTTGCTCAGCTCAGCAATGTGCAGGACTCTTCTCAAGTGGGTTGTCCCAGGGGGAAGAGAGTCCGCAGGATTGGCATTGTCCTGTTACTGTGTAGCGGGCCAACCTCTGACTCCTCTCTGTATGAGTCTGTACTCACAATGTGACTCAGCCTGTCCCGGAAGGCCCTCTTTCTTCTGCCCCCCCCCACCCTTGATCACCCACATCTCCTGCTTCTAGCACCTCCCAGATTGTCCCTTCTGAAGACTTCTCTTTGGTAGATCCGGGATCTGGGATCCAAGTCGCCACACCCTCCCTGGAAGGCTCTTGGGTGGGTGGCTCCCACCACTCTTCCTCATCCAACCAGTCCCTAACAATAGAGCACATTACAGTTATCTAGCTTCAAGGTTACCAATGCATGGACTACAGTGGTCAACCAATGATGGTGAAAGTTGCTGCAAGCCCTAGATATCACTTGAGTGTCCATCTGCAAGGTCAGAGACAAGGTCACACTCAAGATGCAGAACTGATCCTTTAGCCACCTTGCTGAAGCTCAGCAGGTCTGGTCAGTGCCTGGATAATACCCTGTTTCCCCTTTTTTAATACGTAGTCATAAAGTAAGCCATAGCAGGGTTTTTTTTTACCTTTGTGAGAAGTAAGACGTACCCCAAAAGTAAGCCGTGGTGCCGCCACAGGGGGAGGCTGTACCGTACCATACTGACGTAATAAAAATAAGACATCCCCCCGAAAATAAGCCACCCTGTGTCTTTTTTGAGGAAAAAAATTATAAGACGGTATCTTAAAAAGGGGGAAAGACGATAATAATAATAATAATAATAATAATAATAATAATAATAATAATAATAATAATAATAATAATAATTTATTATTTATACCCCGCCCATCTGGCCGGGTCTCCCCAGCCACTCTAGGCGGCTTCCAGCAAATATTAAAATACATACACATGTCACAGAATACAAACTTCCCTGAACAGGGCTGTCTTCAGGCATTTTCTAAATGTCAGATAGTTGTTAGCACCTTTGACTTCTGATGGGAGGGCGTTCCACAGGGCGGGCGCCACTACCGAGAAGTCCCTCTGCCTGGTTCCCTGTAGCTTTGCTTCTCGTAATGAGGGAACCGCCAGAAGGCCCTCGGCGCTGGATCTCAGTGTCCGGGCTAGGAGAGGATGGTGTCCGGATAGGAGACCATCTGGGAATTCCATGTGTTCCTCCTTGAGTTTTATGGTGGAAGGATGTCAGGATGTGAAAGTAATAAATAAATATTCCATGGGCTCAGGGCAGCTTTACAGCAATTTCATATTTATTGCTGTCCCCAAAGGTCTCAGTTGTACTTAGAATTAAATAAACTCCCTTGATTGACTATGCCACCAATGAACAACATCTCTGTCTTATGTGGACTGAGCTTCAGTCTATTAGCCCCATCCAGACCAATCATTCAAAACATTTTCATCCTAGCTGGGATTAAATGGAGAGAAATAGAGCTGGGTGAATCCGTCAGTTATGGTTTCTCCCAGTATCTCATTTCCCCAGTCTTAAATTTATTCCTCCAGATTCCCAAGTCAGTTTTTCTGTGTCAGTTTGTCACATGAAAACTCATCCGCATTTGGGTGCAAATTTCTCCTGTTTGTATGCAATTTTGCCTAACGCCGACAGTTTTGCAAAGCAATTTGCCCCCAAATGAACGTATTTTTATGGAATTTTCACAGCTGTATGCATTTTTGTACACGTTACGTGGCTGGAGACCCAGGCTGCAAAATTCTGAGAAGTTCCTGTGTTGTTTTGGAAGGGTAGGTTCAATGTTAAATGTGAACTGAGTCATTAACACGACTCATTCCAAAAGCCCAAGCCCAACTAGAACTTACAGTGATCCTCAGTTAGAATGGTAAAAATGCAGGAAGAAAAAGTCTGTTGTGCTGTTGGAATAAACAGTGGCACCTGGCGGGGTGTGAACATGCCTGCGCGCACCAGCATAGTCTGTGTACAAAATTATCTAAACTGGATGACTCAGTGGGGTTTAATAGATTAATTGTGGTGCCCATATGGGAGAGTGCTTGAAATCCTAATGAGACCAGCAGCATTTACAACTGGAAGCTTGCAAATCTTGTAAAACTAATCACTTAAAATGTAAATGTGGCTGTAATTAACCCATTTAGAATAAATCATTCTAATTAACACATGTAAATGGGGACTGTATTTGTAAATTTCATAAAGACAAAAAAGCACTTCTTGAGGAAGCAGAAGGCAGGCAGTTCTGCTGAAGATCTGCACTAGATAAAATACAAAACCGTGAACAACTATAGATGAAACTTGTATTGAATCACAGACTAAACTGAAACAATTATACAAAAAGCATACATAGATATCTCCTCAGAGGCAAAAACCTGCATATACTTCCAAACATTCAAAGTGCTGATTTAAAGTGCAATATATGGGTAATAGAGATGGTTGTGCAAAGTTCATCAGACGTATGAGTACTGTTGTTGTCTAAGATAAAGTCCATTCCTTGACGAAACTGCTGGTGAAACGGGAGTATTCGAAGCTGGCCACCCGTCGGAAGACATACCCATATGGTTGATGGACTTGGATTAATCATCTTCAACACTGAAATGATAGACTCATACGTCTGATGAACTTTGCACAACCATCTCTATTACCCATATATTGCACTTTAAATCAGCACTTTGAATGTTTGGAAGTATATGCAGGCTTTTGCCTCTGAGGAGATATCTATGTATGCTTTTTGTATAACTGTTTCAGTTTAGTCTGTGATTCAATACAATTTTCATCTATAGTTGTTCACGGTTTTGTATTTTATCTTTTGTATCGTTACCGTGACTGTCTGTTGGATTTTCTACTGAAGATCTGCACTAAGCCACAGCGATTCGTACCTCCATGTTGGCGCTCGTGGCATTTGTGCGGGTGTGTTTGTGTCTGTGTGTACACTGTGTGTACTCATGAGCACACACATGCATATTCACAGTCACATGTGTGAGATTAGAAGTTACGGGGTGGATATAATAAGGTTGCTGTCCCACGCGACAGCCCTGCATCCTCTTTCCTCCCTTCTGTAATGTCTACTCCACTAAAATATAAGACATGATATCATCGCATTGGAAATTTCTCTCCTGCGCTGCCTTTAGGGTGCTTGCCAAACACTGCATCTTATATTTTAGTTAATAGTTCCGGACACAAAAGTTGTTGAGCTTTTTTTAGTTTTGCCATTAAAAAATAATTGCCATTCTTCAGCTACTGCCGTACCTTAGATCCTTACAAGTCGAACGTTTTGGCTCCCAAATGCTGTAAACCCGGAAGTGAGTGTTCCGGTTTGCAAATGTTCTTTGGAACACGAACATCCGACAAGGGTTCCGCAGCTTCTGATTGGCTGCAGGAACTTCCTGAAGCCAATCAGAAGCTGCACCTTGGTTTCCGAACGTTTCGGAAGTCAATCTCTAGGGTTGCATGTCATTGTATATTAGCTATCACATCCATCATCTGTCAAATACAAAATAGCATTTCATATTGGCCGATGGTTGACAGGTAATGGCGTTTTGCATTTCATAGTACTTGATAGCAAATATGAAATGACTTTCAGTACCTGATGGGTGGCGTACAACATGTTTGATTTTATTTGGTAGCTGACATGCAGTGGCGTTTAGCATTTGAATTCTATCGAGCACTGAAATGGTATTCAGTATCTGATAGCATTTGGGAGATAACATGTTGCACTACTTAGTATTAGCCCATTGACAGTTGAAAACATTTCATATTTTATGACTATGCAAGCCAAATCAATCTAAGAGATACTAACAAATCTAAAGCACGAACATTTCAAAATTTCAGATAATTCCAAATTTGCCTGACGAAAGTGGGAAAACGGCCATATTCACATATTTGTGATATTTATTCCAGCTCTTATCAAACCGGATGGTGGAGTCTGTTTCTTCCACAAAGTTGGTTGTAGGCTTTCTAGCTTCTGGGAACACACACACAAAACACTGCTTCTAAACAGGTCTATATGGCAGAACTTCCCTGTGTGCTCAAACACATTGGTAATCAGTAGGGTCGATTGACACACTCAGTTGCTAGTTATCGAACCTTGAATGTGTGTGTAAGAGGGGAAACTGGTGAAAGATGAATGGATCTCATGGGGTACTTGGTGTCTCATGGGGTACTTGGTGAAGGGATGGGGAACCTCAGGCCCCATGGGCTGAAGGTAGCATTCCAGGACTCTGTTCAGCCATTGGGACATGGCCTATACCCAAATACCTGAGTGTAAGCCAGGCATAGGCAAACTCGGCCCTCCAGATGTTTTGGGACTACAATTCTCATCACCCCTGACCACTGGTCCTGTTAGCTAGGGATCATGGGATTTGTAGTCCCAAAACATCTGGAGGACTGAGTTTGCCTATGCCTGGTGTAAGCCCTACTTCATCCAGTGAGGCTTACCTCTGAGTAGCCGTATATAAGATCGCACTGTTAATCTTCAGTAACAAACCTGACAAGCATATAGATTCGGACTTCACCATCAAACTGTTACATGCTTTCCTCTGCGGTTCTGATTGCACCCATGCCTGTCGTTTTAATCTGCCGGTAACTAGCCTTTGGAGGGCAATGACATATCATTATGAGGGCCTGATTGAAGGCAACGACAAAGAAGTAAAATGTTCCCTATCCCATTACCAATTCTCTGGAGGGGCCGGCATTTATGACCTTCAGTTCTTTAAAGCCCACGTCATCTTAGTGACCTCATGCTGGGGGCCATATGGGACAACCCTGCGAGCGATTCTGAGGGCTACACGGTGTCGGGACTTCTGGAAAGCTGAACTGTGAGAGTTGCTTAAGAGACATCACAGATGTCTACAATTCAAAAACATTAACAAGCCGGATGAAATTTGGCTTGTTGGGGAAGGCTGTCTCAGTTCAGCGACGGCCTCTAGGCCTGTCTTTGCTCCAGTTCGATTTCCTTTTGTATTTCCTGGATCAGGGGTGGGGAAACTCAGGGTCAGGGTCCAAACTCAGTCCTCTAGACTCTTCTGCCCAAGCCATGCATCTCCTTGAGAGCTTTTGCCTGGCTAGAAAGTCTCCCTACACTTTCTGCTACACTTAGCGTCCTTGCTCCCACCCCAAAACAAACAAGCAGAGGTTCTTATTTGTAAGTGAGAAATAGATCTTTATTCAGGAAGGTAACTGTACAGGCTCAGTAGCAGATGCAGGGCCCAGGAGTCACAGTTCAGGTATTCAAGGGCATGAAGTTCAGCACTGCAGACCCTCCAAGTGTCCTTATTTCCCATAGGCTGTTCCAGATTTACAGAAGCCACCCTAGTTTCTGATTTGATCCTGGAATGTCCTGCTTTTCCTTAGGACATCCCTATTTTCAATGGAGAAATGTTGGAGGGTATGGAGTTGTGTGACTGCCGAGCCAAGGAGATAAGTAACTATACAACCTTTAGAGGACCTCTGAAGGCAGCCCTGGATAGGGAAGTTTTTGAATGTAATAGTTTATTATGTTTTTATACCGGTATATGTTGGAAACCACCCAGAGTGGTCGGGGAAACCCAGTCAGATTGGTGGGGTATAAATATTATTATGGTTATGATTATGGAATGGGACATCCCTATTTTCATTGGATAAATGTTGGAGGGCATGATCTCCTGTTCATTTCAACAATGTTTGTGGAAGCAAAGTCCATCTCAGGAGAACTCTGTGGTCTTCCTCATGCTGATGGGTTCCAACTCCCATACTTCTCAGCCAGCAGACCAATGGTCAGGGATGGTGGGCGTCTGCCAACAAAGATGGAGCAAAAAGTTTCCCTGTGGTAAATATGGGTGTGGGGAGAGCTGGCATCCCTGTTCTCTCTTCCGAAGTGGTTGAATATGGAGTGGAAAGGGGAGATCTTCCCTCCTGCAACCCAGGTTCCCACCATTCTGTCACCATCTGTTTCTTCCTCCTCCTCCTTCATCTGCATTGTGTGAAAGATCACATAAAATGCCAAAAAGAACAGGCAGGGGAAATGTCATCAAGATGGGATAAAAGACCACCTGAATACAACCTGGAAGAAGCCTGATTAACAGCTGGTGGCAACTTGGTCTACAATATGGTGACTGACTTACCTACAGAATAAATGTTGTGCTTGAAAATGCTGTTGATAGTCCCAACCATTCATTTCAGGATCAGTGGGGATACCCTGGAAGAAGCTGTCTGAGATCTGTGGTAGGCCTGGGTGATGTATCGATACATCACCCGGGACCAGGGCTGTCATTCACCCAGATTTCCCCAAACATTACAGTGGTACCTTGGTTTAAGAACAGCTTAGTTTATGAACAACTTGGATTAAGAATGCTGCAAACCCGGAAGTAGGTGTTTTGGTTTGTGAACTTTGCCTTGAAATAAGAACATGTTTCATGTTCTTCCTGTTGAGTGTGTTCCATTTGCAAATCAAGTCCCCCGCTGCTATGGAAAAGCAGACCTTGGTTTAAGAACACTTTGGTTTAAGAACGGACTTCCGGAACGGATTAAGTTCATAAACTGAGGTACCACAGTACTGGGATTTCAAAGGCAGAATTGACGTCCGGGGAGAATTTCCAAAAGGTGGGGCTTTGTTCAACAATTTTGGGGTCTTGCTAAAAAAAAAAAAATGGCAACCCTAACCTGGGACCAGTTTGAGGGCCAGAGCACAACGGCACCTTTACTAGGCAGGATATTGCGGGTGGGGCTTGCCTGCACCTTACCTTCTCCATTGCCTCTTTCCTTCTTTTGCTGGCAGCGGTTGAAGAGGTGGTGGTTTCATCCCGGTGCCTCATGGGTTAGGGTTAGGGTCAATGCAGCTTGTTCCTCCCTTTGCTTTTCAACATCGCGATGTACCACTATATCGTGACGTTTGGCTGGTGATACATCACGATGTTGAAAAGCTGATATCGCCTAGACCTACCCTGTGGCCGTTGGATGTTTTCAGAAATCCATTCTCAATTTTAAGGGAATGATCGAAAGGCTGGTGGGGTGTTGTTGCTTTTTTGTAAGCGTTGATCTCGGAAAGGTTTCTGCATAGCAGAAGGAAGATTAATTGAGCTGTATTTATTTACACCTTCCATTCATAACTAATACCATAAAAACCCTGTGCAACCCTGCAATTTGTTTTTATTTCCCACAATCCCTTTAGCTTGTAAGGGATGTTCCTCAATTAGCTGAGCTGCGTTTCCTCCTGCTTACGAAGCACTTTTGGGCCAAACAAGGCATGGCAGAGTTTCACAATTAGATCAAAAGATCAATCCTAATGCACCGTTTTCTGCCCGTCCTCCTGCTTTAATAAAGTGGACAGTGTTCTCCAGGGGACCACTCAAAATCTTAGTACTGATATTTCTAAATTAGCTGACTCTGTGACCTTGCTGGTAATTGCGTTAGTTTATCAATGTTCAACACAATTTATTACTCTCCAATATGTACCAAAGTGTTTATCTCTCAACATAACAATATTAAAAAAAAAAATCCAAACTATCTATTGAGGCACGAAGTCATTCAATCAGGAGAATGCATAGTAAAGTCGAAATGATGTACAAGGATTAATAGTGGGTTGGTTTTAAAAAAAAAGCCTGATGAGTCAAGAATATAGCACAAATCTGGATCTTCACTCCAACTCCCCATTTTACAGAATCTACAACGTTGATAATAATTCTTATTATTTTTCATCTAGGGACAAACTGTGGCTTGAACAGCATAAAGTGCGTTATACAAGTTTCAATGAGGGTTTTTTTTATTAAAAAAAAATAATCACACCAAGAGAGTCATATCTAAACATTTAAAAGTCATTTGGACACATTGATCACAATTCACTCTGAAATTAAACACATATTAAATTTAGATGGGGGAAAAAGACATTAAGCTGATGGAGGCCAATTTTTCTACGCAGCAAACAAATGGTGTCTATCCACAAACCTGCTCATCTTGATCAGATTGCTTTGCATTATTTAAACCGTGCGCTTGATTTGGGTAGTTAATAAGCTGCCTGTAAACTTGCTGTAAATTTGACGATCGCGGTGCAGTACTCAGCTGGTTTCGACTAAAGGGGCTATTGATTTTTTTTGCTCTCTTTTCCACCCCCAAAGGGCACATCCCGGTGCTTCTACTTCAGTACTGAAGCACAGAAGTGGAAACAGGAAAAGTATGCTCCCTGCAAGACACTTAAGTATCCCCAAACCAGAGGAGATGCACCACTTAAAAAAAAGAGAGGCGGTATAGATGTGCATAACTTTTGCATATTTTGCCAAAGATATGCACTTTTATGGTTTGTTAGCTCAGATCCTCAGATAAATTAACTGAAGGTAGTTCACAAAATATAGCTTTGTCATTCCTTTCTCTCCGGAGGGTCAGGTGTCCCTCTGGAATAATGGGGGGAAGCAGATCTCCACATGATTTGGGCTGATCCTTTACACCTGCAACTGCTCCCCATTGATCATGTCCTCCCCAAGGGCTCTTTGGAGGTGCGCAGGTGGCTGAGGGGTGAGGGTGAGGGTCTCCCCAGCCACTCTGGGCGGCTTCCAACAAACATTAAACTACATTAACACATCACAGATTAAAAACTTCCCTAAACAGGGCTGCCTTCAGGTATTTTCTAAATGTCGTGTAGTTGTTGATCCCTTTAACCTCTGATGGGAGGGCGTTCCACAGGGCGGGCGCCACTACCGAGAAGGCCCTCTGCCTGGTTCCCTGTAGCTTTGCTTCTCGTAGTGAGGGAACCGCCAGAAGGCCCTCGGCGCTGGATCTCAGTGTCCGGGCTGAACAGTGGGGGTGGAGACGCTCCTTCAGGTATACAGGACCGAGGCTGTTTAGGGCTTTATAGGTCAGCACCAACACTTTGAATTGTGCTCGGAAACGTACTGGGAGCCAATGTAGATCTCTCAGGACCGGTGTTATGTGGTCCCGGCGGCCACTCCCAGTCACTAATCTAGCTGCCACATTCTGGATTAATTGCAGTTTCCGGGTCACCTTCAAAGGTAGCCCCACGTAGAGCGCATTGCAGTAGTCCAAACGGGAGATAACTAGAGCATGCACCACTCTGGCGAGACAGTCTGCGGACAGGTAGGGTCTCAGCCTGCGCGCCAGATGGAGCTGGCAGACAGCCGTCCTGGACACAGAATTAACCTGCGCTTCCATGGACAGCTGTGAGTCCAAAATGACTCCCAGGCTGCGCACCTGGTCCTTCAGGGGCACAATTACCCCATTCAGGACCAAGGAATCCCCCCACCCGCCCGCCCGCCCCCTGTCTCCCAAAAACAGTACTTCTGTCTTGTCAGGATTCAACCTCAATCTGTTAGCCGCCATCCATCCTCCAACCGCCTCCAGACACTCACACAGGACCTTCACTGCCTTCACTGGTTCTGATTTGGAAGAGAGGCAGAGTGGTTTGGATCCAAACCACTGATTCGAATGAGAGCAATTTAAGCACGTGCTGAACTTAATTCACGAAAGGCACTTAACTTTGGCCAGGTCAGGTGATTATGTGATCTCACTTACTTTTCCATGTTGTCGGGTGCAAACCGTGACATTTCCTCACCATCCAGTTAAGGTTCCATGAGTGGATAAGAAAGACACACCGCAATAACATACAGCCACAACTCCTGGTGCAAAGGAAGACCACAGCTTCTGTGGAACTGATTTAGCCATAATACGACCAAGCCACACGTAGCTTATTTCCATCTGGTGGAAACTTTGTGCAACTGCAGTACAGCATAAGTACACAGGATCCGTGAAGGAGTTGCTTCTGTCCTTATGCCCAGAAGGGGGCTTGGACCCTCAGTGCTCCTCTAGGCCAGGGGTCAGCAACCTTTTTCAGCCGCGGGCCGCTCCACCGTCCCTCAGACCATGTGGTAGGCTGGACTATATTTTGAAAAAATATATATGAACGAATTCCTATGCCCCACAAATAACCCAGAGATGCATTTTAAATAAAAGGACACATTCTACTCATGTAAAAACACGCGGATTCCCGGACCGTCTACGGGCCGGATTGAGAAGGCGATTGAGCTGCATCCGGCCCCCAGGCCTTAGGTTGCCTACCCCTGATCTAGGTGGAGATCCTTGCAGGGATCCCCTATTTGAGGTAAGTCATAGGAATCCCCACCAGCAGGTTGATGTCATATCCTGCAGGTGGTCCAGAAATAAATGGTTACCCATTGCCTATGCCCATCTAGGAAACCACATCTTTTTGGTGTTTTTGTAAAAACAAGCTCAACATTTTTGGGGTCTTCCTGGTTTTTTGTTGTGTCCTGGTTCTTACTTTTTGAAATATGGCAACCCTATTTGACAAGATGGCAGAAGGTGCCTGCAAAATTTAATAAATCATCATCAACAACAAAACACCTTAAAAACTAACTGGCTTTATTGTGGCATAAGCTTCCATAGACTAGAATCTACCACGTAGACAAGTCCATAATAAAAACATTTAAAGTCTTTAAGGTGCTACCAGTCTCTCTGTTGGTTTTCCTGGAACAAACTAGCCTGACTACACCTCTGGCAAGTGTGGAACTACCCTCTGGTAAGTGTTGCAACAGGGGATTATTTCTGTAACTTGAATTTATTGATTTCCCAAAATTTATTTACCATGTGACTGTAAAAAAAACAACAACACGCAAACAAACCTCAAAGCAGTTTGAAAAAAGCATAAAAAGTAACCAGTTGAAAATAACTATTTGAAACATTCGAAAATTAATTTAAATCAACAATCAGCTAAAAACCAAATTAAAACATCTGCTGACATTCTACATGGCTGGATAGGTTTGCCTAAGCAAAAAATGATTTTAGCAGGCGCTGAACAGAGAACAGTGAAAGCTCAATGTCAATAGGCAGGGAGTTCCAAGGTTTGGGTGCTAAAAGATTGCTTTCTTACAAATGCATAAACAATCACCACAATTTGTTAGTTTGTGCTAGTACGTGTGGAGATCAGGAGTGGGAAACGACTTGTTGTTGGGAAATGTCGATGGGATAAAACCCAGAAAAGCAAGTTTAAGTTTTGAGAGTTGTATTGCATTCCCCCCCCCCTAAAAAAAAGTAAAAAATTTTTTTTGGGTCGAGAGCTTCCAAGCAACCAAGGGGAAACGATGTTCACAAATCAGCCGATCACAGAGCGCTCCGTGCCCAGAACAGTGTGCAGCCAAAAGCATTTCACGCTATGCCGTGGTGACGTGATAACTCTTGTCCTAGGGTTTTATGGCTCATTTCTCTGATATTGTTCTTTTACATATGTGGAGACGCAGGAGAGCCTGATGCAACGAGAGTAATGAAAGCAATAATGAACGCTTGTTCAACAGCACGCAAAATGCTAACAGGTACCATGCTTTCCAATGTGGAGAACGGGGGCAGCTTCTAAAATGGAAGAGTTACGTTCGGTGCATTTCCTGACCCAGCAGTCTTTATTTTTTATCCCCCCCCCCCGCCTCCGCGCCCACCCCTAAACTTCATTCTTTCAGCTAAAAACATGCATATCAGCCCTTCAGTTTGATTGCCTTATGGGCATAATGCTTTGCATATTTACTGCCCATGAATCATACCAGTATGTGAAACCTGGTGAAGATTCAATTTTTTCCTGCTAGATGCACCTCTAGCCGTTTAATTAAAGTATGTATTATTAATAAAACTATATTTAAGTCATATTTTTTACAGATATGACTTGAAACATTAAGGGCAAATTGTTTCATACTTTCACAGTAATTTGCTTTTAACGTTTTGTGCCTTAATCAAGGTAATGGCAGAGGCAGGTTCCCCCATTCCACCCCCTTTCTCTTTCTATCTTCTCCATCTTTCAAGTTGAGGGTGAAAAGAAACACACACATCTGAATGGCTGCGCTAATGAAAAGTCACATTTAGTTATTGGGAGGGGGGGAAGCTTAGCAGGAGAAGCTGCTTTGGAAAGCCAAAGTGTCAGAAAGAAATGTGTTTATAAAAGTGTCTTTATCGGACAGAGGTTGCTGTTTAACCACGCAGTCGCTTTACGACTTTCTCCCTAGAACCAGCCTGCCTGCCTTCAGATGTCACCGTCGTTCTGGTTATTCACTCAGCTCATTTTCCATATTTTCGGACTGCTCCCGAGAAATCTCTTCTATCTTGTGGTGCTGGAAAATGTAATAGATGCATTGGGAAATATTTGTGTAGCTGAGGGTGTGGAATCGGCCATAATTATTCTACCGCACCCCAATAATATCTCGCCTACAGCACATGCTGAACATATATATCCCCCCCCCAATTTTTTTTATTGGTTTTTACAATTTTAAAGCACATAACATATCGGTTAAATTTCCATACTTCCCCCTCTCACTGTAGGAAGCAACATTCATCCCCCTCTCTCACAGGGGTAAGCTTAATCATTGTACATTTAACCTTACTAACAGTGTTTAATATCATTGCTTGGGCCTGGCCCAATTCTGTGGGCCAGGTAGTCCTTCTTTCCTTAATTTCATATTTCGATTGACTTCCTCAAGTCCCCCTCTGTTGAATTCATTCTCATTCCTCTCTAACAGTTTTCATATTCCTAAATTTTAAAAAATCATAAATTACAAAAATCTTTACTTAAAAAACACTCCTTCCCCCCCAAAAAACCTCAGCATCTTAGTACTTCTGAACATGCTGAACATATAAAGCCATTAGCTAAAGACGGAATTCAATTCTATTTTTAAACCACATTGTTGTTGTATTGTGAATTACTGGGCCTGCTCTTCGCCATCCTATTGAACAATTCCAGAGGGGAATGGCCTCAGTAAGACAGCACATTCCCTCTACTTTCAGAGTCAAATTTTTATTAAACTTTAAAACTTTTACATATATGCTCCGGATTCCAAACTTGTTATACATTTCTCTTTAAACTTTGACTTCCTGCGTCCCCCCATGCTGTTCTTAATCCCACGCCATTTACAAACTGCATTCTAATAAACATTTCACCTAAGCCATCTTTTTCAATTTCATATATTTTCAGTCTTCTAGTGCTGCTCATATTTCAAATCCTGCTTGTGATTTCATCTGATTATGAAACCTGCCGGCCCCCGATATTCCAAGAAGGGCTTCCATTCTTCCATGAATAGTCTGCCATGTTGCTTTCTTCTTTTTGCTGTTAGTTTTGCCAGCTTTGCATAGTCCATTAGCTTTAAAGTCCATTCTTATGCATTCCCTCTACAGTGGTACCTCGGGTTAAGAACTTAATTTGTTCTGGAGGTCCGTTCTTAACCTGAAACTGTTCTTAACCTGAGGTACCACTTTAGCTAATGGGGCCTCGCGCTGCCGCCGCACGATTTCTGTTCTCATCCTGAGGTAAAGTTCTTAACCTGAGGTATTATTTCTGGGTTAGTGGAGTCTGTAACCTGAAGCGTCTGTAACCTGAGGTACCACTGTACTTTCAGAGCTTTTCAGACCCAGCTCAGCCCTTGGGACTGGGAGCCCTCTCTCCTTGTTGTCCACCTCCTGCCAGTAGGTCAAGAAACAGAACATATTCTCTGGGTCCAACTTCACTCAATCTGGTCAGTACTAGAAGTTGGAACTGGATCAAATTTAGGTATTGGCAGCAGCAGCAGCGGATATTGGGCTCTCAAATTCCAGCAGCACCCTGTGTGACACAAAAATTTGATGGCCACACTCCATTCTGCAGCATTGTTGTGGTTCTCTCTGCAGTGTGACACCCAGTGCGGCCGAATCAGTCACACAAGCCTAAAACCATCTCTGTTGGCAAATCTGACAGTTTTGGTTTCTCTCAGATGCTCCTTTTTCCCAGCCTTAAGTTCTCCACATTTCCACACCAGTTTGCGATTTTTTTTCTAAAGTCCTCGTGGAAATTCAACAGTGTTTTCATGCAGATTTATTCTAATATGCTCACTTTTGTAAGCAAATCTTCTTAATCCACACAATTTTGCAAAGAGATGCCCGAATAATGTGTTTTGTACATTATTTATTGTATTTTTAATCTCTTGTTGGAAGCTGTCCAGAGTGGCTGGGGATGGGCGGGGTATAAGTAATATAATATAATATAATATAAAATATAATATATATAGTATAAGTAATAAATAATAATAATAATAATAATAATAATAATTACAGCATTATTATTTTCACTAATGCATGCATTTATCCATGTGTTACTCTGATATATGCATTTTTGTGCACATTACTTGTCTATTGAACTGCATTGCAAAATTCAGAGAATTTTGAATTTCAAAAGATGGCTGTGTTTCAGTTCAAATACTATTTCAGCAAGTTCAAATTAGGTAGGTAAGTAGACATGTCCAGGATTGCGCTCTAAGTCTTGGGCTCTGGTGAGTCTCTGAGGAAAGAGATCTACAAGTTTGTGATGTCACAGGTAGCATGAAATATGTTGGGGATCTTGAGCTATCCCCACAATAGAACTGGTATCCTGGAGTAAGCTGACTGAACATCACACAGCAAAACAAAACAAAACACAATTGTACATTTATTACACTACGAAGAAATTTTGCCAGAGGTAAAGAGCTTAGAGGTTTCAACAATTTAGCAGTATACAAATTTTATTACATAAAATTATTTAAATAAATAAGAAGAACCTACTGGATTTTGCCTGAAGCACATGGCGTCAAATTGGTTATAATTTGGAAATGTCAAAGTAGGATCGGAACTAAACCTTAATAATAATAATTTTTAATAATTATGCTGTCCATCCGACTGGGTTGCCCCAGTCGTTCTGGGTGACTCCCAACAGAATATTAAAAAAAGAATAACATCTCTCAGCACTAAGTCAAGGCAGCTTACAGACAGTTAACTCTCTTCATTCAACAGTGCTCTAACCAACTGAGCTAGCCACCTCCAAGAGAGGAAGTAAAACCAAATCATAATGGCAAGTAGCCATTGGGAACCTTATCCTCAATGAATTACCGTATTTACTGGAATCTAATGCTCACTTTTCTGGCCAAATTACGTTGTCAAAATTAAGGTGCACATTAGATTCAATGGCATATTTACATTCACCAGCAAATGTTTTTTGGGTTTCAAAGTTCTGAAAACTGAGGTGCACATTAAATTTGATGGCGCATTAGACTTGAGTAAATACGGTATTACTCTTTAGTTCTTTTTATTATTATTAAAGGGACCTGGAAGATGTTTAAATTTGAGAAATGTGTTACATTTAGATCAGTTACAGAGACACACACAGTATGTCTGTATGTGCTGCTGGAAATGTAGAAGTTACATGCAAATAATTGCCCTCACTCAAGGAATCATTTAACAATTTAAGTTGTCAGCTTAGATATTTTGCCTTTCCATTTCTTTAGTGTGTATATATATATATATATATATATATATATATATATATATATATATATATTTCTCTCTCTCAGCTTTCTATAATGACAATTACATTCCCACCCCACAACCCCCCGTTGCAACCCATCAATAGTTTCTAATTTATTTGTTTCTCCAGCTGAGCCTGATAGGCATTGATTTTATTGGAGTAATTTGCCAGAAATGATTTTTTTAAAAATGTTAGATTTATTACAAGGCGGTCCACTTATTACGAGGGGGGCTAAGTAAATTGTATTTCTTTATATTTACTAACAATTAAAAACAGTGCTTCCCAAAGTTTAACACCATTCAGATCATGTAAACCTATGTAGTATCCATCCTAAATCATTCAAGGCTGGGTTTTGATGGTCTGCTTCTCATGGTAGTTTGGGTGACTGACATAAGCCCACAGATCAGCTGTCATTCATTCATCTGAATGAGGTGTCCCTCAGTGGGAAGCATGATTGTGTTGTTATATGTCAAAAAAGCAGATGAATAGCTCATAAAAGAGCTTCCGGCACTGATGTCACGGCAAACAATATGTATGATATGTACAGAACCCTCTTAAAAACAAACATGGAAAGTTGGCTTAGGTCTTGCAGATGAAGTTTCACGCTCACTCTGTGATTTGAAGTGTCTCAGAGCCAGTGTGGTGTAGTGGTTAAGAGCGGTAGACTCGTAATCTGGTGAACCGGGTTCGCGTCTCCACTCCTCCACATGCAGCTGCTGGGTGACCTTGGGCTAGTCACACTTCTCTGAAGTCTCTCGGCCTCACTCACCTCACAGAGTGTTTGTTGTGGGGGAGGAAGGGAAAGGAGAATGTTAGCCGCTTTGAGACTCCTTCGGGTAGTGATAAAGCGGGATATCAAATCCAAACTGTTCCTCTTCTTCTTCTTCTTCTTCTTCTTCTTCTTCTTCTTCTTCTTCTTCTTCTTCTTCTTCTTCTTCTTCTTCTTTTCAGCAGCAGATGCATCCAAGGGGCCCTTTACATGCATGTATGGTGATAAGGAATGAGTGAAGATGGTCTCCTCACCATGATTCCTATGATCATGTAGCCTGATCCTGTAGTACAGGCCCATCCAACAACCAAGAGACTGCCATATACTCCCAGTATTAAAAAACTGACAATGACCCATTGTCATTGAGGATTGACACAGTTGTTGAGCTTTCTTGGTGGGGACTGAGCAGAGTTGTTGAGCTTTTTTTAAGGAGGAATGACATAAATCACTCACCTGAAACTCTGCCTCTAACAAACGCATGCAGCGCTAAAGCCATCCATCATATTCCCAACCGCCAACAGAAAACCCAAAACACCGCCCACTTGATGCGGCGGAGGAACATAGAGAGGGGGGCGGGGGGCCAAGACATTCATTCCCCAGTTCTTTTAAGCCCGCGATCGACCACGATTACCCGGGGAGCTACCTGTCGATCGCTGGTTCACTTCAATACAGAGCCAGAAGATTTATTAACTTTTTTATTAAAAGATAAACATAATTTTAGCTGGTTTTCTGCCATCTCTCTTAAACTTAGTCAAATAGGTTTTACAATGGATTCCCTCTTACCATATGATGAATCTCGCATCTTTGCACTAATCAAGCAGAGGCTGTTAGATAATGAATACCAAAAACTTCATCCCTTCCGGCCACCGGTATGTTCCCCTGCTTATCTGGGGTTACAACCCCATCATGGAACGATGCCCAATTATTTCTATAACTTGGTGACTCCCTTACACCGCAGAGTATTCATGTTGGCTCGTTTGAATGCCTTCCCGTCCTTCGTGATGTCTGGAAGACTTAGAGGCATTCCTTACCAGAGCAGACTCTGCACGTGTGGCCGGAATATGCCTGACTCTCTAGACCACATAATTTTGGACTGCCCTCTTTTTAGCACCCTTCGTGCTGACCTTATAACGTCCTTTTCATGGCTTGAGTCTCTTCCTAATAATCAACGCAAGGTGCAGTTTCTTTTGAGAGATGTCTCTCCATCAACCACCAGAGCCTTGGTACAGTTTTTGTCTAGAATCTTCGAAGTGAAATCTGGGGGAGCTTGGTCTATATAATAGGCCGAGGAAGTTTCCTTTTACTGTATGTAATATAAACATGTTGTTGTTTTATATATGCCAATAAAGGTGATGAATACTGAATACTGAATACTGAATACTGAATACATTCATTCCCCAGTTCTTTTAAGCCCGCGATCGACCACGATTACCCGGGGAGCTACCTGTCGATCGCGGTCGACCGGTTGAACTTGTCTGCTTCCAACACACCAGATGTGAGGCGTTTTCCATGCTTTGTTGTGCGAAAACATCTGTGCAAATGTTCCTCTACCTCTAAAGGGTCAAGTTAGGTGTTTCTATCATTTGTCCGCAGGGCCGGCCCACCTATGAGGCAAGATGAGGTTACCACCTCATGTGGCAGAATCCATAGAGGCAGCAGATCCTGACATAGATCTTCATTCACCCCTTCTTCCCTGGCAGGAAGGCATGGTGCCATTTTGTGGTTTGCCTCAGGTGCCAAAATGGCTACGGCAAGCCCTGGTTGTCTGAATGTTTTCCCCCTGTTGGTTTTTAAGAATTTAAATAAGCCAGAATCTGGATTGGCTGTTCAGAGTAATCATATATCAGTGGAGGAGAAGGCACTTACAGTATATTTTCCCCTGCACATCGCTGGGATCAATATATTCCTCAGAATTGTTGCTGCTGATATAATAATAATAATAATAATAATAATAATAATAATAATAATAATTTCTATATTGCCCTTCATCTAAAGATAACAGGACACTTTAAAATACAGAAACCAAAAATACGTAACTTAGTAGGTAAAGATAAAGGTAAAGGATCCCTGGACAGTTAAGTCCAGTCAAAGGCGACTATGGGGTGTGGCGGCGGCGCTCATCTCACTTTTCAGGCCAAGGGAGCCGGCATTTGTCCACAGACAGCCTTCTGGGTCATGTGGCCAGCATGACTAAACTGCTTCTGTGCAACTGAACACTGTGACAGAAACCTGAGTGCATGGAACCGCTGTTTACCTTCCCACCACAGTGGTAGCTATTTTTCTACTTGCATTGGTATGCTTTCAAACTGCTAGGTTGACAGAAACTGGGACAGAGCAACAGGAGCTCACCCCATTGAGCAAATTTGAACCACTGACCTTCCGATCGGCAAGCCTAAGAGGCTCAGTGGTTTAGACCACAGCGCCACCCGTGTCCCTATAACTTAGTAACAAACGAGAGCAAAAAGAGTAGGCCTCTCTCATTATACGAAGAACTTGGGGCTATCCAATGGAACTGAACAATGGAAGATTCAGGGCAGACAAAATAAAGTACTTTTCACAGTACATAGTTAAACTTTGAAGCCATTGTCCTTCTTAAAAGAGGCTCCTGGGAGGCTGGAGGGACATTGCTGGAACAACTCTTGGGTTGGGGCAACTGGCTAAAATGTTTTAAAATGTTTCAAATGGCTATAATTTTGGTTCCTCTGTTGTTGTTTTGTCAGGTTGATGTTGGTTAAATGTTCAGTTGGTGTTGGTGGTTATTTTAATTTTAATTTGTAAACTGTTTATTATTGCTATTGTTGTTGTTATTTTTGGTTTCTATTGATTTATTAGTTTGTTTGTTGCTCATATAGGACATTTTGTTTTTTAATGTTTGATGCTTAGCTGTGTTGTTATATATGTTGCAAGCTGCCCAGAATGTCTGGGGGAAACCCAGTAAGATGGGTAGGATATAAATTATTATTATTATTATTATTATTATTATTATTATTATTATTTGGTATTTGCTAACACAAGACACAATGATGGTCAACAACTTGGATTGTTTTATAAAAGGATTAGATAGATTCTTGGAGGGATCAGGCTATCTGTTGCCACTAGCTACTTTTGGAGGCTGCATACTTCTGAATACCAGCTGCCAGGAATCAAAAGGCTAGGATTCAGTTGGTCTCTTACATTTCCATATAATCGGCCATATGAGTTGTTCCAGGATATCATGAACAATGACCAGGACCTTCTAGTGACATGAATGGGTAAAGGATTGTTCTTTTTATCCAAGTTGGATTCACTGTCATGGCTGACGCATAAACTACTTTCTTTTCCATTTGCATCCTGAAAAAACAAAGAACAGGGTGTTAATTTTCTTATTCATCCCTTCTTCCCTTCCAATATATGACCCCAACTTCCTGCCTCTCCCCAAACAGCCTTCAATGGCTCAGGCAACATTTTAATTTAAGATAAGACCGTCCAAACCACAATTAAACTCAAGAAAAAGAGAACCTAAGTACAGTAGCAGCAAATCAAATCCTAGTCACTTAACTCTCAGTTCTGCGTCTTCCTACATAATAGAACTGCCTTGGTCTACAGATTGTGGATGTGTCAAAGTAGAACGTTCTAGGGAAATATTGCTAAAATTGTGTTAAAAATGCATTTTAAATAAAGGAAACAGATGCTTGGTTGAGTATAACCATTGCGGGCTGGGGGTAGAAATTTGCACCCAAAAGCCACAAGGAGGCTATTAAAGGAGCAACCTGTTGTTTCAGATAAACGTACAGTTTAGGAATAGTTAGAGCAAAGCATCTGCTTATTTCCATGGAGAGTTGCAAAACATCAGGGCTGTGGAACATCTTTTCTCTGATTTTTCAAACGGAAAAGCAGAACCCATATGTGATGTTAAAGTTGCTGAGCCGTACTATTTTGATTGCAGGTGGATTATCAAAGATATGAACATTTCCCCATATAAAATGCTCCCTAAACATACGGGCAGGAGAGTCACAGCTACCGGTATTGAAAAACACATTGTTCCTTCCTTCCAACTGCAATTCTTTATTATTTGAGGATTAGTATCTATCTCTATCATCTATCTATATCTATCTATCTATCTATCTATCTATCTAATCTATATCTATCATCTATCTATCTATCTATCTATCTATCTATCTATCTATCTATCCTACCCATCAACTTCTAAATCCAATTTTCAGTTCCTGTCCTTAAAAAGTTTGATCTTGAGTGTTTGCTTCAAGTAGGCTTTGTAAGCTTTCTTTTTGTGCATTTTTCTGCATGCATTTTTAAAAGATGGAACTGCGACATTGATAATTACAAGACCGCAGCAAGATCTTGATACGAAAAGACAGCCTCCTTTGTAAATTAAGCTGCCCTAACTGCACAGGGGATCGTGGCCTGGGATTGCTTTCGCTCGAAATGTTCCGGTCGGTATCCCGGTGTTCCGTCTGCCAGCATTATTGATAGCAGATATCCATCAACTTGTTTTTTAGGGATGATTAAGAATGGCTGACCTTTCCCTCGCAGGTACAAATAGGTAGTTCTTCAGTGGCTGTAAATGAATGACAAGATAATTCCACCCATTTAATATTGAAGTGATGTTGATGATATCATTCTTCTCGTGTTTGAAACGAGAAAGTATCGAGACCTTTCTCTCACTCTTCCTCTGCTCCATGTGATGGATTTTCCCGGTGACTAATCGCTGTCGCATTAACCAGCCCTATTTCATCCTCCCGAGCTGTCAAGATAATGACGATAATCGAAGGGCCTCATTGTAGGTAAAGGAAATTATATGAGCAAAGTAATATCATAAAACAGTGTTTAAATATTTTAATTTCATTTGTCAGGGCTGCCCCAACACTTCATTACACATATAACAATCTCTCATCAGTGGAATTAGTGCATTATTCATTACTGTTAATTATTTTCACATAATGGCTGCCCTGATATATTTAACCTCCACATTATATCTCAGATAATGGGCTTGTAAAATTGAATTGTGTGAGGAGTGGAGTTCTAAAGCTCATTTGCAGAACATCAAAGAACAAAGAAGAGGGGAAGAATTCTAAATGGGACGTGTTACCCAGCTGGGGCGAAAACATTTGTTTCTGTCTTATTTGCGTGAAGAAAATAGGTGGTTCGGAAAGGGGGGGTTGTACTTGATGCCTTCTGCTCATATTGCACAACTAATTAGTATTTGTTAATGACCTGCATGCTGCAAACAACTCGCAAACTGCTCCATAATATAAAAAAGAACCAAGCAAACTATGCTTGCCACGAGTTTTTGCCTCAGCTATATCCAACCCCTAGGTGCCAGCTGCGCTCATCTCTCCTGCATTGTACTTCAGATGATAATCATACGGCAGTCATATGGATCAGAAAATAATAATAAGCGAGTGGGAAATTGCTAGAAAAAATGTTAAATATACGTGCAGGGATAGATTTATGAACACCAGTAAAAAAGGGGGTGGGGGTAAAAGCAAATATATAAGAAAAGGGGGAAGAAATATAAAGGAGTTGCAGCAAAATCAAACGGAGATTTAGGATGCTGTGGTCTAAACCACAGAGCCTAGGGGGCTTGCCGATCAGAAGGTCGGCGGTTCGAATCCCCGCGACGGGGTGAGCTCCTGTTGCTCGGTCCCAGCTCCTGCCCACCTAGCAATTCAAAAGCACGTCAAAGTGCAAGTAGATAAATAGGTACCGCTGCAGCGGGAAGGTAAACGGCGTTTCTATGCGCTGCTCTGGTTCGCCAGAAGCGACTTAGTCATGACCCGGGTGGGAAACCTGGAATACCACAGTGAATGAAATAAATGTAGTGAAATAAATAAATTGTAACGGAAAATGCAAAAAGAAAAGAAAAAAATATATTCATACAGCAGTCGAGATTCACCACACCTGCGCTATGCCAAATCTAAAATTATAACTACCGGTACAAGTGAATGAAAAGTGAACTGATAGATTGAACTTAACTTTCTTACAGGAGCAACATGAAATTAATTAGCAGATGTAAAGGCTGTCCCAGCAATCTGCAAGAATATCTATATGTTAGAAAGGGAGTGCCCAACATTCTGCTTCACTCCTTCGTTCAACACCCTGTCACATTCCGATGTGACCGAGAGACAGCAGTCAAAGTGGGATTACTTGTGGGTTGGGGTTACTTGTGGCAGGATGCAGTTTAGCCACCACATCAGTAATGTTTCTGAGCTGTGGGAGCAAAAAGGAAGCAGAATACTTTTTGTTTCAGGTTGGGTCAAGTTAAGCTGCATCCGTTCAAATTTGTCACATTTCAAGCAGTGAAAACCCGGACAGAAAAGTTGTTGAGGGTTTTTTTGGGGCAAATTCTCAAAAAAAATAAAAATAAAAAAGGAAGTTTTTTGAGCTATTTTTAAGGGAAATTGCCAAAAACGACACTGCCGATGAGGGTTGTCATACTTCCGGATTTTCCCAGACATTTTAACGATTTCTGGATATGTCCAGCAAAGTCAATCCTAATTTTGAGAACTGTTTCTGAATCTATCCTTTTACTTTGGTTAATGACTGTGATTCATATTGTAGGTTAGGGGTGGGGGAAGTCAGAATGATTTCTCAAGGAACACATTCTGCAGGTGGAAAAAGGGACATTTCTCACTCTCCCCCACACAATTAACCCTCCTTGACCTTCCATTTTTTTGTCCCCTTCCCCTGCAGAGCAGTTCCTATCAGAATGAGTGTAACAATACTTAAGGGAGAAACTGAAGAGCAAAACCTGGTCGATGTATTTCAGAAAACTTGTGCCTTCTTAAGGAGCAAACTTGGCGCCCCTCCAGACAGGTGCCCTTTATGCACGTGTATTCTGCAAGACACAGAACCTGTCCACAATCCCCCCTTTTTTCTTTTTTCTAAAACATATTTTTATTACAGATTTATTGGTTTACAAAAGTATGTGCAATGTCTCTTTTTTCAAGTTACATTTTTGACCAGGCATAGGCAAACTCGGCCCTCCAGATGTTTGGGGACTACAACTCCCATGATCCCTAGCTAACAGGACCAGTGGTCAGGGATGATGGGAATTGTAGTCCCAAAACATCTGGAGGGCCGAGGTTGCCTATGCCTGTTCTTGACAGATCAGTTTCATTTGTTGAGACATTAGTGTTACATTCGGAATAAAAGGGGGAAAGAGGTGGAGGGGGGAATGGTGAGTGGGGGTGGAGTTGGGTGGCAATGCTTCTATTCTGCTTAGTGTATGTGTGGGGTTTTGTGTCAGCGTCGCTTGCATGGGTTCTCTTTACTATTTGCTTGTATTCCAATCACAAACAACCACACCCTAGGCCAACCCCAACCTCTCTCACCACAATCCCCCTTTTGAAGCACCTCAGTCCTCATCCTTTGCCTGAAAAACACTCAGAAATCAGAATTGAAAATAATAATAATAATAATAATAATAATAATAATAATAATAATAATAATAATTTATTATTTATACCCCGCCCATCTGGCTGGGCTTCCCCAGCCACTCTGGGCGGCTTCCAACAGAATATTAAAATACAATAATCTATTAAACTTTAAAAGCCTCCCTAAACAGGGCTGCCTTCAGATGTCTTCTAAAAGTCTGGTAGTTGTTTTTCTCTTTGACATCTGGTGGGAGGGAGTTCCACGGGGTCGGGCGCCACTACCGAGAAGGCCCTCTGCCTGGTTCCCTGTAACTTGACTTCTTGTAGTGAGGGAACCGCCAGAAGGCCCTCGGCACTGGAACTCAGTGTCCAGGCAGAACGATGGGGGGTGGAGGCTACAATTTTTATGGTGTGTGGGGGGGACAGGGGGCAGAAATGTTCATTAGTTTCTTTCTCTGTTGGGAAGAGCCTGGAAAACAAAACTTGCTCCACCCCTAGCAATGACCATGGGCAGAAGAACAGGAAGTGGGTCAGCTCTCCACGATACTTCCTCTTTACCATCCTCTTTATGATTCGAGGTTGTTGTAGCAGCAGATCAAAGGGTGGAGTTGGGCCAGCTCCTCTGAATGGTAAGTGAGAATGGTGGGTGGATGTTTTATGGTCTGTGCATGACAGAGACCAGAGGAGGGAATCATAGAATTGTGTGATTGTATGGGGGTCATTGATGCTTTTGAATTATGGTGCTGGAGGAGACTCTTCAGAGTCCCATGGACTGCAAGAAGATCAAACCTATCCATTCTTAAGGAAATCAGCCCTGAGTGCTCACTGGAAGGACAGATCCTGAAGCTGAGGCTCCAAGACTTTGGCCACCTCATGAGAAGAGAAGACTCGCTGGAAAAGACCCTGATGTTGGGAAAGATGGAGGGCACAAGGAGAAGGGGACGACAGAGGACCAGATGGTTGGACAGTGTTCTCAAAGCTACTAACATGAGTCTGACCAAACTGCGGGAGGCAGTGGAAGACAGGAGTGCCTGGCGTGCTCTGGTCCATGGGGTCACGAAGAGTCAGACATGACTAAATGACTAAACAACAACAACAACAACAACAATGGGGGTCATCTAGTACAATTCCCTGCAATGCAGGAATCTATTGCCCAATGTGGGGCTTGAACCTAAAATCCTGAGGTTAAGAGTCTCATGCTCTTCCAGCTGAACTACTCTGGAGTGGAAATCTCTTTCTCTCCCCAGTGCATCAAATTAAAAAAACAACACTTTAACATTGTATTTGAATAAGCTTTTCCATGCTCACATCATCAGAAATGTTAGTCTCTGGTTGTCTTGAAATATTAAGGCTCCCATTGGTTCAGATGGACAAGTTGTGGAACACATGTTAACACAGCTGTTCTTCTAAGTTATAAGGTGTCTCTAATACTCAAAAGCAATAGCTTATAAGCATGCAGTTTAAAAGACCTTTGATTTCACTGATTCGACTCTGAACCTTCTCATCAGGGCTAACTTTCAGACTCAAGTGGAATATTTCTTGGTTTGATAGGAGAGGTGTCACCACCAATCATGAGACAGAAAATGGTTTATGTATAGCAATACAAGTCATTTAAGGTGATTTACATATTACATTCTTATTGGCTAAAAAGTAATTTCTCAAACAAGTGTTCTGCATCCATCTCTTAAGTGGCAGGAGGGTTTTGGCCATGGCATTAACTATTTATAAAACATCTATCATCTTTCATCTGGCATCATCTGAGTTTCATTTAAGAGATACATTTATTTCTCTGAGTAATGCTTTAAGTTTTTTAGAGGATTATCATTCTTTCAAAGGACATTCTAAACTTCTACAGCCAAGGCTATCCAGCTATGGCTGGTTGGGGGACGAAAAACAACAACTATTAAGGGACATTGGGACTAACAGGGTCCATATACGTACACTTCACCATCCCACAAGTTATTTGTAGGGTGTTTTACGTATTTTGTTCAACAAAGAAGTGCTAAGAACATCAGAGTAGCCCTGCAGGATCAGGCCCATCTAGTCCAGCATCCTATTCTCACAGTGCCCAACTAGATGCCCATGGGAAACCAACAAACCAGAGTTGGTCTACCCATGAGGTGGGGTGAAGCAGCCTCCTCAGGCTGTGGAGGTCTTCAAAGTAGTGCCCCACCACCGATGGAGAAGTTGTTCTGGCATCAGCACTGGTTTCTGACGAGATAGTGTGAGAGATTTCATGGTGAGATCTTGCGAGATCTCACCAAAATTGGCACCAATGCTGACGAGGTGGCGCCACTACCGAGAAGGCCCTCTGCCTGGTTCCCTGTAACCTCACTTCTTGCAGGGAGGGAACCGATAGAAGGCCTTCGGCACTGGACCTCAGTGTCTGGGCTGAACGATCACCCAGCAGCTGCATGTGGAGGAGTGGGGAAGCGAACCTGGTTCACCAGATTACGAGTCTACCACTCTTAACCACTACACCACACTGGCTCTCTTCCAAGATGGGATGGTAGGGCAGCCCTGCTGCATTGGGGGGCGGGGGTCCTCCTGCTCATTCTGCTAAGTGGGTCCCCAAACATCTGATCCAAAGTCCTCCCCATTGGCTTGAATGCTCACCCATGGAATAATTTCCCAGCAAAAAGTCAAGCTTGGGAGAAGGCTAGCCTCTCTCCTTTCCCCTGACTTGGTAGTTTTACATATGTAGGGAGTTTTGTATGCAACTGTCTCCTGCTCGAAACAGCCCAGTTCAGAATAAGAACCACTCGATTCTGTTGAAAATAGATGCTGGCCCAAAACTAGCAATGTTGGGACTTTTCGCTAGCTCAACTATAAAAGTGCAGCACTGCTAAATTCAGAAGACATGAATGCTGGGTAGGTTTGCTTTTTATTGGCCGTTTCCAGTTCTATGACTGTACAATAAAGAAATTTGTCTTTAAAAATTCAATACCTTCTGCAAAGATGTTGCTGCAAGAAATTAAAATACTTTAAAGGCAATTGAAATTTAGTCCTCCCGTAGATATTATATCCAAAGACCTGCACATTGCCTTCATCTATGCCTGTCTATGTACTTTCCCCCCTCCCATACATTATGGGATATTCTTATAAATGTCTTGTAATGGGTGATTGATTACTCAGTAGCAAAAGGACACATGTCGAATGACCTGATGCATGGATTTTGTAATTGAACTCACATATGTCAAAGTGTATATATAGAATATATAACTGTATCTGTCAAAGCATTCTAATATATCAGATTCCGCAGATCAAAGCCAGAAATTCATTGACCGTGCAGCCTCTTTGGTTGAGAGTCAGTGACAGGGGATGACAGTGGGCTTGTACGTGACATGGCAGAAACAGATTTTTGCGAGCAAGGAGCATGAGGAGAGAATGTGACGGTGGAGGTACGAGGATGGTAAGCCTGAGAAATGAAATATTAATATGACTCATGTTAGATAGGCAAGAGAGTGGTTAAAAACAGCATCCGCTGGCAGTACTTTTGGAACTGAGCTTTGACAGGAGAAGTAGAGGAGGGGGGAGCCTTTGCCTCTATTCCTCTACTGAGAGCCAGTGTGGTGTAGTGGTTAAGAGCGGTGGACTTGTAATCTGGTGAACTGGGTTTGATTCCCCGCTCCTCCACATGCAGCTGCTGGGTGACCTTGGGCTAGTCACACTTCTTTGAAGTCTCTCAGCCTCACTCACCTCACAGAGTGTTTGTTATGGGGGAGGAAGGGAAAAGAGAATGTTATCCGCTTTGAGACTCCTTCGGGTAGTGATAAAGCGGGATATCAAATCCAAACTCTTCTTCTTCTACTACTGTTGCCTGCACTGTTGCGTTGCATACAGTAACACAAAGGAGGGTTGTGACTAATCCATCGCAGTGCTTTGAAGCATATGTTTGAGCACTAAATTTCACTCAGAGGGTCTACCGCAGTGTTTCAAAGCGGCTCCCCAGAACAGGGTGTGAACAGGGGGCTGTGAGGGAAGAGGAGAACTGGCAAAAGTTGTCTTCCCTCCCTCTGCCAGGTCAAAAGTCATCTGTGGATGGAAGGAGCCATTCTATCTGCAGAAGTTGAAGTCTGAATCCAACTCCATAAAAAAGAAAACACCAATGGACTCTTCCATACAACTATCTAATGGGTTTCCTTTCATGCAATACATTTAAAGCACTATGATACCCCCAAAGAATTCCTGGAGCTGTAATTTTGTTAAGGGTGCTACCCAGTGCTGTTTTTTCTAGAAAAAGAGGTACTGGAACTCACCATGAGTGCCTCCCTTCTTCTCGCTTCTTAGAATGGCAATGGTCCCCACCTGAGAGGTGCTGGAACTGAGTTCTGAAGAGTTCCAGTTGAAAAAAAAGCCCTGGTTCTAGAGTGGTTAAAGGTAAAGGTAAAGGGACCCCTGACCATTAGGTCCAGTCGTGACCGACTCTGGGGTTGCAGCGCTCATCTCGCTTTATTGGCCGAGGGAGCCGGCGTACAGCTTCTGGGTCATGTGGCCAGCATGACTAAGCCGCTTCTGGCGAACCAGAGCAGCGCACGGAAACGCCGTTTACCATCCCGCTGGAGTGGTACCTATTTATCTATTTGCACTTTGACGTGCTTTTGAACTGCTAGGTTGGCAGGAGCTGGGACCGAGCATCAGGAGCTCACCCCGTTGCAGGGATTCGAACTGCCAACCTTCTGATCGGCAAGCCCTAGGCTCTGTGGTTTAACCCACAGTGCCACCTGGGTCTCTAGAGTAGTTAAAAGACCCCTATTCCCCTTCCAGAGCTACAGTTCCCAGAGTTCCCTCTGACTTATTAAATCCCTCAAATCCGGTAAAGCCCCTGGAGCTGACAACATCGCTCCTGAGCTACTTAAAACCAACGTGAGCTACTCCGGGAATTGCAGCTTTGTAAGGAGAAGAGGGGTCTCTTAACAAATCTCAGCTCTCATAGCAATCTACAGCCCCCAGAATTCTTTGGGGGAAGCCATGACTGTTTAAAACGGGATCCTAGTGCTTCAAATATATGGAGCAAATGTGGCCTAAGAGGAGGGCTTTCAGCAAAGGAGCCAGAGAAGAAGCACATCTTTCTGACAGACCTGGAACATAGGAATGACTTGCGGATGCTATTGACTGAGTGCATTTTATAGGTCCTTTGGGGAGCCCCTCTTCTTTTCTGCATCTGACAGCGTGGCTCTTTTTCGTTCTGCCACATTATGACCAACGATATGTCCCGGATCCTCACAGAGGCTCAGGCTGGAGCTTGGGCCACAGTACCGTTGCTGTGCCAACAGAACCGTTCATTAAAACGATGCATTCTGGAAACCTGGAACGCTCTCCGTGGTTTGCAGTTCTTATCGCATCTGAAGCTTTGCCATGTTTCCTTCAGAGACCTCTTCAAGCTAGCCAGCCACTGGAACAACCCCGTTCTGCATCTTGAAAGAGATACCATGTTTTCTCCCTAATGGATAATCAGAAGCATATTGCAAAACAAAGCGTCAATGGACCTCAAATTATCCACACGGCACCATCAAAGCACCATCTTATTAGCTGAATAAGAAGCTCAAGGTGGAAACACTTGTTTTAGTTATAGTGTTATATTTTATGAAGCTGTATCCTTTTGGATAGGGACCCAGGTGGCGCTGTGGGTTAAACCACAGAACCTAGGGCTTGCTGATCAGAAGGTCGGCGGTTTGAATCCCTGCGACAGGGTGACCTCCCGTTGCTTGGTCTCAGCTCCTGCCCACCTAGCAGTTCGAAAGCACGTCAAAGTGCAAATAGATAAACAGGGACCGCTCCGGCGGGAAGGTAAACGGTGTTTCTGTGCACTGCTCTGGTTCGCCAGAAGCGGCTTAGTCATGCTGGCCACATGACCCGGAAGCTGTACGCCGGCTCTCGGCCAATATAGCGAGATGAGCGCCGTAACCCCAGAGTCAAACACGACTGGACCTAATGGTCAGGGGTCCCTGTACCTTTATCCTTTTGGATACGGGGGGTGGGGAGGGGGTGGGGTTCGCTACCAGGTTTCTTAAATGGATGTTACATGAATAACAGAGCTGTTCTATCCTTGAGTTAACACCCACTGGACTAGAGAGGATCACTACTCAATTTCCTTATGTTACTGAGGCAAAATGAGTAGTGGCAGAGCAAATCTCTGCTGGCATAATAGTTTAATGATACTGGGAGATGCTGCTCTCGCAAGATTAGCAGCATGACAGGGGAGAAATAGGGGGCAAACTGTTATCACTCCCGCCCCTCATGCCAGTGCCATATTACACCGCCTCATCTGTGCAAAACCTTAGGAGAAACCTTTGTGCAAAGCAGAGCTTATTGGCGTTTGTGCCTGTGCACACGACTTCCCTCCCAAAATACTGGGAGTCACAGTTTGCTAAGGGTGCTGGGAATTGTAGCTCTGTTGGCGGCAAAGGAAACCACAGTTCCCTGGATTATTGGGGGGGGGGGAGTCATGTGCTTTAAATGTATCCAGAGGCTGTCCCTGCAGAGCAAGTCAAAACTCATTGCGTCTGTAGATTTAAGGATAATTTTACTGCGGCTGAATTCCAGCCTTGAAATATACTCGCAGTCACGTGTGAATTTCATGCTCTTTATTCAGCTCATAGTAGCAAGGAATGAATCTTTCCCCAAAACGTCTGCTATATATACATTATTTACACAATGGGCCCCCACGTGATTGGCCAATCAGGTTGTTGATTCACTTCCACCTGGAGCTGGATTGGGTGGCTCCTGCGGACCAATCAGACTGCTGCATTCTGGGTCCTATTGTTCTAGGACCAATCAGACTGCTGCATTTTATATTCTATTGTTCTAGGATTCAGCTCAGTACATAACAAGCCTGTTCACTGCTCAGAGCTTAGTCTGAACTTATGCCTTGTAGTTGCTTGTTGCTGCCTAGTCAGAAGCTTCTAGCCACCACTCATTCTGCTCCCAAGTCCCTCTTTGCCTCACTGACAGACTCAAGAGCTTGGTTTACTTGTCTGTGTTAGGCTGCAGAAGAGTTTGGATTTGATATCCTGCTTTATCACTACCCGAAGGAGTCTCAAAGCAGCTAACATTCTCCTTTCCCTTCCTCCCCCACAACAAACACTCTGTGAGGTGAGTGGGGCTGAGAGACTTCAAAGAAGTGTGACTAGCCCAAGGTCACCCAGCAGCTGCATGTGGAGGAGTGGGGAAGCGAACCCAGTTCACCAGATTACGAGTCTACCACTCTTAACCACTACACCACGCTGGACACACTTCCTAAGTGAATAATTATCCATCCACCCTCCGTTTCACAGTTTAGAGAGGAAAGCAAGCTATTTTGGAGAAGTGTCCACACCCAGAAGCATATATGATCCTTTTTTTTGTGAACTGACCTCAGAATCTCCAATTAGATCATTGCTCCTTCCCTCAAAATGATTGACATATTTCACATCTTGTGCCGTTCATGGACAATATTCACTAAAATTCCAGCGCATCTTTCCCAGACCCTCCAAGTGTCCCTATTTACCAGGGCACCCCTATTTTCATTGGAGAAATGTTGGAGGGTATAGAGCAGGGGTCAGCAACCTTTTTCAGCCATGGGCCTGTCCACCATTCCTCAGACCATGTGGTGGGCCAGACTATATTTTGGGGGGGGGGGGGAAAGTGAACGAATTCCTATGCCCCACAAATAACCCAGAGATGCTTTTTAAATAAAAGCACACATTCTACTCATGTAAAAACAACAGGCAGGCCCCACAAATAACCCAAAGATGCATTTTAAATAAAAGGACACATTCTACTCATGTAAAAACATGCTGATTTCCAGACTGTCCGTCGGCCGGATTGAGAAGGTGATTAGGCTGCATCCGGCCCACGGGCCTTAGGTTGCCTACCCCTGGTATAGAGTTATCCAACCTCCAAGCCATCTGAAGGCAGCCTTGTATAGGGAAGTTTTAAAAGTGTTTTATTAAGTTTTTATATATGTTGGAAGCTGCCCAGAGTGGCTGGGGCAACCCAGATGGGTGGGGTATAAATAGTAAAATCATCATCACCATTGTGGAAGAAGACATCCTTATTTTCATCAGAGAAATGTTGGAGGGTATGCTTTCTCCAATGTTAAGATTCTAGTCCTCATGACCAGAATACCAATAAGCAGTAAGTACAAAAATGATTTGTATGTAGATCATAGTAGATCAATAAATACTTCATGGGGTTGGGGCGGGGATCAACATAATGAGATCACCATTTTTGTTTGTGAGCCAAAATGTACTGGGATTATGGGACAGGCAGGATTTTTAAAAAACAACAACACACACACAACAACAACATCAACAAAACAAAAACCTTGTTGTATACAAAGTGCCTACTTTCAATACTTTCCCGTCAAATTTTTGTAACCATCAGTATAATCAAATATTATATTTGATTATGCTTACCTGTGCTTATGTAATGTAATTCCCAAAGGGAGTTTTTAAATTTGCAAGTCTCTGGCACTGTTTTGCCCTGTGCTATAGAAAGCGCAGAAAAAAAGAACCGCAGGGAACTTTCAGTTTTTGTCATTTATTCATAACTGTGACATTTCATGTCATATAAAATTAAAAAGTTTAGCTTGTTCGTTCCTGCCCAAGGTAACTTTAGCTACAGGCCTTTGGAACTTTAACAGCTCCACTGCTACAGACTATGAAAAAAAGTATACCTTCAGGTTATGGGGTGATTTGTAAATGATGCGTTAAGGGAAAATCTCGCGAGAGGGTTGTAAGGTGGTTTGTAGCAAGCCCTGAGATAGCGCAGCATTTGCCCAGAGATGGAAAGAATGCACAATTCAGACCGAGAAAGAGTGGCAGATAAAATGGATAAACTATCCTGAAATGGCAAAACTTACGGGAAGAATTAGAAACCAGGAAGGGCCAGATTTTAATAAAGAATGGGGAAAGCTTATAAATTATTTGAAAAATTATTGCCAACAATTACATTCATTGGAAGAACAAAATAAAATAAAAAAAATTCCTTCCAGTAGCACCTTAGAGACCAACTAAGTTTGTTCTTGGTATGAGCTTTCGTGTGCATGCACACTTCTTCACATACACTGAAACAGAAGTCACCAGACCCTTATATATAGTGAGAGGGTGGGGAGGGGTATTACTCAGAGGGGTGGTGGAAATGGGTGAAAGGTTGATAGCTGTGGTAAACCTGTTGACGACTGTTAACGGCTGCAATTAGTCTTACAGGAAAAAGCAAGGGGTGAGAAGGTTAAAAAAGCTTTGTCATGTATAATGAGATAAGAATCCAATGTCTTTGTTCAGACCAGGTCTCTCCATGGTTTTAAGCTTGGTAATGAGTTGCAATTCAGCAACTTCTCATTGGAAGGTTTGACCAGAACACTTGTAGTTAAAAAAAAAATGAACCAATGGATTGGCAAAGGATTTATGATAATAGAGTTACAGAAGAGATGTAGAGGGAAAATAATTATTTGAGGATCCACAAAGGGGTGGGGAGGAGGGAAGTCAAAGGGGATTTTATGTTTTTATTGTGTTTATTTTTTCTTTTGCTTATTGTATGTGAAATTGAAAATGCAAAAATAATATATATATATATATATGAGAGAGAGAGAGAATGAGAGAGAGAGAGAGAGAGAGAGAGAGAGAGAGAGAGAGGCAGGCAGTGAAGCACTTGAGGGCAATGGCTGGCTGGCTGGCAGACTTCATCGTAGGGGCATGGGATTTGCACTCAGGGCCCCAGTGACAACAATATTCAGTTTGTTTCTCCCTGTAGACCCCCACACTCTTAGAGACTTACGCTGTTTCTGCCGTCAGGGGCACATTCCAAATTAAGGTTTCTCTCAAACGTAAAATGTTCTCAAATTGTATCAAGAAAGGACAGCATAGTTGGGGATGCTTATACCATCAAGCAATGGATTTCAAGCTGTGTTCTGGGGAACGCTCAGGGCCGGGCCGGGACATTTTGCTGCCGGAGGCAGATTCACAAATGTCTTCCCACACGAAGTACATAGTACCCCAAGATGGCCCAAGGTATTTTTGCACCTGAGGCAGAAAATTCAAGAAACCACTCTCTGTAGGCTTAAAACTACAACAGTAGTAAAGAACTAGCAATTTGGCACCATTTCGTGACACCCAGAATCTGCTACCTAAGGCAGCTGCCTCATTCTGCCTAATGTTGTTGTTGTTGTTGTTGCCTAATGTTGTTGTTTAGTTGTTTAGTTGTGTCCGACTCTTCGTGACCCCATGGACCAGAGCACGCCAGGCACTCCTGTCTTCCACTGCCTCCCGCAGTTTGGTCAGACTCATGTTGCTGGCTGCCTAATGTTAGGGCAAGTGCAAATGCTACTTATTTATTAAAAACATTTTTAGGCTACCTGTTTATCTAAGAAGGCTCGAGGTAGCTAACAAACAGTAATAAAAACATGCATAATCTCTCCCCCACCCCATATTACTTTTTACCCGGACGGTCTCAGGGCGGTTCACAGAAACGGAGCAAAAAAGACTTATTCATTCTTTGGATCATATGGCGTAAAGGTTGAACAACAAGAAAAACGATTTCTTTCAAGCTTTCAGAAGTAACCAGCGTAGGACCATTTTACATTTAAAGTACCATACTCTACTGATCTGTGAGGGTTGGTGTGGGATAAAAAGGATATACTTCAATTTGTTTTTTCCTCTATAAGTGGCTAAAATGATTGGATCTGGACACTGGCGTTAATGAATATACGTTTTAAAAAAGTAGGAGGATAGGGGTGGGGAAAATAGCTAAAAATTTCGAGACCGGTGGAAGGAAAGGGTGCAAAAAGAAGAAATTTAGGAGTATAAAATTAGGTTGGAGTAAGGGAAATTGATAAGAGTTTAGGAAAGTATCAGAAGTAGTTAGGAGCCGAGGTATAGAAAAATAAAAAGGAATTAGTTTAAGTAGAAATAGGATTGGTAATGTAAGAAGGAAAATGATTTTGGTATTTTATGTTTTTGTGAAAAAGGATAAGGAAATGGAAAGAAAAATATTATATTGGGGGGAAAATAGATATGTTTATGAATTTGGGAAACTGATAAAGAGGATAGACAATGAATTCAACAGCGGGGGACTTGAGGAAGTCAACCGAAAAATGAACTTGAGGAAAGGAAGAATATCTGGCCTACAGAAAAAGGCCAGACCCAAGCAATGATATTGTGTATATTACTTATGTTAAATGCGAAATGTCTATTGTATTTCCCGGTGAGAGAGGGGATTGGAAATTTGCTTCCCCCAGTGAGAGGGGGGAAGGATGAAAAATTAACGGTATTGTAATGTGCTTAAAATTGTTAAAATCAATTAAAGAAATTGAAGAAAAAAATAAAGTACCATACTCTACTGTATCAATATGTGGGACCTCTTTCGTTAATGCTTTTTGAGTGGGTCTCTGCCACCTTCAAGTCAAAGGCGTTGGTACTCCAGATTGTCAAGGGACCTTGAAAGTGCGCCCATTTCATTGTATAAGATACGTTGCACCGCCAATGTTTGTAAATTATTGAATTAGATGTGCACGAACTGTGCGTGGCCCGCACATCTGATGGGTAGAAATTAATTGCCCACCCTGTAAGGAGAAAAAAATGAATTCAGATACATCACATTTTCACTGTTTCTGTCGTCGTCCGTGCGAAATAAGAGATTTGGAACGGAAACAAGCACATGGTAAAAATTAGAGTAAGGACGATACATTTGCGGGCAATTAGAACTTGACTTGAAGAACGCTGTGGAGCATGAGGCTGAAAAGCTGTTTCATTTCAGCCACTTGAGAGAGGCGATAATTCCCAAGAAATGCAAATCCTAGAACTATTATAATATAATGAATTCATGAATAAAGAGGACGGTAGAAGAGACGGCAGTGGAAGACTCTAAGCCTACTCTTGCATGGACCAGCTGTCACTGAACGACTGACGACATCAGTCACGGCCAATCAGACTGTCCTTGCACCGTCCAGAGTGCTAAAGACATTTCATAATTAAGTAACGAGAGACGTCAGGGCTCGGACTGAAGTATATTAATTCATGCAAATTGCACTCTTGTAAGGCAAGAGAATGAGGGACAATTGCCAACGATTCAGCCAAGTGTGAATTAATCCTGTCCGGGTCACATGGCAGAGCCTCTTATTGTGGCTTTATAAAGCAAAAAAAAAAAAAAAAGGTTTAAAATATTGATACTGTTAATTAAGTGATGAATTTCTAGACCATCTGAAGTCAGCTTGATCACGCTTGTGTAGTTTTGAGCAATGAGTTCCACAACACTTTGTTGCTCGGTCTGGATTCCTAGGCCTGGTCTGTCCTCCTTTTGCCGCTAGGATCACTTTGAGACTTTTATATATTGAATATAGACGTTCTGATCATAGGCGGCTTGAACAGTAAGCAAGCAAACAATGCAATTATTTAAAAATTGGTTCCAAAGTTAATTGCGCAAACACAAAGGATCTTGAGCAAGTCTCCATCTGGTCCTTTAGTGGTGGAATAGTCTAACAAAGGGTGGTATACAATTTTGTAAATATAAGATAACCAAATAGTAAATCCACACTCTGCCACTTGAGACAGCTGCCTCATCTTGCTTCTGGGATAGTGAGGTTTCTTCAGCTTAAAGGTGGCTCTTTAAGGACAACTCATGAGAAGCCCCATTACTACGTTATAGCTCTCTGGTTTATAGCTCCCATTCTAATTTACTCCTTTATTGTATTGCATTAATGCTCTCTGTGATCTTCAGAGCACATCATGCCTTGCGTTCCTTCCTCTACCTAAACTATACATTTCAGTTTTTCCTAATGGGACAAATATCTAGGGGGAGGGAGAATTCATTAGCAAAATAGTATGTAACAAAGGTTTACCCTCCTCCCTCCTAAGCACTATAAACTCTATACTTGACCGCCCCTCCCCCAAATATCCCACCGCTTATTTTGGCCAAATTTACAGGTGGGGGCAGAACTGATCGCAATTCTTCATCTAATCCAGTTTACACCAGAGTTGTCACTTATGCTGTCCTCCATCAATTTCTCTCATCCTTTTGCAAGCCAAAGTAAGTGACACGACAGTTGGCTGATTAGCACATTTGCATCAAGCTGAAGTCACAACTGTTTACAGGCAAGAAAAGTACTGGAGGCATGTGTGGGATATATTGCTATGCACAAAAGATAATTTGCTTCCCCCCCCCCCCAGCCAACAATAATCACCAGCAAATTAGAGCTGTGATAATATTCCTCACAAGACTTTCACCCCCCTTATTATTCAACTTACCTCGCTAGAAATTGGCCATACACACAAACACACACACACAGTGTGGTTAGTGGTTAAGAGCGGTAGACTCGTAATCTGGTGAACCGAGTTCGCGTCTCTGCTCCTCCACATGCAGCTGCTGGGTGACCTTGGGCTAGTCACACTTCTCTGAAGTCTCTCAGCCCTACTCACCTCACAGAGTGTTTGTTGTGGGGGAGGAAGGGAAAGGAGAATGCTAGCCGCTTTGAGACTCCTTCGGGTAGTGATAAAGCGGGATATCAAATCCAAACTCCTCTTCTTCTTCTTCTTCTTCTTCTTCTTCTTCTTCTTTATTGAAAAGTAAGAAGTAAAAAGGGGGACACGGGTGGCGCTGTGGGTTAAACCACAGAGCCTAAGGCTTGCCGATCAGAAGGTCGGCGGTTCGAATCCCCGCGACGGGGTGAGCTCCCGTTGCTTGGTCCCAGCTCCTGCCCACCTAGCAGTTCGAAAGCACGTCAAAGTGCAAGTAGATAAATAGGAACCGCTGCAGCGGGAAGGTAAACGGTGTTTCCGTGTGCTGCTCTGGTTCACCAGAAGCGGCTTAGTCATGCTGGCCACATGACCTGGAAGCTGTACGCCGGCTCCCTCGGCCAATAATGCGAGATGAGCACGCAACCCCAGAGTCGGTCACGACTGGACCTAATGGTCAGGGGTCCCTTTACCTTTACCTTTAAGAAGTAAAAAATTATAAGTGCACGTGGTAAAATTTTCCAGTTCAGATTTCCTGAAAACTCCAGTGTCCCGAGTGGAATTTTCCCCTGATAAGTCAGGAAAGATTGACAAGCTTGTTGTCTGCCTATGAATCTTGTCACCGTGGCATTGGTACAACAATGAAAGGTCCTATTACTTAAACACTCAACACAGACTTAAAAAAAAAAATACTCATCCCACCCAGCCATTTGAGTAGCGCATGATTAAAAGTTCACAACCTTGATTCCACCGCACAATTTGAGAAATGGCCAGCGCTGTCCATGGTGATTAAATATTCCCGTGTTGTAATTATTTTGTAACTTTTGTTCTGCTTTTCGCTCACTCCAAAATTATCATAAAATTTTGAAAGATATCCTCGGTGCGGAATATGTCCATAAAATATTAAATATTCAATTTTCCTCTATCATGGCTTGAAAAATTCATAATTACATGATGATCCACATAATAACTCATTCTGAAAAGTCATATATGGCGCTCCCCCTGTGACTGAGTTAATAATTTACTGCTGTGTGGGATCTTCCCTCTGCACTGTTAGTCTTGGAAACATTTATTAAGCAAATGTTCATTTGCAAAGATCAGAATGTGAATGAAGAGGGTAAGAATTTAATGAGGAGTGACAGACAGGTGAACTGATTCCATACAGTTCCTCACTACAAGAGAAAGCAGATAGCTTTATCTTTCATTGCCTCAATAGACACATGAAATAAAATATAGAAGACAGGGGGCAGAAGGAGGGCGGGTGTGAAAATGGAGCGATGCTTGGCTAGAAGGGCCAACAGAGAAATAAATCACAGCAACTCAAAAGCTACGTCCAGACCAGTGGAAGCAGCAGTTCAGATTTTTAAACCTCGAAACTGAGAGTTTTCTTTTTCTTTATAAAGAGGGGCATTGCTAGTTTTTGAAACATCTAAGCTTAGGAAAATACTGCATACCTGTAGTTATTGGATAAGGGAACAGGATGTGAATAATATATATTAAAACTCGTAAATGCATCTGGGTTTTTCTTTTTTTTCTGGAATGTTTTAACTTCAAGCTGTGTGTGTGTGCGCATGTGTTGTTGTTGTTGTTGTTGATGATGATGATGTTGTTGTTGTTTTCAAAGCCCAGTTTACGTATTACTAGAAGTGTGCATGCACACGAAAGCTCACACCAAGAACAAACTTAGTTGGTCTCTAAGGTGCTACTGGAATGAATTTTCATAGTTTTTGAGTTACTGACTGCTCCTGGACTTTGTGATATTTTAGTGCAGCCGTCCCAAACTGGTGCTCTCCAGATGTGGGTCAATGGGCCTGGCTGTTCACCAGAAGGTTGGCGGTTCGAGCCCACCCAGGGATAGCTGTGGGCAGGATTCCTGCATTGCAGTGGCATTGACTTAGATGATCCTCGGGATTAGATGCAGTGGATTAGATGATCCTCAGGATCCCTTCCATCTCTACAATTCTGTGGCTCTGTGATTCCTAGAAGCCCCGACCAGTTGTCAAGGATGGCAGGAGTTGCAGTCTAATATCTTGAGGGCACAAGAAAGGGGGAGGCTGATTTAGTGAGACATGAGCAAGTCCAGCCTCCTTCTGGGCTCACATGCTCCTCTTCTGAGAGCCAGTAGTGGTTAAGAACGGTAGTCTCGTAATCTGGTGAACCAGGATCACGTCTCCTTTCCTCCACATGCAGCTGCTGGGTGACCTTGGGCTAGACACACTTCTCTGAAGTCTCTCAGCCTCACTCACCTCACAGAGTGTTTGTTGTGGGGGGGGAGGGAAAGGAGAATGTTAGCCGCTTTGAGACTCCTTAGGGTAGTGATAAAGCAGGATATCAAAACCAAACTCCTCCTCCTCCTCCTCCTCCTCCTCCTCTTCTTCTTCTTCGTCTTCACTATCTCCTCTCAGTCTCCTCTTTCCCAGGCTATTTCCCAGCTCCTTCAACCATTCCTCATAAGGCTTCGTTTCCAGACCCTCGATCATCTCGGTTGCCCTCCTCTGCACAACTTCCAGCTTGTCAACCGTTGAATGGCAAAGCTCTAGTGCCCAAGGGTTCAGATAAGTCTGGCTTCCTTTTCGGAAGCACCATGGACATACCAGAGGTGAAATGATGAGGACGGACCCTGAGGACTTTTGCGTTGACTTTCCAGGTCCATCTTCTAGTTATAGCTCTTTGGAGGTGTGCATGTGTGTGCACACACAGACACAACCACTAAGGTATTCTTGAGGGTAGCATTCAATGCAGGAAGAGGAGTTTCAGAGAGGAAGTATGAGCAGTGGGACACCCCATGTACCCATGAAATGCTCCAAGTCTGGGCACAGGACCTTTGACATCCTAGCTCAAGCTCAAATAGTCCAGAGGACCTTTTCCACAAAGGACCTTATTTGCAAATCACATTAATTGTTTTTTGTTGTAATATACAAAGAGAAATGTGATTAGGCAAGCTGTCGGGAGTCCATCAACTGCAGTCAAGGTTGCCACAAAGTCTTCTAAAACTATTTGGTTAAAGGGTAAATACACCTTGTACATAATAATGAAAATCTTATAGGTATTGATGGAGATTAACACTGCAGGCTGTCTACAGAATATTAATAAAACTCAATATATTCTCTAAAAAGGTATAATTTATATTTTGTGGAAGTGGAAGTCTTTTCTAATAAAAATTTTCTGTCCTTCATTCGCTTCATATAATTTTTCTATAAATCACCCAGTAAGAATTCCACCCCCCACCCCTGAAATGTTCATCTCCGGGAGACCTTATTTAAATAAACCCTCTTAGCAAGATACTTCAGAATTAAAACTGCACCATGAGCAATGCTCTCTCCAATATACTTCTTTCTATAGAATCTCTCTGCGACTCAAACAATATTTTATTGAATTATATTATGTTAAAATATCGGATTTGGGGTGATGCTTCTAGTATGTACACACACACACACACACACACACACACACACACACACACACTATGTAAAGAAGATCAACAAATTATCTGTAACCATTTTAATTTAACCAGTCCCTGAACCTGCGTGATTCGCAACTCATTTCTTTCCCACATCTGCATATATAGTGGAGAAAACCTAAGGGCATCCTGCTCCATTTCACCACAAAGAAAGAATAAGAAGAAGGGGGGAAATGCTCCTGGTCATTCTTCATTTTCTTGGTTTTTAGTAAACTAGGACATTTTATGCTTCTTTTTAGGCATTTAGAAACAGATTTATTCTTTGTCTGATATAAGTGTGGTTTTTCTTTATCTAACCAGAGATTTAAATATCTATCTATCATCTATCTAGCTAGTCATTTAAATATCTATCTATCTATCTATCTATCTATCTATCTATCTATCTATCTATCATCTATCTATCTATCTATCTATCTATCTATCTATCATCTATCTATCTATCTATCATCTATCTATCTATCTATCTATCTATCTATCTATCTATCTATCTATCTATCATCTATCTATCTATCATCTATCATCTATCTATATCTATCTGTCTGTCTGTCTGTCTATCTATCTATCTATCTATCTATCTATCTATCTATCTATCGGCATCCTCTACTCTCCAACGTTCCTTCTGTGGTTGGCGATAGACAATAGTTTTGCTTTATTCGCTGGTGGGTGGAAGTTGCATGATAGAGCTGTTGTTGCTCGTGCTGTACACACTCATTCCTTTATGGGAAATAGCCATAAATCATTACTAGAGCGTACGCTTTGCACGCAGATCTCCGTTTCCATCTCCAGCATGAGTGGGAAAGGTATGGGCTTGAGACCTTGAAGAGCCACTGCAAATCGGAGCACTGTGCTGCTGGGCCAACAGCCGGACTCAGCTTTCTTATGTTCTCCAGCTTTCCCGGCAAGTTACAGGGCCACAAAGCTCATGCAGGTTGGGGTTCCTTTGGGAAGAGAGGTCAATGGAAGCATGTGGCATTTTTGAAATATTGCGGTTTGTTTACATATATACTGTCAGTTTGCATTTCTTAGTGCAGAAAGCAGGGCGGGATTTAGGTTTGATGAGGCCCTAAGCTACTGAAGGTAATGGGGCCCTTTATATGTCCAGCTGTCCTTTGTCAACAACAAATTGTCGCTGTTTTTGTGTGTTGAATATATGCTATATGGTAATTTATGGACCTAATAGGTATCTAAAGCCATTTGCTCATAACAAAATATGTATTTTATCAAAGTAATTGTTGAACTGAAATACACAACACAAAACACTGTTGCTGTATGTGGGTTTTATTTTATTTCTTTTTAATCTTATATTTTGGAAATGTACATCCAGTTTTTCTTCTTTTATTTTTTTGGAGGACCCCAAGAGAGTTGGGCCCTAAGCTATAGCTTGTTTAACTTATATGTAAATCCGGCACTGACAGAAAGTATTGATCTGATGTGTAGAGATCTTTCCTATTCTACATCATTCAAGAGGGTTCTGGAAGCTTCTCTGTGTGAAAGTAAGAAGCAAAAGGTTCATGACGTTTGGGTTATTCCTTCAGAGAAGCTGAGCACAGCTGGTTTAAACTGGTTCTCTTTTCTCTTTCTGTCAAGGTCATGCTGACTATAATAAGAGGCCAGAAGGAGCCTGGGTTTCGCTTTCACCTTCTATCTCTCTTCCTTCTGGTGTGGTGTTCTGTATATAGTGGTAAGGTTTAGACTTACTATAAGTTATAAGTTAAGTTTAAGTCTGCTGCAACTAGACAGTGCCAATCCTGAATGTATTGGATTTGTGACCATTATTTGCCTTTAGCAGCAGTAAAGCTCTGCTGGATGAAATACAATTGATCAAATATGGATCAATTTTGCCCCCTCCCACCTTTGGCTCAGCACCCTGTACAGGGGACCCACCTACATCACCCTAAATTGGGTGCTCTTTGTACTCATGGAGGTTTCTGCAACTTCCAGCAGCAGCCTTAACAAACTACAGTTCCCAGGATTCTTTTGGGGGGAGAGCCATGACTATTAAAGTGGTATGATAGTGCTTTAAATGTGTGGTGCAGACGTGGCCTTGGTTCCTTCAGCTAAGAAAAAATTGCAGACAGCCTGAAGCTCGGATCATGCAATGTCTTGTGAAGCACTGTTACATTTCTATAGCTCTCAAACAAAATGTTTCTACATTGTTCTTACAATTAAGAAATCAGCTCGAAGGCCACATGTGCAAGACATTAAACCTCTTGCACTTTTTGTCTTATTTACATCTGGCACCACAATAAGATTTGTCTTGCGGAAGAGATTGTGGGGGTGACGTTTGATTTTCCTTACACTAGACTCCTTGTGCTACTTTCTTGCACAAAGAAAATGGTATGTGGGAGTCTCTTTTATGCCTAGGGGTTGGATTCAGGAACCAGGCAGGAGGTATCCGGCGAGAGCTTGAAAGTCTATTTTTAAATTTTCTGGTTTGTAGCCCAAGGAAACTTTCCAGGAATGGGAGTTCTCGTTCCATTTGTGGAAGGGCTTTCAATCCAGAAAAAGGGTTTCCTTGGGTTGTTCCATCAGCACAAAGATTCCAAGTTGCACAACTAAATACCCCCCCCCCATGCTCCTCCAAAATCAGTTTTGGGTTTCCTCCCCAAGCCCCTGGAGCAAATATGGGGAGAGTTCACAGCATGCAGGGGGAGATCAGATGAGGGAACATTACATTGTGCAAGCAAAAATCCTCTCTGTGATAGAATGAGTTCCTTTGGGTACAGCCCATTGATTTCCCCACTGACATCACTGTTCCATAGGGCCCTCCACCTCTCCGGAGCAGATTTTTCTTGGGTCATGGGGAGGGAGAGGAGAATAGGCAAAACTCACCTCTCCCCTGATTCTGTGGGTGGGAATGTCCCATGAGTAGTAGAAGAGTTTGGATTTGATATCCCGCTTTATCACTACCCGAAGGAGTCTCAAAGCGGCTAACATTCTCCTTTCCCTTCCTCCCCCACAACAAACACTCTGTGAGGTGAGTGGGGCTGAGAGACTTCAAAGAAGTGTGACTAGCCCAAGGTCACCCAGTAGCTGCATGTGGAAGAGCGGAGATGCGAACCCGGTTCACCAGATTACAAGTCTACCACTCTTAACCACTATACCACACTGGCTCTCATGAACACATAGGGTTCAAGAACGTGGGAGAGAGTAGCATAGCCCCCAACATTTTGGGAGGGTAATTCAGGGCACCCCCTGCCCCACTGACCCCATTACTTGCCCCCTCCCTGTCTTTGACCCAGGGGCGTAGGAAGGGGACGGTGGGGGTGGTCCACCCCAGGTGTCATCCTTGAGGGGGTTGACAAAAAGGGCACACTGCAGGGGGGCTCACCCTGCCGCCCCCATGCATGGTGGCTCAAGCCACAGCTGCCACACGCAACAGATCGCCCACAACATTGGGGGAGCGTTGGGAGACACGGCACGGACCAGACCTGCCTCTTCCTCTGGAGCCACAGATGAACTTCCGGAACTGCCTTGGTGGAAGGAGGAAGAGTAGGTCAAGGTAAGTTCTTCTTCTTCTTCTTCTTCTTCTTCTTCTTCTTCTTCTTCTTCTTCTTCTTCTTCTTCTTCTGGTCCCACACTCTGGTATGAGCCCACTGACTTGTATGGAACCAACAAACACCCATCTTTTGGTCCCTTGCTCTGGTGCGACCAGTGCAGGGGAGCAAAATTGGGGCATTTTGGGTTGGGATCGGAAGCCGGGGCAGCTTCTGTCCATTTGGGATGTCTCGGTTAAACCTAGCAAATCTTGGGAGAAGGAAGTCATGAAAAGCAAGTGAAGAAGGCTACGATTAACCTCTGTTTCCGATCTCACTCAGCAGCCTCTAAGTCGCCAATGGGTTCTTGTGTCACCTGATCCCTGCTGAGTTAATAGTTAATAGTTGCAATACCAACCTGTCCCCATCTGCAGTGCTGTAGCAGATTGCAGGCTAGAGCATATTTTCCAGAAAACCATGATCTTGCTGCTAGAGTGCCAAGTTAAAGTCTCCTTCTTAAGCTCGGTCCATCTTCTCGGTTCAAGGAATGGGATACCCCCCACTGATTCTTATTGAATGGGAAACATCACTCAGCAGGAGGTGTTCCACGATGAATGGTAGCTATGCAAGTGTCAAATAAATGGGCTTAAAATAAAAAATAAATTAAAAATCTCTGAAACCAGCCTGCTTCTGGTGTTTCCCCTTTTCACATCTATATTTAGTTAAATAATGCTGCTTCTAGCATTCAAGTGGCTTTGTCTCTCCGTGTCCTTAAATTAAGCTTCCTCGGCTCTGCAATGACCAAAACAAATAATCTACGACCTGCAAACAAGACACTTTTGTTTCCCCAAAGGATTCTTTCATTTTCTGCTCTAGGTTATACGTCTTTGAACCTCCTTTTTCTGTAACGACCTTCTGGTGCTCATTAGCATGCTGATTACCATTAACGCAGCTATAATGCCGCAATTTTCTTGGTGGATGTCAAGGAGAAGTGCTCATCTGAATGCAGTCAAGGGACAAAATTAACTGCATAAATCTACAGCACCTACTGGATCCCGTCCAAGCTTACATGGGTCTTCTCTCCTGTACTTTGGTGTGACATCATCATCTAGTTTCCCACTGGTGCCTTAATAAGTATCTCAGGGGCAGCTCATGCTAATTTTATCTCAATGTTACATTCTCCCCCCACCTCCACCAATACTGTCTATTTACCTTTTGTCTCTTCGGTGCCCCTCTCAACTAATCACGTAGTATATGCACTCATCTACATATGTGCCAGAGCTGTTTTTATATCATTAATATATTTGTAGTTTTGCAACCCCTTGGATGCTTCCTGGGGTTTGCATTTCCAAGCCCCCTTGAGGACAATGACTTGATTTGTTTTATTTCCAATTGCTTTGATTTCTTTCCTTGCAAATTGTTTAGTACAGTTAGCGGATTCTAGACTGCAAAAATGTTTCCCATATTGGCCTTTTCCCAACCTTTTTGGTAATTTTTATGAATTTTACAATTCCAAATAAACATTTTACAAACTTTAAAATACCCAGTGACTTCCCTTCTTCTCTTTCCATGGTTCATTTTACATATCATAAAGGTAAAGGTAAAGGGACCCCTGACCATTAGGTCCAGTCGTGTCCGACTCTGGGGTTGCGGCGCTCATCTCGCTTTGTTGGCCGAGAGCCGGCGTACAGCTTCTAGGTCATGTGGCCAGCATGACTAAGCTGCTTCTGGCAAACCAGAGTAGTGCACGGAAACGCCGTTTACCTTCCCGCCAGAGTGGTTCCTATTTATCTACTTGCACTTTGATGTGCTTTCGAACTGCTAGATGGGCAGGAGCTGGGACCGAGCAACGGGAGCTCACCCCGTCGCAGGGATTCGAATCACCGACCTTCTGATCAGCAAGCCCTAGGCTCTGTGGTTTAACCCACAGCGCCACCTGGGTCCCTTCTTTACATATCATACATCCCTGCATATTTTACTATAACCATTCAAAACCGTTTTCCACTCATAGAACGGTCATAAAAATTACAGTCATAAAAAATTATTTACCCTGTTGAATTTATCTTAATGCTGCCAGCGTTTTCAGCTGCATATAGTTATTTTTCACATATTCAATAAATGTTCTCCACTCTTCTTTAAATGTATATTCTTCTTGCTCTCTTCTTCCATATGTTAAACCTGCACGTTCTGCATATTCTGTCAACTTAAGTTGCCAATCATCTTTAGTTGGAACCTCACTCACTTTCCATTTGGGGGCTAACAAAACATGGGACGCAGTTGTTGTACACATAAATAACTTTCTCTGACACCTAAGAATTTCAGTCTGGGTTATCCCCAACAAAAATGACTCTGGTTATTTTGGGAAAGTAGTTTTTAAACATTTTTTAAAATCCATTATAAATCACTTCCCAATACACTTTTACTTTTTTACATGTCCAACACATGTGAAAAACCCATATTGGCCATTCTTAAAGACATTGTAAATACAAGGACGCGGGTGGCGCTGTGGTCTAAACCACAGAGCCTAGGGCTTGCTGATCAGAAGGTCGGCGGTTCGAATCCCCGCGATGGGGGTGAGCTCCCGTTGCTCAGTCCCTGCTCCTGCCAACCTAGCAGTTCAAAAGCACGTCAAAGTGCAAGTAGATAAATAGGTACCACTCCGGTGGGAAGGTAAACAGCGTTTCTGTGTGCTGTTCTGGTTTGCCACATGACCCGGAAGCTGTACGCCGGCTCCCTCGGCCAATAAAGCAAGATGAGCGCCGCAACCTCAGAGTCGTTCGCGACTGGACCTAATGGTCAGGGGTCCCTTTACCTTTACCTTTAAATACAAGAACATGGAGCAGTGTCCTGGTGGGAAAAGAAGTGCACGGAAACACCGTTTACCTTCCCGCCGGAGCAGTACCTATTTATCTACTTGCACTTTGACGTGCTTTCGAACTGCTAGGCTGGCAGGAGCAGGGACCGAGCAACGGGAGCTCACCCCGTCGCGGGGATTCGAACCGCTGACCTTCTGATTGGCAAGCCCTAGCCCTCCCAACTGGATGCTCTGAACAGAACATATGAGGACCTCTGCTCTATCAGAAGAATGCTCCATTATATTTCACTGGCTCTCGGCAAAGGACTTTGCATGCAGAGATCACTAGATGTTTTTGCTTAAATTTCCATAAATATATTATGAGGCATTTATATCTGATAATGCAGATTGCATATGATCCAGATTGCATACAGCTTAGTCTCATACACCAATGAAATATAGTGGATATGAACTGGATGCAAATATTCATTTGAATTTCATATTTGATCATAAGTATATTGAAATTCCTTAAAGAACACAATGGCGTTCTCAGGCTATTAGAGCAGATATTACCTGTATATATTGGGCATGTCCCAAAATAGAGATATTTTTGACGATGAGTACTAGATCATACCGATGATATGATAGGAATTTCTAACTTATTAGATCCCTCAATTGTTCTTTTTGGTTTTTATAAAATTGATAATTTCCCTCAAATAGGGCTGCCATATGTCTGGATACGTCCTGGAATCGGGCAGAATTTAGGTGTCTGGGCGGATTTTCGCAAAATCGGTAAAATGTCTGGGAATTTTAATTTTTGGGGGGTGAGGCGTTCCACAGGGTGGGCGCCACTACTGAGAAGGCCCTCTGCCTGGTCCCTTGTAACTTGGCTGCTCACAGTGAGGGAACCACCAGAAGGCCATCAGAGCTGGATCTCAGAATCCGGGTAGAATGATGGGGGTGGAGACGCTCCTCTTCCTCCTCCTCCTCCTCCCCCTCCTCCTCCTCCTCCTCCTTGTTATATGCTCCCCCAAAGCCGACTCTTGGGCACTTTGGAAACCCTTTGCAAGGCCTGATTATAAAATATTACAGTGGGATTTCTGGTAGTAGTGTAGGGTTCTCTCTGTGTCCCACATGCTTTGTTGAATGGAATTCATTTTAAGACCCTCATTTCCACACATGCGGGAATGACTCAGGCAGCTATTTTTCATTCTCAGTGTACCATACCCTCCAACGTTTCTCTGATGAAAATAGGGACGTCTCATTCCATAATGATAATTTTACGATTTATACCCCACACATCTTACTAGGTTGCCCCAGCCACTCTGGGCGGCTTCCAACATATATAAAAACGTAATAAAACATGAAACATTTTTTTAAAAAAACCTTCCCTCTACAGTATTGCCTTCAGACAGCTTGCAGGTCGGATAACTCCATACCCTCCAACATTTCTTCAATGAAAATAGGGACATCCTAAGGAAAAGCAGGACATTCTGGGATCAAATCAGAAACCGGGACAGCTGCTCTAAATCAGGGATGTCCCTGGAAAACAGGGACAGTTGGAGGGTCTGGTGTGATGATTGATGTCGCTATGAATGGTCCAGACCTGTCGCTTGTGACAGATGGATTTTGTGTGTCAGCTGGATTTTGGCTTGTTGTGACAAATTCTAGAGGCAGGCGAGCATGGAAGAAAAAGCACAATGTGGCAAAACCGGCTAGCTGGTTTATCTATTTACTAAAAAAGATATATGGGGTTTTCTCCAGATTTTGTACCATCAAAGGGCAAGTGGTTGTAGTTACATGAAGCCTCTGATTCCTGTGTTGTCATCAATAAAACATCCTTAGGAAGAGCGGGGTCTGTCAAAACAGATTCTTCGCGTCGACTGTTTTGCTACTTGTAATACACAGGACTGTGTGTAATCCAGCAAAGAAAAAAAGGAACCAGCCTGTGATCTTTATTAAAGCAAATTTGCATGTTTCCTCCAATTTGCATAATTTATTCTGCAATTTTGGGTGCCTGCATAATTTATGCTGGTAGGAGAGGCAAGGATACCGAAGTGTGGGAATTTTATTCAACTACCTCTCCTGCTTTCGAAATTTCGCCAGGCATCGTTTTCCTGTGGAAAGAGTAAATCCAGATTACGGTGGTGGTGGTAGAATAAGTAAAGGTAAAAGGACCCCTGGACAGCTAAGTCCAGTCAAAGGCGACTATGGGGTGTGGTGCTCATGTCGCTTTTCAGGCCGAGGGAGCTGGCGTTTGTCTGCAGACAGCTGTCTGGATCATGTAACCAGCATGACTAAACCACTTCTGGTGCACGGAAACACCATTTACCTTCCCGCCGCAGTGGTATCTATTTATCTACTCACACTGGTAAGCTTTCGAGCTGCTAGGTTGGCAGAAGCTGGGACAGTTCAACGGGAGCTCACCCCATCGCTGGGATTTGAACTGCCAACCTTCCAATTGGCAAGCCCAAGAGGCTCAGTGGTTTAGACCAGTGTTCCCCAACCTTGGGCCTCCAGCTGTTTTCGGACTACAATTCCCATCATCCCTGACCACTGGTCTTGCTAGCGAGGGATGATGGGAGTTGTAGTCCAAAAACATCTGGAGGCCCAAGGTTGGGGAACACTGGGACCACAGCGCCACCCGATCCCCTATTGAGGGCTCGTCCGGGTAGAATAGGATGACATTGTTTGGATGCCCCACCCCCAAAAACCTGCAAACCTGAGCTGTTCAGTGTCCACAGTGAGCTCCCATTTGGAAATGCCTGTTGTTGACCTACCATTTACGAGAGCAGAGTCATGGTGCCTGATGGACTCAGGCATTGCTACAGAAGTCTGATGGTGTCCTAATGTGGATTAGCTATGCCACTCTGTACACAAATGCGCATGGGGACAGTGTGGATCACCATTAGCCATCCCAAAAGGGTAATCAAAGGACGCTAAGGAGTATATAATCCTCATTAAGCAGCTGTGAGTTTGCGCACCCCCATATAGATGGGCAGACCGATACAAACGACCTTAGGCTGACGTTAATGAATGTCAAAAGGTCACCAAAAGGCCAGGCAGGAATTGGGGGTAGGGAAGAGGAGCAATGCAAGGAAACTCTGCTTTCGGGGCCGGGGAACGAAACGAAACATAAAAGCAGGGCATCTGTGGTAGCAGGGAATCTCAAGCACTGCTATTGGCAACCAATTTATCGGATTGGTCCAAAGAGTCCTAATTATTCCATTTGGAGGGAGATGAACAATACTCTGGAGGATGCAGCGAAAGCTCACTCAGCAGAAGCACCTGCTGATCAAATGCTGGGGGCTTATCTTTCCAAACCCATGCGGAATGGAAGCAACGTCGTCGTCCATATATTAAAGGGAGGCAAGTCAAGTCATTCTGCTTTGGGGGGCCTTGCGGAAGCTCTCCAAGAAGCACAGTGAGGAAGCGAAGGAAGCCCATCGAAAATGGGTGATCGCATTGCAAAAAGAGTGTGTATTGAATAGCTTCTGCCTATGGGGAAAGTCTACAGCTGTTGAACTAGATGCAATTATGATTCACTATTGCAATTTTTCTTCCACGCAGATGCTTCGTGCAATTGTCGACATCAAATTGTATACAAAGAAACCCTAAACACACAGCCTAGCTGCATATTTCTGCATTGCAGGGGTTGAGCTAGAAGATCCTTGGAGGTCCCTTCCAACTCTATGATTCTGTAATTCTAATTCCAATATAAAACATAGTTCTTTGAAACAAAAAATGAACACTGTTCACGGCTGAATGACGATGTCTCTTTAAAAGCTACCTGTCCCAGAGAGTTGTGCATCTTAGTGATTTTAATTTGTGAACTACCCCAGGATCCATAGTTTAATTGGGGGCTAAATAAATGCCATAAATAGGTTTGTTGTGTTTCTGAAAAAAAATATATAAGAATTTTGTGTTCCTAGCCAACTATACTCAACTCCCAGAGTGTGTGAATCAACACTATACATTTAAAGCAGTATTATGCTACAACATCTGAAAATCATATGGGCAGCGTGTTCCTCCATATTTTCAGTGTCACCACTGAAAAGGCCCTGCCCAACATCACCACCCTGCTTCTTCCAGTAGCGACGAAACATAGAACAGGATTCCTTCCATAGATGACCTAACCTACTTTACAGACCCTTCAAGTATCTCTATTTTCCAGGGAGAGTCCCGGAGTTACAGAACCCACCCTAGTTTCTGATTTGATCCGGAATGTCCCGCTTTTCCTTAGGTCAGTGATGGCTAACCTTGACACTCCAGATGTTTTGGGACTACAGCTCCCATCATCCCTGACCACTGGTCCTGTTAGCTAGGATGATGGGAGTTGTAGTTCCAAAACATCTGGAGTGTCAAGGTTAGCCATCACTGCCTTAGGGTGTCCCTGTTTTCATCAGAGAAATGTTGGAGGGTATGGAGTTATCTGACCCCTGAGCCAAGAAGATAAGTAACTATACAACTTTCAGAAGACATCTGAAGGCAGACCTGAATAGGGAAGGTTTTTAATGTTTAATGTTTTATTATGTTTTTATATATGTAGAAAGCTGCCCAGAGTGGCGGGCGAGGTATAAAATAATGATAATAATAATAATAATAATAATAATAATAATAATAATAATAATAATAATAGATGTCCCTATTTTCATCGAAGAAATGTGACTTTAGCAGGGGAGAAAGCAATCTATGCAGTGCTCAGGACCAGACTGTTTTTGTGCTTTGTAGGTTAGAACCAGCACATTGAATTGGGACTAGAGGAGCCAGTGAAGTTGTTTCAAAATTGGATCAATAAGTTCAATAAGATTCCCCACCCCACCTCTATTAACAGCCTGACAGCTGCATGCTTGATGAATAAACAAGGATCTTGCTAGTGGAGCAATCTACTCAAAAGGAAGTCTTACTGAATTCAGTGGTGCTTCCTCCCCGGTCATTAAGCTTTCAGCCTCAGTAAAATACCTTTTGGTATACTGGCCATGAAGAACAGTAATGAAAATGTAACTATAAAACGTATCCCAATAAAGGAGGGTGGAAAAAGGCACCCCTCTGTTCGCATACTTGCTTGGTCAACATATGGCAGCTACTTTGATCTTGGTTCCTGCAGAAAAGAAGCTGGCTATTAAACTTTCATGTGCTATAATTAATGATCCCTTTCACAAAACTGCCTCTAATAACTTTGGATTTTAGACATACTAAGTCTACCTGCAGGGAGAATTTTCTTTACGGAGATACATGGAGGATCATAAATTGCCTTGGTTTAGCAATTTATTGGATATTTGAGAGGATCGGGTGGTATTTCTTTAAAAAGAAAGAAAGAAAATCCAGTAGAAATTTCTTCTTTTTGCAAAACTACCAGCAGGTTTCTGGTTGTTTTTTTCTACTCAGAAGTAAACGTCTTGGACCTCAAATGGATTTATTCCTTGGTAGGTGTGTGCAGATGCTTTTGAATTATGGTGCTGGAGGAGACTCTTGAGAGTCCCATGCACTGCAAGAAGATCAAACCTATCCATTCTTAAAGAAATCAACCCTGAGTGCTCATTAGAAGGACAGATCCTGAAGTTGAGGCTCCAGTACTTTGGCCACCTCATGAGAAGAGAAGACTCCCTAGAAAAGACCCTGATGTTGGGAAAGATTGAGGGCACAAGGAGAAGGGGACGACAGAAGACGAGATGGTTGGACAGTGTTCTCGAAGCTACTAACATGAGTTTGGCCAAACTGCGAGAGGCAGTGAAGGATAGGCGTGCTCTGGTCCATGGGGTCACGAAGAGTCGGACACGACTGAATGACTGAACAACAACAAGGTGTGTGCAGAAGGATGGTGACCCAAATATAAGATTATAATCATCTTATGTATAAGATTATTATTTATTTTGCAAAGTTTGAAGTATTGTAATGGTTGGCTCATAGATGCCCATCAATTATTCAATATCAACAACATCAAGCGATGCCTTGAATGTGTGAATGAGCCTTTCAGGAACACACGTAGAACTTTCACATTACCCAGTATCACTCCCTTAACATTGTGTTACAGCTGATTGCAACACTAACACAATGATGACAAACTATCTATCTATCTATCTATCTATCTATCTATCTATCTATCTATCTATCATCTATCTATCTATATCTATATCTATATCTATATCTATATCTATATCTATCTATCTATCCAGGGCTTTTTTTCAGCCAGAACTCGCCAGAACTCAGTTACAGCACCTATTTTTCTAGGTCCAGTCGTGTCCGACTCTGGGGTTGCGGCACTCATCTCGCTTTATTGGCCGAGAGCCGGCGTACAGCTTGCGGGTCATGTGGTCAGCATGACAAAGCCGCTTCTGGCGAACCAGAGCAGTGCACGGAAACGCCGTTTACCTTCCTGCCGGAGCGGTACCTATTTATCTACTTGCACTTTGACGTGCTTTCGAACTGCTAGGTGGGCAGGAGCTGGGACCGACCAACGGGAGCTCACCCCGTCGCGGGGATTCGAACCGCCGACCTTCTGATCGGCAAGCCCTAGGCTCTGTGGTTTAACCCACAGCGCCACCTGGGTCTAGAAAAATAGCACTGTATTTAGCCCAGGTTTGGCAGTTGTTTTGTAGCACTTTGGAGACAGGCTGTCTGGAGCATATTGATCCATTTGCCTGGATTCACACAGATTTGGAGCTGCCTCAACCTGATTCAGATTTGGTCTAAAATGGTCCAATTCAGTTCAGGATTTAGCCAAACTGGTTGACGATAAAATATAAAAATACAAAATACCAAACAACTAAACAATAAGCCAACAGAAGAAGAGAAGTACATAACATAAAACACATAATACAGATAATAAAAAAGTATTAAACCATAAAAACTCACAAGAATTAAAACTGCAGAAATAAAATAGACTACTTTGGGAAAGCTTTGGAGAAAAGAAGTTTTCAACAAATGTCAAAAGCATAATATTGTGATTTGCTTTGCTTCCAAAACAACTTGTAAACCTAATACTGAATCAGATTTCCTACTGATCAAAACCACTTTTGTCTTGTCTGGATTATGTATCAGTTTGTTGATCTGTGTCCAGTCCATCATTGACCTCAGACACTGGTTCAGAAGTTGCACTGCATCCTTGGAGAGCCAGTGTGATGTAGTGGTTAAGAGCGGTAGACTCGTAATCTGCGGAACCGCGTTCGCTTCCCCGCTCCTCCACATGCAGCTGCTGGGTGACCTTGGGCTAGTCACACTTCTCTGAAGTCTCTCAGCCCCACTCACCTCACAGAGTGTTTGTTGTGGGGGAGGAAGGAAAAGGAGAATGTTAGCCGCTTTGAGACTCCTTCGGGTAGTGATAAAGCAGGATATCAAATCCAAACTCTTCTTCTTCTTCTTGGAATCCGATGAAAAGATGTGTATTTGGGTACTGAGGTCATACTGATGACCTCATATGCCAAATCACTGTACAACCCATAACTTTTGTGTAGATATTGAACACACTGCGACTCCCATATTGTGATGTTGTGCTGCTTGTACTCTTATTCACACCACTGGCTTCCACTCATAGGGTTGGAAGATGTACAACATTGTGACATCATAAAATGGGGGTTAATATTACATAGCATGATGTTGTTGTTAGAGCAGGAAGGAGACCATTCAACATAGGGTTGCCCTTTTCTAGGGCAGGCTTCGCCTAGTTCTGGACATTTCCCAACCTATCCCAGTAAATGCTGACCTTTCCCAGGAAGCTATTGAACTGAAGCTGTAAAGTGGCAATTTAGTGAAAGTACCTGGTGGTTCCTGAGACATACTAGTGAATGTTAATTGTCACCCTGCATTTTTTTCACCACAGTGCATGTAATTCTTTATCAGTAGTTGACTGAAATGAAGATTCATGTCAGTTGTTTAATGAAGGCAATTGAGATTGATCAATTAGAATTTTCTGACATTCCCCACTAGCTCCTTTAAAATCTTAGGACTTACCGAAAAATGTCAACATTTACCAAGTTTCTGGCATCAAGTGCAACAGGATTAAGGAACCTTCTGAAGTCATTGATGGATTGGAGTCCTATTCCTCCCCCCCCCCTTATATGTCAGTTGGAAAATTCATTGACTCCAACTATCCTGACTTCCCAGAGACCAGTGAACATTTGTCACATGCTAATAGCTATCAAGTGCTTCCAACCACAACTTCTTTTGAACAACTGGGACACAAGGTACCAGGACCCATTATTAATCCCTCAAGCATTATAGTTCACACGAGTTGGTTTAAGCTCTGAGCTGACCTTCTTATTCGGAGTACTACTTTCTCAGAAAGTAGCAAAGCTGGGAACTAATCACTTCCTTGTAGTGCATACTGCTCCCGGCAGTGGAGTGATAAATTGTCCCAATTTTGCTAAGCAAGGTTGCCCAAATAAGAGACTTGTAGTCGGGCCATGTGCAGCTGTCCTTGCAATGCACCAAATGCAGCCTGCTTTTACACCCTTACGTAATATTTTTAGTCTTGGTTGTCACACTGCATCAAGCATAAAATCAGCGCAGTAGGCAGCAGTTTTTACCCTGTAACTCGTCGATCTCTTTGGGAGAGAACACTGTTCTGAAGCGCTGCTCTTCTTTCCTTGCCATTAAGCCATTGGATAAAGCATTTGTTGATGATGTTTGACATTTTGTTAAATATTGCTGGTGGCCAAGAGACTGATACTGATGAATTGGAAGAATAATGATAGGATACCCTTTAATCAATGGATCGACAGTATGGCAACACTCGCAACTTAATAAAATACTGTTTATAGACGTAGACTTTGGATAAATATGACATTTGGAATGAGTTTATTCAGAATGTAGTAGGCTCTTAATATCTACATATGTATTAGGATAATAACACAATATCAATTTATATAAGAATGTATAGGAGCATACAGTACCACACTGTATTTTCTTTCTTATACACATCGTTGATCTTTCCCCCTCACTTTCCCCCCTTGCTTCTCGGTATCACTTTATTTCTTTATAATTTGAATTCTTTCAGTAAAAAAAGAATGAAAAAGAATGCATTGTATTAATTGACTATCTTTTCACCATTGATTTGTTGTTTTGTTGGAAATAATCTTAATCTTTGGATAAAGCGTTATCCACCAAGCCAACCCTTTTGTGTTTAGGTGGCACTATTTTGGCTACATATGCAGCAACAGTCACAGTCACACTTTGGAAATAAAAGGCATGATTCTTTGAGACTGATGGCCCTGACTCACAAACAGAGGTTTGGCTCAGTAAAAGCCAAAAGCCTCGAGAGGTCCGGAGGGTGGCAACACAAGAACGGGCCTTCTCTGTAGTGGCTCCCTGTCTGTGGAATGCTCTCCCCAAGGAAGTTTGCCTGGCACCTTCATTAGACACCTTTAGGCGCCAGGCAAAACCCGTTCCTTTTTAAGCAGGCCTTTGGTTGGCCTGATTGACATCCTATACCCTTTTAAAATGTGGCTCTTTTTAGGGTGTATGTCATTGGGTTATTGTTTTTATTTTTATTTTATACATTGTGATCTTTTCTGTGAACTGCCCTGAGGGCGGTATAATAAATAAAATAAAATAAAATAAAATAAAATAAAATAAAATAAAATAAAATAAAATAAAATAAAATAAAATAAAATAAAATAAAATAAAATAAAATAAAACCTTAATCTTAAATGCATATAAAAACAGCCTGATGAGTGGTCACTCTCCAGCTCCCAGTTGTAAACCCTCTTTCCCCCTATGACCACCAGAGGAGCTTCTCTTGTCCTGGAGGATGATGGGAGAGGGAAGAAGCAGTAGCTTTAAACAAAAACAAAAACAAAAAAAATCACACACACACAAGAAATATAAATATATCTTGTCAGCTACTTTGTGAGACCACGTGAAAAGCAGTATATAAATACATTTAGTGACTAAATGAACAAATGAGTGGTGATATATTTATTTATTGACCTCGCAACAATCTTGTGAAGTCGCTTCCCCTTTTGCAGATGGGAATTGAAGCCAGATACAAGACACAATGTATATACAATGAACACAAGATACAGTATATTCTCAGCAGAGTTGACTTTTGAATCCAGCTTTCCAAAATCCAAGTTTAATCCTGCAACAAACCATACTGACTCCCAGTATAAAACTCCTTATCTTAAAAAAACACCCTTCTCTATATATTCCAGCTGAGAATGCTTGCTCTTTGTTGAAAAAAAACACCATAAATATAAATGAGTCTCCCCAAGACTATGGGAGATAAATGTGCTCTCGTCTCCTCCAAGACTCTTCCCACTGCTGCAAACTGTTCCCCTCTGAGGGTTGAGTCACCTATGAACACATTATTATCGACTTCCCTATTGAATACCTCCGTTGTTGGACCTCACCCTATCCTAAGTGAGAAAAGCAAAAGTCTGAATGCTTCCTGTGGCGATCACACGGGGTCCCCGGACGTTTCACAGTGCCACCATTTTGTTTCTTGCTGCCACCAACCAGGCCCCTACTTGGTAACACACGGAGTCCAGTCAGAGTTAACTTGAACATGAAACTTATGTTTATTTAGTGCAGTTTAACAAGTATGTGGTTTCATAAACGTTCACAGTTGATTACAGTTATTTGCTTGTCTTCTTTGTTCCTAACTGTTAATAATAATAATAATAATAATAAATTTTTATTTATACCCCTCCCTTCCCAGCCAAGACCGGGCTCAGAGCGGCTAACACCCATAAAATCACAACAAAACATACAAAACAATCAATTAAAATGCAGGTTGAAATACGATTTAAAGTTTAAAATGCAGCCTCATTTTTAAGTAGCCCACCAATCAAACCATAAAGGAATGAGCAAAATAAAATAAAAATTTTTTTTCCTTCCAGTAGCACCTTAGAGACCAACTAAGTTTGTTCTTGGTATGAGCTTTCGTGTTCATGCACACTTCTTCAGATAAAGGAATGAAACAGGGTTAAACTAAAACCAACCCAAAGGCCAGGTGGAACAGCTCTGTCTTGCAGGCCCTGCAGAAAGATGCCAAATCCTGCAGGGCCCTGGTCTCTTGTGACAGACCGTTCCACCAAGTCGGGGCCAGTACTGAGAAGGCCCTGGCCCTAGTTGTGGCCAGCCTAGCATCCTTATGGCTCGGGACCTCCAAAATGTTATTATTTGAGGACCTTAAGGTCCTACACGGGGCATACCAAGAGAGGCGGTCCCTTAGGTATGAGGGTCCTAGGGTTCCTGTCTCAGCTGATCCTACTTCACTAACTCAACTGGCCTACCGCACCTTGCCCCACTCACACCCACACTGACCAACGAACTGCCAACTGCCAACCAACCAACCACTTCAAACCTCCCTCAAAACCTCCACAGCAACCCCCACAACTTCCCCAGAGTGGGCTTTTATATTCCCTCTGACTCCACCTTCCCCCTCCCTCTGGGTTCTGATTGGGTAACCTGTTTAACTATTTCCCTTCCAGCACTCCCCTATGCTAGCATCACATACCGGTACCGTCACCCTTCCTCATGTAAAAATAAATAAATGCATACATAAAATCCACACACATGCCAAGTTAGAAATTTCTAGGCAAGCCTTCTCCCCAACTTATGAGTTTTGAATGGGCAGGGAGCATCTGAAATGGTACGATCCTGCAACGTATACATCACATGAGGCGGCTGATTTGCATGTTTTGCCTCTCGCGTGACTCAGCGGTCTTACTTCCAAGAAAATATAATGAATAAATTAAGATAATTGATCTGCCTCCATTTTTCCCCCCAAAAAATGTCCTGTCTGAGTTGGAACGGTTGGAGAGGCTTCACACATGTGAGCCTGAGCCATCCTCACTTGACGACGCAGCCATCGAGTGACAAATGCACATGTGTGAACTTGCCCTAAGGCTAATAAACTAGAAAGAAAGGTGTTTGCCATTTAACTACCATTAGGAAAAGGTCAAGGGTGTGCCACAAGCTTGTCTTTTCTTCCCCCCCAGAAATTAATATTGAGCAGGCTGTGGCAGTTGCATTAGGCTCTATTCCACCCTGAACATCTCCATCCCCCCTTTGGGTAGCATAAGAGAGGCTTTTTGCTATCATGTCTCCATGACTGAAACTCCTAACAATGATGTTAAAATATCACGCCAAATTCTCGGAGAACGTGCATAGTTTCAGCACAAGCTGGAAAATGACGCGTTTCGGCTTTGTGGACCGTTCGTATATGGAGGAGAGTTGGAATAGTTGATAATGGTAATAATAACAATAAAAAAACCTTCCCTTCTTCTTTATACAAAGTATGCAACCTCTGCTGTATCAACTTTATGCTCCAATAAGCAAGACAATAATGACAAATTATCAAAGCGTGCCTCAGATGTGACCCTCCATTGGAAGAGCAGCAATTTAATGAAGACAAAAGGCAGGTGAGCACTGCTAATATCATTTACTGATAAACAGCTATTCTCAGGAGGCTGCTAGCTCAACCCTCCGAGGACTCATAAACCTGCATAATTCCATTTAAAATATCGCGCAATTCACTAAATTAGTCTTTGAACATTCTTACTATCCAATTACGAAGCCCCAGCATGGACAGAAAAGCCAAATTTTTCAAAACGGGAAGGAATGCATGTGGTCTTAACAAACTTATGGCAAACACGGAAATTACCTCTCAATTCTCAGGCCGACTGAGCCTCTTCCAAACATGGCAAGTCACGGTTATAATGATAAAACGCTCTTGCAGTGGGCTATGCAGAATGCAGGCTGGCGGTCGGGTGGGGTGGGGTGGGGATAAATCTTTTTAACTTAGATGGGGTTCTTGATACAGTGTACCTTCAAGGGGGAAAGAGAGAGAGAGAGAGAGAGAGAGAGAGAGAGAGAGAGAGAGAGAGAGAGAGAACCATAGGATCTTGAATGATGTCTTTGCATTTGCAAGCTATTTGGCCCACTTAAAATCTAGTAAAAGCTTTACTGTATAAAGGAAACAAAACACGTTCTGGGCAGTTTTATCTTCCAGGCAGGCTGAGGGAGGGGTTGGGGGGGGGAAGCGAAAGAGTTTTGGAAGTGGAATTTATTTCTGTTCAAGCTTTGCAAGCTGCATTATTAAAGTCATTTGTCATGGTTTGAATATTTCTGCCTGATTCACCATTAAATTGGTCTTCTAATTACCAGCTTTGTCACGAAAAGCAGTTGGACTGCTTCATTCACCAGAAAACTTCAATTCTTTAATAACAGCGTGGTTCATATTCAAAAAAAAGGGGGGGAGGTGGGAGAGAAGCGAGCACTGTTATGCTTAAAATTTAAAATGAATAGGCTAGACAATGACATTTAAAAAACACATTAGCGCTGTATTATAAAGCAATCCTGAGAATATTTAGTATTCATTTTTAATGAAAGATTTATTAATTTGGCAATTTTGCCCCCTTCGCAATGAAAAACTGTGCAATGGGTGTGTGTGTGTGAAGGCCCAAATGGTTGTGTTGTTTGAGGCCCCAAGGCCACATTCCTGCCCCCCGACACCCTTGGATTATGAAAGGCATGCGCAAAAAAAGGATGTGGAAGACTCGTCCCAAACAAGAAGATGAGGGAACACAAAGGCTTGTTCCAACCTGCCTCTCTGTTCCAGTTTTGCACACCCAAAACATGACCTTCGTTGCAAGATGCTTACATTTATTTATATACAAGCACTCCCCCCCCCGCCACTTACACGTGATCAACTCATGCGCAGCCATGTACATGCATGGCTCTGGGAAATAATAAACAATTCCATTAAAACCTGGAAATGGCGGGAGAGAGCTGGAAAGTCCTTGTGGTTCGCGAGAAGACCCTCCCTGGAGCCCGGAGAGGACATCAGTGAGGGCAAAGGAAGCCCTGAAGAAACTGGAGGCATAGCGGAGTTTTGTTTGCGCTGCTCAGCCTCCCCACCTAACAGCCGATGTGCGGGGTAGCACAGCAGCCGCTGCCACTTTTTCGCGTGTCTTCCAACCTCCTGCCAGCCCCAGAGCTTCAATCCTAGTTGTGGGTCTTTTTGGATACAGTATTTTTGATAAAGATTGGAGAGAGAGCAGCAGAGAAGGCATTTAAAGGGTGTTCAGAGGGTGCTCACCACTTATGTGATTTTTCTAGTGCACGCGGGGCCCTGCAACATAACCCCAGTGTAAGGGGGTGCACGCGCCTGCATATAATTTGCTTTTCTTAGCTGAGCCAACTCATTGCAGTGGATAAAATGCAATCATGGAAATGCAATCGTATAACATGATGATGAAACTTTTAACGTTCCTCCCCCCCCAAAAAAAAATCCACCCCCAACAATATACTAACTCAGCCAGTATAAAAACTATTTTCAGTGCCATAACAATAAAATAGCAGTGTGACTGATAAAATGCATTGAGTAAAAGCCATTCCAAGTAGGCAGGCTTTGAAACCTGTTTCAAATGCTGACACTAAAGAGGCCCACATCCCTTGGAAGTGAATTTCACATGGTAGGGACCGGTGATGAGAAGATCCTGCTCCTAGTACACGCCAATCTAACTAATCTTACAGTTTAGCCAAAGGTAGGATCTCTGATGCTGCTCTTAAAACATAGGTAAGGTAAAGGGACCCCTGACCATTAGATCCAGTCATGTCTGACTCTGGGGTTGCGGCACTCATCTCACTTTATTGGCCGAGAGCCGGCGTACAGCTTCCGGGTCATGTGGCCAGCATGACTAAGCCGCTTCTGGCGAACCAGAGCAGCGCACGGAAACGCCGTTTACCTTCCCGCCAGAGTGGTTCCTATTTATCTACTTGCACTTTGACGTGCTTTCGAACTGCTAGGTTGGCAGGAGCAGGGACCGAGCAACGGGAGCTCACCCCGTCGCAGGGATTCAAACCACTGACCTTCTGATCAGCAAGCCCTAGGCTCTGTGGTTTAACCCACAGCGCCACCTGGGTCCCTTTCTTAAAACATAGATAGGTACATTTGGCTTATCAATATATTTTGGCAGGTGATACACTTTGTGAAACTTCGACATGTGTTGAAGACAATATGTTTGGGAAACCCTACTGTTTTCCCAATCGTCTAAAATACATTTAGTTTTATTTTTATTTTTTTGCAGCAATTCTTGCAACAGGGGTTTGCATTCCCTGGGCTACAGGATCATTAAGCAATCAGGTCCACAGTGGATTGAGATGCAAAACCACCTGATTTATTGATAGGCACACAGCCTACGGGAATACAAATACTAGCTACTGCACAAATAGCTTCCCCATCTAGACTGCGTTGGACTAAAGGTGTGAGAATTGTGGGGTGAAAAATAAAATAAAAGACCGCTTATCTGTTTACGCAGTCAGCTGGTTTGGCAAAACAACCTCTTGACTCTCTGAAACCTGTGGTTTCTTTATGCATCCTTGTGAATGAGCGGGTAGCAGTCAACATCTTACTCCTTTGTCCCAAGGTAAGTGACTTTACAAACAATATCGGGGGGCTTTCTGCAGAATTCAGATGTGATCTCAAACTTTCCCCGAGTTTTAAACAGGTAGGGTGGCCATGCGTCCTACTTTATATTGTTACACGCCAGCCCAGTCTCCACAGCTGATGTGCTTTACCCACCTGTGCTTCCTTGGGAAAATTAGGCACAGTGGAGATTGCAGTGTCTTTATGATATATGGTTTACTAATAAATATGTCTAGTCCGAGGCTACAATAAAGGGATGCCCTTCATTATACTCCAAGATGGCCTGGCGTTCTCCAGAAGCATAGCATTCAATTCAAATAGACATTAGCCATTTTTCATCGGCCTCCTGCACTCTGCTTGTTGCATAACCTCATCTCTCTCAGCTTTTGGCGCACATTGCTTCCCCCCCCCCAACCCCTGGCTTTACGGAGCCCAGGCATAGGCGGTTCCCTCACTGCAAGAAGTGAGGTTACAGGGAACCAGGCAGAGGGCCTTCTCGGTAGTGGCGCCGCCCTGTGGAATACCCTCCCACCAGATGTCAAAGAGAAAAACAACTACCAGACTTTTAGAAGACATCTGAAGGCAGCCTTGTTTGGGGAAGTTTTTAATGTTTAATGTTTTATCGTGTTTTTAATATTCTGTTGGGAGCCACCCAGAGTGGCAGGGGAAACCCAGCCAGGCTGGGTATGAATAATAAATTATTATTATTGTTGTTGTTGTTATTATTACTAACACAGGGAGAGAGGCCCCTCCGCCTTTGATCCTCTTCTTGTATTAATGACACATGCCCCAGGCTAACACCTCCGAGGAAATTAGTCCATGTTAATTAGCACCGGCTTGCCTTCATTAGCTTTTAGCACATGCTAATTTCAGAGGGTTTAGAAATGTCTAATACACAGGTCAAATAAGCCCATGGGCCTGACACCCCGTTTTAACACATGAAATTCGAAAGTTTACCAGAGCCCAGGCATTTAGCATGCACAAGCCTATAATGACAATAATATTTTCCCATACAGTATGGCTACCATTGTGAAAATAGATAGATAAATAAATAAATAAAACCGCTTTGCTAAAAAGAGAAGCGTACCTTTTAACGCCAGCATGATGACAGACTGTACTGTGGGTTCCTTATCGTACTTACAACGCTGTTAATTCATCTTTCGCGAATACATTAGAAGAGGCCCAGTTTTTCCCATTGGGATACATATAATACATATTTGCCAATGTCTTACATAATGATGCGAGCAATGCTTCTGAGAGGGTAGCAGAGGAGCTGCTTTGAAAGGAAAGGCATGCAAGGAAAGAGAGATGATTCTCGTTCCTCCCCCCCCCCCCCCGCATTCAATTTCATTAAAAGATGCAGCCTGACAAAAACAAAGTAAGTTCGCTTTGCTGCGCATTCATCTCGGAGGTCTAGCGAGGGGCTGGTGTTTATATAATAGCCAGCTATTCCAGCTAAGGAACTTGAGGGCTGTGGGTGAGGTTTTGATTTGTTAACAGACAGGTTTTTTCATTTGCCCTTTAAACAAAGCACTCCTCGCCTTCTGCTTATAGGTTCCAGTACATCCCTTAATGCTATCTAATTTGATAAGCGCTACAGCCTTCGTAGTTAGCGCTAGGACTCTTTATCGGCATTGTCACGGCACGGGAAGGAAAGCGGAAATCATAGTTAGACAGAGCTCAGATAAGCAGGAGACGTTTTATTTGGCTTGTTAGCATCCAGCCTGGCCTTGTGGCACTTTCAGAATTTTGCACAGATTGTTGACGTTTGGGTAGATGCCACTGAATGCCTTTTGTGCCATGAAGCTGCACTGTCATAACTCAAAGGAATGTTTACTTTTTAAGCTATTATTATAGGAAATTTGCCAAAAAAAGAGAGCAACACTTCCAATATGGGATGCCATACGGACATTTTTACTGATTTCTGAAAATTTCGCTCAGACACTATTTTCGGCAGACAAATTCCGGACATGTTCTCCTCAGCACATTTTATGAAAACAAACAAGGACAGTTGCTTGATATACCGGTAGTTCCCTCGGGAAGTAGGGGTGTCTGATAATTTCAACAAAAAAAGAAAAAGGAGCAGAAATTCCCAGTGTTTGCTTATTTGTCCCATATCTGGAACAGCAATCAATCCATTGAATACCATAAGTTTTCACCATCATTGCTTTTAGGCTGCAAACGATATGTAATTGATTACGGTTCATAGCCCATTGAAATGAACAAACCTAAATTAATTTCATGGGGTCTACTCTGATGAGAATTGCCATTAGATACCACCCATTCGCATTGCTTCCTTTGCCTGGCAATGGATGGGATGGAACAGCTTGCGTAATTTCTGCAAGTTACGCAATTTCACCTCAATGGACAGCAAGAAAAATAATGTCCCTTTTGGAGGAAGGCAAAATAGGACGGAACTGGAACACGGCTCCATTCCCCAGAAGCAACCTCAGAGTAGGGTTGCCATACGTCTGGGATTTAACTGGCGAAAACAGCATCTGGGGGAATTTCAATCAATCAATAAAATTTCGACCGTCAGTCAGAAAGCACATCTTATCCATACAAAAGCTAAAACGTCAAAACATCTGGAAAAGCGTGACACTTAGAAACAGCGAAAAGTATATTATACATTTAGACCTGTGTCAATACAGTCAATTTTAGCCTTACGGCGCTTAAAGGCCCAAAAAAGAAATTTGGCCACCGAGAAGGTTGTTGTTCCAGTGAAAATACAAAACCAGTCTTTCTCTGTCTACTGGGCTATGTTGACATAGGAGTGGAGCTATAAGTTTTTGTCTAATATCAACATAGAATGGGCAGATCAAAAGAATATGTTCAGTTGACTCAACCACTCCCAGAGCACAGGGGCAAAGTCTTTGGGTGTATGGGACTCCCCTGAACATTTAACCTAGCGGCTGTAAGGAGCCTACGGTATTCCATATAGTGAATTTCCGCCAGATAAGGGGCTGGTGAAATCTGAGATATCTGTTCCTGCCGGGGGAATTTTGAGATTGATTGCCTAAGAAAAGCTCAAGAACTTTGAGCTTTCTGAATTTTACTTCTAGAAATATGGCAACCCGACCTCAAAGTATTACCTTAACAATGGATTTGGGATTCATGAAGGGTTACATAAGGATCTCAAAAGAGCCCATTCACAGCAGGTTTCGTATCTATCCAAGAGGATGTGCCCCCCCGCCAATCCTATTACCCATCAGTTCCTAGCTGCTTATTACAGCCATTGTTTCATTTCTGCTCTGTTTCTTTTTACAAATGACATTCGTTCCTCACGGGGCCGCTGACGGGATTGCCACGTTCCCCTCCCCTCCTGTCAAATCTTTTGTGAACCTTTGTAATTAGTCGCTTAACAAATCGAGGAAGATGCTGTAAAGTGCTTCCTTGAGTAGGCGATGGCCCAAGGGGGAAAGGGACGGGTCTCTCCAGCCAACCGTCCAAAGGATTGAAAAGCAGCCTTGATTCTCAGCTAGATTTGTAGCAGATATATAGGCACTACCATACGGTGGTACTCGAGGGTCACTTCCGTCTAATCCACTTGAAAAACGACCATGTCCAGGTGGAGACGGCAGTATCGAATCTGTAGTGCATGTGCTCCTAGCTTGCTCTCTTTATAAAGATCTGCGTTAAGAGGTTATTACCCCTCTTCTGTCATCCATACCATGTCATTCATCCACTGCCACAGACCAAGATTACCAGGTGACAGCAAACATTGCAACATTTTTAGCTTGGGGCAATTAGAATTAGATCTACCATCTGGCTAACCCGTTTAATGCCTAGTAAAGAAAGCCCACTCATTCATCTACAGTGGGACCTCGACTTACGAAGATAATGCGTTCCGACGCGATCTTCGGTAGTTGAAAACACTCGTAAGTCAAGTCCCCATAGGGATGCAATGAGTGGAAAAAAATCGTAAGTCGAAGAAACCCGCATCAAATCTTTGTAAGTCGAAAAAATCCTATTCAAAGCGGCCGTGACTTCCTTTCGGAAGTCGAAAAATTCGGATGCGGTGGCCATTTTTTTTCTTCTGGAAGTCATTCAGAAGTCAAAAAACTCGTAAGTCGGGTCACTCGTAAGTCGAGGTCCCACTGTATTTTGCTTGTGGCCAAGGACAGTTATTAACTCTTTCATTTGTATAGTTGCAAACTTTCGGTACGCATTTTGTATAGCCAACCATCTAGCTATATCTGTCTTTTATTGTATTTGGTTCCTTTGCTACAGCTCATGAATAAAGAATAATGGTGGTGATGATGATGGTGCATGTTTTTGTAAATCCAAAATCAACCCAGCGCTGAGAAGATATTTGAACTCAAAGCCAACTTAATTCTTTCAACTAGAGGCCATGTCCTTCATTTCTACAGGTTTTTGAGCTGTATATTGTCATTTACTTCATGAAAGAATGGAGGGAAATACCTAGTTATGTTTGTGTTTAGTTCAGACCACAGTAAGAAGCTCAAACGAATACATTATCTTCAGACAGGAGTGAAATGTTGTACAATGCCTAATTCCGTTCAACAGGGTTACGAAAGGCTGATGCCAAAGGAATTGCTCTTAGAATACATACCTTTGGAAATATATAGCATGCTGGCAAAAATATAATTGAAGATTACTGTGTACTGTTCATTCCCAGTGGCAGGTTGAAATGTTAAATATGCTTGTCCAAAATACATGATCATGATGAATTGAAACAAATTAGACATCCTATTCCATGTAGCGGGGCAGTATTGACCTATTCTAAAATGCATTATTGGACCAATTTTAAAACTGAAGAATCAAAGTCATTGATTAGTTGCTGTGGGACTGTTACCTGCATCAATAGCCGAGTGTATTTTAAACAGCAAGCGACACACTGTTGCAATAACTGATTTACAATGGAATTAATGCATTAATATTAGATTTGGCAGGACTGACAACGTTCTGGAGACATTTTAAAGGTGTTGTCATTGGTCACAGTGTGCGGACGGCAATCGTGATGAACTAAATTCGCTGTTGATCAAGGATTTGTGGAAGTTACTCATGGTTATACCGCTAGGATCATGGAATTATGTTGCAGAATAAATGATTCCATCTTTTCGAAAGCAGAGACGTCAGTGTAAACAGTAAAGTTGCAGTGTGATTTTCAGAATGGAGACCACAATCAAATAGCTTTTTTAGGATTCCCTTCCCACCACAGCCCTCCCTCCTCTAAAGGCCTCTCCCCAAATTCACAGAACGAAACCCCCCAAAGAAAGCCTCTAATGGCTGTGTAAAAATAGTTCCAATCTCAAATGGAAAATGTGTGCACTGAAATGCTGGGGCACGAAGGGGGCATCACTGAATTCTAGCCTTTAAGATAATGGGAATTATTGGAGAATCATCAAAGGATAAAGCAGAAAAAGAATGGAGCGTCTTTGGAGGGTACATCCAGAATTATGTTGAAAAATCTGACCTCCTATCGAATTAGAGCAAGTTCCAGGAGAAGCATAAAACGATGAGAAAAATAAAAATAAAATTTTGACTTGGAAAACCAAAAAAAACAAAAAAATTTTTACAGTATATATTAAAAAAATGATGGAAAGCTGGAGATATTGCAACTGAGAAGATTGGAAGTTGTGCACAGGGTGAAGTGGGGGGTGGTAATGGTAGAGGGTGAAGGAAGAGCAAGAAATAAGGGAAAAGGAATGAATAATTGTATAGATATGGAGATATATAAATGTATGTGTATGTATGTGTATGTATATATATATATATATATATATATATATATATATATATATATATATATATATATGTGCTTGTATGTATGTGTAATAATAATAAAATTTCTTTAAAAAAAAAGATACCATGGCTAAATTAAACCACTACCTGGGCATTAAAAAAAAAAATTCCCAGCTACTGGGGGGGTGTTACACACACACACACACACACACACACACACACACACACGTAAGCAAATAAGCAAACAAACATTCCCCATAGCCTACTAATGCCTTGCACTTCTTCATGGGTGCTGCTGTTTGGTCCCCATCCAACAGGCAGGGATGAGAGGAGTTGTAGTCCAAAATGTCTGGAAGGAACCAGGTTGGGAAGGGCTGATTGAGCCTCTAAAATTTAGCCGTTGCCGTCCAAAGAATTTAGGGAATCTCATTTGAGGAGCATTGGGTATTGGAATCAGGTTTTGTGCAAACTTCCCAGTGGGAGGCCCCTCTTACCTGCTCGTTTAGATTTTAAATTTAATGTGACACTTGTAAGGCAGCAGAGAACATTGGGCAATTCTTCCCCCTGAGCAGTATTCACCCTCTCTTTCAAAGCAATCTTCAATTTTGGTCTTGGTGCAACCCAAACTCAATTTAAATAATTCACAATTGATTCCTCTGGATCCATTTTTGGAGGGCAATTGGTCTCCAGACTCTAAGGAAGCTTTATTAAGTCAATTAGAATCTGCAGCATTTTCTCAGATCCCCAAAGGAAAATTCACAGTGGTCAATTCATTATAGTTTATATGGGCAAATTATCACATTCTGCTTTTATCTAGCCTTTGTGACTCTCTATCCGAAAAGGTTCGTGATGGGCAATGTTCAGAAACTCATATCCACAACTTTCCCATATCTTATAAAACCTCAGGGACTTAAAAGCTCTGGGCCTTGCTGTATGCAGTGGGTTGAGAGAAGACATCACACAACAAAGCTACAGAAAAGATTGTCTGAGAGTAGATGGGATGAGGTTGTCTGGTAAGTCCAAGCTTTCAAAAGAGAACTTGTGACCCACAAAGCGTGTTCTCCTTCATGGAGAGCACGTGTTGCGGTGGGGGTCAGCAAGTCACCCCTCTGGTGCTGGGCGGGATCTTATGGATGGCCACTGTTGTGATTGGACCCTGGGTGTTGTTGGGGAGAATTGCATGTTGTCATTTATTGATGGACAGGCCAGCGGATATATATTGGTGGGTTTGCAACGTGATCCCCCTCTTGGCTGCGTGCTTCTGATCACCCTCCCTCCCTATATTTTAGGCCTCTGCGTTGACATTGCTATGCCTGTCATGGGGTCGTCTGCTGTTGGGGCAGGGGCCTGGTAGGAATTTTTCCATTTGGCTGATTGGCTGGTGCCATCTGGTTTTCGCCTACTGCGTAGCAAATAGTCACAACTTGTAAGGTTGGCGGTTAGGCATTGGTTATTATGTTGGTTGGAGGAGGGGTTATGATTGACTGTGTCTGCCCCTCCAATTGATGCTGGTGTTAGGGGAATTCTGTTAAAGGAATCCAGGGGCTCGATGCTTTTTGTCCGAACCCCCGGTCGGGGGCTAGGGCTGTGCAAGAGCCCTGGGAGCCTGAGGGGAGAGGGGAGGGTCAGACCACCCGGCTTCCTTTATCTCTCCAGAGGGTTTTCCCCTTACTGACAGTCGTCAGTTCTGTCCCCTGTGGGACAGATAGTCTTAACCAATGCCTAAGCAACCACTCACATTGTTTGTATTTTAATAAAGTTGTGGCCAAAATCATGCCAAAAACCAAAACTAAAATTCTGACTGATGTGTGAATTATTTGAGGGGTGTTTTGGGGACCTCAACACGCAAAGGTGAATGCACACAACTCACCAATCAAATATGGTGGCCTACCAGGGGCTTGGTCTCTCTGCTTAGGGCATATGTATACCATCTTTCTGTCAATGCACTCAGTGTCAGGGCTGGATTTAGGTTTAAGCTACAGAAGGTAATGGGGCCCTTTATATGTCCAGCTGTCCTTTGTCATCAACAAATTGTCATTGTTTTTTGTGTTGAATATATGCTATATGGTAATTTATGGACCTAATAGGTATCTAAAGCCATTTGCACATAACAAAATATGTATTTTATCAAAGTAATTGTTGAACTGAAATACAATTAGAAATGTACATCCAGGTTTTTTTCCCTTTGATTTTTTTTGGGGGCCCCCAAGAGAGTGGGGCCCTAACCTATAGCTTCTTTAGCTTATACGTAAATCCGGCACTGAGTGTGATTTATAATTTAAAACAACAGCTTAACTAATCAAATACAAAAGAAGGAGAAGGATTGTAACTCCCAGGTAGGGCTGGGAGAGAGTCTAGCCAGAAACTCTGGAGAGGTACTGGCAGTCAGTGTAGACAATATTGAGCTAAATGGGCCAATGGTCTGATGCGGTAAAATGCAGCTTCCTATATTCTTGTGTCCAGCCCAAGTCCAGTTTAATGATAAATATCCATAAGAAAGGAGAGTGGTGGCTTTCAATTGACCATCAATTGGCCACCTGGACACATATGCAGGTCACAATGGTGATGTGTGTTGGGTTTCTATTTAAATTGTAATTATTTCTAAATTTGCATATTATGTATTTATTTCATAAAAATTATAAATGGTTGAAAAAAACCTTAAGGCAGTGTACAAAATATGCAGCTTTTATGCAAATCTGTGCCCCACTCACACTGTTGCTCCCTTTTTTGCTGATAATAATAATAATAATAATAATAATAATAATAATAATATAGTTTATTATTATTGTGCTGGGTGGCTTCCAGCACAAAAACCCCCACAATAAAACATCAAACATTAAAAACTTCCCGATTCAAAAGTGGATGGTGTGCTAATAATAGCCAATAGACTCAGTGCTTTTAGAACAAAGGAGGACTTTTTTAATGGAGGATTTTGAGGCCTGCCTGGTAATTATACCTTGGCCGAACAATAAAGGATTGGGGATTTTCCCAATTAACTTTCATTTAACAACTTTATGCTGTCCCTGAGCCCTCCTGCTTGTGTATGATTAAAGCACTGTGATTAAATAAGAGTTCTTTCTGTCATCAGCATTTTAGTGCAAATTTCTCGGAATGCACACATTTTTCTATGCTTCTGTCCCTATAATAAACATTTTTTGCACAGCAAACTTTCCCGAATACAATGCATTTTCATCTGTTAACTAATAAACGCATTCACACACATACTCTGCCCCAGTACATGTGCATCTGCGCCCATGATTTGGGTGGGAAAATTGCACTGCAGAATTCGCTACGAATTTCAACGGGTTGCTGTGTTCCGGTTCCCACCTTGTTTTGAGAAGCACAGATTCTGCAACTCCAACTTCAGTGGTGAACCAAACCGAATTTCTCCGCCTTCCCTAGCCCCTCACAATTTCTGTTCACCTGCATGTGAGGACTGCAAAACGAAAACGAGGTAGCCCCACCGAGTCTGTTTGCTGCTTTAAGACCCCGTAATGGAAAGATTTCCTGTTTCTCCTCTCTTCCCCAGTTAACAAGCTGAGTAATAAATGAATATTTAAACTAGCTGCAAATATATTAAGTGGAAACAAATAGGTTTCATTTGTAACAAGTGCACACAGGTTAATTAACAAGAAGGAGCTTTTGCGCTAGAACAAGGCTCCCTGATGTTGAACGTGCAGGTGCTGTTAAGGGCCAATTGAGCTCTATAGGATAATTATGAAGTATCATTGTGCTTTTCCGTTTGTTAACAGAGTGCTCCCTGCAATTTGCCTAAACCTATAAACCATCACCTGTGATCCACGGCAGCAATTAAGTGACAAACATCTTCTCACTAGAGACTTGCGGGTTGGGGAAGGGACACGACGGCATTTAAGGAGCCAGATGGATTCTTTGTTTTGCTGTTGTGTAAAGGATGTCAAAGATGGCAGCGGTATGTCCAGTAAGGTAGGGTGACGCTGGGACCTGCCTGGTGATTGCATGGATAGGAGGAGCTGTGAGAAAATGGTCAAGGCACTGACAATTGGGCGGGGAAAGGATTTGAAAATCAGAGGTACTGTAGGTCACTGCCTTGTCCCGGGTGCTGACAAGACATGCTATGCCACTACTCTGAAGGGCTCCTTCAGATGACCCTCCGGCATAGTGACACGCAAAGGCTTGTTGTTCAGTTGTTCAGTCGTGTCCGACTCTTCGTGACCCCATGGACCAGAGCACGCCAGGCACTCCTGTCTTCCACTGCCTCCCACAGTTTGGCCAAACTCATGTTAGTAGCTTCGAGAGCACTGTTGAACCATCTCATCTTCTGTCATCCCCTTCTCCTTGTGCCCTCCACCTTTCCCAACATCAGGGTCTTTTCTAGGGAGTCTTCTCATGAGGTGGCCAAAGTATTGGAGCCTCAACTTCAGGATCTGTCCTTCCAGTGAGCACTCAGGGCTGATTTCCTTCAGAATGGATAGGTTTTATCTTCTTGCAGTCCATGGGACTCTCAAGAGTCTCCTCCAGCACCATAATTCAGAAGTATCAATTCTTCGGCGATCAGCCTTCTTTATGGTCCAGCTCTCACTTCCATACATCACTACTGGGAAAACCATAGCTTTAACTATATGGACCTTTGTTGGCAAGGTGATGTCTCTGCTTTTTAAGATGCTGTCTAGGTTTGTCATTGCTTTCCTCCCAAGAAGCAGGCGTCTTTTAATTTCGTGACTGCTGTCACCATCTGCAGTGATCATGGAACCCAAGAAAGTGAAATCTCTCACTGCCTCCATTTCTTCCCCTTCTATTTGCCAGGAGGTGATGGGACCAGTGGCCATGATCTTAGTAAAGGCTTACATGGGCTTAACAGTCACTCTGTCCCCCCAGGGTAAAAGGTAAAAGGACTCCTAGGCAGTTAAGCCCAGTGAAAGGCAAGGGAGCTGGTGTGTGTCCACAGACAGCTTTCCAGGTCATGTGGCCAGCATGACTAAACCGCTTCTGCCACAACAGGACACCGTGATGGAAGGCAGAGCACATGGAAACACCCTTTACCTTCTGCCGCATTGGTACCTATTTTTCTACTAGCACTGGCATGCTTTCGAAGTGATAGGTTGGCAGGAGCTGGGGCAGAGCAACAGGAGCTCACTCTGTCGTGGAGATTCGAATCGCTGACCTTCTGATCGGCAAGCCCAAGAGGCTCAGTGGTTTGGACCACAGTGCCACCCGCATCTCCCCAGGGAACACAGTTCCATGAGAGAGGCTGTTGCATTGGGGTTTGGGGAGAAAGTGATGCATACGCAACAGAGCCAGGGGTCTCAAATAGACAATGTTCCACACCCTTACCAAATTACAATTTCCAAGACCTTTTATGGGAAGCCATGCCTACAACATGCTTATAAAACAGAATCAAGTTTGCAGGATGAACATGCCATATGTTTTTTCTGTGGATCTATAGATTTCAAAAATTAAAATGTGTATATTGTTTAGATGATCGCTTTCATCTAAACAGATATGTGTGGGAAGAACTGTTGATAATTGTTGGGGCAAGATGTTCTTCTGCTCCGCTCTTGTCTTATACATGTCTGGTTCACCAGAGCTTGATACGAGCTCAGGGGTCCTTTCCAAACGTAAATGATAAATGTGATCTTCCATCTTTCTATTTGAACTAAAGTACCTGCTCCACACCAACACTTTAAATTCAGCTTTATACCTAGAACAGAACTGTACTATCAGAAGTCAAAGGTCTGGGAACTCTAGTTGCTGCTGAACAGGAAGTGGTAAACGTGAGAGTGTGATTTGCAGAGAAGAAAGAATGAAAGAAAGAAAGAAAGAAAGAAAGAAAGAAAGAAAGAAGGAAAGAAAGAAAGAAAGAAAGAAAGAAAGAAAGAAAGAAAGAAAGAAAGAAGGAAAGAGCAGGTTCAATGGGACTGCCAAATCTTTTTCTGCCTAATAGCTCTAAAAGTGTAGTAACCAGAGAGTGTCCTGCCCTGTGATATCTTCTGTTGTTAAAAGACACTGTTAGGAATTTGCTTTCTCTGAAAATTCACCATTGTGAATTGTTGAAGCAGGATATTCATTTGTAAAGCGATGCTCTTCAACAAATCATTTGTGTTCCTTTCATAACCAGTTCCAAAAGATCACAGCACGTTGTAACCTTGTAAACCCAGAAATTTCGAGTATATAAGGATAAACACAATAAAGAGAAAGCCACGCCACCTTCCTATGAACACAGATACCATCCTCAAAACTACTTAATCTAGGCATCCCATTGAGTTTGATTCAATTGCTCTGGAATAAATGGTTTGATGACTGTGATTAAAAGTGTAAGAACTTTCTCTCCCCCCCTCCCCCTATAAGAAGAGGGCAAACCAACAGACAGTTTTCTCCAGGGCATAAGTTACTAATTAGTTTCTGCAAAAAAGGAAAAAGGAAAAAAGAAAGGGGGGGGGGAGAGAAAAAGAAATTGCTTACATTAAGAAAAAATGATAGATCAGCACAAAGAGGTACTTTAAAACAAGAGATCTGCTTCTACAGTAAAATAATTGATTTCGAAGTTTTGAGGATGCAATCTTTAAAATGCTTCTGTAAGCACAGGAATAATTCCAGAAGCTATAAACTTTAGCAAGGCACTGTTTGAATTAGTTCAATTAATTGTCTGGGTGGGAGCCCCTCCAAAACTTGGGAAAGCTTTTGCAGTTAAGGGTCTTCTGGGCATTTCGGTACTTGCATTAAAACATGTCACATAACTGATCTCTGTGTAATTGGTAGTGCTAAAAGGGGGATATAGTAACATGGGGGGGGACACCCAATTATAAATGCATGAGTTTTACTACAGAGATAACAGGATTGTGTTGTTGTTGTTTGTTTGTTCTCTTTCCAACACTCAAAAGAAGAGCATTTACAAATGTTTTCAGTAACCATTTTGAAGTTACAGTTTAGTGTGTTTTGTCACAATACCAGGTCAACAACATCTCTCTTGAAAAAGAGACGAGCGTCAACTCAGGGCCAAACAGTCAGGGAGACCAAATTAACAGGCTCCAGGAATAAAAAGAACATTTGGGTTAGCAGAACAGTTTTAAGCCCTTTTTAAACAAAAAACAAAAAAACAGAACAGAACAAAACTTTGTACTTCACCGGGTTCCCAGACAATGTTGCCCTTTCCTTCTGGATTGGTGAGATATATATGAATAATTCAAAAACTACCATTTCATATGTGCAACTAGTTTTTGAGAAAACACAAACGAGGGGTAAATAACAGGACTTAAAAGAGCCTAAAAACATTTGCAGGAAGCAAAACGCCAGGTTTGCAGCCCCACAGAATTATAATTTTCATTTAGCTGGGTTTCATTGGTGTAGTCATATCTCTGAGTGTATATATATGAGAGAGAGAGAGAGAGAGAGAGAGAGAGAGAGAGAGAGAATGAGGGAATGACTCACTTCCGCTTCAAGTGACATCAAAACATAAAACTTCAGAATAGCTTGGGCAGATGTCCATGAAAAGCACAGGACGAAGATGTTGTGATTTTTGTCCAAGCCGAGCGGCAAACAGCTGCAGCGAGGCTGGTCTGACTTTTGCCTGTCTCACTAAGCCGTGAGAAAGCTGCCTTATCTGTTTCCTACATGTGATGTTTATGTTTCACTGTACTATTGTTAATCCTAGCCTTTGTGCTCTCTCTTCTGGCTAGACCTGTTGCTGGACGGACGCTTTATGCCAGCTCTGTCTTACTGAGATGGCAGCAGAGATTCTCTCTGCACTTTTCTACAATAAATAGTTTAGCCTTAATCATGGCTTGTGTGTGTTGCTCTTCATGCTGGGGAACAATCACATATGACAGCACCACCAGACTACTCCTGTAGCCGGGGATGTGCGCACACAGCTTTGCTCTGGCTTTGGGGCAGTCTCACAAACTGCCCCAGGCGGGGTATTTGCTGACAGAAAACACACCTTCACATTGTCCATTTTGCCCCTGTGTCCGTAGGAGAAAATTTTTGCAGGTGCTTTTCACATGTGCAATCAGTCTTCTAAATGATCCATCCCAATTCTCAAAGAGTCCCCTCTCTACTCCATCCTCGGGATGTGTTATGTCACATTATGTCCTGAATGCTTCAGCACATGGAAGGAAATTCAAGTTACAAGAAAGGAGATCCTGACTAACCACCAGGAGGAACTTTCTGATGGTTACGAGCTGCTCAGTGGTAGAACGGTCTCCCATGGGAGGTGGTGGACTCTCCTTCCTTGGAGGGTTTTGAGCAGAGGTTGGATGGTGATCTGTCTTGGATGCTTTAGCTGAGAGTCCTGCATTGCAGGGGACTGGACAGCAACCTTTTTCAGCTGTGGGCTGGTCCACCGTCCCTTAGACCATGTGGTGGGCTGGACTATTTATTTATTTTGGGGGGGGGTTAATGAATTCCTATGCCCCACAAATAACCCAGAGATGCATTTTGAATAAAAGGACACATTCTACTCATGTAAAAACATGCTGATTCCTGGACCGTCCACAGGCTGGATTGAGAAGGCGATGGGGCCGCATCCGGCCCCCGGGCCTTAGGTTGCCTACCCCTGGACTAGATGATGCTCAGATGATGCTTCCAATACAATTCCAGGATTCTAGGAAAGCAGTTTTATGCACACAATCAACTTTAAGAATAATCATCCCAACATTGCTCTCATTGTCTCTTCCAATGTACAGGATCCTTTTCCTGCTTCAGGTATGATATGCTACTGAACCTCTGGATGCCTCTGAATATCAGCTCCTGGAAGCTAAGAGCAGGAGTAGGTTATTGCCTCCATGTTTTGGAGCTTCCCATAGGCTTCTGGTGGGACTCTGTAGAAAACAGGATTCTGGACACGATGGGCTTTGGTCTGATCCAACAAGATTCTTCTTGCTTTCTTATATTATCTTATGTTTCTCCATACACCATGTGTAGCTTGTATGATGCAGAGAGCCCATTATTTAAGAAGATCAACAGATGAGGCCCTCCTGGGGGTCCCTGTGAAGGTATGAGGATGCGGGTGGTGCTGTGGTCTAAACCACTGAGCCTCTTGGACTTGCCAATCAGAAGGTCAGAGGTTCGATTCACCGCGACAGAGTGAGCTCCTGTTGCTCTGTCCCAGCTCCTGTCAACCTAGCACTTTGAAAGCACACCAGTGTGAGTAGATAAATAGGTACAGATGTGACGGGAAGGTAAACGGCATTTCCATGCACTCTGGTTTCCGTCACGGTGTCCCGTTGCTCCAGAAGCGGTTTAGTCATGCTGGCCACATGACCTGGAAAGCTGTCTGTGGACAAACGCCGGCTCCCTCGGGCTGAAAGCCAGATGAGCACCACACCCCATAGTCGCCTTTGACTGGACTTAACTGTCCAGGGGTCCTTTACCTTTACCTTTTTGTGAGTCACATGATGTGAGGATCTGGGAAAGGACCTTTACCATGGTGGCTCCTTGCGTGTGTGCCTGGCCTCATCTCTTTATAGCTTCAGTGTGCTGGTCCAGTGGGGTATCCAAAAGGCGAGGTCCAAGTCCGGTCCATGGTCAGAGGTGCAACATAAAGGCAGTCAGTAATAACTGAAGCTGGGTGCAGGGCAGGGAGTCAGGCGAAGTCAGGAACAGGTAGGCAAGCAGGAACACTGGCAGGAACTGGTCACCAACAATGTTGCTCCTGCAACTTGGGGCTGGGGCTGGCCGGCTTTTATCTGCCCCGAGGCATAGGGCGGCCCCAATCCTCTGGTAACTCGCCTCTCCTGGCTTGGAGGCGAGCACTCCTCCTGCGGGAACTCAGTTCCCTTCGCCTCTCTGCCCTGAGCCTCTGCAGCTCAGGAGAGGCTGGAGGGTTACTGGACCCAGAGGCAACCTCAGCTTCCCCTGACAGGGCTGGGAGTGGAGCATCTGCAGGCAATGGGTCCTCCATCCCATCAGGAGCCAGAGCAGTCTCATCAGATGCCTGCACTTGAGGATCCAGCACAGGTGAGGACCCTTCAGACTCAGGCCCTAGCCCCGGCTCTGCTGGTTCTGGAGGCAGGGAATCCTGTGCAGGCTGGGATCCCCCAGGTTCAGCATCTGAGTCTGAATCCCAGGCCATCACATTCAGGCAATTGTCTAAGACACACCTTTTTTCAGAGGGCATTTGGAGAATTCACCCTGCAGCTGCTGTTATTAGTATTTGTCTTTCCAAGATTTGTTGGGATGGATTTCTGGGTTAGCGGAGTCTGTAACCTCAAGCATCTGTAACCTGAAGCGTCTGTAACCCGAGGTACCACTGTAATTCCCAAAATAATTATCATGAAAAAGGAGTCAGGGATGGGGAAACAGCTTGAAAACCTCTGTGGATCTGGTGGGTGTAAAGCTTTAGGGTTGCCATATTTCAAAAACTAAAAGGCAGGAAAGTTGTTGAGCTTTTTTTAAAGAACCCCTCAAAATTGTTGAGCATTGTTAGACAAACCCCAAAGTTGTTTTACAAAAACGCCAAAAAACCTCCCCCAATTTTTAGATTGACTTGCCTAGGATCCAGGACAAAGCGCCACATTTTGGAAATTCTCCCCTAGTGTAAAGTACTATTAAGATAGTTTTTCCAAACAAGTAGCGGCTGAGCTTTAAGAAAGACCAAATGAAGTCCAATTTCTGCATTCAACTCAGAATTCTGTTCTAGCTATTTGGCCACTGTATTCTCTCTCTCTCCCTCTGAGCAGACTTTTTTAAAAAACACGAAAGCATAAAAACAAATGCCTGATATTATCCTCTTATTTTCCACGGCTTGGCCTTCTTAAACATATACCCTATTAATTTATAAATATGCTGAGTGTCACTGTCTGCATTAGATAACTTTAATACACTACGAAAGAAAACACTGCTTACAACCAGAGGCTTTTAACCTAATTAGAGGAGCTAAGCATAAAAAATAAATGATCAGAGATGATAATGTGGAAAAAAAAGAGAGAGGAAATAATTAGGCAGACTTGCAGGACTAAACAGTTCAGGCCACCGAGTTTTCTTGGGCTGCAAGTAAGCAGAAGAGTACCAAAATAAAGAAGTTTTCAGAAAGTGTGTTTTTCGAAAACAGAAGTTCCAAATGATCCAACAGTACTCAATTCTGACTTGTAGTTCCTTATGGCATTATTCAAGTCCATTCACCTGACAGTGAATAACCTGCAGTTACATTTTTATTGATAATAGTTTAGCAATTATTTATTGTGATTGTTAAGAATGAATTTCTGTTTCATTCTGCTGATGTGCTGAGAGTTAATTTTATTGTGCACTAGTATATTCTAACATATTATTGAATAGTACTTTATTTTATGGACGCGGGTGGCGCTGTGGGTTAAACCACAGAGCCTAGGGCTTGCCGATCAGAAGGTCGGTGGTTCGAATCCCCGCGATGGCGTGAGCTCCCATTCCTCTGTCCCTGCTCCTGCCAACCTAGCAGTTCAAAAGCACGTCAAAGTGCAAGTAGATAAATAGGAACCGCTCTGGCAGGAAGGTAAATGGCGTTTCCATGCGCTGTTCTGGGTTGCCAGAAGCAGCTTAGTCATGCTGGCCACATGACCCGGAAGCTGTACGCCACCTCCCTTGGCCAGTAAAGCGAGATGAGCGCCGCAACCCCAGAGTTGGTCACGACTGGACCTAATGGTCAGGGGTCCCCTTTACCTTTACCTATTTACTTTACTCTTGGTAAACGGCGTTTCCGTGCGCTGCTCTGGTTCTCCAGAAGCGGCTTAGTCATGCTGGCCACATGACCCGGAAGCTGTACACCGGCTCCCTCGGCCAATAAAGCGAGATGAGCGCCACAATCCCAGAGTCGTCCGTGACTGGACCTAATGGTCAGGGGTCCCTTTACCTTTTTACTTTATTTTATATAAGTCATTCCATTATAACAGTGCTTTTTTTTCTTAAAAAAAAATGTTTAGCGGTACTCTCATTTTCCTACTCTCATTGAAATACGGCCCCTCAATGAGGCCAAACTTAGATTCACAAAATGTTTAGGAGTATGTGTCCCCCTGCATCCCCCCAGAAAAAAGTGCTGCGTTTTAAAGTTATGCTTTGCTATGGCTTTTTGTATTGGATCAGATAATTATAAGGTGTGTGTTCTCTGCTGCATATCAGTATTTTGTTGGAGCAAACCGCCTTGTGTATACAGAAAAGCAGTATACAAATTTCAAAAGTGAAATGAAATGAAATAGTGGCTCAACTTTTAGTTACAGATATAGACATATTCCCAACACAAACACTGAGTGACGCTCATTGTGCAGTCTGTATTAGAGCTGCCACATGTCTGCAATTTCCCAGACGTTGCTGGGATTCATCACCAGAAATAGTGTCTGGGCAGAATTTCCAAAAATTGCCCCAAATGACCGGGAAACCTGGGCATATACGGCAAGTGTAGATTTTTTGGTGCATTTCCCCCCAAAAAACCACCTCAAATACTGTGGCAAAACTTAAAAAAAGCTCAAGAACTTTTTTGTCCGGACTTTCACTTTATGAAATATGGCAACCTTAGAGAGCCAGTGTGGTGTAGTGGTTAAGAGTGGTAGACTCGTAATCTGGGGAACCGGGTTCGCGTCTCCGCTCCTCCACATGCAGCTGCTGGGTGACCTTGGGCTAGTCACACTTCTCTGAAGTCTCTCAGCCCCACACACCTCACAGAGTGTTTTTTGTGGGGGAGGAAGGGAAAGGAGAATGTGAGCCGCTTTGAGACTCCTTCAGGTAGTGATAAAGCGGGATATCAAATCCAAACTCTTCTTCTGTATGCATGAATTCGGACTCCCCTGAGAGGTTGTGGAGTCTCCTTCCTTGGAGGTTTTCAAGCAAAGGTTGGATGGCCATCTGTCTTGGATGCGTTAGTTGAGATTCCTGCTTTGCAGGGGGTTGCACTAGATCAGTGTTTCCCAACCTCCTCGGGGCAACGGCACACCTGTCCCACGAAAAAAATCTCGCGGCACACCACCACCACATGCACCCCGACCCCCCCGCCCCAGGGGGCGGGGTGTCCGCGCGCCCAGGCGGGAGGGAGGGGAAGGACCCAGGCGGGCGAAAACGGAGCGGGAGATCGGCGGGCCAGGCGCCCGCCCCCCCTCCCGCGCCCAGCCCCCCGGCAGCACCTCCACCCGGCCCCGAGCGAGCCCGGTGGCACCGGCACCTCCCGCTCGTCCCCGACCGCGACCGGGGCGGCAGAGGCAGCGGGTGAAGCGCCCGGCAGCCCCGGCGTAGGCGGCGGTCAGCGAGCGGGAAGCGGAGCCGAGGCGACGCCAGCCCGGACCGACCCGGAAGCGGAAGCGGCCCAGGGCGGCACAGCAGCCGGTGTCTTCCCGCGGCACAGGAGCCGGTGTCTTGCGGCACACTCCTGTGCCGCGGCACACCGGTTGGGAAACGCTGGACTAGATGACCCTAGGGTCCCCTACGAGTCTACAATGCTATGATTCTATGATTAAAAGCAAACTTCCATCAGGTTCTGACTTGGGCATTCAGCTGGAGTCACGTGTAGGATTTCTGTTGAGGGAGCATATTGGCGGAAGGGGCTGTCATCTGCTGCGAGTACCATCGTTTAAATTATAATTTGGGAGCTTCTCCTCTGTAGGCTCCAGGAGAATGAATGGGATTTATGGAAGAACACTCTGGGCATAATCCACTGGGAAGGCCTCATTCACAAGTCTCTTTGAAATGAATGGGAGCTGCGGGAAAGCAGGATATGGAACATCCATTTCAGTGGAGGCATGTGCAGGAGAACCTCCCTTTGGAATTGTGCTGATGGGAAGAAGTATTATTTTTGCAAATCCCTTTCATTTAGGTAAAAGTTAAACAGGAGGCGATCCCAGTGGGCTGCATCCGTAAGGTAATGTATCTGATTAGAACATAGCTGAGATGCAAGGATTTAATTTGTTTATTCAGAATTTAGACTACCGGGACTGAAGTAAATCCTAGAGCGCATTCGACATGAACATATCAAGCATTTGATAGGGTTTATTTAGCACACGTTTAGGAAACAGAGAGATGCACACTGTGAATTCCAGGCAATTAGCCGTATGAGAAAAAGGTATGGTTTTAGTGCAGCTGTCAACCAATTAATCTGTTAATTAAGAGGTTACAGTTAATACATTTCCATGTGCTGGAAAAATCAGTATATGTGACTTTTTGAGTAGCTGCAGGGGATATACAATAACTGATGATGATGTAGTAAACAAAAGCTGCCACTCAGTGCCTGCTCATTTAGGGTTGCCATATTTCAAAAAATGAAAATTTGTTGAGGTTTTTTTGGCCAAAATTGTGACATTTTTTGAGCTTTTTCTGAGGGAAATTGGCAGAAACGACACTGCCGACATGGGCTGCCATACATCAGGATTTTCCCAGACATTTAGCCAATTTCCTTTTGGCACGGCTGGTGGCTGTGGTATTCCGGATATGTCCGGGAACTTCCAGACGTATGGCAACCGTGGCTCATTGCGGTAGCACACCAGGAACAAAGTATGAAATGACAATGTCCCTAAGGAAAGGTTCAACAAGTTAATTTACTTGTTGCATGAATGATAGAGGTGCATAAACTTGGTAAAGTGGACAGCAAGACCCTCCAGCTGTCCCTATTTTCCAGGGACATCCCTGATTTAGAGAAGCTGTCCTGGTTTCTGATTTGATCCCGGAATGCCCCACTTTTCCTTAGGACGCCCCTATTTTCATCGGAGGAAATGGAGTTATATGACCCCCGACCCAAGGAGATAAGTAATTATAGAACTTTTAGAAGATCTCTGAATGCAGCCCAGGATAGGGAAGTTTTTTGATGTTATGTTATTATATATATGTTGGAAGCCGCCCAGGGTAGCTGGGGCAACCCAGTCAGATGGGCTGCGTATAAATAAAATACGGTAATACTAATACTAATGATACTAATAATTGAATAGGACATCCCTATTTTCATCGGAGAAATGTTGGAGGGTATGGGATAGGGAGACGTTTTTCTCCCTCTCAACTAATTTTCAGGGTAATAGTTAAATTATGTGCTCCCACAAGATGCAGTGATGGCCACCAACTTGGGTCGTATTATTATTATTATTATTATTATTATTATTATTATTATTATTTATACCCCACTCATCTGGCTGGGTTTCCCCAGCCACTCTGGGCTGCTTACAGAATATATAAAACATAGTAAAATATCAAACATCAAATTTCCCAATACACAGCTGCCTTGAGATGTCTTCTAAAACGTTTGTAGTTCTTTATCTCCTTGACATCTGAAGGGAGGGCATTCCACAGGGAGGGTGCCACTACCAAGAAGGCCTCCTGCCTGGTAATAATAATAATAATAATAATAATAATAATAATAATAATAATATTTCTATACCCCCCCTTCATGCAAAGAACACAGGACGGTTTGCAAAATGAAAACACAAAAACACATACCATAATAACAAACAAAAGCAATAACCTTGCCACACACAGTTCAAAAGGCTATACGGCAATTATAACTACTGCATCTCATATTTTATTTTAAAATTGTGGCACTCTGTCATGGAGCAACCCCATTGAAGAAGATAACAGGGTGGTGCTGTGGTCTAAACCACTGAACCTAGGGCTTGCCAATCAGAAGGTTGGCAGTTCGAATCCCTGCGACGGGGTGAGCTCCCGTTGCTCGGTCCCAGCTCCTGCCAACCTAGCAGTTCAAAAGCACGTCAAAGTGCAAGTAGATAAATAGGTACTGCTGCGGCGGGAAGGTAAACGGCGTTTCCGTGCGCTGCTCTGGTTCGCCAGAAGTGGCTTTGTCGTGCTGGCCACATGACCTGGAAGCTGTCTGCAGACAAACGCCAGCTCCCTCGGCCTATAGAGCGAGATGAGCACCACAACCCCAGAGTCGTCCGCGACTGGACCTAACGGTCAGGGGTACCTTTACCTTTTTACCCAGACCTTGTTGCTGATTCCGAAGGGGCCCCCATACCAGAGCTCCATGAACTTCTCCCTTGTTCTCTTAGAATGGCCATGGCGCCCACCTGAGAGGTGCTGCAACTGAGCTCCAGCTGAAAAAATAGCCCTGGTTATGACCATTACCATCGTCATGAAGAGAGTCCACAGCTCAGAATTTACCACTCTCCCATTGCATTTGGATGTAAATTAGCATCCCTGGTTCCCATACGCATGCAGAATCCACCATATGCACATCCATGCACAGATCTCTTTTACTGGACTGGAGCATAATATCAATGTGTCCATGATGTGCACAACTGTTTATATCCAATTTCCCCCTTAAAATAGACACCAGATTTTACAGTATCTACTGCAGCGTATTCCCAGAGTATTCCCTGTTAACAGTAACAGAAGCAAATATCAAATTACCGGGATCTCTTTAGGTTTTTGTATTACGTTGTTCTATCAGCTTGCAATTAATATCTTAGGAAGATTCAAGAGAGTCATTTGAAATCGACCAAAGCCCAATGAATAAAAGTGTTCCATTGTCATAGATTAACTGAAAGTCGATTCTGCACTGAAAGCTGCATTTTTTAAATCCATATTTGTGCCCATGATCCTTCCAAAATGAAATTTAAAATGACTCTGTCTCATCAGAAGCGCACCAGCCTCTCTTCCTCTTCCCTCCCTTTCCACTGCAGTAAATTCCTAAAATTGCTTTCTTTTGTGTTGCTTTTGGTCTTTTCCATCATTTAACTGTGGATCCTTACAGCTATCTAAAGATGTAGTGAAAGCAAACAATCACGATCATTTCACAAGCCTTTTTTTAATTTCAAAGAGTTTTCAAAAAAGTACATTATAACTCTCTGCCAGAAGGTGGCGTAATCTCTGCATTGATTGAAGCCTGTCAAGCTGGTTGTGGAAAACAACTCTATTTTGCCATGCAAGAGTCTTTGCAGGCTCTCACGTTATGATTGATCTGGACTGCTGCCCGAACCTTCATTTCCTTAAAAGTTCACATTGCACTAACGCTAAAGAGACCTTTAGGTATGCTGTGCAAATTGGCACTTCAAGGATCCTTGAAGGAACAATTTCCTAGTTAATAGTAATCATCTACTGAAATATGAAAGGATGGCAGTGAGTTTCCTTTGGAAAATATCAGGCCAGATTTCCCCTGCTACTTGAGATGTTATTGGCTATGGGTTGGGTCCAGATTTTGTCATGTTTACAGTAAAGGTAAAGGGACCCCTGACCATTAGGTCCAGTCGTGACTGACTCTGGGGTTGTGGCGCTCATCTCGCATTATTGGCCAAGGGAGCCAGTGTACAGCTTCCGGGTCATGTGGCCAGCATGACTAAGCCGCTTCTGGCGAACCAGAGCAGCGCACGGAAACGCCGTTTACCTTCCCGCTGGAGCAGTACCTATTTATCTACTTGCACTGGTGTGCTTTCAAACTGCTAGGTTGGCAGGAGCAGGGACCGAACAACGGGAACTCACTCCACCGTGGGGATTCGAACCATCGACCTTCTGATCAGCATGCCCTAGGCTCTGTGGTTTAACCCACAGCGCCACCCGCTTGGGTTGAAATCATTGAAATCATGGGGACTTAAGTGATTAACAGTGACTAACCCTGTCCAGGTCACAGTGGGGTGTGACAGAGAGGCTCAGCCACTGCCACATCTGCAGCCTTATTGCTTGCACCATCAGAAACGTGGGGCTCTTGCCAGCTTCCGCTGATTGGAGAACAGGAGACGGTTGGGTCGGCCTTCGCTCTGCAGCTTTTTGAGCTGAACGTGCTTCTGCAGATATTCCAAGCTCTCACTGCTCAGAGGGTCTGTTCCTGCTGTTGTATCATGGTCGCTTCCTCATGTTGCCTTTGCAGCGAGGGAACCACAGAACAGCCGTGAGCCTTCCTGCGCCGTCTTCTACAAGCTGAGATGCTCATAAGCTTTTAGCTGTTTCTGTTCAAGGGACCGTGTGTGAGAAATTTGGCTGGCAACACATACTTCCCACGCTAGGACTGTGATGGGCGAAAGCCAAAGCTGTGCGGGAGGAGCCCACACGGCAGCTCCTCCTCCTGGAGCAATCCTTACACGGAGAGCCAGTGGGGTGTAGTGGTTAAGAGCAGTAGACTCGTAATCTGGGGAACCGGGTTCACGTCTCCGCTCCTCCACATGCAGCTGCTGGGTGACCTTGGGCTAGTCACACTTCTCTGAAGTCTCTCAGCCCCACTCACCTCACAGAGTGTTTGTTGTGGGGGAGGAAGGGAAAGGAGAATGTCAGTCGCTTTGAGACTCCTTCGGGTAGTGATAAAGCGGGATATCAAATCCAAACTCTTCTTCTTCTTCTTCTTCTTCTTCTTCTTCTTCTTCTTCTTCTTCTTCTTCTTCTTCTTCTTCTTCTTCTTCTTCCATGGCCCTCTCATACATTGCTGCAATTCCTATGCAACTCTTCATGTACACTCTCAGCTCCTTTACAGCAGTGGCGTAGCATGGGGGGACGGAGGCTCCAGGTGCAAAATTCTGAGGGGGCACAACCAGGTGCCCTCACGCACAGGGGCAAAGGAAGAGGGTGCAGTGGGTGCGGTCTGCCCTGAGTGTCACCACTGGGGGGGTGACAAAATGCCGGGCGGCATTCACTGCGGGGCCTGCAGTGCGCCCGAGCCATGCGTCTCTCCTGGGAGAGACACGGTGGCTTGGGCATGCGCAGGCTCTATGCTGCCCAAACGGTCTGCCCACTGCCTCCCCCCCCCCCAGCTGTAGGGCAGCTGGGTGGGAGGAGGCAGGCAGACTCTGGAGGCCCCGCGGTGCGCCCCGCCCCTGGGCGCGCCACCCCAGGCACCCGAGCGGCTTCCTCCGCTGCTGCCCACACAGATGCCGGCTTCCATGAGGATCCATTGGAAGAAGCCCTAACCTTACCCGAATTCCGAAATGCCCTCTATATGCTTCTTGACTGATAGATTGATTTTCACAAAACGTATCAAGGCTGTGTACAACGATGGGGAACGATAAGACCACCTGAGGAAAATATACACCACTCGGTAGAATAAATAACAAAAAGAGAGCTGGTTGGTCAAGAGTTCAGAAATGCTAGGGCCAAAAAGAAGCTCTCTGATTACAGGCAGGATCACATCACTGAAGATGCTCAGTGAATCTCTAGTGGGAGGGAGCACCGCAGCAGAATGAAGACTCTCCAAGTGTCCCTATTTTGCAGGGACAGTCCTGGATTTACAGAGGCATACCAGTTTCTGATTTGATCCCAGAACGTCCCGCTTTTCCTTAGGACACCCCTATTTTCATCAGAGAGATGTTGGAGGGGATGCGACCCCCGAGCCAAGGAGATAAGTAACTATGCAACCTTTGGAAGACATCTAAGGGCAGTTCTGTATGGGGAAGGTTTTTTTTTTTCATATCTAATGTTTTAAATATGTTGGAAGCTGCCCAGATGGAACAGGTCATCTCTATTTTCATTGAAGAAATGAGTATGGGAATGTCCTTTCCCCGGATGATGCCAGGTGAATCCATCATAGGTGCATTGCTCTCCATCCTGGTGTTTTCCATCATGGCTTTGATGGTGAAGCCATGGCTGGTTTGTGCCTCACTCCTTTTTACTTGTCTCAGTGGCTCCAGCAGTTCGTTATATGCTTATAGGCATCTTCCTGATGGAAACCAGGGTTGCTCTCCTAGATGGACCTTGCATATGATGCAGTTGGAGCCTTCTTCTGTCATTGCGTTAGTTCAAAATTTAACTAGCACACAAGCCTGAAGTGGTCTGTGGCCGAAACATCACAATGTCAAACAATTAAATGTCCCCTTGCTAGATTACTCGTGCTGCTTTAACTAATCGCTCAATCATTTCAAAAGGCCCCGGGAATTAAATTTTCTGTAACGCTGAAGTTTGATGAATATCCCACCGGTCTAATTAATTTTGCCCATGGCTAAGAGTGCATGACACATCATGCTTTGCCCCCCGAACCACAGCTGTTGAAGAAAGCACACTTTTCGGTCCCCCGTTAAATCAATATTCTGTGTGTCTGTTTTCAGGAGCACTTGGGCATTTTGTAGAGTTCCCCATTCATCTCCATGTATTATTACTATGAGAGCATTCTTCATTTTCACCCTTTCCTATGTTATAATCTGAATCACGTAATGTGTGATCCTGGCCTGACTGCACTGGCTGCCAATTAGTTTCCAGGCCCAATTCTAAGTGCTGGCTTTGACCTAGAAAGCCTTAAGCAGCTCAGGAGCTCAATACCTCTAGGACCACCCTGAGATTATCCTCTGAGGCCCTTCTTTGTGTACCGCCCCCATGAAAGGTCTAGAGCAGGGGTCCCCAGACTTACCAGTCGGTGGTCCGGTTGCTCCGGCGCCGATCGCATGGCGGGCCGGGGAGTGCGCACCCATGCGCACGTGCACCCGCTATTTCCGGCGCGGCTGCCCATCTCCGGGATGGCGCTGCACCGGAAATAGCTTGTGCGCATGCGCAAACGTCATTTCCGGTGTGCGCCGACCCGGAAGTGCACCGGAAATTGCCGCTTGAGCATGCGCACAAGCTATTTCTGGTGCCGCACCATCCCGGAGATGGGCAGCCGCGCCGGAAATAGCGGGTGCGTGCGCCGTGCCGGTAAGAGCGTGTAATGTCTTCACGGGCCGGAGAATTGGCTCGATTGGGCCGCATCCGGCCCCCGGGCCTTAGTTTGGGGACCCCTGGTCTAGAGGGTGGCAACATGTGAACAGTCCTTTTCTGCAGTGGCTCCCCATCTGTGGAATGTTCTCCCCCAAAGAGATTTGGCTGGCACCTTCATTATACACCTTTAAGCGCCATGCAAAAATGTTCCTCTTCAACCAGGCCTTGGGCTAATTGCCATCTGATGCCCTTTTAAATGTGTTGTGGGAGGGGGGATTATTGGCTTGCTTTGTTCTTCTTTTTATTATGTATTTTGTGATTTTTATATTGTAATTTTATGTTGTGAAACACCCTAAGATCCACTGGTGAATAATAATAATAATAATAATAATAATAATAATAATAATAATAATAATAATAATAATTTATTATTTATACCCCACCCATCTGGCTGGGTTTCCCCAGCCACTCTGAGCGGCTTCCAACAGAACATTAAAATACAATAATCTATTAAACATTAAAAGCCCTCCCTAAACAGGGCTGCCTTGAGGTATTTTCTGAATGTCAGATAGTTGTTTATCTCTTTGACCTCTGCTGGGAGGGCGTTCCACAGGGCGGGCGCCACTACCGAGAAGGCCCTCTGCCTGGTTCCCTGGTAGCTTTGCTTCTCACAGTGAGGGAACCGCCAGAAGGCCCTCGGCGCTGGATCTCAGTGTCCGGGCTGAACGGTGGGGGTGGCGACGCTGCTTCAGGTATACAGGACCGAGGCCGTTTAGGGCTTTAAAGGTCAGCACCAACACTTTGAATTGTGCTCGGAAACTTACTGGGAGCCAATGTAGGTCTTATGTGAAGAGTACTACTAGGTGAAGAGTAGTAAAAAACTTTAATTGATGATGATGATATAACATGGCACTTTTCTTTCATCACAGAAATCTCTCTTTTTTAATGCTGGTTTTTTCAAAATTTCACGTTTTATATACGTCCAAGAACAATGCAAAAATTCCCTTGGACTTCCCTCCCCCTCCTTTGGTGTTTCCTTCTGTCAAAATTTTTTTGTGCTGCATCTTATTTTAAATCCAATCTTAATTAATCTCTTGTTTTTCCTTAGTCGATGTTTGAACTACACAGCTCTAAATAATTCCTGCTAATGAATTTAATGTTTTACAACGATCCGTCACAGAAATCAAGGCAAGGTATTCCAAAGCAGTCTGCCATCCAGGAATTGACAAGGCTCAAACTTACTTAACTTCACTAAGCTGACTACATCACCTGCCCCTCCGTGTTCAAGGGTGTTCCGTTAAAGCAGGGGTGGCCAACTTCCAAGAGTACTGTGATCTACTCACAGAGTTAAAAACTGGCAGTGATCTACCCCCTTTTGGGGGGTTCAGGTCAAAGTTGTTGAGCTTTTTTTTGAGGAAGGAAAGCCCTGTTTTGGGGGGTTCACGTAAAAGTTGTTGAGCTTCTTTAGGGAAGAGGAAAACGACGTTGGGTGGGTTTTGGTTTTTTTTTAGGAAGGAAAGCCTTGTTTTTGGTGGTTCAGGTCATTTTAGGGGTGTAGGGCAAAGATGTTGAGCTTTTTTTAGGGGAGCCAAAGTTTTTTAGCTTCTTTGGAGGGAACCACTGATCTACCGGTGATCTACCACAGACGTCTAGTGATCTACCGGTAGATCACAATCTACCTGTTGGACATGCCTGCGTTAAAGGAATCTGGGGGTGTGGATCTCGTCTGAAGCCTGGGGAGGCCCGGTCTTATGTGCTACTTCTTGCGCTCTGCGGTCTTATGGGCTGCCGCTCGCGGTATTCCGTGCGGAGGCCGCGTGCGCCGCGGTCCGTACGGTGTGCCAAAATTCTTTTCCCACCGGGTACAATCTGTGCTTGCTACGCCACTGGCTGGACCAGCACAAATATCTTCTGTATCCTAAGCTAGAAACAGTGCTGGCAAATTGTGGTCTGTCACCCCCTCACCCCAATCTGGGCTTGTTCCCTGCACCAGCCTGGGAAGCTGACATAACAGAATGACCGTTCCCCACATCAAATGGGGTGCGCATTTTGCGTGGTCGCGAGTAGGCCCTCTGGGATCACGTTGCAGCTCCTGGCAGTTGGGTCTGGCACTGCCTTCCCAGGTTGGATACCTGTGGTCTCCACCTACTCCGGCAGCCGCCCAATCCCGGCTGGGGAGGTGTTGCCGGGGGGGGATTGGCCAGGTAGAAGGAGGGAACATACAGTACACACAATAGGAGTTCAGTCATACCTGGGAAGCGGTCATTGGATTCAGAGCTTCCCCACCCTCCACTCCCTCAATTAACACTTATTATGCAGATTAACCTTTTTATTTTCCACAGGCACGCAGGCGCTGCTACGTCAAGTTCGCTGTTGAAGGGCCGGAAAGGACTTTCCCTGCATTGGCAGGTTTCGCCTTTCCCGTAGCAATTCGTCACAACTTTGGTGGTTGCAGGCCTTGGGCGGAATCCTTTAGTCATCTACCTAAAATGGGGGGGGCATGGGGCGGTGACCCCCACCCCCATTGCGGCGGCGATACCAGGGTTCCCGTTAAAGGGGTCTTAGGGGGAGGCATTGACCATACACCCAGAGGTCATCATTGCCCTCCCCCTCCATCAGCGGCGAACAGGGGGGTGGGCTATCTGCTTGAACATATGTTCTCCAGAGCTAGCCCACTCCCCACACATGCTGGATAGCCCTGAAAATTACCCAGAACCCCGGCTGGGGGGCTGGGAAGGATAAACGCCCAATGCCTGAGCCAAGGTCTCCCTACATCTGAATATTAATAATGTTGTGGCCAATTTAATCCCATAGAACGTTGTCACAGGGACCCAGGTGGTGCTGTGGGTTAAACCACAGAGCCTAGGGCTTGCTGATCAGAAGGTCGGTGGTTCGAATCCCTGCGACAGGGTGAGCTCCCGTTGCTCGGTCCCAGCTCCTGCCCACCTAGCAGTTTGAAAGCACATCAAAGTGCAAGTAGATAAATAGGAACTGCTCTGGCAGGAAGGTAAACGGCGTTTCCATGCGCTGCTCTGGTTTGCCAGAAGTGTCTTAGTCATGCTGGCCACATGACCCGGAAGCTGTACGCTGGCTCCCTCGGCCAGTAAAGCGAGATGAGCGCCGCAACCCCAGAGTTGTCCACGACTGGACCTAATGGTCAGGGGTCCCTTTACCTTTATCTTTAACATTGTCACGTGTCGTTATTTCCCTCAGGGGCTGCCCGGGGTTCAGGGGGACTCCGCCTGGCCACGCAAATCCCCTGTTCTTCCACTCTGGCTGACACAAGCTGTAGGTAAGAAGATGCTTCTCTGCTAAGCTACTGCCCTTAAACTGCATCCTAACTGACACTATTGAGAATCAGTGGTAGGCAAAGTCTTCACGATTACTAAACAAAGCAAAAGTCGAGTTGAATTATTGATGGTTGTGTAAATGTGGAGCAATGTGACCTAAACTCTCCCCCTCCTCCTCTTCCTTACACAAAAACACCCATTTGAATTTAGATTCCGGCTCCACACGGCTGTTGGTAAAATGCGAGTGCTACGAATAGGCGAAGAAGAAAAAGGCGTCTTGAGACTAAACTCCACTTTTTGGGGGGGGGGGGCATTCACTGTGCTCGAGTTTAGCACACTCCTCTCTAAATTCTGCATCAAGCTTAAGAAATGCCGGATCTTGCAACTCGCGCAACTTCTGCAAATTAAGGAAAATGTGTCCATATATTTACTTATTTTTGCAAATGTACAGAATAAGCACAGTGGAATGGGCCAAGGAGCACTGAACCCTCCTTAGATTTCATTAGGGATTTCCTAAATATAGATAGATTGAGCCTGAATAGCTCAGTTGGTTAGAGCATGGTGCTGATAATGCCAAGGTTGCAGGTTCGATCCCCGTATGGTACAGCTGTATTGCAGGGGGTTGGACTAGATGATCCTCAGGGTTCCTTCCAACTCTACAATTCTCCGATTTCACTTAAAATAGGTACAGAAGGCTCAAAACTCACAAAGATTCTTAAGATATGGAATTCGGCACCTGTGAATTATTATTATTACTTTTTCATATATGTTACTTAATGCATTCTTCTAAGTGGCTTAGAAAGCAAAGAAATGAGTTGCACAAATACTAACTATGAGCATCCATAATTAAAATAAATATGCATTCCCCCCCTGAGCATAACAAGCTCTGTTATTCACAGAAATGCTGGGGTGGGGTCTGAAGCCATATTATAGAGAGCTTTGTGGAAGCTCTGAATGGGATGCAGCCTGCTGGGAACCTGATGAATGCCACTGTCTTCCTCTCCCAGGAGGGAAGGTAAAACGTAAATATAAATATACTTAACATTTAAACAGTTCAAAGTGATTTGCATGCATGACCTAGTTCAGGGTTTCTCAAACTTGGGTCTCCAGCTGCCGTTGGACTACAACTCCCATCGTCCTTAGCTAGCAGGACCAGTGGTCAAGGATGATGGGAACTGTAGTCCATAAACAGCTGGAGATCCAAGTTCGGGAAAGCCTGTAAATTGCAGCTCTGTGGGGTAAGTCACTTTTCTTTCCCATATCGCAGGTGGCAAGGGGTATCCTAAGAACTCTCAGCACGCTTGACCCACAGCCACAATTTCCAAAGTGGTTTAACAGTCAATCCCTCTTCACAGGGAGCTCTGCTGTATGGAGAGAAACTCTCTCTTTTCTCTTCTGATCTTCCAACATCCAGCTTCACTCACTGGCTCTGAATTCTAGAAGAAGGTGGAGAAAAATGTTGTGGGCAGATTCTCTTAAAAAGCCCTTGCGCTTGGATGAAGATCCTTCAAATGCATTGTCCGCCCTACGAGAGCCAGCGTGGTATAGTGGTTAAGAGTGGTAGACTCGTAATCTGGTGAACCCCCGGCTGGGGGGCTGGGAGGGATACACGCCCAATGTCTGAGCCAAGGTCTTTCCTACATCTGAAGGAGTTACCGGTAATAAAGTTGTGACCAATTTAATCCCATAACACGTCACAAGTTGTTCTTTCCTTCTGGTGGTCTCTCTGGGGTTGGGGGGGGTCTCCGCCTGGGCACTCAAAATATATCTATGTGGCATTCTACATTCCCAGTGTCTCATAAAAATCAGCTTGCCTCCCTTGCATGTGATGTGTTGGGACACAAGTGTAAAGAGCGAGTAGAGCAGTAGAGTTAAGAGCAGTAGACTCGTAATCTGGTGAACCGGGTTCACTTCCCCGCTCCTCCACATGCAGCTGCTAGGTGACCTTGGGCTAGTCACACTTCTTTGAAGTCTCTCAGCCCCACTCACCTCACAGAGTGTTTGTTGTGCGGGAGGAAGGGAAAGGAGAATGTTAGCCGCTTTGAGACTCCTTCGGGTAGTGATAAAGCGGAATATCAAATCCAAACTCTTCTTCTATGTGTCTCATCAACGTTCGGACCAACTGGTACTCTGGAAACAGCCCTTCCGGGATGAAGTGTAGGTAGGTTCCCACAAGGCAAGACACAGGAGCAAAGCAACTGCTTATATACATTTCTGAAGGCCTGGGCCACTCCCACTCCCAACGTGATTGGCTGTCTAAACTTCCAAGCTGCAAATCATGACTCAGAGTTCAAGGGCCAATGGCAGAGGCCCAAATCCTGAAATGTTCTGTGATTGGATATCATGTATCGAATCAGAACACAGGGGCTCAGAACCCTTAGTCCAGACAAGCTCAGGCAAACACAGACCACTGAATACATAACATGGGATATCTTCCAGAGCCAGTTATGTGGGTCATCGTTCAAAAACACGAAGTGAAGAGTGGATTCTAGGGCCCACCCTGTTTTCAAGAGACTGACTCCCTCCTAATAGCCTGTATGCAGAATTTCTATAGTTTTTAAAGCATATTCATTTCACCTTCCCAAAAGCTTGGGCCTCTGTGCGGTTTTGAGGGGGTCGGGGGAGGCAACCATGAGATAAATTCCTTATTTTATTGAAACCAATGCACATAAAATTAAAAATAAATGAAAAGAGCAAAATAAAGAACCCAATAATTATACTGCGTCTAAATCACTGAGGGACTATAAAGATTTTCTCCTCTAGTGGCTTACAGCCTGGAAACAGGATATTCACTAAGTACTTCTTATATTAGCTGAGGGAAATTCTCCTCTAGCTCTAGTGGTTGCGCTGTTGCTTTGGGATAGGAAGAAGGTGACGTCTCGCCTAAAGGGAGGCAAAGTGTTGCAATTCAGGTCTCAAATGAGAGAAATCCCTCACATTTGCATCCAATTAGCGGTCTGATTCCTGGTGTTAAGTCGAAGGCAATTTAGCATGCACCTGCTGGAACAGAACTGCATGCCAAGTACAAACCGAAGGGCTACAGCTCTTTGTCTCTCTTCGTCCAGAGTTGAAAGTTTTCTTACAGGATGGGGAGCAGGGAAAGAGGAGACAGGCGAGGGATATCTGTGCAAATAAGGTTGCTTCGAGAGCTTACGCAGCACAGCAACGCACGTGGTAATAAACACGAGAAAGTGTGGCCGGTGTGGGCACACTCAATTTTATCCGTTGCTGTGAATCTTGAAGAACTAAAAGCAAACCTTTAAAAAAAAAAAAAAAAAGCATGAAGCATTCCCTCATTAAGGCAGCCTTCCCCATGCTGGTGCACTCTAGATTTTTTTGGGACTACAGTTCCCTTCATCCTTGAGCATTGGCTGTTCTGGCTGAGGTTGATGGGAACTGGTGTCCCGAACCCCTGGGACTCAGCTATACAGCTGCAAATATAACATTTTAAGTGCATTATACAAATCTGACACTAGATGGCGGTGGTGAGCTTATGGCAAACTCAACATATTTTTCAAAACGGTTTTGGAAAAAAAAACATTTTCACAGCTTTTTTATATACTGTATATGTGTGTCTAGAGTCCATCTTGGAGGAAGAAATGCTTGGGGAAGTCTGGCTTAGAATGAGTTATGTTAGATATAACTCAGAGTAGGCTCATTGGAACCAATGGAAAGAATTGGAGATCACCTCGAATTTTTATATTGATGAAGCACTCTTTGTAGAAAAATTAATAATCAGTGGTGAGTGGGGTTCAAAATAGCGAGTGGAGTGCATTTGGGGAAATGGGATGCATGTGGTTTTGCAAACCTTGTTCAAATTGTCATCAAATTTGCATCTCACCTTCATCTTTTAAGAAGCTCAACACAATGTATATCAGGTTATATCCCATTTTATCCTTACAATGATGATGATAATGAATAATAATAATAATAATAAATTAATAATAATAATAATTTATTTATTTATACCCCGCCCATCTGGCTGGGTTTCCCCAGCCACAATAATACCTCTATGATTGTTTAGGATGAGCCATGGTAATTTGTACAAAGCCACCAGACCCTCCATGTGTCCCTATTTTCCAAGGAGAGTCCCAGATTTACAGAAGCCACCCCTGTTTCTGATTTGATCCCGCAATGTCCCACTTCTCCTTAGGACGTCCCTATTTTCATTGGAGAAATACCGGAGGATATGGAGTTATGCGACTCCCGAGCCAAGGACATAAGTAACTATACAATGTTTAGAAGACCTCTGAAGGCAGCCCTGTATAGGGAAGTTCTTTTTAAAATTTTGTAATGTTTTATTATGTTCTTATATATATTGGAAGCCACCTAGAATGGCTGGGGCAACCCAGTCAGATGGGTGGGGTATAAATAATAGAATTATTGCTATTATTATTATGGAACAGGATGCCCCTATTTTCATTGGATAAATGTTGGAGCGTATGGGCCACTCAGTGAGCAGGGAACCGAATGCAAATCTCTGCCGTCCAAATGTCATTTAATTGAATTATATTTATACCCCTCTTTACAGCGGGAAGGTAAACGGCGTTTCCGTGTGCTGCTCTGGTTCGCCAGAAGTGGCTTAGTCATGCTGGCCACATGACCCGGAAGCTGTCTGCGGACAAACACCGGCTCCCTTGGCCAGTAGAGCGAGATGAGCGTCGCGACCCCAGTCATCCACAACTGGACCTAATGGACCTGTTATTTTTCTTTTCTTTTTGTTTGTCTGTTTTGTCAAATATGTAACCATTTTTAAACTCAATAAAGTCTATTTTAACTGCAAAAAAGAAGAAGAATACAGTAAACCAGAAGACAGCAAATGTTATAAACAAATAAAATATCTTATGCTGTAACTAAGAAGATAAAAACTAGATGGAGCTTGTTGGGGTGGGGGGACATGGAGACTCTTGAGAAGATTCCAGAACAGAGTGGAAAATTCCACCTACAGTCGTACCTCAGAAGTCGAACAGAATCCATTCCAGAAGTCCGTTTGACTTCCAAAACGTTCGGAAACCAAGGCACGGCTTCCGATTGGCTGCAGGAACCTCCTGCAGCCAACCAGAAGCCATGGAAGCCCCGTCGAACGTTCGGGTTCCAAAGCACATTAGCAAACCGGAACACTCACTTCCGGGTTTTGCGGCTTTCAGGAGCCAAAACGTTAGACTCACAAGGCGTTTGAGATCCAAGATACGACTGCACTTCCTTATGGGAAAAAGTAACCCACAATGCTATATTTCTGTGGGGAAATTTGGACCCCCTTTGTCTCCTAGCACCCTATCAGCTCCTCCCCCCGGCCATGTGCTGCATTTTTGCAGCGCTTTCTACTGATTTCAAATGGAATCTCGCACTGATGTGCTAAAGCAACCGAGAGCAGCATTGATCATTTCTGTGTAATGAAATAGCGAGCGTTATCTAAGCCATGAGCATACTGTATCCCTTGCCCATTAGCATCTCTCTCTCTCTCTCTCTCTCTCTCTCTCTCTCTCTCCACTTTTGATTCATGCGCTCAAAATAAAGTATTTCCCCCCACCCCCAAATCCTCCTTTTCTTTTGCTTTATCTATCCCGAAAATGGGACAGATTGAATAAAGGGCTAAACAAACCCGTGTCGGTTTGCTTGCAATGGGAGGCACTAATTACTTTTAATTTCTGGACATCTTTTGATGAACCACCCAGCACTGACTCAGCGGTGCTGGACTTTCACTAGGGGCCCAGAATTCTGCAGCTGCTGTAGCTCCACACTTGCCTGGAGCAAATGCACCAGCTGTCTCTGCCCGTATAATACCACAGTAATGTGAACAACTGGAAGCAATAATGTGTCTCCCCATTTGCCTAACAATACCAACATGAACAATAATTCAGGAGACTGAAGATTTGTGCTGTAATTTAATAAACCCCATGCACATTTCTACAATTGAGTATCACATCTGTGCAATGGATCCTAAAAGTGTAATATTCTTTTATAAGGGACCATTAACCAATCTTAAGTTTATAGGTTTCTTTAAATCTTGTTCATCAGCTGTTAAACTACAGTAAAGAGAAAATTGCCTCTTATGAGACGCGGGATAGTAAAATACAAAGACTGTGATTAAACGTCAATCAATTAAGGATTATCATACAATAAAAATGCTGACTGATGATTAAAATGAGCCGTTTCTGGGAGAATTTTTATAAGCAATATTAAGGAATGGTTTAAAAAGTCGACAGAATAAACTTTGCTTCTACCTAATGATATATCAGGGACGCTGTGCTTAATTGTTGTATTTGGAGAGGGGGAGATATTTCCTCTGACAAAAACACATAAGAAGCGTTCTCTCTCTTTTAATTTCTGTACTTAGAAGCACAGATTTCTGTCCGTTGGGTTTTATTAAGCCCCTGACCTCTGGATATTATTGCCAGTTTTGAATGGCACACATGATAGTGTTTAGATTTTGCTAGTGCCTATCATATCATTGAAGCTGGACATCTGCAGAGATGGGTACATGAAAATGGTAGCAATTTATTGATGGTCTGGAGACCCAGCTCAGCTATGGGGAAAGTTTAAAAACAGTGTGTGGGTGGCTGTGAACCCAATTTAACCCCGGCTCTCCATTTTTGCTGCTCATCACCATTCAGCACCACATTCCTAGATTAATGCCGTAGAGATAAAATGCTCCAAAGCTAGAGGCCCATTACTTTGTACAAGGCAAAACTGTCAATAGGAGCCAATTCTGACTGGTGATAGGCTAGTCATATATATCTGACCAGCAGAGAGAGCAAAAGCACACTTCCAGTCAGGGTGCTGTCAGCCGCTCCTGGCTGGCTGCCCAGCAAAGTATAAAGACAAGGGAAAGTTTCTTACAGTCTTTTTTTATTTCAAACTTTACAGAGAGAAGCTATAGACCCCAGCCTCTTGGATAATGGCGTTGTCCCAAGTGAATTGCCAACACCCTTCTCTCCCACTTCCTCTTTTGTCATCATTGTCATCTCTATGGGTGCTGCTACATGCCCTCTGTCTTCAAGCTCTTTGCTCTCCTACTTTTAAGGCTCGCCGGATTCTGGGAGATGGTGGGTCTGGAATGCTTTCTAGTGACAACGTGTCAGCCAGCTGCTGCTCCGGCTCTGCCTGCTCCTCCTCTCCCATGATTTCCCAACTTTCCCCCTCATCTGCCTCTGAGCTTTGACCTCCCTCAACCCCCTGTTGTAAATCTATACTGTCTTCCTCTTCCTCCTCCCTGGAAGGGTCAGGATGGGGAGGCGGTCTCCACCATTCCTCCTCCTCTGCCCAGCCCCTGACACCTCCACTCATTGTTCAGATACCATTCAATGAACTGGAGGTCAAGTAGCAGGGAAGCTAGGTTCCCGGGTAGAAACTGGGACACCTCCAAATGCTAACTCCAATTAGGGTTGCCATATGTATTCTTTCTCCAGGACACACCCTATTTTTCACTGGTAGATAGCAATCCATAGTTAAAAGTAGCAAATGTATTCTCTACTTTGCTCCTCAGAATATGGCAACTCTAGAGGGAAGCTGCTTCCATGAGGATCTGAACTCTGTTGACCACTTCAATACCCAAGAGAGCATATTGGGTGCCCAAGCCCATCCAATAGCTCCTGTGCTTTGAAGTCCACCTTTTGGCTTCCTCCACTGGAAACTTACAGGGACTGGTAGCATAGCATAGGGGACACACAAAGGCAGATGCCCTGGGTGCAAAATTGTTAGGCGTGCAAAACTCCAACACTCAATACAGCTGTTTGTTTCCGTTGCTGGGCTCTGTTGAAAACGGCTTCTCCATGCGAACCGGGAGGTGGCCTGTGCAGACAACGGAATGACTTGTATTTTCCTATCTCTGATGCTGGCAGTGTACTGGGTGACACGGACGCCATTGGGCAGTTGAATGCAGGTGCGTATTCTGTCCATTTCCTTCCCAGCCACCCACCCCTCTGCGCAGCCTCAGGCACTGGCAACCCATGCTACACCACTGTCGGGGAGACACGGAGGTTGAAGTTGTTGGGAGATGTGGATTCTGGTTTCTTGGTGTGTGGTGGAAAGTCAAGTGTCTAATCCTTTTCCTTTAGTTGAGATGTGTTTGAGTGTGTGTAATATTATCCTGCCCTTCATTCCAAGGAGGGCAGGGCCGTGTTTATGGTTTCCTTTACCCCCATATTATTCTCACAACAACCCTGTGAGAGAGTTACTGTTCCAAAGCCATGCAGTGAACATCATGGCTGAGTGGGGATTTGATCTTCGCTGTCTTTTTCTGATGCTCTTCCCCAGAATAGACCTCAGGGCAGCTTTGGCCCAGTGTGATTTCTGAGGTACTGCCCCACTGACCCACATCCCTTAGAGGCACCTGGGACATGATAGTTCATCCAAAGGGATTGGCCAACTTTCTCTCCCATTTAAAGGTAGATAGCCGTGTTGGTCTGTCATAGTCAAAACAAAATAAAATAAAAAAATTGCTTCCAGTAGCACCTTAGAGACCAACTAAGTTTGTTCTTGGTATGAGCTTTCGTGTGAAAAAGCACACGAAAGCTCATACCAAGAACAAACTTAGTTGGTCTCTAAGGTGCTACTGGAAGGAATTTTTTTATTTTATTTTGTTTTGTTTTCTCTCCCATTGTTCATAATAACTTAAGGCTATCGGCAAAACTGTATCTAATATCAGGGAACTTGTGAGTCCCCTATAACGTCTGTAGTCATTTGGACAGAGCGGTTCATTCCATTTCAGAACATACATCTTCCGCCCTAGTTTATTCTTACAATAAAGATATCACTTAAGTCTTACAACATTATTACAGTTAGTACGAGTATTGAGAAAGTGGGAAACAACGTTATTGTATTCCCCCCAGCATGTGTTCTGATAATGGAAACTCTTATTAAATATACATGTCGTCCCCGGTCGCCTATAAATGTGCCTAATCAAAGAGTACCTTACAACTTTGCCGGCGATCGATAATAAAGATGGTATACTACAACAGTGGCATTTGTGCACATTCCCCGACCCCATTGGAGGGGAGAGAAAATCATTTTACTTTCGAGGCATAAGGCCACATTGCATTTTTTCCAGACCTGTGTATCATTATGTTCCGTTTTATGATAGACCTGATCGACTCATTCTGCAGCTGATCACTGCTGGGCATTAAAAATAAAATAATGTTTTCAAAATGTGTTCTTCCCTTCCTATGCTTGCTTGCTGTACTCCAAAAAATCTGAAGGGGATCAGGTTGGGAGAGGCTGATCTAGTCGGACAGAAACTGCACTACGGCAGCATCTCTGTTAGGGGGCTGCCTAGCCTGTGCTTAAAATCATAGCTGTCAACTTTCAGATTTAAAAATAAGGGATTTTTTCAAATTTTCAGATTTGAAAATAAGGGATGCCGCGAGGGCAGTGCAATGGCACCAAGTAGCCTCGCCACCCTGCGCTCCAGAGGTTGCACGTGAACGGAAAACGAAAGAGCGAGCGCGTAGACGGCAGGCAGGCTGTCTGTCTGTCTGGTTGGGTGTGAGGGTCTGGCTGCACAAGGCATGCAAGCTCCGCCCCCAGTCGGTCTCAGACTCCCTATTGGCAGCCGAGCAACGCAGCTGAGGAGCCTCCCTGGCCGGCAGGGAGGGAGAGGAGCTGCTTCCTTTGAAATCTGGGAAATTTAAGGGATATCAACAATCCGGGATAGCAGCGGGAAACGGCATTGGAATAAGGGAGTTTCCCGCCAAAAAAAGGGAGGGTTGACAGCTATGCTTAAAATCCTCTTATGGAAATGTTAAATCCTCTTGGGTAAAAGATTCCTGCACTGCGGGGGGTTGGATCAATGACCCTCAGGGTCCCTTCCAACTCTAAAATTCTATGATTCTACGAAGGAGAGCTTTCCACCCTCTGAGGTCAATCCATCCCACTTCTGCGATGTTTCAGTCAGAATGGTTAATGGGCTGCATTTTTAAAAATCATTATTACTAGTCATAGAATCTTAGAGTTGGAAGGGACTCCAGGGCCATCCAGTCACCCCCCTGAAACGCAGGAACCTCAGCTAAATCATCCATGACAGATGGCCATTCAACCTCTGTTTAATAACCTCCAAGGAAGGAGAGTCCACCACCTCTCTTGGGAGTCTGTTCCACTGCCAAACAGCTCCTACTTTCAGAATTTTTTTTTCAAATGTTTAGTTGGAAATCTCCTTTCTTGTAACTTTGGTTCAAGTCCTACTGCATAGCTGTCAACTTTCGGATTTGAAAATAAGGGTTTTTTTCAAATTTTCAGATTTGAAAATAAGGGATGCCGCGAGGGCGGTGCAATGGCACCAAGTAGCCTCGCCACCCTGCGCTCCAGAGGCTGTGAGCGAAAGAGCGAGTGCATAGACGGCAGGCAGGCTGTCTGTCTGGTTGGGCGTGAGGGTCTGGCTGCACAAGGCATGCAAGCTCCGCCCCCAGTCGGTCTCAGACTCCTTATTGGCAGCCGAGCAACGCAGCTGAGGAGCCTCCCTGGCCGGCAGGGAGGGAGAGGAGCTGCTTCCTTTGAAATCCGGGGAATTTAAGGGATATCAACAATCCAGGATAGCAGCGGGAAACGGCATTGGAATAAGGGAGTTTCCCACAAAAAAGGGAGGGTTGACAGCTATGTCCTACTGTCCAGAGCAAGGGAAAACAAGCATGCTCCCTCTTCCATGTGACAGCCCTCAAGCTATTCAAAGATGGCTTTCATATGTCCTCTTAGTCTCCTCTTTTCCAGGCTGAACATACCCAGCTCCTTCAAGGGCTCCTCGTAAGGCTTAGTTTCCAGATCATCTTGGTTGCCCTCAGGGCTTTTTTTCCTGCCAGAACTCACTGGAACTCAGCTGTGGCACCTGTCCATCGGGTGCCATTTCCATTGTAAGAGAAGAAGGGAGGCGTTCGTGGTGAGTTCTGGCACCTATTTTTCAAGAAGAATAGCACTGGTTGTCCTTGTCTTTTCTTCTTGCAAAGTAGCTCAAAGCAGATTACGTTAAAACACCTAGTAGAATGGCAAAAATGTATCAATCAAAGCTGAATAAGTGTTGGAAATGTAAAGAGAAAGAAGATACCAGTACCCCTTTTCCATATGTGGTGGTCTTGCAATAAAGTTAAAGCTTACTGAGAAATGAGCCCTGTTTAGGGAAGTTTTTAATCTGTGATGTGTTAATGTATTTTAATGTCTGCTGGAAGCCGCCCAGAGTGGCTGGGGAGACCCAGCCAGATGGGCGGGGTACAAATAATAAATTATTATTATTATTATTATTATTATTATTATTATTATTATTATTATTATTATATGTAATGAAATTTTAGACTCCCAAATCCGCCACTGACTTTATCCTTGACTTGTTGCAGAAAGCAGGGCCCTCTCAAGAACTGGGTTTGTTTGTATTGGGCTGCAAAGTCCTTCTAATACCAAGTTGCAGTTCATTTAGAGTTGCACTTTAATTGACCCTGAAAACAGCTAGTCACCCGTGAGGTGTTTTACGTGTCTCACGTATGCACTGCCATATTTCTGAAAATAAGGTTAATATCAAAAGGATTAAGGTGTTTGCTCTCCACTGGCTGCCAAGCATAGAGGAGGAAATCCTGCTGTCAATATTCTTTCAAGTGTAAACCAGATGAAAATAAAACACATTTCTTGGGTGACTCCAACCACCCTTAAAGAGAAATACACGGTGGTTTACTGGGAATTCCATGTACCCAAATAATCCAAATGCCGTTCCATATTATATGCTCATTCGATCCAGTTTTTTAAATCTGAAAACACTAAATCTGGATTAAACGACGGGGGGGGGGGGAAATACGGAGCATCATTTTGATGAGGATGTTGTCATGTGCAAAACTTGCGTGTATGAGCAGCACCAAGAGTGGTATTCAACAAAAAAGTTTCTCCACTAGTGCAATGACTTTTAGCTGCAACTTCTTCACCCTCTCCTCTTCTCCCCCCCCCCCAATAAATTGCTCCAGGTTTTACTGTGCAGACATTCCAAGTGTCCTTATTTTCCAGGGACAGTCCCAGATTTACAGAAGCCGTCCCAGTTTCTGATTTGATCCTGGAATGTCCCACTTTTCCTTAGGATGTTCCTTTTTTATTTTTTTAATTAATCTTTATTGACAGTTTAGATATACTTATTTTTAACAAACATACACATTATTTTTAACAAAGGTTTACTTTGATTCTATACATTTTGTAAACTTCTACCACTAACATAGAATAAAATAATAAAATAACCTAAAACAAAAACAAAAATTGACTTCCACACTTCCTTCTTCTGCTTTGAAAAGACATTATAACTTTTCACGGTTTTGCACTCTTTATATATTAATTCATGTTTCATAATTGGTAAACTAATAGTGATTATACTTTCTCAACAATCGTCTCTAAATTATTCCCGTATGTTTCCCATATATCTTACTTGTATCTTATTTTTAATCAGTTGTCTGTAAATTGTATTTGTTGTTTCATTTGAATTTAAAATAAAGAGATATATAATTTCAGTTGTTCCTATTTTCATCAGAGAAATGTTGGAGGGTATGGTAGGATGCCTCTATTTTCCCGGAGAACTGTTGGATGGTATGGAGTTATGCAACCCCCAAGCCAGGGAAATAAGTAACTATACAACCTTTAGAAGATATCTGACGGCAACCTTGTATATAGAAGGGTTTTAAAAAAATGTTTAATGTTTTATTATGTTTTTTTTATATGCTGAAAGCTGCCCAGTGTAGCTGAGACAACCCTGTCAGATGTATGGGGTATAAATAATAAAATGGAATTGGACTTCCCTGTTTTAATCAGATAAATGTTGGCAGGTACGCCATTACTGTTTAGCTGAATACCGCCCAGACTCTCCAATAAACTACCGTGTGAAAGCACCCACAAAGGTATCCAGTGCCCACTATGTTAATCCTCATCCTCATCTTTTTTCAAATCTTTGGCTCCACCAACTGACCAAAAAAGAACAAAATAAAGTGGAATCTAGACACACTGTGAAAAAGCTTTTTAAAAAACATGTTTTGAAAAATATATTGAATTTGCCATAAGCTCACCATCGCCAACTAGTTTCACATTTGTATAGTGCACTTAAAACACACTTTAAATGTTATATTTGCAGCTGTGCAGCCAGGGCCGGATTTAGATGAAGAGAGGCCCTAGGCTACTCACTTGTGAGGCCCCTCCCCATCCCCCACCCTCACAACTAGAAGGAAATGGAAGAGTGTTATAAACAAAAAGTTCGGAATAGAGGCCAATTCTGGATCCACACCTCCTTGCACAGTGGGGACATTGGTTTCCGGGCAGAAGTTGATCACGGTGTGGATTTGCTAAGCATACCTTCCTCTTAGCACGTTTCCCCCTTTCGTCCTGAATTTGAGCGTCTTCAAAGTCCACGACACCTTGGGTAAAGGCTGTTCTCCAACTGGAGCGCTCGCAGGCCAGTGTTTCCCAATTGTCGGTGTTTATACTGCATTTTTCAAAGATTTGCCTTGAGAGAGCCTTTAAAACTCTTTTGTCAACCACCAGCATTACGCTTTCCGTTTTAAAGTTCGGAACTGAGCAGTTGCTTCAGAAGACGATAATCAGGCATCCAAACAACATGACCAGTCCAACAAAGTTGATGTTGAAGAATCATTGCTTGGACACTGGTGATCTTTGCTTCTTCCAGTATAATGACATTAGTCCACCTGTCTTCCAGGAGAGCCAGTGTGGTGTAGTGGTTAAGAGTGGTAGACTCGTAATCTGGGGAACCGGGTTCGCGTCTCCGCTCCTCCACATGCAGCTGCTGGGTGACCTTGGGCTAGTCACACTTCTTTGAAGTCTCTCAGCCCCACTCACCTCACAGAGTGTTTGTTGTGGGGGAGGAAGGGAAAGGAGAATGTGAGCAGCTTTGAGACTCCTTCGGGTAGTGATAAAGCGGGATATCAAATCCAAACTCTTCTTCTTCTTCTTCTTCCCAAGTGATATGTAATTTTTTCCCCGGAGACACCGCTGATGGAACACACACACACTGCTCCTGCCCGCAGTGTTGCCTTCCGATGGGCAGATTGCATCGTTGCAAGCCATGCATGAATGGGCGCTTCAGACTGTGGTCTCTGCTTGCCGGGCGGAATGTATCTATTGACTTACAAGCGGGATGCAAGTGTCAAGATGCGATCTGGTATTTTTTTGGTAATAATAGCGAGCAGTCATTGCCGTAAATTATTTATGGAGACTATTCAGTGCAAACAGGTTCCTGTACACATCCTTCTTCAGCTCGACTGCCCTGGGTTTAGATCACTCAGACATTCAACTCCTCAGAGAGCTGCTCTTATCGCTGCAAACCCCTAAAAAGGGGGAGGGGAGGGAGGTGGGCGAAAGTCCCCAAACTGCAGTTGTTTCAGCAACTCCAAAAGCAGCTCAGCCGTTCACTCAAGTTGTAGCTCAAGGTTCAATGCGCAAGCACCATTCCAGCCCACCTTCGTAACATCCAGCCTGGCCCCCGCGATGTAAGTTAATATCAGACATGAAGGCGGATCGATCTCTGGAGCCGAGAATCTGTGGGGCTCTGCAATCTTTGTGCAGGAACATGTGTGGCAAAGGCCACTGCTGATCTTAACACAAAGTGACATTTCACTAATGCTGTGTTTCTCAAGGCAGGAAAGGTAGCAGGTGGGCGGGTGGCGAGCAGTGGAATGAGATAGCTGTCCAACGAATTGCCGTTTTATTTAAATAAAATTGGGGATACCCTATTGCCATGCTGCGCACAGCCTTTCTTCGTTAGTGAGCCCCTCACAGGCTTCACGGGTGATTATACAAAACTGCATTACCCTTACACCACTGTGCTCCTCATAAATGAAAATTATGTCGATGGTTGTTTTCAAATTAAATGAAATGAAATAAAACAAATCAGAGCCAGAGTGATGATGTGTTAATATGACAGAGATAATATGACATTTATTTATGTATTTTAAAAGGACAGAGATGTTCTTTTAAAATACATAAACATGAAGCCCCACTACTGAGAAGACAGAGGGTCTTCTTGGTAGTGGCTCCCACCCTGTGGAACACCCTCCTGTCAGATGTCAAGGAAATAAACAACTATCTGATTTTCAGAAGACATCTGAAGGCAGTCCTGTTTAGGGAAGTTTTTTTTATGTCTGATGTTTTATCGTGCTTTTACTATTCTGCTGGGAGCCACCCAGAGTGTCTGGGGAAACCTTTGCAGCATACAAAAAATAAAATTATTATTATTATTACTTCTTTCAAGGGAGATTTCAGAACATTTTTAACTCTACAAGTGAACTAAATTTGATTTAAAACAGATTAACTTGTGCTAGTTTGTGCCTACTAGTAGCTCTTAGCTTCTGTCGCAAGATAGTTAAACAGACCGTAACTTATCACTTTAAAAACAAATAGTCACAAGCACAATGTATAATGTAAAAAGAGCTTCATTGTCTTATAGTATAGCCCTCTGGTTGGTTGGTTGGTTAATTGATTGGTTGGTTAGTTGACTGATTGTTCTTATATGCCAACCCTTCCTCCAGACAGCTTTCAGCAATCTCGCAACACAATTCGGATATCATAAAACAATAGTTAAAATTACAGCAAACCAATGAAAAACTTTTAAAAGACAGCAGTAAAAGCATCACTGCTCAGCTATGCAGCTAGCCAACAAAATGTTTTCAGGAGATGCCTAAACATCGCCAATCTGGGAGATGATCTGATCTCAGGAGGGAGTTCCATAAGTTTGTGGGGCAGGGTGGAGCATAAAAAGGGTAAAGGACCCCTGGACAGTTAAGTCCAGTCAAAAGAGCCGGTGTTTGTCCACAGACAGCTATCTGGGTCATGTGGCCAGCATGACTAAACTGCTTCTGGTGCAACGGAGCACTGTGACAGAAAGCAGAGCACACGGAACCGCCATTTACCTTCCCATTGCAGTGATACCTATTTATCTACTTGCACTGGCGTGCTTTCGAACTGCTAGGTTGGCAGGAGCTGGGACAGAGCAACAGGAGCTCACTCTCTCATGGGTATCCGAACCGCCAACCTTCCGATCGGCAAGCCTAAGGGACTCAGTGGTTTAGACCACAGCGCCACCCACGTCCCGTGGTGCATCACTGATAAGTCCCTCTAAGTGAGAGGTATGAGTGAATTTTACAGGCACCTAACAAATGTGCATGCTCTTCCCCCCCCCCTTCGTCAGCCTGTCCTTTCTCCAAGGAGCTCAAGGTCGATACTTTAACCTCTCACAAGAACTCTGTGAGGTGACTTCTGTGAAAAGACAGTGATTTGCCCAAGGCAAGTGATTTGGCTGGTAAGCTTCATAGCTGAGCTGGGTTTTTGTTCTTGAGCTTCCTGCTCTACATGCTGCCGTGCTGACTCTGATCCCACCGTTCCTCTTGGGCGAGGGTTGAAGGATTATGGAAATCCCCGCAAAAGATCAGTAAATGTTTCAGCCACAGGCATTTGGTACAAAGTATCAATCACAAAGACCAATGTACAGCATGGAAGTCAAGACCTCGCAGCATTAAATAAATGTGTCAAGGCAGAATGTTTCATATGATTACGACAAAAAAAAAAAGCTACCTGCCTGGCCTCTCATTGAGTAGCAGCTTGTCCAGACATTTAATTGCTGTGTTTTGCTCATTTCCAGTGTGTGCTATCTCTTGCCATATTCTTTTAGGTTCTTTGATGACCAAAGTGTTACTGCTTATAAACTCCTTAATGCATCAGCGGTTGGAGGATGGATGGCGGCTAACAGATTGAGGTTGAATCCTGACAAGACAGAAGTGCTGTTTTTGGGGGACAGGAGGCGGGCAGGTGTGGGGGACTCCCTGGTCCTGAATGGGGTAACTGTGCCCCTAAAGGACCAGGTGCGCAGCCTGGGAGTCATTTTGGACTCACAGCTGTCCATGGAGGCACAGATTAATTCTGTATCCAGGGCAGCTGTCTACCAGCTCCATCTGGTACGCAGGCTGAGACCCTACCTGCCCGCGGACTGTCTCGCCAGAGTGGTGCATGCTCTAGTTATCTCCCGCTTGGACTACTGCAATGCGCTCTACGTGGGGCTACCTTTGAAGGTGACCCGGAAACTACAACTAATCCAGAATGCGGCAGCTAGATTGGTGACTGGGAGCGGCCGCCATGACCACATAACACCGGTCTTAAAAGACCTACACTGGCTCCCAGTACGTTTCCGAGCACAATTCAAAGTGTTGGTGCTGACCTTTAAAGCCCTAAATGGCTTCGGTCCAGTATACCTGAAGGAGCGTCTCCACCCCCATCGGTCAGCCCGGACACTGAGGTCCAGTGCCGAGGGCCTTCTGGCGGTTCCCTCGCTGCGTGAAGCCAAGTTGCAGGGAACCAGGCAGAGGGCCTTCTCGGTAGTGGCACCCGCCCTGTGGAACGCCCTCCCTTCAGATGTCAAAGAGAACAACAATTACCAGACCTTTAGAAGACATCTGAAGGCAGCCCTGTTTAGGGAGGCTTTTAATGTTTTATAGATTATTGTATTTTAATGCTCTGTTGAAAGCCGCCCAGAGTGGCTGGGGAAACCCAGCCAGATGGGCGGGGTATAAATAATAAATTATTATTATTATTATTATTATTATTCAGTCATCATTGCTGAACAAATCTTATGTAGAATTCAAAGCACATTCACAGTGCAGTCCTACACATGTATACTGAAAATTGTGTTCAATTCAGTTTAGCAGGACTTACTCCTAGGTAGGAATGGGTGAATCTGTCGATTCCATTTTCTCTCAGTTCTTCATTTTCTTAGGTTTCCACATATGTTCGTGGGGTGTTTTTATTTTTTAAAAAAAGAAGTCAACATAAACAATCATGTGTATTTTGTATGCAATTTTTCATGGTATATGCATTTTTGCAAGCAAATTCCCCCTAATAATATTCAGTTTTCTACATTATTTTCATTTGTATGTGCACTTTTCACTAATATGTGCTTTTTTTGTCCGCATGCTTTGATTGGAGAACAGCATCACAAAATTGAAAGCAGTGCAAATTTCAAAGGAGAGCTGTTCTATCATTCATGGCTTTACACCAAATAAGAGAAATTGCAAAGTTGATTTGTTTAGAATTAATAGGGAAATGCCAGACAAAAACTGGACCAGGAATCATTTTAATTGGTTTTGGTCAGAAAATATATTGAATTAATGCTTTGTTGTATTAGTTTAATTTTCCCACTGAAATAAGGGGATTTAAAAGTGCTTGGCTTCAGCTGTACTGTGGGCAGAAGATGAATTATTATTTATTTAACCAAGTGTGTGTTTGTGCATGCACCTGATTGTAAATAGAACCCCTAAGCAATTTGGGATCCGTTCTAGGAACCAGTTCACAATAAGGAGTGGGCATATACTGCACAGCCTTGTGATGCAGTCACCAATATCACCATATACTTTCCATGAAGAAAGTTCCAGATTAAATCTCCCATTAAATGGATTGTATAGCAAGGGATGGGAAAGATCCTTTGCTTCATACCATAGGGCAGGGGGCAGCTGGGAAGACCTCTTTTTGTGTGGGATGCGGGTGGCGCTGTGGGTTAAACCACAGAGCCTAGGGCTTGCTGATCAGAAGGTCGATGGTTCGAATCCCCGCGACGGGGTAAGCTCCTGTTGCTCGGTCCCAGCTCCTGCCCACCTAGCAGTTCGAAAGCACATCAAAAGTGCAAGTAGATAAATAGGTACCACTCTGGCGGGAAGGTAAACGGTGTTTCCGTGTGCTGCTCTGGTTCGCCAGAAGCGGCTTTGTCATGCTGGCCACACGACCCAGAAGCTGTACGCCGGCTCCCTGGGCCAGTAACGCGAGATGAGCGCCGTAACCCCAGAGTCAGACACGACTGGACCTAATTGTCAGGGGTCCCTTTACCTTTACCTCTGCCCTAGAGAACCATTGCTAGTCAGAGGAGAGAATTCTGAGCTAGATCAAGATACAGGCCGATCTGGTACAAGCTATCCTCCTATGTATACAAAGGATGTTCTTGACTCAAGTACTCCCCACCCGCCTACCAGCCTTCTCTCGCATCCTCTCTGGAGTGCCACACCGGAATCCTATCTCCACAGACGGCAATATTCTGTCAAAGCTTTCAGCAACAGGCATTAGAACCAATTATTGCTCTTACTGCTTCCTAGCAAAATGTTGATAGTTACCCATCATCTTAGTTGGAGGGCATTTTTTTATCCCTTTTCTGGGAGGAGGGGGGCAAAAGCATGTTTCTGATGCATCCAGGAAAAAAAAAACCGAGGCAATACAGAAGAAAGGCTTATAACTCCATCCAGAGATATCATTTCTTCAATAGAACTACTCAGTGACCCGATATCAGAGTGAACTAATCAATTAATGCTGTCAAGTAAACAGATCTGTCCCTTTGCTTGCTGCGAAACTTGATACCCCTTCCTTGCAGTGAATGGAAATTATAGCGATCCCGGCTAAGGGAACAGGGTTGCTAAAAATACTGTGTATTGCCAAAAAGGTCTGTCCTTCTTAATCAAATTTTAATATTCTGACACATGTAGAGGCAAAGGTGTTCAGGACACTATAGTGAATCATTTGAAAACCGCACTATAATAGCAAAGAACTGGGTGCAAATCAGTTGGAAACAATGGCAATGTAACTCACTGCCTCCGTCAACATAAAATGACTGATTTCCCAGCACTGCCAACAAGTAAACAGATGAGGACCAACAGCACCATCTAACCATGTCTATCCAGAAATGAGTCCTCTGGAGTTCAATGCAACCTACATGATGGCAGCCCAGTTGGGCATAATCTTCTAGGACCTGTGCACGCAGAAAATGACGCTTCTTGAGTATAATGTTCTATTTTGACATTTCATTGTCACATTTCTTTATATATTTAACATTTATTTAATAAAAGTTGAACATACAACTTATCAATATAAAAGCAGACGAGAAGAAGAAGAGAAGAGTTTGGATTTGATATCCCGCTTTATCACTATCCGAAGGAGTCTCAAAGCAGCTAACATTCTCCTTTCCCTTCCACCCCCCACAACAAACGCTCTGTGAGGTGAGTGGGGGCTGAGAGACTTCAAAGAAGGTCACCCAGCAGCTGCATGTGGAGGAGCGGGGACGCGAACCCCGGTTCACCAGATTACGAGTCTACCGCTCTTAACCACTACACCACACTGGCTCTGACACACTACACCCACACTGACAAGACACACTACTTGGAAATGTATTAATAGATATATTGGAAACAGAAAATTATCATCTGATATACCCTCAGAAGCTTACACCCTAATCTATCTAACTATTCTGGCATTGAACTCTCAACAGCTGGTAACAATAAATACTTCACATCATCTCCAGATGTCCCCAGATCCCTTTTAACATCCCCAGTTACTAAACTCCATCTATTTAACATGTCTGTGTACCTTTCATTATTCCTTGGCGCGATTGTCCGTTTCATCACATTCAGTTTACCGGTACTTGGTTTCTGCATATTCTTCTAAGCCCTAGCATACCTAAGCATCGCAACTCTTAATATATGCTGGAACATGTCCAGAGGAGGGCAACCAAAATGGTCAAAGGCCTGGAAACAATGCCTTATGAGGAACGGCTTAGGGAGCTGGGTATGTTTAGCCCTGGAGAAGAGAAGGTTAAGGGGTGATATGATAGCCATGTTCAAATATATAAAAGGATGTCATATAGAGGAGAGGAGAAAAGTTGTTTTCTGCTGCTCCTGAGAAGAGGACACGGAGCAATGGATTCAAACTACAAGAAAGAAGATTCCACCTAAACATTAGAAAGAACTTCCTGACAGTAAGAGCTGTTCGACAGTGGAATTTGCTGCCAAGGAGTGTGGTGGAGTCTCCTTCTTTGGAGGTCTTTAAGCAGAGGCTTGACAGTCACCTGTCAGGAATGCTCTGATGGTGTTTCCTGCTTGGCAGGGGGTTGGACTGGATGGCCCTTGTGGTCTCTTCCAACTCTATGATTCTATGATTCTAATACACTGATGGACACTGGCCAATCAGGAGTCTCTACCAGCCCCACCTGGAAATTCTGGGGGCGACATGCTGCTTGCAAAGAAGAAATGCTCTACCACTGAGCTATGGCCCTTCCGTATATATATATATATATATATATATATATATATATATATATATATACATATAGTGTTACATTAGTTTAATAACTGTCAATATATAACATCGTGATCTTCTAATGCTCAAGGTCCAGGTTGTACCAGGAGCATGACCATCTCTCCTTCTTACACACACAAGGTCCTGGCTACTTTATTGTATGCTAGGTCAGATCTGGGCACCACAATTTAAGAAGGATCTTGACCAAGTTGAGAAAGAGCCTGGAAACCAAGCCTTAAGAGGAACAGTAGATGGTGTTGGGTATGTTTAACCTGGATAAGAGAAGATATGATAGCCATCTTCAAATATCCGAAGGGCTGTCGCATGGAAGAAGGAGTAAGCTTGTTTTCTCCTGCTCTAGACGGTAGGATCTGAACCAATGGAGTCAAGTTACAAGAGGGGATTTTCAGACTAAGCGTCAGGAAGAACTGTTCCACAGTGGAATGGATTCCCTTGGGAAATGGTAGACATTTCTTCATTGGAGTTTTTAAGCAAAGGGCATCTGTCATGGCTGCTTTAGTTGCGATTCCTGCATTGCAGAGGGTTGGACAAGATGATCCTCAGGGTCCCTTCCAACTTGATAATTCTATGATTTTGGTGTTTTTTTAAAAACACTTTTTTATTAAAGGTTTTTACAAACAATCTTTTAAATCACATTCAACATTCATATGTTATATATATACATTTTTCTGACTTCCATCAACCCTTCTCGAGATTTTCTAACTTCTTTTTGTATTTCATACTTTACTATTACTTTAAATAAACAATATCCAATATTACTTTCTAATATTATTTCTATAATATTTCTTACAATTAACCTCACAAAACTTCCTGCAAGCCTATTAGTGTGATTTGTTGTTTACAATTGTCTTTCAGATATATCTCAAATTTTGTCCAATCTTTTAAAAACTCCTGGTCCCATCAGCTTCGAATTCTTCCTGTCATCTTATCCAATTCTGCATAGTCCATTAACTTCATCTGCCATTCTTCAATTCTATGATTTTGTAAGTCTAATTGCTTGGTTTTGTTCATGCTGTTAAAACCTTCAGGCATTTCAGCTCTCTTGTATTTTGGGGGTAATGTTTGCCTCATGATTCCTTTTTCACTTTTGCTCATTCTTTTGCTATTGTTTCAATTCCGTTCTGTTCTACGACATTTCACCTCGGGTGTCTTTTGGCAGGAAATTAAGAAGAGTTTTCATTTTATTATTTCATTACTTTAAAAGAAGAAGAAGAAGAAGAAGAAGAAGAAGAAGAAGAAGAAGTCAAGCACCACAGAGGTAGAAAGACATGGACATGTTTCTGCAATGTGTTCTTCCACAATCATTACTGCCACAAATGATGATGATGATACAAGGAGGAAATGATGGGGTTCCCCTTCAGTGAAAGGGCAGGCAGGAAAAGTAGAAATCACCAAAGAATAATGGCTGAAAGGCAAATCAATATGAGGTGAAAGGTCAACAAGCTGCCTGCTGTTAGTCTGTCAAAAAGTATTTAAGAGGTTCATTTGATATCGCTCACTATTTTTTATTTTTTTTGAGAGAGAGAGAGTGGAGGGAAAAATGATGTGAAGCAATAGATAGATAGATATAGTAATATGACCTTTTTAGTTTGATGGGGTTTTTTTATAAAAAGAAAAGTGTATACACTGATCTAAAGATGGAATCTCTGCCGAGAGCTTAGCCATCCCTCGAGGCCGTAACATTATTGCGGATGCAATGACAAGCTTTCAGCCTAGATAAATTATCTGGTTTCCAGAGAGCTCATTGAGTTCTCTGGGCTACATTAATTTATCAAATTTTAATTACTGCTTAAATTATACTAATTCAAACATGAGGTGGCAATTGTACAACGCGGTCGGTTCAGGCGCCTTATCCTGAGATGATTGCTTTTGCCTCCTTACTGTGCTGTCGTGGTTCGTTTTCTCGGATGTGTGATGGCATCTCCCCAACCTCCATATCTTTGGTTCCATCAAGACTAATGGAAAGACGAAGGTCCAAATGTGACAGACCTTGGTGAAGGACAATGCTCAAAGAGGGATGGGATATCAGCCAGTGATATGGGGTGAGGAATTTTCCATGGACAATTATGGGGGGGGGAGACCCCATGCTTTATTTATCTGTGGGGAAAAGTCCATTTCACAAGTTCTTTCATATTATTATTATTGTTATTATTTATTCAACTTATACACTGCCCTATACCCGGAGGTCTCAGGGCAGTTCACAACAAGACCACAACATATAACATCAATCCAAAATCAGTAACCAGTAACCCCCCCCCCCCAAAAAAGCCACATTCTAAAAGGGTGTTGGATGTCAATAAGATCAACCAAAGGCCTGGTTAAAAAGAAACGTTTTTGCCTGGTGCCTAAAGGTGTATAATGAAGGCACCAGGCAAACTTCCCTGGGGAGAGCATTCCACAGACGGGGAGCCACTGCAGAGAAGGCCCGTTCTCGTGTTGCCACCCTCCGGACCTCTCGAGGAGAGGGAACACGAAGGAGGGCCTCAGTAGATGATCTCATGGTTCGGGTAGGTTCATATGGAAAGAGGCGGTCCTTGAGGTATTGTGGTCCTGAGCCGTTAAAGGCTTTATAGATCAAAACCAAGCACTTTGAATTGGGCCTGGAAACTAATTAGTAGCCAGCGCAGTCGGACCAGGATCAGTGTCATATGCTCAAACCGTCTTGATCCGGTGAGCAACCTGGCCACTGAATTCTGCACCAGCTGAAGTTTCCGAACCATCTACAGAGGCAGCCCGATGCAACGTATGCGTACCAAGTTCAAATACAACATTAGATCATCTTGGAGTAGCAATTCCTGTTTTCCAGGCCATTCTCCCCCACAAAGATGTGGGTCAACATATCATGCGCAGTTCTTTGGGTTGCTAAAACTTACTAGTACATTCAGTTTTCAGAGAATTGTGGGAGGCTATTTGCCAGGACAATTCACAGGGCAATTGTGAGGTGATCTTCTTCTTCATCATCATCATCATTGCTTAGCAAATCACCCATAAATATCAAGCTTCAGCTTTATTTCAGCAAGCCAGATTTGAGGATGCACATTTTAGCATCGGGTTTCATACAGCTGATGACTCAGGAAGACCTCCCCAAAGAAAAGGGCAGGACAGCATATGGCACAGGGTTTTTTCCTCAAATGGATATCACAGCTATGCTCCTTAAGGCGAGGAAAAGTCCTCCCTCCCACAATCCCGCCACGAGTATATCGAAGACAAAATAAGGACAGATGGCAGCACTCAAGCCCTTCCCAGTCCGGTAGAAGGCAGATCAAATTGAAAGGGGGTGGGGGAGAAGGAAGATTGCCACCAGACCTGTGAACATCTCGAAATTCTCCAAGGAAGGGGAATCCACAGACCAAAGCACCCATCAGATAGATAATATATAATAGATAAAGATAATTTCTTTATTGTCATTGCACAAGTACAAGCACAATGCTATACAAGTGCAACGAAACTGCATGCCATTCTGTAAAAACCAGATAGAGAAAGAAAAAAACAGCACAACAACAACAACAACAACAATTTATTATTTGTACCCCACCCATCTGGCTGGGTCTCCCCAGCCACTCTGGGCAGCTTCCAGCAAATATTAAAATACATTAACATGTTACAGATTAAAACTTCCCTAAACAGGGCTGCCTTCAGGTATTTCCTAAATGTTATGTAAACACACACACACACACACCAAAAAAACCCACCCACCCACACCCATCACAGCTCTCCAAGGTCATATTATCTGGTTACAGCATTTAAGATGGTTATAGCTCTTGGGTAGAAACTGTTCTTCAATCTATTTGTTCTTGATCTAATTGTTCTATATCTTCTACCCGAAGGCAGTGGTGCAAAGAGACTATATCCCGGATGAGATGGATCCTTTAAAATATTGTTTACCTTTTTAAGGCAACGGGAACTGTATAGTTCTTCCAGAGATGGGAGAGGATGACCAATAGTATTTTGGGCTGTGGTTATGACCTTCTATAGCACCTTCTTCTCCCTGGCTGTGCAGCTGGAGAACCAAGCACAAATACAGTATATAAGAATGCTCTCTATGGAGCCTCGGTAGAAGGACACCAGCAGTCTCTCACTCAGATTGTTCTTCTTCAAAATAAACACCCCACTGGCTGACAGATGCCCTAGGTGTCTGCGTATTTTAATGAAGGGGGTTCCATTAGGCACGTCATTAGCTTTATAATCTTCAAATTTGAAATCCCGTATTAGAGCTCTTAAGCCATGGGGATCCCACGTTTTGACAACATTTGTGCCATTTGCCATTACGGCTGCCGTTCCACCTTCTGAGCCCTTCACTTGCCCTTGGGTGCTTTTATGAACATTGCTCGATTGCTGCTTCATCCCTCCTTGACCATGTCCCCATAGCACAGAAGGTGGGGAAGCTGTAATCCTTCAGATGTTGCTGGACTGGACTACAACTCCTGTCACCCCATGCATTTAACCATGTTGGGAGCTGAGAGTTCAGCAGCATCTGGAAGGCTAAAAACAGCCCAGCCCACCATAGCTGTCAACTTTCAGATTTGAAAATAAGGGATTTTCCAAAACTTTCGGATTTGAAAATAAGGGATGCCGCGAGGGCGGTGCAATGGCACCAAGTAGCCTCGCCACCCTGCACTCCAGAGGCTGCGCGCAAACGGGTGAGCGAAAGAGCGAGTGCGTAGACGGCAGGCAGGCTGTCTGTCTGGTTGGGCGTGAGGGTCTGGCTGCACAAGGCATGCAAGCTCCGCCCCCAGTCGGTCTCAGACTCCTTATTGGCAGCTGATCAATGCAGCTGAGGAGCCTCCCTGGCCGGCAGGGAGGGAGAGGAGCTGCTTCCTTTGAAATCCGGGAAATTTAAGGGATATCAACAATCTGGGATAGCAGTGGGAAACGGCATTGGAATAAGGGAGTTTCCCACAAAAAAGGGAGGGTTGACAGCTATGCAGCCCACTGTAGCCAGGATGTGTTCTACCCATCTACTGAACAGTACAAGGACACGGAAACAAAATTTGAAATGATTCCACCAAATAACTCTTTTCACAGAACAACACTTCTCAGGGTTCTTTGAGTGGGGCCTTTGACCACCAAACATGTATCCTTTTATAATAAAATTTTATTAGTTTTTTTACACAAAATTTGACATTGTTCAGCTCACTTTCAACAAAATAATTTCTTACGTTTTGACTTCTCGTCCTTACATCCGTGATGTTCCTGTTGTAATCCTGCTGCTATAACTACCATTTCCCCCCTATTCCTATTATAACTTGCATTCATTTATTTATTCTCCTTCTCGTGCCCATTTCTCAAATCCTGCTCGCGATTTCATTTGACTCTATTTTTTCTTAAATAGTCAGAAAAGAATCTCCACTCTTCATCCAAATTTCATCTTGTTGATATCTAAATTTTGCTGTCAATTTCACCATCTCCGCATAGTCCAATAACTTTAAAATCCATTCTTCTGTTTTGGGAATTTCTCCTTCTTTCCACTTTTGCGTAAACAGTTGGGCTCCCATATGTCTGGGTTTCCCCGGACATATCCGGGATTCATCCATCGAAAATAGCGTCCGGGTGGAATTTCCAGAAATTGTTAAAAATGTCTGGGGAAATCCCGACGTATGGCAACCCATGTCGAATTTCTTTTAAAATATCTCAAAAACTTCATTTTGTTTTGGAGATTTTTATTCCGGGTGGAATTTCCAGAAATTGTTAAAAATGTCTGGGGAAATCCCGACGTATGGCAACCCATGTCGAATTTCTTTTAAAATATCTCAAAAACTTCATTTTGTTTTGGAGATTTTTATTCCGGGTGGAATTTCCAGAAATTGTTAAAAATGTCTGGGGAAATCCCGACGTATGGCAACCCATGTCGAATTTCTTTTAAAATATCTCAAAAACTTCATTTTGTTTTGGAGATTTTTATTTTTTTTAACCCAACTTTGCCCCAAGAAAGCTCAATAACTTTTGTGTTCATCCCTTGGCTGAATCCCTAAAAGCAAAAAAGCCTAATTGCACAGAGAGGATATAGCCTTTTTTGTGTGACAATTGCAGTTGGTCCCTCACCTAGTAGATATTGCTGTTGTCTCCTTTGGGAAGCCTGCCTTTGAGAGACTTTGGATTTAATGCTTCGTGGGCACTTTAAGTTATTGAATGAAAGATCCATCACTACAAATAGGCCGCTGATCCTTGCGGTCCTAAGACTACTAAGACTCTATGTCAGTTGTCTCTGTTGCTGCTGTAAAGATGGCCAAGAGAAAACTATTCCAACATCCTTAAAACACAACTTTAGTCCAGCCTCAAAGCGCCTGTGATTTTTTTAAAATTAAAAGACAACAACCCCTAATAGTAAATTAAAGTGTATAAGAACCTAAGGGGTAAGGGAAACTAATCTTTGTTAGCTTTTCCAAAAGAGGGAGTGAATTTTAAATGTTTTAACTGCTCTTATAAAAAATCATTGTTTTTGTTGTTGTAAGTATTAATATTATACTGCCTTACTTTCCAGAACTCAGGCATAAAGAAGAACGAAGAGTAGTGAGTATTGCCATTGGCCTTGACATACTGTACCTAGTTTCCTCCCTCTTTGTGCAATCACAACAACCCTGTGAGGTAGGCTATATGGATATGATAATGGCAAGCCTATTTATTCTGTACACTGCTCAGAGGTGGTTTTATAAATGCTTTTAAATAAAGAAACATGCATTCACACAGACACACACACACAAAGGGTAATAAGAAAGGTTTAAGAAAAATATATTGATGAGCTAGATTATTATTATTATGATTATGATTATTATTATTATTATTATTATTTATTTGTACCCCGCCCATCTGGCTGGGTCCCCCCAGCCACTCTGGGCGGCCTCCAACAGATATTAAAATACATTAAAATATCACAGGTTAAAAACTTCCCTAAACAGGGCTGCCTTCAGGTATTTTCTGAATGTCAGATAGTTGTTTATCTCTTTGACCTCTGCTGGGAGGGCGTTCCACAGGGCAGTCGCCACTACCGAAAAGGCCCTCTGCCTGGTTCCCTGTAGCTTTGCTTCTCGCAGTGAGGGAACCGCCAGAAGGCCCTCGGCGCTGGACCTCAGTGTCCAGGCTGAATAATGGGAGTGGAGATGCTCCTTCAGGTATACAGGACCGAGGCCGTTTAGGGCTTTAAAGGTCAGCACCAAAGATTAGGATTATTTGGGGGTTTTAACCAACACAGAGGCTGTAGTCCAGCACAGAGTGAGATGTGTTTAAGCCTGTTGTTGTTGTTGTTGTTGTTGTTGTTGTTGTTGTTGTTGTTGTTATATCACCCTATACCTGCAGGTCTCAGGGCGGTTCACAAGATAAAATTACGATATAAAACCACAAAATACATAATCAAAATATAAACAGAAACAGCCAAATAACCCCCACCAAAAAAACACCTCCCACATAAAAATAGTTAAAAACAATTTAAAACAATTACATTAAAAAAACCCACACAATTAGAAAGCCGTTTAAAAGAATGTAATGATCTTAGGCACATATCACTTTACACTGGATTGTGACATGAGCACTTAGAATAATATTAAGGTGAACCTCACTAGATGTTGAAGGAAAAGATGCTATACTAGCTCATCTATCAAATTCAGTCAAGACTTGGCACACCACGAAAGGCCAGCAGGCTCACTGTAAAGTAATTTCAGAATCACTGATGTGAAATTTGCCGCCAACTTCGCATTAAACTTTACCAGCGACAGGTCAGAGTTGCAACTGACCTCCTGCTCTAAAAAGCCCAGGTCAGGGAAAGAGAGATGGGTCTCACCATATGCTTTCTCATCCATGACCAATCTTTCAAAATACAGTGATACACAGAGGACCATAAATAAATCAAAGATACTTAAAAAAACAACCCCAGATTAAACAAAGGTAAGCAACTAAACTTAAGATCAAATCACACCACATTCCTTTTATTTACCAATTATATTTTGTAGCATTGTCCTGAGAAAAGATACCCAGTTTGGGGTCATCTTAACTAGCCTCTGTGGACTTTTCATAGTGTTTGCTTTTATTTCCTCTCACCATTTAGGCTGCAACCCTAAAGTGCATTTGCCATTAGTATAATACAGTATTTTCTTAAGAATATGTATACCCTGCTATTCTATTACAATAGCAAGAGAAAAGAAAAATACAAAAAAAAACCCATAAAAATCATGAAAATGGTAAGCCATTAAAATATTAAAGGTAAAGGGACCCCTGACCGTTAGGTCCAGTCGCGGACGACTCTGGGGTTGCGACGCTCATCTCGCTTTACTGGCCAAGGGAGCCGGTGTACAGCTTCCGGGGTCATGTGACCAGCATGACTAAGCCACTTCTGCTGAACCAGAGCACGGAAACGCCGTTTACCTTCCCGCTGGAGTGGTACCTATTTATCTACTTGCACTTTGACGTGCTTTCGATCTGCTAGGTTGGCAGGAGCAGGGACCGAGCAACGGGAGCTCACCCCGTCACGGGGATTCGAACCACCGACCTTCTGATCAGCAAGCCCCCTAGGCTCTGTGGTTTATACCACAGCGCCACCCGCGTCCCATATTAAAATATTAGTTGATTCCAATTTAAATATCTCACACATGGGGGGGGGGGAATCCACTAAACTCTCCGCTAAGTCAACAGGGTTAAAAGCCTTCCAGAATCAAAATGCATTAACCAGCCCTGGAAAGGTTAAGAAGAAGATCAAACTAACCTTAAGGACCACCTCTCTCCATATGAACCTACCTGGACCCTGCATTTATCATCTGAGGTCCTTCTTCATGTACCTCCTCCACGAGAGGTCCGGAGGGGGGGCAACATGAGAACGGGCCTTTTCTGCGGTGGCTCCCCATTTGTGGAACGCTCTCCCCAGGGAGGTCCAGCTTGCACCATCATTATACACATTTAATAATAATAATAATAATAATAATAATAATAATAATAATAATAATAATTTTTATTTGTACCCCGCCCATCTGGCCGGGTCTCCCCAGCCACTCTGGGCGGCTTCCAGCAAATATTAAAATACATCAAAATCACAAGTTAAAAACTTCCCTAAACAGGGCTGCCTTCAGGTATTTTCTGAATGTAGGATAGTTGTTTATCACTTTAACCTCTGCTGGGAGGGCGTTCCACAGGGAGGGCGCCACTACCGAGAAGGCCCTCTGCCTGGTTCCCTGTAGCTTTGCTTCTCGCAGTGAGGGAACCGCCAGAAGGCCCTCGGCGTTGGATCTCAGTGTCCGGGCTGAACAATGGGGGTGGAGATGCTCCTTCAGGTATACAGGACCGAGGCTTTAAAGGTCAGCACCAACACTTTGAATTGTGCTCGGAAACGTACTGGGAGCCAATGTAGTTCTCTCAGGACCGGTGTTATGTGGTCCCAGCGGCCACTCCCAGTCACCAGTCTAGCTGCCGCATTCTGGATTAATTGTAGTTTCCCGGTCACCTTCAAAGGTAGCCCCACGTAGAGCACATTGCAGTAGTCCAAGCGGGAGATAACTAGAGCATGCACCACTCTGGCGAGAAAGTCTGCGGGCAGGTAGGGTCTCAGCCTGCGTACCAGATGGAGCTGGTAGACAGCTGCCCTGGATACAGAATTAATCTGTGCCTCCATGGACAGCTGTGAGTCCAAAATGACTCCCAGGCTGCGCACCTGGTCCTTCAGGGGCACAGTTACCCCATTCAGGACCAGGGAGTCCCCCACACCTGCTCGCACCCTGTCCCCCAAAAACAGTACTTCTGTCTTGTCAGGATTCAACCTCAATTTAGGCACCAGGCAAAGACGTTCCTCTTTAACCAGGCCTTTGGCTGATTGACATCCTTTTAAATGTGTTGCAGTAGGGGGCGGATTATAAATTGGTGCACCCCCAGTTTCACCCTCTACTTCTCAGTGGTGATTTGCATAGAGATGAGTTACCAGAAGTAAATGGTGCCTGTAACCAGGGTTCCTCAAAGCTCAGGTACTCCTTTCCTTCACGCAACTGCATCCCTGGAGATGATCAATATACTCCGCAAGCAGAAACTTTTATACTTTTGACCCAGCATCCGAAGGTACAAGGGAGTTCCATACACCCAGAGAATCTGTCATTGTACTATGGGCATGGTTGAGTCTACCGAACATATCCTTCTGTCTTGTCCTCTCTATGTAGAACTTAGGCAAAATCTTATAACTCCACTTTTACGTCAATCTAGCTTTCTACCCAGAGAAAGACAGGCTTTATATTTACTGAATAATATTACTAGAAATACAGCCTTGCTGGTGGCTAAATTTCTTTTTTTAGCTTTTAAGCGTCGCAAGGTTTTACTTGATTGTATCGATATGGGGCTATTTGTTTAGTTCCATTCTATTGTGGATTATGTTTCCTTTTTTCCCAAGTTCTTTCAGATGCTTTTAATTCTGTACAAATGTACCGTATTCTTCTGACTGATGGTCAAATAAAAATAATGATGATGATGATGACCCAGCACCCTAAAGCATCATTGCCGTATTCAAACATCCAAAATTATGGATTAAGCCATTCTCATGATGGTTTGTTCTTGCCATTCACTTCCTGGGTTCTGAATCCAGTGAGCACAATATGCAGATGACGACCGTGACCAGACCTCTCTGGTTTCTAACGTAAGACACAGTGGATCTACATTTGTCCCTGGTGTGATTTCTGTTCAAGGCAAGAGGGAAAGCGGCTAAGTGAGTTTGGAAAAGTCAATTAGCTTTTTATCAGCCATGTGGGAGTGGGCAGCTGAGAGTAAGCGAGATTGGTTTCCTGTATAAACCTTTTGTTTTTGGGTGTAAAAGTCAAGCAGGCCAAAAGGCAAGGAGCCACCTCTGGTCCCCACAAATGAGGTCTCAACGGATTTAACAATGAAGCAGGTGCCCTCAAGGACAAAGTGGGACAATGGGAGTTGGGCTCTGGGAGAAAAGTGCACATAGCAATGCCTTATAGTGCAATTTGCAGCGTAGTGTGGCCAACTCCACCTCCTTTCATATTTTAAAAATAATGGCAAGGCCCACCTCGGGATTTCAAATGGATGTAAATGTGCTGCTTGATTGCCAAGAGGAAGCTATTACGAAAATGAAACTCCCTAGTTCCATCCTCTTCTGTGCCAGAAAAATAATGGATGTGTGAAAGACAAGTCTCTAAAAATCCCATCTCAGACATGCACCTAAATGGCCTTCTTCCCCCATTGACTGAATAAATGGCTGTGGATCTTAGCAGCATTCTCGTTTCCTGGACGTCAACACATTTTCAAATGTGTTTTCCCCAATCTAGTGACTTATGTTCCATTGATTTCAGTGGGCATAAACAACAACAACAACAACATCCATGCACAAGAAAGAGGTATCAGCAGGTTGCAGAAATGAGGTGTGTGTGTGTGTGTGTGTGTGTGTGTGTGTGTGTGTAAGAGGGAGAATGATTCTTTATCAAGAGCAAGAGATATATAATATTTTAAAATTTGAGGGGCCCCCACCCCCAAAAGCAGCCCAATGAGCATACTTAGTAAACCTGGAATGCTGATGCTCTGTTAAGGGGAAGAAAATGGAAATCTAGCAGGGAGCAGGGATTAAATGCAAAGGAATGAATGGAGCATCCCAAACAGGGGCCCTCAAAACTTCAATATTTTGTTGCAGGTCTCATATATCGGATTATAAATTGAGTAGAACTAAAGTCCCACTGCTAGTAAGTTTAAGTCAATGCGCTGATGAAGAATAGTGATTAGGAGCCAGTTTGCACAATCAGCAGCTTGATATAATGAATCGGTTGCTGGACATTTGCTAGGTTGTAACTTGGAGGTGTCAAGTGAAAGCTGAGTTTGCGCCGTAATTTACTACTGGCATGAGATGTTCAATGTTAAGACGCTTTATCGTGTCTCACAGAATTCATTGATAAAAATAAGCACATGTTTAGATCTTACTCTTTCAAAGCAATGGCGGGAAGGTAAACAGCGTTTCCGTGCGCTGCTCTGGTTCGCCAGAAGTGGCTTAGTCATGCTGGCCTAATGACCTGGAATATGTCTGCGGACAATGTTTTGTGTTATGTAGGTTCATAAATTACCACATAGCATATATTCAACACAAAAAACAGTGACAATTTGTTGTTGACAAAGGACAGCTGAACATATAAAGGGCCCCATTACCTTCAGTAGCTTAAGGCCTCAACAAACCTAAATCCGGCCCTGGTTGTTGAGGTGCTGTTTTTTTGGTGTTTTTTTTTTTTTTTTTTTTTAGGGGAAACAAAGTTTTTGAGCTTTTCTTTAGTAAAAGCTACAATAATTTTTGAGTTTGGGAGCTTTTTAAAAAGCATTCTCAGCATGATTTAACCCCCATTGCTGGTTTCCCAGGACATTTGCCTGATTTCCGAAAAATAATCCCAGACTCCATTTTCGGAGGTGAATTCTAGGACATGTCCTGGAAAATCAGGACCTATGGCAGCCGTAAGCAATGACTTAAATTGCTGCCTTAACACACACACACACAAATCTTTTAATAAAAGCTTTATTTGTTCTGGTCTAACACTTGTTATTCACCCCATGACTCCAGAGGTGAATGGGTTGTTAAGCAGAGACACAGAGGGAGTAATGATCTCCACATGGTGGCCACCATGAAGACTAAAGATGCTGTTACACTATCCTTCCTGTAGCACATTACAGCTTCTCCTGCCCCCTGGGGAAGCAGACCACAACTTTCCCATCTTCTATAAGACATCCTTCATCTACCTGAAACCTGTGCGTTCTCTAGCTGCCTGCCTACAGAATCCCATTTTCTCACTTCCTGCCCAACATATAGAGATGCACTCTAGATGTGGTTGTAATATGCAGCTTCTCCCTCCACATCATGGCTGTCAACTTTCGGATTTGAAAATAAGGGATGCCGCGAGGGCGGTGCAATGGCACCAAGTAGCCTCGCCACCCTGCACTCCAGAGGCTGCACGCAAACGGGTGAGCGAAAGAGCGAGCGCATAGACGTCAGGCAGGCTGTCTGTCTGGTTGGGCGTGAGGGTCTGGCTGCACAAGGCATGCACGCTCCGCCCCCAGTCGGTCTCAGACTCCTTATGGGCAGCTGAGCAACGCAGCTGAGGAGCCTCCCTGGCCGGCAGGAAGGGAGAGGAGCTGCTTCCTTTGAAATCCAGGAAATGTAAGGGATATCAACAATCTGGGAAAGCAGCGGGAAACGGCATTGGAATAAGGGAGTTTCTTGCAAAAAACCAGAGGGTTGACAGCTATGTTCCACATGCACTAGGGATGGATTTATAGCTGAGTCTACCAATCTCACACTTTCCAAAACGATGTGTGAACTTGAAGACCAGGAATGGTGGGTGACGGAAGGGTTAAGCGGGCACCTCCTGCCTGCTACTTCTCCCCTTCAAATCCCACCACCACTTTGCCATGGGGGGGGGGACTTGCAAGTGGGGTTCTCAAACCCATGTTTCCTCTGGACACTCAGGAGATGAAGGTTCTCGAAGGTCCTTGGAGCTCAAGCAGGACATAATCGACATGCTGTTCTTCCAGCGTCTGAGCACCTCATCTTGGAGGCTCGGGGGAGTCTTTGGGTTTAGGGTTGACTTGAGACCATTATTACTGAACTGAGGCTTAAACGTTCAGCAGATTTAGTAGAGGAGAGGTAACAAGGGACCTTTAAGCCTGAGCAGCTTCCATTCTTTGGGAAGAAAGCATTCCGTCTCGTACAAATGAAATGCCATGTTGTTTTTAGTTGAGGCTTTTTGCCAACAGTAGTTAGAACAAGTAGATCAACACATGCTCTGATTATATTGAGCATAACAGCCTTATTTAAAAATGTAAATGGTTATAGTTCTTCTTTAATGTCACTTGCAATAAGTCTAATGTGTGCCAATTCCCCAAGTAAGGGTACATTATTTAGTTCATAAATTTAAGAAGCCTTTTAAAGAATGCTTACTGTTGACAAATAACGGTAAGTACAAGTTCAGAGGAAGGCTTTAGCAAAACAAGTTTCTTCTGGAATTCAAGAACAAGGTGTGCTTAGTGGTCTTTTAAAAAAAAACACCCACTCATAAATTTTTCTACATTTTCCTCTTGCAATTTACCATCGTTGCTTAACAAAATATCACTAAATTTAAAACAAAAACAACCCTAAACCCAGCCATGGTAACTTGCTAGAACTTGTGACTCTGGTCATTGGAAGGTTATTGTAGACTTGGTGTTGCTCACATACACAAGTCTCTCCTCTCCCATCATCCTTATCAAAAGGCCATCCCATATTTTCCCCCATCTAATCTGAATTTATCATTAAATTGGATTAATTTTTTTTTTATTAATCTCCTGTGGAAGCTGTAAATCTGGATTAAAAGGGGTGGCCTTTTGATGAGGGCGATGTCAGATGGACTTTGTGGAAAAGTTGCCTGGATGAGCAGCAGCAAGTACACAATGAACTGTCATGGGGAAACACCCCGTGGCCATTAGGTGATGAATGAGAGTGAATTAAATGGAAGACAAGAGTTCCATTTAAGGTAGTGCAGAGTGCTGCAGCCTGGCTTTTGGCTGGAGCAACCCCATGTCAGCATATTATGCTGCTGCTGAAAGCTCTACTCCAGCTTTCAGTATATTATTGAGCTAAGTTCCAAGGTATTACCCTCAACGTCAAAAGTTCTAAACAGGTTGCTTTGTCTTGGCCTTCATTCGGCTGGCCATAACACCACAATCATCTAGTGATCTGTAATACTGAATACAGTGGTACCTCGGGTTACATATGCTTCAGGTTACAGACACTTCAGGTTACAGACTCTGCTAACCCAGAAATATTACCTCGGGTTAAGAACTTGGCTTCAGGATGAGAACAGAAATCGGGCAGCAGCGGTGCAGCGGCAGCGGGAGGCCCCATTAGCTAAAGTGGTGCTTCAGTTAAGAATGTTTTCAGGTTAAGAACGGACCTCCGGAACAAATTAAGTACATAACCAGAGGTACCACTGTACTGTGCATTCAGAATTATAGACCCAACATTTATGGAACTCCCTTCTAGTTGAGGTCATACGGGCTAACTTCCTGTGAAGTTTCAGGGCATACTGAAGACTTTTTAATTGTTATTCCAGCAGGCATTTGGACTGAAGACTGATTTTTCTTTACCTTTTTCTCCATTACATTTCTTGTACACGACTTAAAGACAATTGTGGTTAAGCCGTATATAAATTGCTTGAATAAACCTGTAAACTGAAAAAGAAGAAGTCAGTCTCCTGAATGGAGATGTCCACCTTCCAAGGGTTCTGGATTCCGCAGCCCACATGAAGTTATTCTTGGGCTACTTCATTAGACCAAGACCTTCCAGGGAGGTGGAAAGGACAAGGAGAAAGGGCACAGATTTTTTAAAGCCAGAACTTACCGGAACTCGGTTCTGGCACCCTAGGTGGGTGCTATTGCCATTATAAGAGAACATTCATGGCATTCATGGTGAGTTCTGGCACCTCTTTTGCTATAAAAATAGCACCAAGAGAGGACAAAATGTTGCTTTCTTTTGAAGGTCCCAAATGGAAGGAAATACAAATGTTATGTACTGAGTTGAATAGGATCCAAAAGGCAGCAGTCTGATTGGTCCTAGAACAATAGGATCCAGAATGCAGCAGTCTGATTGGCCCGCAGGAGCCACCCAATCCAGCTCCAGGTGGAAGTGAATCCGCAACCTGATTGGCCTACAGGAGTATCCCGGAATTAGCCAATCATGTGGGGCCTATTGTGTAAATAATGTATATAAAGCAGACGTTGTGGGGGAACTTACATTCCTCGCTACTATGAGCTGAATAAAGAGCATGAAATCTACACTCGACTCCGAGTATATTTCACTGGCGACGAAGGTGGGATCCCGCTGAGCTGACCGCCACACACAGCACCGCAGCACCGCCACCTGCCGCACCGCTGCCTCGCACTGTGTATCCAGGCTTCAGCTCCGGGACCCATGGAACTCAGAATGGCATTCAACAAACAAACAAAAATCCTGACAAAAATATGCTCCAAGGCTACGCTGAACATTTAATCTATGATAAATGAAAAGAATGAAAGGTTTCTTCATTCTTCTGAGAATTAAGTCAATCAGGCCTGATCTCCGTCAGCAGTTTCTAGATCAACTCTGCATCCCCAAATGGAAACCAGAGTTGGAGGTCATACATTTCCTATTACTGAGGAAAGATCAGGAGCTCACCAAGTTAGTGGCTAAATATCTCTATTTGGTTTTTTTTTTTTTTAAATATTTTTATTTGTTTTCAACATATCACAAAGAAACACATTTTAACAAACAAATTAAATAAAGCATACAAATATACCAATACTTTTGTCGTTGAAATACACTGCAGACGTCTGATCTCCCTGAAGACCTAGACATGTCCAGTGATGGCTAACCTTGACACCCCAGATGTTTTGGGACTACAACTCCCATCATCCCTGACCACTGATCCTGTTAGCTAGGGATGATGGGAGTTGTAGTTCCAAAACATCTGGGGTGTCAAGGTTAGCCATCACTGGATGTGACGATAGACTGCTCTGCCTCCTTTCTTTTATCAAAGTTTTGTGCCACTGGGGAAGTGGTAATTCTGTATTGTTTTGTTTTTGATGTTTGTATGTGATGCCAATAAAAGGTTGATGATGATGGTGATGATCAGGCCTGTGTATATTAATTCTGCAGCAACGAACGCTGAAACTCTACAATTTTTGCATGTTTTCATAATTTATTCTGCTTCTGCTTGTTACAGGATCGTTAGGGATCTATGGAGAACTTGGAAATCCTGATGTGTCTACCACTGGAATCTTCCACTGGGCTTCTTCCAAGGTGTGAAACTCACCAGGCTTTGCCAGCATGCTTTCAAACATATCTCTGTGACTGAGAAGTTTCATCCTTTACAGGAGGAAAGCTGAGGTTCTCTAGAAGCTGGATTGTGAGGTCAGCACCTCATTCTGCAGTTTTTTCTGTGCTCCTGCAGAATTATAGCACGTGCTCTGCCCTGGAAAGAAGGCCTCCCATCTTTCCCTTTAAAACGGTCTATCCCTCATGCTATTATAGACGGTAGTACTGTACTCTGGCCATTGTTATAACTAGCTGGAATGGCCGCAGAGTAATTCTATAAAACAGGATCATGCTAGCCAAGCAAATTGCTGAGCAGAAAAGGACTGTAGTTCTTGTTAAATGTTTTGTCATGACGGCTGTGCCCTTTATTTATCTCTAACACAACATGCTTATTCTGCCCCTATCTCCTGTATTCACCCTGCAAATTTATGAGCCTCTATTAATCTTCCGGCGTGCTGACTATCTCTGTTGCAAAGTGTCAGCAGACTTTTGTACCTTGCTAATGTACAAAGGGCTTCTTATGAGTAATATCAGCATTTTGCCTTTTAATTGCACATATAATTTTTAGGGCTTACAGCTAATAAGGGAATTGGGACCATAGTTCATCATTGTCTTGAATGGGACTCCAGGGGGGTTGGGACGGTGGAAGCCCAGAGAAGAATATAGCTCGACTGATTCCAAGCAATAGTTTTGCTCATTATAGGAGCACCATTCATGCCACTATAGTTAAAGATCTGTCAGTGTTTTCCAATATAAACCCTGCCCCTCTCTCTCCCACTCTCTCTCTTTTAACCCTGGATTTTTATCACTCTACTGTAAAAATTTACTCCGGTATGAAAATTTAGAAGTATGCACATTTACGAGGCCCAAACTTGGGAGCATTTTGCGTTCTATGGCGATAATCATAATCAGCATCGCTATTTGAAATTCTAGGACGTTTTAACTCTTTCCAAGACTCGGAAATCTTTTGCGGGAAAGCAGGCGTGTTTTCTGATTAAGCTGTTGGAAGTGGGGCTGAGATTTTCCTCACCTGCCCCTGAGCATGCGTAATACTGGAGCATTGGCCAGTATTCGTAATACTGGAGCATTGGGCACCACAGTTCAAGAAGGATACTGACAAGCTGGAACGTGTCCAGAGGAGGGCAACTAAAATGGTCAAAGGCCTGGAAACGATGCCTTATGAGGAACGGCTTAGGGAGCTGGGTATGTTTAGCCTGGAGAAGAGAAGGTTAAGGAGTGATATGATAGCCATGTTCAAATATATAAAAGGATGTCATATAGAAGAGGGAGAAAGGTTGTTTTCTGCTGCTCCAGAGAAGAGGACACGGAGCAATGGATTCAAACTACAAGAAAGAAGATTCCACCTAAACATTAGGAAGAACTTCCTGACAGTAAGAGCTGTTCGACAGTGGAATTTGCTGCCAAGGAGTGTGGTGGAGTCTCCTTCTTTGGAGGTCTTTAAGCAGAGGCTTGACAGCCACCTGTCAGGAATGCTTTGATGGTGTTTCCTGCTTGGCAGGGGGTTGGACTGGATGGCCCTTGTGGTCTCTTCCAGCTCTATGATTCTATGATATCTGTGGCAAAGGGGCCTACATCAGCTTTGCTTTTAAATACTCACCAAGGGAAACCACGGGCAAGAAGGACTTCCATGCGGACAAGGACGTGGCCTGCCAGAGTCCCTTCACCCACTGTGGACAAGGCCTGACAGGCCTATAAGAACTGCTGCTGCTGCTACCACCCAGGAGGACTCCCCTGCTCAGCGCCTGAGGGCCCCAGTCCTGCCACTCACCACCTGGCTTAGGGCGGGGCCTGATGGGCTCTATAAAGAACCGCCGCCGCCGCTGCTTGGCAGAGAGGGCTCAGTTTTGTTTTGTTTTTGTTTTTTGTTTAAATTGCTGTTATTTTTTTACCTATGTCATTTTAAACTGTGATGATGCTGCATTTAGATTTTATGTGGAAATTGTTTTCCATTTGGTTGTGTATTTTTTGATGTGGTTTATTTATTGTTTATGAGATTTGTAATTATGTAGATCTTGTCATGTTGTAAGCCGCCTTGAGCATTGTTTTTAACTGTGGAAAGGCGGCATACAAATAAAAAATGATGATGATGATGATGATGATAATGATGATGATGTTTAGCATAGAAATGAACTGGCTGCCGAAACACAGCTCTTAATCCTTCCTCTTGAGCCTCAGCAGATAATTTTTTATTTTGCAACCTCATAACTTTTGTGGGTTTGCTGGCCTAAAGTATATAAGACTGAGCAGTATTTATTTACTCATTTTCTTACGTTTAGACCTTACATTAAGGAACCTAAGGTGGTGTACATTTATTATTTATTTATTTTACAAAATAATAATAATGTATATACCACTTGATGGTAGAAGAAAACCTCAAAGTTCTTTTTTTTACACTAATAATAATAATAATAATAATAATAATAATAATAATTTATTTATACCCTGCCCATCTGGCTGGGTTTCCCCAGCCACTCTGGGCAGCTCCCAACAGAATATTAAAAACACGATAAAACATCAAACATTAAAAACTTCCCTAAACAGGGCTGCCTTCAGATGTCTTCTAAATAAGGAACAATGGCAGCCTGTGGTAAATCACTATTACATTAATATAGTTAGAAACCCTTTAATGACTCTGAAGTGTCTAGTTCACATTTAATGTCACCTGTAGGAACAGCCCTTTGAGAAAGATCATTACAAATTAACAGAATTAGTTAGAGGAGGAAGTAATCAAAAAAATTATCAAAGTTGGGAGAAATTTGGAGAGTATATGAAAAAACAGTGCCCCACCTTAAAAACTTGGATCCATTTCTAATACTCCGTATTGATAAAAAAGATAGGAGGATACTTAATAAAATAATTTGCAAAGTATATGGTTCAGTGGTGAGGGAAAGCAGTAAGGAAATGGTTTAATTAAATAACCCGAGAGGACGACAAGTGGAAGTCTGAGAAGTGGATAGGACTGAGCGTTGAATGTATGTATGTTTATTTGTTTTGGTTGATTTGTTTGTATTTGTTAAAATGATTGAATGTTTATGATTTGTTTTAATGCAATTTGTATTGTCTGTGTTGGTTATCAGTTTTTAGTTGTTTGTTTTTATTTGTATGTTGTGATATAATTTTCAATAAAGATTATTAATAAAAAATTAAAAAAGAGAAAGATCATTACAAACCTGTGAGCCACAAGTTCCCAACCCTTCGCTCTACAACTTCCCAACAGCAATTCTCCCATCACTCTGCAACAGTTTCGCTGGCTTTAGTTACCTAGCTCCATACATATTGTTTCCTTTTCGTCTAAGAAGGCAACTCAAGGCCAAACAAAATCACAGTTTCTTTCCTAACCCTTTCCTGAACCATTTACTTCTGGGCAGCCCGGTCCCCACAGGGCTCACTGCCATGAACCCCATTAAAAAGAATGAAGCTTTTTTTCTGGCAGAGTAGTTAGAGGTTTGGAACATGCACACGTGTGATACACAAATGTGGTTCCCAGCAGGGCTTTTTTCAGCTTTGAAGGCAGAGCCTTGCTGGCTAGCCAGGCACTGGCTGCGGCCCTGCCCTGCTGGGCAACAATGTTTTGGAAGGCCCACCGTGCATTGGATCTCTGCAGCGCGGTCAGGTCTAGGAGCAAAAAGAGAAATGAATTTGTATAGGATGCCATGTTATGATTTTTGTCCAAGATGAGTGGAAAACAGCTGCAGCAAGGACGGTATGACTTTTGCCTGTCTCACTAAACCGTGAGAAAGCTGCCTTATCTGTTTTCTACATGTGATGTTTACATTTCACTGCACTATTGTAATCCTAGCCTTTGAGCTCACTCTTCTGGCTAGACCTGATGCCGGACTGTTTTATGCTGGCAGCAGAGATTCTCTCTGCACTTTCTTACAATAAATAGTTTTAGCCTTAATTATGGCTTGTGCGTGTTGTTCTTCATACTGGGAACAAACACATATGACTGTGCCACCGGACTCTCTGTAGCCGGGGATGTGCGCAAACGGCTTTGCTCTGGCTTTGGGGCAGTCTCACAAACTGCCTCAGGCGGGGTATATGCTGACACGCCAACCTCCTAAGGAAGACTGGATACGGATCTGCGGAAGGCTTCCAGAGTTTAACAAATACAGATCTGAAAGTAAATAATTTTGAAACCAATGGCAATTACCGAAGGTTGTTCACACTTTGTTTGTCCCATGCCTAGAAAGCATGAGTCCGAGAGGTTTTCAGGCACGGGTCCATGTGGTTTACCATTTGCCTCACTGCTTTCCCTGAGGAAACTCACTTTCTTACCACTGAATCCAAGCAAATGTCAATCCATGGGGGATGCGGTTGGCTTTTGTTCTGTTTCAGTGATAAAGAGCAGGTCTCGCCAGCGGAGAAAGACAGTGGAAGTGTGGACTCAGGGCAGACCCACTGAAATGTTGTAACCTGAGTTAATCATGCTCATTAATTTCAATAGACTTACTCCGAGCGCTTACCTATTAGAAGGCTCCATGGAACACAGAGCTGTGTCTGAGTAAAAGGCAATTTGAAGAAATACCATTAGCAGACGGCAGAAAGCTGCATACCGCCTACAGCTAGGAGTGTATATGCCAAATATTGGAAATAACTTTATTACATATAATTGGCAGATAAAATAGTGGAAGTACCTCTTTTTAAAATCTTTTTTGGGTTTTCTTTTCTTATTATGTAGTTTTTGATAGTTTTTTATTAATATTAAACAGCATTACTTATAAGTATGATATGAATGATACGATATGAAGATACAGAGAGAAGATGGTTAGAAGAGATCTGTGTGAGAGACAGAATACAGTGTTTTTTTCTCAGGGTGTGAGGCTGAGAAAGATGGGACCTGTCCCAGGAGGGAGCTGGGAAGATGTGGCCCTCTGCTTGTGAACTGAAGATTAAGATAGAAGATTGATAGGATATAACATTTTGTTGTTTTCTGTGTGAGTGTGATTCCCTACCCCCCATCTCTTCTTTTCCTTCTTTATTATTTTGCTCTTTTTAGATATTAGCTTCATTTGGTTTTTATTGTATTATGAGTTGAAAACCTATAATAAAATGGATTTATTTCTTTAAACATTTTGTATATCGCTTAATCTTCATAGTCTCTAAGTGGTGTACATGAGACCCAATACAATAAGACTAAAAATAAATTGCGTAAGATTGCATTTCGGAGCTGTGAAAGGTTCGCAGAATTGCAGGTGAATTGTGCTGGATATTTAGAGGATTTGGGAGCTATCCTTCAGCACAACAAGCTCCCAGGACCACCTGCAGTTGCAAGCCAAAAACAATGCAATAACTTTCAAAGGAAGCAGACCAGCAGTGTTGTCATTCTCTAAGCCAACCAAACCATAAACAAGTAGGCTGGCCAATGTGATGCCTTCCCTTTAGATGCTATTGGACCTCAAGACCCATCAGCTGCAGCCAGAATTGTCAATGGTCAGGGATGATGACAGCTATCATGCAACAACATCTGGAAGGCACTTTGTTGATTATCACAGCCATGCGCTACCAGTGAAACCCAGCTGCCGGCATGCTGCAATCTCTGGGCAAATGATAACCCTCTTCGCCTGCTGCCAAATAAATGAATGAATCAGAATAGGAGCCAAGCGCACTTTGCCTGAGAAGACCCTCTCTCCATTCACCATTAGCCTAACCACAGATGGTGGTGAGAGTTAGAGAATAGACTCCAATGAAAATTGTACGATCCATCAGGCTCAAGTGGCAGAAGGCACTAGCTGGTCCCCATAGCCAAACCACAAAGGCAGATTTATTTATCCTGCATATTTTGGACATGCCGTGTAAAGAGCGGGTATTAGCAAATGACCTTTGAAATATGAAGGACATCTCTGACATTAAGATCCCATAGGACTAAATGGCAGTCTCCTTGACACAATCAAACAAAAAGTGCATGAAATTCAGATTGTTTTTACTATCCTGGATGAAAAAAATAAGTATTACACACGACAGGGACAGGGAAGAAATCATTAAGTCTAGTTCAAGAGTTTGAGACATTGCATCTACCTTCTATTGAGCAGGCCATTGGTCCATGAAGTTCAGCTTGGTTTAAGCTGGCTGGTAGCAGCTCTCCAGGGTCTCTCATATTTCCCAGGTCTATAGAGATACCAAGGATTGAGCTGTGGTCAATTCCTAAAGAATGTCAGGGAAGGCTGGCCAAAGGACAGCCCATATATTGAAGAATGTCTTTCCGTGCTGGCTTCTGAAACGATGTGTTGTTGTTGTTGTTGTTCAGTCATTCAGTCATGTCCGACTCTTCGTGACCCCATGGACCAGAGCACACCAGGCACGCCTATCCTTCACTGCCTCTCGCAGTTTGGCCAAACTCATGTTAGTAGCTTCAAGAACACTGTCCAACCATCTCATCCTCTGTCGTCCCCTTCTCCTTGTGCCCTCAATCTTTCCCAACATTAGGGTCTTTTCTAGGGAGTCTTCTCTTCTCATGAGGTGGCCAAAGTACTGGAGCCTCAACTTCAGGATCTGTCCTTCTAGTGAGCACGCAGGGCTGATTTCTTTAAGAATGGATAGGTTCTTGCAGTCCATGGGACTCTCAAGAGTCTCCTCCAGCACCATAATTCAAAAGCATCAATTCTTTGGCGATCAGCCTTCTTTATGGTCCAGCTCTCACTTCCTTACATTACTACTGGGAAAACCATAGCTTTAACTATACGGACCTTTGTCGGTAAGGTGATGTCTTTGCTTTTTAAGATGCTGTCTAGGTTTGTCACTGCTTTTCTCCCAAGAAGCAGGCGTCTTCTAATTTCGTGACTGCTGTCACCATCTGCAGTGATCATGGAACCCAAGAAAGTGAAATCTCTCACTGCAAAACGATGTGTTGCAAGTAGCTAATCCTTTCTCTTGGATTTCTTTCTTGCAATCTGCAGGCTGATGCAACCCTTTGATATTCTGGTGTCTTTTTGGTTTTGTCATGGTTTTGATCTTAATTTGATTTATTTGCGCATTAAAAAAATTCTTTAAGAAACCTTTAAAAAGTGGGAAGTGTCGTTATTTTCCACCTTTGAAACAGTAACGGAAATCGGGAAGTGCTTTTGGCTGCATCCCCCTGTTGATCTTGCTGATCTAATAATCTAAAACTTCCACAAAAGCATGCCTTGCTTGCTTTAATGTGGCTTGCATGGGTGGAATGCTTTGAGGATAGGCCTGTGATGCTGTGAGATAGAATGCAAGAACCAAGCAACCCCTCTAATTAAAAATAAAAATGACTTCAAACTTTGAGAACCTTATATTTCTTTAATCTCAGAATTGCTTATTAAAAACAATTATTTTCCCCCTTTGCTGACAGCTATGATCTATGCCTTCATTATTCCAGGCTTTCTGATTGCTCTTTGTAAAGTAGATGTAAGTACTGCACAATGTAGGGTTATCAAATGCATTTATACCAAAGCTAGATTATATTAATTAGGGTTGTATGTGCACTTCGAGCCTCTAATATACAGTTCATCCTCTGGCACTCAGCTCATTAATTTCAAAATGCACGCTACTAAACCTCTTATCTTGGTTTTTACTTAATTAAATTATTAAGATGAAACTTAATAAAATCAGAGGTTTTAAAATGTCATTCAGGGTACTGCTACAATTAAGAGATCAAATATTCATAGTCTGTGGATACTCAAGCAAGCAAGAACACTTAGGATTGGTTTCATTTGGACTTCTTTTCCCTAGACTGGACACTTGATCAGATTCAATAATATTATGATTTGCAAGAAGGGGGGGGGAAGTAATGTATAAACACTGATCTGACCAGCAGAGATTAATTCAGGCTGATTACCAGTGCCTTTTTTTAGACATAGTAAAGATGCTGTCTCTAATCTAACAGAGCAGGGTGGCCCTTCAGATGCTGAGCAACACCAGCTCCCCCAACCAGCATGGTTGATGTTCAGGGTTGGTGGAAACTGGAGTCCAACAGCTTCTGGAAGGCAACACAATTTCTATCCCGCAGAGCATGAACAGAGTATCTGGAGCTGTGTATACGTAGCTGTTTGGGGAGCGGGAATCAAGTTCAGTTGAACAGCTAGTTGGTGAAGCTGCCCACTTGTCTTCCTGATTGGAGGGACTCCAGCTTTGTTTTAAAGGCAGGACCGGTCCTGCAGTTAGGCAGAGTGAGGTGGCCGCCTCGTGCCGTGGATTTTGGGTGTCACGATGGGGCAGGAAATGGTTAGTTGTTTAGTTCATTGTGGTACCAGGGAGGAGAAGAAGCAATTACAGGATTTTCTGCCTCAGGTGCCAAGATAACTCACCTTGATGGGGAGTGGAGAGGTAGGGATGGGGAAGAAATTTTATTATTATTAGTTGATATTTATTCAATTTATATACTGCTCTTCATCCGAAGATCTCAGGGCAGTTCATAATTGGGTTTGTTTGCATTTTTAATGTGAATATACCCAAGAGGCACTTCAGAAACAAAAAACATAGCAAAACACACCGATCCTTCAAAACTCGCACTTCTCTGAATTTTGTGGTTCATTTCTTCATAATGAGAAAAGAATGCATATGGCAGAGGAAAATGTGCATTAAAATGCCTATAGTTTTGAAAATAACACTAATAAAAATGGATTACCTGAGCTGCTGTTCAGGGTCGCATCTTTTTTCCTTTTATTTATTTCTTTTTCCTTTTCTTCTTCTTCTTCTTCTTCTTCTTCTTCTTCTTCTTCTTCTTCCTCTTCTTCTTCTTCTTCTTCTTCTTCGGCTAACTGCGTGTTGTTAATTTATGCCCATACTTGTGGAAATTGTTCATAAGTGCAGGATCTCCGTAGCAAGTACATGGTGGCTGACTTCCTATCTATTCATTTTGTGTTATTCAGCTGAGGATTTATTGAAACAATAGCAAGGTGCCGCCGCTGAGGTGGCTATCAATGCTGTTTATAGACAATTTAAAAGAACCGGCCTGCAGTTATGCTGGCTTTTCAGCCTTCCCTCGTGGTCTCCCTCCGACGCCGTTCTAATCCTATTGTGACTTGATTGTTTCATAGCAAAGTGCTCCGCAGAGGCCTGTAATTGGCACACAGGTTCAAATTAGATTGCTGTGTGTTTAGGAAGGCAGGGGTCATTTCACATAAGCAGCACCACTCATTAAGAAGCAGAGGAGGTGATGTTTTGGCTCCCTCAACTCCCCGCTACACAAACACACATTACCGACACTGTATACTGGGCATGGAAGTATTCTATTTAAACGGAAGCCCTCAATGCTATTCAGAATAGGTTTGGGGACAGAAAGTGTGCTAATTGTAGAGAGGAGTGTTCTCCCTTGACTGTCATCTACAAGCCAATTTCATTCACAACATCTGGTCCCCTGAGGCCGTTCTGGTCTTGCAGGTAAATAGATACCCAAGCGGTATGTATGGCTTGAAGGACCTTTCACCAGCTTCAGTTGCTGTGCCAGAAGTGGCCCCTCACTAGAAAAACATGATCTTGCCAGTTAACCACACCTTGTTACATCCAGATGAGATTTTTCCATGGAGCAGAATGTGAAGACTGGTTCAGAATACATCTGGTTCAGAATACAGTGGCACTCATCACCAAAAGAAAAAAAGAAAACATGACACAGGTATGCATGGAAATTACATATGCCATAAAAAAAAAATACTGTTTACAAATAATTACTGAAAGTTGAATAAATACTATACATCTGACCATAGTGGACTAATCAGGTGAATAAAGGTAAAGGTAAAGGGACCCCTGACCATTAGGTCCAATCTTGACCGACTCTGGGGTTGCGGCGCTCATCTCACTTTAGTGGCCGAGGGAGCCGACGTACAGCTTCCAGGTCATGTGGCCAGCATGACTAAGCCGCTTCTGGCGAACCAGAGCAGCGCACGGAAACGTCGTTTACCTTCCCACTGCAGCGGTACCTATTTATCTACTTGCACTTTGATGTGCTTTCAAACTGCTAGGTTGGCAGGAGCAGGGACTAAGCAACGGGAGCTCACCCCGTCATGGGGATTCGAACTGCCGACCTTCTGATCGGCAAGCCCTAGGCTCTGTGGTTTAACCCACAGCGCCACCCGCATCCCAATCAGGTGAATAGAGATGCTGATATAAGTCTCTGAGCTCAGTATACTGTATGTTGATTGACCCCTCCAATCCACTGGCAAAAGTGGATACCTATTTGCATAAAAATTGCATGTGTTTTGTGTCATATGCAGTAATTTCTTATTGATTGCTGCATGCTGGTCCATCATATAGAAATGGAAAAGATTACTTGGAATTTATCCTCCATGAAAGGTCCGGAGGGTGGCGACAAAAGGGGGGCCTTTTCTGCAGTGACTCCCCACTTGTGGAATGCTCTCCCCAGGGAGGTTCAACTGGCGCCTTCATTATACAACTTTAGGTGCCAGGCAAAAACGTTCCTCCTTACCCAGGTCTTTGGCTGATTGACATCCAATGCCCTTTTAAAATGTGTTGGAGGGAGAGGTTATTGGGTTGTTTTTCTTTTTCTTTGATTATGTATTTTGTGCTTTTATATTATGATTTTATCTTGTGAACTGCCCTGAGACCTGCAGGTATAGGTCGGCATATTTAATTGATTGATTGATTGATTGTTGATTGATTTATAATACTAATAATGCTTTGGCGTAAGAGCATTTGGAATATTGCTATTTTGGAAAAGTCACACTGCATCTTCAACATTGCAAGGCAAGGCTACACTGGATGCTTTTTACATTATCTGGCTGAGCTATATTTTGTACACAAATGAATACCACATACAACAACCATTTGCACCCAGATTTAAAAAATCCAAAACCTCTAACAGATGTCACCACTCCATTCTGTCAAATGCCTTCTCAGCGACTAAATAGAACAATGCAGCTTTAAACTTTTTTATCTAGAGCTCTCTTGATCATATTGATTAATCTTTTTATATTAGTAGATACCTTCCTGTTTCTTAAGAAGTCAGCCTAATCAATATTTATACAATATACTTCACACTAATAGAGTTTAATCTTTCTGTGATAAAAGATAACCATATTTTCACATCTTTGTTTAACAATGAAATATGTCTGTAAGATTCTGAATTTGTTGGGTCATAGTTAGGTTTAGTTATAGCAACAATTTTTGCCCTATTCCGAGAGCCTGGCAATTTCTTTAAGCATTTTGATTCGTGATAGTCTATAAAAGTGGTTGTCTAGCGGTTCAAGAAAAAACTTTTTAATAGCTGGTGAGCCATATGAGCCAGGAGATTTGCCATTTTAAAATTTTTAATTATTAGTCTTACCTCTGATAATGCAATTGAGACCTCTGATTTTCTCTGGTTGTCAATTGATATTTAATCTTCTTAAGAATTTGTTAAAATATTGTATCTTTTTGTTTTCAGATTGCTTTAATTTTGCATAGTAAAGCTTAAATTGATTAGCACTTTCCTTATTTTCATATTTTATAAGGAATTGTATTTTTTGCTCTTTGTAAATTAATCTAACTAATAATTTGGAATAATTATCACAAAATTCAAATTTATTTTGTCTCAGATAGATTAAATATCTCTCAAGTTTGTGGTTATTAACCAACTCTAATTGTTTCCTTAATCCTAATAGCTTCTCATAGACCTGTGATTATTTTGTTTCTTTACATACATGCTCTAAGTTAGCAATTTCCCCCATTAGCAACTGTTTTTCTTTTGATTTTTGATATCTTTGTTTCAAAAAGATTTCCCTTATATAAGCTTTACTGGCATTTCATATTGTTGACCAAGTCAGATCAGGTGTTACATTACAATTAAAGTAGTCCCTGACTTCTTGTCTAACTGATGTTACTAATGTTCTTCTTCAAGTATATTCAATTTTTATTGCTTAGAAGGAGCTGCTTCTGATCTGCAGAAAACTCAGGTTAAATTCTAACTGAGCAAATTCCTGTTAGAAACTTTGGAAACAATATAAAAAAATCAAATTAAGAATTTGATTTGTCAACCAGAGAATAACATGTAAAATATTTATCCTGTTTGCTTAGACATTGCCAGGGTCCATCATTTGACATTCATTTATTTGTTCAAAAAAAAAACCTTTTAGGTCATGGGGATTCGAACCGCAGACCTTCTGATCAGCAAGCCCTAGGCTCTGTAGTTTAGACCACATTGCCACCCGCGTCCCATTCTTCTATTAGAAGAGCAATAAAAGTGCCCAGTCTTTTCCTCAATGAGGCCGAGGTCCATTCAAGTCCAGTGAGTTTAAAACAGTGTTGTTGTCATTCTTTGATGTCTACAGCTTAGTACCACACAACCAATCTCTGAGTGCTATCCTTTATAAAGAAAAACAAAATGTTTGGCCTTTGAGCTGTAAATATTGTGTTGCTGGCCACTCAAACGCCTTTTACTGGGGTAGGGTATGGCCACTGTCACATGCTGACAGCTTCTGGGAGCTGCAGCTGAGAACTGAGTGCAGGGTGGGGACAAAAGGTGGACAAACTGCCCCAGAAGGAGCACTGCATGTCCCCCATCAGAGGTACTAGCCCTCCTCGAACACCCCATACCCCCACTTCCACTTCTATATTACTATTAAAGGGGTTGCAGTGCTGTCTTTTTCTTCATCTAGCCACCCTACACTGGTACCTTAAAAATTGGTACTGGTCAGTGGTACTCATTTTTTTCAAGAAGTAAGGATGATCATTCTCCTCCTATGTGTTCTGTCCACCGGATCTGGCTGCCCCTTTCTCTTATTGCCAGTTACATCTAGGGACAGATGATCCTGTCAATTTCGGTTTCTTAATTTCCTCATTTTCCCCATCATAGGCCCCATTCATTTCCACACCAAGTTGCCATTTATTTACCTTTTTTTTAAGGCCTCACCAAATTTCAGCAGCATTTCAGTGCACCTTTCTCCTAGAATGCACATATTTGAAATATGTCCCCCCCAATATAACACATTTTTTCTAAGTTATTATCCCTAATATATGCATTTCCATGCACATTTTCCTGTAATATGCACATTTTTTGGTACACTTTTGTTCACTTTGGATAAGTAAATCACAAAACTTATGAGATGTGCAAATTGCAAAGGAGAGTTGTGCAGTGTTTCAGGAAATGTGAATTAGGTAGGTTCACATTAAAAATGACTTGGAAAAGTTTGGGGTTTGGCTATAACGCCAAAAATATCATCTTATCTAAGAGAGAGAAGTGCAAGTGATTATAGGAATAAATTATTTGAAAACAGGTGGATGCTTATACAAGACGGTCCAGAAAATAATTACCTCTCACAAAAGCAAATTCAAGTAGGTTCGTTGGTATCGTAGACGAAATATTGTAATTATATGTTAAGACATATTTTCTTGCAGAATATTAAGAACTGAAGTACTTTTTCTGCAGCAGTTTTGCTGTCTATTATTTATGACTGCTAAATGATTGATTTGAAGAAGACCCTAAAAAAAGTGAACCACGCCGAATTTCGCCTCCATTCCTAACTACATCCCAGAAGCACTTTCTGCAAGACAGAAGTTATGATTTCTAGATAAGGCTGAGCAGTGACCCCTCTTAGTTAAGCATAGGGCTGGGGGCAGTAGAACATGTGATCATGAGCAGAATATCTCTTCCCACTCCTCCTGATGAAACTCTCCTTCTGTTCAAGCTGGCTCCTAGACAATCTGGCTGGTTAAAAAAAAAAAAAAGTATCATTTGTGGATCAATATTTCCCTCCCTAATGTTCTGTCATTGTTATTTTTATGCTTCCTTTGGAGCAGTGAAATGTAAGCCTTCTTCACAGTCGCAGGGTAATAGTTTATAGTGCCCCCCCTTTGCAATATCAAATGGGTATCTTAGCTTCACTACTTAGAGCTAGCAGTCCAACTTCAAATGGCAAATGACAGGTCAAAGAGAGTTCACTCCTAATAACGATGAAAATAAACCCCAATAATTAAAAAAAAAACCAAACCAAACCAAGTCAGTGACTGAGAAAAAGAACATATGAAATTATGTCTCAAACATCAATAACCATGTTTTGCCCTCACAATTATTATTAGCTTGGTAGTAGTCATTACCGACCTATCTCTTTCTGCTGATTTAGTAAAGAGCAACTAATAATGAGAGAGGTCAAATGTACCAACCAAATGACACTGTATTCCCTGGATGTTTAATATGGTTTATAATGAGGAAATAAATGCCTAGCAGTATTTTTTTCCCCTCCAACCAAATTAATCTAGCAAGGGTAAAATATTCCAGCAGAAGCTCATTTAATTCATGTTTCTGATTTGCTATGCATGTATTGATGGAATGGCATGTGTTTCTTTCAGTGCAGGATATTGACCTTTTAGCCCATATGGGATGATTGCAATGGAGGACCAGGTTTGATGGGTTAACAGCTGCATGGATAAGTAAGAGGCCAAGACCAGTGGGCGGTTATGGGTACAATATCAAGGATTATAGAGTGGGACTGGTTAAAGGGGATTCCTTGTGGACTGTGTCATGCCCCGGTACTCATTTCTGCATCAGATTGTATAAAACTCTGCCATTTTAGATGCACCTCAAGATGGCATGCTGGTGTGGAAACACTTGACTATGTCAAAGGTATTTGGAAAGTATCCACCTTTCATGGTAAAGGTAAAGGTACCCCTGACCGTTAGGTCCAGTCGCGGACGACTCTGAGGTTGTGGTGCTCATCTTGCTCTATAGGACAAGGTAGCCGGCGTTTGTCCGCAGACAGCTTCCGGATCATGTGGCCAGCATGACTAAACTGCTTATGGTGAACCAGAGCAGCGCACGGAAACGCCGTTTACCTTCCCGTCGGAGTGGTACCTATTTATCTACTTGCACTTTGACGTGCTTTTGAACTGCTAGCTGGGCAGGAACTAGGACCAAACAAAGGGAGCTCACCCTGTCGCGGGGATTCGAACTGCTGACCTTCTGATTGACAAGCCCTAGGCTCTGTGGTTTAGACCACAGTGCCACCCGCGTCCCCTGCGCCACCTGCGTCCCCTCCACATTTCATGGGACACTAGCAAATCTCAGCGTTGGTACTGACATTCAACTTTCCATAGCAATCAAGTTTCCCATCTCAAAACCAGGTACTTTAGGTGAGCTAAAAGACTTTTGTGTTCTTTCTGGTACTTTTCCCCTTTAAAAATAATAATAAAAAAAAATGTGTGGTAAACAGTTTGTCCATTCAGAAAAGGAAAAGTATTTTCGGGATATAAGAAATAGCATTCTGCCATATGTTATACCATCTTGTTGGTAGGGTGGACCATGTGGACCAAGACCTTTCTGCTAGATTGTGGTTTGCAGGTTTGTGGTTTACAGCTAGGTTACTGCAACACTGCCACCATTGTTTTGCTTTCTGGGAAGGATAAGCACATCTCTTTACCACTGCGCACCCCTGACCCCGATGCACGAACCCCTGGGTGTCGTTCCAGATTGTCCCAACTCTTGTCCAGTTGAGGACCTCTGTTATAGATGCTGAGAACTTTATTATGGAACCTGACCACAGTTGAAGGCTCTGTCTAATGCTTGGGCTACAGTCTGGGTAAGAGTGTTTCCACTAAGGATCTATAAATTGGCCACCCCTAGTTTAGGACAACTCATCATACATGTTTTGGCTGTCATGCTATGATGATCAGTGAACACAATTGACATGGATTTCAGGATGATGCAATGTCTCCAACTCACCGAGTGAAATGTTCTAAAATAAATTATATTGCCAGGTGATGTGAAACTCATGGTGAGATGCTGGTACCTGTGACAAGTGAAATATCTAGATGGGCTTACAAACAAGCCAAGTTTGAAAAGGGGAGCTACTGGAAAGCATTGGAATCTGTTTCACCAAGCCTCCCCCACCCCAATCCCTGCCCCCTTAGTCCAGAAATTGCATTTGGCAAAGGAGTTCAATCTTTTGCTGGACAATAGCGCTTGCTTGCTAGTGTCACATGAAAGTGGGTGTTTTCATCCATTCTTCTATTAGAAGAGCAATAAAAGAGCCCGGTCTTTTCCTCAATGAGGCCGAGGTCCATTCAAGTCCATTGAGTTTAAAATGGTGTTGTTATCATTCTTTGATGTCTACAGCTTAGTAGCGCAGAACCATTCTTTATGAAGAAAAACAAAATGTTTGGCCTTTGAGCTATAAATATTGGGTTGCCATTGATTTTTTCCCCTTTTTTAATACATATATATATATATATATATATATATATATATAGTATTTTCCTGAATGTCAAGTGTTTTTAAAGTGCAGGGACTCCCTTGAGCACAAAGTGTGAGGAATTAAAGATGGTTTATAAAAGCGGCAAGTTCAAGCAAAGAAGAAAGGAACCGCAAAGGAAAAGAGGAAGACGGAAGAGGATTAAAAAAAGATGAATTCAGACAAATATTGAGTTAGGAAAGAGATGAAAATGTGATCTGGAAAAAGAAGCCCCATATTGTCAATAAGGAATACTGAAATGTGTGTTGCATAGAACAGGCAAACGGTAAGTTCGATGTAGAATATGTGTGTGTAATTGTTCTCGCTTCTGCCTTTACAAAAAAAAATAAATCAAAAATCAAGGAAAATCATGTAGCAAACAGCGGGGTCCCCATTTTGTGAATTTTAAAGAGAGAGGCCACCCAAAACCCAGGTGTGCAAACTTCACATCTGATGTGAAAAACCCATATAGAGATGCCCTTAGAAAGTGCAGCCCTTTGTTTACGATGTTGTTTGTCCACAAGAGAATTCTAAATAAGCATAAAGAAGAATATATGTTGAAATCGTCTCTTTTATGGGGGGAGGGGTGAAAATAATTATTAGGATGAGCTCTGGTGTGGAGGAAGATGGTAGGGGAGTTGCCTCGGAGGTAAGTAAAGGTACTGTAAAGGTAAGGTAAAGGACCCCGGATGGTTAAGTCCAGTGAAAGGCAACTTCCGTGTTTCCCCTATTTTAAGAAACTGGCTTATATATTTTTTTTCCTCAAGAAAACACACTACAGTGGTACCTCGCCTAACGAGTAACTCGCCTAACGTAGTTTTCGCCTAACGAATGACTTCCGGCAAAACAAAATGGCCACGGCATTCGAATTTCTTCGACTTAAGAAAAGACGTCGCAACCACTTTTAATAGGATTTTTTCGACTTACGAATTTTTGACCCAATTTTTTCGACTTATGAATTTTTTCCCAATGTGTTCCTATGGGGATTCGCCGAACGAATTTTTTCGACTAACGGAAATCGCGTCGGAACGCATTATCGTCGTTAGTCGAGGTACCACTGTATGGCTTATTTAGAGGGGATGTCTTATTTTTATTATGTAAGCACGCACAGAACGATGGCGCTGGAAACTTACCAAGCGATGGCACTGCTGCGAGGCTCCTGGGGAGCCGGTTAGTCCGCCTTGTCCCTGAAGGCTGGAGGGATTTTATTCGTCTCCCCCTTGGGGGGAGCAACAGCCAACAGAGAGTTGTGGCTTTCCCCCCTCCAGCTCAGCCCGGCTGCAGGTGGCTCATTGTCGCCGTGCTGTGTGCTCTGGCTGTGCCTCCTCCATCGGCCTCCTTCCCCTCGGGCCGAGATCCGTTTGGAGTGCGCTCTGGCCGCCTGGCCAAGCGGCCGCAATGGCTCTTTGGCAAGGCCACGCTCGAGTTCTGGGGCTGCGAAGGATGGGATGGGTGCGGAGCTCTTTGCTTGCTTGCTGGCAGCGGGGGAAGAATCCAAGCTGAGCTTTGAGGAAACGGGCACCGGAGAGACCCGCTTTCGCTGGGTGCTCTCTCCTGCTCCTCCTCCTTGCCTCCCCTCCTCGAAACTTGACAGAAGCCTTGTTTTCCAAGGGGCCTCTTGATTTGCTGCTTCCAGCAACAGATCCACCCACTTCCGGAGGCAGTCACTTGGGAGTTGCTGGGTTATGATGGAAATTCCCCAATGAAAATAGGGAGGTCCTGTTCCATAAAAAAGTTATGATTTATACCCCGCCCATCTGGCTGGGTTGCCCTAGCCACTCTGGGAGATTTCCAACATATATTAAAAATATAATAAAACATTAGAAGACTTCCCTATCCAGAGCTGCCTTCAGATGTCTTCTAAAGGTTGTATAGTATCTCCTTGGCTCAGTGGTCAAATAACACCATATCCTCCCATATTTCTCTGATGAAGATAGGGATGTCCTAAGGAAAAGTGGGACCTTCCAGGATCAAATCCAGGACCATCCCTGGAAAATAGGGACACTTGAAAAGGTCTGCCCCATAATCCACTTTGCGCTCTTGTGAATAGACCCCAAATATATCTCTATTTACTACAGGTTAAATTGATCTCTACAAATAATTGCTGAACTTTAAGCCTGGCAATATATGTAGGATTATTTTATCCTACGACAGCAATCCCTCCCTCCCCGCTTTATCCCGCCCTTTGCCTATGAATAATAAATCTTGCTATGAGAGGGCAGCCAGATAGGAATATAATGAGATACATTTCTGAGGTCTGCCTGTGGTTCACACATCAAACGCTGATCCTTCAGGCTGCCTTGTATAGGTCTATAGGCATGGGACATTAGAGAAATGAACAGTCATGCTAACAGTGCCCTCGCGCTCCAGATTACAGATGTAAGATGACAGTGATTGCTCCCAGGCATGCTAATTACAAAGTATTTAGCAGTCAGTGCCTAGCATACACCTGCCAGAAGCAGGGATAAGGGGAAGGCTGGGAACAGGACATCCATATATTTCTTTTAACATTGCACCGATTCCAGCTGAAAGGAGAGCTCCAAAGGAGGAGGACTGCAGGAAAGCTATAGACTAGCAAAATCCAATCCTGATGGTGATTGGTATGGAGGGGGAGACGACTGCATATTACAGGGACTGTGGGAGGTTGCAATACTTCTTTGGACAGAGGATGGGGGGAATATTGCACCTTTCTCCAGTGACATGGTGAAGCACAGACCATGAACCGTCATCTGTGATCGTTTCCTCTGTGTTTAACAGCACAGTCCTAGCCAGGTGTACTCAGAAATAAGCCCATTGGATTCCACCGAGCTTTGTCCCAGGTAAGTGGGGTTAGGACTGCAACCTTAGATAAGCGTACGGCTCGATTTAATACAACTACAATTGCAAGTGATGAGCAGATTGCTGATAAACGTAGACTTTGCATGGACAGGTAGAATGATGCTTGGAACACAAATATAGCAGGTTAAAAATAAACATATGTATTTGGGTAACATATGTATTAGAGAAATATATATGGAATTGTAATTGTTAACTCTTATAATGATATAGTATGCTTTTCTTTTCTTTCCCCCTTTTTCTTTTTCATTTATGTTCAATTAAACTGCTCCTTTAAAAAATACTACTAGTACTAGTACTAATAATAACGATAATAATAAAATAATTGCAAGGAGGCATTAAGTGCAGAAATTTCTCACCATGTGGCTAGAATCAAAGGTGTCAGACAAATAAGTCCGTCTGCTGACCAGGGTAACCTGAGTGTTTGTGTGATGGCCTGGGATTCAGACTCAGATGCTGAACCTGAGGGATCCCAGCCTGCACAGGATTCCCCGCCTCCAGAACCAGCAGAGCCGGGGCTAGGGCCTGAGTCTGAAGGGTCCTGTGCTGGATCCTCAGGTGCAGGCATCTGCTGAGTCTGCTCTGGCTCCTGATGGGATGGGGGACCCATTGCCTGCAGGTGCTCCACTCTCAGCCCTGTCAGGGGAAGCTGAGGTTGCCTCTGGGTCCGGTAACCCTCCAGCCTCTCCTGAGCTGCAGAGGCTCAGGGCAGAGAGGCGAAGGGAACTGAGTTCCCGCAGGAGGAGTGCTCACCTCCAAGCCAGGAGAGGCAAGTCACCAGAGGATCGGGGCTGCCCTCTGCTTCGGGGCAGATAAAAGCCAGCCAGCCCCAGCCCAAGTTGCAGGAGCAACATTGTTGCTGACCAGTTCCTGCCAGAAACCTGTCCTGCTTTCCTGCCTGAGCTCTTGACCCGCCCTGGTTCCCTGCTTGCATACCTGTTCCTGACTTTGCCTGACTCCCTGCCCTGCACCCAGCTTCAGTGATTACAGACTGCCTTTACGTTGTACCTCTGACCACGGACCGGACTTGGACCTCGCCTTTCGGGTAACACATGGGACCAGCACAGTTCGGAATGAGATCAGGGTTCTACCCCTAGAGCTGATAGGAAGGGTCACAGCTCAGTGGTAGAGCATTTGCCTTGCAAACAGAAGATCCAAGGTTCAATCCCTGGCACATGCAGGTGGGGTTGGGAAAGACTGAACCCCCGGATAGCCACTGCCACTCAATGTACACCATGCTGAGCTAGGCGGACGATGCTAAGCTACAGTTTTTGTATTTCATGTAAACTGCTTAAAGGCTCATGTTGGTTAAAGAAGAAATATAAATCTTGCTAATTGAGTAAATAAATTAAATTAGAATGTGCAAATACAGTGGTACCTCGAGTTACAAATGCCTCAGGTCACAAACGCTTCAGGTTACAAACTCCACTAACCTGGATGAGTTACCTCGAGTTGAGAACTTTGCCCCAGTCTGAGAACGGAAATCGTGTGCTGGCAGCGCAGAGGCAGCAAGAGGCCCCATTAGCGAAAGCACACCTCTAGTTAAGAACAGTTTCAGGTTAAGAACGGACCTCTGGAACAAATTAAGTTCGTAACTAGAGGTACCACTGTACATGCTCCTTTTGGGGTCTTCTTTTTCGACGTTTTCTACCAAGTCAATCTCTCTATCAACCCTCTGCATCCCAGCCTTCAACTTGCTTACTGAGAAGCCATTGTGACCAGAACCAGCTCCTATACCCTCCCAATATTTCTCTGATGAAAATAGGGGTGTTCCATAATGATACTGTGGTATTCTGGTGAAGGAGCGAGGCCTAAGCAGTTAGGAGCTTAGAGTGTCCCTATTTTCCAGTGTCCCTGATTTAGAGAAGTCACCCAGTTTCTGATTTGATCCCAGAATGTCCCGCTTTTCCTTAGGATGTCCCTATTTTCATTGGAGAAATGTTGGAGGGTATGGAGTTATCTGACCCCCAAGCTTTCTGAATGCAATCCTGTATAGGGAAGGGTTTTTTTTAAAAAAAAGTTTAATGTTTTATTATGTTTTTATATGTGTTGGAAGTTGCCCAGAGTGGCTGAGGCAACCCAGTAAGATGTGTGAGGTATAAATAGTGAAATTAGCATTATGGAATGGAACATCCCTATTTTCGTTGGATGGGATGAGAAGAGACGTAGCCTTAAAATTGTGCTCTTTTTTTGCAAGTTTTCTTCCAGTTTGAGCACATTTTCATTTTCCTTATGATTCCGCGGCCAGAATTCCATCCCCACAAATAGATAGCAAACCAAGAACTCAGGCCAATAATTACCATTCAATAATGAGAATAATTCCTATTCACAGACCAACAGTGAGCATAGAAAACAAAATTACAAACAACCATACAATTTATGTGACAATGCAATTTTCAAGAGAATGCCCCAACAAGAGGACAAACTTTATGTTTAAATAGTTTTCGCAAACTGAAGATTTTCCAGTGTGATATCTCAGTTCAATGATATCTAATTAAATAGATCAGGTTCCAGTTCCATAAGAGTGTGTATACTAACAAGAACTCCAATTTACTTCAGAATTCCATCCCCAGCATTGATTAAAATTTGGTAGAGCCAAGAAGTGATATATAAAATTGCTTTGGACCCAAACTGGACACCAGTTGGCCTTCTCAACTAATATTAAACACACATGCACATGTGTCCCTGATACCTAAGGAATCTCCTGCCATGTTTTGCTTCTTTGATCACCATTTAGCATGTGCATTAAAAAAAAAAAGCCTGAATACAAATGCTAAAATTTATTTTCTTAATTGCTGAGATAATCAATAGCTCATTCCACCTCTAACCAAGGGGACTCCCTTTGTGCCTTAAATAACCTATGAGAAGATCATTTGCGCCTCAATAACAATTCGTAAACATGTCACACCATTAAAATCTGAACTGAATTGCAATAATGTAGGTTAGTGACCAGTAAGGGACTTTATTACCTGGGTCAAGCCTTTGGGGACTAGAATGGACCAAGGGTGGTAAAAGCTCTGCGTGTGCGGATATTTCACAAAATATCCTCCCTTGGGTGTTATCTGGAGAGAAGGCGTTTCCTGCAGGATGCGTCTCCCTTGAAACATTTCCGCAGAACCATAATATAAACACAGAGCTAAAGGAAGCAGATCTGTATCCAAAGGGCAGCTTTGCAATAGAACACCCACAGTACCTGCAGAATCCCCCAGCACTCATTTAACAAGTGAGTTTATTCAATGAGTTTATTTACTCATTATTCAGTAATGAGGATAAGTGTAAAGGTATATTAGCCCTGCACACTGGTTAGAGACAGAGACAGGTGTGACTCTTGGACCATGCATCTTTAACAGAGCTTGTGTGTGATACCGAGACACAACACTTGCTGCTGATATTGAAAATTTTTATGTTAATTAAACAACCCCTAACCACTTGGTACGTTTTTTTGCGATATATACACTTTGTAATTACCTCCATTATTGAAATAGCTAACTTGATTTATCCTTGCCACTGTCACATTCCAGCTTCTGTTATTTTTGTCTTTGGAAAAACAGAGGTCCCAGAGAGGGAATAAAAAACTATTACTGTAAATTAAATATTAAAGCTAACTTATTTTTGCATAAGAACACTACCCTATAATGATGATAACTGTTCTTAAGACACAAACCTCTTCTGATTATTTTTTTTGGGGGGAGACTTGAATTGAAATGTAATTTTCAGCTGCCGGTTTTGTTTTGTTTTCCTCCTCTAATTTTTGAGAGGATCTTTATGTTTATGAATGATGGTGGCTTAAGGGCCGGCTATTATGGTCTTAGTTTAGTGATTAAGAAATACAACATTTGTTGAAGAGCTAGGCCTTTTAGTCTAGAATGGATTATCACTTGATCCCTTCCTTAAGCATTTTTATACAAGTGCATTATCCTTGGAGCCACCCTGGGCTCCATGCCTCATTAACCTGGGCGTTAGATAAATCAAAGGCAGCCTCCGAGACAAAGATAAGCAAACTGCAGGCCAGCAAGACGATGATGTATGGATCCAGGAGGCTAATAGGAAAGTATTGACAGGAAAATGGTGTGCTTATCCTGCAATCACTGCATATTGCAATGAGAGCTCCCAAAAGCAGATGGGGATAGACTTTGGGGAATGCAGAAGCCTGAGATGGCGAGGCAGAAATATTTCCCTCTTATATCTTGTGTCCAAAGAACTTTCTTTGCAGCAGACATGGCAAAATGCTACAGTGCTTGGGAGGGACGCAGATTCAGTTCAGCTGTATATCAAACAGGGTGCTTAAATCTTCCCTAGGATGATGGCTTAAAAAGAAGAAGAAAGGAATGTAAGAACTGGTGCATTCAAAACATTGAAATGTATTCCACTAAGAGCAATCAAGACACTGTTCTGGATATATGATGCATTCAATGGATATTTTTAAAAGGGGGGGCAATATGTATATCTCAGGTGCATTGCATCAATGAGAAGCAACAGGGTGATTTTTTTTTTCTTTTTGAAAAAAAATTTTTTTTATTAAATTTCCATAGATTTCATATATAATTCTAATACATGATCATTTTTTCTTTTGTTTTATCGACTTCCCATCCCGTTTTCTGTGGTGATTCCCCCCTTACCCCTTTGCTGCACCCTATATTCCCTCTTTTATATCATTATCACAATACAATAATTTCTCATTCTTCCTGTCGCTCGTAATTCAAATCCTGCTTGCGTATTCATCATATTATAATCTAATTTAATCTAATAGTCTGAGAAAGATTTTTGTCAATAAAACAGTCATCGCTGAGTTCCATCTTTCTGACATTGGCCCAGTTTAGATTTTCAGCACCTCTTTGTGAGATCACCTAGAGGAGAGTGCCAGACATTTTCCAGATTTTCACCCAGAAACTGCTGCCCACTGCAGTATCCCAGATATGTTGAGCGCAAAAAAGCTCAACAACTTTTCTGTCTGGATTTTCACAGTTTGAAATATGGCAGCCCTATACTAGCCCAGCCAATTGGCTGGAGACACCAAGAAATATGACCCAGTGCTTCTACCTGATGCATATAACAAGTGGTCATCATGATTTATATGACTGCGGGAGCCATGGGAATGCCTGCACCGTGGCAGTCAGCTTGATCATGCGAATAATGGCAGCAATGTGTAAGAGCATGACCAGTGGCCTCCCTCAATTGCACAGGCATTTTGGAATGGGAGCTATCCAGCACCTGAACTGTCCTAGGAGCCCTCTGAACTAATTTAACAAGCAGTGATAGGAAAGAGCTATGGACATGCACAGAAATGCTGTCTTAGTCCCTCCGCATGGAAAAATATTTTAGGGCTGAATTGTGGCTGGAATCGAACCACCCAAAATCCTTAATATGGAAGTGGTTACTGTTCCTGAAGGGACGCAGGTGGCGCTGTGGTCTAAACCACAGAGCCTAGGGCTTGCCGATCAGAAGGTTCGAATCCCCACGACGGGGTGAGCTCCCGTTGCTCAGTCCCAGCTCCTGCCAACCTAGCAGTTTGAAAGCACGTCAAAGTGCAAGTAGATAAATAGGTACCGTTCTGGCGGAAAGGTAAACGGCGTTTCCGTGTGCTGCTCTGGTTTGCCAGAAGCGGCTTAGTCATGCTGGCCACATGACCCAGAAGCTGTTTGTGGACAAACGCCGGCTCCCTCGGCCTATAGAGCGAGATTAGTGCCACAACTCCAGAGTCGTCCACGACTGGACCTAACGGTCAGGGATAACTTTACCTTTACCTTTACTGTTCCTGAAGTAGCCACATGTTACATATGCAGTGGTCTGTGTTCACCTGAGCTCGAGTCTGCACTAGGGTCCTGAGCCCTGTGTTTTGATTTTGATACATGATATCCAGTCATGTAGTATTATCAGGGTTTGGGCTGCTGGCATTGGCTCTTAAGCTCTGGGTTACGATTCGCTACTTAGACAGCCAATCACATTTAGAGTGGGAGTGGCCCAGGCTTCCAGAAATACATATAAGCAGTTGCTTTATCCCTGTTTGACTGTTCTGCTCTGTTCACTCAATAAAGCTCACTTGCTGTAACTGTTTCGTCTCACGTCATAGAAATACACGTACAGTCACACTTTCTGAAACAATTCAAGAACTTAAACAAGCCCAACCTTCAACAGTCACCCTTCTTCGTATTTTACAAAGCTGTTATCCAGACAAGTAATGTGTTCAGAAATGCATATACTGGGGTAAAGTGTACCAAAAATGCATCTAGTGGTGAAAATACAAAAATGCATTATTTTGGGGAAACTGAAATGTCAGATTTGCTCATCTCTAAATACCAATCTTTGTTATCCCGTTTAAATTGATAAACTGTGGAAATAAGCCTCTTTGGGTTTTATTTCAATAAAATTCTCTTCCGTTCTTCCTTCCTTTTGAAAATAAGATTCTTTCTTTCTTTCTTTCTTTCTTTCTTTCTTTCTTTCTTTCTTTCTTTCTTTCTTTCTTGTAACCTGTTTAATGCTTTCCTATTCCCCGTGCTTCCAATTAAAACTTTCTGATAAAGATGCAGAGCTGTTGCTGTTTAAGAATCTTAATCCAAAAGATTAGTCCTTCTTTCCATTTCTTCTTTCCCTACCTTTTCACTTATATTTACTGCTTTATCTAAATACCTATACTGTAGAGCGAGGGAGCAGTTTGATTAATGAAGTTTCAGACCGGTACAAGGAGCTCTTATACTCAAGCAGTTATTCAGCAAAGATGTAGGTATTCCATCCACTCTCTGGTGGTCCTTGTACCTTTAACAGCTTCCTTTTTATCTGCCTGCCCCTGCGGCTCACAGCTGTGCCTCTTTGATGGCCTGATGGACTGGCTCGAGTGCCGTGGGAGAGCGCCGGGGTGCATCCATTACTCATCCGTGACAATAACCAATCGAGTAAGATGTAGAACTCAATTCCGGCAGAAAGACCTATAATGTCGGAGTCAGGAGGTTATCGTAGAGGGACTTGCACCTTGCTCCCTGCCTTCCTTATCGAGAGCTTTACAGCCGATGCCTGAGCTGCCGTTTGCAGAGCTGAGAGCTACAGATTTAGGGCTCAGATTAGCTTGCGTTTTCCTAAATGGCACCAATCTTAATTTAAAAGTAACTAGTAAGTTTAAAGGGAGGGAGGGGGAGGGTTTGATCCGCTGGCAGAAGAGAGGGAATAGAGGGACGGGGCAGAGCTCAGTGGTGTAGCATCTGCTTTTCCTTCTAGAAGGTTTTGGGGTTGATCCCTGGCATTTGCAGGTAGGGCAGGGAGAGACCCCTATCTGAAACTGTAGACGGCTGCTGCCAGTCAGTGTAGAGGATTCTGAGCTAGACAGAGCAATGCCCCATTTGCCTCCCTGCCTTGACGGATGCTCAATTTGAGAAAAATGGCATTAAAAGAGAGTTCGTTAAACTGCATCAAGCAGGATCGGGCTGATTTGTAGACTGCATGGCAACCAGATCCTGTCATTTGATCAAATGAGAGACAGTGTCATAGTGGCAAGATGCTATTTTAATATCTTCCAGCAGAAGAGGATAGCTCAGTCAGTCGAGCAGGAGGCTCTTAATCTCAGGGTTTGAGTCCCCCGTTGGGCAAAAGATTCCTGCGTTGCATGGGGTCAGACTAAATGACCCTCAGTGTCCCTTCCAACACTGCAAGTCTATGATTCTATGATTCCATAAGGCAGCTTCCTGCATTCCAATGATATACAATCGAATGAAGCAACGCTTTGTTGTTGGCTTACAGACTGTGCCTTGTTAGAAAGCAAGGAATGCTCCTGGTGAAATTTCACTCCTGGTGAAATTTCAATTTCATTTTCATTGTCGGGAACCTTTGGCCTTCTAGTACAAAGCTTCCCAAACAAAACATAGCCTTGTAAACTTTTAACCTTCCTGTGCACCACTTCCCCCTGAAAACGTTTGAACCTTATTTTCAGGATAACCTCTAAAGCAAAAGGGGGGGGGCAATTGTTTTATAACAACTAAAGAGAACACAAAATTGTGGGACAGTTTCATTCCTTCACACTGCTAACTTGTCACAACTTCCTGTTTCGCCTGAGCATGGTCTTCCAAACTTACCTCAGATTTTCGCTTTAAATGTTATTTAAATTGTCTCTGATAGGTGCACCATCCTGAGGGGATGGGGAATATTGCGGATCATATCAACATTATTTGAATTCCTCTCAATATTGTTTAAACATACTTTTTTGTAGATTTTTCCACATTTGCTTGCAGTTTCAACTAAACTGAACCTGAGAAGCCTAGTTGAGAAAAATTGCTATACCCATAACATTTCTGTCAGATTTCCTATAAGTGGTTCAGGTGAACAGGATCCTTCCAATTTCACTTTTGAGTTTAGAAAAAATGTAATGGCAACTAGATGCCTCCACATAGCCTCTTCACGTGTTTTTCACATGCTCACCCACAATACATGCATGTTCATGTACAGAGACTGCAAAGCCTATACTGACCTCCCTTTGATCCCTGAAGTATCTTCCTAATCATAGCAGGTGAGCATGCACTTAGAGCTGCCACATGCCATAGATACACACCAGTGCTTCCTGTTGGTGTGAATTTTAGATCTACATATAGCATTTCCATACCTTCCAACATTTCTCTGATGAAAACAGGGATGCTCTATTCCATAATAATGATTTTATACCCTGGGTTGCCTCAGCCACTCTGGGTGACTTCCAACATATATAAAAACATAATAAAACACAATCTGCACAGACTTGATGGAGTGTCAGTGCTATTTTTCTAGAAAAAGAGGTGCCAGAACTCACCATGAAATAATAAGACCTTGTTCTCTTATAATGGCAATGGCACCCAACTGAGAGGCGCCGGAACTGAGTTCTGGCAAGTTCCGGCTGAAAAAAACAGCCCTAGTCAGGCCTAATGAGCACAGCAGCTCACTCCCGATAGCCCTTACCTCATGGATCAGTTGTCAAGACATGCATCCCTGCCTCCCTATAGCTGTCTAAGTTCTCTCCTCTTCAGGACTTTTCCCAAGCAATTATAGACTGCGCCCGCATGAAACCAACCTCTCCTCCACCTTTTTCATGCATCTTCTGGTACTGGGGAAGGGGAGCTTGTCATTGCAGGAGAGGGAGGCACCTGTGACTCTGCACTAGCCTGACTCATCTCTGCCACTTGGCTCCTCCCACCGACATGCCTCCTCCCGCTGTCATGTACACAACACAATGCTGCCCGCACCCAAGGCATATCTTCTGAGCCAGGGCAAAGAGGGGGGACTGCCACTGATGTCAGCAGGTTAAGGACTGCATGCTCTGATTTTGAAGCAGCATCAGTAATTAAGATCCCAGCAACAGTGATAGTGGAATTGCTGGCAAAAAATAAACATTATTATTAATACACACACTACTTCTTCTTTCTTCTTTGGCGATCACTTGTAGCCAAGTAAGATTGTCTTCCATAAACACGGTTTTAACAATGAGTCTGTAAGTGACTGTGGAGGCCAATTCTAGACCCTCACGTCCTTACACAGTGGGGACATTGGTTCCCGGGCGGGAGTTGATGACGGTGTGGATTTGCCAAGCATGCCTTCCTCTTAGCATGTTTCTCCCTTGCGTTCTGAGTTTGAGTGTCTTCAAAGTCCATGACACCTTTGGTAAAGGCTGTTCTCCAACTGGAGCGCTTGCAGGCCAGTGTTTCCCAGTTGTCGGTGCTTATACTACATTTTTAAAGATTTGCCTTGAGACAGTCTTTAAACCTCTTTTGTTGACCACCAGCATTAAGCTTTCCAATTTTTAGTTCGGAACAGAGTAGTTGCTTTGGAAGACGATAATCAGGCATCCACACAACATGACCAGTCCAACAAAGTTGATGTTGAAGAATCATTGCTTCAACACTGGTGATCTTTGCTTCATCCAGTACACTGATATTAGTTTGCCTGTCTTCCCAAGTGATGTGTAAGATTTTTTGGAGACACCATTGATGGAATCTTTCAAGAAGTTGGAGATGGTGTTTGTAAGTGGTCCATGTTTCACAAGCATACAGTAAGGTTGGTAGTATAATAATAATAATAATAATTTATTATTTATACCCCGCCCATCTGGCTGGGTTTCCCCAGCCACTCTGGGTGGCTTCCAACAGAACATTAAAATACAATAATCTATTAAACATTAAAAGCCTCCCTAAACAAGCATTTTTGTTTCCCTGTGAATGTCCAGGTCTTCAAACACTCTGCACTTCAATCGGGAGAAAGCTGCACTCACAGAGCTCAGGCGATGCTGGATTTCAGCATCAATGTTGACCCTAGTAGAAAGATGGAAGACACCTGTGCATGAATTTGTTGTATGTGTGTAGATGAGTGCAAGCTGATTAACGCACAGTCTTCGCAGTAGGGCTCTGTTCCGATGGCATGAGTAGTCACGACGAACCGGTAGATCCTATCTGCTGCAGCCTTCATCCGCCTTCACAGCCGTTGTAACATACCACTTGTTATCATCTGCCTGTTCTGCTGTTGAGGACTTCTTGGATCATTCTTTGTCTAGCTCCTTCCCTTTGACCTTACCGCCTTGGGTGACCCTGCTGGGAGTACAAGATTCCCAACGGCTTCACTCACAAGGGTCATAGGAACGTGCAAGCCCACTCACCACGACAAGGTGATGATCCAGCGAGTGAGAATACACACACACACACACACACACACACACACACACACACACACTTCTATTTTCTATATCTAAATTGCCGGAAGTCAATTTCGTATATGAGGCCACATTGCATACTGATTGTGCACAACTGAAATTATAGCACAGATTTTTAGGCATGTTGATCCACCCCCCTCCCCAATATAGCAGGGGGAAAGAACATAATAGTCTTCTGTAATTTCCTCATCCACAAGAGGAGATTACTGAAGAACACTATATTCTTTCCCCACTGTTCTGCTCTTGCAGTGCTGTTTGACATCTCTCTTTTTCTCCCATGCAGCTTAAAGTTCACTTATCAGGTAATGGAGACAAAGCGCTCTTGGCCGTCAATGCAATAGGAGGCATGCAGGAAGACAAAAGCAGGATTCCTGCCATCTACCATCATCTACCACCTACAGCAAAGATGGAATTGGTCCAGGAATAATCAGAAACAGTAGACGCCTGCAAGCCGCAGTCAAACGATCTGTACATATAGTGGCAATTAGTATAGTGTCTCATAATTTAAAATAACTGGAATGTCTCTCTTCACCCCAACCTTTTTTCGGACCCCTAAACTTCTCTTTTTATTATATTCATTACTGGCTTCATTATTTTTTTGTTTCTAGAGCACCTGCATTAACTAGGTACTGTACATAAATCCAAATAAGGATACAGGTACTTCTCAGAATTCAAATATAAAAGTCAAAACAAACATGAACACTGAGCTACTTTGTGCCGGATCAAAAAAAGAGAGCATTTAGGAAGGCATTTAAAGCCTATACACCATGCATTTGGGATGGTTCAGCTTCTAGCCCCTAGCAGAAATGCCATCGTGACATATACCACAATCTCTATGGCACGTATTGTACAAACACACTCCTTGAAACAGCACTTACTCTATCACATAACCATCGGGGCAGGATTATTGGGCAGAAGTCTAGGGCTGTACTCAGCAGAATGAACACTTTGAGCAGATCTACACACATGGTTTATAACGTTGAAAATGTGTTATTTAAATGTCACACCAGAGGAGCGCTGCAGAGCAGCGAGCACCGGCAAGGGGAAACTGCACTGAACATTATAGAACATTATATTTAATAACGTTTAACAGGTCAGTGTAGATCCAGCCAAGGTCCCTAAGATGCAGCATAGCTGGCTTGCCACATTTTGAAGAATGTGGGAGAATAAACATTATCCTCTAAATAACCTCCTGGCAATAAGATTGTTAGGGCGATATCCGGTTTTCAACATCGTGATATATCACCAGCTAAAAATCGTGATATACAGATATGTCACAATGGCTCCACAAAGGATGGAGTTTTCCAAAGGCATCGGCTGGCTTCACGGTTTTTCCTGCATTGTGGTTTTTGCATAGCACACACTCACACACACATCATGATTCATGAGATATTGCCAAGTCAAAAATTATGAAACTGAAATCACGATATGGACTTCAAACCGGTTTTTTGGCGATATATCGCCCAGCCCTAACATACATCATGATTCGCAATATATTGTCAGGTCAACAATTATGAAACCGCTATCATGATATGGACTTCAAACCAGTTTTGGACGATAGATTGATATATCATCCAGCCCTAGTCAAAAATTACCTCACTGCACAGGACACTCTAACTAGCCCAGTGGTTAAGGGGAACCCATAGATGCATCGCTAGAGAAGGGTATTTGGTCAACTGCAATACTCAAGGTTCCACACAGTGTTTAAAACCATACGGTGCCCTCCATCATTCCTGACTCTTGGTCATGCTCACTGAGGCTGATGGAGGGTACCATATTGACTACTCTTGCTTTACAGTAAGAAAGACTCTAGTAGCCTCTGAAAGGCTACCATGTTTATTGGGGCATATGTTTTTGTGAGCCAGGACAGTCAACTTTGTCAGACAAATACACAATGTTTAGTTCCAACACAATGGTCTCAGGAGGGAACAAACATTTTGCAACAGAAGGGGATGGGGGTGATCTCATGAGTAAGGGTAAATCATAGCTGTCAACCTTTCCCTTTTCTTGCGAGGAATCCTATTCAGAATAAGGGAATTTCCCGCAAAAAAGGGGTCACGTTGACAGCTATGGGGTAGATGAGATACTATAGGATGCTCCAACAGGAAATTGTTAGGGGGAAGCACTGGCATCTCAGTGAGAGATGTGGGTTCATTTCCAACCCTGGGAGATGTTGAGGGGGCTTCCAAAAAGCAAGACAAACCTTATGGGTGTCCTTCTCACAACAATTCAAGAAGGAAGATATGATGTTCAGACAGGGCTTTTTTCAGCAGGAACTCGCTGGAACTCAGTTCTGGCACCTCTCAGGCACCATTGCCATATAAGAGAACAACGGAGGTGTTCATGGTGAGTTCCGGCACCATTTTTTTCTAGAAAAATAGCACTGTGTTCAGGAATGGGGAGAATTTTGATTCTGTTTGCATTTCAAGTGGAATGTATCAAACGTACATGTTCCAAAACAATATGAGAACTGAAACAGAGACATTCTTTGAAAGCTGCACATATCCCATTTTTATGATGCCGTTCTCCAACCAAATAATGTTTACAGAAATTGATATATTGGGGGGGATGTGCATAAAAATGAATATTTTGGTGAAAATCACATACAAACGTGCATTACATTGGGAGGGGTTGCTTGCAAAAATGCCTGTCTCAATCAAAACTGCATACAAAAAATATGTAGAAATTTACTGAAGAAATTTCACGAGGATTTGTTTTGGTTTTTTTTAAAAAAAATGCAAATTGGCTGCAGCAATGTGCAGAACTTTGTCTAAGATTGGCAAAAGGAAAAATGGTGAGAATCAAATCCTTCCATTCCTATTAGCAGCAAGAATCCAGGTTTATTCATGCACCGGAGAGATGAAAAATCAAACCCACAATAAACATATTTCTTTAACTGTTATTCATACCAAAAGAGTGCAATTAATGTTGCTGGGCTCTGCCAATGTTTGTGTGGGGGACCCTATTAACTTCCCTCCGAAGGATCAGGCTGTGTCCCTTTCATTCCATTTCAATTTTTTTTAAATCAATTAGCTTTATCTTTGATTTGAATTCAACCCCCACCCAACACCAGCACCCCCAGCATCAAGAGAATGCCTTTTCTCTCTTTAAACAAAGGATGATTCTTACTCAAAGGGGCTTGTCTCGTTCTTTTATGGTTTTATGTCACACAGGGGAAAAATGCTTTTGAGGCATTACCTCTGAATTTAGCAGGGACGAGAGTTTACTGCTATATAATCATTAGTCAATGCACTAGCTGAAACCTTAAACAAAAGAAAACAAACTACAAACAGGGAAGCATCCCCTAAAGGCACATCAGTACACCAGCAAGGGGGGGGGGGGGGCGCGCAGATTTCAAACGCGGCTGCCCTACCATGTGCTTAAATATTGCTCCTCCTGACTTTAAACAGCACTCTAAGGAATACAACCTCACCACCTCTTCTTTGAAATGATACTGGAGAGCAGGGAGGAGGGGGCGGGGAGGGAGGCAGAGCGAGGGTGGAAAGGGTTTAGCAAATGCACTCCTCTCTCCAGTCGCGACTTCATGAACATTAGACTTTTCAGCCTAATAAAAATCTCTCAGCACAAAGGAGCCCTGCCAGAGCGGCACTGCTAAAGCTCCAGTGTCTTATTTCAAGAGATGCAAGGCGAAGAGGGTCCCGTTTGCCAAAGAGCGCTCGTCATTGATCGCTGCGGTCGCAGCCCGCAAGAAAGCATCGGGAGGGAAATCAAAGCATGGCTTTCCGAGTGTGCAGAGAGCGCCATGAGAACGGCAAGCGGGGTTAACTCACATGTGGGGGACACCCACCCACCCCCAGTTTGGGTAGGGGGCAGGGCAGCCCACTCTCCTAATCACGGAGGTGCTTGGCACACTCGCAGATGTAGAGGCATGCTAGCAAATGTAGGGTGAGATCCAGGGCAGCATTTAGGTTAGCTACTGAAGGGAATGGGGCCCTTTATACATCCAGCTGTCCTTTGTCAACAACAAATTCTCGCTGGTTTTTTGCATTGAATATATAGGTCAAGGTAAAGGGACCCCTGACCATTAGGTCCAGTCGTGTCCGACTCTGGGGTTGCGGTGCTCATCTCGCTTTATTGGCCAAGAGCCGGCGTACAGCTTCCAGGTCATGTGGCCAGCATGACTAAGCCGCTTCTGGCGAACCAGAGCAGCGCACGGAAACGCCGTTTACCTTCCCGCCGGAGCAGTACCTATTTATCTACTTGCGCTGGCGTGCTTTTGGACTGCTAGGCTGGCAGGAGCAGGGACCGAGCAATAGGAGCTCACCCCGTCGCAGGGATTCGAACCGCTGACCTTCTGATCAGCAAGCCCTAGGCTCTGTTGTTTAACCCACAGCGCCACCTGGGTATATGCTATATGGTAATTTGTGGACCCAACAGGTATCTAAAGCCATTTGCTCATAACAAAATATGTATTTTATCAAAGTAACTATTGAACCGAAATACAATTAAGAAGAAGTATATTAACAGTGAAATACAATTAAGAAGAAGCATATTAATAGTGATAGTGATATTTTAGGGAGCAGGCTAGCAGGCGGGGCCCATTACTTACATCACAGGAGCCTACACAACAGGAAACACTGTTGCTGTATGAAGGTTTTGTTTTATTTGTTTTTATCTTATATTTTGGAAATGTATATCCAGGGTTTTTTTCCGTTTAAATTTTTTTGGGGGCCCCAAGAGAGTGTGGCCCTAAGTTATAGCTTGTTTAGCTTATATGTAAATCCGGCACTGGTGAGATCTGATGTCAGTCACCCTCAGAATAATCCGTTAGTTGCAATGTTTCTCCTCTGAGTATGATTAACGCTAGAAATCACCCCAAGGTCTCTCTGCAAGCGCGATCCAGCCCACAGCCATGGGATTTACAAAATATCTGTGAATGGGAAATTAAAGGCCAGCTGGGGAACACTTCAGTTGCTTTACCCCTTTCATTTCTGCTACATTATAGGGAGATTTTGGTTGATAAAAGGGCCTAGGAACCAATTCCTATTTATTTATTAATGTAAATGTCAACTTTGATCAAGGGGGATATAAGCAAGGACTGAAAGCAAGTTGCACCAAACCTTCCTGGACATGCAGAATTCTTTGAGGCCAGGATCCAAAGGGCTCTGTGGCACAGGTTGCTGCCATGGACTGAAGCCAGCGTGGTGCAATGGTTAGAGTCAGGGAACAGGACCTGGGAGACCAAGGTTCAAATCTCCTCTCTTAGCCATGAAGCTCACTGGGTGACCTTGGGTTAGTCACTGCCTTTCAGTCTAACTGCCTCACTGGACTGTTGTAAGGATGGAATTGGAAGAGGAAGATCCCTGGATGCCACCTGGAGCTCCTTGAAAGAAAGGCGGAATATAAATGTAATAAATTAAATAAAAATAACTGAGCGCATGCAAACCTGACATGGAGCAGAAATTGATAGGTAACCCATCCCTAGTCTCTGATCCCCATTACTAGAAGAGAAAGGTGGCAAGTTCTCTGGACAGACAACGCACTCCTGTCTCAGTTTTTTTTTGGGGGGGGGGGCTTAACTGTTTCGGGCAAACCCCAAAAGAGCCTTTTAAAGGCTACTGAACACAATCCCTATGTGGGGAATCATAGAGTTGGAAGAGACCACAAGGGCCATCCAGTCCAACCCCCTGCCAAGCAGGAACACAAAACAAGATCAGCACGTCTCCCCTTAGTCTGAATATGTTTCGAGAAACACATTTGTGCATAATGGTCATGTGAACATTGAGGATGGAACATTGCAAGGTTGCCATATGTCCTCTTTTTCATGGGTAGAGTTGTCACAGAGATCCACAGTCAAAAGAAAAAGTCAGCAAATGGGTCTTCTTTTTTGCTCTTCAAAATATGGCAACCCTACGCCTCCAACATTTATCTGATGAACATATTGATGTCCTATTCCAGTCGTGATGAACCTTTCAGAGACTGAGTGCCCAAACCTCAACCCAAAACCCACTTATTTATCGCATGGTGCTAACATGGCAATTTACCATATATATTTTTCATGTATAACACACACACACACATACACACACACACACACGTATAAGACTCAAATTGAATAAAATGGGGGGAGATGGCCCAGAGTTATTGAGCTTTTTTCAGTGGAGAGTGCAGAAAATCACTAACCGCTCGCGTTGCCGCAGCTAACATACACCACCAGCTGACCACCAGATGGTTGGCGGGCGCGCAACTCCCCCCAACGACGCTGCATTTCCCACCCACACTGGGGGGGGAGCGGCTGCCCACTTTGCCAACACCCACCAACGACACTGCTGGGGCGATGGCATGTGTGCCCACAGAGAGGGCTTTGAATGCCCACTGGCATGCGTGCCATAGGTTCGGCACCACTGTCCTATTTAATAATAATAATAATAATGATAATAATAATAATAATAATACCCACCCATCTGATTGGGTTGCCCCAGCCACTCTGGATGGCCTCCAACATATATAAAAACTTATTAAAAACACACCTAAAAAACTTCCCCATTCAGGGCTGCCTTCAGATGTCTATCTTGGCAACTAAGTGCCTGAAAGAGACCACAGCATTCTCTACCAAAGCAGGGCAAAATGAGCTTTTCATTGGTTGATCATAGTGAGAGAGAAATATTTCGTGTTTCATACAGTTCTTTGACGCTGATGAATTTCCCATCGAATGGAGCATTTATATTCAACATGCGATTTTAAAATTCATAATTGATTAAAGGTCCCTTGGTTTTAATTATAATATGACGAGAGCTAGTATAGAACTTACCGGTATTTGCAAAGAATAATGCACCTATCATTAAATTTGGTGACTGTTCATGGCAACATATAAATAATGACTTTAAAAGCATTAACTACCTGTGGAAGGCAACTGAGTGATTAGTTTCCACGTGTACATTTGATCAACAAAAAAATTGAACTTTACCATCACAAAAATAGCTATTGGATCTTCTGTCTATGGAGCCATATTATTTATAGGGAAAAGGCAATGATTTCACATACGATCAGCACTGAAATCAAAACAAACGTTCTCCTGCAGACTTAGAAAGAAGACACCATTCGTGAGTCTGTCCTAATGAGAGATGTCATGTCTCTGAAACCTGAAAACACCTCATAATTCCTTATTAAAGCAAATCACGTACTAGCAATTTGGGGAAGGAAGCCAGTGCTGTTTGTAAGCAAGACCTCTTGCAAAATATTATAAATTCCAAACCTTGTCTGGCTCAGATGCAGACCTAGAAGCTATCCCAGTTGGAACAGGGCCCACTATTGGGGAGCTGTCCAAATGGATCAGCTATCCTCTGCTGACACCACTGACTTGCCTGATCAGACTACTGAATGGTCGCTCCATGTGGTAATCATGTTTGCAGTGAGTACAGCAGTGCTATACTTCCTGTAGAAAACACACAAAGTGTTATTGACAGACACCCATCCTTAAACATCAATGCAAGCATGCCTAGGAGCCCTGATTGTGCCGATGCACATATACAGATGGTTAAAGATACTCATCCATTCACATTTTCTCTGACTGCTGCAAAGAAATGCCAGTGTAACACTGGTGTACCGGTGCAAACAAAACTGTTAACTGCCCTTTGTTCGTGGTTGGATTCCAATTCTCCACCTGGTGTGCTGCTTTTGCCCTAGGTAGCACCAGTATTCTGAGAGGAGAGCGTGGAGGGAATGCTCACTAAAGTCAAATGACTTAAACCAAAATAGCAAGTGTACATATGCAGCAGGATGAAGCGATACCTCTTTTCCAGGACCGTGCCACAGGTGACAACAGGTGGCAGTGAATCACATGTTTGGGTGATTCCTTGCGAAGTAGAAATCCTAGGCATCGAAAACTAGCTTATCGGTTGGTTTGGAGAAAATGTGGGAAAGAAATGCAAGAGCTAAATTCAATGCTGTCTGTTAGTTTTATTCGCCTTCCTTTTGCATGGGGATAGTGGCGGAGTGGCTTGCCTAAGGCCTCTTAAGGTTCGCGATGGCAGATGGAAGATTTGAATCTGAAACTTCTTTGCTCGTAGCTCAGAGTGTCAGGCACTATCCAAGTGCCAAAGCATTTTTTATTTAATACATTCAGAACTAAACACTGAATGAGCTGGATCAGCTTTGGTTGCCGGACACATCCAAACTCTAGGTTCTGTTTTGGTTTCCCCATCTGTCAAATGGGAGTAATAGCAATCTACTCTACAAGATTGCATGCTCTGCCAGATTTATTTTTAAAGACACTATAAAGCACTTTGAAGACTACAAATGATGTGGAAAGGGGCACTCGTTCATTTCATCTTAATGTAATGTATTGCACAGAATGACCCTCATGGAAAAGGACTTCATGTGCCTTGCATATAGCACAAATCCTTTCCAGGAGCCCAACTTGGGAGAGGGGGGGGGACGGTCTATCCTTCAGTGGTGCAAAGAACATGCTTTGTATTCTGGAGGTCCCAAGTTCAGCTGCTGGCATCTCCAGATACAGATCTCAGGCAGCGGCCTTTGAAAGACTCTGCCGGAGTCCCTGGAGAGCTGGCTGTCAGTCATAGCACAGGACAATACCATGGTAGAGAGGGCAACAGTCTAGTTTTTGCAGCGGGGAAAAAACTTCGCCTATGCTTTTCAGAAGCACAGCTCTCTCCTGCATGTGGGGTGGGGGAGAAGCCATCCCTGGGATTTAGGAAAGACCCCCAAAGCAAGCAGAGGGTGAGGACAAGGAGTTGAAAGATCAAGAGGGAGCTCTGGTAGGTATGCCCAAATCTGCATGGGGGGCGCTTTTTGGAATGTGTTTCACATTGTTATTAATAACAACATTCCTGCTCATAAAAATACAGAGTGCATACAGCAATAGCATCCTTTTTTGTGGGAGAGCCCAATTCAAAGTAGGGAAACGGGTGGCGCTGTGGGTAAAACCACAGAGCCTAGGGCTTGCCGATCAGAAGGTTGGCGGTTCGAATCCCCGTGACGGGGTGAGCTCCCGTTGCTCGGTCCCTGCTCCTGCCAACCTAGCAGTTCGAAAGCACGTCAAAGTGCAAGTAGATAAATAGGTACCGCTCTGGCGGGAAGTTAAATGGCGTTTCCGTGTGCTGCTCTGGTTCGCCAGAAGTGGCTTAGTCATGCTGGCCACATGACCTGGAAGCTGTACGCTGGCTCTTGGCCAATAAAGCGAGATGAGTGCCGCAACCCCAGAGTCGGTCACAACTGAACCTAATGGTCAGGGGTCCCTTTACCTTTTACCAATTCAAAGTGGTACTCCGGTAGTGATTGGGGTGGGGGGGGGGTAGTTCAGAAGGAAAGGGCTCCCCACCCCCACATACACACACACTGACCATTCACCTATCACCCAACCCCCCACTCCACCTGCCCATTCCTGCAGTTACTTGAAGAAAAGGCCTTTCTCACGTTTAAATGATTATTGACTCATAAACTGGGGAAATGACATAAGCATGCCATTTCAAGTGTGCTTCCTGAAAGAGGACTCCATCAAAAATAAAAAATAAAAATTATTATTATTATCATTATCATTATTATTATTATTATTTACACACCACCCTATACCCGGAGGTCTGAGGGTGGCTCACAGAAAAAAATCAAAATACAAAACCACAAAATGCATAATCAAAATAAAAAACAACAACCCAATGCCCCCCTGCCCCCCAAAAAAACATTTTAAAAGGGCATAGGAGATTTTATATATATATAAAATCATATATATACATATACATATACATACATATATATATATATATATATATATATATATATATATATATATATATATATATATATATATATATATAATCTTCTATATATAGGATGCCCGATATACAGGATCCCATATATATATATATGGATGCCCGATGGAAACAATGGCAGACCCTTAACTATAGACATGCTGCCAGTGCCTTTCTAATGAACGGGAAGCCTCCAATCTCTTTGGGTTAATAAGACACCTGTCCTGAAACTAACAGCCCTCTTGCTTTCTCCGAGGCTGCCACGGTGCTTAAACTCTTGATGAAGTTCTTGCTGTGCCAAAGGAACTGACTAACAAAGCCACTGAGTCAATTTAACCTGGTGAAACTGGACCCTGTAGGCTGGGTTATCAGAGTTTTGTGTTGAGATAATTACCGCACTAAAGAGAGCATATGGGCTGTCAGGCTTGGCACATGGCCTGCGCCAGCTGTTACCTGGGTGCTTTGGAAAAATCTACTGAACAGCATTTTGGATGCAGAACAGCTCTGTGTAAGTTTTCCAAGCTCTCTGCCGGGAGTTCTTCATCATAAATTTATTTCCTGTCGAGAAGGCTGCTTACGCCCAATACCTGGAAAACAAGTCGCCTCGTGTTTTGCAAGCGAAATAACCCGCCAACACATGGGTTTTGGGTTTTTTTTGTTTTGCTTTAAGAAAGAAAGCTCTCGCCCTCTCTTGATTGAAACATAAAATAGTGATCATGTTAACAGTCAGCCTAGAGGAATATAGCATCCAGGAAACCATGATGGATGTGTGGGGCACATCCCTCTTCCTCCTTCTGTGCTCACAGCAAAAAATAACCCTATTGGACATGGCTCTAGGGCGGCTGGATCATTGGGGGGAGGGAAGAGTACAGTAATTGTTTTGTCCCCGGCAAGACATGCTAAGAAAGGTGGCCTTTCCATAAGCAGCATGGTAATGAGTCAATTCTAATTACAAGTAACGAGTAGACCCTGAGCTTGAGGGATAGGCACTTCCAGATGTCAAGTTTGCCCCCATGGTGATCTCAAACACCAGAGGGCATGTGGGATGTCTGTTCAGCAGTTCCCCACTACTTCTGTTCGCCGGAGATCACCCGAGACCACTTCCTTCTATTGCAGGATAACCAAAGGGAGGGGCCGCAATGCAACAGAGAACTTACTGTGCATGCAAAAGGCCCCCAAACTGGTATCTCCAGTTTGGTTTACTTTTCTTTCGCAGGCATATTGGGTATGAGCAGTGTGAGCCAGTGTGGTGTAGTGGTTAAGAGCGGTAGACTTGTAATCTGGGGAACCGAGTTTGCTTCCCCACTCCTCCACATGCAGCTGCTGGGTGACCTTGGGCTAGTCACACTTTTTTGAAGTCTCTCAGCCCCACTCACCTCACAGAGTGTTTGCTGTGGGGGAGGAAGGGAAAGGAGAATGTTAGCCGCTTTGAGACTCCTTCGGGTAGTGATAAAGTGGGATATCAAATCCAAACTCTTCTTCTTCTTCTTCTTCTTCTTCTTCTTCTTCTTCTTCTTCTTCTTCTTCTTCTTCTTCTTCTTCAGTGCCCCGGGTGCCAAATTGTTAGGCAGTGCAAAATTTCAACACCTGCTGCTGCCTCAATACAGCTGTGTGCTTCTGTCTCTGGGCTCCATTGAAAACAGCTTCTCCACATGAAAGTCAGGGACTGGGCTGAGGAGGAAGGGTGGAGACCGCCTCCCCCCTCCTCCTCCTGAAACTTCCAGAGAAGAGGAAGACAGTATAGATCAGGCGTAGGCAAACTCGGCCCTCCAGATGTTTTGGGACTACAACTCCCATGATCCCTAGCTAACAGGACCAGTGGTCAGGAATGATGGGAATTGTAGTCCCAAAACATCTGGAGGGCCGAGTTTGCCTATGCCTGGTATAGATTTACAACAGTGGTTTGCAGAAGGTCACAGCTCAGAGACAGAAGAGGAGCAAAGCTGGGAAATCGTGGGAGAAGAGGAGGGGGGAGAAGCAGAGCCGGAGCAGCTGGCTGACACGTTATCACTAGAAAGCATTCCAGACCCCCCTTCTCCCAGAACCCAGAGAATAGTGAAAGTAGGAGAGGAAAGAGTTAAGAGGCAAATGGCCTTAAGTAGCCACCGTAAGGGGGTGGTGCTGTTGATGATTGAGAAGGGAAGGAGGGTGGAGATTTCTCAGAGCACCGCCATTACTCCAAGCGGCAGCATTTCTAAGCCTCTCTCTGTGAATATTGAATGAAATACTTGGTAAGAGCTTTTCTTCTCTATGTATCCCTGGCAGCCTGCCATGGGCGGGGGGGATCGGATTCCCTGACGCCTGACAGCGAACCAGGAAGCGACCTCTCCAGACAACGGAACAACTCTTCTTTTCTTATCTCTATGACTGTGATCTCCTAGGTGACGCAGGTGCCATAATGCACATCTGTTTTCCTCCCACCCACCCCATTCTGTGTGGCCCTATGTGTTGGCAACCCACACTATGCCACTGCGTATCTGCACTTGAGGAGCCCGCATTTTCTTCATTGACCCTATCATGACGTGCTAGAAATGTACAAAGCCATGTCTTTCGTACTTCTTGAGTATGTGGATTGCAGCGGTTTATGAGCCAAATGTTACATGGGTGGGTGGGGGGAAAGTATGCGAATGGGAATTGTATATAAAACAATTGCAGCAAAAATAATTCTCCAAACAGGTAGGCTCCAAAGAGCCATGCAACTGGTTCCTCACACCCCAAGGGCACTGGGGTTGAGTTTGTCAGATGACAGCTCCTGATGCCACACAGACAGCTTCTTTGAAAATGAAAGTGACATTTTGTTCATAAAAAAAAAGCTTAAAAATCCATGATCTGTTGAATGCACTGCTGCTGCCAGAACACCACTGCCTTGATTCCCTTACAAGGCACCACTGTATGTTACACATGTGAAAGAGAGAGCTACACCAGTGCTCTCTTGTCTGAGGTCACCCAAAACCTGATTCCAAAGAAACAATCTGATGGATATTTAAAAAATAAAATAAAAATCTGATTTGTAATTTCCTCGATGTTGCACTTTCTCGCTCAATTGAGGAGGCATTTTCCTTTTTAAGAAAACATAATCTAAGGTCAATTGCCGCAATTTCTCAAGCAATTAGGATAATTAGGTTCTTGTCTATTCGAGAGCCCTGCAGACCATGCTGGGTTTGTTCCCATCTGATTCCAAGGAGCCAACAATCACTGAATGAGCTTAATGAGGGTGGCACTAGACATGACAAAGAGCATGGGGCTGCCCCATGTTGACTTCTGCCTTGTGCTGCCGGGTGCTGTTTGGGAATGTGCTCAAATGGGGGGCGGGGGTGCACCTCTGTTCCATGTCATTGACGGCTGGTGGGGGGAGGAAAACATGTCGTTTGGTGATGGGATATTTCGCATTTCCGTGGCTATTGTGTGTGTGTTGAGACAGAGCTCCTGGCAGGCTGACTCCAGCACCGTACCTCCATCCCAACCACTCTTGCATTCCTAACATGTAGGCTGAATGGTGGTCCCAAAGGTTTCCATCTTAGTTGCAATATACAAATCTTACCACCTGACTTTAGCACAGGCATCCCCAAACTTCGGCCCTCCAGATGTTTTGGACTACAATTCCCATCATCCCTGACCATTGGTCCTGTTAGCTAGGGATCATGGGAGTTGTAGGCCAAAACATCTGGAGGGCCGCAGTTTGGGGATGCTTGCTTTAGCACATAGTCAACTGACCCCCAAGGACCAATCCCTCTTCACAGAGTCTTAAAAAGATCTCAGCATCAGAGCAACTATCTCACTGAATATTACTCGGTCAGTATAAGCACCTGTTCATACACCCAACACAGCTGCCTTCAGAATTAGACCTCTGCTTGCCTTCCCCTGCTCTTGGCTCTTCAGAAGTTCAGGAGCTGCTTTTGAAACGATCATTCGTGCTCCTTGGGTTGTGTTACACATTTCTGACCCTTACTGGCTCCCAGTACATTTCCAAGCACACTTCAAAGTGTTGGTGCTGACCTTTAGAGCCCTAAATGGCCTCGGCCCAGTATACCTGAAGGAGCGTCTCCACCACCATCATTCAGCCCAGACACTGAGGTCCAGCTCTGAGGGCCTTCTGGCAGTTCCCTCACTGCGAGAAGTGAAGTTACAGGGAACCAGGCAGAGGGCCTTCTTGGTAGTGGCGCCCGCCCTGTGGAACGCCCTCTCACCAGATGTCAAGGAAATAAACAACTTCTAGAAGACATCTGAAGGCAATCCTGTTTATGGAAGTTTTTAATGTTTGATGTTTTATCGTGTTTTTAGTATTCTGTTAGGAGCCACCCAGAGTGGCTGGGTATACCCAGCCAGATGGGTGGGATATAAATAATAAATTATTATTATTATGGGTTTAGGTTGCTGTTTTTGGAATTTAACGTTACACATCTCTGGTCATGGATTTACAGCTGGTACACTGGACTCGATGCTTCTGAAACTTCTGTTTCAGTGTATCTGAAGAAGTGTGCATGCACACGAAAGCTCATACCAAGAACAAACTTAGTTGGTCTCTAAGGTGCTACTGGAAAGAATTCTTTTATTTTTAATTTTGTTTATACTTAAGTCTAGTTTAAAATGGTGTCTGAGCATTGCAGCTCCGACTTCTCACATTTCTGGCTTGGTGATGAAGAGATGAGGAAGAGACGAAAAAGATGGTGTGCCCACAAAGGTAAGAGAATATATGTAGCTATGCCCTCCCCCTGTCAGGGCACAGTGGGAGTGTCTCTCACAGAGTTCTCTCTAGCAAACTTTCAGGAAAACTCTGTGAGCTTAAGCGGGCCTATCAAGCAAAACATGAATTGTTGATTTGACTGCACTAAATATCCCACACACATTGGCTCCGCCAGTGCATTTGCACTGCACTGACCCCACCACCAGCATCTCTGCTCTCCACCTTTTCCTCCTGGGGTGCCAAAGCAATAGCAATAGTCAGGTAACTGTGACTGCCCCAACAACAGCTGCTGGTTTTAACTGGTGGGGCTGTGAGTTAGGCACATGCATTAGAAATGGGGAGCCAATGTTGTTCAACTCCAACTTTCATGAGCTCCACTGAGCACCATCAACGGTCAGTGAAAATAGGAAATGCAGTCCAACAACATCTAAAGGACTTCCAGATTCCCCATTACTGAAACACACAATTCTCTCTTTTATGCTCTTTTCGTTGTTGTAATAAGGGGTGAAATGGCATTAGCAGCTATTAGAAAAGTCGTTTCTAATGTTACAGTTTAATGAACATCTTACGCTTAAGCAAACAAAAACTAGATTACACTTCTTTCAGCATCACAACAAGGAACCCACAGTAACATTTGGTAACATGCAAATTACAGCGAAGCTGATAAAGAGCAAGAATTAATCTGTTATAAATCTGTACCCACTTACCAGGCAGTGAATCCTACTGAATACAGCTGGGCTTACTTCTGAGTAGACATGTGTAAGATTGTGTTGTAAATGGGTAATGAACACAATTATTTTAGTTTTCTAGAAACTCCTATAATCTTTATAAATCTTTTTGGAGGGCGGCAACATTTATGCTTTATTATTTTCTTTGCTGATGATTTCATTATTCTTGTAATGCGACATAATCCTCAGTCATTCATTCCATTTTTTTAATTGGGGGGGGGGGATAATTCAATATATTTCACCTAAACATTTTTTTCAAAAAAAAAGTTTATTATTGAGTTATTTAATTTCTCAACATCCTTTTGATACCATTTATGACATTCACACCATAAATGACCTATTAAAAACATCCTAGTCGAGGGCAATCCATTCCCTTCCTATGATCAAGTGGGGGCAAACGGTCAGAAGTAAAACCAGCTTTCTGGGGCATTTGTTCCACCTGTTCTAAATCTCAACATGTCCAGTTTACAGCATGATCCTATGAAAGTTAATGCAGGTTGTCCGCTATGTCCCATGGGACATTACCCGTAGAAAAAAAATGTGCATAGGAACACACCGGGGGGGGGGTGAGCAGGAACTCGGGGCAACTGAGTTCCCTTACCTTTGTAACATTAAAGAATTATTATGTCTGGGAGGGCTGGAACAAATATACACCCAATGCCTGAGCCAAAAATCCACCTGTACCTATAATCAACACCTATAAGGTAAAGGGACACCTGACCATTAGGTCCAGTCGCGGACGACTCTGGGGTTGCGCGCTCATCTTGCTCTATAGGCTGAGGGAGCCGGCATACAGCTTCCGGGTCATGTGGCCAGCATGACTAAGCCGCTTCTGGCGAACCAGAGCAGCGCACGGAAATGCCGTTTACCTTCCCACCGGAGTGGTACCTATTTATCTACTTGCACTTTGAGGTGCTTTCGAACTGCTAGGTGGGCAGAAGCAGGGACCGAGCAATGGGAGCTCACCCCATCGCAGGGATTCGAACCGCCGACCTTCTGATCGGCAAGCCCTAGGCTCTGTGGTTTAGGGAAGATAAGGCGGCGGCTATTTACCTTTCCATGGCTTGCAACGTGTAGCTAACGAGTGGCCTCCCCAGCAGAGCGCAGAACTGCTTCAAAGTGCAGCCACCCAGGCACTCCCCGCTTCCTCCGGCAGGGAGCACCGCTGCCACAGACACCGGCGGGCGTCACTCCCAAGGAGCCTCAGCGCCCCTGCTGTTGCAACTGCCCTTCCCGAGGCCAGTCGCCGGCAGCTCCATGGTGGAAATCCAAACTGTGGCTCCTTTTCCCTCTTCCCCACCCCCCACCCCAGAAGAAAAGATTGTTGCACACACGTGACGGACGGAGAAGGGGCTTGTCTTGAGCAGCTGCCCATCTCACTTTTGACCCCCAAACCTGGCTGAGTCACAAAAACTAGCTGCCTGGATTCCCTGACCATCCACGGGCCAGTTCTAGAAGGCAATTGGGCCTGATGCGGACCCATGGCCTACATTGACTTAGCAGTGGTGCTCTGGGTTTCAGGTAGAATACATCTCCTGCTCAAGATGGAGTTGCCCAGGATTGAACCTGAGACCTTCTGCAAGCAGGGCTGATGTTCTACCACTGAGCTACATCCCTTCCCCACAGAGCTGCAGCCTCAATTTGCTTTGGGGGATTTATTTATAGAGAATGATGTCATCCGGTATACACAAATAGAAAGCTCAACCATCGTTTTTGCTTTTCAAAAAAAAAAACCAACAACACTCGACGTCTTCTGTGCTTTAGGTATGAAAGACACCGCGTTCGTTGAAGGTGCATGCTAATGAGCAGCTATGAGATTTTGCTTTTTAAAAAAATATATATAAAAAAAATAAATCACATGCTTTCAAGAACGTTAAGGACAATTGAGGAAATGTACATGGATTTCCTGTGTGTAAATGCATTTCCAAGACTATATTCTGCAAGCTTGAGCAAATTAAGAGGAGGAGGAAAAAAAATCCCCCAGAAGAATCTTAATTCTTATCTATGGAAAACATTAAACTGCTAAGCACTAACAACTGGAATTAGTCCTTAAATCTCTAATGAGAATAATAAAACAAGAGTGCAGTTTGTGCTGCAACTTGATAAGGCCTGAATTTACTTGCTGCTAGGAAAAGTTCCTGATCCAGCAGTATGGCTTTTTGCTCCCTGAGGTACAGGAAACAATATCTGTCCTTTAGGAGCATCCTCTGTGGTAAAAGCATTTCTTATCTGTGCTATCAAAGGACTGAGATAGCAGTGTAATATCTAGTAACAGCAGCTTTATGAGAAGATCCATTACTGATTTAAATCAATCTAAGGCACAGGGTTCTCTTTAACCCGTTCAGATCAGAACTGATCTTCCGGCAACACTCTCTCGGCTTTGGCCAGGAAAATAAACCCAAAGCTCCACAGGCCAACCCTGTACATATCTCTACTCATAAGTAAGCCCTGCTGGAGTCAATGGGTCTTACTCCCAAGTAAGTGTGCATAGCATTGCCCTGGAAGCATGCATAACTGCATTTTCTCGTGTTTATCACTTATTGTCCTTGCCTTTCTCATTTCTATCCTTCTCTTCCCTCTACTTCTTGTCAAAGTTTAGGTTGTAAGCTCCTTGGGGCAGGGATCTCTCTCGTCTGTTTGTTTGGGTACATGTGTCACTCCGTGTCAGTGTGTATGTACCTGAATGGGGGAATAAAATGATGAGATGCATGAAATAAAAAGAGCTTGGCTAAATGTTTCTCCTAAGCGAAACCAAAAATTAAAGAAGCGATGCATTTCCCCCCCTTATGGCAGAAAGATCAATTCGAAATCAAACCCATCGTGCTGTGTGAAAAGCAAATAGCAGCTCAGATCCATACATACATACATCTAAGTGGCGGGATCTACACACATTTTTAAAAAGTTCTGAAAATGGTTTTTTAAAGCGTTTTTAAAAATGCATTGAATTTTCCATAAGGCTCACCATCGCCATCTAGTGTCACATTGTACATTGCACTTAAAACACACTTAAAACGTCTGCAGTGTAAAAAGCTCTTCATCTGCACTGTATGTGCTGGTACAACAGGTTGTAGGAAGTGGCCCTGTGTACATTTAGCATGGTGCTAATCTGGTATCAGTCCAAATATATATACAGTGTGAACTGTGTATCTCCATAGATTTATTTGGTACAGAAGATTATTATTGCAGTTATGATTATTTTCGTACCCGTAAAGTTCCAGGGCAAAGTTCAGCAATTTAGAAGTGCAAAATTAAAAGCAGATTAAAACATATAAATGTTGATAATGGTGATGCTATTATTGTTGATAGCTATTTTCCAATACCATCAGGGAAAAGGCTATCAAAATGTTAAATAAGGATTGTATCATTTTCATTTTAAAACATGAAGTTTGTCTACCTGAATAGCTGTACAAAAAACTGCTCGGTCGCTCTGCTTTACTGAAGTAAATCAGCAGAACATTTAAGATTACACCCCCTCAGGAAAATTCAGCCACACACACAAACAAAAATCCATCACCATTTTAGGTAGTATCATGTCGATAGATTTGAATTTGACTGGGTTTGAATTAATGAAACAAGCACTGCATCTATAAGGCAGAGCACTTTATCAAATAATAATTATTTTTTAATCACATAAAATATAAATGTTGTATCAAAGTTTTAATCACCTTGTAACTTCTGCATTTCTAAACTGATAATTATTCTATATACAAAGCATCCACACCATTTTGTGATGCAGCTAGAAAATGCATCTAGAAATCATGAGGAAGAAAATAATACATTTAGAAAGACAGAAAAAGTCCATGCCTGCATTTTCTATTTTGCTCAATATGCTGTCTATTTTTTATTTTATTTTTGTTAAATACCTCAAGGCAGCCCTGTTTAGGGAAGTTTTTAACGTGTGATATTTTAATGTATTTTAATATCTGTTGGAGGCTGCCCAGAGTGGCTGGGGGGACCTGGCCAGATGGGCGGGGTACAAATAATAAATTATTATTATTATTATTATTATTATTATTATTATTATTATTATCTCTGTTCCTCATATTCCATTGTGCTTCAGCTAGAACCCCACTACAATAGTAACTTGTTAAGACTATATAGTGAGAATGTGGTGATATTGTATACTATATTGACACAGCTGCTTGAATATAAATATAAATATAAATCAGGCAAAATCTTCTCTCATTCAAGAGTAAGCACCCTTAATTAGCAGTGAAATTCCATGCATGTCTACCCAGAAGTAAATCCTACTGAGTTCAATGGGGCTTAAACGCTGCCTCTTGCAAGTGTGTAAAAGGACTGTAGCGTAAAATAGGTTGCCTCTTAAAGACTAGAGATGAGAGTTAAATCCCCGCTGGCCTTTATTAAATGAAAATGCACGTGCTTTCAGAAGGTGGAGAGGAAGCATGGGTGTGTGACTAGTTGTCTTAGAATGTGGATGAGGATGCGCTTTTAAATGTGCATCCAACTGAGAGCATCTCAGTTGGATGGAGATTTCACAGCTCAAGCATGGCTCCATATCCAGCAAGCACGACCCATGCATCGGATGGCTTCTGCATACACACCTCCTTAACTAGATCGGGGCAAAAGTAATGAATGTAGTTATGAGAGGCATACAGCTTCTAGAAATACATTTGTGGTAGAAGATTTAAATTCCATTTTCCAAAACCATGCCCAGAAAAAAAAAATATTTCCAGCGCCCTTTCGCATTTGGGCCATTCTCATAAACAAATACGAAAGTCAGAAGAGATAATTACTTTGCAAGGACAAAATAACAAGTTATCGTACTTCACTGATGACCTGCAAGCTCTTTATTCTCCGTGACTTACGCTGAGATTTCCCCCCCTTGATTAGGAAGCAGCAACTCTTTGTATGTAAAAGATTACCTGCAACTATTCTAAATAATGCATTTGTTCCATGCCAAGACATATTTTTGTGATTTCCTCATATAGGAAGTCTGCTCTTGAGCTTTCGTGTTTACAGAAAAGTCCGTCTCCCGAGCAAAATGGGCCTGAATTAGTTTGCATAAGACTGCAAGCTTAGGAAATGATCCTGATTTCCACATATTTTCATTTGATTAGGAATTGATAGTATTGGAGGCATAGAGTGCCTGATTCTGGTGAAAGCAAACTTCTGTTCCCCAAGTGTTCCCACTGAAAATTTAACCATATACACAAACTTGTTTCTCTCCCTGCACCCTAACCTTTTTCGAATAAGAAGCATTATAAAACAAACACAATCCCTGTAATTGTTTGAAGCAGCTTCCAGTGACCACAACTATGAATGATATTCATCCATTCTAATATTGCCTACATGCAAATCCATAGACTCACAAAAGTCAGACATGACTGCCATGATCATGCTTTTGAGAAGTGCCAGAACAGCTTCAAGGAAGTGAAGTTCCCGAGACAAATGAAATTGGTCAAAAGGTTTATTGGGAGCCTGCAGCAACAGCAACATCCCTTAAAAGGACGGACTCACCCAGTATTGTAAGGTTTGACGAGTGCTTCATTTCCTAGATCTGTACAGAAAGTCTGATTCCCTGCAAAGAGCAATTCAATATTTACTCAAGTGATGCAGCTAACACAATAATATGTCGGCTTTCCTTGTGGTTTAACCATCAGGAACAAAAAGGTTCAGGCACCACACAGTTAATGACGGACTTAACTTTTCTTCGGGGGATGTATCAAATTGCTCTAAAACAAAATGTGCTGTGATTCCTTATTTCACTTTCAAAGGCATACTTAGAGAACAGCATAAGAATTCCAGCATATCTGTTTCCTGAATGGGCTGAAATGTACATAATCTCTACTTTTAGATTTCCCTGGAACATGCCTCTAGAAGGAGAGCATGTTTTCAATGCCGGGTCATTTTTCAAAAAGTAGAACTAGTGCACTTTATAATGATGGGTTTGAATAATTAATATTTCCACGATTAGCATCAAAGGAAATTATTTGGGCCTAGAAAAAAATATGATAGGTCTTTCCAAGCCTTTTGTGGACCAAAATCTCAAAGCAACACTAAATTCATGAAAAGTCATTGTGCCCCTGAAGTTGAGCTTTCTGGTATATGAGCCATTGCATAAGTTTTTTCTGAGTGGATTTGAAACAATATTTTGTCCACTTCCAAGTTCATAGAAACTAACAATATTAAAACATTTGTGTTATGCTGCCTATTCAGCTTCCTGTTTTCAAATGTGATTTAGCTAGGGAGATATTGACACTGTTTCTTCAGTCGGAAGGAAGAACGATTCTTTCCAGAGAGTACCATCTGTGCAAATTAGCTCAGAGATCTAATTTCTTTCTCTCTCTCTCTCTCCCTCATTCCCTTTCACTCTTTCTCCTAAAGCAGAGTAGTTAAGCTATCGGTCCAACAGCTACATGGAAAATAATTGCAATCAACTCCTGCTCACTTGTCCCATGAAGCACTTGCTAAATGAACCCAAGTTCCAAAATACCAGACTCCATCAAGTCCCGACTATTACACGAGTCCACAGACCATCCTCTTTTGCCAGCCCAAAAGTGCTCAGTGCAGAACTGCATATAAGATTAAAAAGTCTGAGTCGCAGCAGACAAACCACACGCGAACCACTTCATGTCATTTAAATCTCTCACTGCCACCCTTTGCGCTGACTTGATTACAATCAAGTCAGAATAACCTCACTTCAGCCGAGCAATTATCCCATTTTATTTGCTATATGACATCAGACGATCATTCCAGGCCAAACTCTGTAGCAACAACTAATTCATGAGGGCCTTGTAAAATGCGAGGAGGAGGAAGGTGTTCTATTAAAACGCTGCTTTAAAGCCCTTTCAGCAAAAGAGGGGCAGTGGCAGATGCTACCGATACAGTTAAACAGAAGGGGGAAAAATTCATAACCCAATTAGCACTTCTGCATCACAGTTATGAATCTATCCCAGCCATGTAGTCCAGCCTGCAGCTGCTGCTATTTCCAATTTCCAGTTTATGGAAATGTTTGTCTGAAGTGTTGTTGTAGTTTAAAAAGAAGGGTGTGTGTGTGGAAAAACAGCACTCCCTTTTAATTTTGTCCAAAACTTAATAAGATTAGTTCTTTGCAATTAGTTCTCCCCCAAAGTAGAAGAAGCTATGTAACATGCTCCGAGTTAAATCAAGTTGAGACAGCGTAATAATGATGTCATTAAAGTGCCGGGCTGAACGGGAATCAGACAGTATTGGAGCAGAGCTGCAGACATAAATCTGGAAGAACTTTTTTTTTTTTTTTTTTTTGGCTACATCCTCAGACTTACCTTGAAAAGATATCGAGGAGCTCCAGTGATGCAAGTCGAACGGAGATGCCCTGCGAAGGAGTTGTGTAGGCTCGGAGACCTTGTTAGATAGGCCCTATTGATGCCTTCCTTCTCCAGCGAAGGGAGGAATGTGGCATTCAAAGGACGATGCACCGAGAGGAATCATTTAAAAAAAAAAAAGGAGCGCAGAGCCGGAGAACAAATAAACCTTAGTGCTAACCACAAATATATGTATATATATATATAAAGAAGGGAGAGGAGAGGCAATTGTGGGGCTGCTCAAAGCCTCTTTGCCGTGCTGAACGAAAGCAATCCCTAAGACTGAATGGGTAATGAGATCCTGGCTCCTGAGATTTTAGCTTTCTTAATCATGTTCATAATTAATTCAAGAACATTGATAATTTCATTACATTCTTTTTGTCTTATCAATAAATGATGTGCCTGCACTTTTGGTCCTGTGTACAGGGAGAGAGGAGATGCTTTGGGTAATATTGCACCAGGAAGAGAAGAGAGAGAGAAAAAAAAATGTATGCTGTGCATATTGGTGAAATGTATTTATTAATATAGATAATTCCGAAGTGTGGAAGGGCTAATAATGGTCACTGAGCACAGGACCCTATCCTCAAAGCGTGATGACATGGGGCTACAAATTATTCATAAGCAGGAGATACTTAAACTGAAAAAGAAATACCAAAAAGATCCACTGGCTAAGAGAACAGAAGCGAGGTGCAGCCTAAGCTACTCAGATTATGGTTCACAACAAGACTTCTAAACACCCAAATGGTGTACAGTATCTTTAAAACAGTTCAAGAATACATTGAAACACAGCATCTAACACATCTCTGCTACCTGGAATGTCTGTGCTTTCGATGAGTCATCCTGAAGGCATTTTAAGGAAAGTTTGACTTGCCAACAGAAAATATATACCACTAACAGTGCGATTCTTTGTACGTCTACTCAGAAGTAAGGGGAGTTATAGCCAGGAGTAAAGACTTAATCATGCACTGTTCCCTTCATGCAATTTTAAAATATAACTAATTGCTTCTAAAAAAATTTGACAAGGCTGATCTCACTTTCCAATAGATTTTATCGCATAGGGTGAGATAAAATTGGAGAATTCACAGGGAGAATCACACAGTCGGGAAATGTGTGAGTCTCTTGACTGTTCCCCAGGTAGAATTTTGGAGATGAAATATTACCTGGGAAAGCCCAGTGACTGCTTTAAAATCCTAAGGATCCCTATTTGGATATAACTTCCATTGATCTCAATAGAACCTGAGTACCCAAAAAGTATGACAGACTTATATTATGACTCATTCATGTACCCTGAAAATAATCTTACCAATGTCTCTCCGTTGAATTGAACTGAAAATACAGAATATGACCTCTTGTTTGCCAGGAATGTTTTTCATGCTCTGGTGCTTGTCCCTGATAAACCTATGTGCCTATTTAAGGAGAAGAAAGTTCCTTGAATTCAATGGGGCTTATGCCCAAAGAAATGTGCACAGGATTGCCAATGGAATTATCCAAGGATAAAGGGGACAGGACCAGGCTGCAGACATTGGATTGGGTCCAGGCTTAGTCATGCTTCAAGTAGATCCACTGAAATCAATTCGCCATGTCTGCTCTAAGCCTAAGTCTGGATCCATTAAATGTTCTTAAGCTTTAGGAACACTGAGCTGTATTCGACATAGCGCTAAGGAAATTGTTCCATCAGCACAAGCAGTTCTTTCCTGATGGAACAATTTTCCCTTTGCACACAGCAGGGGAGGGGGTGTCTCCTGACCCTCCAGAGCAGATTTGGGTAAGGTGCAGGGGGGATGACGTGAGTAGAACAGAGGGGAAAGTCTGTTGTTCCAGCAGGAATCATTGCCCTGGCTTATTAGTTTATTCAAATATTTATAATCCACATTTCCATAAAGTAATAATCCTAATCCGAATTTTATTATTTATACCCCACCCATCTGGCTGGATTGCCCCAGCCACTCTGGGTGGTTTCCAACACACATAAAAACATAATAAAATATTATAATTAAGGATACAGATAGATATATGAATGTAACATAATTAGAGTAAGAATGTATAATAAAAGTTCTGCATTCATTTTTACGAAAAACTATACAGGTGGGATGGACAGGAAGCCGAGCTGAGTAAGTTTCTATGTTTATTTCTTAGATTATCTAGTTAATGTTTTGTGTTTTGTTTTGTTTTGTTTGTTCTATAAGTGGATAAATGTATCGGTATTTGCATTTTTTTATTCATTTTGTACTCAATTATAATGTGGTAACAACACTGTAATTATAATTTATGTGTTTGATTGTAACAGATGATTGAGTTTCAATAAAGTTTTTCAAGTTGCAAAAAAACCAAAAAACATAATAAAATATCAAACATAAAAAAACTGCCCGATACAGGGCTGTCTTCAGGTGGCCTCTAAAAGTTGCATAGTTCTTTATCTCCTTGACATTTGATGGGAGGGTGTTCCACAGGGTGGGTGCCACTGCTGAGAAGGCCCTCTGCCATGTAACTTCACTTCTTCCAGAAGGCCCTCGAAACTGGACTGAATGATGGGGGTGGAGATGCTCCTTCGGGTATACAGGGCCGAGGCCACTTAGGGCTTTAAAGGTCAGCATCAACACTTTGAATTGTGCTCAGAAACATACTGGGAGCCAGTATAGATCCTTTAGGGCTGGTGTTATATGGTCCTGGCAGCTGTCCCCAGTCACCAGACTAATAGCCGCATTCTGGATTAGTTGTACTTTCTGAATCACCTTCAAAGAGTGCATTACAGTAGTCCAAACAGGAGATAACCAGAGCATGTACCAGTCTGATGAAACAGTGCACAGGCAGGTAGGGTCTCAGCCGGCATACCAGATGGCGCTGGTAGACATCTTATAGCGTACAAAATATAATAAAATTAGTCCGTAAGTATCCACAAGACGCAACTCTAGGCTGACTTCTGAAACTGCTGGACAGCTCCTCTGCTTGGCTCAGAAAAGTTTTTTTAAAAAGACAGTGAAGAGTGTAGTGACTGGGAACATTTTTAGACAGGACAGTGAGCTCAACTGTTCTCTAGTCTTGCTCAATATGACTGCTTAATGTTTAGAAGTCTGACCTATACTTAAGGCATCTACACCACAAAATTAAACTGATGTCACTCTCCCTCGGAATTGTAGCACTTTGAGGGGATAAGAGATTTCTAAGAAATCACTCTGACTGCATTACACTTCCCAGTATCCTTTGGTGAAACCACTAAATAAACTGGTGCAAAATCTTTGTAAGTTGTACACCCTGCATGTTTACAAATGCAGGTGCCTAGCATCTGTAGCACAGAAAGTAAGAATCCTAAAAGGAAATAAAGTCCCAGAATTGGTATAGATCAGGGGTATGCAACCTAAGGCCCGTGGGCTGGATGCGGCCCAACTGCCTTCTCAATCCGGCCCACGGACGGTCCGGGAATCAGCATGTTTTTACATAAGTAGAATGTGTCCTTTTATTTAAAATGCATCTCTGGGTTATTTGTGGGGCATAGAGATTTGTTCATCCCCCCCCCCAAAAAAAAATATAGTCCGGCCCACCACATGGTCTGAGGGATGGTGGACCAGCCCACGACTGAAAAAGGTTGCTGACCCCTGGTATATATTAACTCAAAAATGTCCCCTTTTTTGGCCAATGTAGGCAATGTTGGCCGGGTGTTGGTAGACTCCAAATCCCATCAGCCCCAAGCAGCATGGCCAATGGTCAGAGATTATGGCAACTGTAGTCTAGTTGCATCTGGAGAGTTCTGCTGGATCAGATCTCTGGCCAATCTCATCTAGCATTCTGTTTCCAACAGGGGACAGCAAAATGCTTCCAGGAATCTGATATTCAGAGGTATACTCTCTTTGAACATGGAGGTTCCAATTCATTATCAAAGCTATTGAGAGGCCTTTCCACCATGGATTTTGCCTCATACTTGCGGTGCAAAGAAGTATCGTCTTTCGTATGTCCTGAACCTGTTGCCAATCAAAGTTTATATAGACAGGTATGATTGTTTCATTGAAAATATCTGCATTTACATTTGTTTTGTGGGCATCATGTATAAGAAGAAGAAGTTTGGATTTGATATCCCGCTTTATCACTACCCGAAGGAGTCTCAAAGCGGCTCACATTCTCCTTTCCCTTCCTCCCCCACAACAAACACTCTGTGAGGTGAGTGGGGCTGAGAGACTTCAAAGAAGTGTGACTAGCCCAAGGTCACCCAGCAGCTGCATGTGGAGGAGTGGGGACGCGAACCCGGTTCACCAGATTACGAGTCTACCGCTCTTAACCACTACGTCGTTCCCAAATCTCCCACTGCAGAATCACTTAGCGAAGCAAGCTGTTGCCTGAGACATTGATGCATGGAATGTAGATGATCCATACACTGGGTGAATTTATCAGTAAATCGTTGACTCCATTTCCTTCCCTAAGGAACCGGAACTGCCTGCACAAGAGAACTCTCTGTCAGGACCACAGTTAAAGGATTAATATTGGCAAAACATTCAATTTCGATTTGCTCCCGTGGAAGTTTCATAAGGCATAATTTGATAAGTCAGAAAGGCACGGATTTCATCCTCCTGTTACAAATACGTTCACTCTCTTCATTTGTCCTAACTGAAATAGTTTCCTGATGAACTTGACTCGCAGCACTGCGGTTTCTTCACAAAATATCGCAAGGCATTTCTTCACAAAATACCAGTGTTCGACTTTTGGAATCAGCTTCTCGGTGTCATTCACCATTTCCCCATTAATAACTTTAAATTTCACTCCGCTCACATCAAAGCTCACAAAGCATCAGTTAAATTTCCGCTGCGCTTCAAGAGCTTCTTTTAACTAATGCTAAAGGGGTGATTATCCCAACATAAAATATTAAATTGATACATATGGTCATTTTCGTTCAGCTCGCTATGACCTACGCAAGTGACATTTGCCTGAAGTATTTTTAACACCAAAGGCAATCAATAATTTTGACGTCACAGCAGCCAAACACTACATCAAGCATAACTCAACATTTTAAACTGTTTTGTTCATAAACCATAGTCTTTCCTTTCACGAAGGATCACGTAGTAGCATTTCCATAGCAATACCCCATGCAGCTTGCAAGATATCAGATTTTAACTGATAGTTAAAATAGGAAGGAAGGAAGGAAGGAAGGAAGGAAGGAAGGAAGGAAGGAAGGAAGGAAGGAAGATCAACCAATATCTCCCCAATAAGCCATGCCTGGAGGGAATACTACTTTTTATTAATCCTATGCATGCTTACTTGGGAGCAGGTACCACCCAAATCAGTGATTATTAAGCATACACTCTCACACACGAATGGCTACCTGCACTGTTCTCTTTGAGCAGGCTGCTTGAGAAGCGGGATATAAATAGATTATCTAAAAGAAGTAAGTATACAGTATATAGTAACATCCATTAGAGGGGATGCGGGTGGCGCTGTGGTCTAAACCACTGAGCCTAGGGCTTGCCGATCAGAAGGTCGGCGGTTCGAATCCCCACGATGGGGTGAGCTCCCGTTGTTCAGTCCCAGCTCCTGCCAACATAGCAGTTCGAAAGCATGTCAAAGTGCAAGTAGATAAATAGGTACCACTCCAGCGGGAAGGTAAATAGCATTTCCGTGCGCTGCTCTGGTTCACCAGAAGCGGCTTAGTCATGCTGGCCACATGACCTGGAAGCTGTCTGCGGACAAATGCCGGCTCCCATGGCCAGTAAAGCGAGATGAGCGCCGCAACCCCAGAGTCATCCGCGACTGGACTTAACAGTCAGCGGTCCCTCTACCTTTATACAGTATATAATAAAATGGTCTTGCCACAGGAAGGTTTGCAGTGCCAATGCTGCTGTTCACACTCCACAGCTTGGCTCACTTGCTCAAACCACCTGCAGACTAGATGGGCCTTTTGGTCTGATCTGACACGGGGCTTCTTCTGTCCCTCTAGCTAAACTATTGGGATTTGCTTCTAACAGGCTGGAGTGACCGCCACCAGCTTAGACTAAAAACATTCATAGAGAGGAAAGCTTTGGCTATTAGTAAATCATGATGCCTATCTGTTACCGCCAGGATCACAGGCACATCCCTCTGAAATATACTAGTTGCTGGAGAAAAACAGCAAGAGAGGGCTATTGACCTCATGTTCTGCTTCTAGTGGTCCCAGAGGCAACTAGTTTTCCACGGTGGAAAAGAAGATGCTAAACTAGATAGATCTTTGGTCTGATCCAACATAGTTCTTCTTACAGGCTCTGCATGAATCCTTCTATGTGTGTGTGGCACATGGAATTCTGCATGATGTATATTTTTCATAGTGACACTGTCAGGAAGACTGTCAGGTAGAGCCAGTGTGGTGTAGTGGTTAAGAGCTGTAGACTTGTAATCTGGTGAACCGGGTTCGCGTCTCCGCTCCTCCACATGCAGCTAGTCACACTTCTCTGAAGTCTCTCAGCCCCACTCACCTCACAGAGTGTTTGTTGTGGGGGAGGAAGGGAAAGGAGAATGTTAGCCACTTGGAGACTCCTTTGGGTAGTGATAAAGCGGGATATCAAATCCAAACTCTTCTTCTTCTTCTTCTTCTTCTTCTTCTTCTTCTTCTTCTTCTTCTGCCTTGTAATCAGGGGCTGAACTAGATGAGCTTTCAGCCCCTTCCAATGCTGCGGCTCTATTATATTGTACAGTGGGAACTCAACTTACGAGTGACCCGACTTACGTGTTTTTCGACTTCCGAATGACTTCCGGAAGAAAAAAAATGGCCGCCGCAACCGAATTTTTTGACTTGCGAAAGGAAGTCGCAGCCGCTTTGAATAGGATTTCTTCGACGTACGAATTTTTGAATAGGATTTCTTCGACTTACGAATTTTTTTCGCTCATTGCATCCCTATGGGGACTCGACTTACAAGTGTTTTCGACTACCAAAGATCGCGTCGGAACGCATTATCTTCGTAAGTCGAGGTCCCACTGTATTAAAACCTAATCCTATAATGCAGTGGTTTTCAACCAGGCGACTCTCAAGGGTTAGCAGTGTTTTGATTTGTGCATTTTTTTTCTGGGAAGTGCAAATTGGATAGGTCTGCACTGACGTGTGAACCGAACTGATCTTCTGCCCCATCCCCACCACGATGCATGAACATGGCCAATGCGGGTCCCCCCATTCATTTGGAGCCTTAGGACAGAGCCTGTGGCTGTATTTTGATTTATGTGCAGCACCTAATTACTGAGGGCACTCTAGAACTTACTAGCGTCAATAAAGCCAGACCATGGATTTCAGTACCTTAAAACTCCCCTGCATTATTTCCACCTCATTCTGCTACATGCGTAGATCCAGCCACAGCCTAGAGGGTACAAGGTGGCACAGACAGGCGGTTGGGGAGAATGAAGTAGAACATTTGCCAGGCTGTCGTTTTATAATGCACTATATCCTGTATCCTTTAGACCCAATTACTGGCTCAGCAGTTCTCAATTCTCATTTCCTTACCTGAAGCATGTTGGTTCCTCCCCCCCCCCCTCTTTCTCTCTTGCCTGTCCTTCAGGGCAAATTATCAGAGGCATATTTGCCTGTTGGCACAGAGAAAGGATTTACAGCATCCGCACTAATATACATGATGGTAGCAGTTTTTGCTGCCAGCTATCAGAAATGAAGCACAATTTGGAGCACACACCAAAATCCCGGCCGAGTACAAATAGGCTCCCATTGTACTCAAGGGGGAGAGAGAGGAGCAATGGTCGTACAGACTTGGAATCGACAAATGCAATAGCAAGAATTGTAAGGATGGGCATGGAAAAAGCAAAGGGAGAATAAACTAATTAGGAAAGACAATGCCAATAACAAACCTCAGAAAAATAGCAAGAATAGCACCATTGTACTGCGGGTGGCACTGTGGGTTAAACCACAGAGCCTACGGCTTGCCGATCGGAAGGTCAGCGGTTCGAATACCCGCGACAGAGTGAGCTCCCGTTGCTCGGTCCCTGCTCCTGCCAACCTAGCAGTTCGAAAGCACGTCAAAGTGCAAGTAGATAAATAGGCACCACTCCAGCGGAAGGTAAATGGCGTTTCCGTGCGCTGCTCTGGTTCGCCAGAAACGGCTTAGTCATGCTGGCCACATGACCTGGAAGCTGTACACCGGCTCCCTCGGCCAATAATGCGAGATGACCGCCGCAACCCCAGAGTTGGTCACGACTGGACCTAATGGTCAGGGGTCCCTTTACCTTTTCCTTACTGCAATTTTATTTTAAAGTGTGTGTGTTTTTAATAAGCTACCACAACAAGTAATGTGAATGGAGGTCTGTGCATTTGTGATGCAGGTGGGATATTGAATTTTTATCTACGCAGCTCTAAGTCAGTCCTCTTTCATTTAGTATGTATGTAGCACCAAGCATTTGTATAGTGCTTTCAAGTGATCAAAGCACTACACATGCATGCTCCAGTTTTGATCCTTGGAAAAGGGGGCATGTCAGGGTGCTGGGCTCAGAAGCTTCATGAATACCAGAAGAAGACCTCAAGAACACTATCACTATCAGGTAACATAGGAAACTGCCTTATATTTTTCATACTTTTGGTCCATCTAGCCCAGTGCTGTCTACACTGAGTGGCAGTAGCTCTCCGGAGTTTCAGAAAGGGACCTTTCTCAATTGAATTTAGGACTCCCGCATACCAAGTGTGGGTTCCACTGCCGAGCTATAGTCCTTTCTCAAGATAGGTTAAGCTGAGAGTCACCCAAGATCATCCAAGAAGCTTCTTGCCTAGCTGGAATTTGAACTCAGCTCTGACACTGACACCACTATTCCATGCTGGATATACTTTGGGTTGCCCTGAATCCTTTGCATGTTTTCCACGTACCTTTACCTTTATGCCATAATAATAATTGGGCTTTTTTGGTCAAAGTTGTTGAGCACTCAAAGTTGTTGACATTTTCTTGACATTTTGCCGATTCAGCAAAAAAATCCGTCTGAACACCATTTTGCTTTCCAATTCCTGGACCTAAGGCAGTCCTAACTTATTCTTCCTCCCGTGTCTCAAAAAGGCATCTATATACACATTTATTTGAATGTAGTCAATTGATTGGAATCTGCTAAAGAGAAAATTGTGACGGTGGTCATGGTGAGTTGCAGCACCCCTTTTTGTAGAAAAATAGCACTGGTCACAGGGCAGAATTAAATTGAATTGTCACTCAGCTTCAATTTTTGCACTTTTTTCCTTCGCACAGAGCTGACAACGGAGGGTCTCACTCTACGCATCAAATGAAACCTTATGCCATAATAATTTTTTGTTTGTCTTTAAAACTCTTTGTGGCTTCTACCTGGCATAGCCTTAGCTCTTGCTGGACTGTACCACTTCACGTTGCAGGCAGGGGGTTGACTGATGAATGCTACAAACATAGGACTCAGCTATACAGCTGCAAAAAGACAAAAATGTTTTAAGTGTGTTTTAAGTGTAATATACAGTGTGACACTAGATGGCGATGGTGAGCCTTATGGAAAATTCAATGTCTTTTTTAAAACACTTTTTTTTTAAAAAAAAGGCATTTCCAGAACAGTTCTTTATAATGTGTGTAGGCTCCACCATATGCTAGAATGTATACAGAACTAGAATGTCAGGGGAGACAATCTAGGGTATGCTGAAACTTTCACCCTGACTTGCTGTATTGAATGTACAGATAATTTTGGGTGTGTGCTATTTGGAGGGGGGGGGGTTGAACATGGGATATAACCAGAATGTGAAATGGTATAGCCATGCTGTCGGAAAATTGACAAAATGTTCAGAGCTTTGAGGTTGATCGCCTAAAAAAAGCTCAACCACTTGGTTTTTCCTATTTAAAAAAACCAACCAAACAAACACAACCCACCAACTTTGATTTTTACTTCTAGACGTTTTACTTCTAGAAATATGGCAACCGTACTACAAGTTTTTATGGGAAAGGCTAGCGGTTAGGAAGGGGGAAGTCAGGCCTCATTGCATGACCTGCTGTAGCCTATTAAGTGTTTAAAGGTAAAGGTAAAGGGACCCCTGACCGTTAGGTCCAGTCGCAGACGACTCTGGGGTTGCAGCTCTCATCTCGCTTTAGTGGCCGAGGGAGCCGGCGTACAGCTTCCGGGTCATGTGGCCAGCATGACTAAGCCACTTCTGGTGAACCAGAGCAGCGCACGGAAACACTGTTTACCTTCCCGCCACCGCGGTACCTATTTATCTACTTGCACTTTGACGTGCTTTCGAACTGCTAGGTTGGCAGGAGCAGGGACCGAACAATGGGAGCGCACCCCATCGCGGGGATTCAAACCGCCAACCTTCTGATCGGCAAGCCCTAGGCTCTGTGGTTTAACCCACAGCGCCACCCGCATTTAGTGTTTAGGGGTCTCCAATAAGTCTGGTTTGTGTTCCTGCAATTCTTCCCCCACACACACCCAGTCCAGAGAGACGTCAGTGATGGTACATTGGCAAAATCCTCGCTTGACCTCTCCCAGATTTAAGACCCACAGGAGGGTCTTTTATTGTCACAGGTACACACAGAATCCAAAATCCCAAGAGCACTGATTTACCCCTTAATTCTATCACAACATTACCTTCCTCAGAATCTATTTATTGAGAGGGGAAAGCGCATCACCTTTTGGGAAGGGTTGCTTTGTTTTGTTTTGAATATAACATCAGGTTACCCTTAATCACATTGCTCAGCCACTGTACTTAAGTATACATCTTTAAGTAATGGTGAAAAATCAGAGTTGCCATTGTTTTCAAGGTTGCTTTGCTAAGAAAGGGGCACAGATTTGCATCCTGTGTGAAACAGCTGGACCATGACGAGATCCCATTAGCACTAATTAAAATTATATTTTTTGGGTGTAGGGTTGTGTTTTGTGCTTTTTGGCTAATCCCACTTCATTGGACTCAAAAGGATTGTGGAAAATCTGAAGTCGAAGCTATTGTACAATCTGAGCGTCAGGATAGCATGAAATCTGCCTATAACCGTATTTCCTTAAAACTCTGACCCCATAAAGTCAGCATTAAGGTTTCATTTATATATATATATATATTTTAAAAACGGTTATAGCATTTCCTCACCAATATATGAACTTCATTTAATTTAAAAAAATTAAAGCCTTTAATTTTTTTTTCCTTGACGAAGGAAGGGAAACTACAATATTAAATGAAATCGCTTTGCAATGTTTCTCTTCCTCAGCTCACTTTACTGGGTCCCTGTTGTTCCCAGCGTATAATTTGCAAAACATATTGCTTCAATACTTACAATCAGAGAGGCGGCCCAGCTGTGGGAGGGAAAGGACAGCAGTCTCCAATATTACCATAATAGTCTGCGGAAGGTCCCAAGAGCACTCGGGTATATACAATTCTCTATACTGCAGGCCCCAGCTGGAGAACATTCTCTTGACATCTATGCCAACCTTTGCCTCCAGCAAAAAAAAAAGGGGGAAGAAAAAAAAGGAAGGGGGGGGAGGCAGAGAAGTAATCATGAAAATAAAAAATCTTGTCAACTGTATCAGGGATGCTGTTTCTCTCTCTCTCTCTCTCTCTCTCTCTCTCTCTCTCCACCCTCCCCACCACCGCAATAAGCAGGCCTTCTGCTAAACGAAATGACAAGACACTTTTAAAAAGAGAAAAGGATGCAGCTGGTAGATATTTAGCTGGGGGAAGCCAAACACGGGTGGATTGTATTAATTCTGCAATTTAGACACTGGGGGCGGGAGAGAGGGAGAGAAACAGAGGCCCTGGTGCTGTTGCTACTGTCATCGAGTGTGTGACAGCTTTATCTGCCGCCTCTTCCACAGGCTGCTCATCGCAGAGCCCAGGTGACCAAAAAAGAGAGAGCTCACGCAGCCTCAAACCGGTCTTTGGCTATGGCAGTGTTGGGTAAACACTCCTGGGGGTGACAGCAAACCCCCAGTGGCTCTGAGCGTCTCCCATTAGGCATGTCTCTAGAGACTGGAAGAACTTCTCGAGTGGTGAAATATTTTATATTATGTTAATAATTATGTAACAAAAGATGGTCGTGTGTGAAATAATCTTAAACTGCAAGCCTACTGGGTTCCACTTCAGCATAATCTCTTGCGTTGGTAATGTCTGCCAGCATACTGCGAAACAGAAGTAGTAAAGGATGAGTAAAGTATGTGTAAATATGAAATAGTAGAGGCAGAAAAAGCAGTTATCGCAGACAGAGTTATCACTGATGTACAGCACAAGAATGACAAATATATGCAAATATGCATAATTTATTCACGTCGTAGAATTCCACTTGGCCCAGAATTTGTTGATGTTTTTGTTTGCATAGCTCTTCCTGAGTATAACTATGTTTACACATGCAACTTTGTGCTGTTGTTGTTGCAAATATGTTTAGGATCAGGTGTTCTCACAGCATGGATTGGTTGACATTCATCTTTTTAATCATTATTCTTTTCCTCTCTGTCGATGGCAATAAAACAAGCATGGGCAGCCTGCACAATGTTGCAAAACAGAACATTACATTGAAATTGCTGGCAGATACATCAGTGCAAATGTTCGAGGCTGGAGGGTTAGTTTTGTCTATAAATCCATGAGAGGATTATCTTTCTGCACTGCTTTTTAAAACAAAAATGCTTTTTGATTTAGCCATCCTTTGAGCAAGAGTAGATCATTGTTTTATGGACCATCTTTGTGCACATGCAGGAGGCTATATGATGCAGTTGCTGAAACATGACTCAGAAAATCTCTGATAATTCACCAAAAGTCCTAGCCTATTTTTTTATCAGTACTAGAATAATTTCATGGGATGGGGACAGGAATTAAGTCCATACCCTCCAACATTTCCCCAATAAATTTGGGACATCCTATTCCAGTGGTGGCTAACCTTGGCACTCCAGATGTTTTGGGACTACAACTCCCATCATCCCTGACCACTGGTCCTGTTAGCTAGGGGTGATGGGAGTTGTAGTTCCAAAACATCTGGAGTGCCAAGGTTAGCCACCACCGTCTTATTCTGTGATGGTGATAATTTTATTATTTATACCCACCCATCTGACTGGGTTACCCCAGCCACTCTGGGCAGCTCCCAACAGATATAAAAACATAATAAAACATTAAACATTTTAAAACTCCCCTATACAGGGCTGCCTTCAGATGTCTTCTAAAAGTTGTATAGTTACTTATCTCCTTGGCTCGGGGGTCATACAACTCCATACCCTCCAACATTTATCTGATGAAATTTGGGACGCCTTAAGGAAAAGCAGGACATTCTGGGATCCAATCAGAAACCAGGACAACTTCTGTAAATCCGGGACTGTCTCTGGAAAATAGGGACACTTGCAGGATCTGTAAGTCTGTCAAGGGAAAAGTTTGCCCACTCCCTAGGGTCCTCCTCATTTTGTATTCATGATCATTTTGTGCTCATGATGGTATCAGGATAGCTCTACACCAGGCATGTCCAACAGGTAGATCGTGATCTACCAGTAGATTACTGGACGTCTGTGGTAGATCACTGGTAGATCACTGGCTCCGCCCAAAGAAGCTCAACAAGTTTGGTTCCCCTAAAAAAAGCTCAACATTTTTGACCGGAACCCTTAAAAAACTGCGCTTTCCTCCTCCCTAAGAAAAGCTCAACAACCTTGACCTGAACCCCACAAAAGGGGGTAGATCACTGCCAGTTTTTAACTCTGTGAGTAGATCGCAGTTTCTTGAGAGTTGGCCACAATATTGCTTTCAATATGGCTTGCAGCTGCAGAAGTATCTGAACAGACATATTGCTTCATTTCCAATCAGTGCATGTCTAATAAAGGTCTAACTAATAAAACAGAGTGATGTGTGGACAGTCCAGTTTAAATCCATGACTAATGCGCTATTATTGTGTTTTGCAGCTGGGGGTGGGGGTGGAACCAGGAGGAGTCATTTACTATCTGTTAACATTTGTTCCACTTCGTTATCTGAATGAACCCAAAATCTTGAGAATCCATCCGGCTGCAGTCCTATGCATATGTACTTGCAGCTGGTTCTGGCCTATAGAACAGGAATGGGGAGACCTTTTCAGCTCAAGGTCTTCGTTGATATGTGGATAACCTTATGAGGCCCACATGTAAACAGTGGGTGGAGCCAGAAGCCAAAGGAGATGGAGCAATGTACAGTGGTACCTCGGGTTAAGTACTTAATTCGTTCCGGAGGTCCGTTCTTAACCTGAAGCGTACTTAACCTGAAGCACCACTTTAGCTAATGGGACCTCCTGCTGCCGCTGTGCCGCCAGAGCACGATTTCTGTTCTTAGCGGAGTTCTTAACCTGAAGCGTACTTAACCTGAAGCGTACTTAACCCGAGGTACCACTGTATATGACTCTTAACCTTTGTATAGTCGGCTACATTCCTGCCATGCAAATGCCAGAGGTTTCTACACCCCGCATCTCCAACCTGATCAGGAAGTTATCACAGCCCAAGGGCATATTTCAGCCAGGCAAAAGTACTTGAGGAAGGTGAGGAACAGGACAGGTGAGGGGTGTGGACTCCAGAGAGGGTGTGTGGCCTAGGGGAAGTCCTGCAGGCCAGATAGAAAAGCCTGGGAGCATCTTGGGATCCAGCCTTGGTGTTGAGATCCTCCAGAAAGGATCTTCTCTCTGCCCCACAGCCACCAACATCTTCTATGCTTGTTGGGGCCTTTTCAGTGGCTGCTGCAAGATTTGGAGGTTCCTACCGGAGCAGGTTCATCTAGCCACTTTGTCAAAAAACTTCCACAGGTAGGCAAAAAGAACAAGAACCCTCTTATTTTCACCTGACTGGTGCTCTGGTCAGGGAGCTGCTTTTAACGTTGTCCCTTTCATTTTGTCTCATTAAAAGATCGTCGGTTTTGCTTCTTCCAGAGTCCCTGGCTAAGTGAAAAAAATCCTCTCCCACACAGTTCAATGTAACAAAAGGTTTATTGTCTCCAGACAAAGCTAAACACTGCTATCTATGATATACAGTTCTTCTGAGCTTTGAAGTAAAGATGCATATGTATGGAGATCCACCAACACTATCATCATGCTAACTGACCCTGCTATGTAAAACCCACAGCCTCTTCCCCTGATTCTCACAGATCCAGAGTCAGACCTTGGCAGCAAACAGGACAGGACAGGACAACATATAATGAAAGCAATGACCTAGAGCAGGCATAGGCAAACTCGGCCCTCCAGATGTTTTGGGGCTACAACTCCCATCATCCCTAGCTAACAGGACCAGTAGTCAGGGATGACGGGAATTGTAGTCTCAAAACATCTGGAGGGCCGAGTTTGCCTATGCCTGACCTAGAGACTATTATCCCCATAGGCATATTTCCTGAACCAATGGGAGGATGAACAGCTCAGCAAATCATACTCTCAACCTTGCTATTGTTGCTATGGTAACCCAGTGCACCTGGTTTTTTTATTATTATATTTATTGGGTTTTAAACATAAAAACAGAAACTTAACATCTTTACATTCTACATAGTAAAGGTACAAAATACAAATACAAAAACACAAACAAACATCTTAATTTCCCATTCATTATGTCTAATCATATTGGGGTGACTTCCTCACGTCGTCGTCCCCCGCGTTTCATTATCAATCATCTTTAGTAATTTCTTAACATCTTTAAATATTATTTATTATTATCACTTATGTCTTTTCCTTATATATGTCTTAACTTATAATCATACATCTATATTACTTAACCTAATTTTTCTACTCTGTAAGCTATCATTTCTTCCAACTTTTTCCCAATCTTTAAATCTTACAATGATTTTTTAAATATATAAATAAAACACCCAGTGCACCTGGTATCCTTCTCTCAGAATATCAGAAGTGTGCTACTCACGGCATGAGAACAAGCCCTGTGTAATTTAACCCATCGTTTACAACCCTGGTGACCTGTTTGTAATCTATGAGTTAGCTCCGATTGTAATATGCCAATGTGTTCCAATTAAGACATGTAAATATCCTACTGGCAACATGTTGATTTGTTCCCCATCACCTCCTCAAAAAGAAACCAAGACCCCTTCAAAAACGAAGTTACTGTTTTTTTCCATTCAGGCTTTGTCAGCTTTAAGGACTAAAGCGATCTCCATTCGAGCGCATATCTCCACAAGGTGACTTGTCTATATTATTATCACTCTAGTAGTGCCTGACGGCAACCACCTGCAGGCAGACATGGAAATCTGTGTCGCCCCAGATGGCATTCCTTCACTGCCAGCAGCTTCTGTTTCTTCATAGTGTGATATTTAAGTTCCACAGATCTCCCAGAAATAAACAAGCTAAGGTGCCCCTTTTCACCTTTATTTAACTCGTAGAACAGGGATGGGGGAACTGTGGCCCTCCTGATGTTGTTGGCATCTGTCTGTCATCTAGGGATACGGGTGGAGCTGTGGTCTAAACCACTGAGCTTCTTGGGCTTGCTGATCAGAAGTTTGGCGGTTCGAATCCCTGAAACCCGGAAGTAACCCGTTCCTTCCAGGTACACGCAACCCGAAGCGGCTGTAACCCGAGGTATGACTGTATTATTATTATTATTATTATTATTATTATTATTATTATTATTATGAGTGCCTGGAGGTGGTTGGAGGATGGATGGTGGCTAACAGATTGAGGTTGAATCCTGACAAGACAGAAGTACTGTTTTTGGGGGACAGGGGGCGGGCGGGTGTGGGGGATTCCCTGGTCCTGAATGGGATACTTGAAGGACCAGGTGCACAGCCTGGGAGTCATTTTGGACTCACAGCTGTCCATGGAGGCACAGGTTAATTCTGTGTCCAGGGTGGCTGTCTACCAGCTCCATCTGGTACGCAGGCTGAGACCCTACCTGCCCGCAGACTGTCTCACCAGAGTGGTGCATGCTCTAGTTATCTCCCGCTTGGACTACTGCAATGCGCTCTACGTGGGGCAACCTTTGAAGGTGACCCGGAAACTGCAATTAATCCAGAATGTGGCAGCTAGACTGGTGACTGGGAGTGGCCGCCGGGACCACATAACACCGGTCCTGAGAGAACTACATTGGCTCCCAGTACGTTTCCGAGCACAATTCAAAGTGTTGGTGCTGACCTTTAAAGCCCTAAACGGCCTCGGTCCTGTATACCTGAAGGAGCATCTCCACCCCCATCATTCTGCCCGGACACTGAGATCCAGCTCCGAGGACCTTCTGGCGGTTCCCTCACTGCAAGAAGCAAAGCTACAGGGAACCAGGCAGAGGGCCTTCTCGGTAGTGGCGCCCGCCCTGTGGAACGCCCTCCCTTTAGAGGTAAAAGAGATCAACAACTACATAACATTTAGGAAATACCTGAAGGCAGCCCTGTTTAGGGAAGTTTTTAATCTGTAACATGTTAATGTATTTTAATATTTGCTGGAAACCGCCCAGAGTGGCTGAGGAGACCCAGCCAGATGAGCGGGGTACAAATAATAAATTATTATTATTATTATTATTATTATTATTATTATTAGCTGACTTCCAGTAAGGCAAGGGTCCCTCATATGGAAATATCTGTAGAACAACCATGAAGGCCTTCCCGGTTCTTTAATTTTTGACAGGGTGTTCGTAGGCATGGGTTTGGGTTCACTCTGCTTCTCCCTAGGTATTGTTAAGGTGGGAGAAGTGAAAGTACATTGCAACTTGTAATTTAAAAATTTCAAGCTTCTTAAAGGTGTTTTTCAATTGTTCAAAAATATTTTGAACTGTCAAACCGGTCAGCAGGCCAGGTCCCATTATCTCTGACCACTGGCCATGCTGGCTGGGACTGATGGGAGTTGGAGTCTAAATGCATCTGGAGGACCACAGGTTCCCCATCCCTGATGTATGTAAATATGTACAAGTATTACTATACCAATCAATCAACACCTTTATTGGCATATATAAAATAGAACAAAAAAACATACAAACCCTCTGTATAAATAGTAACTCTGCATCCTACAAGACAAAGAAAAGAGAGAGAAAAATAAGGAATCCTCAGCAGTCATTGTTAGGTAGGCCAGATGTACTGGCTTTAATTTCATAGACCCTAGTCAAATGGTGAGCCATAATTCTGGTGAGTTCAGGAGAGTCATCCTTCAACAAGAGCTGGACCGCAAGTTGTTTGTTGGAGAGGGCCCTGAGCCACATAAAGAATATTGGAGGGCCAAAATCAAAGTTGTTAGAAAGAGGACAATCCAGTATCATGTGGGCTATAGAGTCCGACACTTTCTGGCCACAAGGGCAGAGTCTGTTCTGGTAGCGGATGCCTTTGAACCTTCTGAATAGCACGGAAGACGGAAAGGCATTTAAATGGGCCAGCATAAATACTCTGCGATATAAAGGTGTGACCAAATCATATATGTAGTTAGGCATCAGTCCATGATGTGGCGGCAGCCCCACAGAGGCTGGCGAGCATACTAAGGGTTGTGAAGGGTGAAGTTTTTGAAATTCATTATCTAGCAACCTCTGCTTAATAAGTGTAAAAATATGTGATTCCTCAAATGTCAAGAGGTAATACACTGAAAAGCCTAGTTGCCTAAGTTTGAAGATAATATCTGAGAACCAAACAAAGCTATATTTCTCTTTTAGTAGACATGATAGTAAGCTTTCTGGTTCTGTATATTACTATACAACTTTGATCTTAACTTAAGTCTAAAGGGTCTACCACGCAGCTGAAATTTCCTGTGGTATTTCCCGTGATAAGATATATTGGTGCATAAAGGGAAGGATTTCAATAGGCTATACATACTTAAAGTTATGCATGGTCTGGGATATTAGTGGTAATGGGAACAAAATGTCTCAATTATATCAGATATTTGAAATACAGGCTATGGAACCTCATCCTTCTCATCTGAATCATCCTTAGTCCCGGTGGACTATTATGCTAGTGGTAGTAAGATTAGTCCTTTTATTTTCATTAGTATTACATGGATTTTACATGGGGATGTGCTTTCCTCTGATTAATTGAATGATTAACTATGCATAGGTACATTTTATTTTATTAAATATTAGTTACTGACCCATCTAATCTGTTAATAGGTAATAATGGGAATTGATTAAATGCAAGACCGCTAACAATTTCATACAGTATAGAGGCATTAGCTGAGAGGGAGAAATGGCGAACTGGGGAGACGTGCAGCGCAGAATGGAGAGCATTGCAAAGCATGGGCAGGACCTTCATTTTGTCAGGGGCTTGACAAAACATCCTTGATATAATTTGTCTCCAGGCTATGGTCTGAAGACACCGGGGTCAATACTTTGCTGAATCTAAGCAGGTCTGGGCCTGGTCACTGCCTGGATGGGAAACCTCCCGGGAATCACATCTATGCCACCTTGGGTTCCACAGGTTATAGAATCTGAGAAAATAATAAATGAAATGGCCAATTCTGCAGCTCAAATTGAGATGACTTCAATGCGGTAGATATTTGGGCATGGATTAGAGCAGGTAGGGCCAACATGGTGCCTTCACATGTTATTGGACTCCAAATCCCATCAACTCCAACCAACATTTCTAATGCTTACAGATGTTGGGAGCTGTAGTTTTAATCATGTTTTTGAATGTTTTTAAATAGCTGTTTTTAACTCTGTGTATATGGATTTTTTAAAAATTAGAGAATGCAATGTTTTGTTTTACGTTTTTTGTAAACTGCTTGGAGATCTTCTTTCAAATGGTACATAAAAAGGTAAAGGTAAAGGGACCCCTGACCGTTAGGTCCAGTCGTGTCCGACTCTGGGGTTGCGGCACTCATCTCGCTTTATTGGCCGAGGGAGCCGGCGTACAACTTCCGGGTCATGTGGCCAGCATGACAAAGCCGCTTCTGGCGAACCAGAGCAGCGCATGGAAACACCGTTTACCTTCCCGCCAGAGTGGTTCCTATTTATCTACTTGCACTTTGACGTGCTTTCAAACTGCTAGGTGGGCAGGAGTTGGGACCGAGGAACGGGAGCTCACCCCGTCACAGGGATTTGAACCGCGACCTTCTGATCAGCAAGCCCTAGGCTCTGTGGTTTAACCCACAGCGCCACCTGGGTCCCTTCAAACGTTTTGCTAAATCAGTAAATAGTTCGAATGGCATCACCCATGAACCAAAAAAATAAATAAAATCAATATAGTAGTGTTCTTGGAAAGGATATCATAGGCAAGGGTGTTTCGTTCAGTCTGCAGCAAATCCCATTCAGTTTTATGGTGTATTGGACCTCAGTTGAGACCCCAAGCTAGGCACACCGCAAAATTTCATTGCAGCACTAACCTCAAACCAAGGTGTGTGTTCCTACGCCTTTCAGTTTTCAGAGTCCTGTTCTGAAAACATTGATTAGTAAGAGAGAGAGAGAGATGAAAGTAGAATCAGATGTCATTCAAGGAAATTACCACTCTGTTGAAGACAGTTTGGGGCTGAAGCATCATGTTGCCATGCTGTGCCTTTCAAAGTTGCCGACAGTTCGTGTCATTAATAATCAGTAAATAAGATCTGCAGGTGGGCATTGAAGGCACCCGGTCCTGAGCCAAGAAGCAGGAGCTGGAGCGTCTGTCTCTAAGATGGGTGGCCAGGCTCATTTGCACAACCCTGCTTATGTTTCCACACAAAAGGGCAACCCTATTTAGCATCGCTTCAGGGAAGCTGCCACAGTACAGGGAATGCTAATTACTGTTACCAACTGGCAATGATGCATCCAAAATTAAATGGCCTGCGACTGAACAGATGAACAATTTTTATAGCCCTAAGATTAGAGAACATGAAATTTTTCCCACCAATTAGCACAATCCCATTGGTCTAAATGGGCTAGTAGCAGAAACATCTCCTCGATTAAGCTGTGTGTGTGTGTGTGTGTATATATATTTCGCACATAATTGCTTTTGCATGTTTACCCCACGTTCAAACCCAAACCCGCCTTTCTCTTCCTTTCCATATATGTGCACATTGCCACCTTTCCGCAGGAAGCAGCCTTTTTGGGCAGCTTACAATAACAGCAATAAAAGAAAACCCAACAGAAAGCAGTACGGCACTGAATCCCATTGTTGCGACGGCAATCAAATCAGTCAAACACAAAACGACAACTTCTGATAGCAACGCCAGGGCAAAATGCAAGAAGCCAAATGATAAGGAAAGGTTCAGAGATCATCAAACGGTTGGTGGAATTTTAACTAACTACCAATAACAGTTTGAGTCTGACAAATCTCCCTCTGATGTAATTCCTTAATATGGGAGTCAGTGCTAAAATACTCCATTCTTAGTCTAGGCCAGGCAATCTCTTTTTTAAAAAAATTTATATTTATTGGGTTTTAAACAATAAACAAATAAAAAAACTTAACATGATACATAAACATAACAGAATACAAAATACAAAATACAAAAACACAAACATACATCATTATTTCCCTTTCATCTTGTCTCATCATATTGGGGTGACTTCCTCCTATCCCCCCTGCTGCATTTAATTGTCTATCATCTTTAGTAATTTCCTCTCATCTTTAAATGTTTTTTTCTTAAATTACTTATATTCTCATCATATAATCATCTTAACCATAAATCATACATCTACATTACCTAATCCTAATTTCTATTCTGTAAACTATCATTTCTTCCAACTTTTCCCTATCTTTAAATCTTAACAATAGTTCTTTAAATATACTTTGAATTTCTTCCAATCTTGTTCCACCGTCTCCTCCCTCTGGTCGCGTAGTTTCCCGGTCAGTTCGGCGAGTTCCATATAGTCCATCATTTTCATCTGCCAGTCTTCTATCGTGGGTAATTCCTGTGTCTTCCAGTTTCTTGCACAGGCAAGGCAATCTCACAGCAGAGGCACCTGCAGCAATAGTCTTCTGGATAGTCTCCAGCTGATGGATGCATAAATGGCTAGAAGAACTGCAAAACGAGGTTTGGGACTATTCTCCCATATCCCATTCTCAGTAAAGGGCACCAGGCAGGCACTGGATGGTGGAATCAGGTGTGATTATACCCCTGATGGCGTATTCAAGGGTTCTGATATTTGACAGTGTCCCTTCCCAAGTTTTTCTTTTCTTAATTTTATTTATTTATTTTATTTTGACCACGTAATAATCATTAAAGAATAAGAATAAACATGTGCACCCCACCACCGAGACCATTCTATTGTAACTATCCAACCTCCCAAAATTTCAACACCTCTTGCGATGGTTTGTCCCCTTTCCGTTTTAACAGTACACATTCTACAAACACTCTCCATATCTCCTCGAAATCATTTCCCATGCATATTCCCCACCTTACCTTAATGGCACATGTTAATTTATCCTTAATAGCTATACCCCACACCTCTTTATACCATTCTTCCATTTTATATTCTGCTTGCCCCTTCCACTTCCTGGCTATAATAATTCGTGCAGCTGTCAAAAAATTTGTGAGCAAGTCCTTCATAGCCTGTGAACCTTCCACCCCATTGTAAATTGAAAATAATGTTACCTCTAGACTTTCAGTCAGCTTTAACCCAGTGATTTCTGTTATCTCCTTAAACACCCTTTGCCAAAAAAAAAAGGACATATTTACACCCCTACCACATGTGAACATAATTCCCTATTTCCTGGCATCCCCTCCAGCATAACACCAAATATTCCTTGTTTCTTTGATTTAAGCTTTTTTTTTTCATCTGTGATTGACATAAGCAAGTAAAAATGGTGTTCCGGAATGGATTATGTTTGAAAACCGAGGTTCTACTGTATTTTCATTAAAGGTTTCTTTTTATTATTATTTCTACTGATTCCTCATGAGCCTCTTAGTTGATTCATGCCTCTTAACCAACATTTCAGCATACGTAGCTGATTTATTGATTTGTTGAAGGAACTGCAAAGACTGGTGCATACTGGCTCATACTTATGTGAGCAAAATCTTTGTGATCAGAGAGTCTGCATTATAAGGGTCCTCGGTTGCACAGAGGGTTCTATGATGATGATGATGATGATGAGAATAATAATAATAATAGTTGTTGATAAAATTTGTATGCCACCCTATACCCATAGATCAGGGCGGTTCACAACATAATTAATCTCTACTCATATTCTAGTTAACACAATTATAAACCTGTAGACCATCTTACTCAGGGGTCAGCAAACTTTTTCAGCAGGGGGCTGTCCCTCAGACCTTGTAGGGGGCCGGACTAGATTTTGAAAATAAAAATAAAAATGAACGAATTCCTATGCCCCACAAATAACCCAGAGATGCATTTTAAATAAAAGCACACATTCTACTCATGTAAAAACACCAGGCAGGCCCCACAAATAACCCAGAGATGCATTTTAAATACAGTGGTACCTCGGGTTACAGACGCTTCAGGTTACAGACGCTTCAGGTTACAGACTCCACTAACCCAGAAATAGTACAGTACCTCGGGTTAAGAACTTTGTTTCAGGGAGTGGCAGATGAAAATGATGGAATATGCGGAACTTGCAAAACTGACTGGCAGGGTCCATAACCAGCACGAATCGAAATTCCAAAGGGATTGGAGTAAATTTGTTGATTATTTAAGATCTAACCGTGTAAGTTTGAAGACGCTAGAGGGACTGGAATGACCCTATGGCATAGCTGGAAGAAAAAACTAAGAAACTGTGTGATTAGAATGGATTAGAAAACCTGCTGACGTGATGGAGGGAAGTCGCAGCTCGGCAGAGCGAGGATGTGTGTGTGTTTGTATGTTTATAAAGTGTTTAATTTGTTTAATTGGAAAATCTAATAAAAATTATATTTTTTTAAAAAAAACTTTGTTTCAGCATGAGAACAGAAATCGTGCGACAGTGGCACGGTGGCAGCGGGAGGCCCCATTAGCTAAAGTGGCACCTCGGGTTAAGAACAGTTTCAGGTTAAGAACGGACCTCCAGAATGAATTAAGTTCTTAACCAGAAGTACCACTGTAAAAGGACACATTCTACTCATGTAAAAACACGCTGATTCCCAGACCATCTGCAGGCCGGATTTAGAAAGCGATTGGGCCGCATCCGGCCCCCGGGCCTTAGTTTGCCTACCCATGATCTCACTCTATGGCTAGGCTTCCATTGGCACCAAGTGAAGACTGTTTTTAATACTAATTCCCATGTGGGGACCTTTATTGGTGGAGGAGGCAGGCTGAAGTACATGGAGAGTTGGATGGTTAACCCTTCCCTCTTAATCTGTGACAAAGGATGGAGGAATCTGTCCATTTCGGTTTATCTCAGTTTCTCTGTTTTCCAGTTTTAAATACATCCCACCGCGGTTCTGTACCACTTTGTGATTCTTTCTAAATCCTCATGAAAATTCACAAGTGTTTCAGTGTGCACTTCTGAAATTGGGCAACCTTACCTGACTGACACATTTCTGCAAGCCATTTCCTTTAACATGAAGAATTAACGTAATTTTAACTGTGCATTTTTATGGAATTCCCCCCCCCCAAAAAAAAATATGATTTTGATTTTGATTTTATTTTTTTGTACATGTTAATCGCTAGGACAACAGTGATGTGTGCATTTCTAAGGACACTTATTGGTTCTGGTTTGGCTACTTTTTTGGGAAGTGCAAATTTATCTCCATCCCACTGCACATTCCGTTGCACAGATCCTACTAGTATGTGCAGAAGTTTCACACAACTGGCATTCAGCCTTCAGGATTCCGTATAAATAATCTGTGAAATTTAAGAATATTAAACTATAGCCCCCATGAAGCGAAAACTGAAATCCCATCCTGGAACGTTATAAGGAATGGAAAAAAGCAGAGAACGAAAAACTGAACAAGAGGCCTGTAAAAAAAAAACCCCAAAATCTTGCTATTATATCTGCTGAGTTTGCTTTAGCGATTTTGCCTGTCTCAAATGTTTTCAGCCAATCAAAGTGTTCCATTAATCCAAACAGATTTATAATGAAAAGTCAACCTTAATTGAATTTCCTCATTAAGAACACCATCAAATAGATACAGAACACCTTCCACCACCTTGTTTAAATTAGATTCATTTTTCCGATTAATTATTAAAAGGAAAGTTTAAAAAATCATAAAATCTTAAGTGCTATTAAAAATTGATTGACTTCACTCTTTCATTGACCCATTTAGTGTGTGTGTGTGTGTGTGTGTGTGTGTGTGTGTGTCACAGGTAATACATTTGGGTAGATGTTTCAGACCTAGCTTTGTAATCATTTTCTCATCTGTCAGCTAATCATGGCTTCATAAATATTGATTTCAGATCCAATTTTCTCTTTTCCTCCTGAAAGGCAGCATGTTTTTTTTATTATTATTATTCTCTCACTCAAAAGAGCAAAGAAAACCAGAATGATATTTTTCTTCCCTTCCCACCCCATAATCTTTCTTAAAATTACTACTAAATTCCATATCCCACAGACTGTTTTTTTTGGGGGGGGGGGCAGGTTTGCCTTCTTGGTATGGATAGGGAGTTTCATTTCCCCCTCTTCAAAATCAGAATGGTTCTGCCCAATCCTAGGCATCTTTATTCAGAAACAGGTGTGTGCGTTCAATGGGGTTTACTCCCAAGTATATACCGGTATAAGATTGCCGTGTTGATTCAATAATCGCTTGGAGCAGGGCTCAGAAAGCTCTGCAAGGTCCATTTCTCATGGAAAATTGTGTGGAGTCACTTCTACGTGGAGCCTATGTTAACTATAATTGGTTTAATTGACACTGACATGGGAATGCCTGTATATTGGTGAACAGATTTAACATGGGGAGGTTCTCCAGGTCTTATTTTTATATTATTTTATAGCAAGGTATGAAACGTTTCAAGAACAAAGTATGCAATAAAAACCCCACAAAAAACACTGCACCCAACAAATCGGATACAAAGAACCGTATCAAACAAGTGTTCCGAAAATGATTTTTAAAATAATAACCCCCAAAGCAGTAAGCTCTGCTAGTGAAAGTTTATTGATTCAGAAGGCTGTATTTATGGCATAGGGTCCCTCCAGACTGGTGTTTTATTGCAGTTGTGTTCTGCAATGTATTCTTAACCCAAATAATAGTGCATTAGGTAAAGGTAAAGGGACCCCTGACCATTAGGTCCAGTCGCGGACAACTCTGGGGTTGCGGCGCTCATCTCGCTTTATTGGCCAAGGGAGCCGGCGTACAGCTTCCAGGTCATGTGGCCAGCATGACTAAGCCGCTTCTGGCGCACCAGAGCAGCGCACGGAAATGCCGTTTACCTTCCCACTGCAGCAGTACCTAATTGCACTTTGACGTGCTTTCGAACTGCTAGGTGGGCAGGAGCAAGAACCAAGCAACGGGAGCTCACACCGTCACAGGGATTCGAACCGTCAACCTTCTGATCAGCAAGCCTCGGAAAGCCCTAGGCTCTGTGGTTTAACCCAGTGGGTTTATTCTGCTTTAGTTTGTTCTACAAAGCTTCCCCAGTGCTGCCACGTTATTGCTGTCCGGAGGGGCTATAGCAACAGAATAAGCGGCACTTAAATAAACCAGGGACGCGGTTGGCGCTGTGGTCTAAACCACAGAGCCTAGGGCTTGCCGATCAGAAGGTCGGCGGTTCAAATCCCCACGATGGGGTGAGCTCCCATTGCTCGGTCCCTGCTCCTGCCCACCTAGCAGTTCGAAAGCACGTGCGCTGCTCTGGTTCGCCAGAAGCGGCTTAGTCATGCTGGCCACATGACCTGGAAGCTGTACGCCGGCTCCCTCGGCCAGTAAAGTGAGATGAGCACCACAACCCCAGAGTTGTTCGTGACTGGACCTAACGGTCAGGGGTCCCTTTACCTTTAAATAAACCAGAATATTTGTGGTATAAAAGGTTACTTACAGTAAGAACCTGTTGCCGGATGTGCACTGAAATGAAATTTAAAGCATTTAAAGCAATATCATACCACTTTAAACAGCCATGGCTCCCCCCCCCCAAAAGAATCCTGGGAATTGCAGTTTGCTGAGAGTTGTTAGGAGATTCCTGTATCGCTTCTCGGCTTTTTTGGCTAAGATCAAGTGTACTCTCTGTTCCATACCCTCCAACCTTTCTCCGATGAAAATAAGGAACTCCTATTCCATAACCAAAATCATAATAATTTTATTATTTATACCCCGTCCATCTGACTGGGTTTCCCCAGCCACTCTGGATGGCTCCCAACAGATATAAAAAATTAAAAGAACATTAAGCATTAAAAACATCCCACTACAGGGCTGCCTCCAGGTGTCTTCTAAAAGCTGTATAGTTACCTAGCTCAGGGGTCGTATAACTCCATATCCTCCAACATTTATCTGATGAAAATAGGAATGTCTAAGGAAAATAGGCAAAACAAAATAAAATAAAAAAATTCCTTCCAGTAGCACCTTAGAGACCAACTAAGTTTGTTCTTGGTATGAGCTTTCATGTGCATGCACACTTCTTCAGATACACTGAAACAGAAGTCACCAGACCCTGATATATAGTGAGAGGGTGGGGAGGGGTATTACTCAGAGGGGTGGTGGAAATGGGTGAAAGGTTGATAGCTGTGGTAAACCTGTTGACGACTGTAAACGGCTGCAATTAGTCTTACAGGAAAAAGCAAGGGGTCAGAAGGTTAAAAAAGCTTTGTCATGTATAATGAGATAAGAATCTAATGTCTTTGTTCAGACCAGGTCTCTCCATGGTTTTAAGCTTGGTAATGAGTTGCAATTCAGCAACTTCTCTTTCCAGTCTATTTCTGAAATTCCTTTGCAATAAGACAGCTACTTTGAGATCTTGTATAGAGTGTCCTGGGAGATTGAAGTGCTCTCCTACTGGTTTCTCTGTCTTGTGATTCCCTTGTTTTTTCCTGTAAGACTAATTGCAGCCGTTTACAGTCGTCAACAGGTTTACCACAGCTATCAACCTTTCACCCATTTCCACCACCCCTCTGAGTAATACCCCTCCCCACCCTCTCACTATATATCAGGGTCTGGTGACTTCTCTTTCAGTGTATCTGAAGAAGTGTGCATGCACACGAAAGCTCATACCAAGAACAAACTTAGTTGGTCTCTAAGGTGCTACTGGAAGGAATTTTTTTATTTTATTTTGTTTTGACTATGACAGACCAACACGGCTATCTACCTTTAAGGAAAATAGGGACATTCCAGGATCAAATCAGAAACTGCGACGGCTTCTGTAAATCTGGGACTGTCCTGGAAAATAGGGAATACTTGGAGGGGCTGCTGTTCCCCTCACAGAGCTGCAATTCTGAGTGGTTTAACAATAAATCCCTCTTCCCGGGGAACTCTGGGAAACCTCCCAATAACTCTCCACACTTGGAGGAGATGAACTGGCAAATGGAAGGAGGAAATCACCCAACAGTAGCATGTTGTGGAACAATAATAAGGCAAGATTGCTTGCTGAGTGGGTTTGCATCTTGGAGGCTGCTGATATCCATGATCTAGTGCAGGGGTGGCCAACTTCCAAGAGACTGCGATCTACTCACAGAGTTAAAAACTGGCAGTGACCTACCCCCTTTTGGGGGGTTCAGGTCGAGGTTGTTGAGCTTTTTTTAGGAATGGAAGCCATCCATGTTTTGGTGGGTTCGGGTCAAAGTTGAGGTTTTTTTTTTAGGAAGGAAAGCCCTGTTTTGGGGGCTTCAGGGCAAAGATGTAGAGCTTTTCTTTAGGGGAGCCAAAGTTGCTGAGCTTCTGTGTGGGAATCCAGTGATCTACCAGTGATCTACCACAGACGTCCAGTGATCTACCAGTAGATCACGATCTACCTGTTGGACATGCCTGATCTAGTGAATGGACCTAATGGAAGCTGGCAGACGTTGGTGGGTAGAAAGCGTTGGAGTTTGCACACAGAAGGCGGTGAATGCACATTATGCAATTAGCATAGCAATGGATGCAGAATTGCATCTCCTCAGGTTCAAACTATTGCATCTGAAGTCTGGGAAATGCAACAGAAGCTCCTTTTTTATGGCTATTATTAAAGAAGACACACAGACCATGCTGACATATGATAAACAGACGCACATTTATTACGCACACAAAAATGGCCATATGGACAGGCCCAAAGATCAACAGCTTGTCAGGTAGCTGTTTGAATGGCAAACACAAAGAGTCCAGCTGCATGCTAGTTCTACAGACAGGGGTGTCTAAATCCATCAAAACCAATTGACTTTGGTGCGCCTTCGAACCCTGTACATGACACAGTTTATTTACTTGTTATTTTGAAGAGGGGAAAGAATCCAAACCGCAGCTTGTTACGCACCATACATTTAAAACACCCCACAAAGAACTGTTCGAACTGTAGTTTGTTATGGGCGCTGGGAATTGTAGCTCTGGGAGGGATGACCTACGGTTCTCAGGATTCTTTGGGAAGGTATGCTTTAAATGTTTGGGGGTGTACACAGCTTGTGTCTTTATCCAAAACATTGATTCCAGGGTAGCGTACATGAAATATCGATCTGAGAAAAAAATTACAAACATGTGTGCTGTTGTATCAGTCCTCCAAAAGCAGTAGCATATACTTATAAGGCCGCCCAGAGTGGTTGGGGAGACCCGGCCAGATGGGCGGGGTACAAATAAAAAAAATATTATTATTATTATAGGTAAAGGTAAAGGGACCCCTGACCGTTAGGTCCAGTCGCAAACGACTCTAGGGTTGCGGCGCTCATCTCGCTTTACTGGCCAAGGGAGCCGGCGTACAGCTTCCAGGTCATGTGGCCAGCATGACTAAGCCGCTTCTGCCGAACCAGAGCAGCGCACGGAAACGCCGTTTACCTTCCCGCCGGAGCGGTACCTATTTATCTACTTGCACTTTGACGTGCTTTCGAACTGCTAGGTTGGCAGGAGCTGGGACCGAGCAACGGGAGCTCACCCCGTCGCAGGGATTCGAACCGCCGACCTTCTGATTGACAAGCCCTAGGCTCTGTGGTTTAGACCACAGTGCCACCCGCGTCCCTTATAAGGCTGTGGGCAGCTCCAAATCTTCAGCCAATGTTTCTCTTTTGCTGGCCAGGATCAACCCACAATTGTTTATTATGGCCTAAGGGTGAAGAAAACTTTCCAGCCTTCCTGAGCCACCTTCCAGAGGCTGCATGCCAATAGTGGACAGGCGAAGGTGGACAGAGCAACTGACATGACGTTTTAGCTACACAAATTTTATTGGTTTGTGTGTGTGTGCACACATACACACAGGGCTGGCCCAAGGCGAGGTGACCACCTCGGGTGGCAGGATCCATAGGGGCAGACGATCCCAATGTAGATCTTCATTCCCTTGTTCCTGACGTAGATCTCCACTCTCTCCTTCTTCCCTGGTGGTTGTGTGGGGTGACATTTTGTGGCTTGCCTTCTTCGTGTGCCTCCTCCTCGAGAGGTCCGGAGGGTGGCAACACGAGAACGGGCCTTCTCTGCAGTGGCTCCCCGTCTGTGGAATGCTCTCCCCAGGGAAGTTCGCCTGGCACATTCATTATACACCTTTAGGCACCAGGCCTTGGGTTGATTTGATTGGTTGATGCCCTTTTAAAATGCGGGTGTTATTTGTGGGGGTTTATGGGGTTGTTGTTTTTATTTTGATTATGTATTTTGTGGTTTTATATTTTGATTTTGTTCTGTGAACCGCCCTGAGACCTCTGGCTATAAGGCGGTACATAAATTCAATAAATAAATAAAACAAAGATGCCAAAACGTCTCAGGCCAGTCTTGCACATGCGCACACACCATCTCCATCCAGGCAAGGAAGATGCAATGTGCTAGTCCTCAGCGTTCTTGGGCAATTCCAAGACTGAGTACTAGCTGGATCTCTCTGTTCACTGGGGCAGAGCAGATAGATTCTAGATAGCAGCATTAGTTGCTATGGAATAAAAATCACATTGAACGTATTGTTTGCGCTCCGTAGCGCAAATCTGAATATTAAATTTTCCACATATGGAGTGGGCGGCATTTCCGAGAGACGCTTTTGTGGATCGGACCTATATGCAACTGATACATTACGTATGAATACGCCATGCATGACGGAAGCAAGTTCCAAAATCTGGTTTCAAGGAGAAACATGGTGGAATTTACATCAGCTCAAGTATAATTTGGCCGCAATCAGGAAATTTTGTCCGTGGTATGATTATTTTCCACCTAGTCCTTTTGATACGTTGGCACCCTATTTGCAAAATATAACAGTTCCAAAATACAGACACGCTTTCGCTTTTGCAAGATTAAATATATTGCCTTCAGCTTGAGGGCCGATTTCAAAAAATCCCACTGGAAAAACACTTATGTCCATGTGGCAGTATTGAATCTGTAGGTCATGTGCTGCTGGCAAGATCTGAGAAGTGAGGTTAATACCCCTCTACTGGTATCCATACCAGCTCTCACGACCATTGCTACTGTTTTTTTCTTCTAGCAGATCAAGATAACCCGGTGACAGCAAAAATAAAAAATTAGCAGGGACAATTATAATAAGATCTATTATTTGATTATTGACGGAAACCTCTAGAATGTATTTTGTATAGTTTTTACCTGTGTCTTCAATACATTGTATTTTATTTTATTGCTATGGCTAGTGGCTGATGCAAATTCTGCTGATTGTGATTCAATTTGGTTCCAAGGAGATACAAGGTGGGATTCACATCAGCTCAAGTATACACAAGCAAGAACTGCTTGCACTTCTGGGGGAAAAAGCCAGCGTGTGAATTCAGCGTGGCTTTTGTATCTCTTCGAGGATTAATTGGAGAAAGTCCAGTGTGTTTTAAATCATTTGGGTTAAGAGTTTGTTTTAATGTCCCTGACATTGAGCCGGTCGCAAACTCATAGGACTACCTACCTGTAACTTATCTCATAGGTATCTGAAGAAGTGTGCATGCACACGAAAGCTCATACCAAGAACAAACTTAGTTGGTCTCTAAGGTGCTACTGGAAGGATTTTTTTTTATTTTGTTTTATCTCATAGGGTTAGTATAAGGACAAAAGGGGAGGGGCTTTGTTATCACCCCGAGTGCTGGTAAGCCTGGGTCTGTTGCACCAATTCCGACTGAAATTCTTACACATTCGAAATGGATACGTGTGCGCACATCCGTGTCTGCCAAGGCAAGGCAAGAGAGGACAAACTCGCGTTTTTCACGCTCAACGTGCTCAGATTTCAGGGCTCCTCCCTCCTCTCCTCCCCCTCTTCCGATGAGAATTCTTTAAAAAGCGTCCGCGTCAACGCGAGGAAGATTGGCCTAGCTGGCTTCCCGTACTGGGAGCCCTAACAGCGTGAGAGTTGAAGAGAGCGAGTCTTCCTTCGCCGCCGCCGCCGCGGTCGCCGCCGCCTGTGGATTGGAACTTCCACGCTCGCGGGATTCGAAACGTCACAATGGCTCAGAACGTTCAGAATGTAACACTTTCTCTCACGCTGCCCATCACTTGCCACATTTGCCTGGGAAAGGTAACGGCGCCTTGCGTTCGAGATGCAACCGCCCCCCACCCCGCAAAAAAGGGACACTTTTAAGCGTGCGTGGTCCTCGGGAGAAAGCCATGCCTTGCGAGGGAGGAGAGCGAGAATGGATTCCGAGGAGGATTTCCTCTCTCTTCCCCCCCCTCCCCCCGAAAAAGCTCTCGCGTTTCCCTCTGACACGTAGCCGATTGTTCCCCGGTTCCCAGATTTGTCCCTGCAGTTCGCCGGAACCTCGTGTGTGTGGTTGCTTTTAGAGCCAGGAGGAGGAAGGGAGGCCTTAGCCGGAACATTGCCGTGTCGGAAAGATTTGCTTCCGCTTTTCAAGACTTATTGGACTGTACAGTACTTAAATGAGGACGCGTTCACTTTTTGTAAAATGAAGGGAAGCTCCTGTTGATGAAGGGTCGGCCGGAGGGTGGGGGCGAAAAACGAAGACTTCCTGCTTCCTCCTCGTTTGTTTCGGGGTTTTTTTAAATCATTATTTTAGAGTGATTGGAAATGGCTTAGATCAGAGTTGATGCCTTGTCAGTGGTTTTGAGAGACGAGCTTTCCAAGGTGGGTTTCTGCAGGCTGAGACCCTGCTAGTAACAAGGTAGGCCAAATAATATGGAGTAGAAGCCTAGGCCAGACAGGCTCCCCCCCCCCCCGTTTAAGGAGAGCCCTGCTTGCTTCGCTAAGCTCTCCACAACCAATAATGTTATAGGAGTTCAGCTGGAGTTTGTGTTTTTTCCTCTTGCTCCTTCGTTTATGGCATGTATGCTGAGAAAATGTTGACTAGCACTGCAAAAATGATCCTGAGCCATGATTTCAGATCTTACAGACAACCACTCTGTGGTCTGCTGTCTCTTTTCCTCCCTCCCGATCTGTTTGCTATGATACTTATGGGAAACTGTGTTCACCGAATAGACCTGCAACCCTGTTTTCAGCAGGCTCTGTATACACAATGGGAAGTTTGTGATCCTGAGTCTGATGGAGCTTGGTAGGAAAACCTTTCCTCTCTTTCAGATCTGGTGGTGGCTTTTCTCATGGAGAGAGGAGCATCTTCTTCTTTGGCGATCACTTGGGACCCAGGTGGCGCTGTGGGTTAAACCACAGAGCCTAGGGCTTGCTGATCAGAAGGTCGGCGGTTCGAATCCCTGTGACGGGGTGAGCTCCCGTTGCTCGGTCCCAGCTCCTGCCCACCTAGCAGTTCGAAAGCACGTCAAAGTGCAGGTAGATGAATAGGAACCGCTCTGGCGGGAAGGTAAACGGCGTTTCCGTGCGCTGCTCTGGTTCGCCAGAAGCGGCTTAGTCATGCTGGCCACATGACCCGGAAGCTGTACGCCGGCTCTTGGCCAATAAAGCGAGATGAGCGCCGGAACCCCAGAGTCGGACACGACTGGACCTAATGGTCAGGGGTCCCTTTACCTTTACCTTTAAGACTGTCTTCCATGAACACAATCTTAATGGTGTGTCCGTAAGTGACTGTGGAGGCCAATTCTGGATCCACACGTCCTTACATAATGGGGACATAGGTTTCTGGGTGGGCGTTGATCACGGTGAGTGTTTTCCTTCTTCTTAGCACGTTTCTCCCATTCGTCCTGAGTTCGAACATCTTCAAAGTCCATGACACCTTTGGCAAAGGCTGCTCTCCAACTGGAGCGCTCGCAGGCCAGTGTTTCCCATTTGTCAGTGTTTATACTACATTTTTTTAGATTTGCCTTGAGAGAGTCTTTAAACCTCTTTTGTTGACCACCAGCATCACACTTTACATTTTTAAGTTTGGAATAGGGTAGTTGCTTTGGAAGACGATAATCAGGCAACCACACAACATGACCAGTCCAACAAAGTTGATGTTGAAGAATCATTGCTTCAACACTGGTAATCTTTGCTTCTTCCAGTACACTCACATTAGTTTGCCTGTCTTCCCAAGTGATATGCAATTTTTTCAGAGACGCCATTGATGGAATCTTTCAAGGAGTTGGAGATGGCGTTTATAAGTGGTCCATGTTTCACAAGCATACAGTAAGGTTGGCAGTGCAATAGCTTTGTAAACAAGCATTTTGCTTTCCCTGCCAATGTCTCAGTCCTCAAAACCTCTGCACTTCAATCAGGAGAAAGCTGCACTCACAGAGCTCAGGTGATGCTGGATTTCGGCATCATTGTTGGCCGTTGTGGAAAGATAACTGCTCAGGTAGGAGAAGTGATTGACACTTTCCAACGTTACACCATTGAGTTGGATTTGTGGCGCTGCAGAGGGGTTGTTTGGTGCTTGTTGGTGCAGCACCCTGGTTTTTTGGATATTGAGCGATAGGCCAAGCTTTTCATAAGCTTCTGTGAAGATGTTTAGGATGGTTTGGAGGTCATCCTCTGAGTGTGCACACACTACGTTATCAGCATACTGAAGCTCTATGACGGAAGTTATGGTGACCTTACTCTTTGCTTTCAGCCTACTCAAGTTAAAGAGCTTTCCATCTGTTCGATATATGATTTCTACCCCGGTGGGGAGTTTCCCTTTGACAATGTGTAGGATCGTGGCAATGAAAATAAATAATAAATATAGTTGGGACGATAACACATCCCTGTTTAACACCTGATCCCACTGTGAATGGTTCACTTTGAGAGCCATTGTTATCTGCAATTGTTGCTGTCATATTATCACAGAGGCGCCAAAGAAAGTTCACAAATTTATCTGGACAGCCAATTTTCAGAAGAACAGTCCACAGGGCATTACTATTTACAGTGTCGAAGCCCTTAGTGAGGTCAATAAACGCCATATACAGGGGTTGGTTTTGCTCTCTGCATTTTTCTTGAAGCTGTTGAGCAGTGAAAATCATGTCTAATGTCCCCCTAGATCAGGCATCCCCAAACTTCGGCCCTCCAGCTGTTTTGGACTACAATTCCCATCATCCCTGACCACTGGTCCTGTTAGCTAGGGATCATGGGAGTTGTAGGCCAAAACATCTAGAGGGCTGCAGTTTGGGGATGCCTGCCCTAGAAGGTTGAAAACCATTTTGGGATTCAGGAAGGGTAGCCTTGGATATAGTTAGGAGACAGTTTGCTAAGATCCTTGCAAGAATTTTGCAGGCCACAGCTAATAAAGAGATGCCTTGATAGTTTCCACTATCCGTTCTATAACCTTTTTTAAAAAAAATGGTTGATAATTTTGGCATCCCTAAGGTCTGCTGGGATCTCCTCTCCCAGATTTTTTCGATGAGCTTGTGAAGTTGTTGTATAAGTTCAATTCCACACACTTTGAAGACTTTCAGGCATCAGGTCTACTGGCTTTGTTGATTTTCATTTGGTTAATAGCTGTGCACAACTCTCCCAGATTTGGAGATACTGCAAGCTCATCTCTAATTTGTTTTTGCGGGATTGTGAGAGGACCTCGGCAGCTATGAGGGAGTTGCGGTTAAAGAGATGCTGGTAATGTTCTTTCCAACGCAATGCAATAGCTTCTTTATCTTTTGGAAGTGTGGTACCATCTGTTGAGCATAGGGGGCATATACAAGTTTGCTAGTGGAGTATCTCACTTGGCAGGATAGTGCAGCGCTATGCTTTTGTGGCAATAGGGATTGATAACCAACTGGGTAACTCAGTTGGTTAGAGCGTGGTCTGGACAACACCAGGGTTGAAGGTTCGATCCCCGTATGGGATAGCTGCATATTCCTGCACTGCAGAGGGTTGGACTAGATGATCCTTAGGATCTCTTCCAACACTTCAATTCTCTGATTCCTCTGATGCCTTTCAGGTGAAGACCAACTCATAAAATATCAAAGTGCTTATTATAGTTGGGTCATCCTGCTGGGCTGCTGTCAGGGAGGAAGAGTGTCCTGTAATAAGTGTAATAGCTGCTCTTCCTTTAAAAAAATTAATAAAACAGAATGCTTTATAAACATGTTAAAAACCCGAATAAAAACCATACACCGATATGAGAACCTTCTGATTTTTTAGAATTACTGTTACAGAAAAATGAGTAGAAGTTGAGTCCTTACGGACTATAGATCTTTTAACTAAACTGTAATGATTATCATTTTCAGGCGGAAAAGCCACCATTAAGTATTTTTCCCTGCTGCAGTAACACATCAGAACCGAAATAACCTCAGAATAAACAAGTAGGCCCGCTGATAAATTGGTCTTCAGTAATCTGCTAAAGCTATAGTGGATTGACCTGTTTGTATTAAAAGCAATGCATTCTTAATTATGAAACTGCTGAAATCTTCCATTCAACATTTAAATGGTGTTTTCAGTTGTGTTTATATATCTTCTAAACATTGAGTCAGCTTGAAACTCTATGGGTTTCTATTTGATGGATTGTTTGAACCTATGACATATACCTTTGTTCACCGAGTCAAGGTGAGGTTCCAGGTAATCTCTCACCTAGGCACTAGCCAGGCCTCAAACCACACCATGCCTTTATTTGCTATCTTCAGGCATTTTCACTTGAAGCAGAGAGGACATTGAGACTAGGACTTGGTAGAGCATCCTGCACCAACCTGGTCCCTCCAGATATTTTGGGCTAAAACTTGCATCAGCTCCAGGCAGGTTGGGACAGTTGGTTGAAACTGAACGTTTTCCTGCCCATCAGAGAGAAGGTTTTTGGAATGCCCTCTCCAGAGAAGTGCACCTGTTTCGACTTACTTTCCTGGACCAGATGAAGACTTTCATTGGTACAAGCTTCTGGACTGGCTCGCTATAATTTGACTGGCTTTTATTGATGTATATTGTTGTATTTTAATTGTAGGCCACCTGGGAGCTTGAGGCCAGAGAGTGACTTTCAGGTTGACCCGATCAGCATCCTTTGTTCTTCACTAGCTAGTGTTTTGCAAGCAGCAAATGATGCTTTGTATGTGAAATGGACTCCCAAGAATCAAGAGGCAAAACTTGCCCGTGTGATTTTTGTGTGCCCCCCACCCCACCCCACAAGTTTGAATCCTGTGGACCAGAGGTGACCAGCCTTTGACCTTCCAGATCTTGCTGGACTCCATCATACCCAACTGGCATGGCCACTGGTTAGAGATAGGGGGTTTGTGATATAGTGACTTCTGGAGACCCAGAGGTTCCCTATATTTTCTGTTTACATATTCTCATGGCATAGGTGTGGCGATCACACAGAGCCCCCAGTCGTTCCACAGACTATTGACCCTGTGCCACCACTAATCCGCTGCCACCAACCAGGTTCTCCCCGGTAATATATTCAGACTCAGTCAGGTTGTAACGTATTAACAAAGATTCCAGTTTATTGTGAATGCAAACAAGTTTTAAATACTTTGAAACACTGTAATGCAATTCACTCTCGCTGTCTCTAACTCACTCTGACTCCTATGCCTCCCACCCACAAGAAACCAACCGAACCAACTCTCACAACTTCCAACCCTCAACTCAACTCCCAGCTACTAGCTGTCCCAACCGTCAACTGCTCTAACTGAACTCCCAGCTGAACTAAATGCCAAAACCCCTGTGCTGAGCCTTAAACATATTCCCAAAGAGTGGGCAAACGCCACAGTAGGTCTTTATGTAGCCAAAATGGCACCACCTCCAAGGTTTGCAGAAGTACACCCACGTACCTGCATTAAAAAAAAAATGTAATAGAGGGTAACCCCAGAAAAGGCCGAATGAGAACTGAGCATGCTCAGTGGAAGGAAATGCCAATTGCCTGGGCAAGGAATAAAACAGAAAGTCATGGGGGATCGGGAGTGGAATAGAGCAGGCACATACAACAGGTAGATCGTGATCTACCGGTAGATCACTGGACGTCTGTGGTAGATCACTGGCTCCCCCAAAAAGCTCAACAACTTTGGCTCCCCTAAAAAAAACTCATTTTTTTGCCCTGCACCCCAAAAAAACAGGGATTTTCTTCTCCCTAAAAAAAGCTCAACAACAACTTTGACCTGAATGCCTAAAAAGCAGGGCTTTCCTCCTCCCCAAAAAAGTTCAAAAACTTTGACCTGAACCCCCCAAAAGAGGGTAGATCACTGCCAGTTTTTAACTCTGTAAGTAGATCACAGTCTCTTGGGAGTTGGCCACCCCTGGAATAGAGTATCCTGCAATATGGCTGGAATAGAGTGTCCTTTGAGAGGGCACAACTGGCTAGCTGCTGCACTTAACAGGAACACATCAAACTGTAGCATTTGGTTGCTGGCCCCACCTTAAAACTCATATTTTCCGCAAAACCTTTAGACAGCTCCCTAGCCCCAATACCCTCCTTCTGAAGCAAACTGTGTGTAATTGAAACAATGGCATATTCCTCTTATTTTTGCCCCATTAGTGTTTCTTACCCCTTGGGATGCGGGTGGCTCTGTGGTCTCAACCACTGAGCCTCTTGGGCTTGCCAATCAGAAGGTCAGCGGTTCAAATCCCGACAACGGGGTGAGCTCCCGTTGCTCTGTCCCAGCTCCTGCCAACCTAGCAATTCGAAAGCACACCAGTGCAAGTAGATAAATAGGTACCACTGTGGTGGGAAGGTAAACAGCGTTTTCGTGAGCTCTAGTTTCCATCATGGGGTTCCGTTGCGCCAGAAGCAGTTTAGTCATGCTGGGCGCATGACCCGGAAAACTGACTGTGGACCAATGCCGGCTCCCTCAGCTTGAAATCAAGATGCGCACCGCAACCCCATAGTTGCCTTTGACCGGACTTAACCATCCAGGGGTCCTTTACTTTTACCTTTACTCCTTGGGTCAATTTATAAATTGAAAGCCTCTTGTGGTAGGAACCCACCCTCTCATTATGCCCAGGGCACTTTACAGAGAAACGATAACGCTCCGAAATAAAATAAGTAACATTTGGAGGCTGGAGTTGCAACTGGCACGTGCGGTTAGATTTTCTTGCTTGAGAAAATGTACTGAATCGAAGAAGAAGTTGACCCAGACCAGATATGCAGCAGACTTCTCAAAGCGGCGATTCATAAGAGCCCTTTGAGAAACCACAGCTAGGAGGTGCCATCTTAGAAGAGGCACACTCTCTGTGATGCACAAACAGCACTACTGTGTGTCCTTGAACGCTTTGTGCGTAGGACAATCTATCGCATATTGTGCTGCTTGGGGGACTTTTGTATTGGGTGATGTGAAACTTCTGCTTGTGGTTGACTCCGTAGCCCGTCACAGAGAAGTTGGATGCTCAGAAGGGTCTCTGGCCCCGAGCCTGCTCTTATCCTGTAAAACAGGGGTAGGCAACCTAAGGCCCGTGGGCCAGATGCGGCCCAATCGCCTTCTAAACCCGGCCCGTGGACGGTCTGGAAATCAGCGTGTTTTTAGTAGAATGTGTCCTTTTATAAGGACACATAAAGAAGGCTGATCGCCAAAGAATTGATGCTTTTGAATTATGGTGCTGGAGGGAGACTCTTGAGAGTCCCATGGACTGCAAGAAGATCAAACCTCTCCATTCTTAAAGAAATCAGCCCTGAGTGCTCACTAGAAGGACAGATCCTGAAGTTGAGGCTCCAGTACTTTGGCCACCTCATGAGAAGAGAAGACTCCCTAGAAAAGACCCTGATGTTGGGAAAGATGGAGGGCACAAGGAGAAGGGGACGACAGAGGATGAGATGGCTGGACAGTGTTCTCAAAGCTACTAACATGAGTTTGGCCAGACTGCGAGAGGCAGTGAAGGAAAGGCGTGCCTGGCGTGCTCTGGTCCATGGGGTCACGAAGAGTCGGACACGACTGAACAACAACAGTCCTTTTATTTAAAGGGTTATTTGTGGGGCCTGCCTGGTGTTATTATATGAGTAGAATGTGTGCTTTTATTTAAAATGCATCTCTGGGTTATTTGTGGGGCATAGAATTTGTTCATTCCCCCCCCCCCAAAAAAAATAGTCCAGCCCACCACATGGTCTGAGGGACGGTGGACCGGCCCACGGCTGAAAACGAGACAGTTGCAAACAATGCAGTGGAGCAGGGATTTATACCTGACCTCCTGGCAGGTGCTACAGCTTCCAGGAGGGAGGGAGGTGGCAACACGTTTGGCCCAGTGCAAACACACTGGCTGAGCCATGAGTTTGCACTGCGAGACCCTCCTGTTTACCTCCCCCTTTCCAGTAGGCAACAGCCATTCAGCTGTCAGGAGGACAGTTGAGCATCTCTGCCATACCACCCGCTGCTGGTCATACAAAAGGTTTCTGACTTGTCTGAGGGTTTTTTTTGGCACCCATTTCTCCACCCAGGCATTGGCAAGCAAAGAGGCCTTGTAGCAGTCCAAAGGCCAGGGTTTCCCAAACTTGGGTCTCTAGCCATTTTCGGACTACAACTCCCGTCATCCCTAGCTAGCGGGACCGGTGGTCAGGGATGCTGGGAATTGTAGTCCAAAAACAGCTGGAGACCCAAGTTTGGGAAACACTGTTCGAGACAAAGGCACTTGACAAGGGCATGGAAAACCGCTGGTGTGGTCTGAGGAGAGTTCGGAGGGCAGATAGAGAGCCCTAGATGTATTTGGCCCCTGAGCCTGAGACGCCCCACATGCGTAGCAAGACATTGTAGAGGATTTAGGTATGTTTGCCTAGGACAGAGCAGTAGACCACAATGCTGGAGAAATTAGGCTTTTTTTATTTTATCCTGTGTCTCATATCTCTGGAAGTAGAGCAGAGTTTAGAAGCACAAATATATCAAAGGCTTTTGGGAGCAAAAGTAACATTTGTTTTGGTCTCTAAAGAAGTTTTCGCAGTGGGCGAAGTAGCATTATGAAATGCAGAATTTCTCTGTTTATAGTTGATTATTGAATCCCAGGGCTGGACTCCAAGCAGAATTTTAAATTAAAGGGAGATCTTATTAGTAATGCCTTTCAGAAACTTATTTTTCTAAAACTGTTTGTGCTCCTTTAGGAAAATATATAAGCATCTTGTTAAGATACAAATACTTAAAACCCCAATTCTCTGTGGCATAGCAGCTCTTTACTTCTGCCTTCTGTACAATAGAACATATTATATTGGATGGTTATCAGTGCTTAGAACATCTCAGCAGGGTGGAGAAAACCTCTTGCCCTTCCGTGGTAGCTTCACTAATTTTTGTCTGCAGGGAAATAGCAAACTGGCTGAGTTTTTTTGTGCTGCAGATTCTTCAGCAAGTCTAAACTCCGTTTTGAGTTTGTCACTTATCATCGCGTCTCTTGGGTCTTTTGTCCTGGGGTTCTGTGCAAAAGAAAGATTGTGCAGAACTTGGGCTTTGGACAGTCTGGACTTCCTATTTATTTTCTAAAGTTTCTAGTTCTCAGGGTGGTGTAAAACCGGGAAGGCGAAAATCCTGGAAACTTGAGTTATGTTGGGCCGCTGTGCCAGAAGCAGGTAGGGGCAATCTTCTAAAAGTATAGGAAGCAATATCTATACTTTTTTGTTACTTTTTTCAAACATTTTCACAAAATCAAATAATTACATTGTTTCATAAATTGACTTCCTACCCTCACCTCCACAGTGTTTTTACTCAAACCCTTTCTACTGCATTATATATATTTATCTGTCGCAGATCCTTTGCATCCCGGTCATCATCTGTTTGATTTACTTCCATCTGGCCGTCGCTACAGGACTTTATACACAAAAACGGCCAGGCACAGGAACAGTTTTTTTCCCTTGTGCCATTAAATTTTTAAATTCGTAGTTGTGTAGCGGAAGGGGAGGCCAGTTATGGGTGGGGTTTCTTTGCTGTGTCATTGTATTGTGAGTGGAACAGTGTTTGTATAAGATATGTTTACATTGCAATGTAGCCGAAGCAAAATTCAAAGTATGTTGGAAAATGTACTTGGCCAATAAATTATTCCTATTCCTATTACAGAAAGCTTCTCTATTACAATTATTTTATCCATTTTCTTCTGCTTTTATCTCAAATCCTGCCCACGATTTCATTTGACTATATACCGTATATACCGTATATATACCGTATATACCGTATAAGACGACTGGGCGTATAAGACGACCCCCAACTTTTCCAGTTAAAATATAGAGTTTGGGATATACTCGCCGTATAAGAAATACGACCCGGCGTATAAGACAACCCCCGACTTTTGATAAGATTTTCCTGGGTTAAAAAGTAGTCTTATACGCAGGAATATACAGTGTGTGTATATATATGTGTGTGTGTGTGTGTGTGTGTGTGTGTGTGTATAGATAGATATATATAGATATATGTACCGTATATACTCGAGTATAAGCTGACCCGAATATAAGCTGAGGCACCCAATTTTACCACAAAAAACCTGGGAAAGCTTCATAGGAGCCACTGCCTGCCTCACTCGAGTATAAGCCGAGGGCGGCTTTTTCAGCACAAAAAATGTGCTGAAAAACTAGGCTTATACTTGAGTATATACGGTAGATATATATAGATATAGATATAGATAGATAGATAGATAAAATAGTCCACAAAGAGCCTCCATTCTTCTACGAAAAGTTCATCATTTTGATCTCTTAATTTCGCTGTCATCTTTGCCATTTCTGCGTAGTCCATTACTTTCAAAAGCTGCCACCCCTCTGCTTTCCATTTCTGTGCATATAACATTCTAGCTGCTTGGACCTGGTATCACTTTCACTTTTCATCACTTTTTAAAATTTGCAATACCATCTTTCTATCTTACAATGCCCAAGGCGGTTTACAAGCTGAAGACACAAAGAGTGTGTACACCTTAAAACAATCTAATGCCATACAAAAAAATGTGATAATAAAACAAAACCTTAAAATAAGCAACCTACTTCAAATAAAGTAACATTCAACAATCCATTAGAATAATATAGACTAATATTAAATATCAGCATGTAAAAATTAAACAGAAATCCACTCTTAACAATTACAATAAATAATTTCTAAACTACAATCAAGAAAACAACGGCAAGCCACAGTGCATAAAATAATACAATACAAATTGAGAAGCAGAGACTTGAGGGTGGGGCAAGGCAGGTGGAAGAAGCCTTGCCTGATGAAGTCTCTGCCCTCACTTTTTACATTCTGCTCTGTTTACCCCTTCCTTACCCATGTATTTTCTTGTTAAGCCAGTGTGGTGTAGTGGTTAAGAGCAGTAGTCTCGTAATCTGGTGAACCGGGTTCGCGTCCCCGCTCCTCCATATGCAGCTGCTGGGTGACCTTGGGCTAGTCACACTTCTCTGAAGTCTCTCAGCCCCACTCACCTCACAGAGTGTTTGTTGTGGGGGAGGAAGGGAAAGGAGAATGTTAGCCACTTTGAGACTCCTTCGGGTAGTGATAAAGCGGGATATCAAATCCAAACTCTTCTTCTTCTTCTTCCCTTCTGACTCTATGGTTCTATGTGCCTTGTATGCTAAGCATTATTTTTGTGTGTGTTCCAAGCAAAAAAGGGAAAAGAGCAATTGCTGCTAGAATACCTTTTTAATTGTTCTACCCTCTCCATTGCAAGGTCCGTCATCCGGTCATCTGTGCCAACAACCATGTCTTCTGTTCCATTTGTATTGAAGTGTGGCTGAAGAACAACAGTCAGTGTCCTGCTTGCAGGATCCCCATCACCACTGAGAATCCTTGCAAAGAGGTCTTAGGTAAGGCAGCCTTTCCCCCTCCCATCAAATGCATGCAGAATCTTTTTATCCTCTGAATGGCATGGAGCCTTTGTAGCATCCGGCTGCGCCGTTTCTGCCGAGGCTCGCAACCAGCTCTTGTATTTTTATTCTGCCCTTTTTGCAAAGGTTGCGTCCGTTTCCCTATATCCCTTTTTGTTTTCGCAACATCCCCGAGAAACGGATTTGGCTGTGATAGTGTGAATGGGACAGGTTATCCAGCAAACCCAGGTGTTCCCAGCCATAGCCTTGATTCTCCAGCCAGTGCGCTGCAGTGGGGTGTAGTGGTTAGAGCAGGTGTCGCCAACGCAGCGCCCACAGGGGCACGTGCCAAGACCATTCCTGGCACCCACAGGGCCCCCCCCTGCTGAAATGAGGCTTGAAAGAAGCATTCTGTTGTAGCCAGTAGAATAGATTCAACATGTGCTGAGTTGTGATACACGTTTGCTGTTTGTGCCAGGGAAAGTTCCCCCAGTTTGCAAATAATGTGCCCCAAAAGTCGCTGTCAGAGCCCCGCTGGGCTCCTCTTCAGCTGGGCATTCAAACAGAGTCCGAGTAGTTAAGCCATAAAAGCTTTATTACTAACTAATTGGTTTACAACTCTGAGCACATCGTAAATGCATCAATCTCCCTCGCTATCAGTTGCCCCAACTGTCGGAAGTTGGCTTTGCCGCTGCTTTCCAAAGCATCTCGGGAAACGGAAACACTTTGTGCCCTTCCCTTTCCTCCCCCCTGCTGCGGAGCGATGGCTCTGAGATGCTGTTGAAAGCCCTCTCCCTGCTTCCCCTTCCTCAGAGCTTCCTCCAGACGTCCCACTGGAATCTGTTTCCAAAACAGGCGGTGGTTCACGGTACTCACTCAAAGCTGGAGAGGCAGGGGGCTTTGTAGTCCCCTGACAGTCGGCAACCCGGAAGCCAAATTTTGGCCTGGAAAACCTGAATTCAAATCTCCGCTCAAGCCGTGAAGTTTACTACTTGACCTTGGGCCAATTATCTTTTCCCCCCCTGCTTAGCCTACTTCCCAGGGTTGTTGTCAAGTATATATGTTACACATTCCAGGAAACTGCATGGGAGTGATCGCAGAGGTGGTGGCAACCCCAGATTATAAGTAAAGAAGACTTTAGGCTGAAATCCTCTACCTGGCAGCAAGGCCCATGGAAATCAGCATTCTGACTTCTGAGTAAACACGCAGCAGGTGTAATGAATTTAATAAAGAAATAAAAATAAAATAAGATCTCTCAGGGTGTTTGTCAGGGGGAGAGTGACCTTAGGATGTGACAGCCTTTTGTGAATCGTAATCTTAACATGAATTGTATTTAAACTTCAAAACGCAGTGTGGGAACTTGCTGCCCCTCCAGATGTTGAGGCAGGGATGCTGGGTGTTGTAGTCCGGAGACATCTGGAGGGGCTGCAGATGTTTAGAAGAAAGTTGAGCTCTGAACGGAGCCATGCTTGTTGTGTTGCTGCAGGAGGGACAAGTGAAAGCAACCCCGTCTTCAGCCCGACGGTCAGGAAACAGCTCCGCAAAACGAGGCTCGAGCTAATGCACAAAGAATATGAGGTAAGACCGTGTCAGGAAGGGTGGTTTGTGAGGTTCTGGTTTGTATGGAGCCAACTCCCTTGGGACACATTAAGGATGGGGAACCAACAACCTATGGACCTTATGGAGAGCCAGTGTGGTGTAGTGGTTAAGAGCGGTGGACTCGTAATCTGGTGAACCGGGTTCGCTTCCCCGCTCCTCCACATGCAGCTGCTGGGTGACCTTGGGCTAGTCACACTTCTCTGAAGTCTCTCAGCCCCACTCACCTCAGAGTGTTTGTTGTGGGGGAGGAAGGGAAAGGAGAATGTCAGCCGCTTTGAGACTCCTTCCAGTAGTGATAAAGCGGGATATCAAATCCAAACTCTTCTTCTTCTTCTTCTTAGGTCCGCAAGGCCATTTTGGCCAAGCCACACCCACCTGCTCTACACCTGTGAAGTGTGGGGCAGGTAAAAGCAAAGTGCGCTGCAAGACTCAGCTATCATGCCCAGCCTCTTGGAGAACACTCCATGAGACAAGGCTTCGCAAGAGGGTCTCTATGGATGTTCTGGGGGCTTTGCCATCCCTAGCGAATCAGTGGGTCCTTTGGTCCATTATTAGAAACCCAGCCTGTACACTATCTGTATATTGAGGAGCTTAAGGTGTATACTGGATGGAAGCCCATATTTTGAAACTGCTTTTCCGTACTGGTGCTGTTCCTTACAGATCTGGCTGAAATAATAATTATAAGAATAATAATTTATTATTTATACCCTGCCCATCTGGCTGGGTTTCCCCAGCCACTCTGGGCGGCTCCTAACAGAATATTAGAAACACGATAAAACATCAAACATTAAAAACTTCCCTAAACAGGGCTGCCTTCAGATGTCTTCTAAAAGTCCGATAGTTGCTTATTTCCTTGACATCTGAAGGGAGGGCGTTCCACAGGGCGGGCCCCACCACTGAGAAGGCCCTCTGCCTGGTTCCCTGTAACCTCACTTCTTGCAGCGAGGGAACCGCCAGAAGGCCCTCAGCACTGGACCTCAGTGTCTGGGCAGAATGATGGGGGTGGAGATGCTCCTTCAGGTATACTGGGCCAAGGCCATTTTGGGCTTTAAAGGTCTGCACCAACACTTTGAATTGTGCATCTGCCTAGGTTCTGCTGAGAAAAAGATGCTGTATGAGATCAGCCTTTGGTCTGGTCCAGTACCATAAGATCTCTCTCTCTCTCATGCACACACATATATACACGCACCGTTTTGTGACAGGCTCAAAGCCAGCTCATTTTCTGTCCCGTTAAATAAATTGGAATTCTTGTTATCAGTTATACACACCAAGAGCTCTGGCCAGAAATTTCAATACTAGGAATAAATCCTACTCGTGACTTATAGTTAAATAAAAGTATGTATTCTGTTAAGAATTACAGTCTTAGGCAGAGAATGTCAATTCAAATAAGAAAAACAGTTTCAAGTTCACAATAATATGTGTAGCTTCAAATGAAAAATACAACTTCAAATTCACAGTAGTATGAGTAAACAATAATTCGTTACAGTATAAGAACATAAGAAATTTCAAGTAACAATAAATGTATATCAGTTCGTATTCAAAAGTATTCCTGAATGCTTTTCCTGAATCGACTCTTCACTCCGGCTTTACTTATAAAACGATCCTTTTGAATACTTTTGAATACGAACTGATATACATTTTCTGTACCGGGCTCAGCCTACAAAAACCTGCAGGAGAATTGAGCAGTATTCCGCTCTGGTCAGACCCCACCTGGAATACTGTGTCCAATTCTGGGCACCACAGTTCAAGAAGGATACTGACAAGCTGGAACGTGTCCAGAGGAGGGCAACCAAAATGGTCAAAGGCCTGGAAACGATGCCTTATGAGGAACGGCTTAGGGAGCTGGGTATGTTTAGCCTGGAGAAGAGAAGGTTAAGGGGTGATATGATAGCCATGTTCAAATATATAAAAGGATGTCATATAGAGGAGGGAGAAAGGTTGTTTTCTGCTGCTCCAGAGAAGCGGACACGGAGCAATGGATTCAAACTACAAGAAAGAAGATTCCACCTAAACATTAGGAAGAACTTCCTGACAGTAAGAGCTGTTCGACAGTGGAATTTGCTGCCAAGGAGTGTGGTGGAGTCTCCTTCTTTGGAGGTCTTTAAGCAGAGGCTTGACAGCCACCTGTCAGGAATGCTTTGATGGTGTTTCCTGCTTGGCAGGGGGTTGGACTGGATGGCCCTTGTGGTCTCTTCCAACTCTATGATTCTATGATTCTATAACAAAGAAACTTAGCCGTTATTGTTGCTGTTGTTTCCTCTCCCTTTTCCTGTTTTCCTGCCTCCTGCAAAAACGTGTTTCCCCAATCGGCCGTGGGTTTGCCTCACTCGGAAGGATGAAATAGAATCTCTGCAGAAGGAAGTGGAGGAGCTGCAAGGGAGCAAGCTCAGCCTGGAGGCGCAGCTCAAATCTGTCCTGCACCCCGAGACGCTGGACGTGTCTCACAAAACCCAGGCGAGTCCAGGACTCTCGGAGGACGAGCACAAGGTGGATCCAGAGACTTTGGCGGTATGGACCCAGAAGCTTCAGGCGGCTAATGATATGTATGAAAAAGTGAAGGATGACATGGGAACGCTAACGGAGGTAATGGATGCGAAACCTGGCGGTACTGAATGGGCAGGGATAACGGGCGGTGTAACCTCTTGTGTGATTTCCTAGGTGGGTTGGGAAGCAAAATAGGGTTGAGGCACTGGGTCAATGGACTTCCTGTTAATTGGCCATTCCATGAAACCAAGAACGTGGTTGTATGAGGGCTATGTTCCGTCTTCATTTTTGACACACCGTCATTTAATGGCACGAGAAACCCCGTGATCCATGCGGGGATTGAGTTCTGGGTCATTGCACACTTGAGTGAAATTGTGCGCGATTGAAATACCCCGTCCCCCATTCCGCCCTTTTAGTGATGTCTTTTATGACATTTCCAGGTCACTTTTGGGCTTGGCGCTGTGTGCGATTGCGCACGTATCGGCCACCACTAAAACGGAGGAAGCCTGTAATTAACAGAATGGCGCATGAATGTTCCCGTCATGGCCGCCAAGACCATATAACACCGGTCCTGAAAGACCTATATTGGCTCCCAGTATGTTTCCGAGCACAATTCAAAGTGTCGGTGCTGACCTTTAAAGCCCTAAATGGCCTCGGCCCAGTATACCTGAAGGAGCGTCTCCACCCCCATTGCTCTGCGCGGACACTGAGGTCCAGCACTGAGGGCTTTCTGGCAGTTCCCTCACTGCGAATTTCTGACCTTTCCTTTGTTGCGAGTGTGCGAATGTGTGCGCCTGTGGCTTCCTTGCCCTTAAACTGAAAACGAGACGTTGATTCCGTTCGAGGAGACAAGAGGGGCTTTAAATCCTGAGGCTTATTAATAGCAGCATTCTGCAAGCGACACCAATGGGTCCTGGCAAATACGTTGTCATCGCAGATTTTGTTCTCTAGAGTGTGTGTGTCTGTGCCTCTCTCTTTTATATATATATATATATAAAGGGGAAAAGCCGCTTGACAGTCTTAACCCGGTTTGGGAGAGTCAGGAAGCTGTTCGACACTCGTTTTGCTGATACCTGCACATTGTAATGTTAATGCATTTAAAGTATTTAGTCATGTGGAGGAGAAGGGGTGGGGGGAACATGGAATTGCCATTAGTACCTCCCCACCACCACCCCTTAATGACTGTCAGGCTGAACTAACATGGCTCTGTTTATTTCCCTGGGTAGAAGCCTTGCGGTGTATTTTGGGAATATAAATTAAAAATGCCTGTTCTCTCTCCAGTTTTTGCAAGCCATTTCCCAGGGTAATTTTTAAGTGGTGTCTCTGTCGAGGGTAGGCGGGGAGGGTCTCGGAGAAGAGGCAGCAGAGTTAACTGTTGCTCCTGTCTAAATAGGCTTACCTTCCTTTAATGCCTTATAAACATTACGAGTGAGTTTGTTTGGGGTTTTTCCCCCTGCGCGCTTATAATCCTATTTATTTCCATATAGGTAAATAAGAAGCTCAGGCTCGAAAACAGTGGCCTTGTGAGGGAGAACTTGCGGCTAAAGGCTGAGGTTGGAAGCCGATCGCCCCAGAAGTATGTAAATATTTTAAAACCTGCCGTGCATTATTCATTCGCTCATACGCAGCTACTGGAGGGCCATAACCGTCGTTGCAAGAATGCAGACTGGGCTGGTGGAGAGCTTTGTCTTTGTTTTGTGTGTGTGTAAGTGTGTGTGGAGATTAAATAGGAATTCTGAACGGCTTGTCTTTCTTCAGACTTAGATGCTACATGCCGTCTCTGTCTGAACGCATGGTGATTTATATTAGATTTGTTTCAAAACAACCTAGAACGATATTACAAAAACTGCTTGATATTTGCCTGTTTCCTACTTCCCCTCCCCCGCCCAACCACCACCACAACCCCCTGTGCTGGTCTATAGAATAAAAATTAAAAATAGATTTATTCATGAGTCCTCAAAACAACTTGCACCACAGGTATTCAGGTGGAAATTTATTGGTTTTGTTAAAAGTGTTTGTAGCCCACCCTGCAACCCAAAGGTCCAAGGGTAGAGATGCAAAAACAGGACAATCAAATCAACAGCAGGTAAAAATGATTCCCCCATTCCTTCACGACAACGGTACTGCTAACTACAGCCTTGTATTCAGATGCTTGGATGCCATGGGTGGCAAGGCGATCTGTGGAAGTAAATTAACGGACGGGCAAAGAAAGGGTAGAGCAGGGATAGCCAACATGGTACCCTCAAGATGTTGATGGACTTCAACTCCCATCAGCCCCAGCCATGGGAGGTGATCAGAGATGATGAGAACTATAGTCCAACAACATCTGAAGGGTACCATCCATTCTTCCTCCACCAACCTGTAGTGTTTCCAGGCCGGCCTCAGAGGTGGGGAAGTCTAGCCTACTCCTGGTTGCTCTCAAGGTTACTTAGAGAACTTGGTGGGAAGCCATATTGTTCCCTCTTCTCAAAACGTTGGTTGAAACAGATCATAGCAATGCCATGCGGTAGAAGTCCACCTTTTCCACAATGACTCCTCCGGTAGTTTTGTGGCCATCGTCCATTTCCCCCAGCTCTCATACAACAAGTTTTGGAACCAACATGGCACCCGTGGACACAGTGGCACCCTTGGAAATTTCCGTCGGGACCCACCAAGGCCCACCAGCCTCTTCCAGTGTTTAGTTCTTCTTCCTTTGTTGAATTTAAAGAGTTTGGTGAACAGCTCCTATCACTGACCATTGGCCATGGCGGTTGGAGGTGGTGACAGTTGGAGTGCCAACAACATCTGGAGAACTTCGTGTTGCCCACTCCTGATCTGCTATGTTAGAAGACCCATCGCTTAAAATAACGGGATGAGACTGGGAGAGCTCAGTTGGTAGAGCAGGAGACTCTCAACCTCGGGGTTGTGGGTTTGAACCCCACATTGGACAAAAGATTCCTGCCTTGTAGAGTCGTTTCTGACTCTACAATTCTATGATCCTATGAGAGAGAGGGCGGTCATCTCATCTTGGCTGTCTGATGTGTGCAAACCACAGTGTTGGGTCGGACATGAGATACGTTCCTACCTAACTTCCTTCCTGTGTTAAATGCACTAGAAATAGACTGGTGGGTTAGTTAATGTGCTGATGTAGCCCTGCTCAGTCTGTACTTCTCAGTGTGTCCCTTATGGCTGCTAGAATGTTGGTCTTTCTGAGGTCCAGAGACACTTCTTAAGAGAACCTGCGCTTGAGAGTACAATGCTTTCTCTTGGTAAGCAAATTAGAGGTTGCCTCTAATGCAGGTTGCATTAAATAAACATCTTACACATTTCTTCCATTGGACTTTTCTGCTAGATCTGCATATAAGTGAACTGTGCTCAGTTGTTGCATATTTTGCACAGACAAGTCTCTCTCTTCCACGGCAACTATGGCTGGCTCTCGAAGTAAACGGCAGCTTGCTAACAGGCCCCCGTGCCATGAATCCTTTCTTGCAGCACTGTGAATGTGCCAAGTACAAGCTAGGCTATCCTTCCAAGGGGGGCTGCTAGTGATGCATTGAAGATAGATGGTGACCAGCCTGAAGGGAAAGCGACACGCTCCCTGCTTTTCCAGCGGAAGACAAGTATTGTTGGAGTTTGAACAGTGGAGGCTGGGTTCAAATGCTGCCTCGGCCTCTGTTGGCAGAGTTCAACAGTACTTTTTGCGCATTGGAAAGCAGGGAGAGGGTGCCCCCCCTCTGAAACTTGCATTTCGTTCTGTGTCCTTCCCCACTCCACTCTGCTTAGGAGGACGACAAGAAGGCCCCAAGAGAATTTCCAACTTCCCCCCAATGCTTCTGCTTGAAACAGAAGCAGAGTTAGCTCGGCAGCCATTTTGAACGTGCTACTGGTTTGCATAATACCAAGGTTTTCAACCTTTTTGTGTCCACGGCTCCCTTGACCAACTACAGTGGTACCTCGGGTTACAAGCGCTTCGGGTTACAAACATAATAATAATAATTTATTATTTATACCCCAGCCACTCTGGGCGGCTTTCAACAGAACATTAAAATACAATAATCTATTAAACATTAAAAGCCTCCCTAAACAGGGCTGCCTTCAGATGTCTTCTAAAGGTCTGGTAGTTGTTGTTCTCTTTGACATCTGAAGGGAGGGCGTTCCACAGGGCGGGTGCCACTACCGAGAAGGCCCTCTGCCTGGTTCCCTGTAACTTGGCTTCTCGTAGTGAGGGAACCGCCAGAAGGCCCTCGGCACTGGACCTCAGTGTCCGGGCTGAACGATGGGGGTGGAGACGCTCCATCAGGTTACAGACTCCGCTAACCAGGAATTAGTACCTCGGGTTAAGAACTTTACCTCAGGATGAGAACAGAAATCGTGTGGCGGCGGCAGCGGGAGGCCCCATTAGCTAGAGTGGTACCTCAGGTTAAGAACAGTTTCAGGTTAAGAACGGACCTCCGGAACGAATTAAGTTCTTAACCAGAGGTACCACTGTACGTTCTTTCTGTGGCACCCCTGTGGGGCTCAGGAGCCCAGTTATGGCAGCTCCTCACCCCTTTTGAAACACTCTCCCTTGTGAAGTGTTCCCTCAGCCACTTCTCCTCTCCCCTCACCTTGAGAGTCCTCCAGGCAGCAGCCGCCACGGCCCATGGTCTTTGAGCCACACCCCCAAGAGAGGTGCCTCCTCACACTGCCCCACAGAGGCCTGGGAAGAGGATGCTCCCAGACATAGCAGCCTGATGGAGACTGGCCAAAAGTGAATGTGAGGCCATCTTACTCACCTTGGGAGGCAGCAGTAGCAGCAGTGGCAGGCATCACTGGGCCTGCATGGCGGGAAGGTGCCCCTTCAGTACCGGACACTCGGCTCCTAGGCAGGCCTTGCACGCAGGAAGCGCAAGAAAGGCCAGCACCGAGAAACTGATGAGCTATGCAGAATTGGCTAAATGAACAAACAAATTGCGTGAAAAGGATAACCGGGATTTTAAAGAAGACTGGGAACTATTTACAAAATATCTGGAAAAAAACAGCAAAGAGATTTAGATTCATTGGCAGGATTTGAATAAACTTACACAAATTTTTATTAAAAATTAAAGATTTGGAACGACATGGAAGCAAAATTCTAATTGACAATATGCGGAAAGAATATTGAATTAATAAAGCAGTTATGGAAGCTGGGGGAAGTCCTGGGAGGGAGGGGGGAAAGGGGGAAATTGTATAAGATTGTAATGTTTGATAAACTTTTGGAATTTGAAAGTTTTTCAATAAAAAAAGAAAACAAAGAAAGGTCAGTACCCTGCCTGCCTCCCAGTTGTCTGTCCATTCCCAACAGCAAGGGCTGGTGGACTGGCTGGCTGGGCTCCTTCACCCGCTTGCTTGCTTGCTTGCTTGCTTGCTTACTTACTTACTTACTTACTTACTTACTCCAAGGCTGCCTCAGCTCCTGGCACCCAGCACCCCCTGGCCAGTCCCTGAGACACCATTTGCCTGTGGAGCTTGTAGCCAGGGCTGCTGCAACAAACAGCTGTGCAAGCCTGTGGGAGGCAGAGATGTGAGGGGCAGGGAAGGAGGGAGGGACAGAGGTCAGTGTTGCCCACGGCACTCCTGACCACCATTCAAGGCACCCCAGGGTGCCATGGCGCACTGGTTGAAAACCACTGCTGTAAGCCAAACTATGGTTTACTGAGACCATGTGAAGGTGAGGGATCCCAGAGAAGAGTCCACGGCCAGTTTGTTCTTCCTTAAGGTCCTTTTTGCTGCCATGCTGAGCTAAGCTGAGGTTTGGCTTAGCACACGAGTCACTGACACTTGACGGCAAATACTTTGAGGGCGGCTTATAAACGGGGAAATAGCAAAAAATTAAATGGCGAGTAAAAGTGGTCAACAAAAAAAAACAACCCGCCTAAATTCAGACATCTTGAGAAACCAGGAAGAACTTTGCCCAGCACAAAAATTATACCTGATACATTTATGTATGCGTGTGTGTGTGTCTGATACTTCTACCCAGCTCTTCAGTTCCAATGAATACTCAACAAGGCTTAGAAACAGAAATCCAATATGCAATATTAAAACCGCGAATACAATGACTGAAAGTAGCGTTGGTTAACTGCAGCGCCAAAACAAATGTTAAATATATTTATAAGTCTGTGCAAGAAGAGTTCAGCTTGTAGTCTGTTCACCTGACACAGATAATTTTTGATCAGTTTTTGTTATTTCTTGCACCTGTGGGTGTGCTTCATGTTGCATCTTCAGTCTCTTGGGTGTGCACTTCTGCATTTGCAGAACGCTTTTAAGTTTCTCTAGCCACATCCTTCAGAATTTATCAGCTCTTCTGTGTATGGACTTACCCCCAATTTTGCTTCGGGTGAAATCTGAGCAGCAGCTCTCAGTATGAGCCAGGCAGAGGGCCTTCTCGGTGGTGGCGCCTGCCCTGTGGAACGCCCTCCCACCAGATGTCAAGGAAATAAGCAACTATCTGACTTTTAGAAGATATCTGAAGGCAGCCCTGTTTAGCGAAGTTTTTAATGTCTGGTGTTTTATTGTGCTTTTAATTCTGTTGGGAGCCGCCCAGAGTGGCTGGGGAAGCCAGATGGGCGGGGTATAAATAAATTATGATGATGATGATGATGATGATGATGATGATGAACCAGTCAAACCTCCGCAGGGTGAATATTCTGCATCTGGGGTGCTATCACCCCATCCTATGCCCTTTTAAAATGTGGGGCTTTTTTGAGTGGGGGGGGTTATTGGGTTGTTGTTGTTATTTTGATGGTGTATTTTGTGGTTTTATATTTTGATTTATTCTGTGAGCCTCCCTGAGACCTCCAGGTATAGGGCAGTATATAAATTCAATAAATAATAATAACATAGCAATAATACCACTGAGAAGGCTCTCTTCCTAATTGCCACGTGCCTCGCTTCAGATGGCTTGGGGCAGCCAGAGGAGGAACTCTGAAGAAAAGCCTGAGTTTACAGGTAGAGAAAGGGCATATCCTTCAGAGATGTAGGTACCAAGCCATTTTAGGCAGGCGCCAGCACTTCGAATTACGCCCAGAAATCTAACTAAAACTTGTGAAGCAAAGCGATCTAGGGAGTCAGCACAAACTCTTCATCAAAAGCAACGCTCTGCTCAACTGACTGCTGTGTTTTTTTGAAGTTTGCGGGTTTGGAGTTCCAAGGAAACAAGCAGCTTTGCAAAAGATTTTTTTATTTTTTATTTTTTTATTTTTTATTAAAGTTCCAGCACTGCGTAAGCCGGGAGAAAGCTGTACATCAGAGAGGAAAATAATCGCAAGGCTCCAAATGAGTCTTTAAAAAAAAAAAAAAAATCTCTAAAGGATGGTGACAATTACTGAATTTCATATTGGCATTTTTATATTTGACAAGGTGACATTGTGGATGAAATGTATATTGTAAAACACTGCTGAGCTGTAAGAAAATGATTGAATGTAAATATTTCAAGATGTGGACTGCTGTTCAAATGTTATCATAAATCTCTGCCATTGTTTTAGGGGATAATTCTTCATGCATATTTGAGTTGAATGGATAGGTCCAGCCCCTGGTAGGGTAATCTTCTGCTTGTTATTGCCTTAGTGCTGCTAATGGTTTAATTTTCAGCTGTAGACTCTTTTTTTTTCTAAAGTATTCTCTGCTCCCTTTTATCATAGATGTAGAATTTTGGGGCTTAACTAGGGCATAATCACCATGCTCTTGGTTTTGTCGCAACGTGGCGCTTTGCTTGAATTGAAGAGACATGGGCATGACCCATCCTAGTGTGGGCACAGCTTCCAAGTATGGAGGAGCTGGTATCATCATCATTTTAGTTGTACCCCACCCATCTGACTGGGTCCCCCCCAGCCACTCTTGGGCGGCTTCCAACAGATATAAAAACGTAATCAGAACATCAGACATTAAAAACTTCCCTAAACAGGGCTGCCTTCAGATGTCTTCTAAAAGTTGTATAGCTATTTATCTCCTGATGGGAGGGCATTCCACAGGGCGGGCGCCACTACTGAGAAGGCCCTCTGCCTGGCTCCCTGTAACTTCACTTCTCGCAGTGAGGGAACCGCCAGAAGGCCCTCAGAGCTGGACCTCAGCGTTCGGGCTGAACGATGGGCGTGGAGATGCTCCTTCAGATATACAGGGCCGAGGCCATTGAGGGCTTTCTCCTGCACCATTCTCCTGCCTCGGAGCCTTCCCAGTCTGATATTTCCATGGGAGGTTCCCTAGGCTGTTGCCTCCCCCCATTCCTCCACATCTAGCCCCAGTCCCTGGCAAGAATCTGTATTGGAATTCTGACGATATTGTTTTATCGCTTGTTGGATGTTGGCCAGGAATCTATTGGGAGGATGGACAGGATATACATTTAAGCAATTGTTATTATTTATGAGACTTACTAGGGACCCAGGTGGCGCTGTGGGTTAAACCACAGAGCCTAGGGCTTGCTGATCAGAAGGTCGGCGGTTTGAATCCCTGCGACGGGGTCAGCTCCCGTTGCTCGGTCCCAGCTCCTGCCCACCTAACAGTTCGAAAGCATGTCAAAGTGCAAGTAGATAAATAGGTACCGCTGCAGCGGGAAGGTAAACGGCGTTTCCGTGCGCTGCTCTGGTTCACCAGAAGCGGCTTTGTCATGCTGGCCACATGACCTGGAAGCTGTATGCCGGCTCTCGGCCAATAAAGCGAGATGAGCGCTGCAACTCCAGAGTCAGACACGACTCGACCTAATGGTCAGGGGTCCCTTTACCCTTTATGGGACTTACTAATCCCTTCTTTAAATGAAACCCCTTTTTTTAATGAAATGTAAACTCAGCACAACTTACCATAGTTAAATAAATAGCCCAGCAATGCCTGGAGAGAACACAGATTCCTCATCTCCCTTCCCATTCTGTGTCTGCCAGTCTCCCTTCCTTCTCAGAGTCCCTCTTACTTTTCCTAACTCCATAAATGTGTCTGTCTTCTGAGCCACCTTCATCAGAGCTATGAGTTGTTTGCATTTAACAAATTGTCTATTTATTTGTTTGTTGTTGTTGTTGTTTAGTCATTTAGTCGTGTCCGACTCTTTGTGACCCCATGGACCAGAGCACGCCAGGCACTCCTGTCTTCCACTGCCTCCTGCAGTTTGGTCAGACTCATGTTGGTTGCTTAGAGAACACTGTCCAACCATCTCGTCCTCTGTCGTCCCCTTCTCCTTGTCCCCTCAATCTTTCCCAACATCAGGGTCTTTTCCAGCGAGTCTTCTCTTCTCATGAGGTGGCCAAAGTATTGGAGCCTCAGCTTCAGGATCTGTCCTTCCAGTGAGCACTCAGGGATGATTTCCTTCAGAATGGATAAGTTTGATCTTCTTGCAGTCCATGGGACTCTCAAGAGTCTCCTCCAGCACCATAATTCAAAAGCATCAATTCTTCGGCGATCAGCCTTCTTTATGGTCCAGCTCTCACTTCCATACATCACTACTGGGAAAACCATAGCTTTAACTATACGGACCTTTGTCGGCAAGGTGATGTCTCTGCTTTTTAAGATGCTGTCTAGGTTTGTCATTGCTTTTCTCCCAAGAAGCAGGCGTCTTTTAATTCCGTGACTGCTGTCACCATCTGCAGTGATCATGGAACCCAAGAAATTTAATTACCTTTAATTTTCAAGCCACAGGTTTCTTCTAGGAGGCCTATAGCACCATGTTTTGTTGATCTTGCCTCTGTCATAAAACTATACCAGGGTAAATGGGATTGTTGACGGTTGCTTCTTGTCTAAATAAGCGAAACGGTAAGAATTTGGGGTGTTGGTTGACTCTTATGTTTCCTTTAACCCTCTTTAAACGCCTCACATTTTGGTTTCCTGCAGATTCGGAAGGTTCACTGTCGCCGTCCTTCAGTCCAAGCTGGAGCAGTGCGAGCGCGAGACCAACCGCCTGAAGAAAGCCTTGGAGAGAAGCGACGCCTACATTGAAGACCTGGAAGCTCAGGTCGCTCGGCTGAAGAGGGAAGGCAGCCAACGGAAAAGCACAAGCCCGGAAAGTGACGCCACGGATCTCATGGAGGACAAAGAGAGCGGCGGAAGCGCAGCCAACGAGATAGCGCTGCTGGAGAGCCCGGAAGAGCCCATAGACCCGAGCTGCTTGTGCGCTAGCCACGGCCCGGATGACCTCGAGCAGCCGGCGGGGAGCGGGCTGTTGGGGAGCAGCAACGACGTGTGCCTAAATTCAGCCGGCCGGGGCTGTTCGGATGAGCCCGTTGCTCAGTGCTCGTCCGGCACAGACGTTTTCGCCGGCTCTCAGGAGGGCCTCTTGGATATAGGGAGCTCTGAAATGGACACCTGCTCGGAGCAAACATGGGATAAAATAGAAGACTGTGTGCCGTATAAAGAAGAGCTTTATGAACTCCCGGATCCCTGCACGCCTCTGTCTCTCAGTTGCCTGCAGCTGAACACTCCCGGCAACAAAGACGACCCCGCCACGAAAGAGGAGGATCCCCGAGAGACACCCACCTTTCTGAGGAAACTGGAGTTTGAGGATTTCGGCGAGGCGTTGGACGACGGGAACAAAGACTCTCCGGAACATAGCGCCAGCAGTTGCGAGGGCGGCGAGACCAAGGCGGCCTGTTTTGCCTCAGACAAGCCGGTGTTTTGGAACAGGTGCCAACCACGCTACGATGAGAACTTTGAGGGCGCGGAGCCCAGCGCGGCCCCGAGCGACTCCGGCGAACCTTCGGCGAAATCCAGCGACAAAACGCACCACCCGAGCATTCCGAAAAAGCTGCATCCTGTCCGCTCTTCAGAAATGAATCGGACCAGGACGTCCAGTGAGGCGTCTATGGATGCCGCCTACCTTGATAAAATCTCCGAGCTGGATTCTATGATGTCCGAGTCAGACAATAGCAAGAGCCCCTATTACACTTCCAAGTCGTCTTCTGACCTGGATAACTCTTGCAAGTCGACGCAGTGTCCCGACCTCCTCAATGAAAAGGACAAGACTGTCAAGGAGAGGAAGGAGCAAAACGCTCTGAAATGCCCTCTTGCCGGTGATAATTCGGAAGAGGGGAACGACTGGAAGTCTGCCACTTTTTCCATCCTTTCTCCATCTGCGTTAGAGGCGACAGAGCCATTCCCGTTATTTGCCGGCCGGACTTCAGAAACGAGCGAAACGAAACCTCGGAGTTTCCTATTCCAAAGAGAGCTTTCCCCCAGTTTTCTGTTTAGCAACTCTCGAGGGTCCTTTGAAGAGCACAAACTTGGGTCCCCTCTCTATAAGGTGGCGCCTGAGCTGCAGAACCTCCACAACCAACTCCAGTCTCCTTGGTCGTCGTCCTTCATACCTGACAGAAAAGCCAAAAGTATCCACGCGTCGGCGAAAAGGAAAATCCAGAGTAGTCTTTCTAGCGCGAGTCCATCAAAAACGACAAAGAACTGATTCCCTTCTTGACTTTCAGTGGGGGGGGGGGTTGTTTTGTTTTCCTAAACAGAATACTTTAGTGCCGATGTGAAAATGTTCGTTCCTTCACCATACCATGCAAATTCCTTTTGGGTTCTCCAGTGACCTCAGTCTATCCTACTTTTAACACTGAGCGACGGAGTTTGGAAATCCTTTGGTGCAGGGGTGAGGATCCTGTGGCCTTCCCAGATTCATCCAGACTACAATTCCCATCATTCCTGACAATATGCTGGGCTGGTGGGAATCTGGCAACATCTGTAGACCCACAGGTTCTTTCCCCCTCTGCTTTGGAGTATACATTTTCTTGAAGAATAAATCTTCGTAACATTTATCTCTTGATGGATGTCTTCAGGTTTAGACACCTCGGGGTTTGTTTTTGCTTCTTTAGCGTTGGGTTATAGGAGGTCTCTATCCTGTGAGGAGCTGTTAAATGCCCAGTTACTGAGCCTTGACAGATCTTCAAAGCGGTTTCTCGTGGAGACAAATCATGATATGGGTTTGACACCGGTGGGGTGGCTGCCTTGCGTCTTATTTTCTTCTGCAAAAATGTGACAGGAGCTATCATCACAAAGCCCAGCTTCTCTCCGAACCTGGCTTCCACCGTAAAACATTTGCTTGCTCGCACCTGCATGAGTCTTTGCTGAATCTGTAGCTTTGAATATGTAGCTGTTAGTCTCTTTCTTTGGCAGTCTTCATTTGGAAAAATAATGTTGTTTTGCTGAAGACACAGAACCCAGTCCTTTTTGCTTCTTTGCTCTCCTTTTTTTCTTTCCTTTTTTTTTTAATTAAACACTGCTTTCAACTTTCCAAAATGAGAAAGTGCCACTGTTGTACAAGACCGTGTTGTTTTGTGACTGTGTAGTTCATAAAAAAATGGGTTGGTATGCTAATGCCTTGTTTACCAAATGTGCACTGAGCATTTTACATGAATACTGTACTGTTTTACATTAATACTGCATGCTTTTTTTCTATGTGGAATGAATAAAAAAAATGTCACAAGCGCCGCATTTCCTTGATGCTGCTTCAGATACTGAATTAGCATACAAAGAATTGGAGACTCTTGTAATTAGAAATCCTACTCGGAATGTTCATTAAGGCATTCCCTGTGATAGCAGCGTGTACCAGTTTTGTCAAATGTGGTATCGAATAATGTAGCTGGTATCTTTTGATTTCTATCATGCATTAATGTTTGGTTTCAAATTCACTTGTATTCTACTCTTGCCTTCAAAGAGCTCCAGGTAGCAAAATGTTCAAGGGGCTATTGCTGTTCAATTGTGTATGGGGTTGTTGTTTTTTTGCATCTCAACCCCTGTCAACTAGGGTCAAGCAAGAGGAACTGGCCTGAACTACACATTACTGCATAATCAACCCCTCGTAATTACCGTGTTTTTCGCTCTATAAGGCGCACCTGACCATAGGACGCACCTAGTTTTTAGAGGGGGAAAGCCCCATTTTTTTTGAGGATCAGCTCAAATTTCTGCAGCTTCTTTTGCAAAGGAGAAAAGCCCCATTTTTTGACGATCAGCTCAAAGTTGTTGAGCTTCCTTTGCAAAGGGAAAAAACCCTGTTTTATGGGGTTTAACTCACAGTTATGCAGCTTCAGGAAGCCATTTCTACAGTTTCCAGACAGATAATCTAATCAGCCAGTCACATGTCACTGGGGAAACAGCCTCCCTCTGCAAGGGGGCGGGGCTGGAATCTTTCTCCCTTATCTCTCTCCCCGATTGTTTGCTGAGCAGCTGCTCAGCGGGCTTCCTTTCAACACCCCCTTCTCTCTCTTTTTTTTAAAAAAAGCACAATCTGCTTTTGCCCCTGGGCAGTTCAGCTCCAGGGACCACACATTTGCTCCATAAGATGCACAGACATTTCCCCTTACTTTTTAGGAGGAAAAAAGTGCGTCTTATGGAGCGAAAAATACGGTAGTACAGCTGAGAATGTGTGACGCATCACATTCCTGTTTTTTCTTATTCTGTGGTCTATTTTACTGGCTTGTGGCACTGGGGAAAATATGGGGGAACAACCTACCAAGAATAGCTGAATCTGTCCATTTCGCTTCCTCTTGCATTCGCCAACCTTGCTTTCAGTTCTCCACATTTCCGCTACAGTTTACCATTGATGGGATGAATCCTCGTGAAAATTCACCAGCATCTTAGCATGAACCTTTTCCAAAGATACGTTTATACCTGCCAGGCACATTTTTTTTGCAAGAAATTTCTCCAGATAGAATGCATTTTTCCACTATTACATGCACTATTACATACAATTTTTTCCTTTTTTTTTTTTCTTTTTTTGAAATTTGGTTGGAGAACTTCCCAAAATTCAAACAATTGCAAATTTTGACCGATAGTGTTGTTTTGCTTTCCATGCCGTTCCAGGAAGTGAACAACTTGTGGAATAATGTTTTTTAGGGAGCTGCGCCTGGCGCCATCATTATCCAGTTTTAGGTGCAGCTCAGATACTTTCCCTTCCCCCCCCCGGGCTTTGACCCTTAATATGAAGGGTGTTATGGCCTCTTTTAGTGGGGCAGGACTTGTATTCCTTTCTTTTAGTTCGACTGTGTTTTTAGTCTTTTATTTGAATTGTGTTTCTAGGTTTTTATTGTTCTGAATTGGTTTTCTGGCTGGTTGCTTTGAGTTACCTTGTAAGCAAAGCGACTAACCAATGCAGTAGATAACTATAATTATTATGCAGGCTTGCATTTAAAAGTTGGACCAAGGTGAGTTTCTCCCACATCGCTCCAGCTGACCCATACCCCTGTAACATGTAATTTGGGGCTGAGTTTTGAGGCTGATCAATGGGTTTCAACCCAGCTTTCATCATCAATCAAAGGGGTTGTTAGGTTCTATAGTAAGGCTGGACCAATCAATGGCTCTTCAATGGGGTCAGTAGTGTTTTGCTCCCTTCCACCCCATCCTTTCAAGCTCCTTTCCTTGTGCTTGGAAGGTACGAACTTCTTCCAAGAACTCCGTCAGAGTAAGTACTGTAAGAGCTAATTCAACATTGGTCTTCAGCTTTAAGTGCACAGATCAGGGAAATGGAAAAGGATGAATAGCATAGGGAAGAGTAGTCCTCATCGATGAAAAGCCAGGCAGGAATAATGTACGTACAATCCAACTTCCCACCAGGAATGTATTACTTGTCAGCAAGCCATTTGCCCGATGAGCAAAACAAAAAATAGGCCAGTGTTCTTGAACCTTGTGTTCCCAGATGTTGCTGGACTACAACTCCCATCATCCCCTGTCAACTAAACCCAATGACCAAAGATGTTTTATTGAAGAAGAGTTTGGATTTGCTATCCTGCTTTATCACTACCCGAAGGAGTCTCAAAGCGGCTAACATTCTCCTTTCCCTTCCTCCCCCACAACAAACACTCTGTGGGGTGAGTGGGGCTGAGAGACTTCCAAGAAGTGTGACTAGCCCAAGGTCACCCAGCAGCTGCATGTGGAGGAGCGGAGACGAGAACCCGGTTCACCAGATTACGAGCCTACCACTCTTAACCACTACACCACTGGTGGTGTGGAGGTTCATATTTTAATGTTTTTTTGTTGTAGTTTAATGTTTTTGTTTTCTATACTTGTAAAATGCTTGGAAGCAGTGTTAGAAACTCAGATATGTAAACTAGATGCCAAACTGCTCCTTAAACCAAGGTTACAGTCACCAAAATGGAATGTCCAGTTGCCATTTTGGGGCAAGATAATAATAATAATAATAATAATAATAATAATAATAATAATAATAATAATTTATACCCCGCCCATCTGGCTGGGTTACCCCAGCCACTCTGGGCGGCTTTCAACAGAACATTAAAATACAGTAATCTCTTAAACATTAAAAGCCTGCCTAAACAGGGCTGCCTTCAGATGTCTTCTAAAGGTCTGGTAGTTGTTGTTCTCTTTGACATCTGAAGGGAGGGTGTTCCACACTGTGGGTGCCACTACCAAGAAGGCCCTCTGCCTGCTTCCCTGTAACTTGGCTTCTCGTAGTGAGGGAACCGCCAGAAGGCCCTTGGCGCTGGACCTCAGTGTCCGGGCTGAATGATGGGGGTGGAGACGCTCCTTCAGGTATACTGGACCGAAGCCATTTAGGGCTTTTAGATACCTCTAAAGTCTTGTTTTTCAAATGATGGACTGACTGTGATTGATTCTCAGTTAAACCTCTGGCTAGTTCAGATGACCACCTTGAGCTAGGTTACAGTAAGAGCTTTGAGGACTTACAGAAGGAAAGTCACTTGATCCAGGGACAGTCCACGTGTATATTGGCCTATTCCGACCTCTTTTTCTTAATAGCGACTGCTCCTGCTCAGGCTGCACAGAAAAAGCATTTTGGTTCCTAAAATTCATTCTGATTGTGCAGATAGAAAGTAACATAGAATTCTACAGGATGGGGTATTAATTTGTGGAAACAGTCCAGATCCAAAGATCCCCAGGCATGCACTTTCCAGATGGTGGAGATGTCAGGCGCCATCCTGGTACCCAGGCATCTTCACGTGGTCAAAAGCCAGGTGCAAAATGCACTGGGCACCTGGCTAATTTCAAACACTGCTTGGAAACCTGTTTTTGTGCTCAGTGGTATATAAATGAATGACTCATTGTGGACAGGGAAAGAAGCTGAGAGCATGGCTGCACTGCGCTGTGGACAGCAGGGGTCAGTTTCAGTCATGATCCAGAGCTCAGTTTTGTAGGTCAAAGTTACTTGTTGAGGGCAATTTCTGCTGCCTCTTCTGACCCAACAGAATTGCAATCATAGATAGGTTCTCAAACCACTGCACCAAATCAGAGCTCCCATGAAATGTTGCAAGAGCTTCTCTTGGACCTTGCAATTTTGAATGGAGCATGTTTTTCGGAGCACAGGTAAAATGTAGCAATGTTTTGTCCAATTAGCCCAGTTCTGTATAGTCTGCCTGGCATTAGCTCAAGAATGTCAAGAAAGGCTCCTAATTAATTCCAAGGACTGTGCCTGGGCAGTCTTGCATCCAAACCATAGGCCCTGCCCCTGCACTACAGCCCTTCTGCAAGCAGAAGCCAATAGCAGCAAATGCATCTCTGAACTTGTAACCCAGGTGTGCAAAGGGTTACACAAAAGGAAATGGCCGCATTAACATAACCTCTTTAAATTCAGATCTTTCTTTTCCTTTGCATGACCCACTCAAGGGCACAGTGAACGCTTCATGTTCATTTCTGTGCACATTGTTTAAATATTTAATGAGGTGCGGCCTGCACACAAACTGATGTGTATCAAAATAGTTACTACACAGGCAAGGGGCTACACAAACAAAAACTAGTCTGTATCTAAAAACAGCATTGCCCTATTTTGCATCTGGAGATTTTATTCCAAACAGCCACATCTGCTACCCGTGGGCGGTTACTAGAGTGAATAATAACCTAATCTGTCTGGATTTCGCAGAAGTCTTTGCTAATGCTACACCTCAAACATTAGCAAGCCGCACGTGTAAAATACAATTGCAGCGTTGACTTGTTGGGTCCTGCTTGTTCCCAGCAGGGAATTAGAAGTAGGCATGTGTCAGGAAACTAAGCTCTGTTTCAGGTTTCCTGCAGAATTACCCAGAAGCCAAAAAACCCAGTACTTTTGGTCTGTCCAAGGCTTTGTGTACTTGTTGGAGTGTACTTTTTCTCAATGAATGGCAGAAGCCCTCTCTCATGCAATACTGCAAGCAACTTTTGCAACAGCTCATAGGAAGCTGCCTTAAACTGAGTCGGACCATTGTTCCATCTAGCTCAAGATGGTCTCCTAAACTGACTGGCAATGGTTCTCTGAGCTTTCTGATTGCAGCCTACTTGGAGATGGGCAATAAACCTGGGAACCAGCAAACCCACACAAAAAAACCATTGTGGCAAAAAAGAAGAGAAGAAACCCTCTGCCAGGCATTAGCATCCTAGTAGAATTTTTTAGTGAATCAAAGAAGTCACCTGCTCCACATAATTTCTTTATTATTTAAGCAGTGGCGTAGCGTCGGTTGCCACTGCCCGGGGCTATGTGGAGGGGATGGGTTGGAGGGAAATGGACAGATTGCACATGCACATTCAACCCAGGAGACTGCAGCCGCAGAGATAAGAAGAGTTGTTCCATTGTCTGGAGAGGTAGCTTCCTAATTTGCATGGAGAAGCCACTTTCAATGGAGCCCGATGGAATCGCCATAAACCCATTCCTCGCCCCCCATAGACAAATTCATAGAGGAGAAGGCTATCAATGGGTGCTGACCATGGTGGATACATTCCACATCCTGTGTCTCGATATCAGTTACTGGGACTCACAAGTGGGGAAAGTGCTGTTCCATTCATGTCTTGCTTGCAGGCTTCCCTTAAGTATCTGGTTGGTCACTGAAAGAACAGGGTACTAGACTAGATGCACCTTCGACCTGAGCCTGGGGTGTTCCTCTTACATTTTTGTTGTTATCTTTACTTTAATCATGGCTTGTTCTTTCTTATATTCTGCTTTTCAGAGAAATACTGTCTTCTCAGAGCAGCTCAAATCAATAATTTCCAAAATGACATATAGACCCTGCCCTCAGGCTTATAAAATACAAAGACATAGTGGGGGGGGGGGGCATACAAAGGAAGTGCATAAAAGCAGAGAGATCTGCTTGATAATGCCAAAAATAAATTGGTGAGTTGTAAACAGGCATTTATAGCCAGCTGGGGGCTAGCCGGTCTTCCTTTGCTGGTAGTCTTGCTTGCATAGGAGCACTCCAACTGACCCAACAGCCAGCAGATTGGCCGACTTTAACAGATGCCTGGAAAGTTTAAGAACATTTGCCTCTCCAGATGTTGTAGGCTTTCAGCCCCCATTCTTGCTGGGTTGATGGAAGTTGCCTTACAGATGTTGCTGAACTACAACTCCCAGCAACCATGATCAGTGGCCAAGCAAGATGGGGGCTGTAGTCCAACATCATCTAGAGGTCTCCCACAGGTGGTTTAAACCTTGTCTTTCCCCATCTAATACCTGTTTTAATGCAGGGATGTGGAATCTATTCAAATCAACCCCAGCCAGCATCATCCAACTGTTAAGAATCATGGGAGTTGGGAGTCCAAGACACCTGAAGGACCACAGGTTCTCTATAGCCGCTCTCATGACCGCAGTTAACAATTCCTTCTTGTGCAGAAGCATAATGAGTGGGAAGGGGGAGAAGACTAGGAGAAGGTGTCGGAAGCTGAAGAGGTAACAGGGCTTAGTGAGCAGGAAGAGTCTGTGGCAGAGAGGAGTCCAGAATCAGGGGCAGAAGCTGAAGCAAGAGAGGAGGAAGGCCAAGAGGTACAGATGAGTCCCCCTGGCGAAGAAGCACAGGAGTCTCACCCTCGTGCTGCAACAAGCTCCCCTCCCCCCCTGGTCTCCCAGAACCAGGAGAGAGATGAAGAGGCATAAGGAGAAGTTAGCTTCACACAGGCATAGTCTCAGATTGCTTGGGGGAAACCCTGGAGAGGAGAGTACTTAGTCAGCTGTGGGGAGGCAGGGACCTTCAGTCTCATGGGGGCAACCCAGAGATGGGTTTTATTGTGCTTTTAATTCTGTTGGGAGCCGCCCAGAGTGGCTAGGGAAACACAGCCAGATGGGTGGGGTATAAATAAATATATTATTATTATTATTATTATTATTATTATTATTAGTTGCTGTGTTCATCTGGCCTGGCATTCCTGTGCAGTGTCCATGCATTGAAGGCTGCAATCTCAAGCCTGCTACTAGGGTGTAAGTCTCCGTGATCTTAACAAATATCTACAGGGCTGGGCCGTAGTTCATCTGATACTATCGCACAGTCAAAAATGGACAGTGCAACAAAATATGTGCTGTCCAAAACATGGCTCAGGTTGTAATGAAGACGAGTTTAGTTTAATTGCTGTTTCCATCGTCCCTCGGCCCGCCACCACTCCAACCCAAAGCCAGCGTTCAATGGAATTCGGAAGTGTCATGCTCTAATCACTCTTATGGGTGCAAAATGAAGGTTCCAAATAAACAATCCTGCTGCACCATTCAGGGGGTTGGGGTGAAAAGATAAGGAAAGGTTTCCGAAATAAACACGCTGCAAAAATTAGGCTACATTGTGCAGCCATGAGGTCAGCTTGTAGACTGTGGCTACATAAGTACCACATCTTTAAAGCACCAACAACAACAACGAATTCTGGGAGGCAAACTACAGTTCCCAGGATTCAGCAGGGCAATGTGCTTTAAAAGTATAGTGTGTACTCAGCCAATATTGCAGGGTGGAAATGACTGTCCCAGGAGCTACAGATATCAGTTTATGCACCTAGGAATTCAGGATCAAGAAGCCATGGCTGTTTCCCATTTCTGAAAAATTCAAACTTGACTTGTAAGCCTTTTAACACACCCCTTAAATGTAGCACACTGGGTTGGCAGAGAGTAGAAATAAAGAGGACCATGGCAGTCTTTAATTTTAGCAAAGCACCACCAGGTAATGCAATACAATTTGGGTTCAGCTGACTCTACCTAGTGCGCCCTCCAAAATTAATTCCTTGATAGAAAGCTTGCAGACATTTAAAAACACAACTACACAATGCTTTGTGCAGGTGGGAGAGAATAGTTATTCACTATTAAAAAATGTATATACAGCTTTTCGTTTATAGGAAAGTACTAAACTAGTTCCCAACACACTAGGACAACACAAATTCCATTAAATTGATGGATGAAAGAGAACAGCGAAAACAACAACAACAATATGAACAAGTGCTTTTGCAGAGAGTAAGGCAGCCAGAGCCATGACTGACATTGGCAAGGGAGGAAGCTAACGGCTATCAAGCCAGCTGTCTGTAGGAAAATCTATGTGGCAAGAGCCACCTTCTGTTCCTGGCCTAGATATTGTCACCTGTTCTGTTTCTGGAGCTGATCTGGGAAGCGGGTACTGGTTTATCAAGGGCAAGATTGCCAGAACCCATAACACTCTGTTATAAGAACTATAACTTGAAGGACTTAAATTGCTTGAGCTTGCATTTTCTTCCCTCCCCACAATTCCTTGTTCTTCATCTATCGTGACTTTTCAGATTATGAACCTGAGGCCAATGGTCATCTTAGTACTGAATTTTATAAGCCACTCTGAGAGCCTCTTTTGCTAAAGTGTGGGGTACGTGCAAACATGTACATACAAACGTATGTGACAGCTGTAGGGATGTGCATAGAAACTAGGAGAGGATATATTAGCTAGATATTATCCTTCCTCAAAGTTCTCGAAGCTACTAACATGAGTTTGGCCAAACTGCGAGAGGCAGTGAAGGATAGGCGTGCCTGGCGTGCTCTGGTCCATGGGGTCACGAAGAGTCAGACACGACTGAACGACTGAACAACAACAACAATTATCCTTCCTTATACACATTTGTGAGTTTAGCAGAGTACACCCCTTTTGCAACAAAATGAGGACACTTGATTCAGCTGGTTACAGCCTTTTTGATGAAGCAAGCCAGGATGCCTTGGTGCAGCTTGGATTTTTCCTAGTATTTCCCCCTTTTATCCTCCTTAAAACCATAACAGCACAAAAACAGTCTCTTGGAATAAAATACAGTTTACTGTGGTTCACATACAATAGTAATCTGGAGGCAGGCTTAGGTTACAGTTTCAAGTAAAGGTAAAGGACCCCTGGACAGTTAAGTCCAGTAGAATTCGACTATGGGGTTGCAGCGCTCATCTCGCTTTTCAGGCCGAGGAAGACGGCGTTTGACCGCAGTCAGCTTTCCAGGTCATGTGGCCAGCATGACCAAACTGCTTCTAGTGCAACAGGACACCATGATGCATGCCAGAGCGCGCGGAAACACCATTTACCTTCCCACTGCAGCGGTATCTATTTATCTACTTGCACTGGTGTGCTTTCAAGCTGCTAGGTTGGCAGTTACCATATATATATATATATATATATATATATATATATATATATGGACAATGGAGTCTGAGTCTTTTGACCTCAGACTCAACAAGTCACTACCTCTCTGTAGAGATGTCATGGCAGAAGATGCATGACGAAGGCAAGCGAGCAAGATGCAGTAGAAGAGAGAGATGGAGACCTGACCAGTCTTTTTATAAGTTCTGCCCATCTCTACTTGGCCACACCTAGGGAGGAGTGGCTCCCACAAGGTTGACAGGAAGTCCTCCCTCTTGGATCCACATTCCGCTGAGTGCCCATTCTAGCAAACAGGAAATGTTGGACTCGACTGCTCTTTCTGGATATCCCACAACAACAACCACACAGTGACCAGGACATCCAACATTAGTATTAACCATCAGGAAGTGCTTGGGTGAAAAGATAAGTTTTCATTTGCCAGAGAAAGAGAGAGAGAGAGAGAGTGCCCTGCTGTTGGTGGCTGCTGAATCTCAGCAGGGAGAGCATTTCCATGGTGCCACAGTAGAAAAGTCCCTTTTCCTCTTTAATTGAACCTATGCAATGCATAAGTAAACAATGCATCGGATCTGGCTGCAGGTTATACTAAGCTTTCATTTTATTGCTGTATTTGATGATGCTTTGCAGTTTTTGTTTTGCTCTGTGTATGTTGCTGCATGTGCCATTTGGGGGCTGAGTATGTGTCTCAGATGAAATATAATCAATGAACCATTTCCTTGGCAGAGCTGAACAGCCTGGTATATGTTTAGCATGTAATGTAAATAGGCAGAAAGAGAATATTGTTACCCAAAAGCCCAGACTTTTAAAGTGTGAGCTGGGATAAGGCAGACTAGGAGAGACCACTCAGAGAACATATTTTACTACACCTTTATTTATATAAATATTTAGAAACACCACCATCCTGTAAAAATGAGGTTGGCAGTTGGTGTACAGCTAAATATTTTACTATTTGATATTATACAGATAGCCAAAGGAAGTCACTCTCTGAATAGACTCAAAATTGTGCCCCCCCCAACAAGAATACATTTGTTCTTGTCCTAACATCAGTGATGGATGAATTAATGTAAAGTATCTACATGCCAATCTTCAGGTGAAGACCCATGGAAGAAAAAACATTTAGCATTAGATCCATAACAGTGCAATTTAGCTTCCTTTACAGTAGTACCTCGGGTTACAGACGCTTCAGGTTACAGGCTCCGCTAACCCAGAAATAGTACCGTACCTCGGGTTAAGAACTTTGCTTCAGGATGAGAACAGAAATCGCACGACAGCGGCAGCGGGAGGCCCCATTAGCTAAAGTGGTACCTTAGGTTAAGAACAGTTTCAGGTTAAGAACTTACCTCCAGAACAAATTAAGTTCTTAACCCAAGGTACCACTGTACATAGAATGATTAAGAGTGTGGTCAACTTGAACCACTTCAGCAGGTGATTTAATAACATTTTCCAAGGTGGTATCTTATCTTTTGCCTGCAATATGCTCAAGGTACAAACTTTCTGGCTATACTCCTCGCTTCAAAAATTCATTCTACACCTTTAGAGTCACTTGCTTATGTTGCAGACACTCTAGCTCTAACAGAATTGCCACTGTCTGTGTTTATTTTATTTTATTTTATTTTATTTTATTTTATTTTATTTTATTTTATTTTATTTTTTTCCTTCCCTCTCTCGCTGCAGTGCTTACAGTGCCACATGTATCTAATTACACACACACACAACACCTACAGATGAATATTACATTTCATACATCTGATGATGTAGTCCATAAAAGCTAATGCTGTTTTTTTGTTTTTGTTTTTTATTTTTTTTAATGTAGTTGTTTAAAGTGCCAGAAGATTCTTTGCTTCTGTTGCAAAACAGACTACTGCTCTTTTGGAAATCACTGCAAAGCTGAAATGCGTTTTAAATAACCAGTGTCAATATGAATTACTAGAGGACTGGTATGCAAATTTAGCAGATAAAAAGGGGGTGGCTCTGGAACCAATCCTGGGGTGTATGTAAGGTGTGAACAAACGGGGTGGACTTTCATTTCACCATCTTTGTCCAGAAGAATTATTGGGATGACTGATATCACAGCTGCCTGTCCGCAGCCCTCCCAAACACTACCGATAGAGTTGAATCTCACACTCCCTCTTGCAACCAAGCTGCAACTACTCCTGTGATTTTTTTTCCTTTTTTTAGATTATTATTCCTGCTAACAAAACCTGGTGATTAAGCCAGGAAACTAACAAAGAGTTTTCCTTCCACCTTAACCTTGCCCACAATCCTTTAACAAATTAATTAATCCTAATGAATTAACACTTCATTTATTTAAACGTGCTACAGTTCATGAATTAAATTTTCATGCAGTGATTAAAGGCTGTTAAAATATGCATGATTTCGTTAAAATTTTATAATAAATCAGCGCAATGTGTTACATGACAAGGCAACTATTTCCCAGTCTCTTCTCTCTTCCCCCCCCCCCTCCTGAATGTGCTCGGATATGCACAGATAGGAGAAAGGAAGGAGGCGGGGGTGCGCTGGAGAGCAGCTCATTCGGTCTGGATTTTATTTTATTTTTTTTGGCAAGCCCAAACCTCTCGGATGGCGTTTGCATTTTAACTTCTAATCGATCTCCTCCCTTCCAGCCCTTCCCCCTCCTTCTTTGAATGTGAAGCAGCGTGATTTAGATGCTCCTAAGAGATTAAAAACGTAGAAGAAGAAGTCTCTACCAGGAAAGGGAGGAAAGGTCAGTCCAGAAAGTGAAACTGACCAGTTGAACTAGGATGGTTGAATTTAGAATGCCATGCGCGTTTGCGTTTGCAAGGCACGAGCATTGGATCTTTGAAATTCAGCATTCTAGAAGGCTGCAGGCAAAAGCTTCATACGTGTCTGCAACATTCAGAGATGGCTTCCACGCCTTAGTGAGTGGGCCGTCAAGGGATCTGTTCACACAGCCAACAGCGACTGGCCGAGGGCGCAGCAATGGCGAAGAGACATCCAGCGAACCTGCGTGCATGAACTAACTCTTTGTTTAAACTCAAGTTTTGGAGGTTCCTCGCGTAACGTGGGAATGGGCTCCATTTAAAAGTTTGCTTCTTGCGGTGGGAGGGAAGTTCTTTCTGCGCGGTGAGATCCGCAATGCCCCATCCTCCGCGCATCCAAGCCATTCTCTCGGCGTTGCAGTGGCCAGGGAATGACTAGACACGCACGTGTGGACCCAGCCCAAGGTGCGAATTGATTCCCACCGAAATAAGACTGAAATAACTGCAGGACTCCCCGTGCGGGAATCAGTAGGACGTGCAGGCCGGTGCTATGCCTGTGCACTGACTCAGAAGTAAATCTCAGCGAGAGAAGTAAATCCTCATACCAGCTTACTTCGGAGTAAACTCCATCCAACAGTCCTGGGCTAGAGAACATGTACAGAAATGCGTTTTCAGCCTAAAAAGTGCTTGTGTGTGTGTTTAGGATCCACTTACTCGGGGAGACGAATAAGCGGCTGATCTTTCGACGCCCCTCCCCAGTCGCCTTCACCCAGCCAGCCTCGCTGCTGTCCTCCCCTCCCCTAAGGGGACAAGGGGAGGCTGCCTTGGGACCTGCAATCACAATCGAGCTTTTCCATATTTAATATGACAACATTCTACACTTTGGCTGCAAAAGCAATCATTGCAGCTCGCGCGCCACTTAATTAGCAGGGCCTTTGCTGTTGTCAGGGAAAGTCCTCATTAGGACATGGAAAGACTTTTTGCGCACTCAACCAGGCGGATTTGTTTTAAGGTCGATTGGCGAATTCCCTCCCCGACGACAGCACCTCTCGATCCTGAAAAAAGGGAGGCCGGGTCTTCGGTGGCAGCGCTTGCCATCCTCCAGCATGCTTGAGGACAACGATGGGGCACATGTGGCCGCCCAGATGTGCTTGGACTGCTCTCTAGGGTTTATCTAGAGTCCAACCACAGCCAGAGAACCACACAAGTTTGCTCTAAGCAGCGTTTCTCAAACTTGGGTCTCCAGCTGTTGTTTGGACTACAACTCCCATCATCCTTAACTAGCAGGACCAGTGGTCAGGGATGATGGGAATTGTAGTCCAAAAACAGCTGGAGACCCAAGTCTGAGAAACGCTGCATCCCATATCCCAAGACTTGCAGAAGACTGGTTCTCATACGCTCTCTGTATTACTAGGTTCCTTCAATGTCTCAGCACCTGGTGGCTGACACTGAATGTGTGAACTGACTCTACTCAAACAGCCAACTGGCCTAAGCCAGTGGAGAAGGTCCCATTCGGGCTGTTTTTAAACCCTGGTGGTGGCAGATTCACACGTGCAGGTCGCCGCTAGGATGCTGCAGTTCTCAAATGGTGGATTTGCACCTGTGAAGAGTTGGCAGTTGGGGAGGCAAGGAAAATGAAGAGAGCGATCTACAAGATCAGTACTTGGCTCAAACCAAAGGACAAAAAAGGACGCAATCCAAATTCGAGGATCAGTGAAATTTCGGAGTAGAGGTGTTTAGGGGGAAAAGTGACGCGAAAAACTGTCTTAAGACTTTGGGGTTTATTTCAAAGTTGGGCATGCTTAGGACTGAGTTGCAACGTTTGCACAATCGAGCTGTGGGTGGTCTACACACGTGTAACGCCACACTGCTAAATAAGTCTGACTGTCTTACCCCCTGGTAAAGAGGCGAAGAGAGTGGCGCAAACTGGATGTATTTGGACGAGGGCCGTAAAACCTCAAGATCAACTGAAAAGCACGTACCGTTCAAATTCACGGGACTTACCTCGAAGTAAAGCTGTATTACCTCGGGGTGAAATATGGGTATTTTCATTACTGGATAAATGCTGAGACGAAATCACTATGGGATGAGGCCCATGGCGAGACATAGGAGCCAACTCCTAGGGGCCGAGGGGTTTTCGGTTCCCCCCAATAGAATATTTGAGGGCTCCCAAAATTGATGGGCATTGTCATTCAAATAGTGTCCGTGCACCGCGTCATGTGATCGATTATGCGGGCCGGGGTTTACCTGGCCCCCCCCTCCAATATTTTATTCAACTTGGCACCCCTGCCTCTGTGATTATCAGAAAGACTCTATAGCAGTCCATAATACTAGGAAGGAAGGTGGAGTTTCCTTCCTTTTGGGATCGAGGCCTTTCATGGGGCCTTCCAACAGGAAATCGAACTGTCTTGGGTTCCAGGTAGCAAGTGCTTTATTTTTTTTACTCCGAACAAGCGAGACAACACGAGGCTAATTTTAAAAAAAATCCTACTTTTTCAAGTGTGTGCAAGAGACAGAAAGTCCTGGAGGTGAGCTTCTGCGCTACGATTGTTAGACCAAATCCACTTGTCTCCCTCTGGTTTTATTGAGTGGTCATATAAAGAAGTAGTACGGTAGTAGTAGTAGTAGTAGTAGTAGTAGTAGAAGAAGAAGAAGAAGAAGAAGAAGAAGAAGAAGAAGAAGAAGAAGAAGAAGAAGAATCAGGAGTACAGCTCAGCCGCGTGTCTCCAGTGGACTTTAGGTCCTCCAAGCTGGAGTGCTTATAGCCATCAGTATTCATGAGCATGGAAGAAAGCGCCCATTAGGAATAACAGCGAGTATTAAAATATATTAGGAGGCCCGTGGGAGAGGCGGTCTGCAGGTCAGCCAAGTTCCTGGAGGGGGAGAAAGCGCTTTGTGTGTAAGTCGCGCAGAAAGGGTCTCTGGACCAGACGGCAGCAACGACCCAACATCTATCCAGCCTCTCAGTCCCTTTCCAGCAGAGAAAGGTTTCTGGAAATGCGGGGACAGGTCCTGTTTCTTCCTCCCCACCTTAACCCCCTTTGGAAACAAACGGCTGGCCTGATCTCAGTGGGGAAAGATTAAATGCTCAGAAACGCAGCGTGAAAAACAGGGGTGATGATGGGCCTCGGGGCGCGTTCTCAGGACCGCGTGTCACGGATTAGCCAACCTTTACTGTAACCTCGCGCAACTGGCAATCAGAACCTCTTCCGAGAGGAAACTTTGGGCTCCTTCACTGCACGGCTATATTCGTGTCTACAGAGGAGCATGCCCCACTGAATTCAGTAGGACTTACTCTCAGGTCACGTGTTCGAATGTGTGCAGCCCAAGCCAGGCTGATAGATGAAGAAGGCATTCTAAGTTGCGTGTAGGAACTAGGTGTCAGAAGTAATTCTCGATTACTTCCTCTTTCTCCCTTGTCTCTTTTCCCTTGTGTTGTATTGTTGGTTGCTTGTTTGTTAGAATGCAAACCTGCGAGTAGGGAGTGTCTTGTTTTGATCTGGTGTAAGCGGCTCTGGGAGACTTTTCGGCTGCACAGAGGGGTGGAAATGCTTAAAATAAAATAAAATAAAATAAAATAAAAGGGGGAAACGTACAACTCTATGGCCTCGCACCTCCAAGGTGGGATCTTTGCCACCCTCTTCTCCTAACCTGGAGATTCTTTCTGTGTCATCTGACAAGAAACACAGATACAAATAAGCCGTCTTCATATAATTTGTAGCGTACACCCACCGTCTTTGGGGTCCATTCCCCCCCATCTCATCTGACATCAGCTAGGAAAGGGCGGGGGGCGAGAGAAGAGGTTGATTATGGAAAGACCTTGCTGTAGGAAGAAAAGCCACACACACACACACACACACACACACACACACACACACACACACACACAAAATCTCCGGCTTCTGTTGAGTAGAAAAGGTCTCTGGCGAAGAATTCTGTGTAAGTGGGAAGGCTGTCTAAAGTTACACCGAGGCAAATTGATCGAAGGGAACCACTATGTCGTTGTTATAGCTGTCCCTTATAGGCAAGTCAGTGGTTTGGGGAGAGGCGATGACGGGAGGGGACGGGGAGCTGTCCAGCACTGAGAATTCCTGAAAAGCCTCAAGATAGTATTTGGCCTTCAGTTTGCAGTATGTGCGGTGAAGGTGAGGAGGAGGAGGAGGAGGAGGAGGAGGAGGAGAAGAAGAAGAAGAAGAAGAAGAAGAAGAAGAAGAAGAAGAAGAAGAAGAAGAAGAAGAAGAAGAAACATTTGTACAGCGCTTACTAAAAAGTTTCACATACATTATGTAGTAGTAGGTCTTTCCTTGGAAAACCCAATGGCAATGTTTAGGGTTGAACGTAGGGTTCAGAAGACAGAGATATCCTATGATCCAAAAGAAGACAAAAGCAAAAACTTCATCTATAGCGAGGGAAAGAATACAAATTTAATGAATGAACCTACCGGTAAGGACATGCTTCTTATCTTGCAAATACTCCCCCAGAGCCAGCTTCCACTTTGTGTCTTCACACACACACACACACACACACAACTTAGCAGGTTTTCCAAAGCTTTGTCTGTTCTTTTTTTTGTAATCTCTGTGCCACGACTAAATTCTCTGCATCGTCTGAACACGGGCTGCCCCTCCTCTTTCTTTTTTTAAAACAGTAAAGGCTTTACACCCAACATTTCCCAACTGCGTTTCCCAACTCAAGATCAAGAGTCATGTCCCACAAGTGATTCAGATTCACAAGGTCTACTGGAAAAGCGTTTGATCTGCGGGGAAGACAGTCTAAGGCGGCCATCCTCTGCACACTTAACTGGGAGCAAGTCCCATAACTGAACTGAATGGGGCTTGCTCCTGCCTAGATAGGCACAGGTTGGCACTGTAAGTTTGTGGGGATTCTTTTGAAAAGAGTGCATGCCCAGGAAGGCAGCAGTTGTCTCTCTAAAGCACTTCCACCACAGTTAATACTTCACGTCTGTCTTCCCCTTTAACACTTCTGTCTTCACCCTTAAGAAGCCTGTCTTCACCCTTAACATCCCGCAAGGCGAACAATTTGACTGAGCCATTCTGCCTCGGTGGTGTGCCCAGCAAGCTCTCTGGCTTTCCAGTTCTCTTCAAGGACCCTCGCAAAGTGGTCAGGAACATTACTCTTGGTGAATGGATCCCTTACAACTCAGCCTGCTCCAAACTATCGACTGAGGCATAATTTGTGCACCAAGGCTCCGAAGACGAGGCATCTCGAGCCAGTGCCAAGCAGACGTCTCTAATAAGAGAACAATAATTAGCCATCATATAGGAGAATCAGCAAGATAAATAATGCCAGCCCTCCATGCACAGCAGATCAGAATGTTTGAGTTTCCAGGACATATTTCACCGAGATAAATTTGAATCCAGGAACCCCACGGGACACATTCAAGGATGGAGACAGAAATTAATGAGCGCTATAGCCTCTCTGGCTGCGGGAGAAAACAGGGGGAAAGCGCATGATGGAAAATGTGGGTTTTTCGCGGCGGGCGGGTGTGTGTGTACACAAATCTCGGCGCCAGGAACATGCCCATTGCTCCTGGAGGAGGACTCGAGGCGGAGGACTCAGATTCCTTGCTGAAGACCCGCCGCCGACGGCTCCTTTCCAAATTATTTTACATATCTATCTTGTGTTATTACTCAGAGGCAAGGCTGGTTTTACAGCCTGCGGTGGAATTCTGCTGAGATAAAGTGGGGGTGGGGGTGTCACAGCTTGTACAGAGTCCGTTATTTCTTGGGGTGCTTGTGGTGTAGTGGGGGCGGAGGCCCCGTTCAAATGTCTGAGCAAGCCACCAAGAAGACCAATTCGTATCAGCCTGCCTTCCTGTCACTCCGGAAAGTCGTCGCCACTGTTTTAAGGTCCTTTGCTTAGAATATAGCGTGGGAAGTGGAGGATAGTCTAAGCGATGGAGACAGGTTCAGATCCGTTTGCAGACTTAGCTTACCAAGACCGCCTTCCCGCCCGCCCAGCCTCAGTTTTTCTTCCACGGGAATGGGGATAATATAGGGGCTGACCTCGCAGGTACGTTGTAAGGTTGCATGAAGCAAAAATGGCCTTCACTCTATATGCCTTAGGGGCAGTACTCTACATGAATAATTCACGTGGCAACATTAGTGGAAGCGAAACCGGGAACTAGGGTGGGTGAGTTGACAACGACAAGAGAAATCCTAAACACACGTACACACCCCATTCATTCCAGTTGAATTCCAAGTAAGCGTGCTCCTGCTAGATCCCGAGGAACAGACCCTCTCTCCCTCTCTCCTGTCCTGTTCTCCATTAACACCTTCTTCCTTAACGCTCCCTGGATTGAGCAAACTCCCTTTGTAAACGTGCAGGAGAGCGCCTCTTTTTCGAATCAGTCTGTCTGGACTGCCGGGTTCAATTGAGCCGTCTGCACTGTCAGAGCCGTGTCTATGCCCCGCACCAAGCAAGCACCATCCGAGGTGCGGGAGTGGACGCTCAGGTGATGCCACGTGGGTCTGAATGCACATGGAGATCAATGAGGTTGAGGTCCTTCAGACACACACACATACACACATAAGCGAGGGTGTGTGTGAAACCTCTAGGAGAATCGTTCCAAACAGGAATCTATTGATTTCCTAAAGCAGCCTGCATTTGGGCTGAGTGACTCGGTGACTAGCAAATGACATTATTACAGATGAGAGAAGGAGTTTCTTCGAAGAGGCATGCCCTCCCGAAAGATGTCGCCGCCCGAAGCACAAAGAGACAGATAACATCTACAGAAATGCTGCAAAGTCTCCTTTTTTTAAAGGAATCCTTTTAAAGAAATAAGCAGCAGCGGCAAAAAATAATAATTCCCAATGCGCAACGACAACCCAACTAAACATAGACCCCTGAACTCCAGCTGATTTAGCTAACCCGATCCTGTCGGCTTGTTGATGTGGGAGGAGGAAAACCCTACCGACTTCTTTGTGAAGTGTGGGTTGTATACATTCCTAGGGTACATGAAGTCCCCCTGACCCGATCGGAGAATGAGGGCTCTCCGTCTAACAGTCCCAGCCCAGCTAAACACGTTCGCCGGGAAGCAAACCCCACTGATTTCAACGGAACTTACTTCCAGAATTGCTTGTTTTAGGAAGGGAGGTGGTGGGGACGACGACGGGACAATCGTTTTGTGGAAGGCGATGGAGCCAGTTCGGCTTACCCTTCAAGCGCTTCTTTCCGGGAGGGGAGTTGTGGATCGGCTACTAGGCAGGACGGGCCCAGCGAAATAAGACCACCAGGACGACTCGCCTCCAGCAAAACAGAACTTAAAGAACACAACCATGCTTTGACCACATTCACACAACCTATTGCTACAACGACACAGTTAATGGCTGGTTTGGCCAACAGCGACCAGGAAACGGACAAATCGCAAACCGAAAACAGAAAAACCGCAGTTCTGCGAGAAGCCCGCCGCTGCTTTTAAACCAGGAGAGCGAGAAAAAGGTATCCAAACGCGCTAACCCAGCTCTCAGCCGCTGCTTTGCGTCTCTTCTGGCGCTAGAAAAAGACATGCTTCGTCCTAATGGATTCTATGGGCGGGCGGGCGCGCGCACACACACACACAACCGGGGGCGCGCGGCGCCTAGACCCCCCCTCCCCCGCACACATCAGCACATCTGTCCGTGTGCCAGCGGCACACGTGTCGGAGCTCCAGGTGTAACAGCAGCTGCCTTGGCCTTTGTCACCCGAGCGGCAGACTCCGGCTCTCTGGTTAGACGTGAGCAGGAAGATGCGACTGCGGGGGCGGGGGGAAGAGGAGGAGGAGGAGAGAAGGAGGGAGGGAGGGAAGGAGGGAGGGAGGGGGGAGGGAGCGTGCAGAGGAAGGAGGAGGAGAGAGAGAGAGCGGGCCAGCCAGTCTATCAAAACTGGCGTCGCCAGTTCTCGCGAGAGGGAGAGCCGGTCGGGGAGCCACGGGATGTGGGGCTCAGGTGTAAGGCGAGCGCATCTCCTGCCAGCCTTGGGATAGAGCAGGCAGATAAGTCAGACGGCGAGGCTTGCAGGGAGGCTTGGCGTGCGCGCTCCCGGGGAGCTCCAAGCGCCAGCAGCCTCGGATGCGCCGCCGCCGCCGCCTCGTTGAGCTCCGGCGCTAGGAGAGCTCTTTTCTCCCCGCACGCTTGCGGCGCCTTGGGTGGATTTCGGGGTTGTTGTTTTTCCTTCCTCTCTCTCTCTTTTTTTTCTTCTTCTTCCCTCTTTTCGTTTTTGGTTGTTGTTCCACCGCAAGCCTTCAAGATGATGTCCATGAACAGCAAGCAGCCGCACTTCGCCATGCACCCCACCCTCCCCGAGCACAAGTACCCGTCGCTGCACTCCAGCTCCGAAGCAATAAGGAGAGCGTGTCTTCCAACTCCGCCGGTAAGGGACCCGCCGCCAGCCGGGCTTCCCCGCTCGCCCTCCCGGCGCCTTGCCTCCCGCTCCCCCCCTCTGTCTCTTGCATGGATCCAGCCGCCTCCCCTCCCTCGCTCCCCTTCTCTGCAGTTCCAGGGTTAAAAACAGGGGTTCACGCGGCTTCCCTCCAGCTCTGCATCACTTTGGCTCCCGGGTCCTAGCTGGAACTCGATCTCCCCACTCCCCACGAAAGGAATGTGCTCGTGTGTGTGTGTGTGTGTGAGAGAGAGAGAGAGAGAGAGACCCGGCGGCCCCAGCCGACAGCGCTTGTGCTCCCTTCTCTCCCTTTTCCCTCGCTCAGACGCTTTCTCTCACTCCTGCACCCGCCGCCCCGGCACGGCCTCGGATTCCCCCACTCGCCACCCTTCTCCTCGGGCAATTGCATTTATATATATATATATAAACTTCTCGACGTTCCTGTTGCTTAACATCTCTCCCCCCCCCCCACCACCACTGCCCCACCGCCAATTCCCTTCTTCTGATCTTCCCATTCATCTCCCCCCTCCCCACCGCGCCTCCCCCTCAATGCTGTCCCAACATGACCACCCTTCTCTCCCCGCTGCCCCCAATTACATTCCTATGCTCTCCTGTTTCTTCCTCCTGTGCACCGCCTCTTTCCCCTCTCCTTGCCTTCCTCTTCCGTTCCTCCTTCCCCTCCTTTCTCTCCGACCTGCTCACCCCTCTCCAATACATTTACGGACAACTTTTTCTTTTATCCCATTCCTCCTTTCTTCTGAACCATTCCATTTTAAAAAAAAATTCTCCTTCCTTTATTCCAACCTGACCCTTCCTTCCCTCCTCTGCCCCCTTTCCCCTTCTTCTTCTTCTTTTGCTCTCTGTTTTGGCGCTAATTCTCTCTCTCTCTTCCCCCCCCCCATGGCTTTTTCCCTCCGTCCCTTCCCTTCTCCCCCTTGCTCCCCTTACCCTTCCCGGCCCCGTTCCTTCCTCTCCGCCTCGTTTCTTCCGCTGTCCCTTACAGCTGCAGAGCAACATCTTCGCCAGCCTGGACGAGACGCTTCTGGCGAGGGCCGAGGCTTTGGCGGCGGTCGACATGGCCGTGTCGCAGGGCAAGAGCCACCCGTTCAAACCCGACGCCACCTACCACACCATGAACAGCGTGCCGTGCACCTCCACGTCGACGGTGCCGTTGGGTCACCACCATCACCACCACCACCATCACCACCACCAAGCGCTGGAGCCCGGCGACCTGCTGGAGCACATCACTTCCCCCTCGCTGGCGCTCATGACCGGCGGCGGGGGGCACGACGGGACGGGCGGCGGCGGAGGTGGAGGCGGCGGCGGAGGAGGCGGCGGCGGGGGCGGCGGAGGAGGTGGGGGCCTCATCTCCACATCGGCGCATCCGCACGCGCACATGCACGGCCTGAGCCACTTGGCGCACCCGGCGGCCGCTATGAACATGCCGTCGGGGCTGCCGCACCCGGGGCTGGTGGCGGCGCACCACGGCGGCAGCGCGGCCGGCCAGGCGGCTGCGGCTGCGGCCGCAGCGGTGGGCGCCGCTGGCCTGGCGTCCATCTGCGACTCGGACACGGACCCTCGCGAGCTGGAGGCGTTCGCCGAGCGCTTCAAGCAGCGGCGCATCAAGCTGGGCGTCACGCAAGCCGACGTGGGCTCGGCGCTGGCGAACCTGAAGATCCCCGGCGTGGGCTCTCTGAGCCAGAGCACCATCTGCCGCTTCGAGTCGCTCACGCTGTCTCACAACAACATGATCGCGCTCAAGCCCATCCTGCAGGCCTGGCTGGAGGAGGCCGAGGGCGCGCAGCGCGAGAAAATGAACAAGCCCGAGCTTTTCAACGGGGGCGAGAAGAAGCGCAAGCGGACTTCCATCGCGGCGCCCGAGAAGCGCTCCCTCGAGGCTTACTTCGCCGTGCAGCCGCGGCCTTCGTCCGAGAAGATCGCGGCCATCGCCGAGAAACTGGACCTCAAAAAGAACGTGGTGAGGGTTTGGTTTTGCAACCAGAGACAGAAGCAAAAGAGAATGAAATTCTCCGCCACCTACTGAAAAAAATAATTAAAAACAAACAAACACAGACGGACAAAAAGACACACAGACAGACACAGACATACACGCAGAGAGAGAAAGACAGACAAAATAATAACTGGCCGCCTCTCCGATCCCACCCAAGCAAAAAAAAAAAATTATATTAAAAAAAACAACCTTTGACCTAAGACAAAAGGCCCTCGCAGTCAAAATTCCCCCAGAGAATGGAGAGGGAGAGAGGGAGGAGGCGCGCTTTTGGGGGGGGGCTTCGTTTGTTTTGTAGAAGGGGCGCAAAAGGCAAGGGAGCGTGGAGAGGGGCTGAGTTGGGGGGCCCCACGGACTTCTCGTTTGGACTAGAGACTCTTGGGAGGAGGCGACCGCTTGGGGATTGACCGAGGACCAATGGAGGGGGGGCGGGAGGGGGGCACAAATCAAACGAAAAGCGAGTCGCTTCAGAGAAACGAAGCATTCCGAAAATAAGCTCAAACACGTGTGTGCGTCTAAAAGGCCGGGGCGTGGGGGGGGGCGTGGGGAGAGAGAGAGGGGGAGAGAGAGTTCACTTCTTGAGTGTGATCCCTTTGGAAAGAGAAGGCGAATTGCAGCCTAAGCCCATGCACATAGATGTTCTGCAGACAGACGGGCGCGCGTGCACGCACGCACGAGCCCATCCAGAAGGATTTGTACAAAATGTTTGGAAGCAGGAGGGCAGAGAGCGCAGAAACCCAAGCTGGGGGGTGGGGTGGGGGTGGAGATGTGCTGCTCATGGCGTGTTTTGTTTTCGTACTGCATTTTTGCTTTTCGTTGTCCCCACCCCCGCGTCATTGTCCCTCCTTCCCACAAATTGTTTATTTCTTTGAAGCTATTTTTCTTTCCTTTTTAACGAAGTTGACCGATGTGGATCGCTCCATGTTCTTGGGATTGCGGGAGACTTGGGCGGGGGCGGGAGGAGAGGCCTGCGGTTAGGCGAGGAGGAGAAGTGGTTAGCAAGGAGCGTCCTCCTGAATTATTGGTGATGCTTGTCGTGAGGAATTTTGCCCAAAGAGCGTCTCTGTTTCAGAAGCTACAACCTCCCCTCATAAAGTTGTTTTATTTCGTTGTATTTTCTGTTGGAAGCAAGCAGCGTACAAATCAGAAGTCGTGGCCTATTCGCTTTTATTTATTCCCCCTTCCCTTTCAGGCGCCCGGGTAGATATGTAGCACACAAAAACAAAACTGTGTTCCCACGACCTTTCTGGTACCTGGTGTTGGGAAAGCGGGTTCGTTTGAATGGACGTTTTAGCATCACCTTGACCCACCGGTCAATTTAGCTTCCTGCAAGTACGGAAAGTCCTGCCTTGGGTTTGTTTGTTTTTCCTGCAAACCTCTGCGCCTTTCCTTGCGCATTCGCAAGTCCAGTGAGATTTACTTCCGAGTTAAGGGGGTGCAGAGGTTTCCACTGGAAGAGGTTTTTCTTTTTAACCCAGGAAGAGAACCGAACTCCTATTGTGAAACTCATCCCCGCAAAGAATCCGGATGGGTGTTTCGATTTTAAGAGGTGAAGGAAAGCGCGCGCGGGGCGTTTGCGTGTTTGGTTTCCTCTCGATAATAAACGCTAGATGTAGACAAAATGTTGGGGACCAAGGAATTTTGCACTGATACGATTTCCCACGTAGGACCAGGGGAGTTCTAGTTTCTGAAGGATCGTGACTTCTTGCTTCTTATTTTTTCTCCTTTTTTCTTGGACGACAACCATCCGTAACCGGAGGGCTGTTAACTTCTGTAAAATGGTAGCCGGGTATACAATGAAGGAAAGGCGCGGGAGGGAGGGAGACAAGAGGGAAGGAAGAGGGAGCGGCGAGTTCTGAATCTTTTACAGGAAATGCTTTAATCTCCAAAAGAATTTATTTAACGTGAAAAATGTTTTTTTTTTCGGGAGGGGGGGGGATATAATACCTATAAGAAGAAATTTTGGGTTCAGGGTTGGGAGGGAGGGAGGGACTGAGATTATGCATGTCATGTCCTGAGAAGGCGCAGAAAGATTCCATGATCAGGTCTTCGGGGGGGGGGTTGCTTGTTTGTTTGTTTATTTATTTAATTATTTATGCGAGTATTTATGGTTTAATAATTTATATAACGCGTGTTGAAGGCATATTATTATTTTTTTACCCTTCTTTCTTTCTCTTCGTATCATTGTTTGCAGAGCAAACGTCCTATGCATTCGAAACTGAGCACTAAAAAAAAGAGAAAACTTAGAGCAGTAGTTTCCAGCGATTTATTTCCTTTCCCTCCCGCCCCCCCCTTTTTTATTTTGTGAGTGATGGATGTGATTTTCGCACAGTGGACTGCCTGTTTTTTCACCGAACACACACACACAGGGAGATACACACACAAAACACACAAACACACACCCCAACACTCCGAGTCCTTGTCACGTTACTTGTATTTAGATCTTAACGCAAAAGCAAGCAAACAAACAGCAGCAACAAAAATAAATAAATGAGGAAGAGGTTTGTAAATATTTTCTTTAATACACAGGGGGAGGGGGGGCAAAATGGCTACGAATTTCAACCACGTGTCACTGAATTATCTACCTGTCCATGTATGTTTGCTGAGCATTCTCCTTGGTTGGATCTTCTTGATGTTTTCTTAAGAAAAAAAAAATTATATATATATATATTCTTTTAATTTCCATCAGAAATATTTCTGTACGCCAAACTCTTCAACAGGGAGATCTGTCCCAGCACACCTACAAATAAAACAAACCTGGAAAAAAAACAACAGAAAAGTATTATTATTAATAATTTTTACTTATTTTTCTTATGAGGTTTCCCCCTCCCCTTTTTTCCTTTTCTTTTCCTGAAACACGGCTGCTAAAAAAATAAAATAAAATAAAATCAAGGCATCAAGCCTTTAGACAAAAACCAAGACAGAAGAGAGTCTACCAAAAATTTTTAACAAATCGAGAGTTGTATTTTTCTGCTAAATTCAGAAATCCTTACTATAAGATAGGTCTTATGTGGAAATGGATACTCTGAATAAAATGAACTATATATTAGCTGCGTGTGTTTCTTGACCTTTGTTCGGTATAAGTGCAGAAAATTGAAGACCAAATTTGAACGGAGCTCGGGGGTGGGACGGGACTTCAAAAGTTATTTTTTGAAACAGTTTGCTCCTTTGAAAAATATTTGTGAGCGAACCTAGCCAGAGTAGCTTCCGGTTTATATGTGCACATATACGTGTACTTAATGATATAGGAAAAAATAATGTTTATTTTCTATTTTCGGTTAATAAATACCATACACGGATCTCTTCCATGTATTCTGAGTGGAGTTGACCGTTGGCCACCGACTTCTTCCAAGTCACCAAATTGACCCCGATCCAGCTAAAGTCCTTCGTGACGACAGCCCGATCCTAAGGCATCTTGACTCGGAAGTAAGCCCCATTTAGTTCACTGGAACTTACTCGCAGCAGGTCAGTAAACGCAGGGCTGCCATCTAAGGCTGAGCGGCGTTGACGTCAAAGGCATTTACTTCTGAGAAAACTTTCCGTAGTTTCGTGCTGCATGTCACGAATAATTTCAGCTGGTTGTAGTTAACTAAACTACAATATGGTTGTAGTTAACTAAATCCTGCTCACGGTAGACCCGCCGAAATTGAATGTAGCCATGCTCATTAATTTCGTTGGGTCTTCTCTGAGTAGGGCACAACCCCGCTGTTCAGTGAGCGTGGTATTTGACTGCATGTGTGCCAGAATAGAGGGGGTGGGGTAGTTTATTTAAAGCTGAGATCTTGCCCTGCCCGTGATTATTTCTCTTTTATCCAAACCCGTGTCTTTTGGGCCGTAAACCTGTGAATCCAGACGCCTGGCTGGTAAACATACAACTTCCAAAAGCTGTGATTTCTTTTTATTTTTTCAGCAACTCCTGGAGAAGGTGGGAAAGGGTACAAAAGGGTAAATAAAAGTTTGGGTTCCCTCCCACACACACACACAAAAAGTAGAATTCTTCCACCGAGAACAGATTTGTTTCTTTTGTTATGAACTCGAAATGTCATCTGATTTTTTAAATGCATTTGTAAAAAAAAACCCACAAAAAAACCAAAAAAACAAAACAAAAATATTTTATACGTGAGTTCTATCGGATATCATTTTTGGAGAATCAGGAATGACCAAATAAAATGAATATCAAGTCGTGTTTTATTTTTCATTATCTACCCTCGAAGAGAAATGTTGCGGGCCAGCACATTGGGCCTTTCAAAATACCAGAAACATGGTACGTGTTGCTTGAAAGAGACCAACTTAAGGTCAATATATAGCTTTTCTTTTCTTTTCTTTTCTTTTCTTTTCTTTTCTTTTCTTTTCTTTTCTTTTCTTTTCTTTTTTAAAAAGGGAATGTTGAACACAACACCTTTCGGTTGCGAATGATGATAATAGCAATAGAAAGATTAACAACAGCAAACACTTGTACTTTGCAAAGTTTTCAGCTTTAATATCGATGGGAAACTGAACAACACAGCAATGAATCGTTTTATGTGTAACGGTTTAAAACATTTAATAACAGTACAGTTGGACTATGGGATTTTAATATGTAGACCTCAAGGAAGCAAAGAACCTTCCAGAGGCAGGAGGTGGCGATGCCGGTTGATCCACTCATTGGACATCTTCTAGCTAAATTTAAACAGATTACAGATCAATCATGGTTACGGGAAAGTCAGCCCCAGCGTCTTAAATTGGGCTTACTCATAAGTATGTTTCCTACTGCCGCCTTATAGCTCCCTTTATTTCCCTTAAACCACGTGCTCGGTGGTTTATCCCATTGACACCAACCGGACTTCCAAGTGCGTCGCTTGGGACGGGTTGTGTTCTTGATATTTCCTTTAACGGTCCTTGGGATTAAAAACAAAGCATGTTCTGAGCACAAAGTGAGTTGTTTTCAGTGGAAGTTACAACCGAAAAACGCCTCCTAAGATTTTTCCGGTAGTATTTTTTAAGGCTGCTGTCCTTTGCACACTTCCATGGGAGTAAACCGGATTGAACGCAGCAGGATTTGCTTCTGAGGAGATAAGTTTAGGACGGCACTGTAAATCCCATTTCACTTAATGAAACTTGCTTCCCGAGAAAACACGCACCGGATCGCGCCCTAAGGCTACAGTCCCTAAACACAAATCATATAGGACTAGGAAATGAACTTCCTTTTGAGTAAATATGATTAGGACTGATGTCAAAGCTTAGCCTGCAAGCCTGACCCCACTTACTTGGAGCAAGCCCCATTGGATTAAATAGGATTTACTTCTGAGGAGGCATGTTCAGGATTGCTAGTCAGCACGTCATTGAAATGATTTTTTTTAAAAAATGTATGTGTTGGAGGGAGGGCAGAAATGAGCATTTGCAAGGCTGATTGCGTTCAGTTGCCCTGAATATGTTGTTTAAGGCAAAAGTTATACTGCTCCCCGAAGCAATCTCTCGGTTTTTAAACTAATTCACGCGCACGCACGCGCGCACTTCCAGCCTTGCCGTTTCTCCCTCGTCTAACGCAGACATGTGGAATTTCTACTTAACACTTGTTCTGAAATTGCTTTCAACTTAAATTAGACCGTCATCAATGAATAATAGACAGAGGCAACTAAGGGCTCGTATTGATCCCTTCCTACCCCTGCGCTCTCCCCTCCCCTTGTGATATTAAACCTAATCCAGTGCCTAGCTCAACAAGTCAAAGATTCCCCCACAAGGAGCAAGAAAGTTTCCTGCAGCCGAGGATTTCCCCCCCATCTCTGCTCTTCCCCAAAGATAATTATTTCCTCTGATCGCAGCAAAAGGAGACTTGCCGGTGCTCCTGTTCTTCTGACTGCCCCCAGACGATTTTTGGTCCCTCTGGTTATTTAAATTTCAAGTTTCCCCTTCTCCCAATCCATTATTGGTTTTGGTTAGACCTGCACCCTCCCTCCCTCCCTCCCTCCCTCCCTCCCTCCCTCCTTCCTTCCTTCCTTCCTTCCTTCCTTCCTTCCTTCCTTCCTTCCTTCCTTCCTTCCTTTTTTTCTAATATGGGGAATCCTAATTGATTAATATTATCCCCCCCAATCATCAACAAACATCCCGCGACGTCTGGGAACCTGCTCCCACCTGCGAGACAAGCCTCTGCTGAGCGTTAATTGATGTGTGATTTAAAGGTTGATAAAATATTAGCGCTTTGACACCGCCTAGGCCCGGACGCGGGCGAGTTTTGGGCGCTCAGCCAGAAGGGAGAGGCCGGAGCGGCTCCGCGGAGCCCAGCGCGCGCGCGCCCTCCTCCTCCTCCAGAATTGCTGCAAACACAATTACACAGCCGCCCTCTGCATAATTCATGGGCTGAGATTTGGAAAATTAATAAAATGAATTATAACAAGAGGCTAATTAAAAACTTTAGTAATTGTTGTCGAGGCGGCTTGATGGGAGGCGTGTTGCACAAGGCCCTTTGCCTCTTCACAAAATCTCCTCCTTCTTCTTGGAAAAGGACTAAGCTGGAGGAAACGGCCTCGGTTAGCGAACCGTGTTTCGAGGCTGACACGAGACTATCCGCGGTCGTGACGAATGTACAGATTTGGTTCCTTCTGAAATAAAGGGCTGTATTCGAGTTTCTGATAAAGCCTAAGCAGAATCTAGAAGCTCCCGGTTTGCGCACTTTCTCGGTCTTCCAACGTGGCCTTTCTCCTCTTTTCTTATGCCACATCCACGCCCCTACCGACCATTCTGCATGGCCTGAAGTAGGCTGTTGCCTCTTCTTCCTCCCTGGGTGCTCGCCAAGCCGTAGGCTAAGGTGGCTTCCTCTTTGGAAGAGGCGCAAAGGACGTCAAGGAAAGGCTCTGGCGCCCGCACAGCCGACGCTGCGCAAAGCACCCCCGACGTAGATCAGTTGGATCAACGCAGAGATCAGCACCCTTGACGTTTGGACAGCGGGCGGGGAGAGAGAGGTTGGTGGAAAACGAGACTCATCTTTGAAAAAAACAAAAACAAAAAACCGCGAGATTAATGAGTTTTCATCAAAGGAGATCTAGTAGGTCTACGGCTCTACGCCAACCAGACGCCTTGAATTCCCCCCCCCCCCGCCCCCATCAGCAGGCAGGCTTAATTTCATTCTCTTTCCCGCTCCTTCACTCTGCATACAAACACAGAGAGCTGCCCTCTCCAAGCACAGTTCAGGCTTTGGAATCCAAACAGAGAAACAGTTAACGGAGACAGATCTACCTACCTACCTACCTACCTACCTACACACACACACACACACACACACACACGGGCGCGCGCTTCTCGGGCTGCTTGAAAGCGACTCTGATAAAAATAACATCAAGCCTACGACCCCTCTTTTGCGTCTGTCGAGATAAGCATGAAAAACCAACCGACCAAAAAAATCCAGCAACGACCTAGACTTCAGCCTTGATCTAATACTCCGCTGAGTTTCCCTTCCGCTTGTTGTTGTTTGTTGTTGTTTTGTAGACGGGCAGGTCAAGCTACCTAGAAAGCATCTCGCTGCCTCTTTCCCTTGAAGCTTGCCAAAGTCACTCGCCAGGCTCCCGAAGATGGACACTAGGGGAACAGGCCCACTGAAGCAGATTTTCTCACGGGGGTGGTGGAAGAAAGGGAGGGAGGGAGCCATAATCCATACATTTCCTGGCACCCCGGGACTTAATAGCCTCCTGCTGTCCATTGTGTCAATATGCCTTTATTGACATTTACAGGGCTGGGGGGGGGGGTCCACTCTGCTGGAGAGCTTCGAAGGACCGAGGTTGTCCGAAATGAAATCTACATAAGCAAAATAAGGACGACCCATTGTGATGCGTGTTTATTTAGGGGGGGGGCTGCGTGCCAAAGTAAGGGGGCGGGAATAGAGAAGCAACTTGTGAGTGTGATGGTTCAGAACAGGGACAAGGACTCCAACTCCCATCAGCCCACCAGCCATCATGGCTAATCGCCAGGGATGATGGGAGTTGTAGTCTAATAATAAGGAGAGGGCACAGATTCCCTACCCCTGATTCAGAAAGAAATGTTTCCTTGGGACCAATCCATAAGGAGCTGAGAAAATAGTCCTATTCCTGTTTACTCAGAAGTAAGCCCCAGTGTTTTCAGTGGACCTTACTCCCTGGTAAGTGTTGCTTAAGATTACTTAACCCACTACTGTATTAGTTATAATGCCCTGGGTTTCAACCTATGAATGTCCCTGTTCTAAAAGGGGAGGGGAGGTGGGAACCCCACAACATGTGACCACGACTTGGGCTTATTATTTGGTGGCCAAAGGAATTGCACTCTGCACATGCCCAGGTGAACGCTAGCACTGAATCACATATCCCAGGTACTACCTTTGGATCGAAAAGAGGTGATCGTGAGCTCTGGCACAAATTGAGCCAGGATGAGTTTGTTACTCTGGGGTGTGAAACATCCCAAATGAATCCATCTACACATCTCTATTTAGGCTTAAACTTGCTGGTCCAAAGGTTCCCTCCCCAACACTTTCTTCCATAATGGGCTCAATCAAGCAGAAGAAGTTTATTGATCACAAAATGGGCATGGGGAAAACAGGTCTACTAAAAATATATATACCCCATTGGAGTTCAAGTCAATGTGTATAGGATGGATCGCAGCCTAAGTTTCTCCTTCTAATTCAATGGGATAATGAATGTGCTTGTGGGACGCGGGTGGCGCTGTGGTCTAAACCCCAGAGCCTAGTGCCGTTTTTCCAATTTAAGCCAATGAGACATAAAAGTGCTTCACTTTGATCAGATTGGGGCCCAATAATCATAAACTTCCACTGAAGGTAGGTTTGCAAACAAGCCAGCTTGTTCTGATTCTTTTGCATAAATCAAGCACACAGTAGGCGGCACTTTCCCAGCTTGGTGCCATCCATATGTTTTGGACCACAACTCCTGTCAGTCCCAGACAGCATGGTTTATATGACCCAAGAAATAGCTTTAGAATTGAAGGATCTGATTCATACTCTCCAAGGCAGGGAATGCCAATCTGTTGCCAATCCAGATGTTGTTGGAGCCCCAACTCCCTATCTGCCTCATCCACTGTGTTTAGTCATCATGAATGTGTGGGGATATTTACAATGCAGTCAAACCAACAATGCATGTTTGCTAGATAGGCACATGATAGGACCTGAAGCTCAGAGTCCTGTAAGTTTCCTAGAGAGGACTCTGAGAGACACTCCCACAGTGCCCTGCTAGGGGGAGGGACTATGCATACATAAAATCTCCTCACCAGGCTGAGCTCTTCCTCTCTTTGCTCTTTGAACTTCATTTCAGCATTGCAGAACATTCACATGTCTGAGCTCCATTGCTCAGACTCCATTTGAAACTAGACTAAAAAAATGTCTTTGTAGCCTGATTACCATTTTAAGCCTGCATGAATAAAGCTGCTGTATCTGTTACTCTTCAACAAGTACTCTGAGTGAGTAAATGCTATTTTTGCTTTTTACATGACTGTGTGATTATCATTTTAATGTGAGAAAAGGGGAAATACCAGGAGAATTCAGTCTGCATTAAAGCATCCTAGATTACTTAAACGAAAAGGCTAAAACCAACCTATCAAAGCTTCCTTATTTTAAGCTGCAAAGGGATGTACTCTGCTGAACTCACAAACATGAGGAAGGAAGGATAATATCTAATAAATAGATCCTCTCCTAATTTCTATACACATCCTGACATAATTCAGTCCTACAACCATCTGAACCAAACCTTATAAGAAGACGCAAAACAGTCTTCTTATAAGTAAATATACTAATTTATGCACTCAGTTTCACAGTGGCAGTCTTGAGGCAGGCTTACAATGTAGTTGCAAACATCTGTTGTAGTTTATATTAAAATGGAGTGTGAACTGTGGCTACTTGTAGCTGAGCCATGAGAGAGCTTGAGCATCAGGAAGCAGAGAAAAAGGGCAAAAGAGGGCAGGGAGCAGCTAATATAGAATGGCCTTGTTTAACTGTCTGAACACAGTGGGCGTGCCTCTCACAGGGAGGATTTCCTGTAGACCCTGTGAGATTCAACTTCCTCTCTGTGTGCCTTTCTAGCAAACACAGTATTGTTGGTTTGGCTGCATTGTAAGCATCCCACAAATTATGTATGTAGGGGTTGTGGTAGGAAGCCAGTACAGTGGTACCTCGGGTTAAGTACTTAATTCGTTCCGGAGGTCTGTTCTTAACCTAAGCACCACTTTAGCTAATGGGACCTCCTTCTGCTGCTGCGCCGCCAGAGCACGATTTCTGTTCTTAGTGGAGTTCTTAACCTGAAGCGTAGTTAACCTGAAGCGTACTTAACCCGAGGTACCACTGTATAGGGTCTGCAAGAATGGGTAAACAAATGAACAAATGCAGCACTTTTCATTGAAGCTAGATCCCATACCCAGCCATGAGTTAGGCATAGAGGTCCATCAATCAAGTGATTGAGTGAAATCAGGTGTGTACCAGCATGCAGTTTGTGGACCTTTAAGGACTGAACCACACATTCATGCTCATGGCTTTATGAGGAACCTGTGGTCTTCCATAGGTGATAGGACTCTTGTCACCCACAGCCAGCATGGCCAATGGTTAAAGATGATGGGAATTAGACTCAGCTGGGAGGGCCATAGCTTCCACCGTCTCTAATATAAAGACAGTAGCAAGTGAAGTTTTCCAGATGTTGATGAGCCATCACATATGAAGACGCCCACAGATAAAGCTTTCATGTCATGCCAGGTGCAATGTTTTGCAAATAAGCAGGGTCCAGACGTTCAGGCTTTGGCCCTGTATACATGAAGGAGCATCTCCACCCCCATCGTTCAGCCCGGACACTGAGGTTCAGCACTGAGGGCCTTCTGGTGGTTCCTTCACTGTGAGAAGAGAGGTTACAGGACAGCAGGCAGATGGCCTTCTCCGTAGTGGCGCCCGCCCTGTGGAACACCCTCCCATCAGATGTCAAGGAGATAAACAACTATCTGACTTTTAGAAGACATCTGAAGGCAATCCTGTTTAGGGAAGTTTTTAGTGTTTGATGTTTTATCGTGTTTTGAATATTCTGTTAGGAGCTGCCCAGAGTGGCTAGGGAAACCCAGTCTGATGGGTGGCATAGACATATTAGTGTTGTTGTTGTTGTTGTTGTTGTTCCTCACATTTTGAGCAATGAAGATGAGTGAATAGAGAGGGTGGGTGAAAATGCCAGCCAAAAAACAAAACGAAAACCAAACAAACCCAGAATAATCATCTTATGATATAAGATAAGGGAGAGAATTTCCTTGTTGTAAAAGTAAGCACTTGAATGATGGGAGATTTAAAAAGAAGTTCAAGCTCTGCTTTGTGTTTTGGCATGTTCTTTCAAACTGACCTCATGTCGTCAGGAAAATATATCTGAGCAAAAGCAATTGAGGTTCCATCCATCACTAGGATCCTGTTCTCAAGGGACTCAGTAGTGTAACTGGGTGAGGGATTCCTATTTGAAAGCAGAGGGAAAACAGGGCATGTTGCTCCGAGGCTTAGTTAGGGCAGCAGGCCACAAACCAGCCTAACACAGTACACCACATTCAGCCACTGTATATACCACAAAACAATGGAGAGCAGTGCATTTCTAGGAAGAGGTGGGGCTTTATCCCCAATGTTAGGTGTCAAAAATAACCCAGTCCTTTTTCTGGGCACCTGTGACACATTGCTTTTGCACTTCATTCTTGGATGCTTCCTGTTTTGAGTGTGTTTTTCTTTTAGGTTTCAAGAGAGAGAGAGAGAGAGAGAGAGAGAGAGAGAGAGAGAGAGAGAGAGAGGAGAGATTGGATAAGTTATTCATGGGGGGGGCCTCTGGTGTTGTGGTGACGCAAAAGATGATGATGATGGATGCATTTGCAAGACAGTGAAAAGGGACAGGAAGAGCGTGAGATTTCAGAAACTGTCCCATGCAAGGTTCCCTAGCGTGTTGTCCACCCCCCCCCCCGCTAAATTAGGTAATTGCCTCTGGGGCGGGATGGTGTGGCGGAACTGGGAGTCTGCTCCGAAATCAAACACTACTCCGAATTTAGCAAGGCAAATTTTATGGGGAAGCTAATTAGCCCCCCCCCACCCACCCACCCATTCCAGCCTAACATCTGTAAACTTGTGTACACGGCCCCCCCGCCCCAGCAGAACAGAACACAGCCAAAGCGTCGACAGCATCCAGTCGCTGTTAACTTCTTCTTTCCTTGCAGAAGACCCTTCCTGCGTCTCTCTCCCTCTCCCCCCCGCCTTCTCTCTTCTTCTTCTCTTCTTCTTTCGTTCTCCTCGCCGAAGTGTGTTGACAATAAACATTTAATGAAGGCAGAGACGCGGATGTCTCCAGACAGTGTCAGAATACTTTAAACAGACCATTAGCATGGAGTTTCCTGACTTCAAACACGGCGCGCGCCAGACCCTAACATTATAAAAATACGAAGTATGAAACAAATAACCTGTTTATACAGATAGTTGCAGCTGTTTGCGCGGCTCCTGACATCCTCCTGGCGACCCCCACCCGCCGCCCCCGGATCCAATCCTTCCTGCTGTATTTAGCAACAGAAACTTAACTCATTTCAGATTACTCGTGGTTAACGGAGAGAGGGAGAGAGAGAGGGAGGAAGGGAAAAATGTTAAATACAGTTAATGCAATATTAATCGCCCTTTGGTGATATAAAAAGCAATATTTTCAGGCGGCTATTGAGCTTTTCCGAGAGGCGAGAGCCGGGGAAAACAGTCACGCAGCAGTGGAAGAGGGCAGAGAGGGAGAGAAGCGAAGAGGTCGGTATTTATGGCTTTTGTTTGCTTTTTTGGCTGCCGAAGAAAGAAGGGAGGACCCCCCAAAGGGGAGGCGGGAGGGCGTTTGGGGGGGGAGGTGAAGCGGGAGAGGCACGTTCAGCGAGTGGCTCGGAGATGGGAGCAGCAGCTGGGGCGGCTTTCGGTGGGGCTCGGCAGCAGCCCGTCCTTTGGAGCAAATCCGAATAACTAATAATGATTTATGTTAATTCCACGCGGGCAGCGGCTGGAGAAAGAGGGGAGCGGGTTGGTGGGGGGCAGGGGGTGGCAAAACCAAGGCAAGCTGGCTTGGGAACTAGCTCGGTCAGGAGAAGCCAGCGGTGGCTTCCAAGAGAATGCGGATTGAATCCGGGGCGAGTTGGCGGGGCGCCTGTTTCACTCCGCTTGCTGGTTCCCTAAAAAAATGATGCCCTCTCCAAGGAATCAAGGAGGCTTACGGACTTTGGTGGGCAGATTGGCTGGAGGTGGAAGATTTGGGCCAGCCTTGCAGCGACGGTGTTCGGTGTTTTGTTTTTTTTAGCCCGCTTTGAGAAAAATGGCCCGAGATTAACAACGGTTTATTTTATTGCTTATTTTTCCCTCTAAAAACCAGGTTTGTTTAAAAAAAACAAAAACCACCAACCGATTCTCAGCAAATTCCTCTTGAAGGGAGTTCTGTCGGTTTGCCTTCCAGGGAAGTTTGCTGAAAGGGGAGGCAGCCCGGATCCCAGGGAGCTGGGGGATAAATCGGAGCTGTCTGGACACCAGCAGACCTATAGGTTTGACTGAGGAAGCAAAAATAAAAAATAAAAAATGGATTGGATTGGAAGTAAGATCCTCTGGAATCAAGAGGAGGATTGCAAGGGAGTATGGGGGGGCGGGGCACAGCTTGTGCCAGCAACGTCATTGGGGAGATCCCAGCCGAAATCCCAATTCTTGATGCCGAAGGAAGCGGCATCCCAGCGTTGCAAGACGTTCTCTTGCAAACTCCTTTAGGAAACCAAATAGCTCAGACTCCTGATCTCAGGGTCGTGGGTTCGAACCCACGTTGGGCAAACAGATTCATGCATTGCGGGGTCGGGGGGGCTGGACAAGATGACCCTCGTGGTCCCTTCCAACTCTATGATTCTATAGAAACTTGATTCCAGTGCTTTCCCCCCTGGGGCTTATGTCTGCCAGTGGGGCTTAGGGCTGACATTCTACACACGCTTCTCTGCGAGCAAGTCCCACCGGGACTGACTTCGGAGTAGACACTCGTAGGGTTCGTTGGTTGGGGTGACCTGGGCTTTAAATAAACCATTACAAAGTACCCCATTCATAAGTGTAAGCAAATAATTTCGTCGAGGTGAACAACAATAACAACCCTGCAAGGTCAGAGAGCCAGCCGGCTGATCCATCGCCATAGTCTTTCCAACATGTGAAGTCAGGTACCTGTGGAAAGCTGTTGAGCAGAGGGAGGGAGGGCCTGGATCACTGGTGGAGCATCTGCTTGGCAGGCAAGATGTCCTAGGTTTCAGGCAGGGCTAGAAATGTCCCCAGCCCTGGAGACCCTGAACCCTGCTGCCAGTCAGAGTAGACAGAACTGAGCTAGATGGAGAAAGTGGGTCTGACTCGGTTGCAAGGTGGTTTTTTATCTTACAATCTAAGAGCGTGAAAAGCACAGGCTCTGCTGTGCTACACACACACACACACACACACACACACACACACACACACACACACCATCTGCCCCACTTCTGGTCCTCCAAGAATTCGGATCCCCCTCTGGTTGCAACCCAGTGCAAACGGAGGTTGGGAGGGAAATGAATAAATCGCCATTCTTTGTCCTTCGCTCCATAAACAACCCGAAGACGTGGTTTACTTTCTGCCTGAAAAGGCCCTTAGGGTTTTGATCGTGCTCAGTAGCAGAAACTTTCTGGCTGATAGAAACTTTTTCCTGTACCTGTAATGAATGACAGCACGGCAGGCAGAAATTCTACAGCTGAACATTTTTTCAGTCATGAAGATGCAGGATTTGGGTGTGGGTGGTTGAGGAGGGAATTTCACTTTCTGGTGTTTTTTTTGTTTTTAAATGTATTTTTGCCTGTTATGCAAGTTTTAAAGGTGCAGGGACCCTTCTGGCGTGGTGGTGATAACAAGAGAAATAGCAAATTCCTGTTGTTGTGTGAATAAGCAGAAGTGGATTTTTTGGCTATTAGAATAATATTGGGGGAGAAAGTACAAGAGAGTGCCTGACGTTAATTATGGCTTCGGAAAGCCCGATGCTCCCAGAAGGAAGTGGCTTCGCTGTTTTGAAAGGGAAAGGTCTCCCAGGCTCCTGCCAATTGACTTTATTCTCTTCACCTATAGGCAGGAAGCCACCCCGCAGCCCCTTAAGGCAGAACCGTACCAAAATAAACCAACATCAAAAAGCTGGTTATTAACATGAGTTCCCGGAAATCAGAAGACGAAGTCACGTGGAAAGGCTAGCGTGTCTTAACCCTTCCTCTTCCTCCCCCCCACCAAACAGCCAGAACAAAGTTCAGCATTGCTGGGAACAGTTACAGCTCGGAGACCCGATAAATCCATCGGTGCTGTCAAACGCCGAAATGGGTATTTAAAATAAACCTTGTACCGAGGCTGCGCCGGCCTTGGGAATTACTGTAGTCTTGTTTATTGTTTCTTATCGCCAACTGATGGGACCACGAGGCTTACCCCCAGCTCAGAGGTTTCTCAACTTCCCCTGGTTAACTTTAACAGAACAATCCCACTAACGCCATCTGCCAGGGATTCTTTAGTTGTGGTTCCTGCATTAAGATAATGTATATGGGATGCTTCCCTGTGCGTTTTTTAAGAGAACAGAATCCACAGATTCCCCCCAATAAATAAATAAAAACCTATTGGAAAAGGTTATAGCTTCTGGTCCAGAAACACAGTCAAACTTTCACAACAGCCTTGGGGGCGATGAAAGTCAATGGGATAAGCTTGTCCGAAAGAGGCTTTAGGAAGATTCAGACGTGTATGTCTTGGGGAAAGTGTGTGGGTGCATTAAGATGTCAGCAAACTCCTAGAACGATTAGCAGTGCCTGTGAACATTCATGCAGGTATAGAAAGCTGTCAACATGTGCATACATGCGCGTCAAAGGACGTCAGCCAATGTAGAAAATAACATCTTACTCAAACATACTAGCTATATATCGTATAAAGCAAACCCAGGACAGTTTTCTGCCGCGAGGGCGTATTTCTCAGGCGTTTTCTATACACAGTGCTTTGTTGTTGTTTTCGTATGGATTATGATCATATTTTGATTTGCCGGCCTACTTAATGAAACAGAAATATGAACTGATACGCAGTTGTGAATGGATCTCTAGGAAGTCCGTGAGAAAAGAGCAGGCCAATGTATCTGAAACTTTTGATCTCGAGTTTAGCACGTTTGCCTGCAGAAAAGTCGCCTATAAGGATGCGTGTCTTGTTAGACTATTTAGAAATGCAGCGCAACATCTGTACATGAAGTGGCATGACTTAATCTGAGTCAGTTTGGCGTCAGTGGCTTCCTCTACTGGCTTGAAGCACGCCTACTTGGCCTTAAGGAAAATGACTTGCATGGGACTTATAGGCAAGGGGGCACGACTGTCTTTCTCTTTATCCACACATGCAATCATTTTAGCAGTTTCCTGACTATATATTTACCAAGCATCATATATATCATCACATACACACACGCACACATTCACTCATCATGTACACACAACTAGCTGTCTCTCTGCCTGTCTATCTCCGGTTTTATTTATCTTGATTTCAGGAGGGGCTAAAACGAGCCCCTTCTGTTGTGTGTTTCTTTCGCAGATCAAACGTTTCAGGTAGAATCACTTGATAGTCTTCTTCTGCCTCCCCCCTCCCGCCCCCTGGCACAGTCTCCTCCCCCCCTCCCGCCTCTTTAGATATCAATGCAACTACCCAATGATGGACGTTTATATAGCGCGTATATACGAAATCGTCTTCAAAGATGCACCTTGGATATATACACATATAGGAGAGGCCAGCCCTTATGCCTATATTTACACACGGACACACATGCACACACGCGCGCACACGCACCCCCCCCCCCGCGTTTGTGAAACCTTGGTGGCTCTTTGTTGCCTGAGCTGATTAGTTGGTTGCACTTGAGCTTCAGCACCAAGAACAGCTCCCTCAGAACGGGAGCGTGATGCATTATTGAAAGCCTGTATCCAACAGCTCTGGGGTGCAGCCTTTCTGCGCTGGGCTGGAGATGAAGTCTGACTGTCTGACTGCACAGAAGCCTCTAATATGTTAATGGCCGTAGGGGATGCCTAAGGTAGCGTCTCAAGCTGCCGCGCACACCATATGTCAGGCCGTTAGCCACATGGATCTATTAATCAAAGGGAGAGGGAGAAAGGGGGGGGAGGGAGGGAGGGAGAAGAGGAGTTTCATACCCCCAACCCTATTTGACTACATATTTTCCCTTATCCGTTCCCTCCTCACCTTTCAAATAAGAAAAGTACAAAAAAAAAACCCCTACCACTAGCAGAAAGACAAAGAAACCTTGATGTTTCCATGTAACCCAAATAGAGCGTTTATATCTAGAGAGAAAAGGAGATCAGTTTCCTTCTGTAGGGCTGCTGCAGATCTGATTGGAGGGAGGGAAATCTGCACCTGCCCATGGGGTGGGGTGGAGGGAAAATATATATATATATATATATATATATATATATATATATATATATATATATGCAGAATGGAAGATTTATTTATTTATTTTAAATCTGCATCGACAATAGGAACTATCGTTTTACTTTGTTGTTGTTGCTTGCTCTTTGATATCTGGCTGTGAAAACTATTCTGTTGAAGCAGCCGGCCGAACTTTCTCTTCAACTACATATCAAAGGGCTGAATCCATAGTATTGTCCCTAGATTATTCCGGGAAGGTGGGGTGAGGGGAGAGGAGGAATTCTATAAGGATGCAATTCACATCCCAGCGAGGTCAATGGTACATCTCCTATCGATTTTCATGGTTGTTGATTGCACCCAAAGTTAGGATCCAAGCTTAGCAGGTATAGCGAGATTACTGAAAGGAAAAAAAAGTACTTATTGAGGGGCGTAAAGATAGCTCTCCTTAGATCTCCAAAACTATACGTGTTATATACAGAGAAAGCATCTCCTCTATGTAAGGGTAGGAAAAGAAAATCCTCTTGACGTGATCCAGCCAAAGTTAAGCATGCGAACTCTCCTCTTTTCAGTGGGAACTAATGGGGCTTGGATTAGACACTTTGTTCTAGGCAAGCAGCAAGGGATTTGGGAGTACCAGAATGATGGCAAAACCTTGGTGAGAGTTTGAAATCAGGGTCTAGGCAGAAAAAATATATAACACTGCAACCTGTGCATAACTTAGGGCACAGTCCAGTTTACGGGGTGTAAAGGGCTGCAATCCCATAAGCATTTACTAGGGAAGTTGTTTCACTGGCATCGCTGGGAGCTAATCGATATGCTTAGGATTGTTCTGTAAAAAAAACCCCCTCATCTCATCCATTGAAAACAGTGGAGCATATACGATGCTTAATCTCGCTGGATCATTATCTCACAATATTTCATGCCTCGATTCTGAGCAAGCCAGTGAAGCCACTCCATCGCTTGAGCACACCTTGTAAAGACCATGGCTGCTTACACACCATGCATTAAAGCACATGGACCCCCATGCAAAAACTCTTGGGAACTGTAGTTTCTTAAGGGTGCTGGGAATGTAGCGGTGAACTACAGTTCCCAGGATTCTCAAGGGAAACCATGTGCTTTAAATGTATGCCATGTAAGCAGCTGGGTTTCGTCTTGGCAAGCACCTGAGCCCTAGCAATATATATAAAAACCATCCCACCTACCCACTGGATTTGCTCTCAATGACTTGTGCATGCGACAGTGGACATCCTTGGGCTTGGGAAAGAAGGCAGGAATACACATCTAGAAATGTTCCTGCAGAAAACCGCCATGTGGAATGGGCAGCTAATGCTACCCGTCCCACCCCTCCCGTTTCCGTTTCTCTGATGATAGATTATTTCTGGTCTGTCGCATGATGAGCGCTCGGGTCTGCGGTGCCCATCTTTAAGCGTATGTTTCCTTTAATAAACATTTTATTCAACCCAGGCAAGTCTGCGGGGCTATCCGAGTATCCTCAAGCAATGGCTCCGATCAAGATGGAGATAAATATACGACAAGATCCAATAAAAGACGGGGAGAGATGTAGCAATTTGCTCCTTCCAACCGCGCCCCCCTCTCTAGGAAGGTACTTATCACTCCCTCCCTCCCCCTCCCCCTTGTCAAATTTGGGTGCCCAACTCCAACCACCGTGTTCCCCCCCCCCACAGTTAAAAGGTAACCCCATATATCTGTCGCTTTAGGTTTCCAAAGACTCGTAACTTAATTCCTCCAGGCTATTCATCAGCCCAGTAATTAAACTAGCAAATGGATGTAAATAAAGTGAAATTGGTTTCATGACAGATGAGCCAAAGAGGCCTCTGACATGAAACAAAGCAGGACAATTATTATTTCGGCACCAGGCTATATGAGGGACTCCATCTGGATTTATTAGGTTCTGCAAGTTATTTGCTGGAAGCAGGCAAGACAGGAAGGCTCACTTTAATTTGACAGGAGGACTCCCCCCGCCCTCTCCCGTCGAATCCAACCTTTGCATCCTAAACAGGCTGCGGACAGAGAAATCTTAAAATTAACATAAGCAAATCTTTAAGGCAAGATCTGCTCTCAGATTCCCCATAGCAGTTTAGTCGAAGTGTTTAGATTGAAAAAAGAAGAGAGAACCTGCACCTGATCCTAAACGTATTTTGTTTGGCAGTAAACACTACTGCTTTAGATGGAGGTTTGCACCAAAGCAAATCCTAATGCTCTGGGTGAATTGGGTGAGCCCTGGTTCAAGGGAGCCGGCGCAGCCCTAAAGAACCAGCTAATTTAAAAGCAGCTCATCAAACTATGTTTGTCATTGGTGCAAAGTACTTGAGGGCCTTTACAAATGCATTGCATTCACCAAAGAGCCAGGGAATTTGCAGAAATGCGGGGTTAAAATCTTCAGAACGTAGCCTACACGTGTCGACGGCTGCATCCTAATATGATAGGAGGTGGAATGAGCCGCCCCCATATCATCACCAAAGCTAAGACATCCGGAGGATAATTTTTAGAATTTACTTTTTCCTATCACTGGTTATGATGATAGTAGCAAAACAAAAGCTATCGCCCAGTATATGAGAAAGGAAATGCTAAATCTATACCCGCAGAAAATAGGCTAAGATGTTTATCCGGTTTCAACATGGTTCAGATGTAATTGGAGGTATGAGGTCCATCTTGGGATTGAAGTAATGCATAGAATAAATCTATATAAAAAGGGACTCTCGCAGCAGGTGCACATTAGTCCCTTTACCCCTGAAAAGATTAGAAAAGGGCTGCTTTATGCTTAAACGTACTCTCAATTATTTAAGCGCCCCTCCGTGATTAGCAAGTAAAAGTAACGCTCTCCAAGAAAACGAAGCAAGAATAACAACAGCGTTCCCCTCCAAACTCGCGCCGACCTTCAGCACGCTGGTCAGCTCCCCGCCAGCTAACAACTCTTCCAACCGAGGGAACTCTCTTCGTAACATAACATACACCTGCCTATAAGGGGCGCGGGGGGGGGGCGGAGCGTATAATTGAAGGGAGGAGGGAGAGCGTCATGGGTGTGTGTGTGGGGGGAAATATTAAATGTGTACTGGGGAAATCGAATTTGGGGGAAATACGCCCCCATCCCCATTTGCTTGCTTGTTTTTTAAGAAGAAAAGGCGGGGAGGATAAGGGGAATAAAGGGTGGATGTGAAATATTTTCAAACAAGGGAGAGGCAGAAGATGGGACTGAATTGGGGACTGATCTCTCTGCGCGGTATTGTTCTAATCAATGCAAACTCGCATTTCTTAATTTGCATAACTGGAAAGACGAGGGAAGATTTGTTGGTGGAAGACTAGTTCCCCACCACCAGCACCATCACACACACAAGACTAATTATTTAAAAGTTCTTGTAAAATTCTAAGTCCTCGCCTAGTCCTTTAATTAGAATACAGTATGAATAGGGGTAGCATATGGAGGAGAATGTCAAGGGGAAGCTGCCAGGGGCGCATCCTAGGAAATCTGTATTCATTTCTGCCTCCTATTTGTTCAGTAATCTCTACCATCATAACTAAATCTTGGAGCACTGATGTAGTTCGAGTTGTTGTTGACTCAACGTCAAAATTCAATCACTGGGGGTTTTGCATCAGCCGGGCTACTTATTTGTCTAATAAATCCGTCATTTTGTAAGAAAAATATTTGAGCAGCCGCACTTGACCTCTTGGTATCCACAAGTCACATTTATTCCTCCCAGTTTACAAATGCAAAATGGAGATGAACATCTAATGCCTCGAGGTAGGGTGTTGGTTTCTGATTGGATTTTAGATGGAAATGTCTATTTTAAATATCGGGTGATTAAAATGTACATAGAATAGGAAATCCATGCTTTGCACAAGGAATCCAGCCTGCAACTTGGGCGTTTAACTAGCAGGGCGTTCAACTAACACACACGCCCACGCACGCACCAACAACCCCAAACTCCCCCCCTCTTCAAACAAGGATCCAAATGGAATGCCCCAAATAGAAACTAAAAAGCAAAATATTTTTTTAAAAAATAAGAATGGGGTCTATTGTACAGGACCCAAATTATTGGTAGGGAAAAGGACAGGGAGGTTACTTTTAGATGCTAAAGCACTAACCCAGGCTATGCTCCAATAAAATGCTTAGGAAAGCTCGCATCAAAGTCCACCGACTTTGCAAAGAATCTATTATCAGCGGTGAGGAAGGAGCCCGGTCTCCCTAAACAAAGGCGAATTTCTCCTGGGTGCAATTCAGCTCTATTAAAATAAACGGGAGCTTTGTCATGGGGTTCAGATGGGTGGAGAACGGAACCCAGAGCGAGCGATTTCCCTTTTCTGAATGGATCTGCGCTCAGATCTGGCGTCATGGGTTGTGCTGGGGTTGCTTCCATGGGGAAAACAAATTTATTTTGGTCAGGGCACCTCTCATTAAACCAATCTAATTAGGTCGGCCCAGTTGAAGGGCAAAACCCTAAAGAGGCCAATGAGCTTGGTGTTGCAGAAGCGGTCTTCGGCTCCTAACCCTTCTGCGAGCCGCCTTATTGCAAGCCATGACCTTACGCTGGAGTAAAAAAACTTGAGAACTGCCAATTCTCTGAGTTAGAGCTCACTTTTGTTTTTAAAATCCCTTAAGAGTTGCAGGTTTGCGGTGCCACCACTCGTTATATACCATCCAAGCGAGTTAGTCTCCGCTCAGTCATGAAGCTGACTGGGTGAACTCGAGCTCGGGCAAGTTACCAGTTCTCCTTCTAAGCCTACCTTACAGGATTGTTGTGAATAAGCGTGAGGGGTCCCGCTGTTTTGTACGCTGTTTTGAGGTCCTCGGAAGGACTGATGATGTCACTCCAACCACCTTCTCCCACATGCAAACCTGAATGGAGAAGCGCAGAGGCTGAGTATGATTTTATATCCCGAGGACACAACGAGAAACCTGCATGTCTTAATCTTGTCCCACAGGCTGGCACATTCCATCTAAAAATGTGGAGTTGGCACGCTGGCTCTGATCTGACGGAGGAGTGGCGACAAATCGCTCTTTTGCATATGTTAAGTGGACTTTTTCAGATACATATATTTTAAATGAGTTCTTGAAGATGCAGAATATTTCTCATCACACGCCCTGTAATTTTTTTTCAGTGGAGGCCGCGGGTAATTTCTGGTTGAGGTCTTAAGTAGAGCCTCCCTGCTCTACCAAAATCACCCCTTGCCCCCGAGGAGTCATCCCCTGCAACGAGCCATACTATGTTCTTTTCCTATTGAGGATTTCCTTCCGGTTGATCAAACGGCTCTGTGCAATGGAGGGTGGGAGGCCCTCATTTTACCCCTGCTAATCCCAACATTATATTTAGAAAATTAGAACTAATTCATTTGATCCTTTGATGATCTGACCAGACACTTCCAGCCCAAGCAATTCAAGAGCAACAACGACATATCTTTAAAAGTGATAAATATTAAGCACTGGGGAATAGAAGCTTACAAAGTCTTAGAGTGAGTGGGTTTTGGAAGTTATCAGAAAGTGAAAGAGATAACAGGGCAAATCAAGTGGGGGGGCGTAGCCAAGGTGGGGGGCAGATCCACAAATATTATTAAAATGCATTTAAAGTACTCGGTTATCTGAGATTCTGCTCCCCCCCCCCCAGCGAAAGCCTCTAATGTCCTCTTTCCAAAAAAAGGAGAAAAACGGGGGTAGGGGTGGGGACTAGGGCGTGTCACTTTTAATCACAGTTTTGTCCTTTGTTGTCCTTCCAAAGGCCTGCCTCTGTGGGGCGCCAGTGAGCTACCTCTGCAATTGCATTGGATGCCAGTCTCCCTTGCCAAATTCTCTTGGCCGAAGAGGACCGGCAGAATTTCTGGGCATTGTTTTGGAAACCAAACAAAGGACAGAACGCACATAGAGCGGTCCCCCAAAGAACTACAATATAGGATGCGGTGGCGTCAAACTTGGATCCTGTTTGAAGTGCTAGTACTGGTTCCCTTCGTGCCCCTCAAAGAAATTGCAGAGCCTGATCTCAAGCCGTGTCCCTTTTTTCCTTTGTAAATTCCACCCAAAACAAAGAAAGGATGCTTTCAAAGCAACGGGGAGAATGGGCATCTCCTTGATTTTCGCGACCCTGTACTGATATTATTTGAGAAGCGCTCTCTCCCAGCAATGCCACTGAACCGAATTGCTTGTCTGGAGAAGATTTTGCCTTGGCAAAAGAATCTGTAGCCTTTTCCAGAGTTTGGTTAAGGTTCCGCTTACGAAAAGTGGGTAGGGACAGTTGACTTGTCAGAAACTTACTTGCCCGTGCTTTCTAGCAATTTGACCTCTCACACTGGGGAGGTACACTCTGGGAGGCCGTTCTTCTTCAAACATTTCGTGTCAGTAGGATAGCGAGGATCTGGGGACAATGCACAGGTCCTGGAAACGGAAAGTTATTACCGATTGCAATCTTACTTTTGCCCGGGACGGAAAGTGTTTGCTGTGCAATCCCTCATGCATTACCATGGAGATTGCTTTTACTCTCTCCACGCGCCCTGCCTTCTTTACTGACTCTTTCCTTTCTTTGAAATAAAATTAAGGGCAAACACTTCGGCTTGCAATGCTTGCGGATCGCAGCTCTTTAGCGTAAGCCACTTCAATCCGTGCGCGCTCTTAGTTCGAGTTAGATTCCTCCTTGGCCAGGAATTGAGAGGCAAGCCCTTCCAGATCCTCGAATTACTCCGCTCTTATAGGTGTTGCGTACTGGGGAGTCCCGCGGGAATCTAGGAGGCTTGTTTCCAAATAATGGGAGTGGCTTCGGGGGAGAGAACGCGTCTCTGGAAATTTCAGTACCGTGGACAGCGCACGACTAAACGGCGTCGCCAAAGAGCCAGAATTAATTTGCTGCTGGTGGACTTCTTACTGGCTTCCAAATTAGCAAAGAAGGAACTTGCAGTTAGGGTGATGAGATGGAAAGGAGTCCAGGGCTCTATTACCTTTAAACGTGAGAAAACGCCCAGAAGTCTATTTTGGAATTAAGCGGCATACAAATGAATAAATACAATCTGCCGCTGCAACCGTTTCCTCTTTTATACAACAGTGCAGAATCTCTGGCTTCTTAGTGAACCTACTCTGAAGCCGTGAGCATTCCCTCAACATGGCTGCACTGCCGCTTTTATTTGCCTTTCTATGCCCAGTGAAGTTATTCTCTTGTTTTTGTTGTTGTTGAAGCACTTGAAAGCCAGCTCGTACCCCACCCTCCCACAAATGATTGATTCATACAGTGACATTTAATAGTGCCAGCTGACATTAAGTGGTGGTGTAGTATCTTGACATTCCGCTCCAACTTCCAATTATTATTTCAAGATCCACTTAACAAGGACCCATTCAAACACAGGTGCAGGAAAACCAGGGAGAAGTGAATAGGCTCCAGCATTAATGTTGGCCTAAAGTTAGAAAGGCCTAAATCAATATAAATTAATTTAACTATGATTTCTAATTGCATTATGCATGATCAACTGGAAATGTTACATTAAAGATAATTAGAGCGAGGTGCCAGTCACTAATCGTTTTCCTAATCCCTTAATAGTAAATTGAGGGTGGGAGTGTGTGGGGAGGGGAGACATTTTATATTCAATAAAAATATTGAATATTTTTAGTTGATTAATCACCTGAATTTTAATACGTTAGTTGATTAATTAATTGATAATATTAAATGCAAACATTACCCAAAAAATGGAGAGTTGCGTAGGGGACAACTTTTGCATATCACTTCAGGGATCATTTCCCAGCAGAAAACACAGCCTTTGGATTAAGTGAAGAAAAGTATATGAAGCTCGCAACTTAATTTTTAAAGTGACCAAGTCATTTGGAGGAAATGTAACTTACAGTGCAATCTGATACATGTCTACACAGAAGTAAATCCCACTGAAATTCATTGGTGCTTACTCCTGGGTAATTGGGTATAGGACAGCAACTGTAAATGTTTGCTTTCTCATTCTTTATTACAAGAACCCCAGAGTCAAAATACCACAAAAAGTGATTTACTGTATCTGTCCTTATCTTTTAGCTCCACTCATAAATTAACTAAAGCTTTAGTTGATTAATCTATTGATTAGAAATTGCAGCCTTAATTACCTAATTATGCGTATACTGTACATACGTTTACACATGCAGATAGATCAGAAAGCGAGAGAACAAGCCTTTCCCTTTTAACAGACTCTTTAATTCTCTGACTTTTGAATCAATGCCTGATGGATTTGTGTTATTATTTTGATTTCCTCTTTGTTCAATATTTACCAGTGTGTGGCTTAAAAAAAAAAGTGTGGTCTAGGATCATTGCTGTGGGCCTGATGCAAAAATGCCATGCTGTCCTAAAGGAGTCGATGTCAGTGGGTCAGGCAGGATGGAGGCGCTAACTTAGCATAATGGGTTTAACATTTCTGTGACATCATCAGAGAATCTGAAAAGGAGTGTAAGGATAATCAGACTGGTCATTCAGGAAAACGGTAAATATTTTATGAGGATACATAGGAGGCAGGAAAGAGGGTGATCAGAAAGGTGAAGCACTGTTGCCTAGCTCTGTGAAGAGGCATTTCCTCTTGGTACCCAGAGTGATGGAGACTCTGCATATGCTTAATATTTGTTAATAGGGAAGAAAAGGCAGAGCCTGACCCCTAGAAATGCTAAATGCCAACTTGGATTTGTGTTGTTGTTTTTCCTTGAAGTTCTCTGCAGCCTATGTTGTGTATTCACCACCACTGTAAAGGTTATTAATTTTTGCCCCTATCCCAAATCATTCGTCTTATATTTACAAGTGAAATCCCTGCATTACGTTCACCCTCCATCTTCCCATTGTGAATGGCCAGTCTCAGTATATTCCCAGTTCAATAGGTGAAGTTCATTTGCATGTAGACTGACAGGGCAAAAAGTAAATTGAAGGGATTGCTGCCCCTCCACTTCCCAGAAAAGCAACAAGATGGTGAGGTGTAGGTTTTATATTGCAAACCGCACTGCTATCCTCAGATGATCCTGGAAGAACTATACAGTTCCTGTTGCCTTAAAAAGGTAAACAATATTTTAAAGGATCTATCTCATCCAGGATATAGTCTCTTTGCACCACTGCCTTCGGGTAGAAGATATAGAACAATTAGATCAAGAACAAATAGACTGAAGAACAGTTTCTACCCAAGAGCTATAACCATCTTAAATGCTGTAACCAGATAATATGACCTTGGAGAGCTGTGATGGGTGTGTGTGTGTGTGTGTGTGTGTGTGTGTGTGTGTGTGGCCTTTTTGGTGTGTGTGTGTTTTGTGCTTTTTTCTTTTTTTCTTTTACGGGATGGCATGCAATTTCGTTGCACTTGTATAGCGTTGTGCTTGTACTTGTGCAATGACAATAAATAAATTATCTATTATCTTATCTATGATGGGTGGTATATAAATTTAATATATAATAAGGAACAAATAACTCCACCGACACACTTCTGTGTTTTGCTTCATTTTTGCATCACTGGATCGAGGATGCACATTTTGGTTACACCATATATCTTGGTAGGTTTCAGCTTCCAATGAGCAACATAAAAAGTGTGAAAGGAATACGTTTAGCAGCATACCCCACATGCAGGGCACAAGTGGAGCTCTTTCAAGTCTTATCAATGTAAATCTGAGACATCTAAGCATACACTTACCTTTCCCATTGAAATCAATGGGGGAAATGTTTCCCTGTGGCTAGATGATGCCCACACCATCTATACTTGCTACAGTTATTTTTCTCAAACATTTTGTTTTAAAAACTCCTCTTCTGATTTTCCATAAAATGCACAAGATGGTGGACAATTACACTTGATTCATTTGTTCATTATATCTGTCTCTCTATAACTGGCCTTTCATTTCTTGCAGTGTCTAGAATGGCTCACAACAATTCATTAAAATACAAATAAAAATGTAGTGAATAAAAATGTATTTGTTTTTTAAAGGAAAAGCACCAACATTTTTCTAACATGTACCAGCAGGTAACGGCCATTCCCCAACCCAATGAAAAATCTGCCCTCAAAAATTTACCGGTAATAAAATTGGCCTCTGATGAGCTTTCTTTGGGAGGTGTTTCCATAACCGCAGCACCCAAATTTAGAATGCCCTATTCTCACCCTCATAGATCCCTTATTCCCAAACATATAGAAGTCAAAGTATGAATGTATGACTATGTAGAATTTAGAGTTCCCCACTCAGAGATAGTATTCTGTCCTACTTCGCTTTGTACTCTCCACTTTTGTTCTCAGTATAGTTCATCTATTCTATATTTCTAAAGCTTATATCCTGATTTCTTGTTTTTAATTAAAAATGGGCAAAGTGATGGGCACATTAATAAGTCCTCACAGTACAAAGGTACAGAGCCAGCTCCAGATTGTCGCCTGTTATCCCAATACTGTCAAGCAACATGAAACAAAAAGATCATTTAACATTTTAAAAAACTGTTGGAAAGCATGGATAGGTTCAATAAAGTAGAGTTACCAGTGGGATAATTATTGTGCCACCTTGAGCTCCTTAGAGGAAAGGTGGGATATAAATGTAATAAACAAGGAGAAAATATCTAGCTTCAAATACACAAACTTTAATTGTTACTTATTTATTCATTTGATTACTTGCCCTGTTTGTAAGGGCCAAGGTGGGCTACAACAATAAAATATCCATATTCTGGGATAGCTCAGTCGGTAGAGCATGAGACTCTTAATCTCAGGATTGTGAGTTTGAGCCCCACATTGGACGAAAGATTCCTGCATTGCAGGGGGTTGGACCAGATGACCATCATGGTCCCTTGCAGCTCGACAATTGTATTATTCTATGAAAATGAGTAAAACCTAAGCTAACTTATGAGAGTACCCACAAAAAAACCCCTCTATACACCCAACTACCACTTGGTTTATCTCTTCCCCCAAAAGGATAACTCAAAGCAATTCATTGGACATGAGAACAAAGTTAATGTGCTTTTGACTCTGTGGTCAACTGGTTTGTAAGGATATAAAAGGCATTGAAACGGCAGATTTAGCTTTCGGTCACATTATCTCCCCTGCACCTCTCGTTGGCTGACTGATTCTTCTGCTTCTGCGGAGAGTCGCTGAGCATTGCAGGGTAATGAATTTCGGCAAGTACGTTAGCAGAAACTTTAATGAAGTCTTTTTTATGGTGTGTAAAAATCATAGTGGCAGTTTTGCTTCTCGATAATAAGGCTAAGTAAATTTTGATCAGTGGCATGTTTTAGCACCGTTCAGAGAAAATAATTGGGGGTGACCATATTGCCTTAGCTAGCAGAGTGGGCACGCAACAGAGAGCTCTGGCAAAGTATTTGTCCTGTGTGAACTGAATGTCATTTCTCATAACTGAGTACCAGTTTAGTATTCATAAATAGGTGGCAGTATGTCTCCCCCTTTCCCCCCCAAAATGAAAAAAAGCTTCACTTCCATCTGAGAAGGGCACTTTAAAAGCTTTAGGAACCTGGAGAAGTGGGGGCGGGGTGCTTTTAACATCTCTTTAAAAATTAATATGCAAGTAGGACTGCACTTATTTTTAAAGAATCCTTTGCAACATTGGTAACAGACTTGGATTTCACATCTTTATGGGGAAACCTGAGTTTGATCCCTGAAAGAGTGTTAGATCCTAAGTTGGCCTTCCATGAGTAGGCCTTCCATTCTTTGAGCAGATGACTCATTTTCTGGGCCAAAGGACTTCTTTGGACCTCCACCGTTGTGATGAATTCCGCACTGGGCTTATTTTGAGCAAGGACTCAAGAGGCTTAGATCCAGCAAGTGCTTTGGAGATTCAGCTAAGAAACACATATAATTAAAATAGACAATCTCTGGGAAGCTGCAGAGTGGCTCCCTCCCCCTGAGTAACTAGAACTCATTCTTATCTAGGAAGGTTTCCAGGGCACAAGGGTATTTTTTTATTTATTGCATTTTAAAATTTCATTTATATCCCACCTTCTGTTCCAAGGAGGCCAAGGTGGTGCATGTGGTTCTTCCTCTCCTCATTTAATTTCCACAACAATGCTGTGACGTAGTTTACGCAAAGAGGAAATGACTAGCCCAATGAAGTGACTAGCGAGCATCATGGCTGAGTGGGGATTCAAACCCTGGTCCCCCAGAGTCCAACACTCTTACCACTACACCATCTGGCAAATGTGAGCCTGCACACTTGCTATTGGCATCATTGGCATTGTGAGCCAGTGTGGTGTAGTGGTTAAGAGCGGTAGTTCTGTAATCTGTTGAACCAGGTTCGTGTCTCCGCTCCTCCACATGCAGCTGCTGGGTGACCTTGGGCTAGTCACACTTCTTTGAAGTCTCTCAGCCCCACTCACCTCACAGAGTGTTTTTTGTGGGGGAGGAAGGGAAAGGAGAATGTTAGCCGCTTTGAGACTCCTTCGGGTAGTGATAAAGTGGGATATCAAATCCAAACTCTTCTTGTTAGTATTCACTGATCTTGGATTCCAGTACCTTCCCTCTCCGCTCCATATGGTTGAGAAAGGCAGCTGTCGCCTATAAAAGCTCATACCAAAAGTTGTATCCTCATTTGTAAGAAGCCGTAGCAGTGGTATAGCATAGGGGGCCCACTGGGGCAGTTGCCTCGGTGCAAAAATGGTTAGGGGGCACAAAAACACCTGGTGCTGCCTCAATACAGCTGTGTGCTTCTGTTGCTGGGCTCAGTTGAAAACAGCTTCTCTGTGTGAATCAGGAAGTGACCTCTGCAAACAGAAGACTCTTCTTTTCTTACCTCTGCAGTTGCAATCTCCTGGGTGACATGAATGCCATTGGGCAGTTGAATGCACACATGCATACTCCATCCATTTCTGTGTGGCTCTGGGCACTGGCAAGCCACACTATGCCTCTGGGCCATAGGCTCTTTTGAGTGCTATTCTGCCATCCATGCAGGGATCAAGAAACATGCTAGGCTGCAGCACAGCAAACGAAGATCTTCACTCTTTTTACTGGGTCACCAAATGACTTGGATCCCACATTCACAGGTGATTCCTGCCTGGAGAAGTGGTAAGTGCAGTGTGCAAGAAGGCTCACAGTTCTAAGCAGGGTGGGAGTCAAGAGAAGGGAATATGCTGGCCTTACACCTACCCATGCTTGCTACTTAGCAATAGCAATATGTGTGGATAGTAACACACTTATATTGAGTTCACCATTGCTGAGTACCAAGTAAGAAAGGAGAAATAGGCAGTGGCAGTGTCTTTTCTTCTCATCTCTCTTACAACTCCATTATTGTGTCCAGAACTATGGAACCCTGATTTTCATTCACAGAGGGCACAATCAGGGCTTTTTTTCCAGCTGGAACTCACTGGAACTCAGTTCCGACACCATTGCCATTCTAAGAGAACAAGGGAGGTGTTCATGGTGAGTTCCGGCACCTCTTCTTCTAAAGAAATAGCACTGGGCGCAATCTTTAGTAGACCTTGCCTAATTAACACTGGTTGGATCCAGAGGGTATCCATCCATGAGGGGAAAGGCTTTCACTCAACTTAGAGCAAGATTCTTGTAGGAGAAAAGAACTGAAATCTAGCAGGTGCTCTTATGAGCACATGGTATTGCACATTTCTCAGGATCCATGCCGCGCTGCCAGGCCTCACACAACAGCTTTCAGAACGGGGCCACCACCAGTATTTCTTCCACTGCCATATCTTTGGGTCCATCCCAGTCAAAACATGTGGCCGTTTCTGGCAGGAGAGATTTGGTAGCGTTCCTCCGGGCTGGCTTGGCTGTAGATCTGTGCCACATGTTTACTCGTATAACGCTGGTTCTTCCTGATCGCTTCCAGATCACGGCTCCAACTTTGCCAGGTTCTGAATGAATGATATGTGGGATGGCTTGGGAAGAGAATAGACAAAAGGAAGCAAAGAAGTGCAGAGTTCAGACTTCCGATGGATTTATAGGAAAACGTGGAAACATTAAACAAGTAAATTGGATTAGGAACTAGATGAATCAAATGACCTTCCTTACTCTCAATCATATGCTGCCAGCTAAGTGTTTGAGTCTGAAAAATTGCACTAATGAAGCTATTTGAAGGCTTTTGTGGACAACTGCTTCCTCTTTGAAGATTAAATGAATGATGTTGATGTGATTAATCTTAGTACAGGGAGTAATGCAGCAGCCAGAAAATACCTTGGTGATTTTCATAATTAAACTGAATCAACATTTCAAAGAAATGCCAGTGTTATCACTTGTATATTAGAATTACGTTCATTAGACAGAAGAAACAAATAATTTGAGCAAACAAGATTTTTCTTTTGGTGTACTGAGACTTCCTGTCATGTCTTTGAGCCTCTTATTATAAATCACCCCTCCTGTTTAATTTTAGCCTTGTTTTTTTTTCTTCGGGACTTGTTTTCTGTTTATTTTCATTAGCACAGTCCTAATGAATTCCTAGTGACTTCCTTTACAGCTTCATTTTTCAGCCCAGGTCATTCTTTGTCTAGAAATCAGTTCCTTGGCTGACTTAAGACCACACTCCCGTAACTTAAGACTACATAAGTAGCATAAACATGTGTTCTGATGTCAAGGGATCGACATCAGTACCCTACTGATGGCAGGCTGCTTTTATGACAAGAGGTGTTGATGTCCTCTGAGTTAGATTTAAAACAAACAAATTTAGGCATATATCAACATCTATAACCTGTGCTAACCAAATTGAGCCTCCATTTTCAGATGCAGTATATCTCTAGATCAGATGCAGGACACAGTCAACAGGGAGTTGCTATTGCCTCCGTGCCCTACCTATTAGCTAAAGGCACTTAGCTGACTACTGTTGGAAACAGAATTCTATTCTAGATGGAGCAAGAGTTGGGAACCTGTGGTCATCTAGATTTTGCTGAACCACAGCTCCCATCATCCCTGATCATTGCTCATGCTTGGCTGGAGATGAAGGGAGTTGAAGTCCAACAACACCTGGAGAGCCAAAGCCCTTCTCCATCTATCAAGAAGACTAATGTTCTATTGAGCAAAGCTGGTCTTGTGTTCTTCCTCTCTTTTCTTCAGAGCTGGAGTCTAAATCTGAAACTCAAAGAACGAGGCAGGTCACCTTGGGCAAACCTGGGAGATGAGCAACAACCTTCATCTTCACCTCCCAAACATCTATGCACATCTTGGCCCAGCTTAGAGTTTCAAGAAGGCTAGTGAAAAATATTCGGGGTCAGAGGAGGCTTCCACACCCTTGGGCAGAATTTCCATACACTGGGCACTCGTCCAGTAGTTCCACTGACTGAAAGTTGCTTGGTGGGATGGTTTCTTTACTGAATTTTCTATGTGTGACTTGCACAAGGTAGAGAAAGCATCAGCACAGTGACATGAATGAAAGAACAGCTTACCAAAGAAAAACCCCACAGCAATGTAAAATGACATGGAGGACAATTATGATGATGATGATGATGATGATGATGATGATGATAATAATAATGGTTTCCAGTTCCTTATGTATGGATCCTAGTCATACACTATAGCATGAACAGCTGAATCTAGTTATCACATGAGAAGGGGTGGAGAATCTGGATATTACCATGTCATCCTAGGTCTGTTCTGGCAAGTGGAGGGACTAGCCCAAGCACCTGGAATCCAGCCACCAGGATATGGCTGGCAACCAGGCCACAGAAGTGGTGTATATATTTATACTCTACAAATTGAAAGCAACCCAGTACACACCCATTTCTTATCCACAAAGTTGTTCTCTTTTGGTCTAGACAGAATGCTTTGGGCTCATCATATGGTATTTGAACCACACTGGTGCAGGGAGTGGGGCATCCAGGAAGGACACCACATATTGGGACAAACCCAGTGCAGGTCTGGCTATCCCTCCACTTAAGATTCAGCTAGGTGGCAGTTTAAAACATATCTATTCTTCCAAGCCTCTGGAACGTAGTCTGCTTGACCTTTTTCATTCAGTTGTATTGCACTACATTGCTTGTGATACATTGCTTAACAATATTTAAATAGTTATCATTTTATTTGGGTTTAATGCTGTATTTTAAAGGACTATTTGTTGCATTTTATATGCACTTCGGCATGCGAAGAGGAGTTGCATATAAGAAATAAAACAATACTAATACTAGTGATTGATCATGCGGATGATTATGTGGTCTGGATGCTCATGCAATATCAAGCCCAGCATCATCTTTAGGGATTCCTGTATTATTATTATTATTATTATTAATTGGTAACACACATGCGCGCGCGCACACACACACACACTCACAGTATCTAACTAACAAACTACCGTATTTTTTCATGTATAGCACGCCCCCATGACCAGAGTTGTTGAGCTTTTTTTAGGGGGAATATTCTCACCCGTCTCAGATGCACACGCTTCCCAAAAGCCACCTATCAGCTGTTCCCTCACCGCCAGAAGCCACAAATCGCATGCCCTATTGCTGCATCAAAAGCAAATAGACACCAGCCCTTGTCGCAGCCACCAATAACACCGCTGACAATCTCTGGCTAGCGGAACCAACCAATCTCACGTCACCAATATGCATTGACCATGTAGAAGATGTCCCCCCATTTTTAACGTACTTTTTTTTTGGGGGGGGGGGGGAACCTTGTCTAATACACTGAAAAGTATGGTGACTATCAATCACCTATGACAGTGTGGCACTTTTGTCTCTTGGCCACACCAAACTTCCAGTGGGGCCTACAACTGAGAAAGCCACAGTGGCTGCTCTATGGACTCTCTTGACTGCCATTTTCTACCTGTGGGCTTTAGTACATCTAACTCGGTGCTGAAATTTGGTCAATGCTCCTCAGTGAAGTCCGCTCACACATGCGACTGCCGTACATCGAGTGCAGAGGAACCAGCGGCTGATAAATCATGGGATGTCCATGCATGCTGTATATTGGGAGAAGTGCACCATTGGGATGAGTCAGGAAGGCAATCCTTGCTTTCCAATGCACAACAAACGCATTGCCAAGGACTTGCTTGTGCCACACGCACACTCCAAAATGATGCATTTCTCCAGCTTTCTGCCTTGTTTTGCAGCATCATCAACCCCTCTCTCCCTGCTGCCTCCCTGGGCTCTTGCTTTTCTTAATACAAGTAAGAGTGAAGGTGTAAGGGCTAATGACTGCTGCATCAGTACAAATGCAATGTATTACTTGTCCTATCACCACTTTAAATTATTTTAAAGGTTTCTCTGTGACTTTTGGTAACCCTGATATTTGCGGTGCACTTTCAGTCATTGAACAATCTTTCCCATCGCTGCAGTTTAATAGAAAAAATGAAATTACTTCCTTAGCTTAGTGGATAAAGAACTAGCCTTTCACCTCTGGGCCCTCCAGCTTGGTCCAGCTTGTCATCTTAAGTGAAATGAGTTTAGTGGTCTCCACACAATCTCTAGTGTATTATAAGCAGCTACCCACATTTACACCGGGTTACAGCTCACCAGCAGATAGGAACATAGGAAAGGGCTGTACAGTCAGAGCAGTGGTCCATCCACCTCAGTATTACCTACACTGACTGGCAGCAGCTCTCTGGTGGTTCAGAAAGGGTTCTTCGCTGGAGATGCTGGGGATTGAACCTGAAACCTCCTGCATGCAGAGCAGATGTTCCACCCCTGAGCTACAGCTCTTCCTTCTTATCTTGGGAAGTTGTGGCTCCTTTCTGAGTGGCTAGATAGACATATGAATTTAATAACAAAGATTTCTAAATATGTAATAGGTAGGGGCATGGGGATATAGCAGGAAGTCCCTAGTTCAAAGCTTACCCCAACCCTTAACTCATAGAGTAATAAAACTGTAGCGTTGGAAGAGACCCCAAGGGCCATCTTGTCCAACCCCCTGCAATGCAGGAATCTCATCTAAAGCACCCCTGACAGGTGGCCATCCAACCTCTGCTTAGAAACCTCCAAGGAAGGAGAGTCCACAACCTTCTGAGGGAGACCATTCCACTGCCGAACAGCTCTTACTGTCAGAAATGTCTTCCTGATGTTTAGTCAGAAACTCCTTTCTTATAACTTGATTCAAGTCCTACCCTTCAGAGCAGGAGAAAACAAGCTTGCTCCACCTTCCATGTGACAGCCCTTGAGAGATTCGAAGATGGCTATCATACATAGCTGTCAACTTTCAGATTTGAAAATAAGGGATTTTTCCAAACTTTCGGATTTGAAAATAAGGGATGCCGCGAGGGCGGTGCAATGGCACCAAGTAGCCTCGCTACCCTGCGCTCCAGAGGCTGCGCGCAAACGGGTGAGCGAAAGAGCGAGTGCGTAGATGGCAGGCAGGCTAGCTGTCTGGTTGGGTGTGAGGGTCTGGCTGCACAAGGCATGCAAGCTCCGCCCCCAGTCGGTCTCAGACTCCTTATTGGCAGCTGAGCAACGCAGCTGAGGAGCCTCCCTGGCCGGCAGGGAGGGAGAGGAGCTGCTTCCTTTGAAATATGGGAAATTTAGGGGATATCAACAATCCGGGATAGCAGCGGGAAACGGCATTGGAATAAGATAGTTTCCCGCAAAAAAAGGGAGGGTTGACAGCTATGCTATCATATCTCCTCTCACTCTCCTCTTTTCCAGGCTAAACATACCCAGCTCCTTCAACCGTTTCTCATCTTGGTTGCCTTGCTCTGCACACGTTCCAGCTTGTCAACATCCTTCTTAAATTGTGGCACCCAGAACTGGACACAGTATTCCAGGTGTGGTAGATCAACTCAGTAGGTGGGCTTTGAATAGGCAGCCTCACCCTTGCCTTAAGGCTGAGACATAGGGTTGGATCCAATCTTAGTCACTGGAATTTAAGACTCTATTGGAACTGATGGGACAAATACAATCAATTTCAATGGGAACTAAGTCCAGTTAAACTTTCCCTGGTGCAAACCCAGTTATGGTAAAGTTTATAACTGACTTGAAAAAAAAATAACTTGGCCTCCTTTTGCGCCTTTAACAAGTGTTTGATCTGCAGAAATCAGTAGGTGTTGCTTTCATTGAAAAGAGAAGGACACGTTGATTGAAAGGCAGAGATAGAACGGTGAGTTGGCAACCTTACCTGCCTAGTGAATGCATGCTTGACTCCTTGCCAAAGACCATCCAGTGAGTTCAGGCCTGAGGCAAGATTTGAACCAGGAATTCCCCAATGTACACTCTCATCTTAATCTAGGACAACAAGCCAGAGCCATTATAATCAGTGGTAGTTTTGCCATAGGCTTCCCTAGGAGATGGGCTGTGACTGGAATTTTTCTATTAAGTTGTATCATTACCAACCACAAAAAGAATTTGTACTTCCATGCTCAGCTTTTTATTTTTATTTTTAAACAACAACAATATACTAAATTGTAAACAAGCCCATTTACTCCCTAAGAGCAAATCCGAACCGGAGCAGCTTTAGCAAGAGCAGCTGTGGAAAAAAATTGTTTCCGCATCAAAAGGCAGCTGCTACGACTTCAGTTACAGATGGACCAGTTATTTCAGATGATGGAGAAGCATGGAGATTAAAACCAGGTGTATCACCTATGAATTTGTGGGTGGACCCAGGTGGCGCTGTGAGTTAAACCACAGAGACTTGGGCTTGCTGATCAGAAGGTCGGCGGTTCGAATCCCTGCGATGGGGTGAGCTCCCGTTGCTCGGTCCCAGCTCCTGCCCACCTAGCAGTTCGAAAGCACGTCAAAGTGCAAGTAGATAAATAGGAACCACTCTGGCAGGAAGGTAAACGGCGTTTCCGTGCACTGCTCTGGTTCGCCAGAAGCGGCTTTGTCATGCTGGCCACATGACCCGGAAGCTGTACACCGGCTCCCTCGGCCAGTAAGCGAGATGAGCGCCGCAACCCCAGAGTCGGACACGACTGGACCTATTGGTCAGGGGTCCCTTTACCTTTACCTTACAAGCTCCTCATAGTGGAGAAATGAAAAGCAATGCTGACCAGCCAGATGACACAAGGAAGGAAACATTAAGAAAAGCTTGGAATCGCAAAAATAAAATAAAATAAATGTTCTTTTAAAATGTTCATTTAAAATGTTCATTTAAAATGTTCAACTGATTTCACTTGAGATCTTTTCGGAGGGCACAAAAGAAATTGCAGTTTTCCTGTTAAAGTAACATATTTCTCCTTCACTGCTAATGTGGGCCCCTGCAGAGAATGTGATGCTGTCATAGCTCAGCAGTAGAGTAATGGTTTTACCTGCAGAAAGTCCCAAGTTCCAGTCCTGGCATCTGCAGGTAGGGCTGGGAAAGGCACCCTACCTGAAACTCTGGAGGGCTACTGCCGGCCAGTGTAGTCCTTACTGATCTAGAAAAGCCTGACCCTGTCTTCATCTATCTCCTTGCCACCCGTAGTGCCACCAGATACAGATCCCTTGAACCTTCAGCATGACAGGGATGACCCTGGACTGTTGCAAATTCTCCACTATAGGTCATTCCTAGCTTACATTAGAGAAGTACAACAGTACCCAGGCTTGACCTGAAAACCAGAATAAATGGGTCTTGGCTGCATCCAACAGATCTCTTCTTGCATTGTTATTCATCCTGTAACTCAGTTTTAGAGACAGCGAAGAACTAAAATAAATTGTACTAAGGAAGAAAGGAGCACAGAACGGGACAACCCTAATAAACTGCCATGGCTACTTAACTGTGTTATGTCTACAACCTTACGGCTCCATTATGTCTGAAACTTTTCCATGTATCGATTCAGGCTTTCAGAAATTCTCTGCCATCCTCCTTGCTCTCCCTCGCTGTCTGCTGCCTCTTTCATCCTCGGCGTCTTCTTCAGCATTTGTTAAGGCAATGAACACGCAGGTGGTGTGAGTCACAAAATGCTGACTTACCAGAAAACCCCCACTTCATTCATCCCGTATATTTAGCATTGGTTGACAGCACCTCCCCCAAATCCAAAATACTTTCTCCTCTATGACAGCTGACTTGCAATTGGCAACATGACATCATGTTTCATGATGTTGTTCTGGAACAGTTGTTGGCAGAGATGTGTCAAGCCTTTCTCTCTCTCTTCATTTTTGTGGGTATTTCCACCAGCTCACCTACTAATTTTCGATGTCCTGCAATCGTTTAAATCTGTTAATTGAACTTAGAAGCTGTAACCATCGGTCCAACAATAAATTTCACGCAGGTGAAACATCAGAAGCAATCCCAAACACCAGAAGTGATTTCCACTAATTCAACGAGACTTAAATCGAAGTATGTGAGCATAGGATTGCAGCGCTGCCTGCAAAGTTCGAACTGCATTTTCGTATCTCACGTTAACAGACAGGACTTTGTAAAGCCGGGAAATATGTGATTAATTCCATCTTTATTTTAAGCATTGCTGTTCCACTGTAAAGCCTGTGGCAATTTTCAACAGAGTGGTTAGCAGCAATTTAAACCCCATCTGTTATGACTTTGCTGTCAGACAACTTGCCAACAAACTGGTTGAGGCAGAAACGGTGCTTTAAAGCAAGAAAACATTGGTCTCTAAACAACCCGCTTGACAATCCTGCCACTTGTGCAGTGGGAAGTGCAAGCGTGTTTAACAACGTGATGCTCATATCTGTCTGGTTGGCTGCTAGTTGGCCCTGGACAGTTTCCCCACCTGCTTGCAGCCATAGAATACCTCAGCCAGCTGTCTAGAGGTGGCCCAAGAAATTTTGGTGGTTGAAACATAACATAGAAATGGCAATCCCATCTTAGTAAAATCACCATCGTTGCCATTTTGCTGCCGTGTGTGTGTGTGTGTGTGTGTGTGTGTAAGGGCTCTGTGATGTCTCCTCGAGAGTAATCAGCCAGACCACGTCGTCTGCTAAACTAGTTGCTTTATTTACAAAAGTATACATCAGAGCTCTCAAAGTTCATGACCGCTTGAGTCAGTTCCAGATTCCGGGAGTGGTCGTTCCCGGCTCCGCCCCCAGCATAGGAGTTTTGGGAATCCAAAGCGCCTCCCCCTTTCTTTGCGCTTTCTCCCCCTGCACACCTGTGGGCTGGCACTGGGCAGCTCCGTCAGACCTCCTTCCCCTCCCGTTGGTGTTGCGGGGTCTCTACCAACCTCCTCAAGACCTTGTATCTCCCTGTCAGCCTGCAGTTCCTCTTCCCCGCCACTTTGGCTTTCCTGGTTCTCCTGCGAACTGCTCTCCGACCTGATTGCTGTTTCTCTCCAGCCGCCTTCCCCCGTCAGCCCGGCTCTGGGAGAGGGCAAGTCCCTGACAGTGTGTGTACCTCAAAAATTGTTCTCTGAGGCAGACTGCTTTGTCCTGTCCAGGGCTGGATTTAGGTTTGATGAGGCCCTAAGCTACTGAAGGTAATGGGGCCCTTTATATGTCCAGCTGTCCTTTGTCAACAACAAATTGTCACTGTTTTTTGTGTTGAATATATGCTATATGGTAATTTATGGATCTAATAGGTATCTAAAGCCATTTGCACATGCAGAATGTAGGCACCCTATATATAGAAATGAGCAAACCAGTGATATTTTAGGGAGCAGGCTAGCAGGCGGGGCCCATTACTTACATCATAGGAGCCTACACAACACAAAACACTATTGCTGTATGTAGGTTTTATTTTATTTGTTTTTTATCTTATATTTTGGAAATGTACATCCAGTTCTTTTTCCTTTAATTTTTTTGGGGGCCCCCAAGACAGTGGGGTCCTAAGCTATAGCTTGTTTAGCTTATATGTAAATCCGGCACTGGTCCTGTCTAGTGGTGGAGTCAATGGCTGCATCCATTTCTTGCTCTGTCGTCTGGCAATGAAGAACTTTTTTTATGTCATACACTATAATTTTGAAACTATGGTCTCATCTCCTCCATAGTCATAGTAGGTTTTGGTGGCTTTGGTGCCCCCACTTCCTCCTAAGTCCCCTGGCTATTCCCCTGCGGTGGAGGACAGAGCTGTGTGCTACATGTCCTGCCCAACAGTAAACTAGCCTGCTGCCTCAGGTAAGGTACAGGATGCTATCCTGTCACTAGGGTTAAAGTAAGATTCAGTTGCCAATCCAGCTGGCTTCTTTATGTATAATGGGGAAGAGAGCCTCAGGCAGCAAAGATGTCATGGACCAGCCCTGGACTACAATATTACGCAATTTTCATTTTCAAGATGGGTCTCCCATTAGCATTAGCTTCCACATGTCAAGCAGTATGAATCTTCTGCTAACCTTTGACTGAAACTGCATACAGTGACGCTTGGTTATTTCTATTCTCCTGCTACTAATACACATCATGCCTCCCTGTTCTGGACTTGCAAATGTATAACTTTTAGTGCAGGCTTTCAACTGCGACATCTGTATTGCCTCTCAACAGATACACGGCAATGCAGAAAGGAAGGAGCCTGTGCACACTGAGCTCCCTTGCACATTGTCATATTCTCAGTCAGCACCCTCCTTTAGCATTTTCATTGCCACCATTCTTCTAATGCAGCTCTGATTGCACAACAGGAAGGGTGCCATCTTGACACATCCCTGTTGCATCAGGATGATATCTTACATATATATATATATATATATATATATATATATATATATATATATATGTAAAGGGGACCCCTGACCATCAGGTCCAGTCATGTCCGACTCTCGGGTTGCGCGTTCATCTCGCTCTATAGGCCGAGGGAGCCGGTGTTTGTCCGCAGACACCTTCCGGGTCCCGTTTACCTTCCCGCCGGAGTGGTACCTATTTATCTACTTGCACTTTGACGTGCTTTCGAACTGCTAGGTGGGCAGGAGCTGGGACCGAGCATCGCTTCTACAAACAAACAAGGGATCATCACACGCTATCGTTTTCTGTAACAGTTTTCACACTGGTAATTTAGGGAAACAGGACACAAAACATATTCAAGTGTTATACTGCATTAGGCATGCTGTGGGGCCCACCCCCCAGGAAGTGTTATGGTGTAGGCCCCAATTGAAATGAATGGCAGTTCAAGAGGAGGAATGGAATTAACCTTGAGTTTTCAGCTCTGCTTAGAACTACAATAGTGTGAGCACTCTGCAAGGAAGTCAGCCCAAAGTCGTCGGAAAGAGCAGGAAGATATCAGTGGCAGGCCCACAAGGCCAATGAAGTCAACAACTGGAATTAGTAGATTTGACGCACGCAGATTGAAAAGAACAGAACTACTGTATCCTCACTTGATGTTTGTGGAAAGGTTAAATAATGCAATAACGTGAATAAGAGTGCAGCTGTTAACTAAGTGATACTTTTGTAAAATGGAATGTAAGGTAAAGGTAAAGGGACCCCTGACCATTTGGTCCAGTCGTGTCCGACTCTGGGATTGCGGCGCTCATCTCGCTTTATTGGCTGAGAGCCGGCGTACAGCTTCCAGGTCATGTGGCCAGCATGACAAAGCCGCTTCTGGCGAACCAGAGCAGCACATGGAAACGCCGTTTACCTTCCCGCCAGAGTGGTTCCTATTTATCTACTTGCACTTTGACATGCTTTCGAACTGCTAGGTGGGCAGGAGCTGGGACCGAGCAACGGGAACTCACCCCGTCGCAGGGATTTGAACTGCCGACCTTCTGATCAGCAAGCCCTAGGCTCTGTGGTTTAACCCCCAGGTGGCTCTGTGGTTTAACCCACAGAGCCACCTGGGTCCCTGGAATGTAATTGTAATTACATTCCATTTTGTAATTGATTTTGGAATGGAATGTAATTGGAAGTAAATAAGAACCTGTAAATGCAGTAACAACAGAAACCGCCTCAAGAACGGCGCATGGGAAGTCACTTAAACAAAAGTGTATTAATTTGGAAATAATTTGTATAATTTGGTTGAAATCAATAAAAATAATTGGCAAAGAAACTGAAATGAATGGCAGCTCAGAAACTTAAGGGAAATTTGCGTTTCTGTTGTGATATTTTAATTCAGTTGCGTAAAGTCATGCCCCTTTTGGTTTAGACCTCAAAATGTTACCAGTGGTTTGCATGTGGATGAGGGTCGTGCCCCTTTCTTTGCAAACCTACAATTTGCAGCAGGGTGGTCATCATCAGGTCTTGTCAAGGCTAACCATGTCCCCTTTGTTGATCTTATTGCCCTTGTCAGACAGTGGAGAAGTAGCTGGTCTTTCAGGTCTCCTGGTCCAGAGTTGGTTAGGGCTTTCCATCTAAGCAACAAGACTTTAGAACTGGTTTGGTGCCTAACTGACAGTCAGTGCAGGTCCTTCAGTATTGCTTTGATACATGCCAGTATGTTGCACTACTCCCTACCCTGGTTACAGCATTCTGCACTAGCTATACAGCCTTTGGACAAGTCATAAGCATAAGGACATTATTATTTTCTAGTTTAATTTCACCCATGCTGCCATATTTAGCGTTATCATGCAGCTCCAAGGCATAGGAGACCTAACCAGATGGCATTGGCAACCCTAGAACAACTTGCGATGAAACAACTCATGCCTTTGTTCACGCACAAGAAACCCTCCGGGGGCTGATCCTCCCTACCATCTCGGGATTGTAGCTGATGCTCATATAAAAGTCTAGCCACAGGCACTATGTGTGGAGGCAGCCAGAACTCTTTATACATTTGTGTGAGTGTGTGCTGTAATGAAAGAGCTCGCTCCGCCAAAAAACAAAAATCAAGCTTGCTCAGAGAAGCATGCAAAGAGCGTGTAAGGGTCTGATCCAGAGAAATATATATAGCAGTGGAAATCAAATGAGTTTGAGCATGCAGTTATGTAGGTGCTTGTTTGGAAGAAAGTTTCACTTAATTCAATGGGACTTCTCGGAAGCTGTGCTTTAGGACTGCACTGTAAAATCCTATTGATGCCTACTCAGATGTAAGTCCCACTGAGTTCAATGGGGCTTACTTGCTAGGGGTGGGCCAATCTTTTCCTCTCAGTTTCTCATGTTTCCAGTCTTCCTTTCAGTTCTCCAAAATTCCACATCCCTTTGCATTTTTGGGAAAAAGTCTCCATGAAAATTCACCATCCTTTTAGCGGGAATTTCTCCTGATTCGTGTATGCAATTTTGCCTAATCTACACATTTTTGCAAAGCGATTTTCCTTAACAGGGTGCATTTTTGTAGGTTACTTTCGGCAACGTGTGCATTTCCATGCACCCTTCACCCCAGTATATGCACTTTTTGTTATATCATTTGGCTGGGGAACTGGATTGCAAAAAGTGTAAGTTTTGAAGGGTGCCTCTGCTTCTGTTCGTAACTTCAAGGTAAGTTTGCCTTGAAATGCTAACTAAATCAAATTACTCCCTCATCCCTACCTAATTCTAGAAAAGTAGGTATAGAGGATTGCAACCAAAGCCATGATTAGCTTGTCCCATTGATGCCGGTGGGGCTCCCATGTAGCTAGTGTCCTCTGCGTTGGGGCACATGTAGGGAGAAGCCATGGCAATTGGCCCCCCAAACTGATGCCAAATTGATGCTTCTAACATTGCATTTCCTCATCCCTGTGGCCCTACACCTTCAACTCGTCCCCAAAAAGATATTCTGCCATGTAGGATTACAGGTATGCCTCCGAGTTCAGAACAATTCTGTATTCTGATTCCAGTGTTCCTGACAGACGTTGGAGAGGGAGTAGTAGAAAACTACCGGCTACATCTGGCTGCCTCATACAAAGGCCCGGGGCTACACTACACACTCTGACACCATAATGATGAGTGAGATATAAAAACCTGAGCAGTAGGAAAAGAAAGGCAGGAGATCTCATTCCTGGAGATTGACCTACTTCTGATCAAACCTAATGTGTAACCTGCAAATCATGCACAATTCTGACAGCTAGAAAAACCATTCACGCTCTTCCCATTCTGGCTTGTCATTACGAAACATCTTACTGAACGGAGGAGGCCTACTTTTGATAAGAACATGAGGAGTGGGTGCAAGTTCAGAAAGAAGTGAGTGTAAAAGGAGAGATGTGTTCTTTCCAGACACACCAAGGTAAACAGAGCAAAAATAGCAGAGGGGGAGATATGTCAGAAAAAATATGGCAGGTGTGCTCACCAGCTTTGTGTCATATTCATTTACAGTGGCTCCAGGGGTAGAGGGCCAAAAGTTCCGTACCCCTGTTGTAATGAATGAAATCCTAGTATTATGCACCCTTGACATTTCATCTCCTCTTGTTTATCCTTGGTTTGCTGCCTTCCATCTTTTGGGTTCCTCCTCAGAAAAGTGACACACGTACATGCTTTAGCTATGTGGGGCAACACCACATAAAAGTGTCAGGGAGCAGTGGTACTTACCAAAGAAAAATGGCGGCTAAAACAGATAGGTAGAATAGGTAGAATTGGTAAGTTTGACGTGTAAAATTAGAGACCAGAAAAAGATTGGAAAATGAGGTAATAGGGAAGGTATTGTTAGATTAGTAATGTGTAAACTTAATTATTGGATTATAAAAAATTAAGATTAGTATTTTTTGTATGATTATGTGAGGAAAAAATGATTTGGGAATGTTAGAAGATAATGGTTGGGTATATTTTATTTTAATATGTCAAGAACTTTGATAAGGAAAATTGCCAGAGATGATATAAAATGAAAATCAGAAAGGAGGGACTTTGGGGAAGTCCATTTAAGATGAATACTAAAATAAGGATTAAGACACTTATAACTATATGTTTTGTTGTGTTGTTGTTTTGTTTTGTATGTTTTTAAAATCAGAAAATGAATTTAAAAAATTGGGGGGGGGAAGGAAAATGTTTGCAGAATACTTAAAAACTCAGGGCAAAAATGTCAGGGCACAAATAGGATTTGAGTAAGAGCAGCAGTGAGTGTGTACTTTTTGTTTTTATTGTGAGATATGGTGAAGATATAGAGAAACTATAATACACACCATAAATTGAAATTTTGAGGGACCTGTGGAGGGAGTGGGGATTGCTAAATTTGAAATGTTGTTGAATTTGTTGAAAAATTATAAAGTTATGATTTCAGAACTTGGGGGGTGGGATGAAAGTGTATGGGAATGGGTCCACGAGTGGCCATCAATCCCATGGTCTTCTTGGCTTGATAGTGCAATTACGAAAGGTTTCTTGACCTGTAGAGCAGAGGTGGGAAGCCTGCAGCTCTCCAGATGTTGGACTCCAATTCCCATCAGCCCCAACCAGCATGGCCATGGTCAGGGATAACGGAAATGGTAGTCTAATAACACCTGGTAAATAGTCTAGTAAATGGTAGTCTAACATATTTCAGTTTCAAGTTTATTGGTGATAGGGCAGTTAGACTTTACAACATAACATAACACCAGCCCATTCTGATGAAACAGGCTGTATAAAACACCCAACGTTCTTTATTGTACTGTATGCTACCAGTATTGGGTTAGTGATGGCAACTGAAGAGTCAATAAAGGAAGAAAACTTTAGATCTACTCTGTTTACCAAACTTGGTACCAAGTCCTTTTACAGCTGCTTTTGCCAGGACTGTTAAACATGCATTGTATCATGTTCTGCGATCCAGTGAATATAGAAAACAGAAGTAAATTGCACTGACCTACTTTTTGGAAAATAATTGGAGCATATCACACATATGTTTGCTATATAAGAGGGTGATTAATATTGATGAAGGGGGAAAAACCTTTCATACACACACACACACACACACACACACACACACACATTTTATTTGTTTGAGTATCGCCTTCCTAATTTAAAACGAAATTGCTTAAATTCCTATGAACTAATCCTAATTAAAACAAGTAGTGCTGGGGTGCAGTGAAACGCTTAAAGTGATCAAGGGCCATGGTTTTGCAATTGCATTTATGGCAATGTAATATTGGGTTGGGGGGTGGGAAACGGAATAATAAACGAACCTGAAACTAATGAAAATTACATTTCCACCCATAATTCCTGACTTTAATGTCTTTAAAGCCTTCAAACCAGTGATGAACTGAGTTTTAGAGTCAAAACATCTCTTTTGTAAAGAAACATGAATCAGAATCTAATTTTTTAAAGCTAATCCACGTTTATATGCATGAGTGATTATTGCATAAGGAGATTAATAATAAATCACAGAGAGATTTATAAATAAGTTATCCATGGGAATCTGAGCTGGTGCTGCCAATTTACTCTTTTACTTTGTGCTCATTGGATTTCTCGTTAAACTATTTAGCTATAATCTATTTAACAGTGGGTTCCGTCTGCTGCTATTTGGAGGTGGGGATCCGCTCCAAATTTGGACATCAGCCTGGCCTACCCAAAGAGTGGATGAGTTTCCAAAACTGCTGCTTTCTAGGAAAACAGGTGAGAGGTATCGAGTGACCGGACGGTCCCTCATCAAAGAAATTCATTGTGCATAGAGAATTAGATGTGAGCGAGGTGTCTCCCCTAGTTGTGTTCCTCAAATGCTTGTTTTCTAAGCATTTTCGTTTGATGGGGGGTGATGTTCAAACATTTGATCACGATCAGTGCCCCCTGCAGTCTGAAATGGTGATGGTGATTATTAGCATCTCTTTTGCTGTTTGCAGACCCTCCAAGTATCCCTGTTTTCCAGGGGTGGTCCCAGATTGACAGAAGCCGTCCCCGGTCAGATTTCATCTGGGTGAAAGGGAGGGGGAAGGGGGTGGCAGAAAGAAGGAGGGAGGAGAAGAAAAGTGAAGGAGAGAACAAAAAGTGGTAGCACCACCCACTGTTGGCTTTGGCCCCAGTGAGTGCTATTTTTCCAGAAAAAAGAGGTACCAGAACTCATCATCATCATCTCCCTTATTCTCTTATAATGTCAATGGTGTCCACCTAAAAACAGAGGTGGAGCTAGCTGCTCCGGTACCTGGAGCGGCACACATGCTGTGAAGAAGAAGAAGAGTTTGGATTTGATATCCCGCTTTATCACTACCCGAAGGAGTCTCAAAGCGGCTAACATTCTCCTTTCCCTTCCTTCCCCACAACACTCTGTGAGGTGAGTGGGGCTGAGAGACTTCAAAGAAGTGTGACTAGCCCAAGGTCACCCAGCAGCTGCATGTGGAGGAGCGGAGACACGAACCCAGTTCACCAGATTACGAGTCTACCGCTCTTAACCACTACACCACACTGGCTCTCAGTGCACCCAGGGGTGGGGCTAGCCACCCGCAGGGGTGGGGCAAGCGTCCCAGGGGGGGCGCCACCCGCAGCGAACATCCCAGGGGGGTGGGGCGGCGATGTCAACTCCCCTCAGGGATGCCACCTGGGGCAGGCTGCACCCACTGCACTGCCCTTCCTCCACCTGAGAGGTGCTGGAACTGAGTTCCGGCGAGTTCCGACTGGAAAAAAAGCCCTGGCCCCACACATTTGGGGTTGTGGCTCCGCCCACCACCAGAATGCAGCCTCCAACAGATCTCTCTTGAGGGAATGCATTCCTTGTGAGAACAAATGGTACTCGCCTCAATAGAGATGAAGTATGCAATATTCAATCAGCCCCTGAAGTGAGCCACCACTCACCATGGCTTAGTCCTAAACTTCAGTGCCCAAAATAAATAAATTGTGCAGCGTAAGAAGGCATAACAAAGAAGTGTCACTGACTGTTGCATGAGAACATTTCCCTTACCAACGAGTTACTAAATCCAGTCCCAACAACGGGAAGATGTATCAGTGGCAGGGAATGGATGAAATGGGAAATTTTCACTGAATTTGTATTTTATTCTTTTACACAGGATTATTAGTACACCAAGGGACACGGGTGGCACTGTGGGTTAAACCACAGAGCCTAGGGTTTGCCGATCAGAAGGTCGGCAGTTTGAATCCCCGTGACGGGGTGAGCTCCCGTTGCTCGGTCCCAGCTCCTGCCAACCTAGCAGTTCGAAAGCACGTCAAAGTGCAAGTAGATAAATAGGTACCGCTCCGGCGGGAAGGTAAAGGGCATTTCCGTGTGCTGCTCTGGTTTGCCAGAAGCGGCTTAGTCATGCAGGCCACATGACCTGGAAGCTGTACGCCGGCTCCCTCGGCCAATAAAGCGAGATGAGCACCGCAACCCCAGAGTCGTCCACGACTGGACCTAATGGTCAAGGGTCCCTTTACCTTCATTAGTAAACCAGCTAAGGTAGCCCCATTGGGTCGAATATTTAATTTACATTTTAAAAAGAAACCTATCAGAAATCTAGACTGCAGTCTTCTATATTGTTCACTGAGTTCAAGGTAGCTTAGACGGCAGTCCACACCTTTCTAACTTGAGAACAAACCCCATTTGGTTTAATGGGATCTATTTCTGAGGAGAGATACAGTGGACCCTCGACCTACGAAGGTAATCTGTTCCAACGGATTCCTTGTAAGTCGAAATCATCGTAACTCGAGTCCCCATAGGAATGCATTGGAGAACGCATTCGTAGGTCGAAAAAACCTTCGGAACTCGAGGAAACCGCATTTAAAACGGCCGTGACTTCCGATTGGAAGTCGAAAAAATTCGGAAGCGGCGGCCGCTTTGATCCCTCGCAACTCGAAAAACTCGTAAGTCGGGTCCTTCGTAAGTCGAGGGATCACTGTATTTAAGATTGCACTATTAATTCTAAGGAAGTAGACCAAATTTTTGAAATCTGAAATACTTAAAAAAAAAATACAGCGAAGATTGCTTTCCCATGAAATTCTTTTTAATCCAAGGAGTTCGAATTAATGAATTTTTGGGAAAGAACTGTGGGGTGGGGGATAGTATGGGAGGGGAGAAATTGGTTGATGACCCCTTGTATTTCTGAGCAGAACAAACTTGCAAAAAAAAATCAACAATTTCTCGCACGCCGTCTTAGGGGGAAGTAGATATTAAATAATGTAAGGGAAAGGGTAGCAGGAGGGATGCACAGGGTTTTGAGGGTGTGGCTGAAAGAAACTAGGAAGACATCAAACAAAAATATGCACTGCTGAGCTGGGGGAAAAGGATGAGCTATTAGTTGGCATTACAGACCTTCCCTATGAATCTGGGCTCCCATCATAAAACCACTGTTGATACATCTACGGATTGCTATGATTGACTGTTGTGTCATTTTATCCCTTTGCCTTTCCTGTTCCCTCACTTCAGAGGAATATCAACAGTAGTAGTTGTCAGGCCAGGCTCAATTGATTATCTTAAAATTTTTGCTCTTGCCATTGACCATAATGGGGAAGGGGGCGTGCGAAATCTGCCTCTGAATTATTCAGAACAAAAACATACACAGAAGAAAATCAATAGGGCACATCTGATATTAAAGACAAATTAAAGCATGCGGTATATGGTTGCTTGCGGGCATCGGATCCCTATAAAGCGGAAGGGGGGGCATTTAGAGATTAAAAGGGGATCAGGGTTTTCGCTCCTTTTGTTGCTGTCACCGTATAGGCACTGAAATGATCTTTGCCAACTTGCTTCAGAAAAACGGGGCGTCTTTATGAATGGAGACATTTAAGGCCTCCTTTTCATCTAGTTCTTTGTAAATGTTGGGATTTAACTTCAGACTCCATTGCAATAATTTCTTTGTATATCCCCACAGTCTTTTTAACTTAGCTGTAGCACGCCATGCTGGAGGGATGAGAATCACAGGAAAATGTTCAGGTCAGGGGAAAAAATAACACATTAACAAATATCTACAGTTAGGCATTAAGCCTCTGAAGAATTTGAAACGGTTGGAGATTAGTGTAGCAAAACATTTTTGCTTCAGGAAGATCTCGTATTTTAACATTAGGGGAATCTGCTTATTTGAATAACAAGAATTTTGCCATCCTTCAAAATCTGAGATTTTTTTTTTTGGTGGGAGGAGGGGAGGGTGGTTACGGTGGGATATATCCTTCCTCCTTTGAAATTGTCATTTTTGCAAACCCCAATGAAATTAGCACTCCAAAGGGAGTTCACCTCATATCCCCCCAAAGCATGCTCTACTGAGGCTAAACTAAACTAATTTTATTAGTGTTTGATATGATTAGTGACTTGGAAGGCTAAAATGAATATTTGATGTGAACTGATTATTCATTTCCATAAATTCTGCAGTTGTGAATTTAAAATATAGATCAGCATAACGTGGTGTGTGTGTGTTTTTTTTAAGTTTGCAGGTCTCTGCCACTTAAAATTGGGTAAAATAGAAATCTGTACTATGATTATTATTTTTTTTTTTAAAGTTTGCATTTCACTGTTTGCATTTCTTTCTATGCTATGGATTGCCCAAATTCCCACAAAGTTCAGGATGAGTCACGTTACCACATCAGCAGTGGTATGTGGAGTATGGATCCTGTGATTCTACACAAGCTGCCAAATTTTGATTGACTCGGTTTTCATTCAGCTTTAAAGCACTTGTGGCTGTGGGGAACTCTCCCTATAAAATTGGTGAGCAATGCCAGGGAGAATCTTTGAAGATGGCACAATATCGCCTTCTTTGGTCAGGAGAGTGGGACTTCAGGTCCCTTCAGTGGCGTATCGTGAGTTGCCAGTGCCCGGGGCCATGCAGAACAGAGTGGATGGGAGGGAAAAGGGCAGAGAGAGCATGCACGTTCAACTGCCTAACTGCATCCATGTCACCCAGGAGATCACAGATGCAAAGAAAAGAAGTGTTGTTCTATTGCCTGGCGAGGTCATAAAATCATAGGATTGTAGAGTTGGAAGGGATCCCAAGGATCATCAAGTCTAACCCCCTGCAATGCAGGTCACTTCCTGGTTTGCATGGAGAGGCTGGTTTCAACAGAGCCCAGCAATGGAAGCACGCAGTTGTACTGAGGCAGCATCAGGTGTTGAAATTTTGCACCCCTAACAATTTTGCGCCTGGGGCAACCGTCCCTGTGGGCCCCTCTCACACTATGCCACTAGATCCCTTTGCACAGCTTATTGCGCTATGTCTAGCAAAAGCAGAATCAACGATACCCATTAAGGAAAAGACATGCAACTCTGCTTAATTTTCATACTTTATATAGGTCACAGAATTCCACTTTTCTTGGCACAGGATTTTGGGTATGATTCTGCAGATTGTCGTAACTTCTTGAGAGCACAGAATTATACACCGCCCAGTTCACTGGTTCTGTGATAGCCTTTGAGTTCATGGCGATCAGTTTGTCTCATTGCTACCTATGCTGCAAAATCCCCAGCACAGACCTCTTTATGTGACACAGCCAGCATGTGGCAGTTGCCTCAAGTTGACTTGTGTGCTTGCTGCCGCCGGGTTTCAGCTCACCATGCTGATTGGTCTTTACATGAGTGATACGTCTTTACAAATGCGAAAGGCGTTTGTGAGGGGCAGATTTGCACGCTGTTAGATGCATATCCCTTTTAAATCCTTGGAAGCGGTGGCTGGGAAAGAACTTTCCAGCCTCTTCTCAGTAAGCGCACACATGTTTAGCTGGAGTGCAGTTTCTAAGATGGGATTGGCTAAACATTTTCAGGCCAAGGGCAATAGTGACCCATGGTCAACCTTCCGAGGTCTGCGAGCCAAAGGTGGCATGGCCGAATCATAAAAGCGAGTGTAGTCAACCAGTCGACACTATTTTGAAACATTTTTTATCATTCATTATTCATTATTGAAGCTAGTTAAAAAATTAACTCTTAAATGTTTGAGATGTGTGTGGGAAGTGCCTAGTTTTGAACTCATCATACGGATAGACTCATAGGGAAAACGAAGGACAAGCTCCAGCTCAGCCTGGCAAGGAGCCTTCTGTCAGTCTCGGTTCACCTTCTGCAATGTGGGAGCATAGACGCCAACCCTATGGGGCTGAAGACAGCTCAGCCCCCTCCCAAAGTACGCAGGGATGGGGCTGAGCCCCCCAATCTTGAGGGAATCACCAGGCCTCTCCACAGGGATGGAGGGCCTCGTCAGGTCTACCCATGGTGGCGGCAGGCCTCCCCGGGCCTAGTGGCCTCCTCCCAATGCATGTAACATCACACGTGTGTGTTGTGTGTGTGACGTCACACACAAGCAACGAGCCCCAACAATGTCACACAGAACATGACGCCTCTGTGTGGGGGTGATAATTACACCAACCAGCCAAGGGTTACAGTAGGCGAGACTAGCCCATGGGCCTCCTCTATTCCTAGTACCCAGGAGTTTTTTGTGGCTCCCCCAAGACCCACCAAAATGTGTGTGTGTGCGTGCACGCGCGCACACAGACAGACAGACAGAAAGAGAGCTGTACCTGTGGGTCCCCTGCTGTGATGCCAAAGGGTTTTTTGTGGTTCCGCAGCCCACTTGATTTTTTAAAAAATGAACAACAACAAGGGACAAATTGAAGACAATGCATTTCAGCCTGCCAGATAGAATTATCTCCCAAATATTCCCTCCTTCATGCTATACTGGGGGTTTCCCTGAGACCTCTGAGCCAATTTTTTTTTGGGGGGGGGACACAGACAAGGGGTCAAAAAGTGCTGTTGTGATAGTTGAAGAACTGCATAAATAAGCCCCCCACTGTGATGCCAAAGAGGGTTTTGTTTTTTGTTTTTTTGCAACCCTCCAGTTCAATTGTCCATGCATATATATAATCTTAAATAAATCTGTATTTATTTTATTATTTACCAACTGCTTCCACAGCAGATACTGAGATACTGTGATGCCAAAAAAGTGTTTCCTGCAGCCTCAATTTTCTCCCCTCCTGTGGTTTCCAGAAAACAGTAAGTATAAGTATAAACAATCATTTCGTCTTCTTCCATACAATTGCTTGAGGCCATTGGTAATTTCTTTCTGTGTGGCATAATCATATGCTACTCTGGTTCTTGACCTCTCTGCAAACAGCTGCCTCCAAAATAAGTCCATATACATAAAAAGAGTACCCTGTATATTTAGCTGTTCATTCAAAACTGGAATAAAATGAGGGCATGGAAGGCAAAGCTGTTGTGCTGGCCATGGATGAGCTCCCCGTCTTGAATGCCACTCAAAAATCTGGAAGGATGGGCCTTTGTATAAGACTGAAGCTGCAATCCTGTGCTTACTGACCTGGGAGTGAGCCCCATCAAAGACAGTGGGATTCATTTCTTAGGAATCAAGTTCAGAAATTGAACTGTGCATCTTTACCTAATGCCTTTCCTAAATGCTCAACGGGCATTTAGGAAAGGCCAGAGAAAACAGACTGTAGTGCTGGATGTATGAGTTGTACTCTGTACAGCAGAGCTTTCCAAACTTTTCATGTTGGGGACACACTTTTTAGACATGCATCATTTCGCGACAAAGGAATTCAGTTTTACTAGCAAACCGGAGGTTAAACTAACCCCTTTCCAGCCCCAAGAGGAGCGTGGGGAGCGTTCGTGCGACACACTGCAGCCGACATATTAATGTGCCACGACACACAGTTTGGAAAGCTCTGCTGTACAGTTGGGGCCTCCATTGCTTTGCACAGCATCCAATGGAGAGCTATAGAGATGCCAAAAGCCACCATCACTGGCAATCAGATTCAGATCCGGAATTCTGGCTGGGGCAGAGACATTTCTGTTCTGGGCATGAGATCTCCCATTCCTGGTGGATTCTGAGAGGTGAAGCTTGGGTGATGCTTAGGAACATCATCACAGGTATTTCTTTGGATGTCTGGAAGCCTCCAGTGAAACATGGGAACATTTTTATCTTGTATTTTTATCCTGTGAACCTCCCCGAAAGCTACAGATGAAGGGCAGCATACACATTTAAATAGAAACAACAATGACCTTACCGCCTTCTCAATAGTCTAACACACTCTCTACTTGTGTTGCAAGACGTAGTAAAAAACCCCCCAAAAAGAGCGAGATCAGACTGGACAATTCAGAGTTCATTCCATGGTCCCTTTTGAATGCTACACTGGATTGCAGAATCCACATTTCCTAATCCATTCTGGAATTTTGGCCGAGCAGAATTAGCTTCTTCCAAGGATCTGCTGAGATTTTTCAGAGCAGAGACCAGCTGTTCTGCCCATCTGTATGTCAGCACTGGAAGTCACCAGATGTATTCACTTTGAAAATTATAACAAGTGATGTGGGCAGGAGAGAGGAGGGAAAGAGGGTCTCCCTTTGGAAAGCACATCATCTTTTCTCTGACTCAAACAGATAAAAGGACCAGGAGAAAGAGAATGAGACAGTCAAAGGAGACTGCCAGCTCTTTCCACGCAGAGGACCACAGAATCCCAGAGCCAATACAACATTTCTGTCTCCATATAATTTACTGGGCTTTGAACTGGAAAAAAGTTCCTACGCTCAGCTGTAAAATATCAAACAGTTAACATGGTAACACAGGGGTAAGGCAACTTGCCAGTGGGTTTATTATAATTTTAAGATCCTCAAATATTCCCACAGCAATTTACAGAATAAATGAAAAAACAAACATCGTAATAAGAAAATGACATTAAAAAGTGCCAAACAGTAGATTAAAAAACTCCAGCAATAACGTGATCACAGTTTCGCAGTGGGAAGTTTAAGGGCAGAAAGAAACCTTTGCCTGGTGCCAAAATGAAAGTAAAGTTGTTGCCAGGCAGGATTCCTTGGGGAAATAGTTCATAAATGGGGTGCCACCACAGAGAAGGCCCTCTTCTGTCCCCAGGTCACCACCAGCTTCAGTTCTGACAGTGAAGGCACTCAACCCAGAAGCAAGTTGCCTACAGACTGGTTTTTTTTTATGAGTGAGTTCTGCAGCAAGATCTTGACACAGCACTAGCAAATCAGTAATGGGTTTATTCTGATTTAATTTGTTATGGGATGCTTCCCCAATACTACCACATTATCGGAGGGACTATAGCACAACAAAAGCAGGGCAAAAATAAGCATTTGATTAAAAAGTTATGGGATTTCAGCTGGAAGTTATGGGACATGCACTGATTAGAAGAAGCAGTGTGACCACCCCAAAACATTGACAGGTGCAAACATTTTTAAAAGTGGGAATACATGGGCACAAATGAAAAGGATATCTGGAGGAGCACTTTGAGATGGATTAACCCTCTGAGTGATGTCAACTAAGTAGCCTTTGACATGTTTTGCATAGCTCCCTTGGCGTACAGCTTCGGAAGGCAGCTGAGGGACTGAACAATCCAATCATTAACTATGTTGAAGATTCCCTGCACAAAGAAATCTAGCACACCAGGGAGAAACCTAGGCCAAACTCTGTCTCCTTGGCACACTGAAGAGCTGGTGAAGCGATGCAATCTCCCCACTAGCATTTGATTGTTTCAGTCCCCGGTAGGCTGTTCTGTGTGGCAACTCCAAATGTGTCAATCAGCTCTCTGTCCCAATCCACAACAAGGCATGGTTAGGTATACGAGCAGAGGGGTAATGTGACTGTGTGGTGCTTTATGGCTTCCACTATCACCAGATATAAAAAGTTTATGCTGTAAACCAACTAACTACCCTCTGCTCTGTGATTAAAGAGCACTTAGTGACCTTGTGAACCGCCGTTTAGACTTTTCAGTGCTTCTGACTTTTAATATTCAGCACTAGGACTCACCAACCTCTTCCACAGATGCTCAACATTCAATCCTGCAGGCTCCACTTCATCATCAGGTAATTAGTATTTTCATTAACTTGCTTATTGTCAAGGAAAATGAGCCTTGATCATCTAATTTTTCCTCAATGAGTTGAATATTGTAATATATCTATAATTAATGTGTTTTATGCCACAAACGTGTAACAGAGTGGAAATCCGAGCTTGCTCCCAGCAGTCACTGTCAGTAAATGTTTGATGAATAAACAGAGACTTTCTAATGGGAAATGGTGGCGACTTTTATAAGCAGACACAATAAAGACTTTATTAACATACTTAAGAAGCATTCTGGGAAATAGAATTGAATGCATTATTACTGTAGGCTCCTTTTGTGAAAAGTAAATTTTACCGTCCCCGTAGCAAACGTTTTCTTGCTCGGCAAAAGTTGCAGCGCCTCTCTCTGAAAGTGTATCCGACAATGCAATTTGGGGAGGGATATTTTAAATGAGCTGCTCTGCTCCTGATAGAGATGTGATTAAACTCCCCTCCCCTCCTTTAGATTAGCTAATCAACAACATACCTGTCTGCAGCTGTGAAGGGAAGCAAGCTACAACGTTAGGCCTTCCAGGATTAATGGCGGTAGGGTGAATGACGGCATTTTGCGATGAAAAGAAAGCTAATTTGTAAGACGGCTGGTTAAAAGATGATGAGGTTAATAGCTCGGTGTAATGAATGAAGTCTTCTGGCAAAATCTAAGCATGTTCTAATCAGCATGAATTTGAGCATATTATAATAAAGATATACTTGCTACATTAAGATCTGGTTATGTGCTATGGTGAAGTGGGTAACTTATTGTATAAATCAATTTGATTATTTATTTGGATTTTAATCTGTTTGGAACTTCAAGGTTCAAGATGGAAACATTTTTTTAAAAAACACCCAGTAAGTTAAAACCCTTGAAAACACACACACACACACACACACACACACACACACTTTATAAAAATTACACATGCATATTTACCCTTGATAAATCCAGGTAACTATTTAGCAAGTGGTGATCAATCAATCAATCAATCAATCATCTATCTAATTTGCTAATCTGTGACTCACTTTATATACATATACAGATATGCGAAAACTGCTTTCTTATGGTGTGATCTCATTGTGCGCATGTGCATGCATGTAGGTCTGTATCAACCTGCAAAGTGGTCAAGAACAGGGACACAGGACCATTGGTCTTCAAATGATATGTCTTGACCCACAAAAGGGTTGTCATTCTGGCTCTGCCCTGTTACTCAGAAATAGGGCAACCCCACTACGGAAGCCCTGCACCTTACAGGAGGAAACCATGCTTTCTGAACAGACCAAACTTGAATCCGGGCTCCGAAGATCATCATAAAAAGTGAATGAGTCAAGGGCTTCCTAAGCCATATTGGGTCATGACTCATACATGCCACGAAGAGCATCAAAGGAGAGAACCAGCGCCTCGAACGGAGCAGAAGTTTGCTGGCAGAAAGTTTTCTTCCCCTCTCCATGCTTCTGAAATGTCCATCTCGTTTCACCAGCTACCTCCATCCTATCAACTGGAGATGCTCAAGGTTGAACATGGGAACTTCCGCATGAAAACAACATGCTGGGCCCCTTACTCATAGAAGTAAATTACCACATTCACTGCCACAAGATGTAGAGAGGTCCATTAGCTCATACAGCTAGAAGAAGAAGAAGAAGAAGAAGAAGAAGAAGAAGAAGAAGAAGAAGAGGAGGAGGAGGAGTTTGGATTTGATATCCCGCTTTATCACTACCCGAAGGAGTCTCAAAGCGGCTAACATTCTCCTTTCCCTTCCTCCCCCACAACAAACACTCTGTGAAGTGAGTGAGGCTGAGAGACTTCAGAGAAGTGTGACTAGCCCAAGGTCACCCAGCAGCTGCATGTGGAGGAGCGGAGACGCGAACCTGGTTCCCCACATTACGAGTCTACCGCTCTTAACCACTACACCACACTGACTCTCAAGAAAGGATGAGAAAACTGAAAGAATAAGAGACCTATCAATGGCTACCAGCCATCAGGGCTTAACTGGATGTTCCTGTTCTGACTATCCTGAGCCTGGTGTGTGTGTGTGTGTGTGTGTGTGTGTGTGTGTGTGTGTGTGTGTTTAATATAACCAATGGGGAGATGCTGGACATTTATTTATTTATTTATTTATTTATTTATTTATTTATTTACTATACCACCCTATACCCGAAGGACTAAATGGACCTTTGATATCAATGATGAAGCCAGAGGTGTACCTAGGCTTCCTTGGCAAGGAGCTGAATTGGTACCCCCCATCCCTTGTGCCCTTGGCAAGGAGCTGCATAGGTGCCCCTCTATTCCTTACACCCTTGACAAGGAGACATTGGCCACCCAGAGCAGTGGTGCGGGAATTGTGGGGATGGGCAGGTGGGCTCCTAGCCACTGCGAGCCAGCATGCAGAAGCACCAATTTTGTGCCAACCACGGCGGGGGCGAATCTATGCCCCTGTTTAGAGCACATTCTTGGAAGGCAGAAGGTCTTTGGTTCAATCCCTGGCATCTCCAGTTAAAATGGACCAGGGAATAGGGGGTGAGAAAGACTCCAGAGAGCTACTGCCAGTCAGAGGAGACAATACAGGGCTAGAGGGATGAGAGAGTCTGATCTCAACTTATGCTCCTATCCAGCAGGTCTGATCTTATGTGTGCAGGAAGTAGCATCATAGAGTTGGAAGGGACCCAAGGGCCATCTAGTCCAAACCCCTGCAACGCAGGAAACTCAGCTAAAGCATCCACGACAGATGGCCATCTAACCTCTGCTGAAAAACATCCAAGGAAGGAGAGCCCCAAGGGAGTCATTTCCACTGTTGAACGGCTCTTATGGTCAGAAAGTTCTTCCTGACATTTAGTCGGAATCTCCTTTCTTGTAATTTGAAGCCATTGGTTCCAGTCCTGCCCTCCAGAGCAGGAGAAAACAGGCTTGTTCCCTCTTCCATGTGACAGCCCTCCAGATATTTGAAGATGGCTATCACCTCTCCTCTCAATCGCCTCTTTTTTAGTCTAAACACACCAAGCTCCTTCAACCATTCCTCATAAGGCTTAACCCAGGGTAAGTTCTTGTGTAATACCAGGGCTTTTTGTTTTTTCCAGCAGCAACTCAATTCTAAGAGAACTAGGGAGGTGTTCATGGGGAGTTCTGGCACCTCTTTTCCTAGAAAAATAACACTGTGTAATGCCATAAGTTGGGTATGGGGGAAGCTTGGTCAGCCTGAGAGTCACATTCCTATCTGGGCAATCTTCCAGGGGCCACATGGAAATGGTGGGCAGGGCCAGAGGCAAAAGTGGGTGGAGCCAGGAATATACATGTCACCTTTGCACAGTAGATTATTTCTTTACACACTCGCGCACGCCCCTCTGGGGAAGCAGGAGGCACTATCAGAGTTCAAGGTCCCATTCCAGCCAGGCAAAAGCCATCTAAGTGTGTGCAAAGCAGGGCTAATGAAGAGAGTGGCTGGGGGAGAGTCCTGAGGGCCAGACGGGAAGGAGCGGAGGTCCACATTCAACCCTTGAGACTGAGGTTCCCCACTGCTTCTCTACATTTCCTAAGGATGTTCAAAAACATAAAGATAGCTTTCTGGAAAAGAGAGAGAGAGAGAGAGAGAGAGAGAGAGAGAGAGAGAGCACAAAACACCCGCAAAGCTACCAGTAATACGGTGCTTGATATTTGAGTGCATAACGGAAGCAAAGGAGAAGGAAGAGAGGAAGAGAAAATAAGGCCGATGTTGGCAAGGCATATAAAGGCCAGAAAGCTGTACCCCGGGGCCATCAGACACTTCTATAATGCACTCTGCCACCCATAAAACAAATTAATCATGCAGCAAAGGGACTGCTGAGGTTAGGAGTTTCCGCTTATAATGGAAATGCTCCGTGATTGAGCAGGGTGAAAACTCCCACAGTTCAAGGCATGGAGCCTCTGTCATGCTTAGCACAGGATAGTTTAGGGGCACAATGAGATATAGAGCCACAGTTTAGCACTTTTATTTCTTGGGGTATTAAAGCTATATATAATACAAGAGAAAAGCAGCAAAGCATATTCCACGAGTGCATTTGCACAGCCCTGCTCTCTGTTTTACATGAAAAGGGAAACAAACAAACAAACAAACAAACAAACAAACCCCAAAATGGTACATTCCCAGGCTCTCTGGGACTGTATACTTGAACAGCTTCCACTTAAAATACATTGCCCAGAAGAAGAAGAAGAAGAAGAAGAAGAAGAAGAGGAGGAGGAGCCCTCCTCTATCAAACATAAGCATCCTGGTCAAGCAAGGAATATGGGACGCGGGTGGCGCTGTGGGTTAAACCACAGAGCCTAGGGGCTTGTCGATCAGAAGATCGGGGGTTCAAATCCCCGCGACGGAGTGAGCTCCCGTTGCTCGGTCCCTGCTCCTGCCAACCTAGCAGTTCGAAAGCACGTCAAAGTGCAAGTAGATAAATAGGTACCACTCCAGTGGGAAGGTAAACGGGGTCCCTTTACCTTTACAAGCAAGGAATATTTTGAGTTGCTGCGTGAAAGAGATTGATCTGCCTCAGGTAAATGTTCCATTATTTCCGGAATCTTCTCACCTGACTGGATTACATGCCAATTAGCCAAACTGAAGGACCACCGCTCCAACAAACATCACCCAACAGTGTGGAGTAGGCAAAGAAGAGGAGACCCGGAGCCAACTGGGGTCTTTAATAAAAATAAAAATATATCCTGCTCAGCCCCTGGAAACAGACAACTAGCCTGTAGGCCCACACTGCAAAGGGAGGGAGGGAGGGAAGGTGCTGAATAAAGAAGAGGGGAAAGTGTGGGGAAGAGCAGGCTTAAATAGTGTGTCACCACCTCTCCTCATTGGGTGAAATCACCCTCAGCTCATAATGTCCTCCCTTAGAGAGATGCCACCTCTCCTCTTCTTCCAGGGGAAGAGGGGTGTGGCAAATTCTCCTCTTCCCATAAATGGGGTGGGCATTCTAGAAGAAGACTCACCAACATGTAGATTTGCTACTTGCAGCCTCATGTGGCAGAGCATAGGAAGAACTGTACTAGTTGGTTCAGCTGATTGAGTACATTGCCCTGAGATCAGCTTGTCAAAGCAAGAGGAACAAGGAATGTTTGGGAGTGACAAGTGTATGAATCAGGAATGTTCAATTTGCTCCAAAACGGATTAACAGTGTTGACTGATTTATGCAGCTGTTTCCTTAACCAAAAGCACTTGAAATTAAGAACTATTAAAGCTGTCTCAATAATTCACAATAAATAATTCAACCCGCAGAATTTAATGTCCTTTTCCGACTCGCAAAATATCCACAAAGAGGTCACCATTTGCTTAATTATTCAATGAATTTTATAATGAACATTTCTAACTCGGCAAAAGGCTATTGCTCCCAACACAGCTCTAAGGATATAGCTCAGGCACCGAGGCAGTAAATACATTAGAACATGCCGAAACGGAAGCGTTGGAGCTTTTCCCATCGAAGCCAATAGAGCCTTGGCTATTCGTGAAATATCCTCTCTCCGGCTTGAGAAACCTGCCGACTGAGCTTCCACAAAAAAATGTCCATGTGTCCAAATGTAAATTCATTTCTCATGCCCTCCGTAACAGTAATGATGAGCATAAATCTGGGCACAATGTCAAATATTGCATGTTTTATAGAGATCTGGAAATGAAATGTTGGGCTATGTGTTCTGGGATGTGCTTAAAAGCATGGCAATGCCATGTTTTTGCTCCTTGTTCTGTGACTTGCTTGTGTTATGCAAACTGAGCAGATTGGTACACTGTGACTGTCTTCTCTTCTTTACCAGTTTAGAGATACGCTTGTGTCTTGGAAAAGTTATAGCTTGTCACAATGGATCATTTTGCGCAATTTCTTCTTTTAACTGCCCTAGAAATATTTATTGAAGGATTTCTCTCACTCTCCTTTTCTCTCCTACACACACACACACACACACACACACACACACACACACACACACTTAGTCTGACATATTATTATTATTTTGCTATTTTTCAAAAATAGTTTTTCATCAGGATAGCTAAGGTGCCATGCAGGGTAGTGAAGCCCTGCTCCTGCTCACTGTTAATCTTATTCAGTCATGCTTCAGGCATTGCCTATATACTTTCGGGTTTCTAGCCACAGAAACTTGAAAAGTTTTACTTTAAACTTACTTTTAAAGTAAATGCCTGCTGAGGTTCTCAGAAAGCTGAATTCTGCACCAAGTACCAAATCCTGGAGGTTTACTACACCCTCTGAACTGCAAAATGCACATAGTTCCAGATTTATTAATTTTTATGTTTGTTTTATGTACTTATACCACACTTTTTAATGCAGATATACAACATAGCTTTTGAGTTCTGTGAGTTATGGACCTTGAGAGATTTCCATATAGAACTCCAGTAGGACAGCTGAAGACAGCAATGCACGTTATCCAAATGTGAATTTTGACACTGTCAAAAGTCACACCTGATATTTTCCCAAATCCCTAGTTGGATCAGTTGCTGTCTTTCAACCTTACAGGTTTGTCATGATGTTAAACTAAGGGTGTGTGTGTGTGGGTGTGTGTGGGTGTGTTGAACTGTGTATACAACCCTGGTCTTCCATGGAGGAAGGGTGGAATCACCAGCACTGGCAGATTAACAAAATTTAGGGGAGGTGTTCTCAGAAATTTGGGAAACGGGAAACTTACATAGAAACCTTTTAACTGCAGACACTCATATTTCTAAATACAGTGGTACCTCGGGTTAAGAACTTAATTCGTTCTGGAGGTCCATTCTTAACCAGAAACTGTTCTTAACCTGAGGTACCACTTTAGCTAATGGGGCCTCCCGCTGCCACCGCGCGATTTCTGTTCTCACCCTGAAGCAAAGTTCTTAACCCGAGGTACTATTTCTGAGTTAGTGGAGTCTGTAACCTGAAGCGTCTGTAACCCGAGGTACCACTGTAGCTCCACACACAAAAATGACTGAATATTGTAAGCTCCTTGGAGGCAGGGAACCATATTCTTTTTTTTTTCTATGAAAATCCAATGATGTTCCATAGAAGGGGTAAAGAGATGTAAGAGTGATAGGGGGCCTGTGAGCCAAGGTGATATGGGAGCAGGGGTGTGTGTGAAAGTGACGGTTGAGAAGATGCAGGGATGGTACGTACATTTTAATACACTGATCTGAAAGCCAACAACAGGCAAATCTTTGGCTTCCGTCTATAGCTATTGTGACTGATAGCTGGCAGTCACAAAAGATGCACCTGGTAACATGCCATTCCTGTGTCATCGAGTCACAGCAGTCCCCCAGTCGACATCCTGTATAAGTGGGGAATTAGCCCTTGCTGAATACCTGATCGCTGTGCTCTTCAGATGTTTAACAAATGTTATGAGCTCAAGTGTGCATCTCAAATGTATATTTATATTGTTGTGCATTGTGTAATGTGTCTTCGGGGCCCTATTGTAAACAAGCTGTCAAGCTTAACTGGGTTTTCATGCAAAAATACCTTTCCATAAATAAATTAAAAATCCTCTAAGAAGCCTCTCTTAATGGGTCTGATTAGCAGATACAGTACTAGAGCACAGCTGAACATTCGCATTTCTAAGCCATCTCACCTCAGCGAGTTGAATGCCCTCAATTCAGATGCACGGAAGCTCGTTTGAATCTTCAAACAGTTAAAGGTTTCTAATTCCTGAGGGGTAGCCATGTTAGTCTCTTGCTGAAAAACAAAAACCAACCTGGCACTTTCAAGATGAACAGATTTGTGATAGTATAAGCTTTTGTGTATTAAAAGCCACTTCATCAGATGAATAGCATGTTATCTTGAGTAACCTAGATAAATAGAGATGCATGGTTTTGTGTGAGTATATAAATTATGAACAGTGAGGTCGGATTGGAATAAAATGCAGAAAGGTCCATACAGTGATAATTACATACTTAACAGTGGAGCAGACCCTCTGGCAGACCCAGATGCCAACTCTGTCCCCATGTCTACTGTGGTAGTACTCTTCTGGGACCTAATAATGTTATCCACAACGTTAGGGGTTCATTCAACTGCTCATCTACCAATGTGATATATATCACCATCTGCCAGCAATATCCATCTACATTCTATGCTGGACAAATCTAACATCAGAAATGGCACTATTTGTTCTGGGAACAAGGAATCAACCTCTGATACTCTGAAAAAGCCCCTTCCCATGCCAGGATACCGAGAAGCTTTGGGGAGCCCAGAGGGGGCAAGTGACCTAGAGTGGAGGAACCTTCATCTTGCCCAAATGCCACATAATAGCCCTCAAGGACAGCTCTTAGGACGTAAGGTCTGCAAAGCCTTCCTCTCCAGTGTGGTGTAGTGGTTAAGAGCGGTAGACTTGTAATCTGGTGAACCAGGTTCACGTCTCCGCTCCTCCACATGCAGCTGCTGGGTGACCTTGGGCTAGTCACACTTCTGTGAAGTCTCTCAGCCCCACTCACCTCACAGAGTGTTTGTTGTGGGGGAGGAAGGGAAAGGAGATTGTTAGCAGTTTTGAGACTCCTTTGGGTAGTGAAAAAGCGGGATATCAAATCCAAACTCTTCTTCTTCTTCTTCTCTCTAATTATTTTTGAGACTATTATAAATCACGACTGAGGTGATCTGTCTGCTGTTTGAAATTTACATCTGGAGTGTGAGCTAACTTCTGGCTTAAGAAGAGATGATCATTAAAAGATTGAAAGCTAAACAAAAAAACATGTTTTAATTGTTTGCAACCAAGAAAGTTTTTAAATGGCTGATGAGTGTTCTGACTGATAGAAATCTTTTTTTAAAAAAAATTAATTTTAAACTTTCCTTCTCCTTGGAAGTGTTGGCTTCAAATTGAAATTAATTTCTCCACATCACTGTGGGGGGAAATGTGGTTTGATAAGGAATGTTGTGAATACCTTAAGGTGAAGATGGGAGACTGAAGCTCTTAAGGTAGAGATTGTGAAGACCTTAAGGTGGAGATTGAATTGTTAATAAGATCAAGAATATTTAGCACGGCAAAAACATTGTTGGACACCCCATTGACTGTTGGCATCTTAGAGCAATTATGGGATGAGCAACTAAATGAGATCAGAGCTGAGATTGATAAAATAGTGATTGAAAATGGACTGGAGAAGGATGAAATGGAGAATGGAATTACTGTAAAGAAGACACAGAACCTTTGGGGAACAATATTGATAAAGGATTGCCAAAACAGGAGAGTGAAATGGTAAAATTGGAGGCAGTAGATGCTGAAATGGAGAAGACGTTCACACAGGTGCCTAGAATAATGAAACAGCCAAATGTTGGAGTTATGATGTTGGAGGAGTGGAATGAAGCCATGGATGGAGAGATTAAGAGACATCCCAAGCTGGCCGAGATACAGCTGAGAGAGAAAGGATTCTGTGTTCAATTTGGAGTGAATTCAGAGGAAAAAGCTACCAAGTCTCTGACAATTCTCCTGGAAGAAGTGGAAATAGAATGAACTTAAAAAGGGGGGGGGATGGCAAATCATGGCCAACAGGAAATGGGATTGGAATATATGGAACTGAGTGTGAATTGATGAATATACAATAAGTAAATAACTATGGAATATTGTTTTAATGTATGACCACATTGGAGAAACACTTGTGTGAATAAAAATGAAAAGATTTATTATCTGAAACGTGAATGATAACAGTCCACTGTTTCACCTCAGGGGTGTACTTCCCCATCCTGCAAGCGAATGTCAGGAATAGAAAAACCAACCAGATTCTGCACTTTCAGACTCAATTCTGTGTTAAGCAGCTATGTTTTCTGTTACTGACTGAAACCACTTGTTCCTTCACACGCCTAAATAATGGAGCAACGAAACCTGAGCCTTATAAAATCTGGGATTTTTTTTCCTTATCTCATTAGAATTAATGTCCAAGGTGCCTGAGAGCTGCCTATAATATGAAGAACATAAACAGATCATCTCTGGAAATCAGGACAGCAATTAGTGCTCCAACACTACAATAATCAGATATGAATGTCCAAATACTGGATCTATCCTGAGGTGCTCATTTTTTATTTTCTCACCTTGAAGACATTTCATCCAGTATTATGCTAGGATGATTACTGAGAAGTGGGTGGGTAGAAAGAGAGAGAGAGAGAGAGATAGAGAGAGAGATAGTATGACTGGTTAATCAGAAGAGAGTGAAATCTTTATATGGAAATTAGCATTTATATTATTTATCATTCGTCCCTCCTCTCCCATGCTTTTATTTCTTTATTCCCCTCCCCCTTATTTTGATTTCCACCCCTCTCCTTACAAAGGTTTTTGCACATTGATTCAGAGCAGCTGTAAAACACACAGAGAGAGACACAACCAAGTAACGAACCCACAATTTCGCAAAGGCCTACCTTCCACGGACAACATATTGTGCGGCTCCCCACCTAATTATTATTTGCGCTAAGAGCTATTATGTAAATATATTAGCGCACGCAGGCTTAAAGAGTGTGCGTATGCCTCAGGAATGGGGGTGGGGGAGAGAGAGAGAGAGACGTTCAGATTTACCGCAATGCTGTTTTGCGAATGCAGACCCTTTAATAGAGAGTGGCGCGTCCTTACTCAAAGGGCACCTCCAGAAGCCATATGTCTCTTTTAGTGCTTAGGTCCCGAAAGGAGTCGCTTACTCCTTTTCTAATATTTTCCAATAAATATGTATGGGACCAGTCAGACCAGCATCAATACACCCACCCACAAACACACACACACACACACACACACACACACACACACGAATTAGTCACAGTGCCACACAGCCCTCTTGGAACAATGAGCAGCTCTCTGGAAGACCCTTGCATGGGAGCCGATTTGCCTCTTAATCCAAATGAATAATTAATGATAATTATCATGCTGCAGTTATTATCTGTGATAATAATATATCCGTAAGGTGAATAAATTCAATCTGCTACTATGCAGAAATGGCAACTCATAATATTCTTAAGAAATACAGATATAATTATCGGTATTAACGGTCAAGAAAAAGGGGAGGGGGGGCTAGAAACGGGAGGTTTCTATATCCAGAGTTAGCATCAAAAGTCCATAGTAGAAATAAAAATAATAAAAGAAGACAGTGGATGATGGTGGTGGTGGTGGTGGTGGTGATGATGATGAAGAAACAAATCCCAGCAGCCAATGATATGATTCAAATTTTCTCTTGTCGTTCCTGCGACAATGGCTAGGAACAACCCATTCCAAACAGCTTCATTTCCCTCCAATCCTATTTAAGAGCAGCTGAAATGTGCATTTGATCATTGCTGGCTCTGGCCTCAGATCTCCACCAGTTCCCTGCTAAAGGATGATTACGTTTCTTTCAGATCTTGTAAAGAGCCTTATGGATGTTTGTCAATTGAGAGAGGGGAAGGAGTCAGGGTGGGGGTGGGGGAGAGAGAACAGCATACTCATCCATTGCAAAACAAAAACAATTTCTAGACATGTATGAAACACTTAGAAAACCAACCCGAGAAAATAAACTGTGCCTTGTTTTTGGACCTGCAGTGCACGCACACACCCATCTTTGTCTAGCTGGGAGGAAAGAGAGAGAGAGAGAAAGTTCTAATCCTGGATTTCTCTAACCTCCAAAGGTTTTAGGGTGATTGAAATTGAAGATGTTAGGAGCAGGGGTCTCTTAACAACTCTCAGCACCCTTCTCAAACTACGGGATTCCCAGGATTCTTTGGGTGTTTAAAGCGGTATGATACTGCTTTAAATGTGTAGTGCAGATGAAGCCAAAGTCAGGGATTATATACATAGGGTTGTAATCTCATTTTTGCCTGTTGGGTGGTCTACTCTAGGCTGTGTGAAAAAAATTCAACCCAAGATTCTGGGATGAGAAAAGAAGCCTCAGATTACAAAATTTATCTATAATAATAATAATAATAATAATTTTTTATTTATACCCCGCCCTCCCCAGCCAAGACCAGGCTCAGGGCAGCTAACAACAAGTATAAAAACAGTTGATTAAAATACAGCTTAAAAACAGAATTAAAAACAACATTAAAGTGCAGCCTCATTTCAGTAGAACTCAAATCAAAACTATTTGGGGGAAAATGCCAGGGAAGTCCCCAAATAGGAGTTCCATCTCAGGAGGAAAAAAGGAAAGAGGGGGGAGGGGATCAAATTGATTTCAAGCCAAAGGCCAAGTGGAACAGCTCTGTCTTACAGGCCCTGTGGAAAGAAATCAGATCCTGCAGGGCCCTGGTCTCATGAGACAGGGCATTCCACCAGGGCAGAGCCAGTGTTGAGAAGGCCCTGGCTCTGGTTGAGGCTAATCTAACTTCCTTAGGGCCCGGGACCTCTAAAGTGTTGCTATTTATGGGCCTTAAGGTCCTCCGTGGGGCATACCAGGAGAGGCGGTCCCGTAGGTACAAGGGTCCTAGGCCGCGGGTTTATTGCCTTTGGGTTTATTGCCTTTGTAGCTCTTCTTCCAAGGGAGCAAAAATGGTTGCTGGCCTCCAACTCCGATCAGCCCCAGCTAATATGGGCCAATAATCAGGAATGATGGAAGTTGTGGTCTAGCAACATGCAGAGGGCTAACTCACATCTGCATGTAAGACAAGCCAAACTCAAATATGTTACGTATATGCAAGGATTCATAGCAATCCATCAGGTATCACTTCATTTTAGTGTTCACAAATGTCACCTCTCATTGAGCCCCTTCATTTAGGATGTTTTGTTCTTGACTGAAGTTATTTAGAGGGTCCATATGTTTTGACATTTGACTGCAACTCAGCGCCAGTAGCTCAACTGCATCTGGAGAGGACTCCAAAGATGACGAATGAATATTCCAGGAAAGGTAGACACCACAGACAAAATCAGCTTCAGCTGTGGTTGCTGACTTCTGATATTTAAAACACTGATCTCCCGAATAGATCCAGAAGATACGGGTCAAGGGGGTTGGTGAAGGGTAGAGTCTGGTGGAATCTGACAGATCATGAGAAGAGCTAGGCAGAACCTAGTGGTCTTTCAGCAAAGCGAAGATGGGACGTGGCAAAACAATAACAGGGTAAGAGGAGAAACAAGTGACTCGGGAATGAAATTAGAGTGGAATCTAGCAAATCCTGGATGGGAACGTGTCAGATTCTGGTGAGCTTTGAGGTAGAGTCTATTCCTATTTGTCAAAAGCAACAGCAACAGTGGCGGCGGCAGCGAGAAGACTGTTAGGCTGGGGTTCTTAAGTTTGTGGGTTGTAAAGACCCTCATGAAGATTTCTTCAAGAACACAGTTTCAGTTGTCACAAAATTCTTCAGCCCTATCACTTGTGGTGGGGTTTTTTTTTTGTAGTATTCAGAAGAATATTTCAGCAAAGTTTAAATCTGTCTATTTACCAGTTCAAAGTACCAGTGCTCTCAGAAGTCAAAAGATTCGTTCAAACTATTCAGTGTTTGCAGGCAGAAATGTTTAGCAGCTTTCAGTGCACATTCGCCTCATTATTGGCTCATTTAATTAAATATTCATTCGTACATCTAGCAGTTCTTTTGGCAATCCAGCAAGTTGTTGATTAACTCGGGTCTCGTGACGAAAGGAGGAAACAAAATATGAAGTACTGTGTCCCGTCCTATTTTTCTAGAAAAAGAGGTGGCGGAACTCACCATGAACACCTCCCTTGTTCTCTTATCATGGCAATGGCGCCTGCCTGAGAGGTGTCAAGACTGAGTTCTAGCTGGAAAAAAGCCCTGACCGTGTCGCAAACGTACCACTTTCACCAAACTTTTGAAGTGGCACAACTCTGAATGTCGCTACATTTCACAATGGCCAGATTGTTATTTGCCCATATTTTTGTCAAAGAGCCAATTAATACAATATGTGCAACTGAAATTAGCGGGAAGCTCATCAAACATATTATTTGCTTGTTTGTGCGTTTGTTTTTTAGCATGTGTCTGAAGCTCTGGAATGCAAAGTCCTCTGGGTGACTCACATTAAATAAATGAAACCCACATCTTCCTGGAGGTGCAAATAAACCTACCCTGCTCTGGTAACATCTTCAAGAAATGAGTGCACAGGTCTGCAAAACAAAATAGTTTCCTCCTTCGGACCATGTTTTATTGTGTTGAGTACAGTCGAGATTATCGGAGTTGAGTATGAGCGCCTGAAAATCGCTGAAATGAAATACGTTTTTGTTGTTGGGTCTGGTAGGGTTGAAAGCAAGGAGGCCAACAGGAGGGGAACCCAGAGACAAAGACAGGCATGGCCAACTCATCCTAGTGTTGTCCTCCCTATTGAGTTCTACAAGAGCACCACTGAGAAGGAGGAGGAGGAAACTGACAACCAGCGCCACCCCCAGGACGAGTTGGAAGTAAGAAGGCAGGCAGGTGGGAAGTGGCTGAAGGCAGACTAAGGCCGGGGTGTCCCATTTCCCCTAATGTACTAACGGGCAGAGCAAGGTGGGAGCGGTGGGGGTGGACCGCCCCAGGTGTCATCTCCGAGGGGGGTGACATTCGGTGCATAGCCCGGCGACGACTCCCGCCTACCCCGATCCGTCTGGGGAAGGATGGGAGATGCTGCGTTCCCCCTTCTGCCTTCATTTTTACAGCCCCACACTCCCAGTCTGGTGGAGGAGGCATGCAGGGAGAGGACGCGAAGGAGGCAGGCAAGCAAACAAACAAGCGGAGGGCGGAGGGAACACTGGACCCAAATCCTGGAATCCCCAAAAAAGCTCAACAAAAAGATTTCAATGGTGACAAGAAATTTTCTGCACCGGGTACCACCTGACCTTGCTACGCCACTGTGTACTAACCTCTACCATGGCCCATCTTTGTTAGCTTTCAGGTAGATCTTTTAAACACTTTTGTTTCAGTCTGTGTTTTTTCCAAAAATGGTGCGCTGGGCTTTTAAACTGCTGCCATTTTTAGCTTTGCAACTGTGTGTGTGCATGTGTGTGTGTGTATGTATAATGCTTTTATATTGTTTTAATTATATTTGTAGGTCGCCCCAGGAGGGCTAGCCCTGCAAGGCAGCATGTAAATGCCTTAAATAAATAAATAAGCAGTGGCACTCATGGCCTAAGCACCAGAAATAGAAGCAATGGGAGAAAATGCTATCAGAATCCATTCCATTCCGGGGTCTTCAAACCAGTGCTTCTAGGAGAGGTGGGCAAATGGCAGCCATACCTTGAGAACAAAATATTTGTCTCTTTCTTTCGGGGGGGGGGGTGGAACCACGGCATGTACTTCCTACGCACAGAACTCGCTCTCTATCTTCACACATAATTCCCAGTAATGTCAATGGGACATATGTACAATTGAAGAGCAACATGAGTCCCTAAATACCAGTATGAATTTTTGCATATTTAATTGCATTGTGCAGTTTGAGCATCACAGATGTAACCGAAAAAATATAACCTCTGCATTTATTTTTTTTGTCCACGGGATTATTAAAATCCTTTTATTGGTGGCTATAAAATGTGCTGCAAAGGATTGATCAGGAAGGTTGAAATGGGCTTTTTGGATTTGTTTCATCATCTTCTTGCAAATGGATGTTTAAGAGGGTTTTTATCTTGGCGTCCTTTATGCATTATTTTCATGTCCTCTCCTGAAGCTCCTGTAACCGCAGTACCCGAGAGCCACTTAAACCTGCAATGGTATTCGATCCCTTGGGTAAAAGGAACTTGCAGATATATTATTGATTTATATTTTAAAAAAATAAAAATTCAGGCTATTATGTATATGCTGGCTACAGGAGCCCTTGGGCAGATTTGTGTAATAATAAACCATTTTATTGTTGATGCAAATGGTAACAAAATTGTTCACAAGCCAGGTCTTACACAATGCCAAATGAAGGGGAAAGCAGTTAGCGAGGGGTGGGTGGTGGGTAGAATGTGAATACAGCTGTCTTTGTTAGATTTAGGCATCCATCCATTCATTTTCAGAGAGAAATTGTCCTGATTATTTCCTTCACTGGGAGACAGTTGATCAACTAGCCTCACCCAGGAGTGGGGCTGCTGGGGCTGGATCACTCACCTCAGTGTATAAAAACTTAAGAACTGCCTAGCACAACCTGTGGCTCTACAGGTCTATGCATGTTCTATCTCCATCGTCAGAGGCTGTATGTCACTGGATATCAATTTATGGGATTCAGAACTGGGGAGAATGTGGTTGCACTCAGGTCCTGCTTTGAGGATCAGGCCAGCGGTCCATCTAGTCCAATGTTCTGAGATGGTTTTGAGGGATGTTGTTATTCTACCTATGGAATTTGCTGCCAAGGAGTGTGGTGGAGTCCCCTTCTTTGGAGGTCTTTAAGCAGAGGCTTGACAGCCACCTGTCAGGAATGCTTTGATGGTGTTTCCTGCTTGGCAGGGGGTTGCACTGGATGGCCCTTGTGGTCTCTTCCAACTCTATGATTCTATGTCTCTTTCCTCCACTCCCATGCATTTGTGTCATGGCACTCTCAGGTGCAAGGAATCTCCAGAGCAAGGAATCAACTCTTCATTGTCATAAGTCCATTTACAAGTTAGAGAATGGCATGTCCATCTCTCAGACACCCCTGATGAAGCAGTTGCAGCAACAGAGAGGCACCATCCCCAACCTCAGCTTATGTATCTCCTCCACCTGAGGTGTGTGCAAGCTGGTGAAGACTTTGCCTACTTCTGCTCCTCCTTCTTAAGGTTGTCATACGTCTGGAATTTCCTGGTGGGAATTTTGGAAAAATTAGGTTGATTGCCTACAAAAAGCCGCTCCGTTTTCAATCCTCCTCTGATCCTGGGAGACAGTGGAGCAGGAGAGGTGGGGGCAGGAGGAGGAGGAGGAGGTGTGGAAGCCCTTGATTCTACACCAGACTGACCTCTCCCTCTCTCCTCCTGTACTTGTTAGTGGGACACAGGTGGCGCCGTGGTCTAAACCACTGAGCCTCTTGGGCTTGCCAATCAGAAGGTCGGCGGTTCGAATCCCTGCGATGGGGTGAGCTCCCATTGCTCTGTCCCAGCTCCTGCCAACCTAGCAGTTTGAAAGCACACCAGTGCAAGTAGATAAATGGGTACCACTGCAGCGGGAAGGTAAATGGTGTTTCCGTGGGCTCTGGTTTCCATCACAGTGTCCCATCGCACCAGTAGCAGTTTAGTCATGCTGGTCACATGACCTGGAAAGTTGTCTGTGGACAAACGCCGGCTCCCTTCGCCTGAAAGCGAGATGAGCGCCGCAACCCCATAGTTGCCTTTGACTGGACTTAACCATCCAGGGGTCCTTTACCTTTACCTTTACCCATACCTGTTATTCACTCTCCAATCCTGACTCTTGTCTCCTGGCTGTTACAGGTTTCCCCAGATCACAGATCCCTTCTTCCAAGTCTCCAACCCCCTTCCTCCCGGTGCCAACTCATCAGTATCCGGCCACCACTTCTCAGTGTCCAGCCAGTCCCTGACAACTTGTAAGTAGCTTTGTTTGTTTGTTTTACAATACCAGCCTCGAGGCTGCACTATTCTCTCTCCTCCAAAGAAAAGTCACCCTGTAAAAGTTGCCTTCTACTTCCCAGCACTGATAGAAAGAGGAAGCATCAAAAAAATACAATAAACCATTACCTCACTTTTAAAAATGCCTCTTTTTGTTTTTAGCATTAATGATCATAGGCATTAATAGAAAGCTTTGATTTTTAAAAACACAAATATAGACAAGGATCCACAGTGACTCCGGTCTGGCATGTTGCTGAGTTCAGCACAGAAACAAATATATTTAGGTTGCATTACTAAGCACAATTAGAGTATAGGGAATTGTCTGATATTGCAATTGCAGGGGTTTTTTTTGTTCCTGACCGGCAAACTGGATCCCAGCCTCCTCCACTCCCCATGGGCTGCTTGGGTGGGTGGGGTTGCCCACCCGTCAATCACCTGACATCATTACGAACCCTTTGGAAGGCATGCTGTCAGGACCAATCAACAAGACCTGTTGTATGCAATAGGGAGTCCCATTCCCAATCCCACGGGGACTTGCTGTCAGCTCTGAGAGAGCCCCATTTGCCAAGAAATAGCCAGAAGCGTACTTTGAAGTCCCAACCATTCCTCCGCAGGCAGGTCTTTACCTGCCCCACACCTGATGTCACATATGAGGGCTGTTGGGTGGGGTTGAGGGAAATGCTCTCGGGGGTCAAATCAGGGTCTCTGCTGGGTTTTATTCAGCCTATGGGCTTGTATACACAGACTGGCAGTGGGTCTCCAAGGTTCTGCTACAAAGCCAGAGATGAGCAACCAGCGGCAATAATTTCATGCAGGTGAAATGGAAGTCGGGGGGGGGGATGCAATAAAGCAGGTAGGAGAAAGAGAGAAACGAAGAGGCAGCAGAAAGAGAGAGAAAATGTGGAAGGTGAACTCACCCACATTTTGGGCTCTAGCCCTGCCTATGTTTGACTCCGGCCCTGTCCACTGCCCTTGGCATATTACCATTGATGACTTGTGTCCCATGGCAGAAAAATAGGTGTCCTCCAGGGCACTAAGCTATGATGAATGGTAAGTAGACCCAATCTGCTTACTAGGCATTGGCAAACTTGAGGTTGGACTATTGCAGTGTGTTTTATGTGGGGCTACCGTGAGGGACCCAGGTGGCACTGTGGGTTAAACCACAGAGCCTAGGGCTTGCTGATCAGAAGGTCGGCGGTTCGAATCCCTGCGACGGGGTGAGCTCCCGTTGCTCGGTCCCAGCTCCTGCCAACCTAGCAGTTCGAAAGCACGTCAAAGTGCAAATAGATAAATAGGTACCGCTCTGGTGGGAAGGTAAACGGCATTTCCATGCGTTGCTCTGGTTCGCCAGAAGCGGCTTTGTCATGCTGGCCACATGACCCGGAAGCTGTACGCCAGCTCTCGGCCAATAAAGCGAGATGAGTGCCGCAACCCCAGTCGGACACGACTGGACCTAATGGTCAGGGGTCCCTTACCTTTACCTTTTTACCGTGAGGGCTAATTTGTAGCAGCAGGTAGGTTAGAACGCAGAGGTTACGCTGCTGAGTATGGGTCTACTCTGGGTACAGTTCTGCTGGATAGCTCCCAGCGTCTGTGACTGAAAGTCAGATATTTAGTATTTGGATGTTGTTGGCTGCCTGTGGTGTAGGCCCTAGTGGCTCTGAATAAGAGTTTGCCAACTATCATTCAGACAAACCAGTGACTGAGTTCAAGGCAATGTCCAAATACAATCAAATGTCACAATGAATTTATAAACTGGTGATCCTTAAGTTCAATGAAGGGATGTTTCAAAGTATCCATGGAATTATCCCCCTCTATAAGATTTAAAAAATGCTCTCAGATCCAGGATGTCTAGTCGTCAATCATAGTTTTCAGACATTCAATGGTTGGAATCTAACTGTACTGTAGTTGCAAACACCAATAATGCCCAACCTCCTCCCTGGACATCAAAAGATATATCAAGCAGATTGAATGGGGTCCATATAACTGTTGTGATACAGATGTGTCTCTAGATGGTTCTATGACCACCTTAGCGATGTGTATTGATGCCAGCTTCTGCACAAGAATTTCTCCTGCTGAATCAGAGCTATCATATTTGCATTATGATGCCGACAACTGCAAACAATGTTAAGTTTAATTAGTCTACCTTTCCCAGTACAACCAAATCTCTTTAAGCAGCTGTCCAGGATAAGGGATGGTACAAGCAGTGTTTGATATATTGATTAATTCATCTATTACTGGAGCACAGCTAATTGAATGAAAAATTGGTTTAATTGGTTGACAGCCAAATAAATTATGATAAACCACAAAGCCTATAAACATTGAGCCAGGGCCATCTTAATAAATTGGACAAGCAAAACTGATTTTGATGAAAGTGGAACCCATTCCGTTGTCATTGTCAGTAGATATAATGGACACGCTGCACATAGTTGGTTAAATTGGCTAGCCTGATTAACAAACAAGATACACTCAATTACTCCACTTTAAGCCAATAGCGTCCCATTGTCTAATCACCCAGTCCTAATTGCCATCGCTATGGAAAGTAGGATGCAACCACTGTTGCTCTTGCTCAAAAGGCTCTTGTTCAAAATTATTGAGACCCACTTGTGTGGGAACTAACCGGTATGTGCATATTGGCATAGCTATGCGGGTTGTTGCAGTGCAGTGACATGCAGAGTTATTGCATGGCACAGAGATGGGAGGATTGTTAGATAGTATTGGAAGGTGGAAATATGATATAATCTGACTATATTATAATATTGTTTAAAAGAAGGCTAATTTCTTATTGTATGTCCAATTGCCAAAAAAATAAAAGGCATATGCAATTTTATTTTTTACAAATCGTAATGCATTCTCGGCGCTAATAATCCTACATCTAAATGGTGGTGTTAACTAGAGAGTTTAGGCCTCCCACACCCTGCTTAATAGGATCATCATCAGGACCACATAGCCAGGCACTCCCTTGCATTTAGTGGCATTTTGGAAATGTGGGTGACTAGATCTGCATGGGTGGGCGTAGGGCATTAAAATGCTCCTTTTCAATGTCTATGTAGTAAATGTAATCATGATGATGTGTTTAGGATCTTAACATACCTAATCATGAAATTAGAATTATGTATCAAAACGTTCTGAATTCTGTCTGTGGGCATATATGTGTCCAAGAGTTACCTTCTGATCTGTAAGCCCAAGAGGCTCAGTGGTTTAGACCACAATGCCACCCGAATCCCCGCAATGGAGTGAGCTCCCATTGCTCTGTCCCAGCTCCTGCCAACCTAGCAGCTTGAAAGCACACCAGTGCAAGTAGATAAATAGGTACAGCTGCAGTGGAAAGGTAAATGGCATTTCCATGCGCTCTGGTTTCCGTCAACAGAAGTGGTTTGGTCATGCTGGCCACATGACCCAGAAAGTTGTCTGTGGACAAACACCTGCTCCCTTGGCCTGAAAGCAAGATGAGCGCCGCAACCCCATAGTCACCTTTGACTGGACTTAACCATCCAGAGGTCCTTTACCTTTTTTACCTACCAAGAGTTACCATTCCACCTCCGGCTGGATGCAAGAAAAGGCCCAGATTCAACGTTATCCGGCCTCTGGGGCAAGAGTTGTTTTGCTAGTGTGAGGGTGAGAATAATGGTTGTGCAATATGAAATGCAATGCAACAATTGCACTAGCATAAACTTGTTGTGAAACCACTTGTGCAACAGGAATATCAGGACCACAGCAATCTGTTTTGCAACCAGCCATGATAACCATGTTGGCTTCCTGTAAAAAGGTAAAGGGACCCCTGACCATTAGGTCCAGTTGTGTCTGACTCTGGGGTTGCGGCGCTCATCTTGCTTTATTGGCCGAGAGCCGGCGTACAGCTTCCAGGTCATGTGGCCAGCATGACAAAGCCGCTTCTGGCGAACCAGAGCAGTGCACGGAAACACCGTTTACCTTCCCGCCAGAGCGGTTCCTATTTATCTACTTGCACTTTGACGTGCTTCCGAACTGCTAGGTGGGCAGGAGCAGGGACTGAGCAATGGGAGCTCACCCCGTCGCAGGGATTCGAACCGCGACCTTCTGACCAGCAAGCCCTAGGCTCTGTGGTTTAACCCACAGCGCCACCTGGGTCCCTGGCTTCCTGTAGGGTTGCCATATTTCAAAAAGTAAAAATCAGGACACCCAGAAAGTTGCTGAGCTTCTTTTAGGAAGACCCCAAAACAGCACCTTCAGAAATTCCCCCCGGATGTGAATTCCACCCTTGAAATTCCAGTAATGTCTGGACATATGGCAGCCCTAGATTCCTGGCCTTCTCTTGCGCATGCCATTCCACTAGTACAACTAGTACACCAGTAAGGGACTTTAACTTAATATGGCATTGAATTCCTCCCAAAATGTGTGGGTTCACACCCATAGCTAGCAAATGCCATTGAATTAGGTAGATTTATTTCTAAGTGAATACGCATAGATTCAAGTATGGCCTCCTTGTTATTGTTGTTGTTTTATTGGATTTCTTACCATCTCTTTGCCATATGGGCAAAGGCAGGTTACAAAAATATTAATAACAATATTAAAATTAGTTAAAACAATTTGGCAGGCTAGAAACCAATTCTATGAAGGAAGCTTGCATTGCCTTGTTGGCTTAAGAAATTATTCTCCCAATTTACACCTTTTTGCAGAAATTCATTCTTGCACATTTTATACCTACATAGTGATATATTTGGATAAATAAGAATAAAAATATCTTACCTAGTAGTAAACACATGTGCATGATATATCTTGTTATCTTCAGGTTACACCTGTATTCATCACGGTTCTGGTCTTCTTCACTGAGTCTTATTTCTTAAATTCTGAGAGAAAAGCCACCACTGATTTTGTTTGCTTCATGACAATATATGCTGAATATTGTTGTATGCAAATTCCCATTCCAAGGAAAGCAAGGCTGTAATCCATATTGTCACTTCAATATATGCAGAGTTTCAATGTCCCAGTTTGGTTTATAGTGAATTTCTAATAGGGTGTGAGTCATTTCTATCCCTTTGAGAAAAAAAGAGTGAAGAATAATGTAAATTAAGAATCCTGATAAACTGGATTGTTACCTCATACTACAAAACATATGGGCTACAATCTAGAGAACAAGATATATATATAATAGATAGCCATAAGAACACAAAAAGAGATATTCTGGGTCAGGCCCAAAACCAACTTAGTCCCACATCCTATTTTCACAATGGCCCATCTAGGCAAACAATTGCCTTTTGAAATGCAGACAACAAATGTGCAAATTTCAGAATGTGATATTTCGAAAACTAAGCAGCTTTTGCATTTGTCTAAAAAGATGTGGAGCTGCACATCTATGCTACAAAACATTGGTAATGCAACCATTGAGTGTTTGGCTATCAAAGAACAAGCATCTTTATGTCAGGACTGCAAATATTTTGCTCTCTTGCAAGTGGTGGACCTTTTCAGAATTTGCAAATCCAGGTAGTTCTGCCCGACAGAATAAATTATTCCACGGTCTGATCAGCAAATGCATTAAAGAACCTAATTTATTCCATAGAATTGCTGGAATAACTTGAGCCTCCTCAGATGTTGAGTCACCAGAGGACTGATTGGCTGCATGAGGGTAAAAATAGAATAAAACAAATCTCAGATAAAGGAAGGACTCCTGTGCGCAATCTAGCACTTGGGGGAGATCATGTGAATTTGTGGGCACTTCCCAGAGGACCAGACCTTCATAAATCAATGCTTAGATTACAAAAAGCTAAATATACAGGGTTGTGATTAGAAACGCCCACTGGTTTTACAATATGTACAAGTTGCTAACTTGACTTTTTTATTTTTAAAAAAACATAAACCCCACCTTTTTGCTATATATACAAACTGGAACAAGTATTTGGGTGACGAGAGGAAGGTTATGTCAAAACCTATTTCCATTTCAACTTTTCCGAAGTGTGTTTATTCATCCTGAAAAGTGGCACTTATTATTCCAACCTCCATGCAGTTATTTTAATTAGAGGTTGTTGGGTTTTTTTCTTCCATTTCCTGAAGTAGAATGTATTGAAAGCTATATTGCAGAGTCTCTAAAGATCTCACAGGTATGCCACATCTTTTTAAATCAATTGCACAGCAGAAATTGTAGGGTTTTTTTTTTTAAAAAAAAAATCAGTCCAATGAAATATTTAAAGTGTAGAAAAGAGAGGAAAGGGAACCATTTAGATAAATGTCTGATGTACCGTGAAAGTAGTTCTACACTAGTCCTAAGAACAGCATATCCTGAGCTTATTTTATAACGTGATCCAATAAGATTGCAATTTTCCATGTGTTTACTGCAGGGATGGGGCAGTGGCTCTCTAAATGTTGTTGAACCTCAACTCCCATCAGCCCAAGCCAGTATGAAGATTGTTCATACTGGGATGATATAGGGATGATGTACTGGGATGTTCATATAGGGATGATGGGAGCTGTAGTCAAACAACAACTGGATGGCCACAGGTTCCTCAACCTTAATTTGCAGTCTACATGCATAGTCTATTACTGAAAGACTTTCCTTATTAACAATAACCTTTTTATCATCATATTCATTATTAACATTACACTTCTGAGTATTAAAAGTGCTCCATTCACATACATAACCTCGGAAATTTTAAAGGTACTCCGGTTTTTTAGATGAAGGGGTTAAGACTTTGTGTCTAAAAGCAGCTACTGTGTCCATCGTTACAGGAACAGAGTAAGCAAAAACCGTGAAAATCTCTAGAACGGGTAGTTATAATATATAATTCAATATAAGGAAAATACAACAACTTAATGTTAAATTGCCTGAAGCAAAAGTATAAATAAGGATTTTCCATCGTGGCAGGGGCACAATTATCAAAATCTTCCTGCTTATTTTCAGTCCAGTCTTATTAGCCGTTGTCTTACACTTCTGATAGGGACCCAGGTGGCGCTGTGGGTTAAGCCACAGAGCCTAGGGCTTGCTGATCAGAAGGTCGGCGGTTCGAATCCCTGCAACGGGGTGAGCTCCTGTTGCTCGGTCCCAGCTCCTGCCCACCTAGCAGTTCGAAAGCACGTCAAAGTACAAGTAGATCAATAGGTACCGCTCCGGCGGGAAGGTAAACGGCGTTTCCGTGCGCTGCTCTGGTTCGCCAGAAGCGGCTTTGTCATGCTGGCCACATGACCCGGAAGCTGTACGCCGGCTCCCTCGGCCAATAAAGTGAGATGAGCGCCGCAACCCCAGAGTCGGACACGACTGGACCTAATGGTCAGGGGTCCCTTTACCTTTACCTTTTACACTTCTGATAATGCCAAGGTTGCAGATTCAATCCCCAGGACTGCTGCATATTCCTGCATTGCAGGAGGTTGGACTAGATGATCCTCAAGGTGCCTTCCAATTCTACAATTCTAGGACTCTACGAATCTCGAAAAGTCCGTAAAATATTATATAAGAGGGAAATGGGATTGCTAATGTTTGTTTAGGAATCAGACATATGAGACATGATAAATGCGGAAAGGCTACAGCCTGCCAGTTCACATGGACTTTTGCAAAAAAAAAAAACCTTTGCCAGTTGCTCTATATACCATAACTTATTTTATATAGGCTACTTTCCTTGCCGAGAATATACAACAGGGCAAATTAACTTTTATTCTTACAGTAAAACACCTTTCCTGATGCGTCTGTACACTGAGGTTCCATAAAAGTTTAAGTGGCTCATCACGGTAAAGTTCACACCTGACAAAGTATAACTAATGCAAAGCTCAGAGGTGTTATCATATCTCTTTTATGTTATTCCACTAGTTACACTTAACTAAATGCCAAATTACTCCCTTGGAAGCCCACAAATTGCCCCTGTTGACTCCCAGAGAGTGCACACAAAAACCACCATTAGAGCTTTAACCTATTTTTCATGGGTTAGTTCGAAACGGCTGTCCGCAGTTGGAGCCATGCGGAGCACAGCCTCCAGTCTTGCAGGAGCACTTGGTTCTAATGTCGCTTTCGACCCACCCGCTTAAAAGCAGATGGGGATGTCATGCTGCAGCTCAGAGAACCTCAAGCAAATGCGGCCCTCCAGGTTTCTCTGTCTGGCCCTGCACCCCTCCCCAGCCACACACACCTTGAGTGTCTTTGCCTGGCTAGAGTTGAACATGCCCCAGAAGTCTTATTTGGCTGGATGGAGAGCGGAGATGGGGACACAAGCATGTGCAGAAACAGGTCTATGGTATAAAGGTATGATTTACATTTGTTGCTCCGCCCACTTTTGTCTCTGACCCCACCTACCACTTGCATGTGGTCCCTGGCAGAGGCGGAGCTAGCTGCTCCGGTACCCGGAGGCGGGGCTAGCCGCCCGCAGGGGCTCCGCCTGTGTCAAGCCAAGCAGTGAGTGTCCCAGGGGGGTGCTGCCCGTGGTGAGCATCCCAGGGGGGTGGCGCGGCGATGTCAACCCCCCTCAGGGATGACACCCAGGGCGGGCCACACCTACTGCACCCCTCTTCCTCTGCCAGTGGTCCCTGGATGGCTGCCCAGGATAGAATTTGCCCCTCAGGCTGAAAAGGGTTCCCCAGCCCTGCTCTAGGGTACCTCTGAGTCTGTGAGCTCTTGGCAATAGTGGTGCCATTTTGAGAGAACAGGATGTATCGCCAATGATCATTGCACAAGAGAGAGCCCTTCTTTATGGACATCTCACCATTTCTACATCCCAGGAGAGGAAGGAAGAAAGAAAGGAAGGAAGGAAGGAAGGAGGCAGTGTTGAAATGAGACAAACAGCAAGTGTTTACGTTGCAGACTCGCATGCCTGAATACAACCCCAAAAAAGGGAAATAATCCTGGAGGAAGCAGCTTGGATATGATGAGAGCGAAAGATCTGCCAAGGAGCCACGTGCGCTCTAAATAGCGATTTCCTCTGAAAAAAGAGCTGAGCTAACAAGACAGTGATTTGTCTCCTGGGTCAAAGGTTAAGAATGATACTGTGAAGACTGACAAGTTAATCAAGAGAATTGGCAAAGAGCCTATTGTGAGAAAGAATGATGGAAAGAGGAGGCAATCAGGAGCACTTGAAAGGACGTCTGAGACAGCTGGCCAAAGAGGACAACGCTTCATTTTGTGCTTCCAAGAGCATGGCAGAGAACTGCTGCTACAGCTAAAGGAAGCCTACAGTTACAGGTCAGAACTAGGCATTGTGGGGGCTGGTCAACTAAGCTTTAATCAGAATAGGCCCCCTGAAATCAAGGAACATGACTAAGTTAGTGTCATTAATTTGAACGGGTCTACTTGGTTGAATGCCACCCGATGGGTTATATACAGTCCTACTCGGAGTAGACCAATTGAAATTATTTTCAACAGGTCTGCTCTGTGCTGGACTAACATTGAATACACTCCTAAATCATACATGCCCAAAGCGGCCGTCACCCACAGGCCAGTGCCACCTTTTCCTTCTGTAACATCCAAAAAAACTTACCCAGATCCTGTGGCATACAATGTTGTGTGTTCAACACTCTACATCACTGACTGCTGTTGGCAGGGGAAGGAAGGGGAAGGAAAACTTTTTTATTTTATTTTATTTTATTTTATTTTATTTTATTTTATTTTATTTTATTTTATTTTATTATTTTATTTTATTTTATTTTATTTTATTTTATTTTATTTTATTTTATTTTATTTTATTTTATTTTATTTTATTTTATTTTATTTTATTTTATTTTATTTTATTTTGCAGCAGATGTATGTTGTCTCATAACACAAAGTTCTCCAAGGGGGAGAGCTTGAGGTGTCTTTGGAGAGTCTGCAGGATCCAAAGGCCTCCCATTCCCCTGATGTGCCTCTAACAACGGAGGGAAAATACATGAGCCCTGGAGCTTTTACAATTATTTTTCCTATAACTGTCGCTCTCCAAACTTCTGCCCTGGCTGATGTGAGACTGTTAGTGCTCTGGATGTGCTGGTTCTTCTCAAATTCTCCCTCCACTGTCCTATTGAATGCTTTCAAAGAACACCATTTAAAATTACAGCACTTCTGTCCAGAAGAAATCTTGAAAGCATCCCACAACTGCAGATGGCGAGTCTGCCTTGTATATGTCACATATAGGACTATTCGCTTTCTGCTGCAGTTGGTATTCCACCAACAACTGTGATATTCATCTCACTGTCCACTGTTGCAAAATTAGGTAACTTATATAATTATGTAAATTACTGGTTAATTACATCATTCCACCCCATTAATTTCATTGCAAAGGAAACACAATTCAAACGGGGAAAGAAACATAATCAATGACGTATCACTTGCAGACTCAAAGCAACAACAGCAAATGCCAGTTGTACTCCCTATTTATTTCTATTCTGACATGGGATCATAGAATCCTGGGGTCATAGAGTTGGAAGGGACCACGAGGGTCATCTAGTCCAACCCCCTGCAATGCAGGAAACTTTTGCCCAACGTGGGGATGGAACCCATGGCCCTGAGATTAAGAGTCTCATGCTCTACAAACATTGGCAGTTTGCATCCCCACTTCCACCAAAATTTCCTGATATCCTTAACCACAGAGCTGACAATCTATATATATATAAATGTTCCCATTGCGTGCGCGGCGGACACCACCTTGCTCCGTAACCACTGGACCAAATCTCATCAAATTAGGACACAGCGTACCATGACCATCAAGGAAGGATCTGGCATAATAAAAATTCAAAAAAAACCACACCTGACATACCTAAAATAAAGAAAAAACGCAAAATAAATTGGCGTGCACATATGACATCACCAGCAAAACAGCGCCCTCTAGCGATGGCTATACTGGTACTACAGCTACAAAAGCAAAAAAACGGGCGCAGCTATTACACATCACAGCAAAACCTCAGAGCTCCGTTGGCCATTTGCAAGCTCGCAAACCGGTAATTGAAAAGGGGGGGGGGTGAGAAGAGGGTAATAGAAAAGAGGGGGGCCGAGAAGAGGGTAATTGAAAACGGGGGTGGGGACAGAGAAGGGGCAGACGGAAGTTGAACAGGGGAACTTCTTCAGTTTCACAAATTCAGCCACAGCTCTGAAATAGCTAATGACAGGCAGGCTGGTCCCAACCGCCGCTGTCATACGAGGCAGGCCGGACCTCGCCGCCATCAAATGCAGGCCCAGCCCAACCGCCACCCAGGCCCCTTAGCCACCCCACCACCATGAAAGGCAGGCCCCGGCCCTTCTCCACAGCCGCTGACGCTGACGCCGTCAGAGCCAGCCTGGGCCACCCGCTGCCCACTTCCCCACCTCAGCTGCCATAAAAGGCAGGCCAGACACCATCCCCACAGCCGCTGCCGGCTCTCTCCTCTCCTACCACCACCCACAGACGCAGCCATCAACACCACAGCATTCACACACATAGCCACAGCAAGGCGTGGCTGGGTCAGCTATCAGTTATAAAATGCTCTGATAACTCAGCCCACCTCCTGAAAACTGGAGTAGAGATAGTCAACTGGCCTTCGCAGATGAGGAAATTCCAGGTTAAGGCACTATTTGCCCAAGACAACACAATATCTAACAGGTGCTTAGGGCACCTTTCTTGAATAGCCATCAGGATGCATGTTCTATTAGTCCCACCCTGAACATAAAAATCTGGATGGATGAGCTGAACAGAACATAGAATGTACTTGCCCTTTTAAAACATATGCATTCCTAGATCTGTATCCAGTGCTGAACTGGATCACTGTTAATGGATTCATGCTTAGAAGCACCAAGATGGTAGTGTTGCCGAAAGTGATATAATAAACAGCAGTGACATGTTAGCTTGTAAATTGTGTTCAGAGTAACTGTAACAAGCACCGTGTTTACAGCTAAGGGAAACTGATAAGGAAAAAAACAAGAAACTTTGATCATGGTGGATTTTAATTTCTCAGATACTTTCCTGGGATAACAAGTATGCAAAAATCGGTAAGGTGGGGGAGAATGTTCCCAGAGGCAGTGCATAATTGCTTACTTACTCAAGTCAGCTTATTGACTGAACTTCATGATCAGAGGCGCCTCTGCACCTACAGCTAGGAAATTAGCCCGTCTTGATAAATAAAATTGTGCTGATCTTGGGATCACATGTGCACAATGTAATCATATGCAAAATAATGGGAAGAGAGAGAAAGGAGGGGGGAGAGATTGCTTCTGATTTAGTGAAGAAGCCAAAAAGGGTGTTTTGGAGGAGACCAGAATATATAAATTAGTGAGCTGTTGAGATGGAGACAAATTATGTCACAATATTCTCTACAAAAGGCCTTTCCATCCCTGCAGAATCAATAGCTTTCGGTAGCACATACCACTGAGAGAGCTTGATGGAAGTGACACAGGTTCTCGTGACTATGTGAAGAATAATGGGAATTATTTACAAAACAGCTGGACATACTGCAGTTACAATTCATTCTGGCTACGTCTCAACAGGGGGAATGTAATAGAGACCAATCTGGTCCCATAAAATGACAGTAACAGAATGCCTTCTCGGGCGAGAAGGAAGCCTGCTTAATACGTTCCTTCCGTATGAAAAGGAATTAAGCAAAACAGTTAAAGGAGGGCAAAGAAACAAACAAAAGCGGGTTTGTGCAGCAATATTATTGTGATGTGTTATTCCTAGCATCCTATCTATCGTCTAAGAAACCAAGTTTGGATTTCGTACATACACATTAATAGCATTTTCATTAGAAAACGTCATTTGAGACAAGCATAGATGAAAGGTAGATGATAAAGGAACTGGAGCAGAATTGTGACTTAAACCACCCTTCCTCAATGTGGTACCCTCCGTAAGTTGTTGGACCTCAACTCCCATCTTGTTTCAGAAAGTTCAAATTAGACAGGCACATCCTTAAATCGCAACTGAACTGAATTTTCCCTCCATCCCTCCATGGAATAAATCACGGGAATTCAAACAAGAGCCATTAGCACTATCACAGTGAACAACAAGTCGTTATAAAAATCCCTCTTAAAGATTCTGAAGATGCTGCAGAAGATTCCATTGACTTCATCTTGCACCAATGCCTAAGAGAACATGTACATTTTAAGTTGGCAGAAAAAGTAAAACGCTGTTGGTTTCCAAGCATGTTCCTCAGCCAGGGCACCACCATGGATAAGCCTTTTCTCCACCACCTGGCAGCTCCAAACATCAGAATGGCTCTCTCTGAAGATCTGAGCCACCCATGCAGGATTTTGGAAGAAGTACCTGGTTCTGAAGTCACTTTTCACTGCTTCCCACAACCCCAGCAGCATGTGGAAGGCAAAGGAGCAAAGCAACACCACCCTGGGGTGTCCTTCCTCTACTCAGATTCAGCGTGCACAGGTTTCTTGCTATTAAAAAGGGGCTAAATTCCGCATAACCCATAGTATGAGATCGCGAGTGTAAGAACTGCTTTCGCTCCGTATGAAATTACAGGAACTCCAGTGTGGAGTCAAAGTGATAAATGTAGCTTCGGAAAACTGTTATTCAATAAGCAACCCTGGATAGATCCCAATCTTCTGCCTTTGGCTCGAGCTGCACCATAAAGGCATGCTATTGAAACGTAACTTTAAATAGCTCACGAAGGCATCCCTATTAATTTGAAAGCACTGCATCTTGCAGAAGCCTTCTCCCAATTACTAGCAAGATGCATATGGGGTAGATGTGCTGGTCAATGCTCACCTCTGTGCCCTCATTCATTCATGGCTCTTTGCTTCCCTGCCTCTTAATTATAGCTGATTTTGCCCCTGGCCTTAGCGTAAGGCAGTGATGTTCCCACAAGCGGTTTCTAAGGTGGAAGGACACTGGAAAAGGACTCTGTCCCTGGTGAAAGGCTGAAGGTTTGCAAAAATACAGGCTTCTCCCCCACTGCGTATTTACTGCAAAAGAGCCACACTCACATTTACAGAGCGTTTGCATGACACAGGGCACAAGGCATTTTGCTCCTGCTTCAGTTTGTTGTTGTTGAACTCAGAAAATTCATCTTTTTTTAGCATGATGGAACAGCTGCACAATCTCCCCAGTGTAGGTGGCCTCTTGCCCAGATGGTCAGTGGGTTTGGGGGCAGCTATGACCTATGTAGAATGGCCTGCCCGTTTCCTTTACTACAGTCTGCTTCTAAGAATCAACTCCATTAATTTCAACCTTTCTTCTTCCAAATATAATTGCCTTTCTATATGTTTATTTTCTCCCACTCTCTCCCAGTTGCAGCAGTGGAGAGGGGGGCGGTTCACGATTGGGAGGGTAGTGAGGAAAAACGGATTCTTTGATCCCCTTTCCTCCACACCGGGGTCCAAATAAAAATCACACACCCACTCCCATAATTTGGGGGTGGTGAAAGTCGAGGTGTCCACTTTGTTCCATAGAATAGTAGGATTAGAAGGTGAAAGTCGAGGTGTCCACTTTGTTCCATAGAACAGTAGGATTAGAAGGGACCTCTGGGGTCATCTAGTCCAGCCCCCTGCATTGCAGGAATCAAAAGCTGAGGAATCCCTGACTGATGGCCCTCCAACCTCTATTAAAAAATTTCCAGTGGAGGCGAGTCCACCACGTTCCACTGTCAAACAATTATTACCATCAGAAAAGTTCTTCCTAGTTGGGTTTGCCTTTCTTGCCAATTGAACCCATTGGTTGGGATCCCACCCTCTGAAGCCACAGAACTCAAGCTTGCTCCACCTTCCATGTGATGGCTCTTCAGATATTTGAAGATGGCTATCATATCGCCTCATTGTTCTCTTTTCTAGGCTACACATACCCAGGGTTGCCATATGTCCAGAAATTACCGGACATAGGCGGAATATGGAGGTCGGTAACGGTGTCTGTGCGGAAATAGCTTAAATGTCTAGGAAAATCCAGGTGTATGGCAACCCCTGTTGTAAGTCTAGATTTCGGCAAATTGCCTTATAAACAGCCCAAAATACTTCTCTCTTCTGAGATTTTGCCAAAAAAAAGCTCAACAACTTCTTGAAAAATGGCAACTGTGCACATACCCTCATCCATTTCTCAAAAGGCTTGGTTTCCAGATCCTTGATCATCTTGGTCATCCTCATCTGCTTGTCAATAATATCCCTCTTAAACTGTGGTGCCCAGAACTGGATGCAGTAGAGTCGTACCTTGGATCTCAAACGCCTTGGCTCCTGAACAAATCGGCTCCTGAATGATCGAAACCCAGAAGTGAGTGTTCCGGTTTTTGAACAATTTTTGAAAGCTGAATGTCCGGCGCGGCTTCCATGGCTTCCGATGGGCTGCAGGATGTTCCTGCAGCCCATCGGAAGCCATTCCTTGGTTTTTGAACGGTTCCGGGAGTCCACTCCCGGAACGCATTCTGTTTGAGAACCAAGGTATGACCAGAGGTGTAGGAAGGTCAGGTGGTACCCAGTGTGGAAAATTTCTTGTCAAACCCCCCCACATTGATTTTTTTTTTTGCCTGCAAAAATGGTTTTACGTTATTTCATATTTTCTTACAAAGAAATAATAATAAGTAAAAATAAACTTTTATTTATATCCCACCCTCCCTGGCCGAAGTTGGGCTCAGGACGGCTAACATCAGATACATAACATTGATATAAAATCAAACAATAATTAAATTACCTCCTAAAAACATGTCAAAATCAAATTAAAGTCTAATTAGATGGCTTTCCGCAGGTTTAGGGTTGGGAACAGTAAGTGCTCCACTGAATTGAAATTTCAGCCTTCACGACATAGGAAAACAGCCAAGTAAACAGCTATTTTCGTGGAGGAGGGTCAAGATATTAACTGATATGCATGAAATTTCATATATAGCTATATAATCCCTAGTGTAGTAAGATAAGACCTTTGGAGCAGGCATTTTCTTTAAAAAAAAAAGTTTTTTATGAACCACCCTAGTAGGGCAGTAATTGTTCCTTGATAATTTGTCACCCCCTCCATGATGGAACCTGGGGCGGCCCGCCCCCGCCTACCGCTCCCACTTCCTACAGCCCTGGGTAGGTACGACTGTACTCCAGGTCAGGTCTGACCAAGGCAGAATAGGGCGGTACTATTTCTTCCCTTGATGTGGATACTACACTTCTGTTGATTTAGCCTAGAATTGCGTTAGCTTCTTTTTCTGCTGCTGCATCACACTGTTGACTCGTGTCAAGCTTGTGCTTTACTAAGGCCATTTGGATTCCAGAAGTCTGGAAACAGAGATACTATTTCATTTGCAGCTTGAAGCAGAACAGCAATGACTGGGGGGCTGCTCCATGTGTGGAAGCACTTACTGGTCTTGTACCTTTCCCTTCCCTCTGCTGCCTGCTTGGGTAGAGGAGAGAGAGAGAGACTCACAGACACACAGGTCATTATTGCAGAGGATTCTTCAGAGACTTGCAGCCTGCTGACTAAAGTTTGCATCTTTTGCGAGTTCCCTTTGGGTGCTTCTCGCTCTTTTTGCTCGCGCAGCCTGACGCTGATGCGAAGCGACACTTGCACCTGTTGTCACCATCTTATGGTAATTAGCCCTAAGTAGCAGCGGCAACCCGCCGCATCCAAACACAAGCCATTAACATATTGCAGCTGTCATCAGGAGAGAAAAGCTAATGGAGTTAGTGGATTTGCACACCATTGCATACCTCGACTCCGCCAGCGTTAACTACCCGCTCCCCATATTGGGGTCATTGGGGATGGGAGAATGAAATGTGGGCTGAAGGCAGTCAGGAGTGAAAGAATACATTTTACTGCAGGTTTACTTTCATGTATTATGCATGCCCTTCAAGGTCACTGCATGATCATTTATAAGATTTTAATGAGATATCAAAGTGGAAAGAATGGAATGTAATTAATGGGATCCTTATTGGGTGGGGAAAACATGTTTTCTCTTAAAAAAAAAAAGCAAGCAAAATTAACAAACAAACAAACAAACAAACGGCAAAGGAGAGCAGATGATGACTTGGAAAAGTTTTGTCCACCAACAAAACATATTCTTCTGCTGTTGCTGTTTCTGCTGCTTGGTAGCCTCTTTTTTGTTATAAAAAATCCTGTCAATTGATTCTTTCCAGCTGGCAATAAAATAATGGAAAGAATTAACAGGCAAGCCAGCCCACAGTTTCTCTTTGAATTTGGGAATACATGAATTTTTATTCATAGGGGATAAATAGGGCTGTTTGCAGATGAAGGCCTGAAAGGCGACCTACTGGGAGACATTTTGAGTGGACTAAGCTCTATCTGCTGGCATGTGCACGAGTTAAGTGCTTGGATTGAGGCCAATTTAAAGCCCAATGCAAAACGTTGCATCCATGAACAGAAGCGGAAGTGATTCCTTGGAAGTGCTCATGTGTGCAAAAATATTTCCTCCAAACTCATCGTCTGCGCAAATTGGTTCCAGAAGATCTGGCCTCGTGTGGTTGAGCAGATATAGTCTGGGGAATGACTCAAAGAGCCACTCCCAGAGGATGTAAGCATGTTCTTTTGTCTTGCTGACGCCTGCAACAACAGGCTGTGCGGGAATTGCTGGAGGTAACATGAGGTAAAGGAGCCGGCAAAATGGCCGGCACTGTGATTTCGATGAGGTTGTTTTTAATGCAAGGGTAGCCAACATGGTGCCCTCCTGATGTTTTGGACTACGACTCCCATCAGCAGGATCAGGGATGATGGGAGTTGTAGTCCAACAACACCTGGAGAATATCACAGTCAGGCCAGTGGTGCCTATGGAGGAGGCACTGATCCAGAGACCTCAGAGCTTAAGGTCTGAAACTGTCCTGCGACCAAGATGCCAGAGACACCCCCTAAACTAGAAGAGCTAGAAGTCGATTTGCCCTCTTATCAGCGGTAAGCATTGGGTAAGCCTGGTCTTGGTCGGAGGGGAGTTTGTAGCCTTGGTTGAAGGGATATCCTGTTAAAAGGATCCAGGAGGAATTGCTCCTGTCCGATGCCCAGAAGAGGGCTAGGGCCATACCACTCCTCCAATGGGGTGTCAGGAAATACCCCGCCTGGGGCAGTTTGTGAGACTGCCCCAAAGCCAGAGCAAAGCCGTGTGCGCACATCCCCGGCTACAGAGAGTCCGGTAGCGCAGTGATATGTGATTGTTCCCAGCATGAAGAACAACACACACAAGCCATAAATAAGGCTAAAACTAATTATTGTAGAAATAGTGCAGAGAGAATCTCTGCTGCCAGCTCATTTACAGAGCTGCCATAAAGCCGTCTGTCCGGCATCATTGCAAGCCAGAAGAGTGAGCACAAAGGCTAGGATTACAATAGTACAGTAAAACATAAACATTCCATGTAGGAAGAGACGGTTTAGTGAGACAGGCAATAGTCAGACCGGCCTCGCTGCAGCTGTTGCTGCTCGGCTTGGACAAAAATCATAACATGAGGACCACTTGGAGGAACACCCTGATTTGAAGTAGGTCATAGGGCGCCCTCCCACCAGTTTCACCCTTAGAAACACTCCGAGCAGTGACATGTGCTGTTGCTTACCACAATGCCTATGGCCAAACCAATGAAGTTGTGGCCTTATTTGACCCCAAAACCAATATGCTATGTGTTGTCTAGTTATTTGCACCTCATGGAACAGGGTGGTCACAGGGCCTCGATACGCAAGCCCCTGAACCTGGGACAAAGACTGCACACAGGTCCAGCAAGGAGCTAGCACCACTGCCTTCAAGGACCTTCTACTCCATGGAACCAGAGTGTGGAGCTCCAGGCAAGAAGCCTGTCCCTTTAAACCCTTTGACTTTTCAAGGAGTGGGCAGAGCCCAAGATGTCCCAGCATAGAAGGTTTCAGCTTGATCCCAGACATCATTGGAGCTTTATTGCTCCTTGCTACTCTTCCTCCACCATGACTCGTGGGCTCTTTTTAGGGATCAGCCCAGGATGACAGGCCATAGGCTGTGCAGATTACCCTAAATAGGTAAAATTTTAAACCACACACACACACACACACAGAGAGAGAGAGAGAGAGAGAGAGAGAGAGAGAGAGGCCGCACCTCCTTTAACAGCACAGTCCAGGAATGCTTTGATTTATTTCCATAAAGTGAATTGAAAATATTCACTCACGCTGCTGAGAATAGCAGTAGCAGGATTCAGCAGATTTTATTCTATTTTATTGTGTGTTAAGGGCAAAATGTTTGGCAAACATCTTAATAAATAAATGCCAATGCTCCAATTTTTTATTTTTTTTTTATCCATCTCTCCACCTGAGCTGATCTTGAGAATGGGAGAATGAAGCCATTTAAAATGCATGAAGGTACCACCTTCCCATTTATAAAAGGTTAAGTTCCCCTAAAGTCGAGAGAGGAAGAGAGAGGCAGGGTGGGGTTGGGAGGGGAGGGGAGGGGAGAGAATTAAACCCTCTGAAGACACGGGAAAGCAGTAAACACTGGTGGCAAGTGACAGCAATTGATCCTGCTTCCCCGTTCCTGTCATGTCTCTAAATTTTATTTCCACCATTTCCAAGATTCTGGTTGGGTGGAGGGGCAAGGGGGCGAGAGTGCCTGCGTGTGTAGGAGAAAGAGGGAGTAGAATGGCCCCAGGGCAATGCTACCTGTGTCTCTGACTTTTCTTCAATTAGCAGGCCTCCCTGCCTGATTGTGAGATGTGTGTCCGACTGGGGACTTGGACAGTTGCAAGGTATTGATTAGCTATAATGTGATGTCAAATCTGAATAAGAAAGCGCTGTGATCAAAAGCCTTTCGGCAGCGACCGGGTGCCCCCCAAAGCCAAGGGTCTGCTAATTTCTGATGAGCTCTGTTTTCCCTTTTTTGTCTGAGGGAGATTTTCTCGGTTTACTCATAAAGGCTCTCCTGATAGGGAAAGTCCGGTGGGCCGTCTGTCAAAACACGCGAACGCAGCCCTGTTGTCTCGGATTTGACAGGTGCTTGTTAGTTTTTCATCCCGGATCACTCAACATGCACGGGGAAGTAGAAAGGAGGATTGCTAAGGATGCCAGGCTTCTAGCCGGCTGCTTTGTTGTTTTCACCAGGAAACTCAACGATTCCTTCTCCTTCATTAAAGGGAAACAAACCAGAAACAGCCATTGTATCGGTTTTCTGGAACATGGGGACGTAAAGCAGTTTAGGACCACTTGTACACTCAAGCACCTAAAGAGAACATTTTATTCAAGGTTGCCAGGGTAATCTTCCTCTTCTTAAAATAAATAGAAACTGCACGCCAAGAAAAATGAAGTCCTCTGTGTTGCATAAACTCTGCAAGCACCCCAGTTTTGCCATAGCTGCCAACCCTCCCTTTTTTTGGCGGGAAACTCCCTTATTCCAATGCCATTTCCTGCTGCTATCCCGGATTGTTGATATCTCTTAAATTTCCCAGATTTCAAAGGAAGCAGCTCCTCTCCCTCCCTGCCAGCCGGGAAGGCTCCTCAGCTGCGTTGCTCGGCTGCCAATAAGGAGTCTGAGACTGACTGGGTCAAAGCTTGCATGCCTTGTGCAGCCAGACCCTCACGCCCAACCAGCCAGCCAGCCTGCCTGCCGTCTACACGCTCGCTCTTTCGCTCACCCGTTTGCGCGCAGCCTCTGGAGCACAGGGTGGCGAGGCTACTTGGTGCCATTGCACCGCCCTCGCAGCATCCCTTATTTTCAAATCCAAAAGTTTGAAAAAATCCCTTATTTTCAAATCCGAAAGTTGACAGCTATGGTTTTGCACAATTTAGGACCACAATCCATTGCACAAAACTGCATATTTAAATCTTAAGTAAATTAAAGGGGCTTTGGTAGGGATGGTTACAGAGGCTGTGCCAACTGGATTCCACCCTGTATTTTGAAGTTCTGGATTTCCATCACAGTTCCTGGATCGGAACTTGTGGGAGGAGGAATCTGTTTGGGATCTGATTTGGGAAAGTATTTTTCAATTTGAGTAGGCTTGCCATACGTCAGGAAAATTCCTGACATGTCCTGGTTTTCGGGTGTAAAAATGGAGTCATGGGGGAGTTTTACCGAAGAGGCAAAATGTCAAGGAAAACCTGGCTGTATGTCAACGTGATGGAAAAAGCAGTGGAAACAGCTCAAAAAGCTTAAATTCACTAATCAACAATTTGGGTTTGTTCCCAAAAAAAAGGTCAACAATTTTGGTGGTTTCCTAAAAAAAAAGCTCAGGAATTTTACTTTTTGAAATATGGTTTGAGTGTGGTATATGTGTGTTAGAGAAAATTTGACTGCTATTTTTTTAAAAGCAAACTTTTTGTGAAATTGTGCAATGTTGAATTTGTGCAATGGCACTGTGGAAATAAATGAGGACATTTAAAGAGATGCCTGGGTGGTGCTGTGGGTTAAACCACAGAGCCTAGGGCTTGCTGATCGGAAGGTCACCGGTTCGAATCCCCACGACGGGGTGAACTCCCATTGCTCAGTCCCTGCTCCTGCCAACCTAGCAGTTCGAAAGCACGTCAAAGTGCAAGTAGATAAATAGGTACCGCTGCAGCGGGAAGGTAAACGACATTTCCATGCGCTGCTCTGGTTCGCCAGAAGCGGCTTAGTCATGCTGGTCACATGACCTGGAAGCTGTACGCCGGCTCCCTCAGCCAGTAAAGTGAGATGAGCGTCGCAACCCCAGAGTCGTCTGCGACTGGACCTAATGGTCAGGGGTCCCTTTACCTTTAGTGGGCAGGTTGCTTTTTGTTCCGCTCACCACACATTTCTAGGCTGCAGCCTCTTTCAATTTCCTTGTGGGTAATCTCAGAATGGTGAGCCAGATTTCTAAGAAATGGTTTTGAGGAAACCTCATGAGCAGGATCCTGGCAGCTATGCTGTGAAATCTGGATTTCCAACTGGAATTAAACTAAAAGAGAGGTACCCTGATGATGTGATCCTGGAACAATTATGGAACAGAACTGTCCTGTGCTACTCATCTATCGCTGTGCTGGGCTCTGAGACTTTAATAAACACTGACTTCCACCCTGAATATCAGTGCAAAGCTTACATTGGCTACAATCCACGATAGTTACTCTTCTGTATTGTTTGCAGCGTTAACAACCTTCACATATGGGGCAAATAGTGCCAGAGTGATCTTTTCTTCATGATTAACAGATGTTATTATTTGACCCATTATCCACCCTCCTAGAGAGAGAAGAACAGTTCTGCAGTTCTGTGGTCAGTGTGCCAATTATGCTTCTTGACTTTGGGCCACTCATGATCTTTCTGATTTACAGTGGTACCTCTGGTTACGTACTTAATTCGTTCTGGAGGTCCGTTCTTAACCTGAAAACGTTCTTAACCTGAAGCACCACTTTATGTATTTTTTTATTTTTGTTGGAAGCCGCCCAGAGTGGCTGGGGAGACCCAGCCAGATGGGCGGGGTACAAATAATAAATTATTATTATTATTATTATTATTATTATTATTATTATTATTATTATTATCATTTAGCTAATGGGGCCTCCCCCTGCCGCTGCGCCACCGCTGCCCGATTTCTGTTCTCATCCTGAAGCAAAGTTCTTAACCCGAGGTAATATTTCTGGGTTAGCAGAGTCTGTAACCTGAAGCGTATGTAACCTGAAGCGTATGTAACCCGAGATACCACTGTACTTCGTTCACATGGCTGCATACCCTCCAACATTCCTCAGATGAAAATAGGGACATTTCTCACTCCCCCTCCCCAACAGACCCTCCTTGATTCCCCCCCCCCATTATTGGGTGTTTCCCCAACACTTCCTATCAGAAAATGGGTTAACGGGTTAGTGCCACCACTACTTCACCAATGAGACACAGCACACACGTCCTCTGTTGTCCTGAGAAAACGCCTTGATCCGTATTTTATTTCGCTTTGTTTCGTCTCATTTTATTCTTTGGTAGATTTCCAAAAAGAAAAGCACACACCAATAAATAAATTTTAGAAAGAGGCTATATTGCACACGGCCAGCGGCGGAGCAAGCCGAACGGGCGCCTGGGGTGGCGTGCGTGCCATGCGCCTGGGGGGGGGGCAGCCACCCACGGGGGTAGGGCCAGCCGCCCACAGGGGCACTGCGGGGCCTCCAGGGAGTCTTCCTGCCTCCTCCCAGTCAGCTGCCCTACAGCTGAGGGGGAGGCGATGGGCAGACCATTTGGGGCAGCGCGGAGCCTGCGGGCACTCAAGCCACCAGGTCACTCCCAGGCCCCATGGTGAGTGCCGCCCACCATTTTGTCACTCCCCCCTCAGTGGGGACACTCGGGATGGCCCACACCTACCGCACCCGCTTGCTACGCCACTGTATACGGCTGCACAAAGAATTTTTTATTTTAAAAAATCAAGAAGAAGAAGAAGAAGAAGAAGAAGAAGAAGAAGAAGAAGAAGAAGAAGAAGAGTTTGGATTTGATATCCCGCTTTATCACTACCCGAAGGAGTCTCAAAGCGGCTAACATTCTCCTTTCCCTTCCTCCCCCACAACAAACACTCTGTGAGGTGAGTGGGGCTGAGAGACTTCAAAGAAGTGTGACTAGCCCAAGGTCATCCAGCAGCTGCATGTGGAGGAGCAGAGATGCAAACCCGATTCACCAGATTATGAGTCTACTGCTCTTAACCACTACACCACACTGGCTCTCAAGACTTCTTGTGCTCCGCTCCCCCCTAACTTCCCACCCAGGGCATCCCTGCCCTCTGCCTGACCCTCAGAACTGGCACATCGCATTGGGTTGGACCTTGGCAGTGGCAGTCTCCTCTCCTCCTCGCCCAAGGGAGGAGGCCGGCAGTGGCAGCCATGGAGAGGCCATGGAGAGGCAACGGGGTGCTTCCTTGCAGCTGCCACTGCCTTGGCCAGTGCCCTGGAAAAGCACCGGCTCATCCTCTTCCCCAAGCTCAGTAGCAGCTGTGCTGGTGAGGGAAATAGGGACATTCCGGGATCAGATCAAAACCTTTCATAATTCTGGGACTGTCCCTGGAAAATAGGGATACTTGGAGGGTATGTGGTTGTTGCAGGGATATAGTAGTTTGTGTATCTAAGTGGGCAGGTAGGGGAGATGAGTAATATGCCTCGTAAGTTGGGATACCAATGAGACAAATATGACAATTCTGATGGATGGATCAAGGGTTAACATGGATACCTGTCTCCATATATGTGCACACCTTGCTAACTCTTGCTGGAATGAATGAATGAATGAATGAATGAATTGATTGATTCTTACCAGAATCAATGGCACCTCTTTAAAATGGTGCTACCTGGACCATCTGAACACAATTTCCGCTGCTTTCCATGTTGATCCTGCAGGCCATCAGGCAGTCAGAACCATTTCTGTTCAGCACTGATCTCGGTAAATGTGCAACGCGCTACAGCAAATAAGGCATCAAGTATCTCACAAACATAACAGAGGCAGAATGAAATGCTCCTTGCTAACTGGCTGGTTTTGTTTGCTTACATTCACACCGCTGCAGGCCAAGCTGCTTTCAGTACAACCGAGGTGGATTTAAACATTTGTGTTGTCCAGGCTCTACTCTGCAATGTGCATCCCTAAGCAACTCTGGGCTATTAACATGTCTGCCTGTCTTTTTGGATTAACCAGTCCCTCTTCTGCATTCTAGCAAATGGACAGAACCTACATCAATGCGCCTCCTTCAAATTTATGCAGTCCAAGGCTTCCAGGTCACGACCCAAAATTTTGCCTTTTTCCTAGAGACAAGAGATTCAGCAAAGGTACCTTCTCCCACTCATTGGTTCCCTAGTAATTGCAGCCTTCCATAGCCCCAGAACTACATGTGTGTTCTAGAGCACAAAGGACTATGCAGAATCAGATACAACTGCTACATCTTCTTTAAAGGGGCAGAGCAAAACTCTCGACTGAGACCTGGCAACCTGCCTAAGGGCACAGCAAGTCCCATTTGACTGCTTGGCCACTTCACAAAGCCCTCCTGCTCCAGCCCAGCCCAGCTCATAGCTGTAAAACCTTCATGGAAGCTATTATGGATAGCCTACCTTCCTGGATCTCATTACCCTGGTGCTCTGTGAATTAAACTGTCTTCCGGTCCATGACCAGGCCCAATTCGCTGGTATTAACCTTTAAAGCCCCAAATGGCCATGTTATCTGAATAAGTGGTTCATCCCGTATACACTTGCCCAGACTCTAAGATCATCTTCTGAGACCCTGTTCCAGGTACCCTTGCTGAATGAGGCAAGGTGGATGACCTTGTGCTGGGCTGGAAATGGTTTGGTTTTGGTTTTTAACAATCTGAGGGCTAATATGGGGCAAATCAAAGCACCTCTTTGTGGTTATGGTAGGGCATAAGAACTTGAAAAATCTTCAAAGAGCATCGTAGGTAGAGCTGTTGTTTACCTTCAAAGTATGAGGTGGTTTTTCATTCTTGTTTATAACAAGGGTCTTGAACATCTGGAAATGGTGAGATATTGTTCTGTATAAATTCCACCACCCACACTTCCTAGAATAGCTTTAGGAGCAGCATGAGGGCACAACACTCTGAAGTCACTAGTAGTGTTTCTCAAACTTGGGTCTCTTGTTGTTTTCAGACTACAGTTCCCATCATCCCTGACCACTGGTCCTGCTAGCTAGGGATGATGGGAGTTGTAGTCCAAAAAGAGCTGGAGACCCAAGTTTGGGAAACCCTGCACTACAGGAAGCATTGCTCAGTTTTATATAGTTTTAACCTTTATTGTAGACTGTCCGGAGGACTTCAGCTATTGGGTGGCATGAGAGCAAAGTCAATAAATAAACTTGCGACACCAAGGACATTGGGTAATACATGCTGTTGGTTGCAAAAACGTGCCACCAAAGAACGCTCATGAGGAGGCTATTAGTAAAAATGCAAGGGTGCTCCGGGAATCTTCCCAAAATGCAGGATTTGTGGCTTTTCTTTCCACATTTATTTATTACTATGCATTACCAGGCAAAATTGCATTCAAAATGTCTATATTAAGGGGGAAATCATTGAAATGCGGGTGAATTTTCACGAGGACTGGTTTTTTAAAAATCACAAGCTGATGTGAAAATGCATTTTCTTACCCCCCCCAAAGGAAATTTCCATGTGCTTTCTTATGACGCCGCTTTCGAACGTAACGGGTGTGCTTTGACTGGAAACAAAAATGAAGTACAAGGTCATCTTTATAAAGCTGTCATCAAATCACTTTTGAATACGTCAGAGAGAAGCAAAAGATTCCTTTCCCTCATCTACCTGGGCTCTCTGCCTTTCTTTTCCAGCTCTTGGAAGTGTAGCTGCTGGTGCCCTCCCAGAAGCGCTTCATAGTCAAGCTGCCACATTCAATTTCCTTTCTCTTGCAAATAAAAAATAAAAAGAGAGAGGGGAGGGGGAAACCCAGACTCTAGAAGAGCTTCCAGCATTTCTCTTGCACCGCGAGTGTATTTAAAGATGAATGATGGCGATAAACTGGTGCTAAAAGGACGACTTTGAGGAAAGGGGTCACATTTAGAGCTTTGCCTTTTATCCTTTACACTGTATTCTGGGATTGTCATGTGGTGGTTTTTTTTTAAAAAAAATGTAATGTATCCATTAGCTTAGAATGCTACATCTCCATAAAATATCTGTTTCCGCTGGATCTAAATTCAGATTTTGATTTTGGTTTTATACGAATGGATTCTACTGTTTTTACCGTGTACATAGTTTTACATAGTTTTTATTTAAATATTTAAATTTTATTTCTATTGTATAATTTTTTCTTGTTGTTTGTTTTATTTTGAATTTTTATCTGCATTTGCTTTGTCTCGTTTCTCTGGATGTAATACAATGTATATCTATGGGCCAATGGCCGTAATAAACATTACCATCTCCATAAAATATCGCAGGAGATGCAGCATTGTGAAAAGAGGAACACATATATAAAGGGGGCGCCCTTTATTTTGTAACATTCCAGCTCCGTTCAAATTCTATAGGACAAAAAGAATGAAAGAAAACCCATAGATTTACATTTGATTGTTGACTGGCTGGTCAAAGTGCTCTGGGTGGTGCATGCAAAGCTAAACAAGATGCAAATAAAACATTTAAAATCTATCAATTCCATTTCCTGCCTAAAATACAGCACAATCAGAATAACAGAGAGGCTGTCCACAGTTTCATTTGTCTTGTGCCTAGAAAGCATGGATCTGAGTGGTTTTCCACTTGACCCATGCTTTTTAGGGATAGTTAAAGCAGTTTTCCACTTGCCCTGCCCTTTTCCCAGGGAAAACCCACTCTTTAGCGCTAAATCGGAGCAAACATCAATCCGGAGAAAACCTGAATTGCCTTTTGCTCCGATGGAGCGCTAAAGAGCAGCCTTCCCCAGAGTTTAAAATGTTTATCCCCAGAATGCCCACTGTAGGTGACTCCGATGACCTCAGTCCTCATGCACATCCCAGCTGAAAAAGAGAGGTATAAAGCTGAAAAATTAGGGATGGTTCAGAGCTGAACACTGTGGGAGGCTGGTCATCTAAGAGTTATTTCATGCCACTTTCCTGAATGTTCAGGTTCCATTTAAAGGGGGTGTGGGACCATGAAATTCCTGAACCCATTCACCCATTGAACTCACTGGAACTTACTTTGGAGTAAACATGTTTCATTTTTGTTATGAAGATATAGTGAGAACAATGTGGCCTCTTACTACCCATTTGCTGAATAAGAAAAAAAAATGGTGAACTTAAGTCTCCCTGATATAAGTGAGGAAGCATGGCAAAGTCCAACTCTAAGTATAATTAACCCAAGATATGTGAAAGAGGTTTGAATATTTGACAGTGCTGGATATATAAATGAGCCTTCTTCTTTATCTGTTTTATGGATTTATTTCTAAAATGCCTCTCTTGCCCTTCAGCAGCCAATTGGCATTCCAGGGATAGCTTCCAAGATGCATCCCCCCACCCCACCCCCCAGTTCTATTTATGAAAGCCTTGAAAAAGGGCATTCTTAATTTGTGAAGTAGCCATCAAGATTACACCCCGGTGTACATTTATTCCCTGTACTTGAGTCACAAGGACCACTGTCAAGAGATGCACTCCAGGTTATGGTGTGGACTCTGAGGGAGATGGGATGGAAGGACCAGGGGCTACTAAAGTGGTAGTCAACCAGGTCATATCCGTACTAAACATTTAAAGCACTATGATACCACTTTAAAGAGTCATGACTTCCCCCAAAGAATCCTAGGAGCTGTGATTTGCTAAGGATGCTGAGAGTTGTCAAGAGACACCCACACCCCATGCCCTCACAGAGCTACACTTCCCAGAATTCCCTGGGATTGTTTGCTAAACCAATCATAACTCTGTGAGAGGAAGAAGGACACATATATTTCTTGTAAAACCCCTTAGAGGTAGAACAGTCAATTGCTGCAAGCTTTCACCTTACAGTGTGAGCCAGTGTGCTGTAGTGGTTAAGAGCAGTAGACTTGTAATCTGGTGAACCGGGTTCGCGTCTCCGCTCCTACACATGCAGCTGCTGGGTGACCTTGGGCTAGTCACACTTCTTTGAAGTCTCTCAGCCCCACTCACCTCACAGAGTGTTTGTTGTGGGGGAGGAAGGGAAAGGAGAATGTTAGCAGCTTTGAGATTCCTTAGGGTAGTGATAAAGTGGGATATCAAATCCAAACTACACTTACAACACAGGACCAGGGAACAGGGGCACAGCAAAACAGCAGGCAAGACCTGCCCCTCTTCCATGTTTGACGTTGAAGACTTGAACAGGGATCAAAACAGTGGTGGTGCAGAAAGTAGGAGGCACAGTTGTGGAACCCTCTTCCCAAGGAAGTTCTCCAGGCCTCATCCATTTCTGCCTTTAAGAAGCTGGTGAAGATGGAATTCTTTATGAAGGTCTTTTAATGGTAGCTGGCGTGTGGGAGCTGGACCATAAAAAAGCTGATCGCCAAAGAATTGATGCTTTTGAATTATGGTGCTGGAGGAGACTCTTGAGAGTCCCATGGACTGCAAGAAGATCAAACCTATCCATTCTGAAGGAAATCAGCCCTGAGTGCTCACTGGAAGGACAGATCCTGAAGCTGAGGCTCCAAGGCTTTGACCGCCTCATGAGAAGAGAAGACTCCCTGGAAAAGACCCTGATGTTGGGAAAGATTGAGGGCACAAGGAGAAGGGGACGACAGAGGACGAGATGGTTGAACAGTGTTCTCGAAGCTACCAACATGAGTCTGACCAAACTGCAGGAGGCAGTGGAAGACAGAAGTGCCTGGCGTGCTTTGGTCCATGGGGTCACGAAGAGTCGAACACGACTAAATGACTAAACAACAACAACAACAGCATGTTAACGCTTACTGCTGGACAGAACTGAATGTGTCTTACTGTTGCCTTGTTTTAATTGCCTGCCTATGACTCTTGGAGAGGGTTCATTCCTCTCCTAAGGTCAGTGAGAGAAGAAGTGGTGTCCACTGCCCATTAGCCTCTGTATGTACGCATGTTAGAGAATGAATATTTCAAGAGCCCCTAGTAAAAATACAGGGACTTAAAAGGGAGATGTCAAAGAACCTTATGAGATTCATAAATCCTTTGTGAAGTGTGTGTGTGTGTGTGTAGCGGTGGAATTCAGTGCTCAAGCCATTTATTACCGTACAGGGGAGCTGAAAAGCAGCCCTGCATGGAACCCGACACCCCCGCGCCGAGTAAAACCGACACCGAAGAAATATTCAGTGTTGTGTTACAGGCTCTGAAAACATAGCAAATGGCAGGATCCTCCCCCCTTTTAAAGAGTCCTCACTCTTGTTCAATAACTTCAGCTGTCAGAGCCCAGAGCCGAATCAAACAGAATTTCAGAGAATCAAAAGGGGTCGTCTCTTAGCAACTCTGTCAACAAATTTAAATTGCTGCATATCATGGGCTCCTCTGCAAATCATTTGCATGCGAGATTTGTAAACATGACTTTTCATTGTGCATCCTGTTGTTATGGTGGGTGGAGAATCGGAGGGGTGGGGTGGGGAGCTGCTCAGCCAAAAGGGCAGTAAAGGGAGAAGCACCGCCATCAAAACCGTCACAAACAGATTGTGGAATCAGTCTCCAATGAATTCCATCCACCTTGCGTGTGAGATTACTCACATATATTGCAGTGTCTCTTACTTGCTTTTCCACAACTAAAAACATTTTGGATTTCTTTGCATCCTTCAATAAGGAGCCTAATTTAGGCATCGTTAGACTGGTTTTTGCTATATTTCTCAAAACCAAAGTGCCCAATGCCACTTAGTGGAGCTGATTTCTCCAAAGGCAGGTGCGTATTTGGCTGAGATATTGCGTGTCGAGGTCCCCAAACCACCCCTCAAATAATTCACACATCACTCAGAATTTTAGTTTTGGTTTTTGGCATGATTTTGGCCACAATTTTATTAAAATACAAACAATGTGAGTGGTTGCTTAGGCATTGGTTAAGACTATCTGTCCCACAGGGGACAGAACTGACGATCGTCAGTAAGGGAAAAACCCTCTGGAGAGATAAAGGGAGCTGGGTGGTCTGACCCTCCCCTCTCCCCTCAGGCTCCCAGGGCTCTTGCACGGCCCTAAAAGCATTGAGCCCCTGGATTCCTTTAACGGAATTCCCCTAACACCAGCAACAATTGGAGGGGCAGACACAGTCAATCATAACCCCTCCTCCAACCAACATAATAACCAATGCCTAACCGCCAACCTTACAAGTTGTGACTATTTGCTACGCAGTAGGCGAAAACCAGATGGCACCAGCCAATCAGCCAAATGGAAAAATTCCTACCAGGCCCCTGCCCCAACAGCAGACGACCCCATGACAGGCTTAGCAAGGTCAACGCAGAGGCCTAAAATATAGGGAGGGAGGGTGATCAGAAGCATGCAGCCAAGAGGGGGATCACGTTGCAAACCCACCAATATATATCCACTGGGCTGTCCATCAATAAATTGCAACATACAATTATCCCCAACAACACCCAGGGTCCAATCACAACAGTGGCCATCCATACGATCCCACCCAGCACGTTGCTCGGTCCCAGCTCCTGCCAACCTAGCAGTTCAAAAGCATGTCAAAGTGCAAGTAGATAAATAGGAACCGCTCTGGCGGGAAGGTAAATGGTGTTTCCGTGCGCTGCTCTGGTTTGCCAGAAGCGGCTTAGTCATGCTGGCCACATGGTCCGGAAACTGTACATTGGCTCTCGGCCAATAAAGCAAGATGAGCGCCGCAACCCCAGAGTCGGACACGACTGGACCTAATGGTCAGGGGTCCCTTTACCTTTAGCTTTAGAGGCCTCTGCCCCGTGCCTGCAAGAGAATGAGAATTCTGGGAACTGGGTTGAGAGAAGAGAGCTTGCATGGCAGTGAAGAAATGGGCTGGAGAGGGTTCTTCGTGGCACCACCAAGAGCAGAGCAGAAAAAAAAACAGAGAGAAAGAGGAAAACCCAGGGAGAGAAAGACGCTTTTGTGCTGGGTGAAGTGGGGAGCATGTGGGCCTCCAGAAATCATTTGACTGCCAGTCCCATCAGTCCCGACCACTGACCATGCTGGCTTGGGCTTATGAGACTCAGGAATCCAGCAACATCTGCCACAAATCCCCCGTTCCTTACAAGTTCACCCATAATGAACAAAATATTGACCACAAGACGCAGCACATGCACACCATTAAATGGCAATGCCCATCAACTTTTTTGGGCAGACTCCCTCAAATATTTTTTGGGGGGGTACAAAGGAACCCTGGCCCTTTGTAAGCTCCTATGCACCAGATGTTGCCCAGGTCATGCTCTGGCTGAGGGGCCCAGGATTTAGAAGGGTCCCTTGCAGGCCTGACTTGCAGCTTGCTCACTTACCACCAGGTCTAGCTCCCATCTGCAGTGGCCAGCTAGGCATCTGCCTCCACCATCTCTTAAAAGGGCCAAGGCAAAGGCCTTATTCTCAGAGCCAGGCATTCCGGGTGAGGTAGCCAGGCACTGCCTGTTCGTTGGCTGCAGTTTGCCTCATAATTTTAATCTTAGAATTTTCAAAAAGCCGTTTAAATGTCTTTCTAGCCACTGTGACAAACCATGGCAATGCCATAGGCATTCTTCTGGCCATCTTTCTGAGGCTGCCTAATTATGGGATTTGTCACTTCTCAGAGCCCTGAGTTTCTCATTTCCCCCCATCTTAAACTCAGTTCTCCACATTTCCACATCAGATTGCAATGTTATTCTTTAAAACTTCCTCATGAAAATTCATCAGCATTTTAGTGCAATTTTCTTCCAATATGCACATCTCTGCAAAGCAAATTTGCCTAATATAATGGCTCTTGATAGGTTTTCACTAATACAGTATATGCACACCTGACTTGGATGGAGAACCACATTGCGAAATCTTGAGAACTGTGGATTTCGAAGGACGGCGGTTTGTGTGTTGTTTGGGAAGGTGAGAATTAGGTAAGTTCACCTTTAAATCCTCAGCTTTGACTCACCAAAGCTTGTGTTGCAATACAGGTATATTTGTTACTCATATCTAAGATGTCCCGAACACTCTTGTTTTAGCTACAAGCCACTGACACAGATATCCCTATGGAATTAAAAACTATTATCTGTCTCCAGGTGTTTTGTTTGAGTAGAATCCATATTGGAAGGAAGGAAGGAAGGAAGGAAGGAAGGAAGGAAGGAAGGAATCAAAGCATATGGTGCTACTGAAGAGAAAGCAACATGAATATCTGTAATGCTCAATTGGCTCCCAGATGTTTTCTTAAATTGCAATGAACGTTTGAGTTTATTATACTAATATAGGCCTTGCCATGTCTTTAAATTTATGGCTTCAAATGAGTGGAGTCAATGTCATTATTAGACTGGTTGCTGGTCAATACTAAAAGCCCTTCATTAGTTACAAAAGACAGAAATGGTTCTGCGTTATAGATTTTTTCTCTCTTTTTAATTGTCAACCGGGATCTGCATTTCCTTTGGACAGGCTTTACCGAAAAGCAGGCAAAGATTTTAGCATATCTCATGACCGTCCCCCTCCGCAGCATACGGAATTCAGGTGAAATTTCTCACATTTTCTGTGATGCTCAGAATAATACTGTATAAACAAACCTTTAAAGCAGGCTTCCTCAACCTTGGCCCTCCAGATGTTTTGAGACTACAATTCCCAGCATCCCTGACCACTGGTCCTGCTAGCTAGGGATCATGGGAGTTGTAGGCCACAAACATCTGGAGGGCTGAGGTTGAGGAAGCCTGCTTTAAAGGTTGTGGTCACGCAATCCAAGCAGAAGTGCACTATGGGAAGTTTGCGTTGAACACTTCTAAAAAGGAAACTTGCCCCACTATTACCTGATTATTCATATGTGACTTCCTGGATCCCTAATTGCTATCCATTTCCCCAGGAAAACAGAAACTGCGATCTTAATGACTCGCTATTCCCATGGTCTCCAATGATTAAGGTTGAGATCCTGTGCCCCAGGTAAGGTTGTTTATTTTTGTACTGATCTAGAACAGGCGTGTCTAACAGGTAGTTCGTGATCTACCGGTAGATCACCGGACATCAGCGGTAGATCGCTGGTAGATCATTGGCTCCCCCCAAAGAAGCTGAACAACTGTGGCTCCCCTAAAAAAAGCTCAACATTTTACCTCCTCCCTGAAAAAACTCAACAACTTTGACCTGAACCCAAAATGGGCCTTCCTCCTTCCTAAAAAAAAAGGGGGTAGATCACTGCCAGTTTTTAACGCTGTGAGTAGATCGCAGTCTCTTGGGAGTTGGCCACCCCTGATCTAGAAGATTCACCAGGAGCCTTTCTAGAAAACTGGGAGTGGGATACCGCGGAGAGAGAATGTTAAGGGGTACAAGCAGAGAAGAAAATAAATAAAAGTTTGGGGTGATTTGGAGAGGGAGAGACAAGAGGAATCTCAGAGTTTTCAGCAGTGCGGCAGGGCTGACTCAGAAAAGCAACAATGGCAGAATTGCTTCCCCCCTCCTCCCTTGGCTTAAAAGAAAATCTCCCCACCGCTCCAAGTACCTGGTGAGCTGCCTTTTCTATTCATGAGCCTGCTTTATTTGTCTATGTTCCCCATGCGATTCTGGGGCTCTAAATCACATGGGAGACCGACACAGCTTCCCCTCTACCGAAGTTCAACAACCGACATATGTAGAGTAGCAAGAGGAGGAGGAGTGATGCAATGAAGGAGGCAGGGAGCATGCCTCCGACTCTTCTTCTCAGAAGACTCTCCTTCCTGGGAGGTTTTTTTTAACAGAGGTTGGACGACCATCAGGGATTCGTTAACTGTGGTTCCTGCATTGCAGGGAGCTAGACTAGATGACTCTTGGGATTCCTCCTGACTCTACAATTCTACGATGCTAACTATGTGAGAGGAGTGCCTGAACAGGGCTCTGTATATGCAACTGAATGTCAGATCTAGTTTGCCCCCGTCCCAGATGGAACTCCCTCAGAAATGTCCCCAGTCTTACCTTAAATCTTTCAAACTTCTTAGCTACAACAGCTATTTGCGTGTAGAGGTCACCAAGCCACTCCCACCAATAAATTCACACATGAGACGTAATTTTTGTTTGGGTTTTTGGCATAGTTTAGGCCACAACTTTATTGAAATACAAAACACGTGAGTGGTTGCGTAGGCATTGGTTCACGCTGTCCGACGGGACAGAGCTGACCACTTGTCAGCGAAGGTAAGACTAGCTGTCCGACGGGACAGAGCTGACCATTTGTCAGCGAAGGGAAGCCAATCTGAGGAGAGTTGAATGGAGGCTGGAAGCAGAGACCTCCCCCTCCCCAGAGGTCCCAGGGGCTCATGCGCGGCCCTGCAACCCTACCGGGTTCGGACAAGCATATCGAGCCCCTGGATTCCTTTAACGGAATTCCCATCACACCATCATCACTTCTTGGAGGGCTACCGCCCTCCCATTAACCAACACAACCAATGCCTAACCGCCAACCTTACAAGTTGTGACTAGTTGCTACGTAGTAAGTGAAAACCAAATGGCACAGCCAATCAGCCAAATGGAAAAATTCCTACTAGGCCCCTGCCTCAAAAGCAGACGACCCCATGACAGGCAACAGCAAGGTCAACGCACAAGCCTATACCAGGGAGGGGGGGCGGGAGATCCGAAGCTCGCAGCAAAGAGGAAGGTCGCACCACGTGCTGACCAATATAAAGGACGCTGGGCTGTCCATCACAAATAGATACATGTGTTTTTCCCCAGCAACACATTGGGTCAATACTAGCTGTGGCCAGCAAGCCAAACCCCCAGCTGCAAGGGGAGGTGGCTTTCCTGCCCCCACCGCAACACGAGCTCTCTGTGAATGGAGAACTCGCTTTCTTACCCTCCAACATTTCTCCGATGAAAATAGGGACGTCCCATTCCATAATGATCATTTTACTATTTATACCCCACACATCTTACTGGGTTGCCCCAGACACTCTGGGAAGCTTCCATAAAACATAATAAAACATTACACATTTTTTAAAAAAACTTCCCTATGCAGGATTGCCTTCAGACGGCTCAGGGGTCGGATAACTCCATAACCTCCAACATTTCTCTGATGAGAACAGGGACATCCTAAGGAAAAGTGGGACATTCAAATCAGAAACTGGGACGGGTTCTCTAAATCAGGGATGTCCCTGGAAAATAGGGACACTTGGAGGGTCTGCTATTTTATTTTCTGTTTTCTTTCCTAACCTCCCCTCACTACTGTGAACATTTATTTTTTAATTTTGGAGGGGGGGGGATTTTCAGGTTTCAGGAACTGCCAACCACTGCCACAGATAGTGGACCCCATAACTGCAGCCTCCTGAGAAAGAACCTTCCATATCTGGCTTGGCTGTACCTCCTCAACAGGTTAACAAGTTCTCCTGGGCAGGAAGAACTTCCTTTCCCAGCTAAGCCTTCTTCACGCAAAGAGGTCTACCTGAGCACTAATGTGTCTTGCATCTCTGAGCTTGTGTCTCAGTCCTGGCTTGTTCTCTGGACCTGCTCCCTTATTTGTCCTCTGACCCAGATTGTCCCATAATCTGGACTCCTGACTTGTTCTCCAGCTCTTCCTTCTCATTTGCCTTCTGATCCTGCCTGCTCTTGAATCTTGAGTCCAAGTTTCTAGTTCTCTCCACCTGGTGCCCAAAGCCTGCCTCTGACAAAAGCTTGGTAGATTAAATAAATAAATCTATGGATCAGTTTTTGTTGTTGTTGTTTACAAAAGCCCTGCAGTCCGTTAAGAGGGGGGAGCCCTGCGTGTGACTTAATTCTGGCATTGTATAATGGCAGTAGTTTTAAAATGATGAACGTCACACAGTTTGGTTAAGATGTTTTTGTTTTGCTTTGTTTTTTTTAAAGCATCAAGCCAATGTAGAGGAAAATAAATCCATATAATACCACAGATTTACATCCTGCAATCCCATGGCTCTTGCATTTCATCAAAAAACTATCTAATCGTCATCCATTTTTATCCTGCAAGCAGAAGTTGAACAATAAACCACTTTTGTAAGTATTATTATTGTACAAGTATTATTATTGTATTGTATTATTGGGGGGGGGATCAGTTGGCAAATATGATGGTCTTAATGAAGGAGAAGTCTAAGCTGAAGTTGTAATGGCTGATCTGAAGTGATTGATTGCTGGGTGGCAACTTTCTCTCCCTTAATTATAAAAAATACAATTACTGTCTTGTAATTTTTATTTATTTTTTTAACCCGAGCCTATCTTTAAAAAAAAGACACCAAAAAAAAACCCCTGAAGGACTAGAAGAACTATTTCTCTTCCACAGCTGATTAGATCAGCCATGCCACCCCTTCAGAATTTTCTCTCTCTTCAGATTGGTTTTGATAGTAATTACTTGGGAAGTGTTTGATCTCAATGATGAATACATGATTAGTTTTTCATGAAACCAGTCAACCACACCAACTCGGCACTACTCATGTGAGACCTTGTTGATTTAGCTGTTCGAAAGAACATATTCCGTCTTGCTGCAGTTATGGGATGCTGGTCTTTGGGGAAAAAAGGGTGGGGAAAGGGCAAGTTTATGGGTAATGATATTGCAGCGACAGATATTTAAGGTTTGCTAATTCTCGACTCAATTATGTTCATTCCTCCCTCCGCCGCTCTGCCTGCTGCCTGGCTACAGAAGCAATCCGAGAGGCAGAATACATTTCTTCCCTTTTTCAAAAAGAGGTTTCCTGACACCATTGTCATCTGCGAAACCCTTGGAGGGCTTTGCCCTGATGAATAATATTTCATATGGGGAATGTTTATGTGATTTTCACGGAGTGATAACCCCGCCGCCATCTAACTTTGATGCATGGAGATTGCTGCTTTTCCCTACTAAAGTGCTTTTACACACCACCTCCTGCAAATTGACAAGAGTTGGAAATGGAAGACTCACACAAGTTGGGCTCATCTTGGGGAGGGGGAGGGGGGCAAGGAAAGATCCTATCTATTGGACACAATCTGTTTTATTTATTTAAGAAGCATCTTTGGCAAAATAAATAAAAGCTTCAGATTTATTATCATTATTATTATTTTCTGGGTTTTCAAAAACCTCAGCTAAGGTACATTTTTAAAAGGAGACACATGCGATTAAATTTCTTGGTCTCAGACTCTTAAGGTGCAGGGTTTCTTCATAATAAACACCAGTCTGGTAGCAATATATTCATGGGCTCACATGCCATATAATATGTGGTTGCATTGTAAAAAAAAAACATATGTGTGCATTCAGGAAATCAGTTCTCTTGCAACCATTTCATGGGTGCAATAAAAGCAAATGCTGTTGGCAATAATTTGCTACTGGTTCTTAAGCTGAGGGCAGTGAAGTGTCAGAGGAGGTGGGTCTTGCCAGCACATGCCTGCTCTTCTCCACTCAGACCCAGCAGGGCCGGCTTACCCATAGGTGCTAGTGGTGCGGGGCACCAGGTCGAGAGTCCGGGCCCGAGATTTGAAGTTCGGGGATTGAAGAGCCGAGAGCCACTACTGAGTGGAGCAGAGCCCGTCGGAGCGCCACAGGCTTTTCTGCTGCAGGCGCTGAGGCAGCCGTCTGGCTCCGCCCTCCTGCACGCCTGGGATTGGTGGGCCGTCGAGAGGCCCACCCAGCACATGTACGCTGCTCACACAAGGTGTGCAGCTTCCCTCCCAAGCCTCTGTGGGGATTGCTCTCCACCCTCCACCCACAGCGGCATGGGAGAGTTGCATGCACCCCAAAAAAGCTCAACAACTCTGAGCTGCCCCCTAAAAAAGCTCAAAAACTTTGGGCTGCCCCCTCAAAAAAAAAAATTGGGGACGCTGGGCAGTTTTTTGCACCCCGGCGCCACATATGCTAAAGACGGCCCTGAGACCCAGTGAGAATCGTGTCAGTAACCAGAACACCTGAAGAGGGTTATTGTTTTATGCATACAGTATAACAACACATAGGTAGTAGGGCTGGGCGATATCTGGTTTTCAACATCGTGATATATCATCAGCTAAACATTGCAATATACTGATATATCACGATGTCTGGAATAAGGATGGAGCTATGTAGAGGCATTGGCTGGCTTCACGGTTTTCCCCACATCATGATTTTTGCATAGCGCGCACGCACACACACACACACATGATTCGCGATATATTGCCAGGTCAAAAATTATGAAACCGATATCATGATACGGACTTCAAACCACGATATATTGCCCAGCCCTAACATACATCATGATTCAGGATAAATTGTCAGGTCAAAAATTATGAATCTACCTATTAGGGCTGGGCGATATATCGTTCAAAACTGGCATTAGTAGCTTCTAACAAATCAGTAAACTTTTTTTTTTTAAGCAATGCCTTTATTGTATTTACTCCCTCAGAATCCTCAGAGGGTGGGATCATTTCATAGATGAGAAACTGAAACAAGAGATCATGACTTGCTCAATGCTGCTACATTATGAGTCCATAGCAGAAGTTGGTCTAAGGCAGAGTGTGGTGGGCAAAATCTGTGGGTCAGATAACTACCGGGTTCCATTAGTGGAAGCCAGTGCAAGGACTCTTGCTAGTGCAAAGGCATTTCCCGTCTCTCCTCCGCCCCCCCATCTGCTCCAAATGGTCAGCAGAACCTCCAGACCAACATCTGGGGGAGATTTTTCTGTCAGACAAGCAGAAATGCTTGCACCGGTGAAATTATCCGCCACCCTTTGAGTGCCACCCTTAAGCTTGGACTGGGGAAAGATCCCTTCTCCCTGCAGCGAGCCAGGGTTCCCCTGCTTAACCAACCTCACAGGGTTGTTGTGAGCGCCGTACCAAATAAGGCACAAGAAGACGACTCGCCCCGAGGAAGACGACTGGTTGAAATTGTTACTTTCGGGTACTTTGAGCCCTTTGTTTATTCTGCTTCACACATACATATTTGTCACCTGTCCGTAGACTCGAGGGATAACTAGCATGTTTGAATCAGAAAGGGGCCAATCTAAACATTAAGGAAAGGTAAGACAAGAACGCCGGATTAATTTCCTTCGGTTTCACCTTGTTGCAGCCTCTGATTAGCCCCCTTTTATCAGTGACGTAAACAAACTGAGGATGTGCTGTAACTACCCATCAACCCATCCTAAATATTTCTCTGAAACGTGATCCATTCCCCACCACCACCAAGCTGAAATATTTCCCTTCTCTGACTGCTTTTTTTTTTCCAGGACAGAAGCCGGAAGAATTCATTTGTATGTATCCCATACAACTGACCTCTTCCTACCTCTTCTGCCCTCCAACCTCAATTGCATTTGGGAACTTGAGAATCAAACAAAGGAATCAGAGCCGTATATAGACTACTGTAAACAAATTATTTTTCTACTGAAACAGGGTCACAGAACATTCTTAAGGGAAATTTGAGAAACAATAACCTGGATCAGATATGGGATAAAGCAATTTAAAAAGCCCCTCTGATATGAATCCAAAGACAGGGTACAAGGCAGCGCTAAGTTCTCCTGTGTTAGCTTATCTGGGTTAGAGCCAGACATAGTTCATGCTTAGAGTAGACCCACTGAAATGAATGGGATTGAAATAAACGGGACTCACCTAAGTCTCATTGATTTCAATTTGTCTACTCAAAGGAAAACTGCTATTTTTTTTAAATTTCCTGAACAGGGATTGTGTTGTTTCTGCATAGAATTTGCTGCTTTACTACCCAGAACCGCTTGAACATTTAATGGGAGAGGTATTATGCTAGGAGTTGCTGGGTGGGAGAGACCCTGTGTATCTGAAGGAGCGTCTCCACCCCCATCATTCAGCCTGGACACTGAGGTTCACCTCTGAGGGCATTTTGGCAGTTTCCTCATTGCAATAAGTGAGGTTACAGGGCCTTCTCTGTATTTGTGCCCTGTGGAATCGCCCTCCCATCAGATATCAAGGAAATAAACTACTATCTGACTTTTTTTTTTTACAAATGTCATTAAGTCAGGTGTGATTCTTCCCATTGCCAAAGTGTTGACTCATACATGTATGCTCATCAATGTGGCCAAAGCCTCAGACAATGAATTGCATGCATGAATAAACCTTCACATGTCAAACAATACAAATACGTTTCAAATCACTTCCCATTGCAATGTTTCTCCAATGAGTAAGTGAGCTGCCATGCATTCCCTTTGCAGTGGTACTTCGGGTTAAGTACGCTTCAGGTTAAGTGCGCTTCAGGTTAAGAACTCCGCTAAGAACAGAAATCGTGCTCTGGCGGCACAGCAGCAGCAGGAGGTCCCATTAGCTAAAGTGGTGCTTCAGGTTAAGTACGCTTCAGGTTAAGAACGGACCTCCGGAACGAATTAAGTACTTAACCCCAGGTACCACTGTACTTCAGGGGACCCAGGTGGCGCTGTGGGTTAAACCACAGAGTCTAGGGCTTGCTGATCAGAAGGTTGGCGGTTCGAATCCCTGTGACAGGGTGAGTTCCAGTTGTTCGGTCCCAGCTCCTGCCCACCTAGCAGTTCGAAAGCACATCAAAGTGCAAGTAGATAAATAGGTACCGCTCCGGCGGGAAGGTAAACGGCGTTTCCGTGCGCTGCTCTGGTTTGCCAGAAGCAGCTTTGTCATGCTGGCCACATGACCCGGAAGGTGTCTGTGGACAAACACCGGCTCCCTCGGCCTATAGAGCGAGATGAGCGCGCAACCCCAGAGTCGGACACGACTGGACCTGATGGTCAGGGGTCCCTTTACCTTTTTACCACTGTACTTCAAATGCAGTGCTTACTCAGGTGGGAAACTGGGTAAGCTCACATTCAGCCACCATCTGTTCACTAATCGAGTGATGTATATGCATGTGTGAACAGGCCCCGAAGTAGACCTGGGGCACTTACAACCACAGGAAAAGGGGGAAAGACTGTGTAGGAAGAGTGCAAAGGAGATTTATACTATATTGAACAGGATTTTCACTTAAGTTAATTTCCCCCCACCTCATAAGTTCCATGTAAAGAGAAATCTTTCTGATACAAGCCTCGATTAATGACTTGCTGGTTTAATGTCACTCTTATCAACAAGTGAAGATGAAAAGCTTGTCAAAAATATGTATCCATCTCGCAGATTAAAAGATTATTTCCTGAAGTATATTCACAAAGAAAATCAATGTGAAAGCCACCCTGTGAGATGGGTTTGAGGGGTGGGTGGTTGCTATACACTTCAGAGATAGATAGGTTCTGTCTCCCCACATCAGTCCTTTCGGATCTACTTCAGGTACTGATTAACAACCACAAAAACATCTGGCCCATGACACGGATTCTGGTTGAGACACAGTGGCACATATGAGCAGTTTTCCATGCGCAGGACGACTCATAAGCCTACGCCCAATAAGCACCCTTTCCCCTTTAACATGAATGTATTTTCTAGGAATCAGAGTTGGCTCCAGGCATTCTGCAGCCTGAGACGAAGGGTTTTCCCTGCTTGCCCCCTTAAACAACCCCCTGTACAGAAACCTATGGGACAGGTGATCGAATCTCACTTCAACAGTGGCAACAGGGCTGTGTCCTCCGCTCAGTGGCATAGCGTGGGTTGCCAGTGCCCAGGGTGTGCGGAGTACACATGTACATTCAACTGCCTAATGGCATCTGCATCACCTAGGAGATCGCAGCCACAGAGATAATAAAAGAAGAGTCATCCTGTTGTCTGGAGAGGTCACTTCCTGGTTTGCATGGAGAAGCTGTTTTCAACGGAGGCTAGCAACACATATGGTGGACGCCTGGCAAGGCTGGAAGCTGAGTAAAACACAATCTTAAAGGGCCTCCAAAGTCATCCTAACGCACCCTAGTTATCCAAGTCTCAGTTCAAGCATTACATTTCTCAGGTGGTTTCTGCCCCTTTCTGATAGGCTCTGGAGCCAAATTGCAGTATCCGAAATTCTGCATCCAACTAGAAGAATATGGGATGTTGAAGTACTTCTTCCTTCTACCTGTCCCCAAAGTCTTCTTTTAAAAAAAAGTAGATTTGCTGGTCAAGAATGGCAGAGCACTTTGATCCACTTCAATTGTGCAAAGCTAAATTTCCAGTAGGTACTTGAATTCCTCCCACAAAAAATGGAAAAACACAGAGGTACCTTTACTGAGAACACAACCAATATTCCCCTGTAACTTTAACTCACTGGCGAAGACTAGTTGGAATGAGCAAGCTCTGTTTTGCTCAAGAAAGTTTGCCCACCATTCTTGAACTTGGCCAATAAGCCTCTGAGCAATCCATGGTTTTCTGTGGGACACAGTTTGAAATCCCACTCCTAAGGGACCCGAACAGAATGATTCACTAAAGGAGGGAATTGCATTCCACATTTCCTTTATAGCGTGAACCATGGAATAAATCACCTAAACAAGGTGATGGAAAGAAGGGAGCACTGCTGTATATGTATCCAGAAATATAAAGATGCACTTGTAAGTTAGTACTGGAAAGGGTATATTATTCTGCGTGTGTTCTTTGAAAAAGAAAATCAATAAAATTCACATTCAGTATTGCTCATTGTAAAACTACATAAACTGTATTTAATGCTCACTGACGTGACACTTAACAAACAGTCTTGAACTGAGTTCTATTTGCATTTGATTTCTGTCACAGCTTGACAAAAAAAAGTCTGTAGCTTTCATCTGCTTTTCTCCTTTTACGCTCCTAACCAAAGAAGAAGAGGTTTACCTTGCAGGCAAAACAACAAGCTAAATAAAAAGCATGCACACACACTAAAACATTTGCCCTATAAGAGGTCCCAATACCCTTTTGGTATATTTCCCCAATCACTTCCTTTAATATACCCCCCAAAGCTCAGACACCTCCTGCATAAAAGACAGCTGTGTCTTAGAAGCTGTGTGTTTTGAAAATACACCCAAGGCCAAACTAAACATTGCCTTAAATTCATGGCTGTGGGAGCTGTGCCTCCAATTGTTGCCTTTCACTCTCTAAAATCTTGGGAAGAAGGTGTATAGTTCAGGGGAAGTTCAATGCCTTGCATGCAAAAGGTCTCAGGTTCAATCTCCAACTAGCAGGACTGTGAAAGGTCCCCTCTGAAGAGACACTGTCAGTCAGAGTAGACCAGGGATGGTCAACCTGTGGCTCTCCAGAAGTTGTGGACTCCAGCTCCCATTTGCCCCAGCCAGTAGAACCAATGAACAGGTATGGTGGGAGTTGTCATCCAATAACATTTGGAGGTCCACAGATTTTCCATTCCAGGAGTAGAGTATACTGGATAGAAAAAAACACCCCTAATTGACAGTAACCTGATTCAGTCATCACAACAAACTATGGTTTGCCACTACATGCTTCCAGGCTTCCCATAGCCCTCTGGTTAGGATCCTGGATTGGAATAGAGTCCATTGGCCTGATCTGTTAGGGTTTTCTTACATTTTTATGCCTCAGGAGAAATCTACATCCTGGCAATACAGCTATTTTATCATGATAATATCATAGACAATGTGCCAGATCACCACCGTCCTAGCTAATTCAGAGCATCCAGTCCATGCATCCTTTCACAATGGCCTCGTCTGCACATCCAAATAAGCTTCCGTTTCCTCCAACACGATTCTCATTTAAACTAAAAGGTAAAGGGACCCCTGACCATTAGGTCCAGTCATGACCGACTCTGGGGTTGCGGTGCTCATCTCGCATTATTGGCCGAGGGAGCCGGCGTACAGCTTCCAGGTCATGTGGCCAGCATGACTAAGCCACTTCTGGCAAACCAGAGCAGCGCATGGAAAGGCCGTTTACCTTCCCGCTGGAGTGGTACCTATTTATCTACTTGCACTTTGACGTGCTTTCGAACTGCTAGGTTGGCAGGAGCAGGGACCAAGCAACGGGAGCTCACCCTGTCACGGGGATTTGAACCGCCGACCTTCTGATCGGCAAACCATAGGCCCTGTGGTTTAACCCACATCGCCACCTACATCCCTTCTCATTTAAACTAAGCCATGGTTTATCAGTGCAAACTGAGCCATGCCCTAATGTGGTTGAAGCTGACAGGAATGCATTGCTTTACTGATTTCTCAGCATGCCGTGTCGCTGACGGTTAACAAGAGGGAGAGGGGCAAGGAAGCAGGGAGCTCAGTGGGCTGCAACTGCACTGCACAGAGCTCCCTGCTGCCTTGATCCTCCCCTTCTCGGCCACTGGCAGTGATGCACACGGTGTTAGGAAACCAGTAGAGCAACACAGCTCCACTCATGCCAGCTACTACAGTCCTATGACCACCCCTAGGCTGAGTAGAGGAGAGAAGCACTTGCCAGATCAGCACAACTCTGCGATATTGGATTTCAATGCATCTGCTTTACAGAGAAGCAGGAAGACTTACATTCTACACCCCATCCTAATTATTACTGCACTCGGGGAATGGGGAGCTCAGCTGCAAAGATCAACTAACAGATTGGTGTTTGTGAGCAAATTGCCTTAATAACTCTCCTTCCCAACAATACATTGATGGGGATTAATATTCTTGTTGAGTAAGAGATTGCACAAATTCAAGACTCTTCCTACACGATTAGCCTAATTGTGAGCAGAAACAGGGCCTTTCTGTAATGCTCCCATTGGAGTCTTGTGCGAAACGATTTGGTTAAAGAGGCGCTGACGCCTCCTGGAAAACTTTGAAAAATGTTTCCGTTAGAAACACTTTGTCTGTGTGTCACATACTTTCTTTTTCTTATCCCATCATCTTTATTCTCAGGAACAGCAAAACACTGCATTACCATGGGGTAGAAATGTGTCTCCACCATATGCTGTGCACCTCAAATTCATCTGTCATTCTTGGTGCCATCAGGATGATTCCCCCCCCCCATAGCAACAACAGAGAAGTGTTTAGAGAATAAATAAATAGCCATGCTTCCACCCAGGTGTGCGTGACTTCGATCTTATGTGATGGAGGCGGCCATGTCATGCGCGTGAACTTTTCACTACACCACAGGTAGAGGGTATCAGAAGAGTTCTATCAATGCAAACGCCTGTGAAGGCTTTATAAAGCACTGCTCCATGACAACTTGGATGCCGCTGTTAACAGGGTGTTTTGTGGAGGTGCCTACCACTTCTCCTTGTCCAACATCTGTAAGGCTGGCTTCAATTATACTTACCGGAGGAAGCGGGCAATATCCTCATAGAAGTGTATGGAACACCACTTGTTCCCTTGACCTTCTTTGTTAGTGAGACCTAGTCAGGAAGAAATCAGGGTCTTTCCTGCTAAAGGTAAAGAGACCCCTGACCATTAGGTCCAGTCACGGATGACTCTGGGGTTGCGGCGCTCATCTCGCTTTACTGGCCGAGGGAGCCGGCGTTTGTCCGCAGACAGCTTCCGGGTCATGTGGCCAGCATGACTAAGCCGCTTCTGGCGAACCAGAGCAGCGCACAGAAACGCCGTTTACCTTCCCGCTGGAGCGGTACCTATTTATCTACTTGCACTTGACGTGCTTTCGAACTGCTAGGTGGGCAGGAGCTGGGACCGAGCAACGGGAGCTCACCCTGTCGCGGGGATTCGAACCGCCGACCTTCTGATCAGCAAGTCCTAGGCTCTGTGGTTTAGACCACAGCGCCACCCACGTCCTGCTAAAGTTGATCAATAACAGCTTACAAAAGGAAGAGATGCCACCCACCCCAAAAGAAGCTTCGGCACACACGATTACTTAAAAGTTTTCACCCTTCATCTGATCTGTAATAACTTTAGATTAATTTCAAATATCCTTTTTTTTAAAGGCAATCAAGTGGTCAATGACAATGAAACCCCAGGAGTTCTTGATTTGAAGCATTGTTATAGAACTGTACCAACCGGTGTTTAGGTCAGGGTTTTAGAACAGAGAAGAGGGTTGCCATATTTTAGGAAACTCACCCAAAAAATCAACACTTCGGATATGGGCTGCCATATGCCTGGATTTTCAGGGACATTTTAGCCGCTTTTCGAAAATTCTTTTTTTTTTTTTTTTTTTTTTTAATAATTTTTATTAATTTTACAATTTTATAAGCATACAGTAAAACATTTCAGTCAGGATTCATCACTCCCCACCTCTCACCATGGGGAGTTATTTAATCTTACCCTCCCTCTCACAGAGGTAAACCCATTCATTATTTCCCCTGACCTCAAACAAATCATTATCTAGCTTCGGCCTAACCCTATTCCCGGGTAGGCCATTCTTGGTAACATAACATAGTCATAGTGACTTCCTCCGCACCTCCCTAGTGGCTGCATTGAACAATATATTTCTTCCTTCAGGTACATGGATACAATAAACATATCTTAAAATATCATGTCTTATTACAAAACATCTTTTAATTCTCACCTCCGCGTCTTCCTCCCATATCATCTATAAGTTTCCTTGTGACTCCCCTTAATCTTCAGGCTCCTAACTTCGAGAGGCCCTAATATAATCCAAACTCTAAGCCGTGTCCGACAAGAATGGTCAAAATCCAGATATATAATCAATCCCAGGTAACCCACCTGCACCCTTCAACCCTGCCCTCGCCTTTCCCCAGTCCATTGCCAAGTGCTTCCTTGCACTTGGACTTCATCTTCTCCTTGGCTTCTCGGCTGCTCCAATTCCCAATTTTCTACCAAAAACTTCTTCTTCTTTACAATCCTCTGGCGTCGGAAAGAATAGTCCTTTGTAGATTTCGGTTTCTTAATCCTCTTCTTCAGTCCAGGTTTCTTGCGCCGAGAAAAAATCTTCCTGTGGCGAGGCTTGCCCTTGGCCTTGGTGGGGATTTCTCCCCCTTCCTTCCATTGTGCAGCTGGCATGACATCAGTGTTGTTTATGTCTCCTCTCAGTCTTGCAGTCTCCGCTTGGAACTCCGATCTTAGTTCCCAGATTTTTTCAAGGACTTTCCTCCAGCCTCCACGCTCAAAATCATCCTCCATTTTCAAAGACATAGCTATACAGTGTTCCAGACCGGACCAAGTTCAAAGTCAAAATCCAAATTTCCGCAATAGAGTCCAACAGGTCCGATTCAGATCCTTTAGCTGTCAAAAGTGTTAGTTAGTTGCCCCCCCGATCAGGGGTGTCAGAAGGATCGAATCTCTGTTGCACAGACAAACTCCGTTACATTGCAGCCGCTTCGGTAATAAAGTTCCTGATTTAGTGCCACAGTAGCAAGGGACGGACCTCCGTAAATTGCATCCCCGTACTTCACCAAATTAGTCCAAATTCTTCAGCACTCTTGTAGTACTCACGTTTTAAGCATCCAATCTTGTCATTTTCGGAGGAATCAGCGCGCTCAGGGGGGAAGGGCTCGCAGCTTCAACCCGACGGGCAATGGCGGTCCGTGGAGCTCCGTCGCCCCGCGTCTCACACGGCAGCCTCTACTGTGGCCGCCGCGGGAGTTGGGGCGACGTTACGAGCTGCAGCCGGACCTAGGGTCCCGGGATCAAGACTCCCGGGAGTTTTGGGGGCTGCGTCGCTGTCGCAAGCACCCCTTTGAGCCGGTCGGGTCGGGGAATGTCAGCAGCGACATGTCCCCCGACCTTCCCCTCCGGCACGCCGACCGGAAGCCCGCTTTTCGAAAATTCTGCCCAGAAGCCATTTCTGATGGATGAATCCTGGCTATGACTGGGAAATTCCGGACGTATGGCAGCCCTAACAGAGACTGCTTTAGTAGTCCTGGTGGATGAATTTCATTGACAGATTAATGAGGAGAGGGTGGTCCTACTAATGCTCTTTGCATACTTCCCCCTTTTCTTGTGGCTGGTAAGTGTTCTAAGTCTATTTCAGGGCCTGGCTGAATGTGTGATCACTCATTTCTCAGCAATTGCAGTAATGGGGATGTGTGGCGCTCACTTACTCACTGGAGAAACATTGCAATGGGAAGTGATTTGAAACATATTTGTGGTGTTTGACATTTGAAGGCTCGTGCTTGCATGGAAGTCATAGTCTGAGGCTGCAGTGATGAGCATGCATGTATTTTTATTGTTTTAGACAATGCTTTTAAGATGGTTTTTAATAGGGTTGGGAAAAGTAATAAGTTTTGTCAGATCAATAAAGTTACAGTAAGTAGGCTAAGAATCAAGTGCAACTGATTCAATGACCACCATTAAGCTCTTCTTTATTATTCTACTCAAGCAGGTCAGATCTAATGATCGCTGGACTAAGACCATTTGGAAAAAGCCAGTGGAAATCCCCAAACAAGAATTTTATGTTCATAACACCCCATTCCAGTTAAGAGTTGGCATGCTCCATTTTGCACCACCTACAGCTTCCAAACATATTTCAAGGATATGCCATGGAGACCACATTACTTTAGATCTGGAGACAACAAAAAAAGAGAATATAATTTCAAAATACCTACTCTCAAATATTCGGAAACAGTTACTAGCCTGGTGGTTTCCAGTTCATTAGCCAATCATTGTCATTGGAGCTATATGCTAAATATGACTACCAATCAGCTTTGCATAATAATACCTGGGGCTATTAACACGAATAGTGTAATTCATCTCCTAAAGAGTCTCCCAGCAATTAAATTTGAATCCCTGATTAACAAGGGATGTCATATTTGGATGGAAGCAACAGCAGGTAAATTCTGCAATTTTGCTGCCCACAGAAATAGATCCTGGTGGTGGTGGATCAGAATTCTCCCAGACCTAGAATCAACCTATGAATGGAAGATTTGTGTTTCGTATGAATCTGCTGTGGACATAACACATAAAGCTTATAGTAAAAGTATAAAAGTGAAACTAAAGTTTCATTAGTTGTCATCTCCTAATTGTCATCTTCTGGGCATCCATGGTTGCCCAGTTCTAGAAGACATTGTGAAAGAAAAGCATGTTATTATCTATTATCTAGTAAAACTTGAAATCATATGAGTTGGATCAGAAGGTCGGCGGTTCGAATCCCCATGACGGGCTGAGCTCCCGTTGCTCGGTCCCAGCTCCTGCCCACCTAGCAGTTTGAAAGCACATCAAGTGCAAGTAGATAAATAGGTACCGCTCCGGTGGGAAGGTAAACGGCATTTCCGTGCACTGCTCTGGTTCACCAGAAGCGGCTTAGTCATGCTGGCCACATGACCTGGAAGCTGTCTGCGGACAAGCACCGACTCCCTCGGCCAGTAAAGTGAGATGAGTGCTGCAACCCCAGAGTCGTTCACGACTGGACCTAATGGTCAGGGGTACCTTTACCTTTACCTTTTTAAGTCTAAAATAGAAGGTCTGAGTCTGCTTTCCTCAACGTGGTCCCTTCAAGATGTTTTGGACAATTCCCATCATGTTCAGGGGCGATGTTATAGCCCAAAACATCTAGAGGGCACCAGATTGGAGAAGAAGGGTTTAGCTTTAAAAGTTCAGCTCCAGAATGACAAACCTTTATATTCTCTATGCAGTGGTCTGGTGCTGGGAAGTGTATTTTGCTACTCCCGAAAAGGTGACTTACGATTTTTTAACTTTAACTGAAGAACTTTAAAATTACGCCATTACAAACAGAAAGAAAGAAACACATTCACTTTTAAATTTGTCAAAAAGTCATGAAACACAAAAATATTTTGACAGCCCACCTAAAATTAACAAAGATGAACCCATCTAACCACCCTAGGGAAGGACTTCCATCATCAAGATTCTCTCCTATGCTCCCATCCACCTTTCAACAACATTTGGTCAGGAATCTGGGGCCCATATAAAATGTGAGTGGCATCTCTAGTCTGCAAGCCACCAGTTGGTCTACAGTTGGAGGCACAGGGTATTAGTCATACTCAGAGTAAACGCATTGAAATTAATTCTTAAGTTAGTATGACTAACGTGCAATGCCTCTCAGTACAACAAAACAGCCTTTTGGGTATCAAAAAGTGTGCATCTTAGAGTTTTCCTGCTGCACAGAATACACTAAACTTCTCTGAATTGTCTGATAGAACTAGATTGCGGAAGGTAAAATAGGTGACCCTTTCCAAGGGTGTAGATTGTGGGAGGGGCTGCAGGGGTGATGGCCCCAGGCACATTTGGGGGGCATTGCTCAAACTGCCCTTCTGCCCTGCACCACTTTGTGAGGCTGGGATGATCCCAGCCTTGCAAAGTGGCTCTGCAGTGGCAGGGTGGTGTGAGACGGACGCAACAGCCATGCACCATCCTGGGATCGAAGGGCGCAAGTCTGTTACATCCTTCTGACGCCACCCTGCGAGCCCCAAGCCACTTTGCAATGCTGGGACCATTCCAGCCCCGCAAAGTGGCTTGGTGCTGGCGTCGCTCCGTCAGCGTCAGTAGCGAGGGCTAGGCCGGCATGGCAAGCTCCGTTCACCCTCTGCCCCAGTGCCAGCAAACCACGCTATGCCACTGAGCCTGTCCAAGGGCTGTGTGGCAAATCTTAGCACTCTGACCTTTGCTCGCTCTCTCCCCTCCCCCTCCCCTGCCACCTTCATTTTACTTTCCACCTTCCTATTCCTGCCAACAAGCCAACTTCACTCATGGTGTTAAAAAAAAATAAAAATCACTGAAACTGCTGACATTGCTTCGGGGATAAATTTGTCCTATTATCCTTTCCCCCCCTTTTGAAACTCGGTGGCAATGAATGCCTCGTCTTTGTCACTCCTCTGACTCTGAATGCAGTTCAGAGGAGTCCTACACAATGCATCTTTGTCTTCCTCCTGCTAATAGCTCCTACTGTAGGTCATCTGCATCATTAACATTTGCTGCTGATGCGTTTACAGTGGGTCGGGCCCAGTTCTCAGAACTGATGGAGCCCTTTGTCGTTATTTTTGAAACACACACACACACACACACACACACACACACACACACATATTCTTCCCTCCTCTCCTCAGCCTTACCCTCACCCAAATGTATTTAAGGATGAAACTATTAGATACACAATTGGTGAATTAATGTCATGAGGACTGCTGCTGGCAGCTCATCCATTTTTGATATGCCACTCAGACAAATGAAACATAAGCCACCCAGAACAAGGGGACCTTTTGACAGTTCAAAGGAAACCCCTATGGGTGGTTTCCTCTTGAAGCCACACTAAACAGACTCGATCTCCTCAGCGGGAAGCTGCCGGTGTCTCATTAACCCCTAAACAGGCCTGGCATGAGCCTTCCTTTTCAGCTATAATTATGCCGTGCGATCCCTGTTAGGCTGCTCTGAATGGCAACACTGTCACCGGAACATTATAAACATCCCCCTTTCTAATTGAAAAGCAGATTAGGCTCTCGTGTTAATTAGCCAAAAAGCCCGCCCACTTGCATGCATTATGATTGCCTCTTAAATACTGGGGATGCAGAAATCCCTCAGAAAGGCAAGGCAGACTTAATTGCAATAACCTGCAAATTAAGTTTAATTTACTTTAAATTTACCGGTTTAGCAGGCTCATTTGATGGTGTTAATGTTCTGGCAAATTAATTATCTGAATTAGTCATGCCTGGTGGAGTTTTGCTGCTGAATATATTGTACAGTGGCCTATTAATAACAGACAAACAGGAGTGGATTAATGAAAAGATTATGCTGAAGTTCCCCCACCCACCCACCCACCCCCACCCCCAAGAAAGAAAGGAAAAAAGAAACGGGATCTTGCATGAATTCAAATATAATCATCAAAGTGCAAATACAGTCAGAGAATATAAACAAACTGAAATTTATTGTGCTCTATGGCGTGCCATCTAGAAGAAACTGTAAAACATTTCAAGTGAAATATTTGATAAAAGAAGCCTCTTCTATGCACTCAAGTAGATCACTTCTGCAAGCAAACCATTTCCCATTAGCTGGTGTCTTCTCTACAGCAGACTGCAAATATGTAAGTGCTTTTTGAGAGTACATGTGCTACACAGAGAGAGAATGTGCACTGATAAATAAATTAGAAATAACATCTCATATATTAATTCTATGGTCCACTTTGTGGGTGAGCAGACGGTAAGAGGGCTTTTTCTTGTATTTCCTTTCTAACCACTGTCTCTGCAGCGAAGCCCTATGCAGAGAGGGAATTGCATATCAGCGTTACTAAGAGCATGCACTTCTCCTTTCTCTCCACCATAAAGAGGGGAAAGAGACAGACCTCCAATCACCTTTCAAAATAAAGATAGAATTGCCCTTGTAAACACCTTTAATCACCCAGCCCTGAAGACATTGGGGCCTGGAATTGATAAAGGCATGAAAAGAACAGAGTCAAATAGCCACCCTATCTGGGTAGTATTTTGAACGAGTAAAGCACCTATGAATTGGATAGACAGAACAGAGAGAGGGCCAGACCACTGGACTCACCTTGGGGAATGGGGTTCACTTTGGTGGAAGCTGACATTTCTAGTGTTGGGGACAGAGGTCAGGTTTGCCTCCACCTGCAGCACTCAGTTTTCCTCCTTATGAGTGAGCGGCAGCCTCTTAGGTAAGGTAAAAGGTAAAGGACCCCTGGACAGTTAAGTCCGGTCAAAGGCGACGATGGGGTGCGGCACTCATCTCGCTTTCAGGCCGAAGGAGCTGGCATTTGTCCACAGACAGCTTTCTGGGTAGGGTTGTCAGGTGTCCACTATTTGAGTGGACAGTCCACTTTTTTCACATTATGTTCACTATTTTTTTTCACAAAATAGTGGACTTTTTTTTATTCAAAAGCTTTATGATGAAATGGTACGTAATCTAAAGCTGTACAGTCTAAGACAGCGTTTCCCAACCGGTGTGCCGCGGCACAGTAGTGTGCCGCAAGACACCGGCTGCTGTTCCGCGGCTTCTTTCCCCCTCCGGGCGCGCCGCTTCCGGTGGGCGCGGGCGGGGCGACCGGCGGTGCCCTGGGCCGCTTCCGGGTCGGTCCGGGTGGCTGGCGCCGCGTCGCCTCGGCTCCGCTTCTCGCTCGCCGGCCGCCGCGGGCTGCCGGGCGCTTCGCCTGCTGCCTCTGCCGCGGTCGGGGACGGGCGGGAGGTGCCGGTGCCGCCGGGCTCGCTCGGGGCCGGCTGAAGGTGCTGCCGGGGGGCTGGGCGCGGGAGGCGGAGGGGGGGCGGGCGCTTGGCCCGCCGATCTCCCGCTCCGTTTTCGCCCGCCTGGGTCCTTCCCCTCCCTCCCGCCAGGGCGCGCGGACCCCCCGCCCCCCGGGTGGTGTGCCGCGAGATTTTTTTCGTGGGGCAGGTGTGCCGTTGCCCCAAGGAGGTTGAAAAACACTGGTCTAAGAGAATAAGGATAGGAGAATCACGTTTTGTCTTTTTTTTCATAAGTAAGAATGAGACAAAGATCGAATATCCATTGAACTCGATTCTCCGAAAAAATTATTAATCATACTCAATTGTTTCACAAGACATTTGAAAAATGGGGGGGGGGGAGGCGCCTCTTGCCGGAGTTCTGCCTCGCCTGTTCCTGACTCGCAGGGAGAACAAAAGGGAGAGGCGCAAAAGAAAAAGACGCCTCTTCCTGTTCCTGACGCGCAGGAGCAGCAGCAAACCAGCTACCGGTAGAGGGGCGGGGGGGAAAGGCGGGCTTGGAGGAGACTTGCCCGACGACCTGAGGGAGCGAGATCCTTGCCCCAAAGATCGCCTCCCTAATACAGGAACGGTAAGAAGGAACCCCTGTTGGGAACTTTGGGTAGCTTTATTTTAATACGTGTTAAAATGTTTGTAAGAAAATACATAATTTAATTTAATTTAAACCTCCCCCCCCCCCCGCTTGTCCGCTATTTTTTGGAAGCAGACCTGGCAACCCTATTTCTGGGTCATGTGGCTAGCATGACTAAACCGCTTCTGGCGCAACAGGACACCGTGACAGAAACCAGAGTGCACGGAAACACCGTTTACCTTCCCGCCACAGCGGCACCTATTTATCTACTTGCACTGGTGTGCTTTCAAGCTGCTAGGTTGGCAGGAGCTGGGACAGAGCAACAGGAGCTCTCTGTGTCGTGCGGATTTGAACCACAGAGCCACCTGCTACCTGTGGCAGCTACTTACTTCTATAGGAGGAAGTAAAGGTATGTGTAGAGGGATATTTGTAGGGCATGATGAAAGATGCATCTGTCTTCCCTCTCTCCAACACCTGCCCCTGGTGGTTCAGATCTCACAGTAGGGCATGAGTGTCTTTTGTCCCCCTCGCTCCATCTTCCCACAAACTGCAACCTGTCTATTTTCCCCATCCGACTGAATGGGAACCATTGACAACCAAGATGGCTCTCATCTGCAATGTCAGTTCCATCCCGCTATCTGCCGTTATCTCTTTATCGAGATGTCTGCGGGCATCTGTTATGGAAGAAGCATCTAAAAGGGTACAACCCAGAACGATTGTTCAGCCGCCAACGGCTGTTTTGTGTCAGCTAAAACGAAAGGAAATCTAGATGGAGAAGCGGCAAAGACAATCACTTTTGCTTCGCAGGCCACACATTCGGTCCGGTTTAAATAGAACATTGGGTGGGTTAAAAAGCTTTGCCTCTGCGTGACTCATTTCACGTGTAAAGGAGGCCATCGATGCTCACGTGAGCACCATTAGCCATTGTGTGCTCCAGTGATGCATGACCCATGCTGGCAAGCTAACATTGCTCACAAAGATGCTGGTGACCTGGTTTAAAGGCAATACCAGACAGGTGGAACCTCCTGTGACCAGGTTCCACTGGTGTCAGTTGAAACCGGACTGAAAAAAATGCAAGAAATAATAAAACCCACACAGTCATGATAGTTTTTGGCTGTTTTATCTCACTTGCGAAAGTACTCAGTGGCGTGAAAGAAAACAAGAAAGAACGACGGATAACAGCAGAAAGGAAATGGATGACATCAGGACTACGGAAGGTGACGGACTTAACGAAATGATTAAAATCCTAATTTTCTGAAGCAAGGGAAGTCAAAAAGAAGAAGAAGTAGTAATAATTTGGCAATCCATTTGGATATATTTGGACTATATGGACTAATTGATATTTATAAATATATGATGTGATTTTTATTATTGGAAAATCTAATAAAAATGATTTGGCAAAAAAACAATAATGCAAGAAATGGCATCAAGCTCCTATCAGGGGTTTTTTTCCCCTATACTGTGTCAAACCATCGCAGCTTTGTCTGCTGCCTTCTCCATCCGGCAACATCCCTCCTCCGCCGCTTCCTCCTTCCTCAGTAATAATGTGCAAATAACGGGAAACCGCGGCATTCGCCGGCATTCTTACAACTGGGCAGAAACGAAAAAGGCTTAACAACAGTGAACAGATTAATTCCCTTTTAAAGGCCTGTTTTGTGATGGGTTGAAATGTCTTCATTGAGAACACAGGGGGGGGAATAAGGAGCAGGGTGGGGAGATATGTACCACGAAAGAAATGGAATCCTGTGACACATAAACAAAAGGCAGATGACTAATATATTTACATATAACATGTGGTGTATTCAGTGCGCGCCACGGTGACAGGCTGGTTTATTCCATTCATAATTTATACGGCAAAACCTTATTATATGTGTAACTAGTTTGCCTGATAATAATATAGAGCGTGAGATTAGTTTTTCCATTATGCTCTGTCATTAAGAACAAAAGATTTTCATTTGTTAATTCTTTTTCTTTATCTTCTTTCCATTTGGTTCTTTTCTGACTGTGTGCACCCCCTGCCCATGAGTACGTTCCTCCCCCCTTAAATCACGGTGACAGAAGAAGAAAGTCGCAGAACTTCTGAAAGCCAGTTCTCTGCTTTAAATAGTCTTCCTTCCTAGAATCTCCTATGATATCAGCACGGACAAAAGAAGAAGAAAAAGAAGTTTTCATGAATGATGTGAAGGTAGTAAAGAACGGGGGGAGGCAGAATGGGGCTGTCATGATAAATAAAGGCTCCAGAAGAGATTTTGCTTCCAGAAAATAAATGAAAGGAAAACTATTTCAAAACAAACCCAAACCGGGATTCAAATGTGAGATAAGAATCAGACAGTTCATCTCACACTGTAAGGAGCTAGATAGTAAGTGGATCACAGTGGAAATGCAGGAATTATTAGGACGCATTTGCCATATAAGCAAGTGGTTCACACACTAAGGACAGGTTCGCACATGCATGTGCATAACTGAGGAATGCGTGGATGGGCAATCATCTATGTAACATCTCAAGTCAAATTTCCCTATAATTTCTGAGACAATAATTTTCTGTGGGCTCTATTCATACATTCAGCAGCCAGTCATCAAGTACAGGAAAATCAAGTGATGTTCACGCACATGTTGTTGACCAGGTTTTGATTATTTCCAGCTCTAAACTTAAATTTCTTTTGTTTTGTTTTAGGTGACCCTGGGTGAAATTAAAGTTCCATCTGCGGTGTTATAGCTGTTGTGGTTCACTTACATATGCAATTCATTTGAAGGATATAGGTTTAAAACACACAAAACGCTGTGTTTCAATGCATTGCATTTGAAACGCTATAAAGAATAGTTTGCACTAGGCCAGTGATGGGTAACCTTGACACTCCAGATGTTTTGGGACTACAACTCCCATCAACCCTGACCACTGGTCCTGTTAGCTAGGGATGATGGGAGTTGTAGTTCCAAAACATCTGGAGTGTCAAGGTTAGCCATCACTGCACTAGGCAAACTATGTTTGTCTCTAGCTAATACGACAGAAAGGGGGGAGGTGTTTCCATTCAGCTGCAATCTCTCCGCCAGCAGGAAATGAAACCTGAGAATTCAGCGTGGCAGGGAAGAGACCCAGCTCAATGAGTCAGTGAAGGAGCTCCCAGCGTCTCAGGAGAGACTAAGCTCCATGGTGATGATCAAGCAAAATGCTTGCATAGGATCTCTCTCTGGGATCAGAGAGTGAAAAGTTGCTAGACTGTTTTAAGGACCAAAAATAAGATGGGATCATATTGCAGGGGCGCCGGGTATAGGGGGCAGAGGGGCCTTCAGTTCCCCCAATATTTTGGGGTAAGGGAAGTGCTCCCCCCAATATTGAGGGGGCCGCCACCCCCAGCCTCCACCCAGCAGCCCAGGAGCCTGGTGGCAGCTGGGACGAGCAAGCATGAAGATCGCCCTCCATGCATCCTGTCCCTGCCCAGCATACACCGGGCGGCATCACGTGATGTGTCATGTGGCCGTGCCCCCTCAATGTGAGGGGGGAAGTTGCATAGCTGTCAACTTTCAGATTTGAAAATAAGGGATCAGCAGCCTCACCTGTCCCGGGGACAGTCTACAGTTCTCGGGGACAGTCCACGCTGCGGCAGTGCGGCAATCCCCCTAGGCTACAAATTAATTTACACCAGGCTACAAGCTACCGGTAAGGCTGAACAAATTTACCTGCAAGCAAGCTAAGCCTCCACGTGTTTTGCTCAGAGGGCAAGCAAGCCCCCGAGTCCGGTGGGTATTACTCCAATGTAAGCCTGTCCATGGTGACACGAGGAGGGGAAGCAGAGCGAGCTCGGGGCCCCTTCTCAAACAGGCAGGCGGCGCTCGGGAAACAGGGGCATGGCAGGGCACGGTGGTGGCCGCCTGGGCTCAGGGATGCCGCGAGGGCGGTGCAATGGCACCAAGTAGCCTTGCCACCCTGCGCTCCAGAGGCTGCACATGAACGGGAGAGCGAAAGAGCGAGCGCGTAGATGGCAGGCAGGCTGTCTGTCTGGTTCGGCGTGAGGGTCTGGACGCAGCTGAGGAGCCTCCCTGGCCGGCAGGGAGGGAGAGGAGCTGCTTCCTTTGAAATCTGGGAAATTGAAGGGATATCAACAATCCGGGATAGCAGCAGGAAACGGCATTGGAATAAGGGAGTTTCCCGCAAAAAAAAGGGAGGGTTGACAGCTATGAGTTGGTGTGGCTGCCATGTTGCTTGCTTGTTTAAGCACAATGTGTTATTGTGCATAATTTTAGTGCTTATATGTAACTAGTATAAGGCAGTTTCCAATAAAGTTTTGAAACTCATTCTTGTGGTGGAGAGCAAATTCATTTTCTACTCTGCACAAGGTCCAGATCAGGGATTCTGTTGGGGCAATTCCTTTGTGGATGTTGCAGTAGCCGGGTGATAAACACGTATGTGTGAATCAGCCATGGGGGAAATGCATGGTCTCAGAGGGGTTACCTGATAGCCAGAGCCACCTCCTGAGCTGGATGCGAGTAAAAAGGCAAGCCGGTGGGACTGGATGAGGGCAAAATGAGGTTAGTGGAGCAGCGCCCCTTTTGCCCTAATGGATGCAAGCTGGAATCTGCTGAGCTCAAAGACTCAAACGAAGTTAGATCAGGTGAGAAAGGGAATATTGATACATCAGCAGCAGCCGAGTACCCATGTGTGTTTGCAGAGGTTTCGAGGTGGAGGGAGAAAATAGTTTGCCTAGGCAGTGTTGAGTTAGCAAGCGGCTTCCCCAAATCCTAAAGCTATTTTTGCAATAGCTCTGTTAGATCCTGTTACAGGAGGAGCCTAGAGAATGGGATTTTCAGCTTGACTCTCTCAACAGATCAAAAACGAAGGTAACAAAGGAGAAGCGAGTGATGCAACGGAGAAGAGGGAATTCCAAAAGTACACAGAAGAGTGAGGCGGATTCTCCCTTTGGTGGAAAGCATAAAAATACAGCTTTGCTAGTATTGCCTGACTGTTTATTTTTCCTCCTCTGCTGCCTTTTTCTTTTATGGTGGCCCAGAGCTAAGCTTGGCCTGGGCACATGAGACACAAACACTCACGCTGTGTAATTACAAGATTATTTAATTTGGGTATTATTTTCCAATCTAAACAGAACCATAACTAAAGAGGAATGCTGCCTCTTCCCCCTCTCCCTGCAACAAACACAAGCCTAAAATAGATATTAAGCAGGCAAATCTTTCCCCAGTGTTAGCCTTTGGGGAGGGGCAAACTGGGCAACTGCCTGGGGCCCCACACTATAGCCCCCCCCAAAAAAGACTTGTACAAAATCATACCTGACTCCTGTGTGGTGTCTCAGTTTGCTAGAAAGTCTCATGGTGCAATGGGTCAGTGTGTCTGGGTGTTAACCAGAAGGTTGCTGGTTCAAATTAGGGTTGCCATACGTCCGGAATTTCCCGGACATATCCAGAATACTGCATTCGGAAGCAGTGTCTGGATGGAAATCGCTGGAATGTCCAGGGAAATCCAGACATGTCGGCAGGGTCATTTTTGGTGATTTCCTTTAAAAAATAGCTGCAAAAGTCAACTTTTTTTTTTTTTTAGCGAATTTGTCAAGAAAGCTCAGCAACTTTGGGTAAAACTTTAAAAAGCTCAACAACTTTGCGTGTGTAGATCACCCAGCCATTCCCACCAATAACTCAGACAGGAAACATAATTTTGGTTTGGGTTTTTGGCATATTTTTGGCCACAACTTTTATTGAAATACAAATCACGTGAGTGGTTGCGTAGGCATTGGTTCACGCTGTCCTCCGGGACAGAGCTGACCCTAGTCAGCAAGACTAGCTGTCACAGCGGGACAGAGCTGACCACTTGTCAGCGCTGGGAAACCATTAGCTGGTGAGAGTTAACGGGGCTGGTGAAATCAGAGCCTCCCCCTCCCCAGGGGTTCACAGGGGCTCTTGCGTGGGCCCTGCAACCCACTGGGTTCGGACAAGCATGTTGAGCCCCTGGCTTCCTTTAACGGAATTCCCATTACCAACATCACTTCTTGGAGGGCACCGGCCTCCCATACCACAGAACCAATGCCTAACCGCCAACCTTACAAGTTGTGAATAATTGCTACGTAGTAGGCGAAAACCAAGTGGCACGGCCAATCAGCCAAATGGAAAAATTCCTACTAGGCTTCTACCTTAAGCGGAGACGACCCCATGACAGGCACAGCAAGGTCAACGCACAAGCCTATACCAGGGAGGGGGGACGGGAGATCCGAAGCTCCAGAAAAGAATGACCAATGAATCACGTGCAGATCCATTTAAAGGACGCTGGGCTGTCAATCACTTGCAACATGCAAATTTGGCCAGCACAAGCTGGTCAATTATTGCTGTGGCCACAAGCCCTCCCCCCAAACCAAGAGGAATGGCTTCATGCCCACCCCACAACAAAGGCTCTCTCCGAGAACCCTCTTTGCCAAAACTTTTCTGCCCAGATTTTCACCATTTGAAATATGGCAACCCTAGTTCAATCCTAGTTCAGAGACAGCTGTGAGCAGGATTCCTCCATTGCAGGGGTTTGGACTAGATGACCCTGAGAGTCCCTTCCAACTCTACGATTCTATGAAATCTGGGGTGAGGAGGATGAGAGTAGGTGCCTTCTCCAGCAAGCAAATCCTGCCCTATGAAAACAGAGGCAGAGGGCCTTTCCCCACTTAAATCAGGTCCAAGCACATCAGGACTACACCAGTTCCTTGGCTCTGAGCTGTTTCCTTTTCCTTAGCAATTACCTGTGCTATCAGAAGCCCCCGATGCCTCCAAAGGTTGGAACAGTGCTACCTGGCTGTTTGCTGTAATGATGCTATTTTAAACCAGCTTAGGCTCTAACGGTGGGAAACCAAGCTCTTTTTGCCCAAACATTTCTGCTGCACTTGAAACACAGCTTAGCAACAACAGCAAGTTTCCCAGTTGGTGACAACTGGAAAAGAACAAAACTAGTTACAAATTCTGTTTTATGAAGCATTGCGTGAGTGCTTATTGTTACAAGCCTATACCAAACTACAAGTCTACACCAGGCTCCCGCAAACACAGGAGCAGCAGGAATAAAGCACAGGAGAAAACTGCAGGACAAAGAGAAATCTATACGAATGTTTGTAACAGTATGGCGTGTTTAAACAAAATGACAGGCCGGGCCTTTTAAAAGTTAAATTATATTCAGTTTTCATTTTTAAAAAAACCCATACAAATATACAAACCACCCCCCCCCACACACACAAAACTTCCAAATCTTTTCGTGACCCAAAACCCAACATACCATGATCAAATATATTCAGCAGTATCATAGTACCAAGACTGAAGACAAACCGGAGAAAAAGAAAAAGCAAGCGGCGTTACTCAAAAAGTTATAGAAAGCTGTTACATATCTCATTAAATACAGTGGTACCTTGGTTCTCAAACTTAATCCGTTCCAGAAGTCCGTTCGACTCCCAAAACGTTCAGAAACCAAGGTGCGGCTTCCTGCACTCAGTTGGAAGCCCCGCCGGGTGTTCGGCTTCTGAAAAATGTTCGAAAACAGGTTTCCACGTTTTCAGCGTTCAGGAGCCAATTTGTTCATAAACTAAGGCGTTCGAGAACCAAGGTTCCACTGTAGATCTAATTTAAAGGTAAAGGTAAAGGGACCCCTGACCATTAGGTCCAGTCATGACCAACTCGGGTTGCGGCGCTCATCTCGCATTATTGGCCGAGAGAGCCAGCATACAGCTTCCAGGTCATGTGGCCACCATGACTAAGCCGCTTCTGGCGAACCAAAGCAGCGCACGGAAACGCAGTTTACCTTCCTGCTGCAACGGTACCTATTTATCTACTTGCACTTTGACGTGCTTTCGAACTGCTAGGTGGGCAGGAGCTGGGACCAAGCAATGGGAGCTCACCCCGTCGCGGGGATTCGAACCGCCGACCTTCTGATCGGCAAGCCCTAGACTCTGTGATTTAACCCACAGCGCCACCCGCGTCCCATAATCTAATTTATCTGTCTGCAAATCACTCCTTTGTGGGATGTTGATTCAAACAAGGTAGGAGGCCAACTCAGCCAACACAGCTCCTATTGGTTGAGGCATCAGATATTTCCATTTTTATAATTTTGCTATCAACAAAGCTGGGTAGTTAAGTATTCATTTAGCCACATCACTATCTACTTTCCACACAACTGTGCACATCGCCTCAGAAAGGAAAAGAAAGCAGCTATTTTTTGTGAGTTGTTCATCTCAAACTGGAATTACCTGTTGGTGTATTTCCACCTCTGGTTTGTGGTCATCAATTTCCTATAAAAGCAGGCATGTGAGCCAGATGTGCAGTCAGCCTCTTTCCCCAATGTAAACAGCTGGGCTGGGGCCTCACTGTTGCTGTGCGCAAGATACATCTGTTTCGCCCAGCTGACAGGGGGCTTTAATGCAGAAATTAAGACAACGGAAAAGAACCCAAAGGTGTTCAACATAGGCGACACCTGCACCTTACATTTAAGGCACTTTTACATCATGGCTTCCTGCAAAGCATCCTGGGGACTGTAGTTTGTTAAGGATGCTGAGAGTTGTTAGGAGACAGAGTCTTAGCTCTCAGAGTGGTTTAACCATAAATCCCTGTTCCTAGAGAACTCTGGAAATTTTAGCTCTGCACGGGAAATAGGAGTCTCCAACACCTCTCAGCACGTTTAATAAACTACAGTTACCAGGATCTTGCGGGGGAAGCTGTGACTTTATAATAGCGCCTTAGCTGCAGACAGGGCCGGCGCGTCCATTGAGGCGAACTAGGCAATTGCCTAGGGCGCCAAAATGGAGGGGGCGCTGGCCAGCCTGCCCCCGCCCCCCGCCGCCCCCTGGTGCCGCCCCAACCAGCGACGGAGCAAGCAGGTTGGGGCGAAAACCGTGGCGGCGAGGGCGCCAAAATGGAGGGGGCGCTGGCTAGCCTGCCCCCTGCCACCGCCCCAACCAGCGGCGGAGCAAGCAAACCACGGCGGCGGGGGGCGCCCGGCCGGAAAGGGGGCGGGGCACCGCTCCACAACGTGCGTCATACGCAATGACGTCACGTGGCCTGCCCCCTCGCCTAGGGCGCCCAAATTGCTAGCACCGGTCCTGGCTGCAGGATGTAGATGTGGTCATAGACCTAGTTCTCGCTGAGGTGATGGGTTTTAGCACTTCAGATTGCAAGTGAAAGCTGACAGGACTGAACACCCCTCCCCGTGTGTAGAAATCTAGATGTCCTCAAAAATATTCTTGTCTAGACTTCTCCCTGATACAGAGGTGCCTAAAATTGGGGGTCCCCGGCATGTGTCGCATGTATGTGATGTCATGTGTGTGCGACATCACATTGTCTGAGCATGGAGTCTTGTGCGGCATGCCTTCATTTCTCATGCTCAAGAGCCAGGGATGCTCGGCCTCCTCTACCCCCTCAACACTGAGGAGGCCCGACCCCCTGCCAGCTGATATTGAGGGGGCTGAAGGCACCTCCGCCCCTAGGAGTTGGCACGCTTGCCCTGATATGATAATTTTACAAGTGCCAGGGTTGTTTATTTTGCATGGGGCATTCAATCGTGTAAGCCTGTGCCACCAGCAGTCTGAAATGGTACAGTCCCAACAGGGGACCTCAGTGAAAATCGTTTTATCCAGTGAAATAATGAATGGAACCACATGTGGGATGGCGGCAGCACTTTGGACATTTGCATGTCGAGGTCCCCGAACCACCCCTCAAATAATTCACACATCAGTCAGAATTTTAGTTTTGGTTTTTGGCATGATTTTGGCCACAACTTTATTAAAATACAAACAATGTGAGTGGTTGCTTAGGCATTGGTTAAGACTGTCTGTCCCACAGGGGACAGAACTGACGACCGTCAGTAAGGGGAAAACCCTCTGAAGAGATAAAGGGAGCCAGGTGGCCTGACCCTCCCCTCTCCCCTCAGGCTCCCAGGGCTCTTGCACGGCCCTAGCCCCCGACCGGGGGTTCGGACAAAAAGCATCGAGCCCCTGGATTCCTTTAATTGAATTCCCCTAACACCAGCAACAATTGGAGGGGCAAAACAAAATAAAATAAAAAAAATTCCTTCCAGTAGCACCTTAGAGACCAACTAAGTTTGTTCTTGGTATGAGCTTTCGTGTGCATGCACACTTCTTCAGATACAATTGGAGGGGCAGACACAGTCAATCATAACCCCTCCTCCAACCAACATAAAAACCAATGCCTAACCGCCAACCTTACAAGTTGTGACTATTTGCTACGCAGTAGGCGAAAACCAGATGGCACCAGCCAATCAGCCAAATGGAAAAATTCCTACCAGGCCCCTGCCCCAACAGCAGACGACCCCATGACAGGCATAGCAAGGTCAACGCAGAGGCCTAAAATATAGGGAGGGAGGGCGGGTGATCAGAAGCACGCAGCCAAGAGGGGGGTCACGTTGCATACCCACCAATATATATCCGCTGGGCTGTCCATCAATAAATTGCAACATACAATTCTCCCCAACAACACCCAGGGTCCAATCCCAACAGTGGCCATCCATACGATACCGCCCAGCACCAGAGGGGTGACTTGCTGGCCCCCACTGCAACACGTGCTCTCCATGAAGGAGAACATGCTTTATAGAATGTTATCCCCTAAACAACCTATTTAGCATTCCTCCAGGATGTTCCCAAGTAGAAAAAATACAACATTTCCAGGCCAGTTTATACATACAGAAGAAGTACCGGTAACTGTCTAAAATTTGCCCTCCCTGCATTTAGAAAAATGAAATAACTTAAGGTGGCTAGAGGAAATGCTTGTGTTCAGGGGCCATTCAAATATGCAATGCCTGGTTGAAATTTGAATGTTTCGGTCTAGGCAAAGCGTTACCACTTGATTCTGCTGATTGTATAGCAGGACAATGGCAGGGCTTTCATGTTGATTTCTGCCCACTGAAGCTCCCTTCTTGTTTCTCTCACGGGAAATGATTAACATTTTCATCCATATGTAAATACAGTTCATCCATGGGGAGGAAGGGGTGTTGTCATTGTTGTTTAACCCACGAATGCTTACAGATTCTCTAACTGGTTTTCCTTTACCAACTAATCCATACAGTCTGAAAGGGACAGGGACTGTGTGAGTTTAAGAACACAAGTCTTGCTGGATCAGCAAGAACCCACTCAGTTCAATGTCCTGTTCTTGCACAACCAGATGCTTGTGGACAGCTCACAAGAAGGATGTGAGCACAACAGTGCTCTGCCCGCAGCACTCCCCCAATTGGAGAATAGCCCCTACCAAAGGTGTCATGGACTTTGAAGATGCTCAAACCCAGGACGAAAGGGCGGAATGTGTTAAGAGGAAGCCATGTTTGGCAAACCTTCACCTTGATCAACTCCTGCCCAGAAACCTATGTCCCCACTGTGGAAGGATGTGTGGATCCAGAATTGGCCTCCATAGTCACTTACGGACTCACTGTTAAGACTGTGTTCATGGAAGACATTCTTACTCAGCTACGAGTGATTGCTGAAGAAGAAGAAGAAGAAGAAGAAGATTCTAAGCAAGGCAACCTTTCCTTCAAATGCATATCACCTCCAATACTGGAGGTAATATTCAGCCATCATGACTAGTCACCAATGATAGCTTTCTCCTTCAGGTTAGCTTATCCTACTTGTTCTTTTCAAAGAGCAATCTTGATCCAGCTAAGTCAAAGGGAATTAAGCCCTTGTATCCTGTGGAGTCCAGGCCGTACCCTCAGGCTGCACAACGATTCCACCAATAGGACGCAGAGTCATGCCAGCGAAAATATGAAGCTCTAAGCTAAAACATTAGACTCAGGAGCTGAAGCAGTGCCAGATTTAGGGCTGAGCCAGGAGGCCACAAAATTGAGCAGATCCATTGGTGGGAGTGTGTGTATGTCATATTTTAAAAGATTGCCAAAGTCTGCCCCTGGCTGAAGTCTATTTTTAGCTTGTTCATTCATTTATTTGTTTAACAAATAAAAAGGCAAGTAAAATCCTTAAATATGTTGCTAGGCTGTTCCATTTCAGTACTTCAGGTAGTCACTTTAATGCATGGTCATTGTCCTCCATAAATATGCCCCCTACATGCATAAAACCACTATATCATGGGGTTTTTACATTAGTCTTTCCCCTGATGTGCTGGGTTCATATGTGGAGGGTGATGAACACGAGTTGCACTGGCTTCTGGGCAACCTGGTAGCCACATGCCAGAGGTGCGCAGGGCCAGAGGCGGAAGTCGGTAGAGCAATTAGTGTAAATTTTACTTTTGTACAGCAGGCCGGTTTCTACCCATGCTCATGCTCATGTACTTCACTCTATCCCCTATCCAGACAAGCAAGAGTTATGAACAGAGCCCAAGGGCACATTCCTAGCAGGGAAAATGACTTACAGAAGGGGTCAAGCAAGAACAGTGAGGAGTGCCATCGGGGAACAAGGATGAAGGGTGATTGGAGGGCAGTGGCGTAGTGTGGGTTGCCAACGCCCGGGGCAGGGCAAGTGTTGTGTCCCCCAGGTGGACTGAGCAGCTGAGGTGGAGGCGCACGCCAGGGGTGCCCTTCCTTCCTTCGGCGCTTTCCCGCCTTCCTCCCTCTTTGGTGGGTGGTGATGACACCCTCCCCGCCCCTTCCTTCCCCCTGCCCCCCCCCACTACACCACTGCTGTGTCCTGCGGAGAATCTGAAGGATAGATAGAGAAGCCCAAAGTTCCCCACCTCTGGCATGGGGGGCATTTTGTATTTGTGTGTCCATCTTAAAAATAATATTGTCTTGATGTGTGTGTGTGTGTGTGTGTGTGTGTGTGTGTGTATTACTAATAAGTTTTGACTTCATTATAACATGAGTGCTTATTTTTTATGTTGTGCCCCTTTGGAAGTTTTTACAGCTCAAAGCGCTTTTGTTTTTCAAGAACAAAAATTATTTATAAAGCACCATTGGATGCCGCCCATTTAACTTTTGGCATAGGGGAGGCCAGCTGTTAACAGAGCAATGCTAACTTAACCTGTGATGCTTGCCAAAGAGATTACCTCCCCCCCCAAAGGGAAAAAAAACCCCCAATATTGGGTGTGTTTCAGTTTTTGCAGGCTTTGTATGAGTAAGTCCACTTGCAACTGCATTTCACAAGAGAAAGAAAGCCTGTCTGAATACACAATTCATTTCTAGGGCGGAAGATTTATTGTTCCTAATAATTTGGAAGTGGTCATAAAGCAACCCCCAGCTTCGCCGCATTTATTTTCCATGCTGCTCTTCCTCCCCCCCTTTTTTTATCCTAGTGCACTAATCAGCCCGTTTTTATTAGATGCACCTCTCTTTTCACAATCCTATTGGGATAGATTGAATCTCTATAGTTTTATAATAAAAACATGTGCTAATGGGTCTCATTGCTTTTGATTTCTCACTCCAAGTCGGTGAGATTGTGGGCATTAGCTACCCACAGGTAAAGTTGAAACCCATAAAGGTAAAAGGCTTTTCTCTGCAATATACCACTAAAATGCAATAATATCCGAGATGCTTATTTTAGTAAATGAATCCATCACACCCAGCCAAGGAAAAGAGACATCCATTCCAAGGCCATAAATGTTAAGGACCCTATTTAAGGACCTTCGTTCTCTGACGAAACAAAGTCATTTTTAGGTTGTATCCGTAGGATATTCATAAAGGCATTCCGAAGATGCAGGGCAGACACGTTGCAATTGCCCAGTTCTATGTTTGTGCCAGCCATTGGGGAAATTCGTGCAAGGCAACTCAAAAAAAACACAGGCGATGTTTGCATCGTATTAATAAGGGGGAGAGCTTAGGAGCTGCCAATTGGCAGGCGAGTATGTTTTGATGGTTTGATAAGGGTACTAAAGGGTTTATGATGTGACAGATGTTTCACTACACTATTGTGAAATGAATAGATTATGAGAAGTAATTAGATGTACATTGGAATCAATGCTGTTATCATCGAGGCCTTCGGGCTATGCAATAGATGAGAGTCACGGCAGCAGGTGGTCCAATGACTGGGAGACAGGAAGACACCACCGCAGGAGACTGAGTGACAGGTTTCGCAGATCCAGGGGGTGAGAGATCTGAGCCACTGCCTGCATTTGTAATCTTTACTCATGTATAAATAATAACAACTAGACTATTGACTTCAGATGCTATGTCATAGCCTCTGTTCTCCCCTACAACACCCACATACAATAACAGCTTCCTTTCATTTAAGGTTATTTTTATACTTCCTTAAATGGATTCCAAATCTGCATCTCGCCATTTCTGGCACAAACTGCCCCCTACTTTAGAATATCGATTTAAAACATTTTGGTAAATTACAAATCTGGTTTGCTCTGTTTGGTGCTGCTCCAAACCATATGCCACTCATTGCTCGTAAACTCTGGGCTTTTAATAGGAAGAAGACCAGAAAAATCAACCAGCAACATAAATCCTTCCCTTGCAGCACTATTTTTTTCAGCTGGGCTAACGTTTTAGCATTTGGGTCTCGGAAAGGTGGTGTTAAATAAGCCATACTTCCTAGTGGCATCCTTCATCTAGGCTTGCCATGCGTCAGGAAAATTCCTGACATGTCCTGGTTTCTGGGTGTAAAAAATGGTGTCAGGGGGGAATTTTGCCAAAGCAGCAAAATGTCATAAAAAAAACCCGGATATATGGCAATTCAATGGAAAAATCTCAAAAAGCTTAAAATCAGTATTTACAGGTTAGGTTCCCCCTTAAAAAAAGGCCATTTCGGGTTTGACCTCAAAAAAAGTTTAACAATTTTGGTGGGTTTCAAAAAATTAAAAAATAGTTCAACAATTTTTGGGTCTTCCTAAAAAAAAAAAAAAAAAACCCCTCAATAACGGGTGTCAGGAATTTTACTTTTTGAAATATGGCAACCCTAGATCATCTCAAGTTTCTCTCTGTTCATACATTTTGCAAATGCTACAAAAACCTTCAAAAGCTTTTTGGCCCAAGAGAAAAAGGAGAACAAAAGAAAAGAGAAACAAACTATTGTCTGCCTCCCCCTGAAAATGCTAGCACATTCAACAGTAGCGGATAATAAAGTGGAGCATCAACGCTTACCTGACCTCCCGGCAAATGGGTCACTTTGCTTATGAGGTAGGAAAGAGGGGCAAAGCCAGTGGGTTAGGGCTGTGCAAATGCATTGGAGCCAATCTGGCATTCCAGCCGATGTATTTGCCTTGCCCTTCCCACTCTAACATTCAGGAAATGTTGCAACAGCAGGGATCATTCAATTTGTAACTTAAGGGTTAATTCTGCTGTTAATGAGTCAGCTAACCAGGGGAGGGGGTGGAACTGTTGCTTAGTGACCACTGAAGTAGCACATGGCCTGATTGGCTGTCAAGTTCTCAGGGAGTTTTCCTTTGTATGTTTGGTTCCATGCCTCCCTGCCCCGAACTAAAAAAGACAAAAGCTCTCTGTTCCTTCCATCTCAAACTGTACGCTGCTTTTTGTTCAGTTTTGTTCAGTAAAGTGTTATCAGAACTTTTCTCTCTGGACTACATCTGCATTATTTAAGTGACTTTGCTAGCAGTATACAGCAGCGACTCCACTACAAAGAGGTCAGGTAAGCTGTCCCGTCTGCTTCTGACCTTCTGTACTTTCAAAACTATTCTGTCTAGCCTTAAAGAAACATTTTTCCTAACTGCAGCTGAAATTAGGATCTGCAAATATTCTAAATTTGTCCCAAGTGCTGGATTTCAGACATTGTACTTTTAAAACCTGACATTCAAATATTGAATGTGAAATGCTTCTCTCAAAATTGGACTACTTTAAATTGCATTGCTTACTTGTTTTCACTTCAATAGATATCATATATGAATTTTCATACCCTTCCAGCTACAAATGCTTGACAGCAGTATAAAAATGATATTAGAGCTAAATTCTATTGCATATCAGTTATCAGCTACTGCTTCCTATAAAATGACATTGCAAGTCAGCTATCAGACACTGACAAATATCAACGAACATTAATTTTTGAGACCAAACGTCACAGTTAAATCTGGAACTCAGCAATCATTTAATATCCCACTTTCTTATGTTACTTTGTAAAATATCAGAAAAATTGTTGCCATTGTCAGAACCACTAACAATTGTCAAGAATAGGAAAATATGATCGGCAGGTCATTTGAAATTATATTCTACGAATGCTGGGCAATCATCTGAATATTCAGAGATTCTGCATATTCAGGGAGCAAATTTGAAAACAGCTCTGATCCACACCAGTATGTGTTCAGTTTGCAGAGAAATTGGCATGTATTGAGGCAAAGCCAGAAGGAAACATATGGTGTCTGATGGTTTTGAAGAGAAGGTTTTGTTCCCTGGCAGAACTACTCTGATCAGATATTACAAGAGAATCCCAGAATTTCAGGGGTCCAAAGTCGATTTATTGTTGTTGTTTTATTATTAAAAAAAGAGGGATGATAAAGAGTCCTGAAGTAACTGATCCATACACACAGGTGCTACCTCTGCAAGTGGTGGTGGGTATTTCAAGAGATAGCTGTGAGAAAGCCTTTGGTGCTAACTTTTTTTTCAGTACCCACCTGCAGGTGTTTGCAGTAAGAGCTTTTATTTTATTTTCGAAGGAAATGACATTGGGATGAAAGGGAACCGCGGAGCATTAAGACATGCGCTTCAGCATTTCACTGTAAACATAAACACTCAAGGTCTTCCTTCGAGATGAATCTCTGTTTATGATTCTGTCCAGAAAGATATGCAATCCTGTCTGTCTTTAGGCACAGAACATTTTTGAATTCTGCAATTCCATTATACATTACCGCAAGTGGTGGAAATTGTACAGCTACGGTATGTAGGGATGTTGCCGAAAAACATTTAGGGATGTAGTAAGTAGCGGGAACGCGGGTGGCGCTGTGGGTTAAACCACAGAGCCTAGGGCTTGCTGATCAAAAGGTTGGCGGTTTGAATCCTTGCGACGGGGTGAGCTCCCGTTGCTCAGTCCCTGCTCCTGCCAACCTAGCAGTTTGAAAGCACTTCAAAGTGCAAGTAGATAAATAGGTACCGCTCTAGTGGGAAGGTAAACAACGTTTCCATGCGCTGCTCTGGTTCGCCAGAAGCGGCTTAGTCATGCTGGCCACATGACCCAGAAGCTCCCTCAGCCAATAAAGCGAGATGAGCGCCGCAACCCCAGAGTCGGTCACGACTGGACCTAATGGTCAGTGGTCCCTTTACCTTTTAAGTAGCAGATGGCAGGGTGGGAGCAGGTAGCACATACCTGACCTCCTGGCAGGTGGGGCGCTGCTGGTTACTGGGTGGGAGAATGGGAGGGGCAAGGGAAAGTCAAGTACACCGACTGAGTCAATATTGTGTTCCAGCCGGTGTGTTTGCACAGCGCTGACGTCCCCACTGCCTTGCCAATCCTATTTTCCCACCTAGTAAGCAGCAGTGACTCCATTGCCAGGAGGTCAGGAAACGCTACTCCAGCCTGCCATTTTACAAATAAAGTTGCCTCATCATCTGACATGCGAGTCACCCAACACTTTAAATCGATACATCAGAGCCTGCATTTCAAGGTGCTGCTGACGGCTCCGGGCTAGGAAATTAAGGATGCAAAGAAAGAGAGAGCTTTCTAGTTCTTTTATTTCAATAAGGACTCATAAAATGCAGGCAAACGCAGCTTACGCTCAGTCTGGCGCTGCCCAGAGTAAAGCTCCACCCCCTCACCTTTACTTCTTACCAATCAGACTCTTCCTGCAAGTGCAAAGGGCAGATTCCCCCTGCGCTCCTTGCTCAGCAATTTGCATCGAGCCGCTTGCATCTCGGAGAGGGTGGGGGTTGTGGCAAACTCTCCAGAGACAGCAAGTCACTTGGCTGCTGCACAGATTCCAACACATCTGACTCCTGACTTGGGTCAATGATACTTTACTCGTGTCCTTAATCACTCATTATTTCCCAGCTCCTTTCTTCTTCTTCTCCTTCTCCTTCTTCTTCTTCTTCTTCTTCTTCTTCTTCTTCTTCTTCTTCTTCTTCTGTATGACCTTTCTCAAACCGCCATTCAAGGTCTAAACTGCATGCCCCTTCCTCCTCTCTGAAAAGCTCCTGGGGTGGTGGTCCCCATCCGTCTTCCTCATTTTCCCAGTCTCTGACACTACGTGAGCTTTCTTTCTTTTTAAAATCTCTAATGGGCATTACTGACCTAAACATGTGGTTGCCACCATCGTCATCCTGATTTATTTATTTTTAATGTAATTTCAGTTCATTTCATCATGAACTGTATGCCATGAGATCGTGTGTTAAGAAATTTTCACTTGTGTCAATTCTTTTACAGGCAAATTAAAGCAAAGCCCCATCCCGTCCCTGCTCTGCAAGCCAATACCGGTAGTTATTTTCCTTGGAAAACCATGCATCACTTGCTTTACCTTCTGTAACCGTAGCTCATTTTGCAATGCCTAGCTATCAATGAGTGAATCTCAGACTCACACATCCTAAAGAAGCAGACCAAGTATTAGGAAGCGGCAGGTGCTAAGTGGGATAAGGAGCAGTGGCACAGTATTGGAGGGCAGAGCTGTATGTGCCCTACAATGTGCTCCTTGCCCCTTAAGCTTGCGCTTTGCCCTCAGGTGTGGTGAAGGACAATGTCCTATCACCAGTGTTGGAATCTGTTTCTACTGTCACTCTGGTCAACTTCCATACATGGAATGGGTGGCGGTGGGTGACTTCGCCTCGGGCAGCAAAATGTTTTGAGCCAGCTCTGACACTCACGCTCTTCTTGTGGACTTCATTTTTTAAAAAATTCACTTATTTCTTAAATTGGAAACTATGGTTTGAACAGGATTTCTCTCTTTCTCTTTCTCTTTCTCTCTTTCTTCCTTCTGATTTCACTTCTTAAATTGGAAACTATGGTTTGAACAGGATTTCTCTCTTTCTCTTTCTCTTTCTCTTTCTCTCTTTCTCTCTTTCTCCTTATAGAATTTCAGATTTCAGAGCTAGAACAAACCATAGCTGCTGGTTCCAATGCATCATAAACTATGGTTTGAGCTAAACGGGAAGGAAGGAAGCGAGCACAAGAAGAGCAGCAAGTGTGAGAGTCTGCTGCTGACCCATATCATGGAAAACAAAGGATTAGTTTGATATATCAACCAACGTGATGTTGCAAGTCACTCTGTGCTACTTCTTGTAAAAAGAGAACTAACAAATGGAATAAACAATACATAAACATGTTCCCCTATGAGGAAAGGTTGAGCATTTGGGAGCTGTTTACCGTATTTTTCGCTCCATGAGACACACGTTTTCCCTCCTAAAAATTGAGGGAAAATGCTGGGGCGTTTCATGGAGCAAAGGCAAGCGGCGGCGAGAGGAGGGGGCGGCGGTGAGCAGCAGAAGAGATGCTGCTCATTCCTCCCTTTTGGGATTGGCGCGCGGGGTGGTGGAGGAAGCAACAGCATCCACGCTGTTTCCTCCAGCAGGTAGAGCAGCCACGTTTAGGAGAGGCACTGTGCTGTGCCTCTCCCAGTCCCTCCGCCATTGCTGCCTCCTCCGCTCCCCTTCCAACGCCCCCCCCCGCCTTTTATTTTTTTCTGGTTTTCCCCCTTTAAAATATAGGTGCGTCTCATGGTCCAGTGTGTCTCATGAAGCGAAAAATACGGTAGTTTAGAAGAAAAAGTGGGCAAGGGGGATAAGGAGGTCAGCAACAAGGGATAACATGATGTTATGGTGTCGAGAAAATGGACAGAGAGACATTTTTCTCTGTGTGTCATAATACTAGAATCTAGGGCCATCCTAGATTGGAATAAACTCCTTGGAACAGGAACCTACTTCCCATTCCGCCCACTCTTTCTTCAGATATTCTTCACATATGTAATGTTTATGCGGAAGAGAGGAGGAGGGACTGCACTTCTGCCCCGCCCCCCAAGGTCACATGTGCTACTGGCCCTGCGCCTCTTGGCATGCATGTTTTCAGTGCAGTGCTAGCAAAGAGATACTAATGCAGTGCAGCCCTCTGTGCAATCAGAAGTCCCAGTCATGTGGCGCATATAGGTGCACTTTTGCAGACATTATGCTAAATGTCAAAGAGTCAGGGCACCAAGTCAGAGGTGCATGTGGTATTGAGAGCCAGTGTGGTGTAGTGGTAAAGAGCAGTGGACTCATAATCTGGTGAACTGGGTTCGCGTCTCCGCTCCTCCACATGCAGCTGCTGGGTGACCTTGGGCTAGTCACACTTCTTTGAAGTCTCTCAGCCCCACTCACCTCACAGAGTGTTTGTTGTGGGGAAGGAAAGGAAAGGAGAATGTTAGCCGCTTTGAGACTCCTTCGGGTAGTGATAAAGCGGGATATCAAATCCAAACTCTTTTTCTTCTTATTGGGGGCAAGCCCAGTGCCCCCTCCAGATGTTCCCAACTCCAGGCAACATCAGGAGGGAGCCAGGTAGGAGAAGAATGCCCTTGCATACCCTTTCCTTTATTTTCTCAGGTTCTCAGCTCCAAGTGCTGGGAGGTAAACAGAGGCCATGGCTCCCCCTACTCCAGCCCTGTTCATCTTAAATTGACAATGTGAGCCTAATATTGCTTATGCTGCCATGACAAGGAATGCATTTGATGTATACTAATTAGGAGCCGGGGCACCAAGAAACAATGTGAACAGTCACTGAGCGAGATGTTTCGAGAAATTTACAAACTCAGCAAATGCAGAATCCTCATAAAGAATAAAAAAAATGTATGGTTTTTCTAGCATCGGAGAAAAGCAGGAAATTAAACTCTGGCTTTATGGCTTTCACTTTATTGGGTGGTTTCGATTATTTTATAAAATGCAAGTGAAGAGCTCCAAGCAAACAGGCATTCAAGCAAGCATAAGGGCACCAGCCGTTAGGGGAAGCTTTGAGGGCATTCAACGGTGTTTGGGTAATAGTACTTTGGAGTGGAGAGGATCATTGGTGTGGGTTTTGCTTAACAGATGGCTTTGTAAGATGCTTGAGGGAGGGTTGGGCTACAACAGAACCAGACTTTGCACAGAGTGTCATGGCTACAAGCCAGTGTGGAGTCAAGAGTTGCAGGTCTCCAACACGAGAGCTAAATAATGCCTCCTCCAGTAGAATCCTAAATCCAACACATGTCTACTCAGAATTAAGTGCATGGGGCTTACTCTCAGGTAAGTAGGAAAGAATCAGGAGTACAGAGAGAAGGGTACAGATTCACTTGTGGAAAGATAAACACACAGGTGGGTGTGGATGGGATGGGATAGGTCAAGAAGCCCACCAACCAGAACTACTTCCTGGCTTAAGACAGTTTTCAGAGAGGAATTTCCCTTTGTTATATCCCTTATCCGACCACACCCAAATGATGCTGCTGTAATGTGAGCAGCCCAAATGACCTCTTCTTGAAATAATGCTGGAAACTGTGATGAAGCAAACCATCAGCAGCACTAGTGTGAACTCTGGATCAAATCTGGCTTTATGCAGAAAAAGTGATGTAAGCAAATGATTCAGGCCAGACCATCTGGAGCAAAAACTGTGGGTTGTTGTTGTTTTACTCAAAATTCTAAAGCCTGCACCCTTTTAAAGTATCAGAGTGCAGTCACTAGGATGTTGTTATTGTTGTTATGCTGTTGTTGTTGTTGTTGTTGTTGTTAATGCCCATTTTAAATAAAGACACATTAACCTCTTTTCTCCAGCAAACAAATATTTTTGCCTAACAACACTAGGTCACCTCTGCAGCCTCACTTAGCTAATTGCATGAATTTTTCACCTTTGCTCTGTAAGTAGGTACAGCCTTGAAAATAGTATAAACAACTCTCAAAACACAGGGATGAAATTAAGAGCCATATGCACCAAACAAATGGAGCTTACACACACACACACACACACACACACACACACACACACACACAGCTTCAGAGAAAGAGAAAAAGTGGAGGGAGAGAAGAGAAAAGATTATTCCCGAAGCATTGTCTTTAATCCAATTTATTTTGGATTTAATCTCCCAAACAAGGCTGGCCTGCATATTCCCAATTATAATGGCACGTGTAATCAGTGTCCTCATTAACAAAGACGGCCTATATTGTCTATTAGGAATGGAAATCTGAAATGCAAATTCAGCAAATCAAAACATTAAGTGAGCTCTACCCAAGAAGATGCTCTGAGCCCCTGCCAGGGTGGTGCTGGCCGACACCTGCCCCGAATTCTCCCTCCAGCAGAACATTTCATTCCGTTCCAGTCTTTGCCTCCTAATTGACCTGCTTATGATCTCTCCTACAATTAACATATGCTTATTAGTAATGGCTGGTTAAAGATTTCAAACTGCCGCAGTTTACAAAGTCTAATAGAGATGGCACACCACAGGAAAGATGAGCCACACTTTCCCCTCACCGGCAGCGTCTCAGTAGCTTGGTATCATGCCCTGGAAATGAGATAATTTTTCACACCATTGGAAAATCCACTCTAATTGAAACGGGAAATCGGCATGTAAAAATAGCTCAGGGCTCCCTATGTGCTGACGGAGAATCAGTTAGCGAGCTTGATTTCCGTTCCCTTCAGTGAAAATGCTCAGTAGCCACTGAAAGCAAGCGAAGCCAAAAGAACACGAAGAAAACGTACAGCAAACATATATAGAGGCCAATCCCAAGCCGTGTTTTATTGATTGAGGCAAGGTTGATTGTAAATGAGAAACAAACAGATACACTTTTAATGTTACAGTAATGGAATAAAAACAGCCCAGCTGTGCGCTCAAACTCCTATGTTGGTTCAGTTCAGCTGTGTCACTCAAGCCTCTTTTAGACAGGTTTCCAGCTGTGCCAAAGTTCTGGAGATCCCACAGACCATTTGGAGCAACAAGGTTTTGCAGAAATTATACATCCATCTCTGACCCTGGAATTCTGGCATCCATGGATTATCAGAAGGACTGATGGACCTCGTCGGAAGAGCATCTGTGTTGCATGTGGAAGATCTTGGTTCCATCCCAGGCATCTCCAGGTAGGACTGGGAGAGACGCCTACCTGAAACCTCAAAGAGCTGTTGCCAACCAGCACATACAATACTGAGCTTGATGGACCAATGGCCTGACTCAATCTAAGGCAGCTTCCTCTGGGTGGTATCCAGTGTTACAGTCCTGCTGGCGCAACAGACTTCCATACATGCAAAGTGTTGGTGCAAAGAAAATATAGAAAGGAGAATGTCTGGATGCCAAGATCCAAGTTTGGAAAAAGTACTCTTTGGTGAGAGAACCCCAGCAGAGATTTAAAATCACAAAATATGTGGCAAAGTAAAGCAAGGAAATAAATGTTGTTAGAGTTTTAAAAAGGCCTTTCCAAGTGAGTTGCCAAATTTCCCCTTAAGAAGTTAAATTCCAAAGTTTCCCTCTTCCCCCAGCATAGGAAAGACCACGCGTTTGGGAAGTTAAAAAATGGTTTACTTACAATCTCTGCAAAGGTCAGATTCATGTGCTTTTCCATACACCAGTCAGAAAAGCTGCACAGGCAGTAAAACTTAGCTTAGTTACAAAGTGGTAAAAGTTCCTAGAATGCTGGTAGAGGAACTCAAGAGTGACTGGTGAAAGTCATGAGGCTGAGCTGGAGCAACCAGCTGAAACCTCTTCACACACTGAGCTTCTCAGGTAGGGGGTGCAAATAGGCTTGGTGACCTATTTCCTCCCAATAAAAGGGAAGTAACATAGCTAGGTCTGGCAGGGCAGCTTACTCTATGGTATTAACCCCCCACAAGTTAAATTGGTTATATGAGGCTGGTTGTCCCATAAGTTGCAAGCAACTTCTTCTCTGGGCAATAGCTGATGCAAGGTTCACATCTTTATCTGTGATAGGCTTCCACTTTTGCACTTACTTTCTTTTCTGAACACAATCAGTGGGCAAATAGCTCACAATCACTTGCTTGGATAACAGAGGCAAACACTAAGCATTGCTCCCACCGCCTAATACAGGGGTCAGCAACTTTTTTAAGCCATGGGCCTATCCACCGTCCCTCAGACCATGTGGTGGGCCAGACTATTTGGGGGGGGGGGGATGAACAAATTCCCGTGCTCCACAAGTAATCCAGAGATGTATTTTAAATAAAAGGACAAATTCTACTCATGTAAAAACACGCTGATTCCAGAACCATCCGTGGGCCGGATTGAGAAGGCAATTGGGCCGCATCTGGCCCCCAGGCCTTAGGTTGCCTACCCCTGACCTAATATATCTTCACCACCAATGTAATTGCATTCCATGTGGATGCTAGTAGCACTGGCTTGGGGGATTTGTGTTCCTCCAGATGTTGCTGGACTACAACTCCCATCATCCCTTGCCATCAGCCTGCTGGATGGAGGTAAAGGGGCTGCAAGAGTTACGTGAAGGAAAAAGCCAAAGTCTCAAGTCCCTGATTCAAATTTTACCATGCACTCACTAGCATGAATTAAGGGACACACCTATTTCAGGATTGCCATATTTCAAAAAGTGAAAATCTGGACACAAAACTTGTTGAGGTTTTTTTTGGGGGGGGGCAAAGTTGTTTGATGTTTTTAAGCTATTTTGAGAGAAATTCAACACTTCCGACATGGATTACCATACATCTGGATGGGAGCCAGTGTCGTGTCGTGGTTAAGAGAGGTAGACTCATAATCTGGTGAACCGGGTTCGCGTCTCCGCTCCTCCACATGCAGCTGCTGGGTGACCTTGGGCTAGTCACACTTCTCTGAAGTCTCTCAGCCCCAGTCACCTCACAGAGTGTTTGTTGTGGGGGAGGAAGGGAAAGGAGAATGTTAGCCGCTTTGAGACTTCTTGGGGTAGTGATAAAGCGGGATATCAGATCCAAACTCTTCTTCTTCCTCTTCCCAGACATTTTGTCAATTTCCACCCAGACACTGTTTCCAACAACTGAACCCTGACTATGTCTGGGAAATTCTGGACATATGGAAACCCTATCTATTTCTTTTCTGGAAGGAAAACCCCCCCACCTATGTGTATAGTGATAGTGCCCCTTGTATGACCTACTTTAGGCCACATTGCCACCCAGTTATGGGTCCTGACTGGTCAGTCGAAGCTCAGAGCTCTCCAATTATGGGTGGGGAATATTTTATTATAATCCATGCGTTGCAATAGTTAAAAGTAAATGCTGCTTTTCTCTCCCTCTCCATTTCTCTCAGCTCAGCCTTACTTATGTGTTGAAGAGGGTAAAGTGTGTTTTCAGGAAAATTGCAATGCCAGGATAAAAAGGAAAAGGTGCAGTATCTGCAATCTATGGCACACACCTTGAGGCCAGCACAAAGCAGCTTTTAACTGAAAATGAATTTGTGCTTACCTTATGAATGAAAAACTGTAGCATCAAGAAACATTAGAAACTTGTGCAGCACAAATCAAACCAGATTGACATTTGAATTTCATTTTCAGCTCAATTTGTGCCTTCCATCAAACGAAAAGGACCTTCCTGCATAGACTTAAGAGTACCCAAATCAGATCTGAAATTGTAATCGGCGCAAGAAACAACAAATAAGTGGTTTCATTTGCTTCAAAGGGAAAGCCCTTAAAATGCATAAAAGGGAGTCTGGATTAGCATCCATATTTACTTCTTAAAGGAAAATAAAAATTGCTGACCAGGAAAAAAAAACACCAACAACCCATAATTACCAGGACAGAATCTGCCCCTGGAAGCAAGTCTCACTGAAGTCAAAGCAAGTTTCAGAAAAATATCTAAGGGTACAATTAAATGTACATAATTTTTCTACACATATTCAAGAGTAAGAATGCATTTATTCAGGTCATCTCAAGTACCTGCAAAGCAGCAAATTATGAATAAATGTAGCCTTGAACGTTTTTGAAAAATGCATATTATCATTCCATAGCAGCAAACATTATGGACCACAATTCACTGTGGCAAGAAGAAGAAGAGTTTGGATTTGATATCTCGCTTTATCACTACCCGAAGGAGTCTCAAAGCGGCTGACATTCTCCTTTCCCTTCCTCCCCCACAACAAACACTCTGTGAGGTGAGTGGGGCTGAGAGACTTCAAAGAAGTGTGACTAGCCCAAGGTCACCCAGCAGCTGCATGTGGAGGAGCAGGGAAGCAAACCCGGTTCACCAGATTACGAGTCCACCGCTCTTAACCACTACACCACACTGGCAAGATGTTTCCTGCATGTTTCCGCAATCCAACTAGACTGTTACTGAGTCCCGTGCAAAGCAATGGGACTTGAGTTAGTCACAAATGTTTCAATGGAACTTAACTGAACTATGGTTTCTGATTTTAAGCAGGATAATAATTACATAAAGGGGGTTCACACACTGATAGGCTCATAGGGCCACATGGACTAGTCACCCATGCCACCACAATGATCCCCGCAACATCTACACACTTGACATATGCCAGGAGTTCAATGTGCATACTGATGTTTGCATAGTGCTTTCCCAGGCTCAATCGAGATCCCATCTTGCATTTGAAACTCTGCAGGCATATATCACCACAAGCGAAGAACTACTTCCAATTCAACACATACACGTCCCATAATTTTTTGATACACATGGTGGGAATAGCGTGGACTCCGTTTTGGAACAAGCACTCGTAGGATGGAGCCAGACCAAATCAAAAGGAGGAGAAGCAAAATAAAAAAAATTCCTTCCAGTAGCACCTTAGAGACCAACTAGGTTTGTTATTGGTATGAGCTTTCGTGTGCATGCACACTTCTTCAGATACACTGAAACAGAAGTCACCAGACCCTTATATATAGTGAGAGGGTGGGGAGGGGTATTACTCAGAAGGGTGGTGGGAATGGGTGACTGGCTGATAGGTGTGGTAAACCTGTTGACGACTGTTAACGACCGCAATTGGTCTTACAGGAAAAAGCAAGGGGTGAGATGGCTAAAAATAGTTTTATCGTATAATCAGATAAGAATCCAATGTCTCTATTCAGACCAGGTCTTTCCATGGTTTTAAGTTTGGTAATGAGTTGCAATTCAGCAACTTCTCTTTCCAGTCTATTTCTGAAATTCCTTTGCAATAAGACAGCTACTTTGAGATCTTGTACAGAATGTCCTGGGAGACTGAAGTGTTCTCCTACTGGTTTCTCTGTCTTGCGATTCCTGATGTCAGATTTATGTCCATTTATCCTTTGGCGTAGGGTTTGGCCTGTTTGTCCAATATAGAGAGCTGAAGGGCACTGTTGGCATTTGGACAAACAGGCCAAATACTACGCCAAAGGATAAATGGACATAAATCTGACATCAGGAACCACAAGACAGAGAAACCAGTAGGAGAACACTTCAGTCTCCCAGGACACTCTATACAAGATCTCAAAGTAGCTGTCTTATTACAAAAGAATTTCAGAAATAGACTGGAAAGAGAAGTTGCTGAATTGCATGCACACTTCTTTACGAAAGCTCGTACCAATAACAAACTGAGGCAGATTACTTGGGTTTTCTTTGCAAGAGCAAAAATCAAACAGGAGTGAGATAGGCCATGTACAGCTGGGGAAATTCCATTGTGGGGTGTTAGTTTGTTTTAAAATTAGATTATCCCAGAAACTGAACAAGGAAATGGAGATTTTTGTTCACAGTATCCTAGAAATGCCCTTTAAAATTTGAGTGAACCAAGTGCATCAATTTCATTACAAATGCCCAGTATGGAATCAGCCTGAGATATCATTTACCAGCTTGATCCAGCCAGTTAAACAAGAGCAGCAGTCTTACCCCGATGATGTCATTACACACTTTTCTCCAGCAACTCCACTGGAATGACAGCATAACTGACCACTGGTTTGCCCCCCCCCCCAGGAAACCTTCTGTATGCAATCTTCATCAGATAACTTTTACCCCTAGACACACATCCAGAGAATCAATACAACAGGCAAAAGAATATAAGCACAGTTATACCAGGGAGAAACTGTGTGCAGGTTAAATGTGTTTCTCTCCACTGGTGTCTGCGATGACATACAACTGACCTCATAAATGTCTTATGAGGCCGAACAAACTCTGCTCTCTAGCAAAAACTGCCATCACTCCCATCCTTCTTGTCCTGAGGCTCCGCTGGCAACGTGCCATAAAGCATCAGTATTGATATTTTGTGGCATTCAAATTGTGAGGGACCTCCTCTAAGCAAGAGAAGTGAGGATATTAAGGCAATCTGTCCGTGTCACTGCTAATTACAACAATATAAACTAAATTTACAGCATATGCCAACATGTGATATGAATTTGCAACAAGCACCAAAACCTTTCCTTGGCATTATCAGCATAGCCCTTTTATGAATAGTAGCTTGGAGAAAAACTCAGATGCAGTTTTTACCTTACGCACCCAACTGAATGGAGCCTTCTTATTTCCTATGGCTTATTCCGTTCTGTTAAATATTTGACAAAGCTGCTGCCTTTGTTAGAAAGGTTCCTTTGCTAGAATGGTTGATAGTCCAGAATGATCTGTTGAGGGGTTTTTTCCCTTTCAGTAATGGAAGCTAATAGTTTGGAGGTGTGATGGCCTGGGATTCAGACTCAGATGCTGAACCTGAGGGATCCTAGCCTGCACAGGATTCCCCGCCTCCAGAACCAGCAGAGCCGGGGCTAGGGCCTGAGTCGGAAGGGTCCTCACCTGTGCTGGATCCTCAGGTGCAGGCATCTGCTGAGTCTGCTCTGGCTCCTGCTGGGATGGAGGACCCATTGCCTGCAGGTGCTCCACTCCCAGCCCCGTCAGGGGAAGCTGAGGTTGCCTCTGGGTCCTGTAACCCTCCAGCCTCTCCTGAGCTGCAGAGGCTCAGGGCAGAGAGGCGAAAGGAACTAAGTTCCCGCAGGAGGAGTGCTCGCCTCCAGGCCAGGAGAGGCAAGTCACCAGAGGATCAGGGCCGCCCTATGCCTTGGGGCAGATAAAAGCCAGCCAGCCCCAGCCCCAAGTTTCAGGAGCAACATTGTTGGATACCAGTTCCTGCTTGAAACCTGTCCTGTTTTCCTACCTGAGCTCCTGACCCACCCTGGTTCCCTGCTTGCCTACCTGTTCCTGACTTCGCCTGACTCCCTGCCCTGCACCCAGCTTCAGTTATTATGGACTGCCTTTACGTTACTCCTCTGACCACGGACCGGACTTGGACCTCTCCTTTCGGATAACCCACGGGACCAGCACACTCTGATACTTAGCATCCCCTCAGCTGAGAACAGGGGCAGGTGTGTGTCAAAGAGAGAAGGCCTGGCATCCACATGGCATAGTAGGTCATCTGCCAGGGTCCGCACACCCCATAGAGCTCACCCAGCCACGTGCCTTCCCACCTAGGCAGGTTTAGCCAGAGTTATAAGAATCAAGCAACAACTACGCTGCTCAAAGGTGAGTGGCTGATTGGCTCCCAGCCTGTTCTAGACCAGGCATCCCCAAACTTCGGCCCTCCAGATGTTTTGGACTACAATTCCCATCATTCCTGACCACTGGTCCTGTTAGCTAGGGATCATGGGAGTTGTAGGCCAAAACATCTGGGGGGCTGCAGTTTGGGGATGCCTGTTCTAGACCCACAGCCTCTGCTGCCAAGTAAACCCATTCACTCACTGGTTGGACGCAGAGGAATGGTGGGAGGAAGCAGCTGGGGAACCACCAAGGGAAGAAGGCTCAGGGCCTGGGGATTGGTGGTGAGGCGACTGAGAGGAGAAGGTGTCAGCAGCTGAAGAGGTAACAAGATTTAGTGAGCAGGAAGAGTCTGTGGCAGAGAGAAGACCAGAATCAGAATCAGAAGCTGATGCAGGAGAGCTCTTCTCTCCTGCATCAGCTTCTGCCAAGAGACAGAGATGACTCAGTCACAGGTATCTCCCTCTCCTGCTGCGACAAGCTCCCCTCCCCTCCTGTTCTCCCAAAACCAGGAGAGGCATGAAAAGGGTGGAGAGGTTGGCTTCATGCACACAGACACAGTCTCCAGTTGCTTGGGAAGAACCATGGAGAGGTTCTTAGATGGGTGTGCGGAGGTCTCAGCAACTGATCCATGGGGCAAGATCTACTGGTGATGAGCTGCTGTGCTCATTAGGCCTGACACTCCACCAAGTCTGTGCAGATTGTCAAAACAAAATAAAAAATTAAAAAATTCCTTCCAGTAGCACCTTAGAGACCAACTAAGTTTGTTCTTGGTATGAGCTTTCGTGTGCATGCACACTTCTTCAGATTGTGTTATTGTTAATAAAGTGTTAACTCTAACTTGCATGGTGTGATTTATTGCCGGCCTGATTTACTGCTGAGGTGTCAGCAGGAATTATGCCCTAAGAACTAAAAAAAAAAATTCCCTTTTCTTTTCTTCCTTTCTTTCTCTCTCTGTTAGCAAAACTAAAAAGAAAGTTATGGTTCTTGGGATGCTGAACTCTGTGCCTGCCCCCTTCATATCAATTTCTGAACTTCAATAAGGCAATTATAAAATTGCAGAAGATTTCTATCACTGCTTCAGCTCATACTTGCCCTTCATAAAACTCAGCAATCATGTAGGGAAATGCATGCTTGCAATTCAGGCACGAGGTACACACCTTTCAAAGCAGAGATTCAATGTGCTATGGACGTTTCCTGATGCATATTATGAGCTGATGTTTGCCATAGGGTCTGGCTAATCCTGCTCCATTTATTGGAGGGCCGTTTCAGCGGCAGTGTCAACAGCATGATTTGATCAGGTCACCCTTGCCTGGGAAAATGATGTAAAAGGTCTCCCGTGGGCAGGATTGTATTAGGCACATTTCAGAGGTTTTTCAGACAAGAGCATAATTATTAGTGGAGGAGGAGGGAAGGGAGATTTGTCAGAGGAATCTGAATAAGAAGCTACTGCCTAGCATTTAGAGATCCATGAACAACAAGGTAAAATAACTAAACAAGAAGCACCACGTTTACAGTGCAGTCCTAAACATGACAGCTCAGAAGTAAATTCCATTGCGTTCAAGAGGGCTGACTCCCAGATAAGTGGGTATAGGATTGCAGCCTAAAATCTGTTAGAGCTGTTCAGTTGAATCTCTGATCTGGACCTTGTATAGAAATAAATCTCTCTACCCCAAGAATCAATTCCAAAGCTTTACTGCAGAACAGTCTCAAAGTTACAATGTTACAAAGAAACAAAGTAACACATAGCAATCAAGTAGCAACACAGTTCAGTCCTTTAAGTCCTTTAACACAGTCCAAGAACTCCTCTCTCTGATCCCAGAGAGAGACTACATTATGCTGAAAGCTCCTTTTCTAGACACATTGAACTGGCGACAGGTCTGTGCAGAGGGGAGGTAAACTGGGTACACTTGCCTCAAGCCTTGGAGGGCTAAGCTGGCTGCAGGATCCTGCCAGGGACCAGCTGCTTTTTGTTTGAGTTCATAACTTTATTCTAGCAAGATTCCCATCACAGGCCTCAGACAAGTGCTGCACAGGCCTGGCTGGTAATTTCTCTGTTTAATCCCTCTGCTGCTTTCCCACAACACAGGGACACTGACTTCTCAGATTTCACCTCCCTGCTCATGATAGCTTCTTGGATTTAGTAAAAGGTCCTTGCCTAATGTAAACCTCTCTTTATAAGCATTTTAAATATAATGCATTTAAATACACAATTTATGCACATTAAATTTTCATATCTTTAACACCTTTGCTTTACACCTGTGTTTCTGTCGCTTTGATCCAGAACACATGAACACACATGTGAGCACACACACATATACACATCCTTGCACCAACAATATGCTCAGCAGATACATAGGGAGTGGAGAATCTTGTGCACGATGGCAAGCACCTGGCGTCGCAAATAATAATAATAATAATAATAATAATAATAATAATAATAATAATAATAATTTATTATTTATACCCCAACCATCTGTCTGGGTTTCCCCAGCCAGATAGATATCCTTTGTATGCAGAAAGCAACTCCTTTCCCCTTGCCCTTGTTCCCCTTGAACCATTAACAGATTGATGCAAATAAATGGGTGCAAGGGATAAGCAGCAGTGAGGCCTCTATAGAGGCAAACAAACAAGAAGAGTGTCAATGAGTTGACTTCAGACAATTACAGGTGGTTTTAAGTGCAAGATCCAACTATCCACTAGGCTGCTCATGAGGTCTCCTGTATGGTGTCTTAGAACCACTCAGGTGGCCCCAACCCACAATCTGAGAACCTAAACATAAAATTGCCTGGTGCACATGGAATTCTGAAAGCAAATGAACTTAACATCTAGGACAACAATCCATCCTCTTGTGCCTTCTCTCATTTTCTTTTCTGAGAAGTCTGAAATCAGCTCTGACTGCTCCATCTTCTATTCTGATCCTAAATGCTGCCTGTGGACGTACAGTGGTACCTCGAGTTACAATAATAGTAATCATAACTTTTATTTATACCCTGCCCTTCCCAGCCGAAACCGGGCTCAGGGTGGCTAACACCAATAAAAATTACAATAAAATATAAAAGAAAGAAAAACCGTTAATTAAAATACAGGTTAATATTTAAAATTTAAATGCAGCTTCATTTATCGCCCATAATCAAAACCATAAGGGGAGGAAACATCAGACTCAGTCCAACCCGAAGGCCAGGCGGAACAGCTCTGTCTTGCAGGCCCTGCGGAAAGATGTCAAATCCCGCAGGGTCCTGGTCTCTTGTGACAGAGTGTTCCACCAAGTTGGGGCCAGTACTGAAAAGGCCCTGGTCCTAGTTGAGACCAGTCTAACAACCTTGTGGCTCGGGACCTCCAAAATGTTGTTATTTGTGGACCTTAAGGTCCTCTGCGGGGCATACCAGGAGAGGCGGTCCCGTAGGTACGAGGGTCCTAGGCCGCATAGGGCTTTAAAGGTCAAAACCAGCACCTTAAACCTGATCCTGTACTCCACTGGGAGCCAGTGCAGCTGGTAAAGTACTGGATGAATGTGGTCCCTCAGGACAAACGCCTCAGGTTACAAACGCCTCAGGTTACAAACGCTTCAGGTTACAAACTCCGCTAACCTGGAAGAGTTACCTCGAGTTGAGAACTTTGCCCCAGGATGAGAACGGAAATTGTGTGCCACCGGCACAGCGGCAGCAAGAGGCCCCATTAGTGAAAGCACGCCTCTAGTTAAGAACAGTTTCAGGTTAAGAACGGACCTCCGGAACGAATTAAGTTCGTAACTAGCGGTACCACTGTACTTTCCTTCAAATGAATAGGAGTTCCTTCAAGTTGGGGCTTTCTCATTCCTCCACCATAACTGGGGTATAGCCCTGTTTTCTCATGGCCACTGGCTATTGCATTCACCAAGGGATTCCCATCTAAAGAACAGAACGGAAATTCAGTGTGTGCAAAATCCAAGCTGTGCAAATTCAGTCCATGTGTTTGAGGTTAGGTTGCCATGCCCTCCAAGGATCCTGACTTTCCAGAGACAGCTTCCGTTTCAAAAAGCAATATCAAGGTCGTTTTACTTATGGAGATGTAGAAGAAAGTGTGCAGGTTCTATTTCCCCCAGTTCCTCAGTAAGATGTAAATCTGCCTCTGCCGCCACCCCTTCCAGGGTTCCAGCCAAAGGTACTGGAATAATTGACAAGCACTTGGCATTTTTAAACTGTAAACATATCAGACTACTTGTGTTTTGAGTTTGCCATTTCACATTGACTTACGATTCCCCTCAGTGAACGCCTCTCCAGAGCCACAAGAAAAATTTATGTCTACAGAGCTGATGCAGAACCAGCCACCAGAGAATCAAAACTTGCTTTGGTGCCACTTCCAACATTGCTGATTCTCTGCATAAACTAAGAGTATAACTCGGAATCTTCTGATAAATCTCAGGCAGGGCTGTGGGACCTCAGGCTTCCTTATTTGTCCCAGGCCACACTGCTCACAGGCCCTGGCTCTATGCTCTCTGGAGTGCTTTTGTGAGTCTAGAATGTGCCCCTTGTTTGCTTGCCTGACAACCTCTAGTTTCTGCATGGCTGAAGTGTCACATACCATGCAAAGGTAAAAGTCACATCAATTGGTCTGCACATTGTTGCCTCTGATCCCACCCACAACTGGCATGCTGTCCCCAGAACAGAATGTAGACCTCTGGCTGAAACAGAGTTCCCCACCCCTGATGTAGGTTGTAAAAGAAAGAGAGACAAGAAGAAAGAGGAGAGAGAGAGAGAGAGAGAGAGAGAGAGAGAGAGAGAGAGAGAGAGAGAGAGAGTTTGTAATCAGCTCAGAACAGATGAGGTGGAAAGCAGTGTAGTGGGATGGATTTAGGCAAAGCTAAGTTGAAACTTCATTTTTCAAAAAATACAAAACTCCTGGTGATCCTTGGGATTAATAACATTTATGTATGAAATGAATTGTCCTCATTGATTGGCCTTATCTCAGATCAAAAGAAAAGCACTGCTGGATCATCAGACCCAGTTCAGCATTTCCCATGCTGAACTTCTCCACCTAGTTCAGCATTTCCCATGGTGGCAAATCTTATGCCTCCAAAAACAACAGCCCTCTTCCATTGTTCCTCCCCAACAAGATGGATGCTCTCCTTGAACCTGAAGGCTGCATAAAGCTATCATGACTAATAGTCACTGATAGTCTACGCTTGGTGCTGTCATCAAGTCAACTGTCTAATTGATCATGTCAGTCCACAGATATCACATTAACCATCGTGTATTGATGCAATCATATGAACAGGTCAATGGATATGTGTAGAAAGAACACCACCCACTTAATGATTGCAATAATAATAATAATAATAATAATAATAATATTTCTACACCTCCCAAATGACTGGGTTGCAGCATATACAAAAGCATAGGGAGTGGGTGGCGCTGCAGTCTAAACCACTGAGCCTCTTGGGCTTGCCGATCAGAAGGTCAGCGGTTTGAATCCGCACGACAGGGTGAGCTCCTGTTGCTCTGTCCCAGCTTCTGCCAACCTAGCAGTTTGGAAGCACACCACTGCAAGTAGATAAATAGGTACCGTTGCGGCAGGAAGGTAAATGGCATTTCCGTGCACTCTGGCTTCTGTCACGGTGTCCCATTGCGCCAGAAGCAGATTTGTCATGCTGGCCACATAACCCAGAAAGCTGTCTGTGGACAAATGCCAGCTCCCTCAGCCTGAAAGCATAGTTGCCTTTGACTGGACTTAACCATCCAGGGGTCCTTTACCTTACCTTTTTTACCTTACATACAAAAGCATAAAAAAAGTTAAACATTACAAACTTCCCTATACAGGGCTGTTTTCAGATGTCTTCTAAAGGTTGCATAGTTGCCTATTTCCTTGACATCTGATGGGAGGGCATTCCACAGAGTGGGCGCCACTACTGAGAAGGCTGTACATTACAAGTACACTCTCCAGTCAGTGCATGATCAGCACTGGCCCAAAGGAAATTCCTTCAGAGTGTGCAGTTCAGGAATGACCATTCCCCACATCAAATGGGGTGAGCATTTTGCGTGGTTGCGAGTAGCCTCCGGGGATTACGGTGCAGCTCCTGGCAGTTGGGTCTGGCACCACCTTCCCAGGTTGGATACCTGTGGTCTCCACCTACTCCAGCAACCACCCAATCCCAGCTCGGGAGGTGTTGCCGGGGGGATTGGCCAGGTAGAAGGAGGGAACATGCAGTACACACAATAGAAGTTGAGTCATACCTGGGAAGCGGCCATTGGATTCAGAGCTTCCCCACCCTCCACTCCCTCAATTGACGTTTACTTTGCAGGTTAACCTTTTATTTTCCACAGCCACAGAGGCACGCAGGCGCTGCCATGACAAAGTCACTGTTGAAGGGCTGGAAAGGACTTTCCCTACATTGGCAGGTTTCGCCTTTCCCGTAGCAATTCGTCACAACTTTGGCGGTTGCAGGCCTTGGGCAGAATCCTTTAGTCATCTACCTAAAATGGGTGGGGTGGGGCGGTGACCCCTGCCCCGATTGCGGCGGTGATACCAGGGTTCCCGTTAAAGGAGTCTTAGGGGGAGGCATTGACCATACGCCCAGAGGTCGCCATTGCCCTCCCCTTCCAGCGGCGACGAACAGGGGGGCGGGCTATCTGCTTGAACATATGTTCTCCAGAGCTATCCCACTCCCCACACATGCTGGATAACCCTGAAATTACCCAGAAACCCCGGCTGGGGGGCTGGGAAGGATAAACGCCCAATGCCTGAGCCAAGGTCTCCCTACATCTGAATATTAATAAAGTTGTGGCCAATTTAATCCCATAGAACATTGTAACGTGTCATTATTTCCCTCAGGGGCTGTCCGGGGTTCGGGGGGACTCCGCCTGACCACGCAATAGGAACCCCAAACAATCAGGGTTCCTGTCCCTTTGTTGCAAACCCTTTGAGCAAGTATGGTAGCCACCTTCAGACTCAATGCCAATCCTGCATTGGCCAGGAAGTGCACCTGACAAATGCAGCATCACCACTGAGATTCACACCACACATTCCCACTTGCCCCTTCAAACGTTCCAACTAAACACCTGAAGATGTGATCCCTGATTGGGTGGAATGATTCTGGTAGGAATTAAAATAAGAAGCCGCAGGAGACATTGGTACCACAATATTGTTCGGGGAGAGGGGATATCTACCCTGCTGAATACCTAATTCTGATTCAAAAAATGATTCTGGTAAATTGTCAACCTAGTGTTAAGTTTAAGACAATAGTTTCCTGTTGCTGTTCTTGCAAAGCTCCTGCCAGTTTCACATTCTGACATAGTTTCTCCCTGAATACTTTTCTGTCAGTGTTTCCTCTAGGGTTTAAGAGCACATAAAGGAGAGATCCACAAAAGTGCTCTGTCACAAAACTTCTGGTGTTTTTGTGGAGCAGGAACAATTGACAGTTTTATATCCATGCAAATGAACTAAGAAAAGTTGAAACTTAGAAATAAGTTGAAATGTATTCATCACCCTTTCACCCTTTCATAAGTTGAAATGTATTCATCACCCTTTCACAAAAGCAAATACATACTTCCTTTCTTTCCCAAGCAAAACAAATCAAGTAGATTAACACTAACCATTTGTGCTTAAAGGGCCACTTTATTAAAAACCATTTTGAGTTTTAATAATGACTTTTATTTTCACTGTCATTGCAGTTACGAAAAGCATTGCTCAGGAGTCAGAAGGCAGAAAGCAGTTCATTCTGAGCAGTGTTTACTTTTAAGTTGTGAGCATTTTTTTTTCCAAGTGTGCTTTGGAATGACTGTTATGATCTATTGTAAATTATGAATGCTCCCGGCATTTCTTGCATAAATAGATACTGGCAGGTCTTAAATATTCCTGTACATCTCCATGACATTTTTGTTAGATGAGTACAGTTTAAAGCATATCTGTGTCCTGTTGGATTCTGGGGTAACATTCGTCTCAATAAAGTAAGAAAGCCGAAAAAGAAAAGCATCTCAAGGGTATGTAGTTGTGGCAAAGACTTTCTTGTCTACTCTCTAAAATGAAACAATGACAAAAGAGCCCCACCAGCAATTGTTAACAATCAAACCAAGGAAGGACTCCAGCGGGCTGTCTGTAAAGCAGAGCACAATACCAACACGATTCTGTTTTCATAATCTTTCTTTATTAAAGGCCTAGTTCTCTTGCTCTAGTGCTCAAAACAGGAAAGGGCAGATCAACACCATACATTTAAAGTTCATTCAACACACATTTAAAGCACATAACTTCCCTCAAAGAGTCCAGGGAATTGTAGTTTCTCCCACCAGAGACCTGCAATTCCCAGTACCTGGGCCCTGTGGAACACCCTCCCACCAGATGTCAAAGAGAGAAACAACTACAGTACCAGACTTTTAGAAGACATCTGAAGGCAGCCCTGTTTAGGGGGGCTTTTAATGTTTAATAGATTACTGCATTTTAATGTTCTGTTGGAAGCCGCCCAGAGTTGCTGGGGAAACCCAGCCAGATGGGCGGGGTATAAATAATAAATTATTATTATTATTATTATTATTATTATTATTATTATTATTACCCTCAACAAACTAAAGTTCTCGGAATTCTCTGGGAGAAGTCATGTGCTTCAAAGGTGCGTTCCCCTCAAAAAGTCAAACTTTCTGAACAAGGAAATTTCAAATGGACAATCTTGTTCACCAGGGCAGGGCAGGTCACATGACTTCCCCATACAGGGCTGCCTTCAGATGTCAAATAGTTATTTATTTCCTTGACATTTGATAGGAGGGTGTTCCACAGGGTGGGCTCAACTACCGAGAAGGCCCTCTGCCTGGTTCCCTGTAACCTCACTTCTCGCAGTGAGGGAACAGCCAGAAGACCCTCAGAGATGGATCTCAGTGTCCGCACTGAATGACTGGGGTGAAGACGCTCCTTCATGTATACTGGGCCAAGGCCATTTAGGGCTTTGAAGGTCTGCACCAACATATGTTTTTGTGCTCAGAAACGTACTGGGAGCCAATGCAGTTCTTTTAGGACCAGTGTTATATGGTCCCAGCAGCCGCTCCCAGTCACCAGTCTGGCAGCCACATTCTGGATTAGTAATAATAATAATAATAATAATAATAATAATAATACCCCGCCCATCTGGCTGGGTTTCCCCAGCCACTCTGGGCGGCTCCCAACAGCTCCCAACAGAACATTAAAAACACGATAAAGTACCAAACATTAAAAACTTCCCTAAACAGGGCTGCCTTCAGATGTCTTCTAAAAGTCAGATAGTTGTTTATTTCCTTGACATCTGAAGGGCGGGCGCCACTACTGAGAAGGCCCTCTGCCTGGTTCCCTGTAACCTCACTTCTTGCCGTGAAGGAGCTGGCAAAAAGCCCTCGGAGCTGGACCTCAGTGTCAGGGCTGAATGATGGGAGTGGAGATGCTCCTTCAGGTATACTATAGTTTCCAAGTCACCATCAGCCCCACATAGAGCGCATTGCAGTAGCTCAAGCGGGAGATAACCAGAGCAATGTGCAGGGTCTCAGCCGGCATACCAGATGAAGCTGGTAGACAGCTGGTGTATGTTTTTATGCACTAAATTGTTATAGGACCCATGCTATTCCTGACACTGGGATCTGTCATGACTGTTTTTAACACTGAATTTTAAATTGTTGCAGCCCACCAATGACCGGGTGTGAAGGGTGGGTAACAAATTGAACAACAAACAACAGCAACACTGACAAAGCAAAATCATGAAGCGAAAACAGGATGAAAGTAGGGAGCATTACCCTTGCTCCAAATAGGCTTCCTGAAACCACCCAACCAATTAGATTTGCATACGTCATGATGATACAAAGCCAAATCAGAGAGAGGGGCAACGTTTCCTGCCCTCACACGGATTTGGCAGACATTTTCTCGCTGTATGATCAAAATAAGAGGATGCTTGAAACTTGCCCCCTTTTCTGCTCAGCCTGTTTATACCATGTACATTTTGTATTTTCCTTTCTTCAGCAGAAAACCCCAAACTTTTGACTCATCTCACCAGTCTCCCCTTGCGCTGCCAGATCTTCCAACGGCTCTCCCTCTTAACTGTTATGAACAGACAATCTTCCCTTTGGCACACTGATTATGCACAGAAGACATCGCTGAGCTGTACCGCAAGGTGTTAGAATTACATTGTCTATGACAGATCAATTTGTTTTCCATAAAGGTGGCACATCGGGCTAGGGAATTGAAGTCTCTAACATTGCAGAGACTCCTGGCACCTGTTCTCTGCTTGTGGAGCTCAGGATTTGGCTCGGGTGGACTATTTCAACCATCAATGGAGTTTCCTCCCAAAGTATGCATAGGATTGCAGCCTAAGGCTAGAATCCTATACACCAGGGATGTGGCACCTGTGGCCCTCTGTTTGTTTGGGGGGGTTGGACTACAATTCCCATCACTCTGAACATTGGCCACACCGGTCAGGGTTGATGGGGGCTGGAGTCCCACAACAAACGTTACTTAGTTTGGTTATTTAATATTTATTTTCTGCTCTCCTAGAATAACATAGCACATTACAAAAATGAAGAAAGAATGGGTAAATTAATCTGAAAGTTCATGAGCATGACCAAAAACTGGGGTGTGTTCATTGGCTAACCAAAACATAATATTAATACATCTTTCATGGGAGCCTGTGATGGGTACCTTCCCTGTTAAGCTCATTTTCTGCTTAGCTGAGAAATCATTCCCTCCTTAGAAAGCCAAATCATTGGCTCAGTGACACCGCCATATTATCCTCAGGCAAGGAAGAGGTGGTCATGGATCCTGCGTTGCTCTGGATGTAACAGTTGCTCCCTGGGATGGCCACCATCCCTGCTAACACATTGGCCTGAGGGTAAGCCCTATTGAAGGGACGCAGGTGGCGCTGTGGTCTAAACCACTGAAACTCTTGGGCTTGCCGATCAGCAGGTCGCAGTTTGAATCCCCGCGACGGGGTGAGCTCCAGTTGCTCGGTCCCAGCTCCTGCCAACCTAGCAGTTCCAAAGCACGAAGTGCAAGTAGATAAATAGGTACCGCTCTGGCGGGAAGGTAAACGCCATTTCCGTGTGTTGCTGTGGTTGCACCAGAAGCAGCATAGTCATGCTGGCCACATGACCCAGAAAAACTGTCTGCGGACAAACACCGTCTCCCTCAGCTTGCAAAGCGAGATGAGCATCGCGACCCCAGAGTTGTCTGCGACTGGACTTAACTGTTCTTTACCTTTAAGCCCTATTGAAGTGAGGCCTCTATCTGAGTAAACATGTGGAGCATTACACTGGACACCAGTTCGTAATACAAGTGCAGAATCTACATTGTCAAAATTGCAAATGTCTCTCTCCTGCTCCTGATTTTACAATGCCCCCGAACTCATAGCAATAGCAAGCAGAGCAATGCAGCTGAAATCTTGTGTGGCATAGGGGAGGGGAACCGCCCCAGCGTTCGATGAACTAGGAAGCATCCATGGTGAAAATGAATAAATATAGAATCCCCAACCTTGAACACAAATGCTAGGAAATCCCATATGAGCCATGCGCAAAACATAAAAACAAACTCCAAATTTTAGGGTGACTTTGTTAAGCACTTTAAAGGATAGTGTGTGTTCACAGTGACACTTGGTGTTCATTGCTAGGGAATGCACTTCAGCTGCGAAACTGGAATGTTTGTGCTATACCCAAGGCCTCTTCTCTAACAAACATATTAACGAACGAGCCACATAATGTCGGTAGTGATGAAGGTGCAGACATCCAATTTGATGAAGGTCAAGGGCAAACAATGAAAGGAAACGTAGAAAGCTCAGAGATGAATCTACAGCGACATAAACAAACTGTGCCCAACTAACACATAAATCCTTTATCGCTCAGCAGTATGTGTGTGCAACTTTTGCTTCTCCTTTTTAACATCTCAGCGCCTCTCACACCTGTGGTGCAGAAAACCTTTTCCAATTTGGACACATGAAATTTGGACACGTCAGTGGGAACACTGGGAATGTTAAAACAGTTGCTTAATATCTCATCTTGAGATCTGTTCATGCCATCCATCATAATGCCACTGACATGGCGCAGCTTGTCAACTCTCACACGACATTGCTGTAGCAATAGTATTTAAACATATATTTATTTTATTCATTTATTAGGTTTTTATAGAGCCCTTCATCAAAAGATCTCTGGGTGGGTCACTGAATAAAATACAAGACAAAACGCAATAAATAATTAAACCAAAACAACAAAGCAATAACCCCTCCCTCCATGCAGATACATTTAAAAGGCTGTAGGATATTAATCAGCCAAAAAAGGAACATTTTTGCCTGGTGCCTAAAAATGTAGGTAAAGGGTAAAGGACAGTTAGGTCGAGTCATAGGCGACTGTGGGGTGTGGCGCTCATCTCACTTTTCAGGCCAAGGGAGCTGGCGTTTGTTCACAGACAGCTTTCCGGGTCATGTAGCCAGCATGACTAAACCACTTCTGGCACAACAGAACCCCGTGACGGAAGCCAGAGCGCACGGAAATGCCATTTACCTTACCACTGCAGCGGTACGTATTTATCTACTCGCACTGGTGTGCTTCCAAACTGCTAGGTTGGCAGAAGCTGGGACAGAGCAATGGGAGCTCACTCCGTCACGTGGATTTGAACTGCCGACCTTCTGATCAGCAAGCCCAAGATGTTCAGTGATTTAAACCACAGCGCCACCCGCGCGTCCTAAAAATATATAATGAAAGCTCCAGGTGAACTTCCCTGGGTAGAGCATGCCACAAACGGAGAGCCACTACAGAAAAGGCCCATTCTCGTATTGCCACCCTCCGGACCTCACAGGGAGGAGGAATATGAAAGAGAGTTCTCGGAGAGAGCTTTGGTTGTGGTGGGGGCAAAAAGTCATTTCGCCATTGGTTTGGGGGAAGGGCTTGTGGCCACAGCTTATTGACCTAGCTTGTTGCAGGGCAGAGTCACATGTTGCAAGCTTTGATGGACAGCTCAGCGTCCTTTAAATGGATCTGCACGTGATCCATTTGGTCACTCTTGTCTGGAGCTTCGGATCTCCCCCCCCCCCCCCGCCCTGGTATAGGCTTGTGCTTGACCTTGCTGTGCCTGTCATGGGGTCGTCTCCGCTTAAGGAGAGGCCTAGTAGGAATTTTTCCATTTGGCTGATTGGCTGTGCCACTTGGTTTTCGCCTACTATATAGCAATTAGTCACAACTTATAAGGTTGGCGGTTAGGCATTGGTTCTGTGGTATGGGAGGCCGGTGCCCTCCAAGAAGTGATGTCGGTGATGGGAATTCCGTTAAAGGAATCCAGGGGCTCAACATGCTTGTCCGAACCCGGTGGGTTGCAGGGCCACGCAAGAGCCCCTGTGGACCCCTGGGGAGGGGGAGGCTCTGATTTCACCAGCCTCCGTTAACTCTCCCCAGCTAATGGTTTCCCAGCGCTGACAAGTGGTCAGCTCTGTCCCGCTGGACAGCTAGTCTTGCTGACTAGGGTCAGCTCTGTCCCGCTGGACAGCGTGAACCAATGCCTACGCAACCACTCACGTGATTTGTATTTCAATAAAAGTTGGGGCCAAAAATATGCCAAAAACCCAAACCAAAAATTATGTTTCTTGTGTGAGTTAATGGGGAATGACTGGGTGACCTACACACGCAAGAAGGGTTTCCATGGTTGTGTTTAAAAAAGCAAAAACAAGCATGCATTTTCAAGTGAATTCCTTTCCTTTTAGAAACACAGCCATACATTGCCTGCCTTATAGGCAATGTGTGAGGGACCTTCCAGCAATACGACACACACATGCTGAATGGTTCTCCGCGTGCACAATGCAAGAGACGCGTTCCCCATGGGAACTTAAAAGAGTTGCTGTCACTCAGAGAAGATTCAGTTGACAATGAACAATCATTCACTTATATGCATAGGACTGCACAGCTGAGCTAAAACTATTCACAGTTTTATCATGAACATTTTAAGCCAATCACCCACCACTGCCAAATATATCCTTTCTATTTTTTTGCAGTGGATGTATTTCTGCAAATGTTCAGTTGTTCATTTCAAACTGATCTCTCTCTCACTCACTCACTCACTCACTCACTGAGCTAGTCTGCCCTGCGTGACATCATCATGAGGCCAAATACAATTGGCTGAACAACACCATGACATCATTCTGCACGAGATTGCCAAGTGATTCATCCAGGGGAGAAGAAGAAGCGACAAAGCAGGGGAAATGGTGTTGAAGAAGTACTACCCAGGGAAAACAATGGTTGCAGGCAGATTTCTTTAAAAGATGACTATCCACACAGTGTTTTGGGGAGAAATTTCCACCACACAAAAATAACTAGCTTTGAGCTGAGATCACAAGCAGAGATTGTTTGGTGCCAACTTTATCTGTTTAGATTTCTATTCACACACACACCAGATGTAGTATAATGACCAGCCAGCCACTTTAATGCTCTATATCAGTGATGGCTAACCTTGACACTCCAGATGTTTTGGAACTACAACTCCCATCATCCTTAGCTAACAGGACCAGTGGTCAGGGATGATGGGAGTTGTAGTCCCAAAACATCTGGAGTGTCAAGGTTAGCCATCACTGCTCTATATTTTCATATAGTTTTTTAATGGCGTTCTGTGTTTTAATATTGTAAACTGCCCTGGTCTTTTATGATATGGTAGTACAGAAATTCTTTTATAAATAAAGACATAAAATCACATATGACGGCGCTCCGTTTGGGAACATAGGAAGCCGACTTATGCTGAATAAAACGACTGGTCCATAAAGACGCTCTCAAGGCAAATCTTTAGAAATGTACGTAGTATAAAGACCAGCAACTGGGAATTAATGGCCTGTGAGCGCTCCAATTGGAGAACAGCCTTTACCAAAGGTGTCATGGACTTTGAAGACGCTCGAACTCAGGACGAATGGGAGAAATGGGCTAAAAGGAAGGCACGTTTGGCAAACCCTCACCGTGATCAGCACCCTCCCAGAAACCTATGTCCCCACCGTGGAAGGACGTATGGATCCAGAATTGGCCTCCACAGTCACTTACGGACTCACTGTTAAGACCGTGTTCATGGAAGACAATCTTACTTGGCTACGAGTGATCGCCAGAGAAGAAGACTCTGACTGGCCGTTGTTCTCCGGGATTTCAGACTGGGGCATTCCCAGCCCTACCTAGAGAAGCAAGGGATTGAAGCTGGAACCTTCTGTATGCAAAATGGATGTCCTACCACTGAGTTATGACACTCAGTTGGTTAGAGTGTGGTGCTGATAACACCAAGGTTGCAGGTTTGATCCCCATATAGGATATCTGCAGATTCCTTTGAAGTTGACCCGGAAACTGCAATTAATCCAGAATGCGGCAGCTAGACTGGTGACTGGGAGTGGCCGCCGGGACCACATAACACCGGTCCTGAGAGATCTACATTGGCTCCCAGTACGTTTCCGAGCACAATTCAAAGTGTTGGTGCTGACCTTTAAAGCCCTAAACGGCCTCGGTCCTGTATACCTGAAGGAGCATCTCCACCCCCACCGTTCAGCCCGGACACTGAGATCCAGCGCCGAGGGCCTTCTGGCGGTTCCCTCACTGCGAGAAGTGAAGCTACAGGGAACCAGGCAGAGGGCCTTCTTGGTAGTGGCGCCCGCCCTGTGGAACACCCTCCCATCAGAGGTCAAAGCGATAAACAACTACCTGACATTTAGAAAATACCTGAAGGCAGCCCTGTTTAGGGAAGTTTTTAATCTGTGATATTTTAATGTATTTTGATATTTGTTGGAAGCCACCCAGAGTGGCTGGGGAGACCCGGCCAGATGAGCGGGGTACAAATAATAAATTATTATTATTATTATTATTATTATTATTATTATTATTCCTGAATTGCAGGGGGTTGGACTAGATGATTCCCCAGGGTCCGTCCCAACTCTACAGGTCTATGATTCTATGATCTCCACCAGGCATTTCCATGCTCAGTTGGAACCACACAGAAAGCCACCCTCGTCTCTGTAACTCCTGCCCCTTCATCTTCATTGGCCTACTCTTGGTTTGCTGGCCACACCAGTCAATGACAGAGACATCAAAGCTGGGCGATAAATTGTGTGTGTGTGTGTGTGTGTGTGTGTGTGTGTGTGTGAAATTCATCGCAAGCAGAATAAGACCAGTGCAAAAAGAAAAAACACCCCTATTTCTTTTTTAAAAATAAAATACTCAAATAAAGTTTCTGTAGCTGTACAAAGCTTGATATGACCTTGAAGTAACAAAGCACTGTAACATTTTTACTGCCTGTATGCACATCTGCACATAATATTTCCCCCTGCTGTGCCTACCCATTCAGTGTTTGTAAGCAAAAACCTCATAGAAAAATGTACAAGACACATTCTTATTTCTTTAGAAAGCACCAGCCCGATTTTCCGCTGGCAGGATACCAGTGTATTTCATTGGAGTTTGCATTGTGGCTGAAATGACACGGAGATAGACACAGTTGAGTCCCATTGATTTCAATCAGCTTTAAGTGTGCAGCAACTGTGCACTGGATCGTGGCCAATACGTAGAACCAACAGCAGGAAAAATATCGTTCCTAGGTGGGTTGAGCAAGCACCACAGAAATCTCTCTCTCTCTCTCTCAACGTGACTCATCTGAACCCTGACTCATATATTTCTTGACGCCACGTGGATTTTTGTTCCAGGACCTCAAGAGAAATTCTATGGCTCTCTTGAGTTCCAGAGCAGCCCTGGAAGGACATGCAATCCTGCGGGTGGATTCTGTAAACATACGGCAAAGTAGCCATCAGACGGTGATGGATGTGACAAAATATCCTGGAAGGGGAACAGGGGTGGGAAGCTTTATGATCCCACCTGCCATTTTCCCTTGAAAATAAAGAAAAAAGAAACAAGATATACAACATTAAAACAGATTGCCCTGGGCAGTTGTGGACCAGTTTTGTCTATGGGGAGAAATTGATCAATTGCTTCTTGATATCCCATGTCGCATGAATGGGTTGTAAATGGATAATCTGAATTACGTCCTCTCACATGCAACCATGTTCCTTAATGTTAGTTACAATATTCCTCGAAGGAGCTTAAATTTATCTACTACAAATGGACCCAGAATATTAATTATTATTAGAGAAAGCTGCAATTCTTTATTAATACAACCCATGGCAATTCCCGCTAAAACATCTCTACTACATCATTTTGCAAGTCAGTGCACTAGGTCACAGCTAAAGACATACTAGCTATAAGGCAAGGTGGGAATCTCATGCCCACTTACCTCTGAGTAAGCCTCAACAGCGCTGGATTTAGGGTGGTGTGGGTGGTTGGGAGGTAGTAAGCATTAGAAATCAACATGTCCTGGATAAAACACAGTGACTGCCTAGTAATGTCTTCTCTGCATTTTTGCTGTACTTCGCTTTCGAAATTGTTTTGCGGGTCTTTGGAACGTAATAAAGAATGTGTTGTTGTTGTTGTTGTTGTTGTTGTTGTTAAAGATGGGGGCTTATAATGATGATATTAAGAAGTTCCATAAAAAAGCAACTGTACCAGAATTAATTATTGTGGGAAACAAGAACAAACACCGACAGTGGAGGAATGGAAAATGAAACTATTGGACTATGCAGAACTGGACAAAATGACGGGGAGAATCCGAGAACAGCGGGACCAGAAGTTCGTCAAAGACTGGACTAAATTTACAGACTACTTAAAAGAAAGTACTCAATTGAATACGTTAGTAGGATTGCAAGAGGTTTTGTAGACCAAGGAAGAAATGCTGTTGTTAATATGAACTTATAGTGATTAAGGAAGGGGGAGATATAATAAAACAATGGAAGAAATAAGAAAGATAAAATTAAAGTATAGATATTAGAAGGTCTGAAGGAAGGTCTGAAGGAAGTCAAGGCTATAAAAAGCCAAAAAGGTATAAGAAGTGAAAAATTGTGTGAATGTTATTATTGTAAAAAACTTTTTTTTTGAAATTAATAAAAATGATATTAAAAAAAAGAATTAATTATTGTGAAAATAAGAATGGGAAGGGTATTTTGTCTTCACTCAGGGTGCCATATTATCAAAGTCTGCCACTGGCCTCATTGAAACCAATGGTACTTATTTCTGAGTAGATGTTTATAGGGTTGCATTGCTAGGATGGGGAAAACAATGGGCTGGGGTGAGGAGAGGGTTTATTAATGTCATTGCTGGTTATAGCTTTGACTTCTCACAAATCATAGAAGCATAGAGTTGGAAGACACCACAAGGAGCGTCTAGTCCAATCACCTGCAATGCAGAAATCGTTTGCCCATAATGGGGCTCTAATCCACAGCTCTGAGATTAAGAGTCTCATGCTCTACCGATTGAGCTCTCTCGTTTCTGATGAACTCTTGCAATACACCCAGCACTGATCACCACCAAACTGGCAACATTGGATTGAAACCAAAAACTGCCAATCAAACAGCAATAGGACAAAATATTGGATTCATCTTTTCAGCCACAAAAGGAAATGTATCATTCTGCCAGTGTGCCATCATCCAAAGGAATGCTGGGGGGGAAAACCCATAATTTTCTGGAGGTAATCAATTGTCAAAAAGCACACGCTCAAGTCAATAGGTGTCACATTGTAAAATGGCTGGATATGATCCAAGTCAAGTGAGAAAAAGAAAAGAGATATTTGAAGTGTAGGTGGTGGCAGTTATGAACCAGAAGCTCATTGAGGAACTTAAAAGTGCATATATTAATTCATAGGTCACACCTTTGTCAAATACAAAGTGGGCTCAACTTTTCCTCAAGGAGAGATCCGATCTTTCAGAAACAAAGCAGGGCTCTTCATGCACAGACTTCGATGGCAACAAAATTAGGGTCACGGTCTTGTGTACACTTACCCGGGAGCAACCCTCATTGAACACAATGAGACTTTCTTCTGAGTAAACATGCTTAAGATTCTGCTGCACGTGCCACTGAAGCTAACAGAATGTAAGCAAAACGTGTTCTCCTTCATGGAGAGCACGTGTTGCGGTGGGGACCAGCAAGTTACCCCTCTGGTGCTGGGCGGGATCGTATGGATGGCCACTGTTGTGATTGGACCCTGGGTGTTGTTGGGGAGAATTGTATGTTGCAATGTATTGATGGACAGCCCAGCGGATATATATTGGTGGGTATGCAACGTGATCCCCCTCTTGGCTGCGTGCTTCTGATCACCCGCCCTCCCTCCCTATATTTTAGGCCTCTGCGTTGACCTTGCTATGCCTGTCATGGGGTCGTCTGCTGTTGGGGCAGGGGCCTGGTAGGAATTTTTTCCATTTGGCTGATTGGCTGGTGCCATCTGGTTTTCGCCTACTGCGTAGCAAATAGTCACAACTTGTAAGGTTGGCGGTTAGGCATTGGTTATTATGTTGGTTGGAGGAGGGGTTAAGATTGAGTGCATCTGCCCCTCCAATTGTTGCTGGTGTTAGGGGAATTCCGTTAAAGGAATCCAGGGGCTCGATGCTTTTTGTCCGAACCCCCGACTTTTTGTCCGAACCCCCGGTTGGGGGCTAGGGCCGTGCAAGAGCCCTGGGAGCCTGAGGGGAGAGGGGAGGGTCAGACCACCTGGCTCCCTTTATCTCTCCAGAGGGTTTTTCCCTTACTGACAGTCGCCCGTTCTGTCCCCTGTGGAACAGATAGTCTTAACCAATGCCTAAGCAACCACTCACATTGTTTGTATTTTAATAAAGTTGTGGCCAAAATCATGCCAAAAACCGAAACTAAAATTCTGACTCATGTGTGAATTATTTGAGGGGTGGTTTGGGGACCTCGGCACGCAATCTATTACTGTGGGACTGCCACCTTAAACACATTTACGGCGTGTGTCTACTCAGAAGTTAAGCCCCACTGAGTGTGTATGGGACATCAGACTGACTGTCCCACTGAAATGTGTAGGCCCTGAAAGTGCCGCAAGTCTGCTGGATTGTGCCCTAAATCTATTAAAAGCTCACCGCCTTGTCCTTGCTAAGCAGTCGGTAAGGACACAAAAATTGACAGAGCACAATTCCTTTCTGAAGGCAGGATCAAAAGTGTGGAAATGATTCCGTCAAAATTTAGTACATCCGCCTTTCACCGCTGAAACACCCTCTCCATTGCTGTGCTCTGGCTTTCATAGACCAGTATGATCATAATCCTTTTGGAAGTCATATATTCCCTAGCGAGACTACATCACCTATCCCACCAATTTCAAAATAACTCTGCCAAGTGAGGTTTAAAAGTAGAGTTTTCTAGCAGAAGTAATGTGTGTTCACGGATGATTCCTTCTTCTGGTTTTTCACAGCATATGTTGTTCATAAATAATGTCGCAACGGGGCCGAATCTTCTTAAGGAAGGTGGTCATTTAATGTAAGTAAACCCGCATTAAATATTGAAGGTTTGGGGAGGTTGAAAGCGGCTTTCTTCAAAGAGGTCACTTTTAAGTGAAGGGAGAGTTTGTATGTGTGTGTTGTGTGCGCACACATGTGGGAGGGGGGGCAGCCTTGTGGTGGATGACACAGAGTTAATGGCTCGCAGAGAGCATATACATGTTTTTTAAAGATGCTTTATTGCTTACAAAAGGAAGCAGCCTAGGGAGACCTCTGGATACATAAACTGGATCGAGCCAGCTGTGGCTGTCAAGGCTAGGGAGAGATCCTGCACAATTAGCTTTTGTTAAAAAAATAAAACACTTTCCGTAGAAGGAAATAAACATGACGCGGGGCCAAAGATTCATGCTTTTAAATATACACACGGTTTGAATTTTTAATTAGGGCTGCTAATTACAGTCATCAGAAAAGCAGGAGAGAATGGATTTTTTTTTTTTTTTACCTTCCACCGCACAGACAAGCCTTCAACCCCAGTGTATTTTTCAATGGCATTAATATTTTATGAAAATGGCCCTTTGCCGTTCAGCCTCTTCCAAGCTGCCTGTGAAACTGCCCCCCATTATGGATACCAATGCCTTTAAGTCATGTGCATTAGCAAGATGACAAAATGCAAAAGAGAGAGGGAGGGAGGGAGAGAGGGGGGGAAGCACCTTGTCAACCCATCACATCCATTGATTCTATTAGATAGTGTTAAAAAAAAGAAAGAAAGCAGTTGGGTGTGAGTTATAATCGAGCCGACACTAATGACGAAACAAGACACTAGCTGGGAGCAGCCCATTAGCTGCGAGCCCAGAAATTAATGCTTCTAATATTTTTGAACAAATTAACCTTAATGAACTGGCCAGGCATACATTACAGCATGTACTGATAAAGTCAATTAGGGGGGAGGAGAGAGGTGAGGCGCCTGTATAAATATACACACACAAATCTCAATAAACAGAAATAGAAAAGCGGGTCATTAAAATTTCCCCACTAGAAGTAAAATATAGAAGGATGCAACAATACAGAAGGAGGGGGGGGAGGCACACAACTCGGTCCCATCGTTTCCGGGATTTTAAAGGTGGAGGTGCGTGCTCGCATTCGTCACAGGGTGATAGCAATTATCATGTGATAGCCTGGTTATTTGGAACATTTGTCACTCCTCGGCTGGCTCTGTGCACGGTTGGCTCCTCTCCCATGTGCATCCAATACTTGTAGGTGGGAACATCAACTAGGGCATCAACTAGGGAAGGACTTACTGCCAGATTAATGAGAGGCAGACAGATTGATTGATCACAGTCACAGGTCAATAAAAGTTGATCCAAACCGGGTAAATTACACAGTAAGAAATCAAATGGGTTTGCAGAAGCGACAAAATCAGCTGGATGAATATGTTATTATGGGCCTGATATACACAAGCCAGTTCACTAGCTATCAGTAAGTGGGTTTAGAAGAAGAAGAAGAAGAAGAAGAAGAAGAAGAAGAAGAAGAAGAAGAAGAAGAAGGAGAAGAGTTTGGATTTGATATCCCGCTTTATCACTACCCGAAGGAGTCTCAAAGCGGCTAACATTCTCCTTTCCCTTCCTCCCCCACAACAAACACTCTGTGAGGTGAGTGGGGCAGAGAGACTTCAAGGAAGTGTGACTAGCCCAAGGTCAACCAGCAGCTGCATGTGGAGGAGCGGAGACGCGCACCCGGTTCCCCAGATTACGAGTCTACCGCTCTTAACCACTACACCACACTGGCTCTCGATGGAACAGTGGTAGAGCATCTACCAGATAGGGCTGGGATAAGCCTCAGTCGGAAATTCTGGAGTCACTGCAAAACATGGCAGACAATACTAGACCAGTGGTTTAACTCTGTATAAGACAGCTTCCTCCGTTCTATCCTCTTCTTTCTTTCTTTCTTTCTTTCTTTCTTTCTTTCTTCCTTCCTTCCTTCCTTCCTTCCTTCCTTCCTTCCTTCCTTCTTTCTTTTTCTTTTTCTTTTTCTTTTTCTTTTTCTTTTTCTTTTTCTTTCTTTTTTTGGTTTAAGGTTTCTAAGAGAAGGAAATGTGAGTGTGTGCGGAAAGGAAAATAAGTAGAGAAAGAGAAGAGTAAAATAGCTCAGAGGTAGAGCACACGCTTTGGACACACACTTCGGTCCTTAGCATCTCCGTTTATAGAAGGATCAGGCAACAGGCGATGGGACAGACACCTGTCGGAAACCCTGGAAAGCCACTGCCAGGCGGAAAAGACAATGTCCTGACCTGGTATAAAACAGTTGATTAAGGAAAAGCGAAAGAAGAAAAGGAGAAAGGGACATATTTGGTTCCAAAATGTAGAATCTTAGGGATCTCAAGGGTCACCCTACAATGCAGGGACCTCAACTAAAGCATCCTTGGCAGAGGACCATCCAACCTCTGCTTAGAAACCTCCAAGGAAGGAGAGTCCACCACCTTCTTTGTTTATGTACAAAAAAACCAGGATATTAAGATAGCAACTTGCCGTTCACACAGTCTGCAAGGCTAGATCCCTCTCTCTTCTTTGGCGATCACTCGTAGCCAAGTAAGATTGTCTTCCATAAACATGGTCTTAACAATGAGTCCGTAAGTGACTGTGGAGGCCAATTCTGGATCCACACATCCTTCCACATTGGGGACATTGGTTTCCGGTCGGGAGTTGATCACAGTGTGGATTTGCCAAGCGTGCCTTCCTCTTAGCACGTTTCTCCCTTGAGTCCTGAGTTCGAGTGTCTTCAAAGCCCATGACACCTTTGGTAAAGGCTGTTCCCCAACTGGAGCGCTCGCAGGCCTGTGTTTCCCAGTTATCAGTGTTTATACTACATTTTTTAAGATTTGTCTTGAGAGAGTCTTTAACCTCTTTTGTTGACCACAGATCCCACAGGTGTGGCACTTATTGTATAGTTCTACATCTAAACCCCACCAGCCTTTCACTTTAAGATTGACCAGTGTTCCTTTGTCCTTCATTCCTTCCTGGCAGAGGGGTCATGCCATTCCCACAAAGTTCTCAATACACCTGCCACACAGACAGCACCCAACCCCCTGCCATTGCTGCCTGCCTCAGTTCCTTCTCAAAGCTGCTGGACTTTTTCCTGGCTATGTGGGCAGAGCCACCTGACAATCTGAACCCAACTGGGTCAAGGGCCCTTAAAACTGGACTGCTGTCAATCTTCTTCATCTCTCCTGATCCACTCAACCTGCAACTGATGCCAGCTGCAGCCACCACCGGAGGTGAACCATTGAGAGTAAGCTTGCTATGTTAGCTTGGTCTAGCTTTGGAACAGTTGTTAAACCAACATTTACATCAAACAGGGCAGTGGGATCAAGCAGGAAGAAATCAGAAACATTCACTTCCATTTTAAAACAAATTACAGTTCCCTATTACGCCTGAACTAAGGGCTGGTTTGTTTCAGAACAAAAGGCAGGATTTAACACCATGGTTTAATCCTGACAGTGGCGGAGGAAGGGGGTGCGGGGGGTGGGGTTCCGCCCTGGGTTTCATCACTGAGGGGGGGTGACAAAATGAGTTTTTAAAAAATTGGGCCCACAAAACTTTTTAGGAGTGACGTGGTGGCTTAGGCTCCTGCAGGTTCCATGCTGCCTAAAACGGCAGTGTGGGACTTGCATCTGCCTATTACCTCTCCTTCAGCCGCCCCACAGCTGAGGGGGAGGCAGTAGATAGGCTCCAAGCATCTGAGAGGGTCACCTTGCCCTATGGGTGGATCGCCCCGCCTCTATGGGTGGATCGCCCTGCCGCTGGCTGCAGGACACCCCCCCACACACACACACCAGGCACCTGAGCAGCTAGCTATGCCGCTGGAGCCTGATGGTTCTCACTAACCATATAGTTTAAACAAATTGCAAACCTCGGTTCTCTGAGTTTGGATGTAACAGGGAACTGTGGTCAATTTTTTGTTTTCAGTGTCCTTGTAGACATAAAAGAGGTCAGCAGGAGTGCCAGCTTGGCCCAACGACCATGGATGCCCGGGGTCATGGGCACCATGCAGCGTGCATGGCCCTGGCACCAAAATTTGTGGGTATCCGGCTCCTTTGTGAGGAATTTTGTGGGTGCTTGGGCACCCAGGGCCCCAAAGAGCCAGCACCTATGGAGGTGAGTGTGTACCAAAGGCATAAATATGCATTCAGCCAGTAGATTTTATAGTTATTATAAAAGAGTGGCCATTTTCACCTTCCTTTGATTTTTGATTTTTGATTTATTTTATTATGTTTTTATTTTTTTTGGTAACTTAATTATGAAGATATCCAACTTTGGGCCTTTTCATTTTGTTCAGAAAGTTGCCCAATTGCTACTGGAATTTCAATCTTGATAAATGCATTTATCAAGATTATCAAATGCATTTATCAAATAAATAAATGCATTTATCAAAATGCAGTTCAAGAAGGATACTGACAAGCTGGAACGTGTCCAGAGGAGGGCAACCAAAATGGACAAAGGCCTGGAAACGATGCCTTATGAGGAACGGCTTAGGGAGTTGGGTATGTTTAGCCTGGAGAAGAGAAGGTTAAGGGGTGATATGATAGCCATGTTCAAATATATAAAAGGATGTCATATAGAGGAGGGAGAGAGGTTGTTTTCTGCTGCTCCAGAGAAGCGGACACGGAGCAATGGATTCAAACTACAAGAAAGAAGATTCCACCATTAGTTCCATTAGGAAGAACTTCCTGACAGTAAGAGCTGTTCGACAGTGGAATTTGCTGCCAAGGAGTGTGGTGGAGTCTCCTTCTTTGGAGGTCTTTAAGCAGAGGCTTGACAGCCACCTGTCAGGAATGCTTTGATGGTGTTTCCTGCTTGGCAGGGGGTTGGACTGGATGGCCCTTGTGGTCTCTTCCAACTCTATGATTCTATGATTCTATGATTTCACAATCATATTATACTTGCAACCACATCACAAAAAGCATAGCCATGTGGACCTGCTTATAGGCCAGATTCAATGCTGCAGTTGCAATCACTGACTTATCCCTCTTTTCAGACGTTGTCGTGGTGTTTTTAATCCAATTTCCACCAGTCGCTTGGCTATCGTGTCTTTCCTTTTTCTTTTCTTCCCTCAGTTCCATCAGACCCTTCCCATCTTGGTTTCTCGTCTGCTTCAAAACTAAGTACTCTGTGGTTCCTCCTCCCCCACGCTTCTTTCTAGTTTTATTTTTTATTTTAAGCGCTTACTATTTTAAAAACGATACAATGCAACAGAAAAAGAAACAGTGCCACGGAAAGAAAGGGCCGCAGTTTGAGGAACGGAGTGTCAAGGTAACCTAGAAAAGTCCCAAATGGCTAATTTATAAAAAGAGCTGAAAACAAAGGTAAAGGCACTTGCCAACAGTAGTTTGTTAGTTTAACTTTGACTTGCTTTCCTGGGAAAGAAGAAAACAGAATTTTCAATGTGAACTGTCAGCCCTAGTTATGACAGAGCCTTGCTAGTTAGACATTCAAGAGCTCCCATTCCATTGGCAGGATGATGTAAAGAAAACCACCAAACAGAACTCTTTCAAGTTGCAACTACAACTCTACTTAAATAATTTACTTTTGAGTTTTACTCAGACTATCTTTTAAAACTTAGTTGACATTTCTCGTTGACAAGCACGCGTTTACTGCACAAGATCAGTGGCAGAACTGGCAGACGGGAAGAGGAAGAGAAGCGCCGAGAAGGATCGCTGACTGCTAAATGAGACGCTGCTTTGTCTTCGGGGGGGGGGAACCCACCACTGCGGTCCCTGGGCATCAACAGGCACCATCCACTATGCCATCCCCCAGTGCCAACCCCATCTGGCTCGACGTGGTAAAAAAAACAACTCATTTTCTTATATGCAGATCAGCATCCCAAACTGGCATCAGACTTGGAAGCGTTACTAACAAGTCTGCAGAAAATAGCAGGACTCCTCATGCAAACTGTTGAGCTAATACACAAATGTTCATGCACCGGGGAAGAGGGGTTCAAATCCGTGTTAGACCGCTGAGGTTTGGAGTTTTGAATGGGGATTATTGGAGACTGAGGGGCAATACCTTGGATGATGTGCAACATCCCAGCTGGTACTTGTGAATGAATGGCCAGGTTTTCCCAGTAGTGATGTATGGAAGTGAGAGCTGGACCATAAAGAAGGCTGATCGTTGAAGAATTGATGCTTTTGAATTCTGGTGCTGGAGGAGATCTTGAGAGTCCTATGGACTGCAAGAAGATCAAACCTATCCATTCTTAAGGAAATCAGCCCAGAGTGCTCACTGGAAGGACAGATCCTGAAGCTGAGGCTTCAAGACTTTGGCCACCTCATGAGAAGAGAAGACTCCCTGGAAAAGACCCTGATGTTGGGAAAGATGGAGGGCACAAGGAGAAGGGGACGACAGAGGACGAGATGGTTGGACAGTGTTCTCGACGCTACCAACATGAGTTTGACCAAACTGCGGGAGGCAGTGGAAGACAGGCGTGCCCGGCGTGCTCTGGTCCATGGGGTCACGAAGAGTTGGACATGACTAAACAACTAAACAACAACAAATATGTTTGTTTGTTTGTTTGTTTGTTTGTATGCCACCCATCTGACTGGGTTGCCCCAGCCACTCTGGGTGGCTTCCAACAAATTAAAACATTAAGCTTAGTAAAACATCAAACATAAAAAGTGGAATGGAGTCCCCTCGGGAGGTTGTGGACCTTGGAGGTTTTTAAGCAGAGGTTGGATGGCTGTCCGACATGGATATTTTAGCTGACATTCTTGCATCGCAGGGGGTTGGACTAGATGACCCTTGGGTCCCTTCCAGCTCTAAGATTCTATTATTCTTGGACAGGTGATTATCCTAGTCTGGATAGCTCAGTTGATTAGACTAGAGCAGTGGTGGCTAACCTTGGCACTCCAGATGTTTTGGAACTACAACTCCCATCATCCCTAGCTAACAGGACCAGTGGTCAGGGATGATGGGAGTTGTAGTTCCAAAACATCTGGAGTGCCAAGGTTAGCCACCACTGGACTAGAGCATGGTGTTGACAATGCCAAGGTTGCAGGTTTTATCCCCATATGGGACAGTTGCAGGTTCCTGAACTGCAGGGGGTTGGAATTGATTTTCCTCAGGGTCCCTCATAGCTCTACAAATCTATGATTCTATGACACTTACCAGGAACCATGAAAATCCCACTGGGGTGTGCTTCTGGATAAACCTCCCAAATATGCACTGTCAAGTGTTTGGAAAATCAGCAGTGCCTGCAAACAGCAATGGGATGCTGTCGCCACCCTGTTATTTCAAACTGTGGTTTGGTTGGGCATGAATCTTTGTAGATTGCCTTAATAGCAAGTCATCAACGACAAATAAATCAAGTATGCGCCGAGGAAAATATATATTGCCTTGGAACATTCCTTCTTCAAAAAAGAAAAAGGAAAAAAATTGAAAATGATAGCTGTTTAGCCATGGCATATTTAAATCAGGCCGGCCATAAAAATGCTGAGTGCAGCCAACAAGCCTTTAAATTCATCCATTAGGAGTTAATAAACGAAATTATTAAATCTGGTAAATAAATAAATAAGCCTTGTAATGTTAAAGCCTTTGCTTATGAACTACTGACAGCTGCGGTTAAGACAAGAAAACAAAAGGAAGAGCCATCAACAAACACCAGCTCCAGCGTCTGATTTCCTAGATTCCCGCCACCACTTTTCATAATTCAATATTTATGATACCACTTTGTTACCAAAATAGAAGGAGGAAATATGATAATGCTCTTAAGGAAATGTATATGTGTTTGAACAATACGCTGAATGATTAGCCGATCTTTCCTTTTGTTTGTCTGGCGAAGGCAGTGAAAGAGTCTGCACTAACATGCCTCCTGTTTTGATCGTGTCTCCTTAAAATGGAAACATACCAGGAAACTGATAGAAACTGCACTCGTCTGTGCACCAAAGACATAATACTGCAATTATACAAGCTGTTGTTGTTGTTTTTTTAAAAAAATGTTTATGGTGGGGGGGTTTGGGGGGGTTGAGCAGATTCACACCTCCTGATTCACCAAACACCGCTTGCCATCCCCTATTTCAGTGATGGCTAACCTTGACACTCCAGATGTTTTGGGACTACAACTCCCATCATCCCTGACCACTGGTCCTGTTAGCTAGGGATGATGGGAGTTGTAGTTCCAAAACATCTGGAGTGTCAAGGTTAGCCATCAGTGCCCTATTCTGTGAGTTCGACCTCCATGGGCATAGGAGCCACCTCCTAGTGGCCGTGGGGGCTTCAGCCTTCTGGCGGTTCCCTCACTGCGAGAAGTGAAGTTACAGGGAACCAGGCAGAGGGCCTTCTCGGTAGTGGCGCCCGCCCTGTGGAATACCCTCCCATCAGATGTCAAAGAAATAAGCAACTATCTGACTTTTAGAAGACATCTGAAGGCAGCCTGTTTAGGGAAGTTTTTAATGTTTGATTGTGTTTTTAATATTCTGTTGGGAGCCACCCAGAGTGGCTGGGGAAACCCAATCAGATGGGCAGGGTTTAAATAATAAATGGTGGTGGTGGTGGTGATAGAGCATATCTCATGAGTTTCTGTATATTCCTGTTCCAATTTTATAACAAAACTACAAGTGAAGACATGATATATGATAAGATAAGTTAGGATAGAACTTGAGTAAGGGAGATATAAGTGATAAGGTTAGATAAGACAGTAACTAGATGAGAAATAAGGTTGGTTTAGGATAGTAAGATAGAATATGTAAGGAGATATAAGAGATAAGGTAATAAAAGAAACAATAGTAGTAATAATATAACAATAGATGATGAGAGGAAATTGCTAAAGATGATATACAATGAAACGCAGAGGGAAAGACAGGAGGAAGTCAAACCAAAATGTTAAGGAAAGAAGAAAGGGAAATTAAGAGTATTGTGTGTGTTTTGTGTTTGTGTAGTTTTTGTAGTTTGTGTTTTATATTGTAATGTGATAAGTTGTATGTGTAAAACCCAATAAAAATTATTTAAAAAAAACAAAAACCTACAAGTCTGATGTGTGACCTTGTCTCTCTCTCATCTTTGCTGAACTGTGCTACCTCTCAGTGTTCAAACCGTGGCACGCACACCCCTCTCCTCCGCGCAAGGGAGGCAAGGACAGCCCCTGAGAGGAGATCATCCTAGCAGTGCCAGCAATGCCGGCAGCTCCTGCAGCCTGTGAGCTGGAGCTGCTGGTTCCAGCACATCACTTGGGGCTGGACTTTGGCGGTGGTAGTCTCCCTTCTTCCACTTGGTTTCCAGCAGCTGCTATGAGCTGCCCAAGGAAGGAGACCAGCAGTGGCAGCCATGGAGACAGTGGCGGAGAGCAGATGGGGGCGGGGCTGGTGTGCGTCCTGGGGGCGGGGCACGCTGCCTGCAGGGGCGTAGCACCCAGCACGGGTGGGGGCAGCTGCGATGGCACCTTGCCGGGATCACGCTGCCAGGGGCAGTACGCTCCCCCCGCACTCCTCTTCCTCCACCAGTGCATGGAGAGACTCATCCGGCTCATCCTCCTCTCCAAGCTCAGTGGCAGAGGTTCTGGAGGGGGGAAGTGGGACATTCCCAAATCCAATGGAAGTCGGGAATGCTTCTGTGAATCTGGGAGTGTCCCACTTAAAACAGGGCAGTTGGAGGTTACATATGCTCTTGGATTGTGTTCGCAGCCAATGTCTTAGTGAAATGACTGAATCATGCTTGGACTACTGCAATGCGCTCTACGTGGGGCTACCTTTGAAGGTGACCCGGAAACTGCAATTAATCCAGAATGCAGCAGCTAGACTGGTGACTGGGAGTGGTCGCCGGGACCACATAACACCGGTCCTGAGAGATCTACATTGGCTCCCAGTATGTTTCCGAGCACAATTCAAAGTGTTGGTGCTGACCTTTAAAGCCCTAAACGGCCTCGGTCCTGTATACCTGAAGGAGCGTCTCCACCCCCCACCGTTCAGCCCGGACACTGAGATCCAGCGCCGAGGGCCTTCTGGAGGTTCCCTCACTGCGAGAAGCAAAGCTACAGGGAACCAGGCAGGGGGCCTTCTCAGTAGTGGCGCCCGCCCTGTGGAACGCCCTCCCATCAGAGGTCAAAGAGATAAACAACTATCTGACATTCAGAAAATACCTTGAGGCAGCCCTGTTTAGGGAAGTTTTTAACCTGTGATATTTTAATCTATTTTAATATCTGTTGGAGGCCGCCCAGAGTGGCTGAGGGGACCCAGCCAGATGGGTGGGGTACAAATAATAAATTATTATTATTATTATTATTATTATTATTATTATTATCATCATCATCATCATCATCATCATCATCAACATTGAAAGTACACCTTCTCTTTTCCCACTCTCTCAAATTAGAATGCTTAATTTTTCATCTGAAGTCTGGCTTCTAGAGACCATAGTTGATTTTTTTTTTTTTTAAGCGATTCTTATGTAATTAATGCTGGAGCTGTTTTGCCAATGCAAAACACTCATTAGCAATTACTTAACTATACATATATTAAAACTTAATTAGTAAATAAATTAAGTATATAATTAATTGCTTTAATCAGAGGGCTTTTAATATTGCAATTATCATTTGATATACAGACATGTTGCAAATACGTTTCTTGGAAGAAGAAGAAAACACCCCATGCAATGTTAATTAATCATTAAAACATATCTTGCTACATGCTCATTAATGATTTATTTCAAACACTGGGACAGATCCTTCTATCAGCTGCAAGGAAAGACAATTTCAATCAGTATCAGTAAAATCCTTGTTATAAAGCACCTGAAAAACCGACACTTTTATTTTCAATTGTTGTTCAGGAATTCCAGTCAGAACCAAAAATTAATCTCTTTCCCTTTGCTCTTTCAGGATCCTGAATTCCACATGAATTTACTACCTGCTGTCCTGCAGTGCAGATTTATTTCATTTTAAACCCATATTCTGCAACCAGAAGACCAGAATTCTGCAACAGAGTTGGCTGGTGCATATTTTTGTCTGTGAGTGCATAGTTTAAGGCAAAGCTTTCCAAACTTTTCAAATTGGTGACACAGTAAGAAGAAGAAGAGTTTGGATTTGATATCCCGCTTTATCACTACCAGAAGGAATCTCAAAGCGGCTAACATTCTCATTTCCCTTCCTCCCCCACAACAAACACTCTGTGAGGTGAGTGGGGCTGAGAGACTTCAGAGAAGTGTGACTAGCCCAAGGTCACCCAGCAGCTGCATGTGGAAGAGCGGAGACACGAACCCTGTTCCCCAGATTACGAGACTCTTAACCACTATACCACACTGGCTCTCAGTAATTCAGTTTTACTAGCAATGTGGAGGTTAAACTAACCCCTTTCCAGCCCCGGGAGAAGCGTGGGGTGTGTTCGTGCAGCACACCTACACATGATTCATGCAGACCTTGAGACAAGGGTAGAGGATGCTTCTCAGCTTGTGTAGGTCATGAAAGGGACGGTGTGGATACTGCAGTTATGTGGTTTGGTCACTAGATGGCACCGGACTTAGTTGTGCCCGGGCAGAATCAGGACGTTGCTGTGCCTATTCTGGTTTAACAGAGACAATATGGCTCTTCTCTAGCTTCCTGACAAGTGTGGGATAGAAAAAGTCGCTTTAGTTTAAAAATATGGTTTCCATTGCAACTCAGAATCATAGAATTGTAAGGGACCCTGAGGATCGTTTAGTCCAACCTTGTGCAATAGCATGAAAATGTAGCTGTCCCATACAGGGATCAAACCTGCAGGCTTGGCATTATCAGCACCATGCTCTACCCAACTTTTCCTCCATAAATTTGTCTAATCACCTTCCACACTGTCATCCACAAGTCATCCACATTGGTAGCTATCACTGTATCTTCAGGGAGTGCGCTCCATCTTAGAAGCATAGAATCATAGAACCGTAAAGCTGGTAATTACCCCAATGGTCATCTTGTCCAACCCCCTGCAATGCAGGAATCTCAGCTAAACCATCCAGGACAGATGACCATCCAACCTCAGCTTAGACACCTTCAAGGAAGGAGAGTCCATAACCTTCTGAGGGAGACCGTTCCAGTGCCGAACAGCTAGTCAGAACCTCCTTTCTTGTAACTTGAAGCCGTTGGTTCCAGTCCTGCCCTCCAGAGCAGGAGAAAACAAGCTTGTTCCCACTTCCATGTGACAGCCCTTGAAATATTTGAAGATGGCTATCATATCTCCTCTCAGTCTCCTTTTTTCCAGGCTAAAGATACCCAGCTCCTTCAACCTTAACTATGTATCGTGTGAAGAAGTGCTTTTTTCTGTTTCTCCTAAATGAGGGGTCATCAAACTTTTTCAGCAGGGGGCCAGTCCACTGTCCCTAAGACCTTGTGGGGGGTCCGGACTATATTTTTTTGGGGGGGGAATGAATTCCTATGCCCCACAAATAATCCAGAGATGCATTTTAAATAAAAGCACACATTCTACTCATGTAAAAATACTAGGCAGGCCCCACAAATACCCCAGAGATGCATTTTAAATAGAAGGACACATTCTACTTATGTAAAAACAAGCTGATTCCCAGACCATCCGCGGGCCAGATTTAGAAGGCGATTAGGCCGGATCCGGCCCCCGGGCCTTAGTTTGCCTACCCATGTCCTAAATTCTCGAACATGCAGATTCACTGGAGGGCCCCAGGCTCTAATACTGAGGTCGAGGAAAAACCATCTCTCTAACCACTTTCTCCACAGCATATCCAATTTTATACACCTTTATAATTGTTCTTCTTTGTCTCTCTTTTCTAAGCTGACTCCCCCCCCCCCAAATGCTGTAACCTCTTCCAACCCCTTGATAATTTTGGATGTCCATTTTCTTGCGCCTCTTCCTGCTATACCATGTCCTTTTCAAGGTGTGGTGACCAGAATCGGATGCGATTTTATTCTTATATAAATTGGTCTTTTAGTTGCTCTTGATTAGTCATGTTGCATACACTGCATGGATCTTCCTAATTATTCCTACGTAGCCTTTTAAGTTCACAGTATTAATATTTTTGTACTGGGCATTGTATATCAATACATTTTAATTCATTTCAGTGGCAATCTGAGGTCCTTGCTACTGGTTCCACTTTTCCCACCGGAGTGAAATTTCAAACTTAGATTAACATAATTGCATAATGTGGAAAAGCATGGGAATTGGGTTAATGTATTTTTCTTGCTGCTAAAAAGGGGGAATGAGGATTAAGAGCTCATTCCCTATATACTGGAAAACATAATTTATAGCTATTTTAGTAGCACAGGAACAATGAATTCTAGAAATCTAGGTAAGCTGCCATCTATTAAAATGCAGTTTGAGCTCACACAAAGACGATGGTTTAAATATCAGACTCTGCAAAAGCCTTAAGATTAATTAAATCAATTGGCAATCAATTACATCAACTATTAGTCCCTTCCTATCACTAACTGAGCCCAAATATTGCACTACATATGTAACATGGGGGTTGTGGCTGCACAGTCATAAGTTAAAACTCAACAAAAGCATCACAAAAGTAACAAACACTACAAAATATCAGGATCACAGCAATGAAATGAATGATGGGCTTAGACAATGCCATTCCAATACAGCAACAAAGCTGTCATGTCATATCATATCCAATAGCACTAAAAAAAATTGCAGGTTGAAATCCAAAAACAAAAGTGGAAAAGTCACTTTTTGGCCAAATAACTAAAGGAATAGTGTGTCTGAGCCTAGTAAGCCTCTCTGGAGAGGTCATTTCATGAAGCTGCATCACTTAAAGGGTCCTGCTAACTTTCATCTGACAATAGCAATCAAATCAAAGCCTCAGGACATTGGACACAGCACAGCTGGGCGTGAGCCAAGAACCCACCAAGATGCCCAGCTGAAGCGCAAAACACCAAAGGACAGTGGGTGCCCGGTAAGACCTACATTGGCTCCCAGTACGTTTCTGAGCACAATTCAGAGTGTCAGTGCTGACCTTTAAAGCCCTAAACGGCCTTGGCCCAGTATACCTGAAGGAGCGTCTCCACCCCCATCATTCTGCCCGGACACTGAGGTCCAGCGCCTGTAAAGGTTGACATTTTACTACGTTTTTATATGTACTGTAAGCAGCTGTGAGTGGCTGGGGAAACCCAGCCAGATGGACAGGATATAAATAATAAAATTATTATTATTATTATTATTATTATTATTATTATTAAAAGGGACGCAGGTGGCGCTGTGGTCTAAACCACAGAGCCTAGGGCTTGCCGATCAGAAGGTCGGTGGTTTGAATCACCGCGATGGGGTGAGCTCCCATTGCTCAGTCCCAGCTCCTGCCAACCTAGCAGTTCGAAAGCACATCAAAGTGCAAATAGATAAATAGGAACCGCTCTGGCGGGAAGGTAAACGGTGTTTCCGTGCACTGCTCTGGTTCGCCAGAAGTGGCTTAGTCATGCTGGCCACATGACCCAGTAGCTGTCTGTGGACAAACGCTGGCTCCCTCGGCCTATAGAGCGAGATGAACGTACCTTTCCCTATTATTATTATTATTATTATTATTATTATTATTATTATTATTAATGTTCTTCTGTCCTGTATTATTTCCTTGAACTCCCTCCCACATCTAAGTGACCCCTTTTCAGTGTGTGAAATATGATTTAATTCTACACTCCTAATCTCACTAGGAAGAAAATCTCATTGAACTCCCAAATAAACATTTTTAAGATCAAGGTTAATTCTGGAGATATGCTCATTAGTCATCTGAGAGTGTAACTAGAAGCTTAAATTATTGATTGATTAAAAGTGGTATCATTTCAAGTTTTATGGTAAGTGACGTGCATAACAAAGCATGTGTTTTACATTGCATCAGATTCACGATATGATTCACACACGCAAAGTCCGGGTGGAATTCTGCCCCAATCTGACTTCCCTGAAGTCTACTGCTCAAACATTTTAAATCGGCTTTCTCAAATGTGTAATCAATCCATTAGTGACTCCTGGATAGGTAAAGGTAAAGGGACCCTTGACCATTAGGTCCAGTCGTGTCCGACTCTGGGGTTGCGGCGCTCATCTCTCTTTATTGGCCGAGAGCCAGAGTACAGCTTCCAGGTCATGTGGCCAGCATGACTAAGCCGCTTCTGGCGAACCAGAGCAGCGCACGGAAACGCCGTTTACCTTCCCACCAGAGTGGTTCCTATTTATCTACTTGCACTTTGACGTGCTTTCGAACTGCTAGGTGGGCAGGAGCTGGGACCGAACAATGGGAGCTCACCCCATCGCAGGGATTTGAACCGCCGACCTTCTGATCGGCAAGCCCTAGGCTCTGTAGTTTAACCCACAGCGCCACCTGGGTCCCGACTCCTGGATGGTAGGGTGGAAAAGAAAAGATGGTGGCTGCTGCATTTGGAAAGAGGGGTGTTGTTGATCTTTTGAAAACACAAACAAGGGATTTAGTTTAGGGTAGGGTTTATCCCAGTTTAGGGTAGGAAATTTCCCAGACATAGCCGAAATACGGCAGTCAGAAGCAGTGTCTGGGCGGAAATTTATGGAATGTCTGGGAAAATCTGGACATATGGCAACCCTTGTTGGAAGTCTAGATTTTGCAGAATATCCATTAAAAAAATAGTTCAAAACTTTTTTACTTTTTTTTTATTTCACAAAAGAAGCACAACAACTTTGGGCAAAAAAAAAAAAAACCCACAAAAACTCAACAGCTTTCCCAAAAGAAAGCTCAGAACTGGCAAAGTCAGAACTGAAGCAAAGAACTCATTCATTAGTAGCGACTGTTTCTGGGAAATAAAGAATCTCCCCGTTCTCTTTCAAAACATGTTGATTAGAAGCTGCTTTTTATGCTAAGATTCCAACACAGAATGTTTTATTGTTTGAAAAAGAAAAGGATTTGATTCTCAGCATCACAGGGTTGCATAAAAGAATAGTATAATTAGAAACAATGGCATAGACAGTGATAGTTGTGAAGTTTTGATCTCCTCACAATGCTTTTTCTGCCAAGTGGAAAGAAAACAAAAAAGACTGTAAAAGAAAAGGTTTTGTGAGTCCACCCTACGAAATGTGAAAAGCTGGTTTGATCATGCTAATCACTTTCTGGGGTGCATGTAAATGTGAAAAAGTACCTCTCCTATTTGTTGATTTTTCAATACTCAGCAAATATGTTGTTGTTCAGTCGTTCAGTCGTGTCCGACTCTTCGTGACCCCATGGACCAGAGCACGCCAGACACGCCTATCCTTCACTGCCTCTCGCAGTTTGGCCAAACTCATGTTAGTAGCTTCGAGAACACTGTCCAACCATCTCATCTTCTGTCGTCCCCTTCTCCTTGTGCCCTCAATCTTTCCCAACATCAGGGTCTTTTCTAGGGAGTCTTCTCTTCTCATGAGGTGGCCAAAGTACTGGAGCCTCAACTTCAGGATCTGTCCTTCTAGTGAGCACTCAGGGCTGATTTCTTTAAGAATGGATAGGTTTGATCTTCTTGCAGTCCATGGGACTCTCAAGAGTCTCCTCCAGCACCATAATTCAAAAGCATCAATTCTTCGGCGATCAGCCTTCTTTATGGTCCAGCTCTCACTTCCGTACATTACTACTGGGAAAACCATAGCTTTAACTATACGGACCTTTGTTGGCAAGGTGATGTCTTTGCTTTTTAAGATGCTGTCTAGGTTTGTCATTGCTTTTCTCCCAAGAAGCAGGCGTCTTCTAATTTCGTGAGTGCTGTCACCGTCTGCAGTGATCATGGAACCCAAGAAAGTGAAATCTCTCACTGCCTCCATTTCTTCCCCTTCTATTTGCCAGGAGGTGATGGGACCAGTGGCCATGATCTTAGTTTTTTTGATGTTGAGCTTCAGACCATATTTTGCGCTCTCCTCTTTCACCCTCATTAAAAGGTTCTTTAATTCCTCCTCACTTTCTGCCATCAAGGTTGTATCATCAGCATATCTGAGGTTGTTGATATTTCTTCCGGCAATCAGCAAATATACTGGCTTGCAAGTCTGCTTACTGCAGACATTTTCTAGTCAATGAAATGTACTGCCCTTACATAAAGAAAAATGGGAAAGGGAGCTAGGTTTCGGGACAATACAATCCTATGCTTGCTGACACAGAAGAAGCAGCACTAAATTTGGTGGGGTTTTATCCCAAGTGTGTGATAAGCAGCCGTTAGCAAGGTGGTTGGAACACAGAGTGTTGCTGCCACTTACTGAGAGAGAGCGCCGAAGAATTGATGCTTTTGAATTATGTGCTGGAGGAGACTCTTGAGAGTCCCATGGACTGCAAGAAGATCAAACCTATCCATTCTGAAGGAAATCAGCCCTGAGTACTCACTGGAAGGACAGATCCTGAAGCTGAGGCTCCAAGACTTTGGCCACCTCATGAGAAGAGGACTCCCTGGAAAAGACCCTGATGTTGTGAAAGATTGAGGGCACAAGCAGAAAGGGACGACAGAGGACGAGATGGTTGGACAGTGTTCTCTAAGCGACCAACATGAGTCTGACCAAACTGCGGGAGGCAGTGGAAGACAGGAGTGCCTGGAGTGCTCTGGTCCATGGGGTCACAAAGAGTCGTACACAACTAAACGACTAAACAACAACAACAAATTCTTTATTGTAATCAAGAAGTGTAAACTGTTTAACTATCATTTGCTGATATTTAATATTACAGTTTAGTATTATATTCTAATAGATTGTTGAATGTTGTTTTGTTTGATGGCACTTGTTTATTTTAAAGCTATTGTGATTTTTTTTTTTTGAATCAGATTGTTATTAGGTGTGTGGTCTTTGCTGTCTATTTTGTTGTTTCTTCAGCTTGTTTACTGCCTTGTGTATAGTAATAGAGAAAGGCGGTATACAAATTAAAAGTGAAACGAAATTACTTGACTATTGATTGATGGGAGCTGGATTCCAATAACATCTGTTCCTCACCCCTGTCTTTCTTATTTTGCAACTTGCCTGTCTACAAAATAGCATTGCATGTGCTAAAGAAATCTGACAAGTAATTTTAAACTGTAAATGAAATTAGATTTTGTCCATTTAAAGAGGGTCACTTAATTTAGCCAAACAGCTTTCATTAATCAGTGTACAACAAAATTCTTCTGTTACCTGATTTAACCCATACTTAAGCAGGCATTTTACTGACACCAAGTAATGCAAACAAGGATCAAACAACTTTAAGTATGCCTACAGCAGGGGTTCACACCACTTTGAATATATTTATTTTAAACAGATTTAATTAAACTGATCATAAACACCCATGAGATGCAAAACCTTTTTTCCTCATCAAATTTATTCAGAGTTATTTAAGCAACAACTTAAGAGGTTTTTCTAACATCTAAATGAGACAAACACTTAATAGAGCAGACTGAAAAACTGCAGGCCTCAGAAGTCACTGTCACGTAGCGTAGAAGACAGGATCCTCAGGGCACAAGGATCCCAGCTAACTCCATGTTAGCAACAGCAGATACACCTATATAAGAATACAAGGGATTGCTGAATTCCTAGAGAGTCAGTGTGGTGTAGTGGTTAGAGTGTTAGGCTGGGACTTGGAAAACCAGGGTTCAAATCCTGGTATCTGAAGAAGTGTGCATGCACACGAAAGCTCATACGAAGAACAAACTTAGTTGGTCTCTAAGGTGCTACTGGAAGGAATTTTTTATTATTATTATTTTGTTTCAAATCCTCAGTCAGTCATGAAGCTCACGGAGCTACCTTGGGCCAGTCACTCCCTCTCACCCTAACCTACCTCACAGGGTTGTTGTGGGGATTGAATGAGGAGGGAAAGAATGAAGTACATCACCTTGAGCTCTTTGGAGAAGAGGTGGGATATAAATGCAATAAATAAAATATAAAATTGTGGAATGGGTAGAGAGCCAGCAGATAGGAGACGGGTGCCAAATCCTAACTGCACCTGCCATTTTTTTTTTTTTTTTGCTGGCAAAGTTGAGGCAAGTGTTCAGCACCTCTCTCCAGTCCACTCCTTCTCCAGCCAAAATTGTCATGTGCGGGGTTGCGTTAATGTCATGTGCAGTTCACCCCACTGTTTGCCCCACTTTCAAGGCAAAAGGTGATAAGACAATTTTTTTCACTGTAGTTTTCATGGTCTGGTGTTGCGAACCCCCTTCCTGTCAGCCACTCCGTTACTTTATTATAATTTTCTCAAGGTGTGTCGAATATATTTTAATCCCCTCCCACCTTATCCTTTGAGGTTCGACTTTATTACCGATCTCCCTTCTCACTAAGGGAATCCTAGTAACAAGAGTGCTCCTGTCCAGCTGCCGTGGCCTGTTATATTCTTTGCTCTGGGCTCTTGGGATGAAACACCTCTATGCCTACAGTCTAGGGCAGTGTTCCCCAACCTTGGGCCTCCAGCTGTTTTCGGACGACAATTCCCATCATCCCTGACCACTGGTCTTGCTAGCGAGGGATGATGGGAGTTGTAGTTCAGAAACAGCTGGAGACCCAAGGTTGGGGAACACTGGTCTAGGGCCTCCCTCACTCTGGATCCCTCACTGTATCAGTCGACTAGGCACTGCTAGCAACTCTGTGGCATGTCCAAGGTTTTCGCCCTCTAGCCCCTCCTCAGTGCAACTCTAAGACACAAACTATCACTCCCTCAGGTCAGTTTTGCCTTTTCTCCGAGTTCACTCCTTTATGAGCATATATAACGTGCTGGACCAAATAGATGACAATATTTCTTTGCACAACAAGAACAAGACTTTATTTTTCACAAAGCATAACGGTTTCAGTAATTCATTGTTCACAAGCTTAGTTCCATCAAAGCTTAGTTCTCTTTTAGTTTCACAATCATTAACTAAACCTAACCAAAACCACCCTCACACTCCCTCTCTCTTCTCTCTCCTCCCTCTCCTTCACCTATCTACCTCACACACTTCTCTCACCCTCTCTCTCACTCCCACTCTCCACTCTCTCACACCAACTGCTGCTCCCTCCTTTTAAACCTTGGAATGTTCCACCTCCCAAGAGCGAGCTGCCATTCAAACAGTGTGTAACTTAACTCTTTAAATGCTGCCATAGGGCCGATTCGTTACATCTGGTCCTGTGACATTCCAACTGTGTGCTGAAATCATTCGGGTTTCTCAGCCTGCCCCCCTTCCACACCTCAAAGGCCACCTCCCGCTATAGAGATTGAGTTGTTGGGGGAGTTTTGGTGTGTCCTAGGGTGCAACCTCAGCTCATGACAGGCCCAACAGACTGTTGAAAAGCACAGGTGCATGAGAATAAGCACCCATCCATCACTTTGTATATTCAGATGTTTCAACAGAATGAAACATGCCTAAAGAATTGTCTCCACCCCCATCAATCAGCCCGGTCTACCTCCGGGGTTCTTCTGGTGGTTCCCTCACTGCGAGAAGTGAAGTAAAGAGGAACTTCTCGGCAGTAACACCCTCCCTGTGGAACACCCTTCCATCAGATGTCAAGGAAATAAACAACTATCTGACTTTTAGAAGACATCTGAAGGCAGCCCTGTATTGGAAAGTTTTTAATGTTTGACGTTTTATTATGTGAAGTTTTTTTTTTATTCTGCTGGAAGTCGCCCAGAGTGGCTAGAGAATCCTAGCCATATGGGCAGGGTATAAGTAATAAGTAATAAAATTATTATTTTTATTGGCAGGGAAAAGATGGAATGGTTTCCATAGTGCTTACTAAGTTTATTCATGGGTAAGCTTCCAGACGAATTTAGCTAGCTACTGGTCAAACAAGCACCTAATGATACCCCACCCCTCGCCACCAATATATGTAGGGTCAACATTTCAAAACTTCCCTGCACCATTCAGTCACCTATTCCTGCCTTCATCTAAACTTCTAGACACCATCGCTTGATGCAGCCTGTTTCACCTTGTTGCATGCTAGGGTTGACCATGTTGCCTTCTGCCCAATAAGAGGAGCCACATTAAAGTACTGCATTAAGCGTACTTGACTCCCAATACGTTTCCGAGCACGAGTCAAAGTGTTGGTGCTGACCTTTAAATACCTAAACGGCTTTGGCCCTATATACCTGAAGGAGCATCTCCACCCCCATCGTTCAGCCTGGACACTGAGATCCAGCTCCGAGGGCGTTCTGGCAATTCCCTCACTGTGAGAAATGAAGTTACAGGGAACCAGGCAAAGGGTCATCTCAGAAGCGGCAAACACCCCGTGGAACACCCTCCTGACAGATGTCTCGCAAGACCTCGGAACCTGAGTTCCGGTGCCACCGGAAGTCCAGTTCTGAGGTCTTGCGAGACCTCGGAAAGCATCTCCGAGGCCCTGTGAGCAGGGGCGAAGGAAGGCTAACCAGCACCCAGTACAGGGTGTTGGGGGCAGGGCAAACTGCCCGGTGACACATGCATGTGCGCCGTACATATGGCACATGCGCGGCGCCGCTACATACTGCGCATGTGTGTGCGCAGTACATAGCGGTGCCGCGCATATGTCACTGGGCGATTTGCCGATGGCACCACTCGAGTGCCATACAGACAGCGGCAGGATCCTCTGCTCGCAGCTGCAGCACCTTCTTGTCACCCCCTTCAGAGATGGCACCAGGGGTGGATCGCCCCCCCCCCGCCCCTTCCTCCAGCACTGCTTGTGATGCCTCAGAGATGCTGTCCAAAGCCTTGTGAGACCTCGGAGGTTGCATTGGGGGACCTGCAGTGTGGGTGCTGAGCACCCACAACAAAATTTTTGTGGGTGCTTAGGCACCCACAGCCCCCTATAGTTGGCACCCCTCGTGCCAGGGCAGGAACACTGCCAGCCAAGGTGCTGTGCAAGAGGAGTACATAAGGCCACTCCAAAGGGGCAAGGATTGGCAACACGGCCCCAGAACCAAAAGCAACACGTGGCAGAAAACATTGAGCTCTGCCAGGACTGTACTGCAGGACCATGAGCAGCAAAATGAAATGAAAAGAAGACAGGAAGCTTCCTTATACTGGCAGTGGTAACCAGAGTTTCAGACAGGGACCTTTCTCAGCTCTCCCGAGAGACGCCAGAAATTGAATCGGACACTCTCTGCATGCACTGAGCTTCAATTCTTTCCATAGCAGGAAGCTGCCTTATACCACGTCAGGCTATTTGTTCATCTAACGCAATGTTGTCTCTACTGGGATTGACAGTGGCTTCTCAAGGTCTTAGGTTGTTCACATCACCTGCTATCTGATATTTTTGACTAGAGTTCCCAGGCACTGAGCCAGAGATCTCTTCGCAAGCAATGCTTGTGTTCTGCCACTGAGCTAAGAAATGTGAAGAGGAGCAGGGGTGCAACCTGACCATGCAGGCAATCACTTACCACCATCAGTAGCAAGTAGCATGGTGGGGCTCTAATCATCATCATCATTTTATTATTTGTACCCTGCCAGATGTCAGGGACTGGGCAGATAGGGAGGAGTGGTAGAGGCCTCCATTTCAAGAGGTTTCTGGGTAGGAGGAAGATGATGATAGCATGGGCCCAGAATCATGGTGGTGGCAAACAGGACACACCCCAGAAGAAGAAGCAAAGAGACGGGAAATAATGGAGGACCCGGAAGTGGGAGAAACAGTACAGCAGACAGTGGACACTTCGTCACTTGAAAGACTGGTAGAACCTTCCCCTTCTCCAAGGTACAGGCAATCCCTTCATATCTTCAAGCAGAAGACCAAAGAGAGACAAAGATTCCATTGCCGGCCACCGTAGGCAGTAAAGAGGGGTTTGGAAGCTAGGAAGAGCCACAAGAGGGGTGGAACGGGCACTCTGAGCAATGTCTCGAGACTGAGGGGAGCATAATCCATGGTCTCCCTGTGTGTTCTTTTGATTTAAATAAAAGAACTAGCAGAAGCTCTCTATGTTGTGACACCAGGGGTGCCAACCTGAATAAAATATTGGGTGGGGCCAGGTAAGCACCACCCTGCATAATCCATCACATGACACGGTGCATGCACACAATTTGAATGGCAATGTCCAGCAACTTGGGGGAGGGGCGGCTCCCTCAAATATTTTATTGGAGGGGCCAAAGAGCCCTTGGACCCTAGGTGTTGGCTCCTACAGTTTGTACCCCACCCATCTGACTGGGTTGCCCCAGCCAATCTGGGAGGCTTCCCCCATATACAGAAACATAATAAAACATCAAACATTAAAAACTTCCCTATACAGGGCTGCCTTCAGGTGTCTTCTAAAGGTTGTGCAGTTACATAGCTTCCGGACATCTGATGGGAGGGCATTCCACAGGGTGAAGAAGAAGAAGAAGAGTTTGGATTTGATATCCCGCTTTATCACTACCCGAAGGAGTCTCAAAGCGGCTCACATTCTCCTTTCCCTTCCTCCCCCACAACAAACACTCTGTGAGGTGAGTGGGGCTGAGAGACTTCAAAGAAGTGTGACTAGCCCAAGGTCACCCAGCAGCTGCATGTGGAGGAGCAGGGAATCGAACCCGGTTCCCCAGATTACGAGTCTACCGCTCTTAACCACTACACCACAGGGCGCCACTAGTGAGAAGGCCCTCTGTCTGGCTGCCTGTAACCTCACTTCTCGTAGTGAGGGAACTACCAGAAGGCACCCGGAACAAGATCTCAGTGTCCGAGCTGAATGATGGGGTTGGAGACGCTTCTTCAGGTACAAAGGGCCAAGGCCATTGAGGGCTTTAAAGGTCAGCACCAACACTTTGAATTGTGCTTGGAAACATAGAGGAGAAGGGACGAGGTAGTGGTGAGGTCTGTGCAGTGCAAACGCACCAGCGGAGTTGATCTGGCACTCCCACAAGTGTGTTTGCACTGCTCTGACCATGCCATTGCCTCTTCCTCTACCTCGCAGTAAGCAACTGCAACATGGCTGACTAGCCCTGCCACATCATCCAGTACTGAGTGCCATGTGTACATCTAACCAGTATGCCCATCATTCTGCAAATGTTACACACACACACACACACACACACACACACACACACACACACATATCCATTTTACCTGATAGGAATCCAGGAAGTGGTAAAATCCTCACCAACCTCCAACCCTTTGGCTGGGGATTACAAATCACATCTTATCAAAGAGTTGCAAGCACACGGTGGTATGCCATGACTTGGTAAATCATTGCCTGAATTGACTCCCTGACAGGACCTTTGCGAGGGCAAAAGCGATCATGTGATCATCAACGTTCAGTTGAAGATGACAGATAGGAAACACAGAGCCTTGCTGAGGTCACAGTATGAAGCAAAAGAGTTTGATTCGTCATCAGTGCTGCCAGATTACCAGGGATGTCATCAGATGAGCCAATAAAGAAAACAACGACAAACTTAAGGACAGAACCCATTTCGTTCCTGCCCTTGTCACTATAAGCCTTGGAAAGGAGCCACGCTGCTTCTTTTTTTAGCTAGTAACGTCTAATGCAGGAAGACAGGAATAAGCAGAGTAGAAGCACCTGTCAGCTCTATTTCCTACTCTCCTTGATTAGCATGAAACATTAATAGGACTCTCAGAAATTCTGGTCTGAAATGGGCTTTGCCTGAAAATGCGTCTGCCTTTACGATACTAAAGCTGCTATCTCTTTTTTTAAAAAAGAAGGAAAGGGGAGGGGAGGAGGGAGAAGGTGAGAAAATGAGAGGAAATATTCAAAGAAGCCTTGAAATTTCTTTCTCTCTCTTTTTTTTAATCCAATGACAAATTATTTTAATAATGGCAATGGTGCACTGGGCCATTTGTATAATGCAGCCCATTAAAATCCCCCTCTCCTCCCCCCCCCACATTAAATGTGTTCTTCCTCTTGGCTCATCTCTCTCTCTTTCTCCCTCTCTACCAAATGACACACACAAAATGATACATCGTGCTTCTCGCAAAGAATTGGAAATGAACACCCTGTAATGGGTTAACGAACATTTTAATAAAATTTTCATTGTTGCACATTTCACTTCTCCATACCGGGAGCCAGGACTGTATCAGTAACCCCAGGCGATGCCTTAGGATGAAACAAATCACATGGTGCCGAACTATTTTCACCTATTTATCCTTCTCCTGAAAATATATTCATAAATACAAAATGAAGCCAGCAAGCACAGCCCGTAAAATGATACCTAGCAAAGATATTGCCTGGCGGAGCCAATGTCCTGTGGTGTTGATGCTACCTTCCTCATAATCTTAGGGGTGCAGTTTGTGTGTGTGTGTGTGTGTGTGTGTGTGTGTGTGTTTGCCTGATATGCAAGGTAGCACACTGCAAAATCCTGCTATTATTTTCTTACACATCTCAAAGCTGGTTCCCACGCCTGGCCACTAGCTCATTTCCAGAAATAACTTCTCATGCAAACAAGCCTGCCTGCATAAAGCTGAGCCATCGCAGCTCTTCTTACACGAACTGGAAACGAAATGGCAACTTCGAGCTCACACTGGTTGAATGATCAGATTGTGCAAGGCTGGAAGTCCTGGGACTTGTGACTGTGTAGTAGTTAAACAACTTCTGAACTCAACACATCTGGCACAAACAGCCTCGGCCAATCATCTGTGCCCATCAACATTACACCCCTGAATCTCCACGTGAAATAACTTTTTTGCATCCTGCTCCAAGCTGGTGATTTGGGTTAGGGTCCAAAGGCACTCAGATTTCCCACACAGCCCTTTGAATTCCAGAATTTGATTTACTACACTTCACCTCTAGACAATGAGGTCACAGACACTCCTGCTATGTTCCGCAGGCCTGGACACTGAGCAGCGGAGATTATCCTGGACTTTTGGATGCAATAGCCCAATGGGTCAGACTGCTTATAAGGCTGCAATCCTGCACACATACTGCTGGGTTCTGTGCCCAACCGAAATCAATGGATCTTCATTCTGCGTAGGCATGGCTAAGATAACACAGCACAAATACCCCCCCCCAAAAAAAAAAAAAAAAACAAGTGCCATAATGCATGTGTTCTCTGCCCTCTTGGTGTGTTGGCCTGGATAGCTTGTATTCATGAAATTCATTATCAAATAATACATGAGCTGCACACACAGAGTTTGGTAACCCTACTGATCAGTGGTTTGGTGGGGGGGGGAATGAATGAATCCAGCCCCTCCCTACATCTCTTCCTAATGGCTGGAATTTCACTTTTTAAGAAAGTTGCACATGCCCAGTTATGGATTTGGGCTCAAGGAAGTAAACATACAACATATCGACAGGGGAAAGCTGTTACTGCTTGTGTATGAACACTAGCTAGATCGAGGCAACTACATAGAACAATCCCAATTATATCAGTGAGTTTCTTGTATGTCATGTGTTCCTGGTCCAGACACTAGTCCCAATGGAGTAAGCTGCTCAACTGAGCAATGAATTCAATTTCTCTCACTGAGTTGGATCCTGACTTTTGCTGGAATCCTACCTTCATTTACCTGGCAGTAATCCCCACTGAATTCTGCAGGAATTACTTCTGAGTAGACATGGTTAGGATTGTGTAGTTGCACTTAAGAGTACACACGCTGAAATCTTATTACATTCTTCTATAAATCAGTGTGATGTAAACTGGTTGTGATTATTAACTTTAACCCTATTAACCTCAATGTGTCTAGATTTGGTTCCACCCCCCTTTGTATTTGCACCTAAGCTGTTTGTTTTAAACCATAAATTGTATTGAACCCATCCTTAAAAAGTCAGGTTATATGATAATCATTTGTTTGGTGTGAATTAAATTAGACTTTAAAGTGCAATATTATTTGCAAGCATGTTTGGTGATCAGCATATTCCTTATTGTGAATTATGCAGTGAAGAATTGCATTTCTCTGTTACAGACCAGTGATTGTATTAGACAAATTAGCTATAGTGTGTGTGTGTGTGTGTGTGTGTGTGTGTGTGTGTGTGTGTGTGTTTGTATCAAAAACAACAAAGAATCCTGTGATATCTTAACGAATAGCAATTTATTATGGCATAAGTTTTAAGATACCACAAGACTCCTTGCTGTTTTGCTGCAACAGAGTACACAGTTTCCCCTCTGGAAATTGTTGCAATGAACAATACCCAAAAAAGCATCTTAACTGGTTCTCCCTGGGTTGTAAAAGGCAGAAAGGATATGAACTTTCATGGGTAAGCAAGCGAGAAACTTTGTAGTCATTTGCCAAACTTTCCCCAAACAACACAGCCTGTTCATGTTCTCTTAGATGTCTCACTGTATTCAATTCGGCTTATTCCCAGGCAGGCATGCAGATGCCTAAAAATACTAAAGCAACTGTTTTACATTCTACTTTTCACATATTTCCACTTTTGAAAAGCTATTATTGCAATAGGAACAAGAGAAAATTAACTGAGTGTTGGATTTGGAAAATAATCACTAGTAGGGTTGAAATCCCAAGATCATAAGCGTACTTACTTGGGAGTAAGTCCCACTGAACACATTGGAACAAACTTTTGAATAAATATGCTTAGGACAACTGGGAAAGGAAGGCACAAAATAGTAGACTAACTTTAACATAAATATGGATTGACTTCTGCATAAACATGCATTAGTTTGGATGTTTAGTTTACAAACCTGCACCGGAAAAATAATAATCCCCATTGATATTTTTGAATTCCTGCTTATTATTACATATGCATATTTGAATGACAATGAACAGATAACAAATATTATATCTTGCTTAACTATTCCCTCCTTGAGAAACCAAATTTCCAAGGAAACCTAAAGCAGAAGAGAGGTAATAGACCTGGACAGAATAAACTCATTGGGGAAATTATTGTTTATTTACAACATGCTGGCAACACACATTCTACAAAGAGAAGCAACAGGGTTGTTGGGGTTTTTTTACACTTTTTTGCGAGTTTTCATTCCCTCCTTCCATTCCCTCCATGCAGCCACTGCAACCCTGCATGCTGCTGAAGTGTGTGGCTTATAATTTCGGCCATATATATGTGTGTGTGTGTCTGTAGGTCCCTAGGAAAGAGAACCCCCCCCCCCAGCATTTCTAAAATAGGCTAATACGCTGCATTAGAATAAGGGCTACAATGCATATTGTCTGCCTCTGCAGCATGGTCTAGTAAAAGACGCCTCGCCGCCTGCTAGCTTGTCAATCTTTAATAGAAACTCATCAATTATTTGTGGGCACGAGATTGAAGCAGCTAATAGCTTAAATATATTCCTCCATTTCATTGCATCAGTAGCTCTAAATTAATGCCTTCAATTTCTCTTCTTTGCCCAT